>OY728141.1:1642750545-1644123879 GCA_963277665.1 Viscum album | reverse complement strand
ATGTTTTTGGATGACATTTTTTAATTTTAGAGTTATATAACAATAGTCTTATATAAATGTATGTGCAATGATTGTGCAAGGTATGAAAAGAAAAAATGACAAATTAAAGAATTTATCTTAATCTAGATCTAATTTAATGTACATAATAAATGAATAAAACTTATTATATTGAACCTAAGTAATTTATTTTTATGGTAATTTTTTTTTAATTTTTTATATGAAATAATTATCTTTAATTCTTATGCAATGCTGATGCAGTCCTTGTGCATGAAGAAGAAAAATAAATAAAACATTTTTAATTTTAATTATAATTTCCCTTTAAATAATCAAAAACATGAATAAATATATTTGGATGTGTTTTTTTGGGATAATATATAATTTTTATTTGAATTTGGGACCTTTTTGACCCACTTGAATCACATTAAGCCACATATAATATTTTATTTAAAAGGAAGTCAAGTTATCCACACTACAGTTTTTAATTAGTATAATATTTTAATATTTGGTTTATAGAAGTATTTTTAGAAAATAAGTATTAAATTGAAAGATAATTAAATTACCTTCTTCAAGTAAAATTATTGTTAAATTTTATGCAACAAAATTATCATACATTATTTCACAATAATTATTGAGTAATTATTATATTAATAAATATATCTAATTTATGATATTAAAAATAATAAAATAAATATGATTTGAAAATTTTATGTAAATCCACAAATTCAATATAAATATTTGATATTTCTAATATATAATAATTTTTTTTGGAATTTTAAATAATATTTTGATGGTTTAAAGCCATTGATATGAATAGTGTTTAATTTGATAAAAATTATTTTTGATGAATATAATATTTTATTAAATTATTTAAAAATTAAAAGAATCTTTAAAAAGGAAAGAATGAAAATATTTGGTCTGAAATATTATATCTTTTTATTTTTAGGATGTTTGAAAATCATAATCTTTATATTAGACTAATTATATTTTATTATTTTAAGTAATTCATAATTTTCCCTTTAACTCAATTATAAAAAGCAACTCATTCCTTTAGTTAATTTCATCACATTGAGCTTTATTAATCAAAAATATTAAACAAAATTCCATTCTCCTAATCCTTCTTCACATTATAGTGTTTTTTGTCTGAAAAAATGTCCAATTCCAAAAGACTTGCGGAGGTTATCATGGGGAAAAGATTGAAGAGGTAAATTCCGTCTTCTCTTTTAAATTAATTATAACTTATACATTTTACTCACATAACATCCATGTTTCATTAAGACTATAGTATCATATATATAGTATAATTTTTTTATATTAAATTGTATATTCACTATTCAATATGTTATTTTCATTTTTTATTCTTAAAAACAATACCATCATTCACGGTGTGTTAGTTCACTACATTCATGGAAGATGAGTTGTCATTTAAAAATACCACATTAATGGAATGTTTATATTAAATTAATTTATGAAAAATGACCCAAATATATATATTTTCTCACTTTTAGTGTATTATTTTCATTTTAAAATAAATTCCATAACGAATCGACCATGAAAAGCACGAAAAGTACTCACTCAAAACAATGAAAATAACAAAATATTATTAATAAATGTGTAGAAATTTCTTATAAAAAGATCAAATAAGGTATTATAGATATAAATATAGTTTATTAATATATTAATAATAGTATTTATATTAGTATACATGATTTTTGATCATGTTTTATGTAAGATGAACTCAAGGTAAGGTATTTTCCTTTTAGAACCATCTCTATTGATTTTTTATGAAATTGAAAAGGATTTTTTACATATACGGAATGATCAAATTTTACTGGTTTCATGATTATTTAATGTTTGGAAGTCTCATTTACAATAAAACATGGTTAATTTATAAAAAAATGATTTCAATTGTATTTGCACATTATTCATTTCAAACATGTGTTTTCTCCAAGGAATGATTTTTATAATACAAGTATTATTATTTTAAGATTATGTTCTAATTATTGGGAATTATTAACAATGAATAGTGGGAAATATATCTCCCTCCGATTAATTGGTATTTTAATTTTATATTTTGAGCGTAGTGATTTTTCGATGTGTAACTATGATGGTTACACTGTAAGTAGTCGTGTCGGTTACATCATAAGGTAGTCGTGAGAGCTACATTGTAAGGTAGCCATGAGGGTTAAAAATAATATGGTAGTCGTGAGGGTTAAAATATTATGTATGTAATCCCCACAAGTTACATAATTTTTTTTATGTTTTCTATGTTTTATAGAAATCTCTTGTTTTCACAAAGTATTTATATGATACTTTATTGGTGAGAAATTTGTCTTTGTGAAAATTACTTCATATATTTATAAGTAGTAATGGACTAATGGTTAATTTATTATTTTATGTCCCTTACTAAGATTTTTGTGCTCATCCCAAGTTTTAATTTTTTTTCAAAGTGTACAAGGATGGGTAAGAGAAATTAATAATCCAAGATGAATGTTGTGAATATTTTTTATGAAATTCATTCTTTGTTAAAAATATTTAATATAAAAAAATGGGATCTTTTTTAGTTGTATCCACTTTGTATACTCGTGGGATGAAATATTTAAACTATGACCTAATTATGAAGAGCAATTAATTGAAAAGATCTTTCGGAACATTAGAATGTGAATTCTATTTGAATTTAATATTTTATGAATTGTTTAAGGCTGGGTCCTTATAGTTGTTATCAGAGCATGATTCTGATAACATTAGGGGTTAGGGCATTGTTAATAGAATACGAGAGATGATTTTTTACTTTATTGTTATCTTAAAATGATATAGAGTTTAAATATTACCATGTTTATTCATATAATATATGTTTCTTTAAAATTGTATTACATAGAAGAAAAGGTAATCTGAAGTAGGAGGGCATTGATAAAATGATATCATTTCAAATCTACAGCATGGATTGGTTAGAATTAGAAAAAAGTGGTTTTTGACTATAATGGATCAGTTTACATAGGCTTTAAATTGTGTTGGAATCAATGCAAGAGAACAATGAGAGCTACCACAAAGGAAAATGATAGTAGAAAAACATTTTCGGAGGTAATACCCTCATTCTTTTACTAGATCTTATATTCCACTGGTGGTTGAAGGGTGTATTAAATCCCATGTAAATATATTTAATGTTATGAGGTTTCTGTAAAATCAAATTTTAAGACATGGTATTTTCTATTTTGATGGTGAAGCCAACAAGTGGTGGTAAATTGTGAAGAATATTAAGGATAATGAGGAGATTGGTGACTTTGAATGTGATGAATTTAAGAATCTATTCTGTAAAAAATATTTTCCTAAGGTTGTTTGAATTAGGTTGGAAAATACATTACATGAATTGAATAAAGGGGAATGATTAGGAGGTTATTTATGAATAAAACATCACTCATTTTTAATGGTACACTTTAAATCTTATTTGTGATCTTATTAGTAAAATCAATCATTTTTACTCATGATTTATGCCATTATATAGAAGTTATTTGACCTCTCATGAATAAAAAAGTTATGAGAAACTTCTTTTGCTTGAAGGGGAAAATAGAGTTTGCTAATGATCATCTATAATTTTAAAATAATCAGAAATATTTTTCCATATGGTAGGAAATGGGTAAGAATAAATCAAGTAAATCTAAAGGTATGAAAATCTAGTTTTTAGTTCGTGAAAAGTGTTCTAAAATGAACCATGAAGAATGCAATAAAAAATCAGAGAAGTGCAATTGATGTGTTATGTTTTGACATATGGATTAATATTGTATTGAAAATGATCTTAGGTTTAATTCAAATAAGAAAACAAGAAAGTGTTTTAAATGCGGTGAGATGAGAAGTTATGAAAATACATTCCCAAATAGTGACCTAAATAATGGTATGAACCTAGAATATAAGAAGAAATGTATAATGAAATTTTTTGTGACCGAGTCAGAAAATGTTGGGCTAACTAATGAAGTGGAATAAGGTACTTTTTTTACTCATATTTTTATAGTATTTTGTTTGATATGGGGTCTACACAATCCTTTATTTTTAATGAATAATATTAAAAATTATAAATTTCACTATAATAAATGAAACAAAGAATTATAGTTAAAACACCTGGGGAAATATTATTGAAAAAAAGTGTTATAAGAATATTTGTATTATTTTATTTGGAAGGAAATTGCCTTTAAACTTTAGTTTTTCCCCTACCATAGTTTGATGTTATTTTGGGTACGTATTGGAATTCTGGTTACCATTATAAGCATGATTTTAGAGATAAATAATTTTTTTTCTGAAAGATTTTCTGTTTTTATATAATAATGAACCCATTCCACTGATTACTTATCAGGAAAATGAGAAAATATAAAAATAATAAATTGAACATTTATCAATATCTTTTGTTTTTGTCATGATCAATAATCCCAAATAAGAGTGAGGTTGTAAAATAATCTTTTACAGATTTAATAAATATTGAATCAATACAAAAAACAATATATGATTTTTTTTAAATATTTACTATGATGAATAAAGAGTAATTTATGATAAAATATTTCATTTTTTTTGCATACACTAGATAATGTAAATTTTGTGTGTAAAATAAAATATGTAACAATGGAGTTGAATTAGGATGAAAAAAACTTACCTTTGACTCTTTCTTGTTAAGGAATGTTATGTACTTGGGAATATTAAATGTAGATTTATAAAATAATAGATTCCGAAACTTTTTCTTATATATTTCATTTTATAGTCTTTTTACAATCATATGATATCCATTCATCGACTATTTCCTCTTACATCAACCACCCATGGCTGAATGGTCAATTTTTCAAAAATTAACTTTGGATATTGACCATAGTTAAAAGAGTTTTGAAATAGTTTAATCATATATATAATTATAATATTGTCATGAATATAGTTTTTAATCATTATATATATTTTTATAAGCACCCATTCAAGGTGGTAATAGAAAAATGAATCACATGGATTTATGGTGGTGGCATTCCAAACATACAGATGATTGATGTTATCATTTTTCAACCGAAGGAAGGGTAATAAGATAAACGATATATTTTTTAATATAATCATAATGATATTATTTATATAATATATATTCATAATTTCTTTATTTATAACTAGTAAAGTTAAGTGGGGATAAAAAAAGTTACACTGCTATTTGGAGATGGTAGTCCATACTTATATACAAGTGATATTTTCATTTTTTCATGGGATGGAAATGTGACTGAAAATGCATGTAACATTATCAAAAAAATATTTCAGTATATTATATAAAATTATTTAAATATATCCATACATTTATTTAATATTTTTTGAGGTTTTAGTTGAATGTAACTTAAAAAATATTGGTGAGAACATATACCTTTTATTTTGCAACCTCATTTAGATTACATGTTAAGACTTATTGAAGTTGTATTTTGGATATAGAAGAACCTAAAATATGTGTGGGGGTTTGTTTTAAATGTATTGAGGTAGAAATATTTTGATTTATGTAGCTCAAGAAGCATGTGTAATAGTGGATTGGATGTGCCCTTAGATAAGTGAGGTGGTTTGAAAACCTTTAAATACTAAGAACATTAAAATATAATAAAGTGAATATCATTAAAATGTGGTTCCAAATGGACTCAATTAAATAAATTTATTTATATAGGGTTTATATAAATAAAAAAACGATCTATATAAGTTTTATGTTATTTTAATCCTTATCTAATTTTTTAACACCCTCTTTAATACTAGTTAACCCTTACCTTAGAGATAATTTTTTACCATGATTGTTTTTCATTATGAAAAGAAAAGAAATTAAAATCATTTCAAAATATTAATTATTCTGAATCGTAACATGTAATTTATTTTATAAGATTAAATTCCAAGAATTTGATGAAATTACATTTAATTTAAGTTCAGAAAACCCAATAAAAATGTTTCTTTAAATGTTCCTTTGATGCATAAAAATGATTTCGTTAAAAAATCATGTAGAATGTTTATTACTATGGAATTAATTGGATAAGGATATATAAAATGATACATATTCTACTTTAAAACGAAACCAAACCAAAAAGTAACATAGTAAAAACAATATTAAAAAGTAGTTCCTATAATAGTTTTTTTGAATAAATTTATTTCATAAAATATAAAAAATTTAAACATATATTTATAAGTTAAAAATTATATTTTTTATTATTTTAAAATATTTCAAAACATTACAGTTAATCTATAAAATGTTTTATAAACTTTTAAATCATTTTTAAATAATTATATTGAAATAAAAGAGACATTTTTGTAAAATTATTATTTTCCAATATTCAACTCACAATCAACTGCTTATGAGAAATCTATAAAACTCACCCTATGATTATTTAGAAATTATTAATTGAAAAATTAAATTCATAACATCATATTTTAAAAATAAAATTTCATATTTTTGGCTTTTATCATATTCATGGTTAAATATATGTGCATTATGCTAAGGTTTCCTTAGAATAATGTTTCTAATTAATATAATTGACGGTCAGGTGTTGCAAACTTTCCATTAAGAAGAATGTATTGTCAGATGTGATCAAGAATCAAGAGTCAAATGGTGGTGGTGGTGTTTTTATGTAACTTTTTTAGACCTCTTCAGATCATGTGGTGCATCGAACACTACTTGTATTTCAGGTTTGTTCCTAGTTATGAATCGTATTTTTTAAATTATTTAATCATTGTGTAAGAATATTTTGGGATTTTTTTGGCAATGTTTATAATTATAATACCATGATTGTAAGTTCTTGTTTTATACATACTTATTAACTTTAACATGGTTTTCCCTTGCATGAAGACTTCAGGTTTAGATCCTGGTAGGAACACGTTGTTGATCCTACTTTCTCTTAAGGGTGAAATCATTCCCATGTGATCACTTGTGATAGCTTAGAAATAATTTAAAACAAGAGGAAATTTATAACATGACTCATTCCTTATAGAAGAATAATACATGTGACCTGCTAGGTTGACCAAGTTCTATTCGTTATATAATGATATTAGATCCCTCTTTTTTTGGGTTGACTGCAGATAGGAGTTACGATTGTCAGGAAAAAAGTTGCGGGAATAGAAGTGTAATTTCCCAAGTCTTCATAAATATTGAAATTGAAAATCCATGGGTGGAATAAAATTTGTATAATTAATTTAGGATTTAGGGTAGTTTATATTGGAGTTATTTTTAGGTGGTTTGCTTCAACAAAGAGTTTATGGTGAACCTAAGAGACGTGTAAACAAATTACAAGATTTAAAGTAAAACTTGAGTGATTTTTGCCAGAGAAAATTTAAAATAATGTTCCTCCAAACCATGCATAGGATATGATAACTATTCTAGCTAACTCCCATTGGAAGTCACTTGGTTGGATCATAGTCTGAAAAACTATGTGGTAAAACTTTGCATAGTGGATAAAGTTTCTTTTTTTATTTTTACCCCACGGGTGATTTAAACCAATATTATTATTAATGAATCTTTTCAATGATTAACTAAGTTAATCATTTTAGTTTATATATCGTTATGTTAAGAATTCAATGAAATGTTTTATTCTTTGTTGATTTGGTATATCATAAAAACCATGTTTTTAGAATTATGAGATTCATTTGTGAATGTTTTTTATATCTAGAAAATTATGTAAGTGGATGAAATTATTTTAGGTTGCGATGGGTTTCACATAAATAATTTCTGGGGTTTTAATATTGTGGATTTTTTTAAATTGTTTTAGGGTTATGTTAATATAAAAAACATGAAATATTTTAAATAAGAGTAATAGTTTTTGGTGTATGGTTAAATTGAAAAAATTGGTCTTCAAGATGTGGAATCCTTTTTTGGGATTTTAAATTTATACGTATTTTTAAAAGTATCATTGAAGGGGATTTTTATAAAAAATTTGGGGTTTTAAAATGCAAGGAAGGTTTTTAGGAGCTTTTGAAATTGGATCATAAAGTGTTATTCCTGATGAGGGTTTTCATAAGTTTCCCTCTAGGTGCCTTGTATTTTTATTTGTGATAGTTACATGAAATGTCATTTTTGGTGATGTTTTAGAATATGAACCCCATAGACGAATTGACATATTAATAAGAGAATATCTTAGGTAGTTGTTCTAGTGACTGGGATGTAGTCTTCCCGATATCCGACTCTACATAGACTCTTCATGGAGTGGCAAGGTTATGTTCATCTCATCATATAGATCATCCATGAGAGTTTTAGAATTGACATCCATCAATTTTTAGTTGTGATAAAGGATCCCATATGGTGAGGAAGTTTCTAGAAAATGTTAAAGGGTTATTTGATCCACAGGGAAGTCCAAAAACATCAAGGGTAAGGTACACTACTCCTTTGTTTGAAATATTTATCTTAGATTTCTTAATGTTCACTATCTATTCCCAATAGTTTTTGATTTCCAATTAGAGGTATTTAAATTCCCCTTTATCTAGTGGTTTTAACATAACGATGTGATAGTTTATAATGAAATTGTGTTCTTGGGAGTCCACCAGGGTGATTATTAAATGGTAGAATATATTTAATGTTCGACTATACTTATCCATTTCTCCCATGAGTTGGCTAAAAATGATTCATGTAATGATTGGTTCTTTAAAAGAGGCATTGGTGTTCTAATTTTCTTCGAATGCCATTGTGGAAGTGACATATAGTGTCATCATTAATGAGGAATTATTGATATGTAATCCAATGGAAGGTGATACATTGTTGTTGTTTTGGGTTTTTAAGGGTGATTTGGAAAGTGAGAAATAAAATTCAATGGTGTGATTCTAGTATAGGATGTTCAGTCATGTTAGGCAATATTAATCGATAAGTTTGAGGGACTATCATTAGTTTTGTCATCTTGGTCACATTTAGAGTTTTTTGTTAGCATAATTGATGTCAGAAGAAGTCATATACCTAACTTTGATTCAATTAGTTATTTATAATATGTCTTTGACCTAGAGTATCATAAGATGGGATGTGTTTTGAGAGTATCCTATTGAACAGCTTCTGCTTCTCTAGGGATTTTTCTATATTTAGTTTACATCATGTATATGTTTTTTAATGGATGAAAGTACTTTTGAACTTATGTTTGTTCCACGTTGGGTTTTTCTTGCATCAATAATTTTTATGATTATTATCCATTACTCATTGTGTGGACCTTGGGTTTTTGTTTGTTTAATGAAAAATATGGGGATACCTTCTATGTGGGTGGGGTAATAGGTACAATAAGTTAGTTTCTAGTTAGACGGTGAGAGTTATTAGTTTTAGAATTTTTTCAGTATCATTGAGAGTGGGTTTTAAGGACCTTTGTTTTTTTGGACTATAGTTTTGAGCTGAAATATAAATTTTTTCTACTAGATGCTTATAAAGGGGTAAAATGGTACTTTTACCATATAAGATGATCTCGAATAATTTTTATGACCACTCCGTTTGTCCCAGAATATGGTGTGTACTATAAGATCTGAGCATGGTGGAAATCAGGGTCGTTTGAATTGTGGTCGAATAATTAACATTTAATATTTAATAACTAAAATATTAAATTAATCTCATAGGTTCATTATACTGTATCTTTTGATTGGATAATCGAATTGAGATTCCATATCCATAGTAGAGTCCAAAAAGGGGATATTAGCTTATGCGAGGCCTAAACATGAGTCTGGAGGTAGGGCTGCCCGAAAACATTTTTTTCTCCATTTTTTCATTCTTTTTACATCATTTCATTTATTTTTTGTTTTCTTATTTATTCCTTTTGATTTTATGTGTATGCCCATTCGAGGGATAATTTTCCATTAAATTTATATGGGAGTGGGAGAGAGAGAAATAGATGTAGAGTTGAAGAGGGGGAGGAGACGTCGTAGAGCCTTCGATACACAAAATCACCATGTGACAGCTGGGGAGTGCGGAATCAAGAAAATCTTTGACCGTTTCCACCCAAATGTATGTCCATTTCCATTTTTACCATAAAACCCATTTAAAATCATTATTTTCAGTTTTTAAATCCTTATTATGTTTGTATGAGGCCCCTAGTTGCCAGATCTATGGGTTTGGGGTTTAAATGAGGGTTTCTGATGATCTGTAGGGTTTCTATTATGGAAAACCCAATAACATGGAGTGTTGTCTAGGGTGAAACACCATGTTTTATTCCAGTTTGGGGAATATAATGTTCTAAGGAGTACACTCCATGTAGGGGGTATACACACAGTGTACTAGTACTCAGCCGTATATCCGAGTACCTAGGCATGGTAACACATGTAGGGGTACATGGTAGTGTAGACTACATGACAAGACCCCGTGTGGGTAGCATACAATGTTAATTTACATGTCCTATCCATGTATCTGGCCAGGCCTAATGAGGGAAATGGAAAGGTACCTGTGTAGGGTATATGCCATGTTCCCTTCTGTCACGTTGTGTATCAGAAGCTTCTACACACCCAGGTCGATGGGATTACACGCTTGTGTGGCTCATTGGGAGTACACACCATGTACTTAGGGTGATGTGCTATGTACTTCCCCTTTTCAACCCTTTGAGTGTTTTTTGTGTTTTCTTTCACCGTTTTTGGAATTGGACTTGTGATTATTCCATTTAGAGTGGTTTTCCATGTTGATTGCAATGGTGAAATTCATGTAGCATCTTAAGGACTCGTAATGGTTGTTTTTTAGATTCTATCTAAATAGAGAGGCCATCCCTCCTAATTTTAAATTCAGTTGTCTCCTGAGAGTGACACTTGCATGAATGATTGGTTGGGATTCTCGACCAACCCCGTTGATAACTTGTTCTGAGACGATCTTTGATCCATCTCCCATGATGTATTCATTTGTGTATGTTCCCCTTGTGAGACACTCCTTAATGACCTAGGAGTCCATGAGGACAAATGATTATATGGATCTCTTAAGGGAGTGCTTTTCTTATATGATGATTTAGGGAGTCCCTTGTTGGACCCTATTACTTTATATCATTCATAGGTTCAATAGTAGGATGCCTCATCAGAGGCTGACTTGTGGGACCTAGATAGTTCATGTTTTTTAATCGAACCAGAGTTGAATGTCGGGTTTGGGTAGAGATGGTAGCAGGTGTCACCTTAGAACCCATACCAAACTCGTAATCCCATGGGGATATGACTGGAGTGTTGGGTTGGGTTCTTGGTCCACCCTCACTAATTTGTTTATATATTTGACATTTTTATTTCTGATTCAATAATTTTTACCAGAGGTGATTCTTGGTTGGCTATTTTTGAGCTAGATGCAATGTGTCTTTCTTCCTTTTGGGATGCCTGGATTTTTGTCTTGGGATTCATTTTGCTGATTAGGATGACCAGACATGATTTTCTAGGATTTAGATTCCGAGCCACGTTATTTCTGTTATTTTACTAGTGTACCTGGAGGTACTAACTATAAATTCTCTATTTATCCTAGATGTATATATATATATATTTTGTGATATATGTTTTTTTGGGATGTCTAGAGGTATTTCATGGTATCTGGATGATGAGCCTTACCTGATAACTTAAATACCCTATGTGATACATGGATTCCTATTGTTGGACTGCCTTAGACGGGCATAGTGGTACATTGAATTATATGCCCTAAGTGACACATTTATTTCCATCGTAAGAATGCCTTGGATGGGATCAGTGGTCTGACGACATATATACCCTGAGTGACACAAGGATTCCCATTTTAAGAATTCCATGGATGAGATCAATAATTTTTTGAGTTATATACCCTCAGTGAACTAAGATTCATATTATAGGAATAAATTTTATAGGCTTATTGGTCTAATGACTTATACACCCTATGTGATACTTGGATTCTCATTGCAAGAATTCCATGGAACAACTCACTGGATTGATAACTTGTATTCCATGAGTGATACTAGTATCTCCATTATTGTAATTCAATGGAAATGTTTATAGGGATGATGAATTATATACCTTGAATGATACATGGATTTCCATTTTTTTAATGCAATAGATGGGATTATAGGTGGGTTGATATATGATTGAAATGATTACACTCTTCCAGATTAGTTATGAGACTCGGGGGGTGTAGCATGGCTTCTTTCTAGATGTCCAAACTCATTTCATGGAATCATTCTTTATAGGATTTTCCATTGGTATAAGGTATATTAGTTAGTGATTGGAGGTGATTATGAGTGAACCTAGGTGTAGGATGAGTATCCCCTGTGGTGATGTATCTTGCTCAGATACGTTTCCAGTGTTGTCCAAAGAAGGTATATGTCGATTGGGATATTGGACCCAGAGATTGACTTAGTGGTAAATAGATTTAGTGGCATGATGTCTAGCTCAGTTCCCTGGCCCAAGATGTTTAAGCGATCCAGATTATAGACCCAAGGATCAACAAATGATGTGGTTACATGTTATTTTATTTACATACTCATGAATATTCATATTTTTGTATATATGTATATGTATGGGAATATAGATACATACACATATATATATGGGAATCCATGGTGTAAATTTCCTAGTTGACTAGATTACGGACCTGAGGTTCGATAGTGGTTTCACGCATTTGTTTTACAAAAATTTGTTATGTCTCAGAGAGGGTAAGCACATTGATTTTGCAAACACTTATAGAAACTCATTTACATGCTTCTTGTCAGGGTGTCCTACTCAGATTATTTCCCAAACCTACACATGCACCTTGATATATGTATAAAACCGATTTCTTCCTTTCAGGTTGAGTATGAGTTTCAGGTTGGAAATAGATGAGGCCCGACATTGCATGATCGAGTAGATCTACTTGGGCATTTATACTGATTGGGATGGTGTAGTTTGATAGTGTCCGGAGACTGGGTACATGGCCTGGCTCATAGTTCATAATAGATCCATAGACATTTACATTTAGTTTCTATTATACTCATGTATCTATAAGGATAGCTTAGGCGGTGACCAATGTTTCACTACATGGGTAGCTATTAGGGATTTTACGACATTTCATTTATTATTGTAGCATGTTCTGTTTTAGTAATTTACTACTTCCGCACTCTGTTTGTTAAATTTTGTGAATGATAAATAGAAATTTATGGTATTTTATTCTGTAATATGAGGTAATAGACTCCCCAGTATCACACCCTCGTCTCTCTCTACTAGTTAATAGCCACTGGTGTAGGTGGTGGTGCGCTTGAAGCCTTGTAACCCACCAGATTGGATCACCAGTTTAGTGGAATCTGGGTCGGGACATTACAAAGTGGTATGTCACGACCCGTCCTCGGGGCCCGTGCCGTGACTACCCCAAGCCCGCCTTCCATAGGCCAGGGGCTGGCGACTAGCACCAAAGGCGTAAAATCCCGATAACTGGGAAGGCATTGCCTTTATAAAAGAAAACAAGCACCACAGAGTACAAGCGGAAGTAAAACACTAAGTACAAAAAGAAGTGCTGAAAAGTAAAAAGGGGCCGGAAATACAAGCCCAACTATAAAGTACAACTCGAAAAGGAAAACAGCGACTGAAAAGTAAAGCTGCTACGCCGAGTTGTCCACTGGAAATCCCACCTGAAGGGTGGGTACAGATAGCTCCTCTGCTCCTCGGGTCCCGCCGTCCGCTCCGAGTATGTCCTGCCCAGTGGTCCACCTCCGGGTACCGCCTCGTCGTATAGTCCACCTCCAGGTACCGTCCAGTCCTCGAACACTCGGCCTCTGTCAGTACTGGCCGTCGTCTGCAACCAACACAACGAGGTGCGGGCATAGCCCGTGCAGGGGTGAGTATAACGATACTCAGTAGGGACCCCGAGACCCTCAAGGTCTCACTAAAACCAACAAGGATAACCACAAGAAGATCTCAACAGATAAACTCTACTTAGGTATATGCCCATACATATACCTAAGATATCAAGTAACCCATCACAATCATGAGGAAACACAAGGATCATGAGATCAACGGATAACCACTACCCAGGTATATGCCCATACATATACCTAAGTTATCAAGTAACCCATCTCAATCATGAGGAAACACAAAGGTCAAAAGTCTCAGCTCAAACCAGGATTTTTATTATCGAAACCGTAACTATTGAGGAGCTCTGTCTCTAGAGTGTACAGTGGTCCTGTCACGACTCCGAGGTACTGCTCACTAACCTAAGACAGCTCATGGTACAAAGACACAAAAACAACATCAACATGGAACTAGAAGTACAAGAGACGTATCCACTAGTTCCGCTCCTGTCCACCTGCTCCAGGATCTCTACTGCCTTGTCCACTGCTCTACTATTGCTCAAGCATTCGTCGCTGCCTCTGCCTCGGTGGCTCCTCAAAAGCTTATGGATCAACTGAACGAGGAGTCGGACAGTCACGTGCCAGGTGACCCTTTCCGCGGCATGAGTAACAAAGTCTGCTTCTGGCACGCCTGGCTCTGTTCCCTCTCCGGGTGCCCCGCACCACCGGTCCTAAACCCCGAGATCGCCCAACTGCTGGTCTGGTCCTCCTAGACCTCTGCATCATCTGTCTACTGCCCATAGATGACTCGGCTTCTGATCGAAAAACCCGCGGCAAAGGTAGCAGCTCCTGAACACGCTCGGGGTGTAGAGCTACTAGCACAAACTCCACCCTGAAAAAGGTCTCGAAGTCTTCCCATGTGAAAGCCATCCCATCGCAAAACTGGAACAAGTGGCTCCAACACCTGCCTGCTGCTGCCTGAAGAAGGCTGGCAGCAAAGGTCACCATGAAGTCTGATGGCGTCCCCACTAGCCTGAAGACTCCCACCACAGCCTCCAGCCAATCCTCAGCCGCCTGCGAGTCCGTCTCTCCCCCGAACCTGGGTGGCCTCTGGCGCTGGAACTCATGCAGTGCGCACAAGTAGCGGGCATCGCCTACTGCTGGGGCTGGTGGCATCGGTGGCCCAACGTATGGTAGTACCGCTGGCGCCTCCGCTGGTGCCTCAACTGCAAGAGGGCCCTGTACCGAAGTCTCGTCACTTGACAGGCTGTCAGCACGCACATCCCTCTGGGCTCTAACTGGTCGTCCGAGAAAAGGCATCCTGAAAGAAACAACGTAACACAGTCAAACGATTATACCTAGTGAGCTGCCCTGGTTTGAGCTGTTTTAAGGGGGGAAACCTTTGAAAACACACACACAATCAGTGTTTTCGTGCACAAAGTCAGAAATCAGTTGTCAGGGTCCTGGTGTATGGATACGTCGGCCGCCCGCACCAACACTGGACTCCCTGAACTGAAAACCACACTCGGTACCCTTAACACTATTGCTTCACAGAAAGAAAGATCAGAGTCTACGGTAGAACCGACCACCTCTAATACCAATTTGTCACGACCTGTCCTCGGGGCCCATGCCGTGACTACCCCAAGCCCGCCTTCCATAGGCCAGGGGCTGGCGACTAGCACCAAAGGCGTAAAATCCCGATAACTGGGAAGGCATTGCCTTTATAAAAGAAAACAAGCACCACAGAGTACAAGCGGAAGTAAAACACTAAGTACAAAAAGAAGTGCTGAAAAGTAAAAAGGGGCCAGAAATACAAGCCCAACTATAAAGTACAACTCGTAAGGGAAAACAGCGACTGAAAAGTAAAGCTGCTACGCCGAGTTGTCCACTGGAAATCCCACCTGAAGGGTGGGTACAGATAGCTCCTCTGCTCCTCGGGTCCCGCCGTCCGCTCCGAGTATGTCCTGCACAGTGGTCCACCTCCGGGTACCGCCTCGTCGTATAGTCCACCTCCAGGTACCGTCCAGTCCTCGAACACTCGGCCTCTGTCAGTACTGGCCGTCGTCTGCAACCAACACAACGAGGTGCGGGCATAGCCCGTGCAGGGGTGAGTATAACGATACTCAGTAGGGACCCCGAGACCCTCAAGGTCTCACTAAAACCAACAAGGATAACCACAAGAAGATCTCAACAGATAAACTCTACTTAGGTATATGCCCATACATATACCTAAGATATGAAGTAACCCATCACAATCATGAGGAAACACAAGGATCATGAGATCAACGGATAACCACTACCCAGGTATATGCCCATACATATACCTAAGTTATCAAGTAACCCATCTCAATCATGAGGAAACACAAAGGTCAAAAGTCTCAGCTCAAACCAGGATTTTCATTATCGAAACCGTAACTACTGAGGAGCTCTGTCTCTAGAGTGTACAGTGGTCCTGTCACGACTCCGAGGTACTGCTCACTAACCTAAGACTGCTGAGGTACTCCTCCTGTCGAGTACTGCAGGATTGCGGCCAACTACCGGGCGCTCCGTCCGCTGAGGGTCTGTCGCCAAATACCGGGCGCTCACCCAAATAGCCTACTGAGGTACTCC
This sequence comes from Viscum album, assembly GCA_963277665.1. Classification (NCBI taxonomy): domain Eukaryota; kingdom Viridiplantae; phylum Streptophyta; class Magnoliopsida; order Santalales; family Viscaceae; genus Viscum; species Viscum album. The sequence goes on along the minus strand of OY728141.1, from coordinate 1,644,107,596 downwards.
TCCTGTCGAGTACCGCGGGTTTGCTGCCAACTACCAGGCACTCCGTCCGTCGTGGGTCTGCCGCCAAATACCGGGCGCTCCATCCACTGGGCTAGTCGACTCACTCCTAGTCGAGTCGGTCAAGCAGTCGTCAGGTCTCAGTCGGCTACACGGTCTCCGTACTCTGCACGCTCGTCTCCGGGAGGGTCCGCTCCACGAGCTACTGGTCGATACTCCAAGTATCACAAGCTCCCACAAAGAAGTATCTCAAAAGACCGTCTCGTCATAGGGGTCTCAACGCAACAGACGGCACGTCGATCGGACGCCCGGTCTGTGAGTTATTAGCCTTTTCGTCCCAGGGGCCCGGTTGGTTTCGTGTGCGAACCAATCCCGGCCGTATCACAATTGTACCCTGAAATCCCATAGGGTATACTCAAAGGGACCGTTACTCTACGTAATCACCAATGCCGCTGACGGTTCGTCAAACGGACGTCCTGTCTGAAAGATATCAGCTTTCCCGTTCTAGGGGCCCGGTTGGATTTCGGGTGCGATCCAACCCGGACACTACTAACTATATCCAAAACTCAGGCGAAGGATGCCAAAAGTTTCGTATCTTAAACAGGAACTCAACGCAATAGACGGTGCGTCGATCGGACGCCCGGTCTGAGAGTTATTGGCATTTTCGTCCCCGGGGCCCGGTTGCTTTTTAAGGTAAAACCAACCCGACCCTACTCCACCTGCGTCCAAACCTCGGGCGAAGTATTCCAAAAGACCCGTCTCACTAATAGGAATAAAACAAAGCTGACAGTACGTCCATCGGACGTCCGTAGCTCAAGATATGAGTGTTTCCGCTCCGAAGGCCCGGTTGGTTTCGTGAACGAACCAACCCGGCCGAACTCAAAGCAATCCGAAGCCTTGAGTGCGATATACCAAAACGACCGTCTCAATCCAAGGATCGCGTTGCCGCAGACGGTTCGTCATTCGGAGGTCCGAGGCTCAAGATATGGCCAAAAGACCGGAACTGGTTCGAAACGGGGGGGTCCGGGTCCGGGCCGACCCGGCCCGACCCCCCCCCCCCCCCCCATGGGCGGCGCGGCGGCCGGCGGCGCGGGGGCCGGGGCGGCTTGCCGCCGCGGGGTGGCTGCACGCGGGGGCTAAGCCCCCGCTGATTTGGAAAAGCGGCGCGGCCTTTGTGCCGCGCCCAATTTTTTAAAACGCCCCCCCCCCCCCCACGTGGGGGGCCTGTTTGTGCGGAACCGGGGGGCCGGCTGCCCCCCTCCCTTCAAAGAACCGCCCCCCTCATAAAGAGGGGGGTTTTGTGTGTTGGCCGGGGGATTAATTCCCCCGGTTTTAATGCCTTCCGGCCGGCCAGCTGGCCGGCCGGTTTTCTCCAACGGGACCGGAAATTTCGGTCCCCCCTTCGGCTTCCGACGCCGGCGGCCCGGCCGCCGGTCTTCTCTTCCCGCCGCGGCCCGGAACCGGCCGCGGTCTCCTCGTCCCGCCGCGGCCCAGAACCGGCCGCGGTCTCCTTGTCCCACCGCGGCCCGGAACCGGCCTCGGTGTTCGTCGTCCGGCGCGGTGCGACGGCACCGCGCCCCTTCGCCGTGCCTTGATTCCTTTCAACGCGACGCGACGGCGTCACGTTCTTGAAGATTCTTCCTCGGCGTGGCGCGACGGCGCCGCGTAAAATAATTGCACGATTATCCGCGTGGTGCGACGGCACCACACCACTTTGCTTCCACCCGCAAGAATAAACAACAAGAACGATGGAGGGGGTTCGGCCGTGTTCATGCGGTCCGGCCCCCTCACGTTAAGCAATAACACATCTTAAAATAATCCAAAGCCACACGTTAGACTTGCTAAAATTCATGATCAAAAATAGAATAACTAAACAATAATCAACAACCCCTACCTCGGGTATAGGTTCGAAGATTTTTCAACGTTCCGCGGAAGACGACGTCGCGGAGGTCGGGCGTCGCGGTAGCCGTTCTTCAAATCCGATGACGAAGGGGTGCGTCCGAAGAGACACGTCGTTGGCGAATACTTGAACGCCGAAGAAGGTTGTCCGAGGAAGAAGCGGTGTCCTCACTCGTTGACACGGAAGACGAAGAAGAGCGGAGCGGCGTTCTTCGTCGGAACTTGAGCGTTCACGTCAAGTCTTGAGGAAAGTCAAATAAAAAGAAAACAACGAACTCAAGAACCCCTACCTCGATAGTCGCACGTTGACGTAGTCGTGGAATATCGGTGTCGATTCCTTTGACATCGGAGGAAGAGTCGTTGTCGATGGCGTTCGTCGCGGAAAACCGTCGCGGAAGAGATGACGCGGAAGAAGTACGTCGCGTCGCGGATACGGCGTCGCGGATGGACCGTGTTCTTCGGCGGAGAAGTTCTTCGTTGAAGAACAGCGTTCTTCGCGTTCTTCGTTAAGTTTGAAGAAGATGAAGAAGACTTCCCTACTCTCTCAAGGAGATAAAAATTCTAACAAAATAAAATAAGACTCTTTCTTATTTTATTCACACAACCCAACCTCTTTGAATTTCAAAGGTTTGAAATTCAATAACCACACACAACTCACCTCATTAACTCATTACATTTAAGTCATAGGTTTATAACTTAAGTTAACATAATTTAAGTGGGAGTTGAGGGGGTTTTAGAGGATATGAAGGGGTGGGGTTCGTGTGGGCCCCACCACCCTCATAACCTCCCATGGGAGGTTGGGTGGTTACCCAACTTCCAACAAGAGATATCACTTAGAGTAAAATAATAAAAATTGTAGTGTAATTATAAAGTAAACATCCACAATTTTTTATTATCAACACTCGCATGAACGCAACTCCAGAACAGGTGTTCCTAAGCGTATACCGGCGCTACGGTTCCATCGGTGCCCTCGGAATTCGATTCCGGGCACCGGTTCAAAAGTTAGAAAAACCCGCTCGTCCGTTCACTGAACGTACCCGAGCCAAAACTTCAGAAAATGATTCCGGGCACACCGGGCCTCGGAATCAGGTGCCGTCAGAAACTGCGTTCTTGTAAAATTCCAAAGAAAATTAAGAAAAAAATTTCCTTGAAATTTACGGTTCTTTACATTACTCCCACCACAGGGCTTTACGTCCCCGTAAAGCTTCACCACAAACTTAGGGAAACAAAGCGGTACTGAGCACGCAACTGAGCCTTCCGCTCTCATGTGTTCACCTGGAGGTTCCCGCGCTGCCAAAGAAAGTTCACAAGAGGAATCGACCATCCTCCTAGGATCCGCTCCTGTCGATCCTCGATCCCCACAGGAACCTCCGTATAAGACACTCATCGCCACCGTCTAGCTCCTCATGGTCGATGATATGCGAAGGGGGGTCAAGCACGTATCTCCTTAGTTGGGCTACGTGGAAAACGTCGTGCACCTAGTGCAACTGAAGTGGATGGGCCAAGCGGTAAACCACCTCGCCTACCCAGCTGAGGACCTAGAAAGGTCTGTTGAACCTCGGAGATAACTTGCTTCCCAGGCCACATCTCCGTAAACCTTGTCGAGATGAGTCCCGTAAGAAGATGTGGTCGTCATCCTCTAACTCCAGAGGTCTCCATTTCTGTTAGAACTGAAACTCAAAACGACTGCTGCTATGAGGGTAAGGTTGACCGACTCAAGAGTGATTGGTCGCACCCCCCTTGTGCAAGTGTTACCCTGCACTGCCTGGGGTTTCCTTTTCCGCCGACCAAGGAAAACCCATCCCAACGTTTGCCTAAAACCGTCAATTTGAGTATGAACAGTTATTGCCCATTCAATACTCAAACTAACGTCGTAAGGCCTCGACGCTGCCACCAAGAGATTCCAACCAGAACTCTCGCCTCGAGGGTCTGACCACACCATCGGCGTAAGTGTGATTATCGAGTCTCCTCCCAAGGTATCTCCAGACGTGAGGGTCAAGTCCACGGCTTACCGGAAACTCTAGGTCTGGAACAAGATTTGTGGAAGCGAGGAATGATTCATATCGACGTCTGTTACTACAGCAGCTAGTAGTGGACATAGACTGTCCCTTGAATCATTCCTAGAGCCATTGGGTCACACTCCTTGACCGCATGCAGCCGCACTCTTCCTCCGCCCTCCAGCTCCCTGAACCTGGCGGGAATAACTAAGGCGGGTGGTTGTAGCATGTTAGGATGTACTCCACCTCATGCTGCTCTCCTAGCTTTGCCTCCATGTCAGCCGCTTCGCAGGCTCATCTCTCCTTTAAGCTTCCTCTTCTTGAAACATTTAACACGCCCGAGTCTCTAAGACTGGCACTGGTTTCCTATTTCTTACTGCACTGTACAGTCTTCATCCGCTCCTGGATGAACTGCACCTCCTTTGCATATGATCTGGAAGAGCTGCTAAAATTTCTCCTTTGCCGAAAAGAGAAACCTGGTCTCATCCCCTCTCTAGATGAACCACGCCCATTACCTAATACAGTCAATCCTGGCATGGAGGATGCATTCATGCCATGGATGACGTCGTAAGGCCTCGACCTAACTACTAAGAGATCCAACTGTCACTCTCGCCTCCAAGGGTCGAGTCACACTGTCGGCATCAGTGTGAGGTCACTGGGTCTCCTCCAGTTGAAATCTCTAAAGTGAGGGTCACGTCAACAGTTTAACCGGGACCACTCAGTAACATCACAAAAGAGGACAGGAAGGCAAACATCACAAGATAAGTGTCTTTATTTTATTGCAGCTCATGGTACAAAGACACAAAAACAACATCAACATGGAACTAGAAGTACAAGAGACGTATCCACTAGTTCCGCTCCTGTCAACCTGCTCCAGGATCTCTACTGCCTTGTCCACTGCTCTACTATTGCTCAAGCATTCGTCGCTGCCTCTGCCTCGGTGGCTCCTCAAAAGCTTATGGATCAACTGAATGAGGAGTCGGACAGTCACGTGCCAGGTGACCCTTTCCGCGGCATGAGTAACACAGTCTGCTTCTGGCACGCCTGGCTCTGTTCCCTCTCCGGGTGCCCCGCACCACCGGTCCTAAACCCTGAGATCGCCCAACTGCTGGTCTGGTCCTCCTAGACCTCTGCATCATCTGTCTACTGCCCATAGATGACTCGGCTTCTGATCGAAAAACCCGCGGCAAAGGTAGCAGCTCCTGAACACGCTCGGGGTGTAGAGCTACTGGCACAAACTCCACCCTGAAAAAGGTCTCGAAGTCTTCCCATGTGAAAGCCATCCCATCGCAAAACTGGAACAAGTGGCTCCAACACCTGCCTGCTGCTGCCTGAAGAAGGCTGGCAGCAAAGGTCACCATGAAGTCTGATGGCGTCCCCACTAGCCTGAAGACTCCCACCACAGCCTCCAGCCAATCCTCAGCCGCCTGCGGGTCCGTCTCTCCCCCGAACCTGGGTGGCCTCTGGCGCTGGAACTCATGCAGTGCGCACAAGTAGCGGGCATCGCCTACTGCTGGGGCTGGTGGCATCAGTGGCCCATCGTATGGTAGTACCGCTGGCGCCTCCGCTGGTGCCTCAACTGCAAGAGGGCCCTGTACCGAAGCCTCGTCACTTGACAGGCTGTCAGCACACACATCCCTCTGGGCTCTAACTGGTCGTCCGAGAAAAGGCATCCTGAAAGAAACAACGTAACACAGTCAAACGATTATACCTGGTGAGCTGCCCTGGTTTGAGCTGTTTTAAGGGGGAAAACCTTTGAAAACACACACACAATCAGTGTTTTCGTGCACAAAGTCAGAAATCAGTTGTCAGGGTCCTGGTGTATGGATACGTCGGCCGCCCGCACCAACACTGGACTCCCTGAACTGAAAACCACACTCGGTACCCTTAACACTATTGCTTCACAGAAAGAAAGATCAGAGTCTACGGTAGAACCGACCACCTCTGATACCAATTTGTCACGACCCGTCCTCGGGGCCCGTGCCGTGACTACCCCAAGCCCGCCTTCCATAGGCCAGGGGCTGGCGACTAGCACCAAAGGCGTAAAATCCCGATAACTGGGAAGGCATTGCCTTTATAAAAGAAAAAAAGCACCACAGAGTACAAGCGGAAGTAAAACACTAAGTACAAAAAGAAGTGCTGAAAAGTAAAAAGGGGCCAGAAATACAAGCCCAACTATAAAGTACAACTCGAAAGGGAAAACAGCGACTGAAAAGTAAAGCTGCTACGCCGAGTTGTCCACTGGAAATCCCACCTGAAGGGTGGGTACAGATAGCTCCTCTGCTCCTCGGGTCCCGCCGTCCGCTCCGAGTATGTCCTGCCCAGTGGTCCACCTCCGGGTACCGCCTCGTCGTATAGTCCACCTCCAGTTACCGTCCAGTCCTCGAACACTCGGCCTCTGTCAGTACTGGCCGTCGTCTGCAACCAACACAACGAGGTGCGGGCATAGCCCGTGCAGGGGTGAGTATAACGATACTCAGTAGGGACCCTGAGACCCTCAATGTCTCACTAAAACCAACAAGGATAACCACAAGAAGATCTCAATAGATAAACTCTACTTAGGTATATGCCCATACATATACCTAAGATATCAAGTAACCCATCACAATCATGAGGAAACACAAGGATCATGAGATCAACGGATAACCACTACCCAGGTATATGCCCATACATATACCTAAGTTATCAAGTAACCCATCTCAATCATGAGGAAACACAAAGGTCAAAAGTCTCAGCTCAAACCAGGATTTTCATTATCGAAACCGTAACTACTGAGGAGCTCTGTCTCTAGAGTGTACAGTGGTCCTGTCACGACTCCGAGGTACTGCTCACTAACCTAAGACTGCTGAGGTACTCCTCCTGTCGAGTACTGCGGGATTGCGGCCAACTACCGGGCGCTCCGTCCGCTGAGGGTCTGTCGCCAAATACCGGGCGCTCACCCAAATAGCCTACTGAGGTACTCCTCCTGTCGAGTACCGCGGGTTTGCTGCCAACTACCAGGCGCTCCGTCCGCCGTGGGTCTGCCGCCAAATACCGGGCGCTCCGTCCACTGGGCTAGTCGACTCACTCCTAGTCGAGTCGGTCAAGCAGTCGTCAGGTCTCAGTCGGCTACACGGTCTCCGTACTCTGCACGCTCGTCTCCGGGAGGGTCCGCTCCACGAGCTACTGGTCGATACTCCAAGTATCACAAGGTCCCACAAAGAAGTATCTCAAAAGACCGTCTCGTCACAGGGGTCTCAACGCAACAGACGGCGCGTCGATCGGACGCCCGGTCTGTGAGTTATTAGCCTTTTCGTCCCAGGGGCCCGGTTGGTTTCGTGTGCGAACCAATCCCGGCCGTATCACAACTGTACCCTGAACTCCCATAGGGTATACTCAAAGGGACCGTTACTCAACGTAATCACCAATGCCGCTGACGGTTCGTCAAACGGACGTCCTGTCTGAAAGAAATCAGCTTTCCCGTTCTAGGGGCCCGGTTGGATTTCGGGTGCGATCCAACCCGGCCACTACTAACTATATCCAAAACTCGGGCGAAGGATGCCAAAAGTTTCGTATCGTAAACAGGAACTCAACGCAATAGACGGTGCGTCGATCGGACGCCCGGTCTGAGAGTTATTGGCATTTTCGTCCCCGGGGCCCGGTTGCTTTTTAAGGTAAAACCAACCCGACCGTACTCCACCTGCGTCCAAACCTCGGGCAAAGTATTCCAAAAGATCCGTCTCACTAAGAGGAATAAAACAAAGCTGACAGTACGTCCATCGGACGTCCGTAGCTCAAGATATGAGTGTTTCCGCTCCGAAGGCCCGGTTGGTTTCGTGAACGAACCAACCCGGCCGAACTCAAAGCAATCCGAAGCCTTGAGTGCGATATACCAAAACGACCGTCTCGATCCAAGGATCGTGTTGCCGCAGACGGTTCGTCATTCGGAGGTCCGACGCTCAAGATATGGCCAAAAGACCGGAACTGGTTCGAAACGGGGGGGTCCGGGTCCGGGGCGACCCGGCCCGACCCCCCCCCCCCCCCTGGGCGGCGCGGCGGCCGGCGGCGCAGGGGCCGCGGCGGCTTGCCGCCGCGGGGTGGCTGCACGCGGGGGCTAAGCCCCTGCTGATTTGGAAAAGCGGCGCGGCCTGTGTGCCGCGCCCAATTTTTTAAAACGCCCCCCCCCCCCCCCCCCACGTGGGGGGCCTGTTTGTGCAGAACCGGGGGGCCGGCTGCCCCCCTCCCTTCAAAGAACCGCCCCCCTCATAAAGAGGGGGGTTTTGTATGTTGGCCGGGGGATTAATTCCCCCGGTTTTAATGCCTTCCGGCCGGCCAGCTGGCCGGCCAGTTTTCTCCAACGGGACCGGAAATTTCGGTCCCCCCTTCGGCATCCGACGCTGGCGGCCCGGCCGCCGGTCTTCTCTTCCCGCCGCGGCCCGGAACCGGCCTCGGTGTTCGTCGTCCGGCGCGGTGCGACGGCACCGCGCCCCTTCGCCGTGCCTTGATTCCTTTCAACGCGACGCGACGACGTCACGTTCTTGAAGATTCTTCCTCGGCGTGGCGCGATGGCGCCGCGTAAAATAATTGCACGATTATCCGCGTGGTGCGACGGCACCACACCACTTTGCTTCCACCCGCAAGAATAAACAACAAGAACGATGGAGGGGGTTCGGCCGTGTTCATGCGGTCCGGCCCCCTCACGTTAAGCAATAACGCATCTTAAAATAATCCAAAGACACACGTTAGACTTGCTAAAATTCATGATCAAAAATAGAATAACTAAACAATAATCAACAACCCCTACCCCGGGTATAGGTTCGAAAATTTTTCAACTTTCCGCGGAAGACGACGTCGCGGAGGTCGGGCGTCGCGGTAGCCGTTCGTCAAATCCGATGACGAAGGGGTGCGTCCGAAGAGACACGTCGTTGGCGAATACTTGAACGCCGAAGAAGGTTGTCCGAGGAAGAAGCGGTGTCCTCACTCGTTGACACGGAAGACGAAGAAGAGCGGAGCGGCGTTCTTCGTCGGAACTTGAGCGTTCACGTCAAGTCTTGAGGAAAGTCAAATAAAAAGAAAACAACGAACTCAAGAACCCCTACCTCGATAGTCGCACGTTGACGTAGTCGTGGAATATCGGTGTCGATTCCTTTGACGTCGGAGGAAGAGTCGTTGTCGATGGCGTTCGTCGCGGAAAACCGTCGCGGAAGAGATGACACGGAAGAAGTACGTCGCGTCGCGGATACGGCGTCGCGGATGGACCGTGTTCTTCGGCGGAGAAGTTCTTCGTTGAAGAACGGCGTTCTTCGCGTTCTTCGTTAAGTTTGAAGAAGATGAAGAAGACTTCCCTACTCTCTCAAGGAGATAAAAATTCTAACAAAATAAAATAAGACTCTTTCTTATTTTATTCACACAACCCAACCTCTTTGAATTTCAAAGGTTTGAAATTCAATAACCACACACAACTCACCTCATTAACTCATTACATTTAAGTCATAGGTTTATAACTTAAGTTAACATAATTTAAGTGGGAGTTGAGGGGGTTTTAGAGGATATGAAGGGGTGGGGTTCGTGTGGGCCCCACCACCCTCATAACCTCCCATGGGAGGTTGGGTGGTTACCCAACTTCCAACAAGAGATATCACTTAGAGTAAAATAATAAAAATTGTAGTGTAATTATAAACTAAACATCCACAATTTTTTATTATCAACACTCGTATGAACGCAACTCCAGAACAGGAGTTCCTAAGCATATACCGGCGCTACGGTTCCATCAGTGCCCTCGGAATTCGATTCCGGGCACCGGTTCAAAAGTTAGAAAAACCCGCTCGTCCGTTCACTGAACGTACCCAAGCCAAAACTTCAGAAAATGATTCCGGGCACACCGGGCCTCGGAATCAGGTGCCGTCAGAAACTACGTTCTTGTAAAATTCCAAAGAAAATTAAGAAAAAAATTTCCTTGAAATTTACGGGTCTTTACATGGTATCAAAAAAATTTCATTACCTGGTATTTACTATTTGGGAAATGGTAGATATGAGTGTTTGGAATATGTTAGATCCTGTTATGAATATCATAGTGGGGTGTCAAGAGAACTTGTTCCAGTAAGAAGTCCTAGTTTCTGGGGATGGTATTGTTGTTCTAATATATAATATTTTAGTTATATATGATTTTATATTTGTGTGACAGACATGTTGTTGGGATGTTATGATTTACTATGCATATCTTGCTCTTTCCATTGGAAAAAAGTCAGGGATAGATTTTGGCTCTTGGCTAGAAAAAGCAAGAGTCGTCTCATGCATCATACTTGGATCTTTAGAATGAAATCATATAGGTCTGAGAGTTTGTGATTTTACTGATGTTTGAGGGATATTTTTTCGGCCTTCTTACATATATATTTCTATCTAATGTTAGGTTATGTGGACCTATATTGAGGCATTTTTTTTGAGAGGCTGATGAATTAGTCTTCATGCATGGGAGATGTAGTGACTGAGTAGGTCAATATAGGACACGATTCCTTTTATTGAACCCCTTATAGGGTGTTTTTTTAGGACTGTGGTTATCTAGTCAGATAGGTGAGTATGATGCCGATAGATACCAAGAACTTTCTTGTGAATTGGACCTACATGGGGTATTAACATATACAGATGCATGATGAGTGTTAGTTCAATATTTCTTCTACATTGGTTTTTTGAACTTTAGGGATCAATTCTTTATGAGGATTCTCAGGGAGGATTCATTCCTCATATGCCGTGTTTTCATATTTGAACCTCATTAGTTCTTATAATCTTTTATTTATTTTGAGAGGGTTTAATCATCTGAGAGTGGTGGTTGGATGTTGTGAACTCATTGTGAGGCTGGTTCTGTAGGGCTAGGTGGGAGATCTAGAGGCCCCTGTCTTTATCTTGGACCCTTGTTGGTCAACATCTTTTTTGTTCGATGGTAGACTACATGAGAGGATGGACCATGTTTTTAGATTACTTTTTAGGAAGTGAGATTTTTTTGTATGCTCATGGATGGAATGATTCCATGTAAAGAGATGTCATGAAATAAATTGTGGCAGAAGTGAGGTGATCGATTTTGTAGAGGAGTTCCATGGGAGCTTTTGGATTCTGAAACTGGCATGTTGTGTAGTACAATCATCTTTTCCTTCTCAAAGACGACTTTCTAGAGTGTGAGGTAGGTGATAAAGATACATTATGGTTTCATGTGGTATGATTTGAATTGTGAATCGTTGACTGGATGAGTGAGAGTTGAGGACCGACGTTTGAATAATTTTCATGGGATTTGATCACAGGAGCTATGCACGAATGTCCCTCTATGGTAGAGGTGACATAGTGAACTGATGGTTTTTCATGATATGGTTGACCGGTGGAAGAATCTTAGTGTACTCCTATTAGAGGTGATCATGCTCAATATTTATTTATCATGAGTATGATGAGAGAGCGTTGGTCTTACACAGAGATCCCATTTACATTCTAAATGTTCTTCCCTGTTGAAGTGGGGAATCTATTGAGGTTGTCCTCAAGAAGAGATGTAAGGTTAGACATATGATGCAGAGTGCACGATTAGTCATTTGGAGGTGGTGACCCTTGTTCTCAACTGAAATTCAGTATTTTATATGGGTTTTTGGACTCAGATGTTTCTTATAGGATGATGATACGGGTCTTCTTATGGTGGGGAGTACTAGATCATTCGTTGTTAAATGCCTTCCATGAATGAGATAGTTGTTAACTCTATGAGGCTAGTCATTAGACAGTCTATATATCTGGGTTGTGAATATGATTAGGTTAAGAGAATGGATGTTGGTATTTTCAACAGGCTTTTTGAGGATGATAAGGTTTCTGGGGGGGGGGAGTTTTTAAGGACCAATGTTTTTCTGGACTATAGGTTTGAGCATAAATTTCAATTTTTACTGTTAGATACTTGTAACGGGGTAGAATTTTTTCCCCCTATAATATGATTGTAGATAATTTTTTAAACCAATATGTCGGCCTATAATATGATGTTTACCCTAGGACAAGAGTCTATTGTAATGAAGGGCCATTAGAATTTTTGTGGAATAATTACTATCTAATATTTAATAAATTAAATATTAAAATGTTCACGTAGGATCGTTTAACCATAGATTTTTTAAAGAGCATCATATTGAGATTCTATCTTCATCTCTTAGTCCACAATGGATATTTTAGCCTAGACAAGGCATTAACATGAGTCTGGCACTGTGGTTGACCCCGGACCTGATCCCTTTTTCTTATTTTTCTATTTCATATTATTTTCTTTCTTTTCTTCTTATTTTCATCTGTATTCCTTAAACTAATCCTGAATGACCATCCGAGGGATGTAGTTCCGCACTATAAAGAGAGGATAGGAAGGCTCATAAAGATATGGAGAGAATAATGGAGGGTCGAACCATCGTGGAGCCTTCGACGCACCGAATCATCGTGCAAAATCTATGGAAGGCAGAATCGAGCCAAGATTCATCAGTTTTCACCCAAAGGATGGACAATTTAATTTTGACCACAAAACCCCTTTATATTCATCATTTAATGTTTTTAAATCCTTATAATTCTTATATATGGCCCCTAGTGATGGGATATGTGGTTTTGGGTTGTTTAAATAAGGGTTTTGGTGGATCTGTATGTTTTCTGATTAAGAAAACCCAAAAACACAGCGTGTAGTTTAGGGTGACAAGCAGTGTGTTCTTCTCATTTGGGGAAGATGATGTACTTAGTAGTACAAACTATGTATGGGGTATACAAGCTATGTATTGGTATTCGGCTGTGTAGCTGAGTACCTAAACATGGATACCCATGTAGGGGTACATGGATGTGTAGAGTACACGACCAGACCTCGTGTGGGTAGAACACCATGTGAAAGCACACAGACTGGACATGTATATGGTCAGGCTTGATGAGGGGCATAGGTAGGTACCCTATATAGGGTATATTCCATCTTTGATCCTCACACACTATGTACTTGGGGATTTTACATACCTTGGATAGAGGGATTACAAGACCATGTGGCGCATTGGGAGTACATGCTGTGTACTGAGGGTGACATGCCATGTACTACCCCTTTTCAACCCTTTGAGTGGTTTTCGTGGATTCTTACATCGATGTTGGAATTGGACCCATGTTTATTCCACTCTAGGTGGTTTTCCATGCAGATCATGATGGTGAAACCTGTGGAACATTTTGATGACTCATAATGGGTGTTTTGGGGATTCTATCTAAATAAAGAAGTCATCCCTCTATGTTTTGAATGTACATGTTTCCTGAGAGTGAGACATGACATGAATGATTGGTTACGTGTTTGGAACAACATTATAAAGACATTCTTATGAGATGATCTATGATCCATATCCCATGAAATATTCTTTTGAGGATGTTAACCTTGTGAGATATGCCCTTTTGGCCCCATATGTCATGAGACCAGATACTTCTAAATATTCCTAAATGGATGAATTTTATTATATTCTGATATAGTGAGTCCCTTATAGGATCTCTATACTTTAGTATCATTATGAGGATCCATAGTGGGATTCCTCATTAGTGCTTCACTTGAGGGATCCAGCTGGTGCCTTTTGTTTGACCGACACTCTGTAGTACGTTGAGATTGGGTAGAGATGGTAGAAGATGTCACTTTAGAACCCATACCAAACTAGTAAACCTATGTGGCTATGACTGGAGTGATGGTTTGGGCGTTTAAGCCACCCCCACTAATTTGTTTACGTCTTTGATGTAGTTATTGCTGATTCATTGATGTTTACCATAAGTGCTTCCTAGTTGGCAGTTTTTGAGCCTAACACGAGGCTTATTTATTATTATTGGGATTCATTAATGTTTTTCCTTGGATACCTTTAACTTATTATGATTCCCAGACATGATTTCCTATGATTCAGCTTTTGAGCTATGTTATTTATGATAGTTTACTACTTTACCCCGAGGTACTACTTAGGACTTGGCTATTGAGCCTAGATATATATTTTTTGTTGTGATATGATTTTTTTTGGGATTTTCGGAGGTGTTTTCTAGTGTCCAATAATTTATACTTACATGATTACTTATATACCCTATGTGATACTTGGATTCCCTTTGTATAAATTCCTTTGATGTAATTTGTGGTATGATGACCTATATACTCTGAGTGATACTTGGTTTACCGTTGTATGAATTCCTTGGATGAGATTAGTGGTCTAATGACGTATATAACCTGAGTGATAATTGTATTCCTATTGTAGGAATTCCTTGGATGAGCTTAGTAGTCAAATGGATTTTACACGATGTGTGATACTTGGATTCTCGTGGTAGGAATTCCTTGGATGGGCTCACTAGGTTGATGACTTGTATGCCCTATGATTTACTTGGATTACCATTATAGGAATTACATGGACAAGATCAGTAGGCCAATGACTTATAAGTCTTGAGTGAGACTTGGATTACCGTTGTAGGAATGCCTTGGATGGTCTCATAGCCCAGTTGATATATGAACATAATGATTATGCTCTTCTAGATCATAGACAAGACTCGAGGGGTGTAGAATTTCTTCTCACCAGATGCACATACATACTCTCTAGAATCCTTCTTTATAGGATTGACTATCGATATACGGTATCATGGTTAGTGATTGGAGGTGAGTATGAGTAAACCCAGGTGCATGATGAGTATCCACCTTTGGTGATGTAGCTTAATCAGAGACATTTACAGCATTGGCCGAAGTAGGTATATGTCGATTGGGATTTTGGACACCAAGATCGACTTGGTGATACACATCTTGAGTGGAATGATGTCTAGCTCAATTACCTTTCACAGGATGTCCAGTCGATGGGGATTATAGACCCAAGGATCGAATACTGATGTGGATCATTTTATTTTATTAACATACTCAGGAATATTCATATATATATGTATATATGTATAGGCATTGGACTATACATGTATATGTATATATATATATATGAACATCTGTGGTGGAACATTCCCAGTTGACCAGGATTATGTACCCAAGGTTTGAATGTGGTTTCATACATGGTTTTTACTTATCAGTATTATATCTAAATGAGGATATGTATGTTTCTTTTACATACACATTTATAAGCCCAATTATCGGTTCCCTGTCGGGGTGCCCTAAGGAGAATATTTCCCACCCATATACGTGAAACTATGAGTATGTTTAGACAATATGTCTACTTTTCATGTTGAGAACAATTTTTAGGGTGGATATCAGTGAGGCCCCGTGTTTCAGTATCAAGCAGAGCTGCACCTATGGTTGTACAGATCGGGAAAGTGTAGTTTGAAAGTGTCTAGAGATCGGTTATATGGTATGTCTGAAATTTGGTTGTAGAGCATTGTAAATTTACTTTTATTTTCTCTTTTACTCCTTTATATGTATGATTTTCCCATTGGGTGACTAGTTTTGTAATGTATGGATAACTATTCATGATTTTACGACATTTCATTAATTATACTCAATGTTTTACTTTAGTTATTTACTACTTATAAACACTATTTGTTTACAATTGTTTATGATAAATAACTATTTCTAAAATTTTCACACTCTGATATCAGGGAATAGTCTCCCCACTAACACAACATTGTCCCTCGCTACTAGTCGATACCCTCAAACATGTGAGGATGCATGCTTGAGGCCTTATAACACATTAGCTTGGAGCACTGGTTTAGTGGCATCTGGTTCAAAACATTACATGGGAGTCCTATGAGTTTACCTCATACCTATCAACAATATAGTTTCATTTAAGAATGACTAAACCATGTCTTTCCATAATGAGACATGATCATGTTTGGGTTTTTCCTCTTATTTTATTAGGATGTGTTGTCTTCGTGATTTAGTCTGTTTTTTTTTGGTTTTCATCAAAGATATTTTCACTTTAATTTCTTGTATCTGGTTATCTTGCGGTTTCTTTAGGTTGGGTGACGATCATTCATTTGGGTGTCACTTTTTGTTGATTTAGTATTTTAGTTAAATTATAAATCTCTAAGAGACCTTCAGCTGGTCTCATGGTATTTTACACTTTCATGTGTAGTTATCTTATAAAATTATTTTTATAGGAATGTGGGATTTCTTTTAGTTACTCTAACCATATATGTTCTATATGTATTAGATTTTTTTCCTTTGAATTATTCTAGGACACAAAAACACATATAACTTTTGAAATGATTGTTTTTGAGTTCCCAAATTTAAATAATATTGAAAGAGTGTTGGTCCTAATGTATCGTCTTATATTCTATCAATATTTTCATTTGTGGAGGAATCTTTATTAATATGTTTAGTGCATCAGTGGTTTGTTAATCCTAATCCATGTTATAATTATCCTCTTGAGGAGTGATCTTCATGTGTTCCATGGGCTAGTTTTCAAATTTTTGATGTGATCCATTTCATTTTGGTCCTTCATATCAGTGATTCGGTATTGAATGTTTTTCTTTAGACATATGTTTTCAAATTAAATATATTGGTTTTAAGTAACATGGGGGGGTTTATGACACCCTAAAATGTCACTTTATTATTTATATTCATATTGTTAATTTATCCCTTGAGAATGGTTTGTCCCGAGGTTAATTTTTGGAGATTGGGAAGCCTTTATTGGGCTGAATAGTTAGGGGCCTGATTTTGAAAACCATGAAATAATAACCATGTGACCTCTTCTAGGTTGAATAGTATAGATCATTCGGTAAACATATTTTTTGGCAAAACATGTGAGAAAATCATGCAACATGCTCGATTTTGGGAGATTTTTTATTTTCACATATGTTTTTATTGGTAGCCTCTCAAATAATCTTTACACATTCTAACACTTCAACCATGGAACCTCCCTATCCATATCTATCCTCCTCTAACCATATACTCGGTGGATTTAGGGTTGTTTCATGGTGGTTTATTCATTGAATCAAAAGGTAATAACATCCCCTCCCCTTTTCCTTTGGTTTTCTACACATTCAAATTCTTCTTAATAATTTTTGTGGTTATAGGTGGCTAAATAGCATGTTTAGGGTTGATTTAATTGCGTTTTGGGATTCTATGGTTGTTTAGTCACCTCTTGGGACATAATCTTGTGATATTCACCCAAGGATACATTATTAAGCTTGTTGACAAAACTGTTTATATCACATTCCATTTTACTAAAGAGTTCCATGGATTATTGACGTTTTAAAATAGATTTTGAACTAAATTGATGAGGTATATGATATCTATATTTGAGTTGTAAAATATTGTCCTTGTTTTTTGGGTATAATTTACTAATTTGTTTTAATTTAATAGTATAATAGATCTTTGTTTTCAAATAGTATTTTATGCATCTTACCTGTTTGATAAAGTTCCCTTAGTGGATTTTCCTAGGAAAAAATGATTGTTAATGTTGTTTTGGGACACATTTGATTTCAAAAGTGGGGCATTTCCTTATTTAAAATAGGTTTCATTATTTAATAAAGATTACTTATTTTAAATAGGGGTGTATTTATTTATGAAAATGTATAATTATTTTTCTTGAATTTATTGAGACTCTTTTTCATTGATGTGGTGGTTCTCATGAATTTACAACTTGTATTCAATGGATGTTTTAAAAATGTATTTCAAAGGGAATGGTTATTAGTTTTAAGAAAAATTCACATTTGAAATCATGTGTGAAAAATGTGTTTTCTTGGATAAAGTTTACACCATAGTTAATCCCCTTTATTAACCTTTTTTTGATTGTATGCATGTGGATGGTCAAATATACTACGATTCATGATTTTGTGTTTGAGAAGAGGTATATTTCTTAAAATAGGTTGTGTTGGGGGTATGATATTTTTTATTATTATGATATGGTTTCTTTTAGATATGTTATTATCATGTATTTAGAAAAATATTAATAATCACCCACCTCTTTTAGATATTCAATTAGGAACCCTAGAATACTATGTGGGGTGTTAAAGGAGATTTTAATTTCTATTTGATAGTTACACACTGGATAATATCCCTTCGTTGAATGTTTTTATATAGATAGGGATTTTGTAAATAATTTGGCTAGTTGAGAGTGATTTGGATGATGAGTCATGTGGTCATTTACATGCCAAAGGTATGTTCCACGTATGCATGATGTATACTTTTCCCATTAGTCCCTATTATGTTTCTTTATGATATATATTGTACATTATGAATTTTATTATTTACTTAAAGGGGGGTTACTAATTTCTTGAATAGAGATTGTTTTTATGTAATGATTATTATTGTGACTTAGTCCTGATATTGATGAGTTTTCTCTATCAATTTATGTTCATTATTTTTTGTCCTTTAATGGATTAATATTATATTATGGTTCCCCTTTTACCTTTAATCATTTTTAATCGGTATGCATCATGTTTTAATGAAAAATGGGTAGTTGTTTTCAATATTATAGTATTTCTATAAAATAAATTAATGTTATTTTTAAGGCTATGTGATGATTCATTTTCAAAAGTGTGGTTTTCAATATAAAGGGACGGTTTACCATTTTTCCTAAAAGATGATATTTATTATAGGAAATTGGTTTTTTTAAAATATAATTCATTTTAAGAACTTCTTGGATTCCTATTTTATAAATGGTTTTTTTAAAAGAGATATGAGGTGTTAATTATATATTTCCAAATTGTCTAAATTAAAATAAAACATCTGTTCTCATATCTACTTTCAAACTAGTGTTGTTGTTCTCTTTATAAAAATAATTTTACTTAGTGGATATTACTAGGCATTGGATCACACCCTATATACTCAAATTGGTGGGTATTTAGTCTTCAAATATTCTATAGGTCTTTCAGGTTTTAGATTACAGGTTGGGCTACAACCAATATCATTTGGGAAGACTGTGTTTTCTGTTATAGTGGTAACACATGAGTCTCATTTTAGTGGTGGTATTTGTTTACAATTTTTATTGGACCACATGGAGTCATGTGGGGTACCAACCCCTATATATTTTGTTTCACCTTTGTTACTTGTTTTGTATTGTAAAATATTTGTAAAAAATGATTTTATCAATATGGAGAAATGTTTTGGGAAATGATTTTAATATAACTTTTTATTATTATTCCATGTTTGGATGTTCATATTTTAGAACTGCTTATTTACTTTAGCATGGTTGTCCTGTGCATGGATAACTCATATTAAGTTCCTAGTTGGAACCTGTTGTTGATCTTAGTTTCAATTAAGAGTTAAGTCATTCCCACATGATTTTTTATGATATCCAAGAACTTTTTTCCATCATAGGGTGGTCAGGAATGCACCACATGCATTTTGGCTAAATAGCCCATGTGATGTGTCAGGTCGACCTGATCTAGTTTTTTATAGGTGTGATTGATGAAATGTGGTAGAGATTTATTGATATGGATATTTCTCTTGAACAATGTGAATGATTAAATTATAATTTTAAATTCCATTCCTTGCATTATTATTCATATTCACATGACATACGATATGTTAGAGGATGAACCTAACAAATATAGTTGTATACATACCCTACTTTTACCTATAGTTTTTGAGATATACTGGATAATTACAGAGGTGGAATTAGTGATTTCCTTTTGAACAAGGTTACATTAATCTTGGAGAATAAAGATTCATTTATAAATGTTTTACTATACTACTAGAAGATAAAATTCGGTTTTATGCTTGCTTGTTTGAAAAAGTCGTACAAGAAGTTCCTTCATTTATGAAGGAGTTGATTTTCTAAATTATAGTTTTCGTAATTATTTATGTTGTTGGGTTATATTTAAAAAATATAATTCCAATCAAAATTATTGTTTTATTCCATTAGTTCTTATTGTTTCCCCATGGACTATTGAATGATGAATTTATGGGCCAATATCAATCTCATTACTAGATTAAGAGGTTTCTTAGAGGGGATCCGTTAATAAATAATGATATTAATCTATATATTACAGGATGGAGTTTGGATTAATCATTGGTGATGAAATTTTGGGTTTTTAAAATGGTCATATTAGAAAACATAGAATGTGAAATACCCTAGAGAAAATTAATAGAGATATAGAGGGACCCTATGATTACATGTTTAGGATCTGATTATCTAGAAATCATTTTAAAAATAATGGTGTATTATTAGAGGGGTATTATATAGGTTTGGTATCATGTATCATATAATATTATATCATAATGATTAAATGTATTTTACATTAGATTATTGCTTTCAATTGACCATGAAGTGGAGCAATCATGAACATATATATTTCTATTGGGTTGGGAAAATTATTTTCATACATTTTTTTATTTGAACAACAAGTTTGGGAGAGTGATAGTTCAGGGGTAACCCAATGTTGATCATTTTGAAAAGCTTCTTTATTGGACTTCTAGATATAAGCCTTATCAATGTATGAGGTATTTTTTTGTAATAATAAAACTATATAGTATCTAGTAAAAGTAAGGATAGAATTGTATATTATTTATAATATTTATATGAATAAGGTTATATTGTCTATAATTTTATTGTGTGGCATTGTTTAATAGCAGTAGACCCAATATCTAAGGGAATATGATATATCTATAATAAATTGAAGCTAGTTTATAATTTAGTTATGGGAGGAATTCTTACCTATAATCCTTCAATCAGAGAAATATTATGAGGGATTTTCTATTTAATAGAATATATAGTGTTTCAAAGTTTGTAGTTATGCTCAAATGTTTTTTTGATACAACCTTAACTTTTTAGCTAATGAAAACTAGAGATATTTTGACATCTGCAAGGGATTATGACATGTGATTAAAAAGAAGGTTGGTTCTATTACTTTGAAGACTAAAATTTTGGTTCTCTGGAAGGAACATTCCCCTGAGAATATTTTTTCATGTAATAATGGATTTTAATGAAAATGTGGATGTCACATTATGGTATAAATTAATGTTGTATAAAAGAGCCTATCAGTCTTACCAAATTTGGGTAATTAACATAGGGTTACTTATTTGTTATTCTAATGAGCTCAAATTCAATGTGATTTAAGTATGGGAGGTAATGTGATATGTTTTATTGGGTTTATTATATATATAGTTTATCTTATCATTATTCCGAAAAGTCTAATAGGGGCTAGGGTACAGTTCAATGTTGGATGGTTCACTCATTAATGAGATTATCCACCCTAAAAACCCCATCATAATCGCCAGTAGTATTGAATAAATTGTCACCCAGTATAGGGTGGTAATGTTAGAGTTCGTCAAAAAAATAACTCATAATTAAAGAAAGAGAAATTATTATTAGTGGTGGGTGATAGATTAGTTTGGTAGTGGATTAGTAGAGTTGGTCATGGTCAAATTTATATAGAGAAAACAGATGAGTTGGGAGGGCCTAAGGTGGTGATAGGTACAATTTCTATTTTTATACTATAACTTCTATTTATTTTATTATACTTCATCACCTTCCATTTTTTTACACTTGTATGTGAGAAGTGGATAGAGGATTCAAACAAGAGGTATTATTAGCTCCTATAGTTATCACTCGTACGAGGGGGGGGGGAGTTAGTTGAAGTTAGTTGAGGTGGTTCATGAATGAGAATTTGTAATAGGAGTAAATCATATAGTATACGATCAAGAGATATGGAATATTTAAACATACTATGTCATACCTGACATTTATTGATAAAATTTATTGTGATCCTTTATAAAATTTTACAAAATGAGGGAGATATACTAATATGTGAATAGAAATATTATTGAGTTTATTTGGGATTGATATTAGGTAAATGTTTTGGGGAATAATAAATTTTAAATCATTACTCACAAATTTATGTGTTTATAGATTTTTACATTTATGATATAACTAATGGAGTTTGATAGAGTGGTTGGTGATTTTTAATGTATTTTTTGTAAAGATTATGAATTTTACATCGTTGTGGGAGATTGATTTTTGGAATTGGTCTATATCCTAGTATATCTATTATATGGATGGATATATATTATAAATATATTGATAGGCATCAATAATTTCATATTTAGATTAATATCATTTTGAATATGGGTTTTCTCCACTGCAGAAGGTCTATGTGGGGATACTCAATAATTTTACCAATTTATTTTGATGTATGTTTGATGTAATTTATCAATTATAAATGGTTGAATCAAGTGTTAATGGAGAATAAATATTTTTCATTAAGGGTTCATGATTTATTTTGATACTATGAAAAAGATATTGTTTGTTTTCATAAATAAACTTTCATTTAGGTTACCATCAGATGGGTTAATAGATAAATATATTTAAAAGACATAATTATGGTGTCACTATTTACATTTAGTGTTAATTATTATGAATTTTAGAGTTACTAATACATTTTTAATTTTTAATGGATAGTTATGTTAAGGTTTTATTACCTATCTTGATCACCTTTTAATAGTATTTTTGGTGGCATATTGGTTGATTCATGGAATAAGGAGGATATTGATGAATATATACACATGGTTTTATATGTTCTTTATTACTAATATGTTTAAGAGAAAATATCAAACTATATGTTAAGTACATGTGAATGTTATTTCTATATTCATGTCATTTCTATGTATGGAGAAGTTATATAAATATCGAAGATTTAGATGGTTGTTTCATAGTATGTGTTAATGAATTACATAAGATGTTTAGTTTCATTATATTAGATAAATATTATAATACATTTGTATCCAATTTAACACAAATTTATGCACCTTCATCCGCTTTGACCAAATATAATCAAGATTTAATTTAGACATTGTGGTGTCTTTTAGAATTTAGTTTCATAAAAGATAAGTTAACAATTATAATTATATTTCATAATTTAATAAGGTTTCATGATTTAATTTTATTATATTGGTTTTAATTATTACATTGGGAGGGTTTGGATTAAGTTTATGGATATAATATAAAGTGGTTTTTGGAAGCTTCAACATTAATAACATAAATATTTGATCCATGTTTTTGAGATGTCAGTGAAGCTATTTTCACAGAAGCTATGAATATACTACCAAATTGGGGTAATTATTTATAATATTCTTTGACCAGAAGATTTTTCATTTTATATTCTTATAAGTTTATTTGATTTTGTTTATAAAAAACAACAGTTTTTTTTTAAATTACGTTGTGATTTTTTAGATATTAATGAATAGAGGAGAAATTTTAGGTGATAATTTTGGGAGTTGCGCTAAAAATATTGGTTATAAGGTAATCCAAGACATGGTTTTTTCTTTATAGAATCATGGTTTTATAACAAAATTATCATGGTTTGAGTTCTCATAGTCATAGAGAAGTAATAGTTTTGAGAGAGTGGATAGGTAGAGATATTGATCATCAAGGGAAGAAAAATTACATCATGGTTTTTATACCAATTGTTGTTTTTAAAAATAATAGAGTAGAATACTTTGTGGTTTGGAAGCATATTTTTTTTGAGATAAACTATTAGAAATTTATAACAACCATTTAATTGTTTATTTTTTAGTTTGACAAAATGATAAGGTTTTGAAAAAGGAAGCCATGGTTTTATTTAAACGATTTGAGGAGGATTTGAGGAAATTATGCCATGGTGTATCAGACATATATTGGTATTGATAAAAAATATAGTTAGAAAATAAAATGAATACTATATTTTCAAAAGGAATTAGGTTTAAATAAGATTGGTTTATAAATTAACCATTATCAGGCTAAACCATTTCATGGTTTGGTAAACCATTAAATGGTTTCATGTATTTTTAACTGAAAATAAATCAGTAATACATCCCATTTCTAATTAATATATAACTATTTTTTAGAAATAATATATGGTATATGGGGATATTTTCAGGTTTTATAGTGAACTATGGTGGGTCGTCCTGTTCATTTTTTTCATGTTATTTAATTAATTCATGTTATGGTAATCCTTATTTTATGCCTTATCATTTTTAATTACTCCACATTCACAAGGATGTAGGAAGTGGAATAGTGAAATATTAAAATTAGGATTGATATGAGATATTTAAATTTTATTTTCATAGGCGTTTCTTATTAAGAATGCGATATTTTGGAGAATTTTTGTCTCAATATGAAATGACAGATAGAGGTAAGTGATTATAACTTATTTTTTATGTTTTTTAAATTAATTTATATATTCTAGTTGATGTTATGATTGATAATTTCTATGTATCTATTGAAATTAAATAAATATGAACATAATTGATGGGCTATTAGGATTCTTGAATGTGAAATTGATATAAAATATTATATAAATAGAAAAGATAGTAATTATAGGAATTATAATGAGGAAAAATAATGTAAATTGAATGTAATAATTAAGAATTAGAATGTTAGTTAATGATGTATAAAAAAACTGAATTATTTTCTTATTGTGTTTTCTATGAGGTGATAAAATTGAAATACTATGTGATGGTATAAAATGTGTAATAGATCATTTGGGAATGAATGAGGATTCAATAAAAAAATGGGATCTTAGATAAAGGGATGTGAACTATGTTAAGTTTACATAATAAAGGAATACCTATAAATTTAACTATTCAAATACCATCAAGGAATACTAAAGTTTGAATTATTTATTTTACAATGATTTAGACTTAATATAGATGTTTTATATAAATTAATGCTTTTTTCTCTGAACTCTTAATCTCTACAAAAAATTAATCGAAATAGAGAAATAGAAAAATATGCGAATATATATATACATATATGTTAAAAAAATTCATTATTATAGAATTAAAATGAAGAAAATATAATAACATGGGAATTTTATGTTTATTAAAAGACCATTGGTTACATAATCATTTGGAATTGTAAATATATAATCATTAACTGAAATGATATTTACATGTTATAAGTATTTATAGATAATTAAAAATGTTATATTTGTTACACATAATTACTTAATTATTATTCAAAAATTATTAATGTAAATTTTTTAAAATAATAATTCAATATATTAATTATATAATGGAATTTATCACTCCCAATTAATGTTTTTATAATACATCGAAAATTTTATTTATCAAATTTATATAATTATTTTAAAAAAATTAATAATTTATCTATAATTATATTTTATTTAATATAATTAAGTATGGATAATAATTTAATTTATCATAATGATATTTTATGCCTATTTATTATAATAATAATAATTTACTCAAAATGACTTAAAAAATCTATTCTATTGAATTCCTGATTCATTTATCACCTTTATTATTATTGAATATTTAATTTTATCATATTTATAGAGACATTTTCAAAGAGTTATAATTTTAAAAAATATTATCATTGTAATAGTATTACAATCATTAAAATCAATTATTATCATGTTATGATAAATATTTTTATTTAATAATAGTAGGTAATGATCTAAAATAATTAATCTAATATCAAAATATGTGTTTATTTATCCATAATTATTGTTATATTTTATTCCGTATGCATATTATACATTAAAAATTATATTATATATTCTAGGGACATATTTTTTACAAAAATAATATTTTATTCTGTATTTTTTATTTTCATTTTTTTTATATTTTTAGGATTATTATAATTAAATTAACATCAAATTCTTATATAGTAGTTGTTATAAAAATATTTCCATCATTGGAAATGAAATTTAGTTTTTATAAATAATGTTTGATTGAAAATAATCATTTTTATACATATTTATTAGGTGGTTAAAGATATGATAAATTAATGTGGAATTAAATAAATGAATTAATTTTTTAAAATTATGACTATATATATATGGTAGCATTATTTAAAAATAGGGAAAACAATTTAAATAGGTGAAATAAGGATTTATACAATAAAAATGACATAATATATATGTAAACATAAAAATATATAACAAAGATAGTTTTATTTACATAATATTGATTCTTAATATTTTAGTAATTTCTTAAAGGATGAAATTAAGTATTATGGAGAGTAATAGAAAATTAAAATAGTTCCTACTATATTCAATTAGATTCAACTAACCACACCTATAGATACACACCTAATATTCACATTTCACATCACACCATACTTTAGATATCACTCAATATATCTCTCATAAATCATATACAATTTTTACACCTTCTATATTTATATTTTTTAGAGATCTAAGGGTCAAATCAATGTAATTAATCAATAAAAAGGAATCATATTCTTATTCTTTACATTTATTTTCTCAATTTAATTACATATATTTAATTTAATTTATAATTCTACATTACATTCATCTGTGATTATCATTATATGGTATTATTATCCATTTTATCTCCAATCGCTAATATATTATCCAATCACTATCATATTACCATTATCATAAGTCATTTACAAGATGAAATAAAGCTCTTATTTATTTTTGTTCCTTAATAAACTTAAATATCCATTGTAGTATCCATTTCAATTTGAAATATATTATTCTAAAACTATTTAATAAAAATTTAATTAATATGAAAATAATATTTTAATTAATACCATAATTATATACAGGTTTGTATGGTTTCCACTCAACCTCAAAGTGGTTAAACCTAAAAAAAATGGATGATAACCTATTCAATTCACGTTATACATTATTCATAGGTAGTTAGAATTCAATATGTTTCCAATGCTATATAAAACACTCTATTATAACTTGGAAAAAATAACATACTATTACATGCATTTACGGTACTATAGATATTAAACATCGATATTGGGGTACTTTTTTAATGTCAAGATAAGATATAACTGATAAATCCCTTTTTGAGTTCATGGTGAATTACACAAGATTTTTGAACAAGTGAACCATTGTAATTTATGCCTCTAGTATGTGTAGTTCTTTCTTAAAGAAGTTGCACATCCCCAATACATATCAAAAATATATTACTATATAATATAATATTTAGAGAGGGGTTTTTATCATTTCTATGGTATTTGAAAATTAAATATATATATATAAGTATATAATAAATTTGTTATAATAATATTTATAAATACCCAACAATGAATAATCCTTATATTTACTTGATAGGGGTAATTTTTTTAACATCGTGAATCTATAATTATTTCCATTATGATTAATTGTTTTTCACCTATATATATCCATATTATCTCATAAACTAGGGAAACATTTATATTCCCTATATATGATATATATATATAATTACTAATTATATATCCATGTTTATACCAAATAACACCGTGTACTGTATTATTTATCTAATCTATTCATATGAAAAATACATTGGACTTTTTATATAATAGGTGAGGCCTTGATTTATATATCCACTTGATGAGTTGGTAGGAATGATAGGATAAAATAGCTGGGTACTTGAAGTATTCCTACTCTTTTATACTTGATGTCTTGGTTGGAGGCCTTCAAGGTATGGTTTTTATGTTTGAAAAATATGCATCAATTTTTTAAAGAAAATATACTATTATATATGTTAATATTTATTTCTATTTCATTTCATTCATGTATTATTTTATGACTACATATTCATGGAATTATTTTTTGATTTATTATCTTCATATTATTTAGGGCATTATTATTTTATGAATAGTATCTGTTGTATGATCTCTCTTATTGAGCATCTGAGTTAACCATTTACTCACATTTCTAATTTTCCTAGGTAATTAAGAGAAATATTATGTATTACTATATCCATATATTTCATTAAGGATTAATAATATGTACTTTAAGGAGGTAATATGTCAATTTTTAAATGATATGATTAAGTATCTAGCCTCTTAAGGATAACTAAACCTTGAAATTGGGTTTGAAATCCCTAGTAATTGGATTATAACGTAATAAATAAACCATTGAATCCGCAAGACTAGAGTTTTTGGAATTATAGTCTTCAACATATAATGGTTCAATAGATATATTTATAATTATATTTATATGAAGATGAATATTTAACATATAATTTCTTCCAAAACCACTAGATATTAATGAAAATTTCTTATACGGTTTTAATATACAATACGATTCTTATGTGAAATTTATAAGACTTAGTTATATGATGATTTATTTAAAATTTACCTTATTGATATCTATAGGTCATTCTTACTAATAAATTAATATATTCCATATTCATGGAATGAAAAATTGTAGAAGAAAAGAAATCTTACAAAAATTTTATAAAAAATATTGGTATTGTGTAAATAAAAATTTTTATAAGGTTAAAGACAATTTTATTGTTGTATTTTGTTATTTTAAATAGTTGGGATGTTTTTTTGTAATAAAATTATAAAATATTAATGATAAAAAACACCAAATGTTTTGTGAAATAGTTTGGGTTTAAGTAGTATATACATATCGAGTTAACCATTCTAATTTATTTATGAAAATTCATATTATAATTTTATCACTATTATTTTAAAGACTATTATTTTGGATATTAAATATTTGTGGAGACATTTTTAAGTGGATTTATGATAAATTTATCATGTCATTGGGATTATATTTTAAATTTAATGAATATTTATATTTTTATTTAGAATAATATTGAGCTTTTTAAAGATGGATGTGTACAAATATTAGAGTACCCTTAAATATTTTCCAGAAGAATTTATTTAAATCATTTTTAAAGGTCCAGTTCAAGATATTTAGATACTAATTCCAATATTTCAATTATTTATAAACAAAATTATCACATATCTAAGTACTCTTAAATACATTAAAAAATCATTAAACATTAGGAGGTTATGATTATATTTTATTAGCTCAATATTTATATAAAAAACAATTTGAAAAAATAATTAATGATTTAATAAATATAACGATTCATACATTTTGGGATAATTAACTTATGTCTACTGAGAGGCGATGGTTTCAGGAAATGGTTATTGGAAGGGAGGTGTTTATTGAGTTGAAGAGTTGGCTAGAAGAAGTAAATTTTATAGTTTGGTTAACTAATTTAAAAAACTCATTTTTTCATAAAATTCATTGTTTTACCTTATATGTGTAACCCTTACATATCACCACTACCGTATAGTATTCCTTACCTAATTATCCCGCATTAATTACTCTATGTCCTAGAGTAAACCTTACATAAGGTACCCTTATATATAACCATATATCATATACTAACTCTTATATTCTAGAATAATCTTGAAATATTACTATTAATGCCCAAACATATCCTAGTTTCCAATTGGAAAAGAATTTGATGTTAATGTATTGTCTAAGGGAGAAAATATGGAAATGTAAATATCATAAGGAAAGAGATGTTGACAAAATACTAGAGTGATTTACAGTCATGTAATCCCATTAATACTAAAATCCATTTACGACTAGAGGATAATATTCATACATGATCAAGTATTCTCTTTATGGATGGAAGTCATTTTTATAAGGATGACAAGATTGCTACAGAGTTGAGTAATCCCATTTCAGATGGATGTTGGTTATGTTAGAATGAGGAAATTCATATATGGTTACATGATTCTGTCAGAGGCTAAAGTCATTTGAAGTGGGAAACATTGAAATTTCATGGTTTCATACACTTGGTAGGTACTCAATCCCTACGTGATAAGATATTATTGGAAGGTACTAACTGTAAATACTATCATGGACTTTAAGAATTTAAGGAATATATTATTAGAGGAATAGTGGAACCGAATTTTAGAGAAATTTTATTTTTTCTATGGGAGCCTTCAAGAGTTCTTTTTCAGACATTTCCTTTGTGACCCATCGAATAATGTCCATGTAATCTTCTAATTCATCTAGGTTAGTGGGTGGGGGGGGGGGTTCAATATTGGGTCAACTTGGTTGTACCCTCACTGCATAAAAACATTATTGAAACGCCCATATAAGAGGCTTTTTGAAGTGCTCCTATGTGGTTCCATCATGTAGGGATTAATGGGAAGAATCCTTTATGAATGTATACCTTTAAAATGGATCAATAACTGATAATACATTCTTGCATAAAAAACTAGTGATACACGAAAATTGACGTTCCTAATTTTAATATTTCCCAATTTTCTATATTATGGTATCCTGATGGATTTTTCCTATTATTTTTCATTTTTTAAAGGAATACAACCATAGGTAATAAAGCCTCATGAGAATTTTTTTTATTTCACTTAAGTCATCTAAATGGGATGAAAAAATATAGATGAACTTATATTCTCCCTTTATCCAAGGTCCATCACCTATAAATCACATTCTCTCAAGGCCTTCCCCAAATCCATGGTACATACAAGATCATACATCCATGCACAACAATGTGAACCCTTCTATTATGTATTATCTGGATAAATGATTCTTCCTTGATTTCTTTCAAGACTAATTATACCCTCAACATAATAACGATCATATATTTTCTTATAAATGATGGTTGTTATTGAGGTGACTTGAGTAGAAATTAACTACAGATTAGATCATTTGACATGTATATTCATTTCATCTCATAATAAATCACACCCCATATTCTAAAGATCTCAATCCATTTAATATTAGACACAAAAAAGTTATTTTACAACATCATCAATATATCCCACAATTAGTCTTCTAAAATAATATCTTTTTAACTAATCATACATAGTAGACTTCCTATAACCTTGGAAAATGGGAACATAAGAAAGGTTGACATATGATTCATAGTAAAGGTAAGTATAAGAGTTATCAACTAGAGAACATAAGTGGGAATAATTAAAGAATGTCAGTTTGAGAACATAGTCGAGGTAAGTGGTCATAACTTATGATAATCATATGCAATAAAACAAAAATCAGAAAACCTGAGTAATGGAAATTGGATTTTATCATTAAATAATACATGAGTAATTGGTGAGTGGAAAAAAGAGTAAGAAATCACAATCCATGAGATGATGAAACTAGTATTTTTCATAACATAAGAGTGTGACACCAACATAAGAATGTATACCATAACATTTTTTCACCTATAACCACTAAGACATTCACATCATAATGGTTTAGTATAACCGTATTACTATAAATTTTTTCACTTGGGATAACTACTAGAATGCCATAACATAATGGATGTAGGATAACCATACTTATCCCTTCTTGATTGGATAATATATAAAACATTACCCAATTTATTATATAGCTATAGAAAATCCACCGATAATGTAATAATATACCATATATATGTGTGCCATTAGGTCTTGAAAACAATCATAATTTCATCATAGATTAATTAACCTATAAAAAATTAATAGTAACTATGAAAATATTTAGTAGACATTATTATAAAACATCTATATAAAGAAGGTGGACGGTTTTTTGGATAATATTCCTCATGAATCATAAGAAACATTAAATGACATTGAAATAGATAAAAAACCTTTATAATAGAAATAAAATTTAATTATATAAAGACGAAGAACAATTTTTAAAATTTTTGTACCTTTTAAGAAAATATTTTATAATCTAAATGGAATAAAAATTTATTTTAAAAACCATGATAACTTTTAGAGGAAGGATGTTGACGAAATGTTTCTATAAAATAAAAAAATAATTCATGAAGAATGTTTAAAAAAAATCTTTTTACTCCTTTATAAAGTAACAATTTTCATAATTAACCATACTAGTTTTTGTAAAAAGATGACTGATATTGTTAAGAAATTCAAAAACACATAAATATACCTTAATAATTAATAGAATTATAGATAATGACATCTATTAATTAAAATAATTAATATGGAATTGGGTGAGAGATCTCCAACAAAAAAGAAGAAATAATGTCAATTTCTCTTACAAGCATTACATCTGGTGAATTATGAACCCAAGGATAAGTGAAATAGTATGAGTAAATATATAACCCATGAAAAAATATAACAGTATAAAATAGATATAAATTTAGAGCAAAATATTATTCTATTTTCCGATATAAAAACTTCATTATGATATTGTAGATTTCAAAATGAGATTGAAAAGAAAACCCTTACCTTTACGCCTGAATTCCATGGATGTTCTTTAACCTCCTTTATAAAAAACATCAAATTATTTTCCAAATATTATATAACCCTATTCATATATTTTTTCTTTAATATTATTCAATTATAATCATTATTTACACATATATTAGTTAATTATTATTTATTTTCATCATTATAATGTAGTGATATTAATTGTTTTTTATATGTTTCATAAAGGAGACGTGGGTACCTATTTTTTGACATTAATTCTTCCAATACTTGATCCAACAGGTACTGAACTATGACTACCCTAATCCCACCTCCAATAGGCTAGGGGTTTGTTGTCTAGAACTGAGTAGGCATATGACAAACATGGGAGGCATTAACATAATGCGCCTTTACAAACACACAAACACATCTCCACAACTATACAATACAGAGATGTAAAATAATAGAAACCAATGTGGGAATAAATTTATAGTCCCACAATAAGAGTAGGTTATTTAAGTACTGAGGGAGATAAACTGGAAAAATCCATGGCCAACCAAATCTAAAGCGAGTCCAACCTGCTTAGAGGGTGAGGACTATGATCAAAATCTACCACCCAGAAAACAACTTGGACTTTCAAGATTAAGATATGCTCAACTGACTTCCAATCCCCCTAAACACCATTAAATGAGATGTAGTCCACATAAGACATGATATATTTAGAAATATCCCATGTTGGGGTGACTATACAATAAATAGTAGGATACCTCGAAAATATTTATAACCAATAATCATGAATAGTTATCTCATGACAAGGATATAATAATGAATGCATAACAAAAATAGGTATATTCAGAAAGGAAATAATGACTCTAGGAAATCATAACCAAACTACTAGCCACCTGATTCTACTCAATGAAATTCTTATTTAAGGAGAATATGATCTATGATCCAAGGAATCACTAAAGACACGAACTTAAGAGGTCACGATCATTGGGTCCCATCCAAGAAAACACACTAGTCTCCGAAGACATTGATACATAGACAGGGTATCAAAACATGGACCATTGGGGGAAACCAAAAACCTAATCTAGATGATACCACTATGTATGAGATCAATATACAGTGGTATTGTGAACCCTACAAGAATGGTCTTCTAGATAGAGGATCAATATCATACTCAAGGAGGTCATGCCAATTCTATAAACCCCACCAAGGGTATAAAATTATTGAGGATCACACTCTAGTATCATAGAGGGACACCAAAAACTCTATCTAAGACTCATCCTCTAGATGAGATAAAAATATAGAGATATGGATGTAATTTCACAAAGTACCCTTGAGAAGATGGACCAAGGAATCCCAATCAACCTATAATGATCTCAAATAAAGAAACTAAGTAATGAAAACACCCTTAAAGGTGGTAAATGGAATGCCCATCCCATCGTTGGTTGGTCCGTGTGGTGATACCACTGCCAAAATTAAAATCTCCAAATACACGACATTTATGTGTCATACATCATATATAGATATAACATCATTCTCGGTCCATGCCATATATCCTTTCAAATATACTTATTTCCATGCAATTTTATTAACTTATGTACATGTGGCCATGACCATATACACCAATATTTGTCCATGTTTGTGTACATAAACATTATTACACTCATGTATCCTATGAGATACATGCAGATATACCAACATTAGTCACACTATACGTGATAGTGTCACATAGTGTGGGATATTTACCTATGTAGGAAACCCTTGAACCATAGCCAGAGGGTCCCACATGGTGTGAAATTCTAGATTAAATACTATGTATCCCATGATTTTCAGATCTTTCTTGTTCATCTTCTACACAATCCCCCATATTCTTGCTACAAAATACCTCATCATAAAATCATAAATCTGAGGTATTTTGACAATTACATCACAGAATATTATGATTATAGGCTTACAATATCCTCTATAAATTCACACATGCACTTTCCATAACCACACCTTCAAATCTGGGATGAACAAGAACTACTAATCAATTTTTATCCTCCTCTGATCATCATTTGTTGTCATTACACCTCAATCAGACCCTCAATCATGAACCACACATGCGGTACTGATTTGTTGCACTGATGAATAGAATTGGACTGATCATATACCATTTATTTATCTAAAAATTGTCCAAAGAAAATACCAATGATGAAAGTGTAAATAAATAGGGTGGAAATAAAAAAAACACAATACTTGAGGAATGGACCTCATACTTTGTTCGTTCCGTATCAATCCATTGTCGTATGTTTAGAAAAATGAACTGTAAATAATCAATGAACCATTCAATTATTCATTAATAAATCAACTATTGATGCAAATATCAATTATATTTCATGAAATGGATCCCTGATCTATATGGGATAAAGAAAATGATGAAATTAAGAATAAAATATATCCTAATTAGATTTTGTATTGTTCGATAATGAAGAACAATTCTATATTTCCATCATTAGTGAGATCCATGAAATATGTTGGAGCATGATCCTTGATCCAATATTATCTAATGTCATCCTACAAATATCCTTCATTTTATCCTCTCAATTCTATTTTTTTGATGATAACACTAGTGTTGAGGCACAACTAATTTTAAAAATAAGAATCAGGTTGTTCCATAAAATAAAATAGATTCAATTATTTTATTATATAGTCCAACGACAATTTTTTACCAAAAAGGCATACACCTATAATAGTTATCTCATGACTAGGGTAAAACCCACATTCTAAAATCAACAAATTCCTTTTATTTCTGATCATAGCTTCCATTTATGAGTCATTATAGATTTTAAGGAAAATTGTTGACACATGATATTAATATCTTTATTATATTCCAAATATTAATTACAGGCTCTCTGAAAATTGGATTATCTATCCATATCAGATCCTATCATAAAAAATAATCCATATATTATTTTAAATACGTACATACAAAAATTAGAGTAGTTATATTTTCCCAACTTTAGGTAATTTTGTTCCAAAAATAGAAAAAAACTCAAAAAGGTTTATATACTAGGATGGAATATAGATCTTTGATTTATAGGTTCTCTCATGAAGATTCTCAGGATGCCATTGGACATGCACTAGGGGACAAATAAACTCCCTTAGAACATCTTCTTCGAATCCATGATCTCCACTAGGTACTTGGAAAATGTAGTTCAAACCTCAATGTGCAGATCACCCCAGTGAATAACATATGATGGTTGTTCATGTACCTACTTCGCAACAACACATGGGAAACATCATGTACCCAGCATAACTATTTCCAAAGATTTAAGTGGTAATCCACCGTCACCAATCTATATAGTACTGGTAAATGGACAATTAATCTCATATATAACATTCTTCTATATCAAAATATTAGCAATCCATATTAAGGTGAGACACTTAGGAACACATGGTACATCTCATCAACTCTATAGGCCTCTGTTTTTAATCATAATTTAACTCCTCTTGGTTTTATGTTTTCCACATACATTCCCATATGATCTTTACCTTATATATCATAGCTCTCACTAACTGTGGGCCCATGATTTTTTAATCCCCAGGACCTATCCAACAATGTGGTGGTACGAAAGGTCACCCATTCTAGGTCTCAAATTATAACATAACTATGGTGAAATGGTATCTATTTTTAATTAAAAATAAACTAACGGTAGTTGATCCTCCCAACTATTTCCAAAATCCAACATGAATTCCTGCAGCATGTCCCCCAAGACCAGTGTGGTCTGCTCAATCAGTCCACCAGTCTGGGGTTGCAACACCATGATCAAATACAAACATTTCCAAAAGGACTCCATTAATCCTCACCATAATTGTGATGTGAATTGAGTATGATGGTTTAAAGTTATTTTTTAGAAAAATAAATGAAGATGGACTATTTTGTTCATGTACATGAATCCCAAGCTCTCTACGAATCTCTGCTCTTGAATAGTTAGAAAGTGGGCCGACTTGGAGAGTTGGCCTATAATAATCTTGATGGAATCATGTATATTGGGAATATGTTTTAACCCCATTTTGAAGAACATGGATATCCCATAAACATTCAATCTGTAGGGGTTGATTTAAATCCATTAAAACCTGGTGCTCAGCCTTCAGGTGATGATAAGTGAGGTATCTGGAGACCAACACAACAAAACCACTCTTTATAGATGGCAAAAAAAATAGATGTTAGAGTTCCTAGTACCTATTTGATGACACACTTGGATGTACTATCAATTTTTATTTATGAAACTACCTCATAACCTCCTCTCACAATGTCACTGGAACCACTACCTATCCATTGAAAATGATAGCATTCTCCCCACATCCAGAATATCCATTAGGGCATGTCCAACGAATATCTGAGTATATAAGGTATAAGTTCCCAGCCTTAAACCTTACTTAATCTTGAGTTATTACAAGATTACACATTGAGGATCTTTTCAGGTTTAGAGTTTTAGAGAATTAGATCATGAAACTTGCATTACATTCCACATTTAAAAAAAGTGGTTACATAAAAGACATTATTCATTCTTCCCATCAACGGAAACATATTTAAAATCTAACATTGATTCTTTCTTGACACATCCTTGACACTATCATCACATCATGTACCTTTCCCTTGACCTCTGAAAAACATTTCAAAAAACTTGGGATGAGCATAAAAAGCTCAGTAAGGGTTGCAAAAAAAAATATGGAAAGGAAACATGAGTTCATATATACATGAGAATGAAATCATACTTTACCCATAAAACATAGGCACTTTAACATACCTCATCAAAACATGAATAAATCATAGAAAACATAAGACATAAAGGTAACATGAGGCATTCATAACATTCTTACATAGGGAGTAACCCTCTTGGTTATGTTTGGAATACCCATCACAGTATATTCCCTAAATCTCTTTGGAGAAACCTTAACGTTTCACTCCTTCGCGTTACCCAATGCATTGGAGAGCTATATCGGGCTCACCCACCCTTAGTTTATCACAGAACCACCCGTTCTTCATAACAATGCCCAAGAACCATAAC
Source organism: Viscum album (assembly GCA_963277665.1). Classification (NCBI taxonomy): domain Eukaryota; kingdom Viridiplantae; phylum Streptophyta; class Magnoliopsida; order Santalales; family Viscaceae; genus Viscum; species Viscum album. Next base: position 1,644,070,870 of record OY728141.1, on the reverse strand, counting down.
ATAATCATATCACATAAACATGAATAAAGGAAACATGACATTTCCACATTTCAATCACAATATAACATTTTTGGATATTGAAATAATGAATCCATTCAAAAAGAATCCATTTCCAAAACCATTTAAAACATTTAATAAAGAGATTTTTGAATCAAAGTGTCCCATACCACCTTGAAGATTTTAACATTTTAAACCATTAATATCCATATAAATAAATCCTTAAAACCATTTTGAAAACATGGATATTAATAGGAACAAATAATTAAAACATTTAAAATGATATTTTGGTTAAAGGGGTTTTACCAAAATTAGAGACACTTGAATACAATAATCGAGGAATAACATTTAGTCAGAACTTTATAATATCATGAGAATAAAATGATTCATGATATAATACTCCAAAGGACAGTATATACACCATATAAGAGTGAATTGGTGCATAACAACAATGAACCCTCAATAAAAATGTCAAATGTGATGAAATCCCTTATAAAGAATGTATCCTTAAATTAAGGACAAATAAATCTCAAAAATATGTGTGACAAATATATATACACCCAATATAAGTGGATAATAAGTGTAAAACAATAAAAGGTCAATCACACATATTCAATGGATGACATATTCAATGACCACAAGTTGAACCCAAAGAAATCGAAATTGGGTTAAAAAGTTCCCTTGACAGCCTAACGGCATCACATCAAAATGAGTTGATGAGAGATAAAAAGTGTATCTCATCACTTGGACATAAAATTTAAATCAATAAGGATGTATGAGAACATATCCCAACATAAAAATATGTAAATTAAGAGACCCAATAAAAGAAGTCTTTTAAAAAAGAGGAGGGTGAAAGGTTCCCTTACCGACTTGGGTATCTTTCAAAATGTACACCCCATGAAAGAAAGACAATAGGTCATTGATGAAAATACTAATAAAAGAAAGTATATTACACAAAGAGTAGAATAATGGGCAGTACATACACCACTCAATGGAATTTGTGGAAAATGTAGCATAAATCTCACGGGAATAAAAGTGAGATGAAAAATCCCTTACGAAAACTCGACAGCCTAACGGCGCCACATAAAACTTCCGAATATGGATTGATGAGATCAAATAGAGTATCCCATAATATTACAATAGAATTTAAAGCAAGTGGAATAAAAGGAAATCCCCCAACACTGCAAGGAGTAGTTTAAAAGAAGTGACATAAAGGAGAGTACTTAAAAAGAAAGAGAGAGGTTAGATCTCTTACGAAAGTTCGGCAGCCTAACGGCGCCACTCAAAACTTCCAAAATGGATTAATGAGAGAGAATAGGGTCTCTCATCACATGAACATAAAAATTACAGTAAATTTAATATAAAATAACATCCCAATAATAAGAAAGATGAGCTTAAAATAAATGACATAAAAGAGTGTACTGAAAAAGATAGAGAGTTGTAGGATCCCTTACCTCGGGTCCGACTTGACTCGATCGTTCTTTAATCTCCTGAATAATAAACTTGAGTTAATTTATAATTCCTTAAGAACCTTTTTCAAGTTCATTATTACTTTTATACCACTTATTACCATGTCATAAACATTATGTAATCATTTAAGTTAATAATATTTGTTTTGCCGATATTTGGTTCTTAAGTCGAAAGTGGACTTCTTACAATTACATGTTGTTCGTGTGGCCAAATGTTTATTATATCAAGAACTGTATTAATTATGTAGATATCATATATGTCATATATATCCAGTACATGAATGCATTTATAACATTACATAATCATTTAGAGGTAAGAAATGAAATGCACCGTTCATGGAGACGGTAAGCCGTACGTACGCATGAACACTACTTTCATTTCTATTTCGTATTTTATAGAATGGAATAATAATGATATAAAGGTATATTATAATTCCAGTATAATATCATACATAATATCATATTTCCATCCTTTATACATCCCACATATGGTATTTAACGAATCAAATCACTTTGAGGGGGAGGTAGTCCGCACTTCCTTAAATAAAGATATCGCGTATACCCATAATGGAAGCCATTAAGGTAAGACAAAAATGAAAAATACAGAATCATAAATAAAACATAAACATATTATATATCATATATAAAAATAGTGACATCATAATGGCCACCTTTGAAGGTGTTAAATGAGTATTGAACAATCATCGTTTCAGGAGGCAGAATTTCACCATCCACGGAAACCATATGTTCTTTAACTATTTGATGTAGTTGTGTGAGAGTGTAGCTCAAATAAATCTTATAACAACATCCTAGTATATTGAAGATACTGGTGTTGTTACAAAATAAGTAATTAAAAAGAGTTTATGGGGTTGGAGAATCAAAATAAAAAAAATGAACATGAGAGAATGAATTACCTTTAAAAGTGTACCTCCTTTTGATTTGAGCCTAAAGGCTTCCTTTGAAAGGATTCTACCCAAAGGGAATCCTCTAGGATGAGGAGAGGGATGTGGAGAGAGTAAATGGGCAGGGGTTGGCCGAGCCAAAGGCTTGAGGAGTGTGTTAAATGAGGTAGAGGTGGGGGCCCTTTATAAGAGGAGAGGAGGGGCACATTTGGAAAGTAAAGAAATATTACTTTATTTGAAAATTTTTTTCGGTTTCAAAAGGTCCCACATTGATATAATTCGTTGATAAGGTGATAAGGCTTCGAAATCCACTCATCCAATATGTTTTGGACATGTGTAGTTCATAGATTTTACATTATCTTTCCATTTTATTTAAATCGTCAAATAATGATGTCATCGCTGCATCATTATTATGTCATAAATAATTTAATTTATTTAATGTCTAAAAATTATAAAAAAATACTATGATGTATGAAATATTTTTATCTTTCCAATGAATATTTATAATAAAAAATATGACTTGTATAACCCCACTTAAAAATTGTTTTAGTAAAACATATCATGTTTGTGTCAATTTTACTTTTACATTAAATAAAATGTTATTTATGTCATTTCCCAACCAATGTGGATCCATGGGGTCCCCAAGTTGACCCATGGATTGTCTTGGTCGGCCATGATACAAAAAATGAGGGTAAGACATGTGTCAAGCTCATCTCAATTTATTAGAGCATTATTTTTACCTTAAACAACACTAATTACCACTAATCGTGATTAAAAACTTAATAAGTTACTATTTACCAAAAAATTATTTTAATCTCATTGAACCACATTTTACTTCTTAATGACAACCATGTTTGTCGGATTTTTGAAAATAAAAACACAATGATGGCAAAATTTCATTTAAACGGAAAATCAGTTTTTATAAGTACCACTTAGTGGTTTCACTATTCATCAAAAATCGAAGTTTTTCAGAAAAATCCCAAAAATTCACCCTAAGCTATATTTGTTATTCTGAATTAAAAAATGAAGTTCGTTTTAAAAAATTCAAAACATATAAGTCACATTAATTAATTTAATAATTAATTCCCGTTGTCATGACAAATAGCGTGTTTTATGAAACAATAAGTATCAAAAGATTGACACTAGTTTAAGTCTGATTTCAAAGTGAAATTGATTCCAACGACCAATATTGGATTTAATGGTTAAAATATTTTCTAATTTCACTTTAAAACCAATTCAAAATATAATCTAATCATATAAATAAATTATATTAAAAAGTGGTTTTGAATTAAAATACAACATTTTACACTATTCATTAAAAAAATGAACTTTATCGGAAAGATACCAAAAATTTACACAAAGTAAATTTTGATGTCCCGATTCTTAATAAGAGTTTTATTTGGTTCAAAAGAATGTTTAATAGTGAACAAAACTATATTTAATGACGGTTCTCCATCAAAAGGTGATAAGTGAACCTTTAGTGAAAACTAGGGCATATACGCCTAAAATTGAATTCTTTCCGTATTTTAAGCCTTTATCTTTTATTGTATAAATGTAAAAATATTTAAGAACATATATAATCATATTTTAGTTATTTCTATCCATTCCCGCCATTACAACGTCTACATGTTAACTACCATTTAAAATAATATTATTTTATTATTAGAGTGCAACGTAAGATTCCCAAGAAACTCGTTGTTGCGTGTTGGGTACGCCATCGAGCATAGCGTCCCCTTTAAAGTCATATTAATATTTTATTCACAAATATGGATAAATATGAAAATGAAATATTCCTTATTTACCTAGGGTGTTACATCCTTCCCCCCTTTTGGGAATTGCATCCTCGCAATTTTAAAATTGCGCTTGGAAACATCCTTGAACGTCCCACATCGGAACAAGAGTCGGTAAAACAATCACTTTAAAATAAAGAAAGATAAGCACAGAGGTCACCCGAGTTATCCCATACTAGGATTCCAAGTATGAAAATATGGACATGGAGGAGAAAACATAGGGTCATGTTCTGATGGAGAGTGATAGAAAACATGTTCAGGAGAAAGTTAACAATAAGAAAATCACAAACTTGTGATGGGTTAAACGGTGTTGGGTTCCCCAGTAGGAAAAGTTAATAGACAACATTTTTGTATTAAGTTACTTTTTATCGAGGAATTTATTCATAAGGAATCATAATCACTTATCATGTTGACTTTCAACTTTTACTAGATTCCTTAGTCAAACTCATATTTTTTTCCAAAAGACGAGTATTTAGGGAGACTTTTTCGCATTAGGAGTACCATAATCAACTTCTAGAGAATCACCTAATCCCCAAAAGAGAACTATATACATCCCATGTATTTAGGCTTTAACCAAAACCAAAACCAAAAAGGTTAGTACAAGATCAGATAATCCAGAAAAGGATAACCCCTTATAAAAAGAAAACCTATTCTTAATCTCCAAAATTTGTCCAACAAAACCCAAAGTTCAACGAGGACCATCCAATAAACAATTGGTCCATAAAATTCTTCAAAGTAAACCAATATAAGATTGAAACCCAAATATTTGAAGGATTTAGTCACATAGTCTTCCAAGTTAAATCGTAACATTTATCTCCAAACAACATCAGTTGCTCCTAAAGTATCACATTGAAAAGTAATTATCCTAATCACATATCCTCCAAAATCAACTTACTCTTAATTCATAAAATCATATAACTAAAAATAATCAGTCAAACTAACCAGGGACTTCACGTAGTCCAGTGGTAGGCGATAAATACCAGTCGCACTTTGGTTGTGGGTTCGATTCCCGCAGCATTGTCTGACGCGATGGGTTGTCACACGGTCTGCGTGTTGTCCTTTTTCCAAAACTATATAATTCTCAAATCATTACCCAAAAAGGGATAAAATCATCAAAAATAACCATAACATAATTTAACCTCAATTTTATCTCATGCCTTTCACTTCAATCATAACATATGGTAACCCATAATTACCTCAAAAGTAAGTATCATATAAACCCAAATGGTTCTTTATAACTATGTCCACAAAAGAAAAGATAACTATTACTTGAATAAAATTTTCCTATATTAAACATCAGGGTTACACATAATATAAAAAGTCTTCTAATGTAACCCCATCATCAAAAGAGACTTAATACTCTTAAGAATTTCACCATAACTCTTGAAGCCCTTATATGTTGACATCTTACTCATTCAACATTCTTCATGATCCATTATCCATTCCTTTCGAACTTATTCCGAAATACCTCTTTCCTACAAACAAAATCATGAATCATATCCTAAGATTCCAAAATAAGAAAACAATAGTCATGAAATAGTACCTACCTTTGATTGGTCATTGTCAGTTTCTTCATCCTCAATCGGAATGACATTAGTTATTGGTAAACGAATATGGGAACTCTCTCGGTGACCCCATTCACGAAACTTCTTCATAGGACATGTGTTTGCATAATGACCATGCACACCACATTTAAAACATTCAATTGATCCCTCATAAAGAACTTCTTTCCCTTCCCTCGAGTCAACTGGATGCTTCCTTTTTCCATGGCAGGTTCTTGCTTTATGACCTTAATTTCCACATCTATAGCATATTTCTGTCCCTTTGAAACATTTTCCTAGGTGGTTCTTTCCACATCTTTGACATAGAGGTTTTTGAACACACTTACCTTTATGATTATTACCTGTACTTCCGTAGGGATTTGTTTCTTGCATATATGATGCCTTAGAGAAATCTCCAAGGTTTAGGTGGTCAATCATGACTCCAGATAGTTGGTTGAGGATAATCAAAAGAGTTCTCATTGCAGCTCCCATATCATTCAGTTGCTTGCTCAAAAAACTGTCACAGTTTCCTTTACATCCACTGTTACTTTGGTGCCTGCTAGATCCAGCCATTTACTAAAACCAAAAAGTTCAGTGTGAGTATATCAACAAAACCATCATGTACTAATGAGTAAGATAGACAATACGATATACTTACCCATTCACTTTATCTAAAACTAAGACTCTTTCTGAAATCCTAATCATTATGGTAATTGTCAATTATGCTTAAAGAATACCCTAACCTCTAAAGTTATCTAAACCTTCATTTGATACCAACTATCTGGCCCCAGCCTTAAACCGTACTTAATCTTGAGTTATTACAAGATTACACATTGAGGATATTTTCAGGTTTAGAGTTTTAGAGAATTAGATCATGAAACATGCATTACATTCCACATTTAAACAAAGTGGTTACATAAAAGACAGCATTCATTCATCCCATCAACGGAAACATATTTAAAATATAACACAGATTCTTTCTTGACACATCCTTGACACTATCATCACATCATGTACCTTTCCCCTGACCTGTGAAAAACATTTCAAAAACTTGGGATGAGCATAAAAAGCTCAGTAAGGGTTGCAAAAAAAAATATGGAAAGGAAAAATGAGTTCATATATACATGAGAATGAAATCATACTTTACCCATAAAACATAGGCACTTTAACATATCTCATCAAACCATGAATAAATCATAGAAAACATAAGACATAAAGGTAACTTGAGGCATTCATAACATTATTACATAGGGAGTAACCCTCTTGGTTATGTTTGGAATACCCATCACAATATATTCCCCAAATCTCTTCGGAGAAACCTTAATGTTTCACTCCTTCGTGTTACCCAATGCATTGGAGAGCTATATCGGGCACACCCGCCCTTAGTTTATCACGGAACCACCCGTTCTTCATAACAATGCCCATGAACCATAACATAATCGTATCACATAAACATGAATAAAGGAAACATGACATTTCCACATTTCAATCACAATATAACATTTTAGGATATTGAAATAATGAATCCATTCAAAAAGAAACCATTTCCAAAACCATTTAAAACATTTAATAAAGAGATTTTTGAATCAAAGTGTCCCATACTACCTTGAAGATTTTAACATTTTAAAACATTAATATCCATATAAATAAATCCTTAAAACCATTTTCAAAACTTGGATATTAATAAGAACAAATAATTAAAACATTTAAAACGATATTTTGGTTAAAGGGGTTTTACCAAAATTAGAGACACTTGAATACAATAATCGAGGAATAACATTTAGTCAGAACTTTATAATATCATGAGAATAAAAGTATTCATGATATAATACTCCAAAGTACAGTATATACACCATATAACAGTGAATTAGTGCATAACAACAATGAACCCTCAATAGAAATGTCAAATGTGATGAAATCCCTTATAAAGAAGGTATCCTTAAATTAAGGACAAATAAATCTCAAAAATATGTGTGAAAAATATATATACACCAATATAAGTGGATAATAAGTGTAAAACAATAAAATTTCAATCACACATATTCAATGGATGACATATTCAATGACTACAAGTTGAACCCCAAGAAATCGAAATTGGGTTAAAAAGTTCCCTTGACAGCCTAACGGCATCACATAAAAATGAGTTGATGAGAGATAAAAAGTGTATCTCATCACTTGGACATAAAATTTACATCAATAAGGATGTATGAGAACATATCCCAACATAAAAATATGTAAATTAAGAGACCCAATAAAAGAAGTCTTTTAAAAATGAGGAGGGTGAAAGGTTCCTTTACCGACTTGGGTATCTTTCAAAACATACACCCAATGAAAGAAAGACAATAGGTCATTGATGTAAATACTAATAAACGAAAGTATATTACACAAAGAGTATAATAATGGGCAGTACATACACCACTCAATGGAATTTGTGGAAAATGTAGCATAAATCTCACGGGAATAAAAGTGAGATGAAAAATCCCTTACGAAAACTCGGCAGCCTAACGGCGCCACATAAAACTTCCGAATATGGATTGATGAGATCAAATAGAGTATCCCATCATATTACAATAGAATTTACAGAAATTGGAATAAAAGGAAATCCCCCAACATTGCAAGGAGGAGTTTAAAAGAAGTGACATAAAGGAGAGTACTTGAAAAGAAAGAGAGAGGTTAGATCTCTTACGAAAGTTCGGCAGCCTAACGGCGCCACTCAAAACTTCCAAAATGGATTGATGAGAGAGAATAGGGTCTCTCATCACATGAACATAAAAATTACAGTAAATTTAATATAAAATAAAATCCCAATCATAATAAAGATGAGCTTAAAATAAATGACATAAAAGAGTGTACTTAAAAAGAAAGAGAGTTGTAGGATCCCTTACCTCGGGTCCGACTTGACTCGATCCTTCTTTAATCTCCTGAATAATAAACTTGAGTTAATTTCTAATTCCTTAAGAACCTTTTTCAAGTTCATTATTACTTTTATACCACTTATTACCATGTTATAAACATTATGTAATCATTTAAGTTAATAATATTTGTTTTGCCGATATTTGGTTCTTAAGTCGAAAGTGGACTTCTTACAATTACATGTTGTTCGTGTGGCCAAATGATTATTATATCCAGAACTGTATTCATTATGTAGATATCATATATGACATATATATCCAGTACATGAATGCATTTATAACATTACATAATCATTTAGAGGTAAGAAATGAAATGCACCGTTCATGGAGACGGTAAGCCGTACGTACGCTTGAACGCTACTTTCATTTCTATTTCATATTTTATAGAATGGAATAATAATGATATAAAGGTATATTATAATTCCAGTATAATATCATATATAATATCATATTTCCATCCTTTATACATCCCACATATGGTATTTAACGAATCAAATTACTTTGAGGGGGCGGTAGTCCGCACTTCCTTAAATGAATATATCGCGTATACCCATAATGGAAGCCATAAAGGTAAGAAAAAAATGAAAAATACAGAATCATAAATAAAACATAAACATATTATATATCATATATAAAAATAGTGACATCATAATGGCCACCTTTGAAGGTGTTAAATGAGTATTGAACAATCATCGTTTCGGGAGGCAGAATTTCACCATCCACGGAAACCGTATGTTCTTTAACCATTTGATGTAGTTGTGTGAGAGTGTAGCTCGAATAAATCTTATAACAACATCCTAGTATATTGAAGATACTGGTGTTGTTACAAAAGAAGTAAATAAAAAGAGTTTAGGGGGGTTGGAGAAGCAAAATAAAACAAATGAACATGAGAGAATGAATTACCTTTAAAAGTTTAACTCCTTTTGATTTGAGCCTAAAGGCTTCCTTTGAAAGGATTCTACCCAAAGGGAATCCTCTAGGATGAGGAGAGGGATGTTTAGAGAGTAAATGGGCAGGGTTTGGCCGAGCCAAAGGCTTGAGGAGTGTGTCAAATGAGGTAGAGGTGGGGGCCCTTTATAAGAGGAGAGGAGGGGCACTTTTGGAAAGTAAAGAAATATTACTTTATTTGAAAATTTTTTTCGGTTTCAAAAGGTCTCACATTGATATAATTCGTGTATAAGGTGATAAGGATTTGAAATACACTCATCCAATAAGTTTTTGACATGTGTAGTTCATATATTTTACATTATCTTTCCATTTTATTTAAATCGTCAAATAATGATGTCATCGCTGTATCATTATTATGTCATAAATAATTTAATTTATTTAATGTCTAAAAATTATAAAAAAAATAAAATGATGTAGGAAATCTTTTTAGCTTTACAATGAATATTTATAATCAAAAATATGACTTGTATAACCCCACTTAAAAATTGTTTTAGTAAAACATATCATGTTTGTGTAAAATTTACTTTTACATTAAATAAAATGTTATTTATGTCATTTCCCAACCAAAGTGGATCCATGGGGTCCCCAAGTTGACACATGGCTTTTCTATGTCAGAAATGATACAACCAATGAGGGTAAGACATGTGTCATGCTCATCTCATTTTATTAAAGCATTATTTTTACCTTAAACTACACTAATTACCACTAATCGTGATTAAAAACTTAATAAGTTACTATTCACCAAAAAATTATTTTAATCTCATTGAACCACATTTTACTTCTTAATGACAACCATGTATGTCGGATTTTTGAAAATCAAAACACAATGATGGCAAAATTTCATTTAAACGGAAAATCAGTTTTTATAAGTACCACTTAGTGGTTTCACTATTCATCAAAAATTGAAGTTTTTTAGAAAAATCCCAAAAATTCACCCTAAGCTATATTTGATATTCTGAATTCAAAAATGAAGTCTGTTTTACAAAATTCAAAACATATAAGTCACATTAATTAATTTAATAATTAATTCCCGTTGTCATGACAAATAGCGTGTTTTATGAAACAATAAGTATCAAAAGATTGACACTAGTTTAAGTCTGATTTCAAAGTGAAATTGATTCCAACGACCACTATTGGATTTAATGGTAAAAATATTTTATAATTTCATTTTAAAACCAATTCAAAATATAATCTAATCATATAAATAAATTAGATTAAAAAGTGGTTTTGAATTAAAATACAACATTTTACACTATTCATTAAAAAAATGAACTTTATCGGAAAGATACCAAAAATTTACACAAAGTAAATTTTGATGTCCCGATTCTTAATAAGAGTTTTATTTGGTCCAAAATAATGTTTAATAGTGAAAAAAACTATATTTAATGACGGTTCTCCATCAAAAGGTGATAAGTGAACCTGTAGTGAAAACTAGGGCATATACGCCTAAAATTGAATTCTTTTCGTATTTTAAGCCTTTATCTTTTATTGTATAAATGTAAAAATATTTAGGAACATATATAATCATATTTCAGTTATTTCTATCCATTCCCGCCATTACAACGGCTACATGTTAACTACCATTTAAAATAATATTATTTCATTATTAGAGTGCAACGTAAGATTCCTAAGAAACTCGTTGTTGCGTGTTGGGTACGCCATCGAGCATAGCGTCCCCTTTAAAGTCATATTAATATTTTATTTACAAATATGGATAAATATGAAAATGACATATTCCTTATTTACCTGGGGTGTTACATAAGGTATAATAGTTAACATATCTATGTTGAGATTACCTAACACACTATAAAATTTATGGGGTAACAACTATCAATTAAAGTTATGAGGTACCATCCTTGTCCACTAAGGAAAAATACAAATACCATAACTGGTTAGAAACCCCAAAAATCAACTAAGAACAAGAACTCATACTGAGAGCATCTTCCAACATGTTCCCCTTCCTATGAGTATATAAAATTTTAAATTAATAGTCCTAGATGGAATCAAGTCATTAATAATGTCTCATTTTGAGATCCTTATAAAAGAATATATACTTGAGACTCTTGTGGCCAGAGTAGATGACAAACCACACTACAATTAGCTAGTGTCCCTATATCTTCTAGGCCAAGACTACTGTTTATAGATCATGATTGGTGGTGATTTATTTCTTCTCTTTCACTCTCAAATTAATAGAATCATAGGCAATCACTTGCTACATACACATCAAAACAAAACTATGCCCAGTCATTGAGGTCTTATAGATCCCTATACAGTCAACACCCTCCTCCAAAAATCATAAGTTGGGGGGGGGCACTCATAAAAATCTTCATAATATCCTAAAAACAATAGTCATACTTACCCATACACATTAAAGGATTACCATTTTGGGTAAATACTATCACGGGTGATTGAAATTTAGAAATATCAATTAAAACCCTGTGATATTTCCCTTACAACATAAAGAAAACCCTACACACTGATGAAATTCATGGTCATATCCCAATATAGAATTGCCTCAATCTTTATCAGGTCCATTGGCACTCCTATATTTGAGATAATGTGTACCATAAAGTGGATATCTCAAATAAAAAACTAGAACTTTGAGAACATCCCATAAACTGGTGCTCTCATAGAGTGCCTAGGACCATCCTAAAGTGTCTTTCATACTCCACCTTAGGTGAAAAGTATACTTGGGGATCGTTGGTGAAGACCAATATGAAATGTATAGGAAAGTCTTAATGATCTAGTTTAGGAGGCCCATGAAAACTTCTAGAGGAATTCAACATGCTAAAGGGAATCATTAAGTACACATAGTGGCCATATAAACATATGAATGTTATCATTGGTATATCCTCATCACATACTCATAGTTGATGATGGAATAATATGTGGGAAATATTTGATAACTATCATGACCCTGTCAACTGATCAAATAGGTCATGAATCCTCATTATAGGATAGTAATTCTTCTTGATCAAATTGTTTTAGTGCTATTTATCCACACATAACTTGAAGCTCCCGTCAGACTTCTTAGAAAATGACACTTGGGATGCCTAAGAGGAATTAGTGGGTCTCACAAAGAACTTCTCATGTAATTCCTATAACTATAAACTCATCCAATGTAGGTATTTGGGATCCATTCAATATTCTGTGGTATATATTAAGGTCATCTCAAGGTGTAATTCAATGAATTAGTCTAGCTCTTAGTTGGAAGGCTAACTTGGAATGTCCCCAAAAAAGATATCCTTGTACTCCCCGACCACTGTAGAGAACTGGTAGTCCATATAATATACTTCTCCAAGATTGATGTTAGAAATTAGATGAGTAATTTCCTATAATATCATATTCTGGAGATCATCATTCTCTTCAAACAATTCCTTTTCAACCACAAAATAAAACCTCATCCAAACATTGTGGACACACCACATCCTCCATAAAAAATTATAAATTTTGGAATGAAATGTTGATAGATTTTCCATACCTAAGATGAAATCATAAGGCACCATCACTGCTACAATGAGATCCCATACAATTATCACACCCTCATGCATCAGATTGAAATGTTGGTTGAAGTTATAAATCATTGAGTGACCACCTGTTAGAGTCTCCAAGCGTAATGGTTGAGCCAAAGGCTCAACCAGAATCTCTAAGTCTCAAACTAGTGAAGTAGAAAAAGGAATGATACAAATATATATATAAATATATATATAAATACTATAGATAAGTTATGACATACATATATCATACCTCATATAATAATTAGAGCCTTCAGTTCAAAGGCCTCCATAGCCTACAACCATCCTCATCCCTATCCACCATCTCCTTGAGCCTAGCGTGGACCACCTGTGAGTGGTGGTGTTAATTGGTCAAACCTCCAACCATCAATCGCTACTCTATAGAAAACTATTCCATGTCATCCACCTTGTGTACCATCCTAACCATGATTATATCTATACCTCATAGGTCCCTCGACCATATCCTAATTCGCTGTATGATGGGTCAGAAAATATAGTGAATGATGTCCCCGACCATAATAGGAGAAACACCACCCCTCCCTCATAATACTCAAGACATCGTGAAAACCCTTCACCACTGATCCTCTATCCTTGGATTTCACTAAAATTATACAAAATTCCCCGATATCTACAACTACCATCATCTACCTACCACAGTGGTATCAACACTTGGGTTCCCACTATTACCACCCACCTTTAGTTCCTACTATACTAAGAATCTCTCCATCACTAAGGCCCACTCCAACAATTAGAAATAAGTGGGAATTAATAGAGATATTAATGAATCCTTGATATCCTTTATTAAGCCCTAATCAAAGTTCTGAGATATGAATAATGGGTCTCGAACCATATCCATGGAGTATCAAGAGTGTTCTTTGAATCTCGTAGAAAACTCCACCATAGTCATAATGCCTTACTCCAGATTTAGAAACTCATGTATTCCAATTAATCATAATATGGATGGATAAAACTATTTCATAAAGAGAAACTCGAAGTATGACCGTGAGAGAATTATCTCATCATTTGACTTGGTATCTAAAATTCACCATCACTAAGAAGAGACCTAAATATGTCTCATTTTCAGTACTACCATATGATATGTGGGCATCCTCATAAGGAGGAAATCTCAATTGACTACCTCAATATAGTTCTCGTCCACTTGTGGGTAAATCTCACCCCAAAACAGTTGATGTTGACTCCACAATTACCCATTCATAAAACTAATCATGTGTATGTCCTCTACTAGAACAACTAGTGCTTACTGATTCTCAATGGGTGGGGATATATCTAGTAATCCAACCAAAGAATCTATCAATGTTATTTTCCACTATAATAAAGCCTTATAAATCATCCGACCATCTACAGGATCAATTATTGGAATCCTAGATTTCTATCCTCATGGAGGCATCCTAAAATAAATAAGATGTACCATGGTTAAACAGTATATATAGGGAGATGAATCATGGGGTACATATAAGGCCCCAGCCTTAAACCTTACTTAATCTTGAGTTATTACAAGATTACACATTGAGGATCTTTTCAGGTTTAGAGTTTTAGAGAATTAGATCATGAAACTTGCATTACATTCCACATTTAAACAAAGTGGTTACATAAAAGACAATATTTATTCTTCCCGTCAATGGAAACCTATTTAAAATAAAACACGGATTCTTTCTTGAAACATCCTTGAAACTATCATCACATCATGTACCTTTCCCTTGACCTGTGAAAAACATTTCAAAAACTTGGGATGAGCATAAAAAGCTCAGTAAGGGTTATAAAAATATGGAATGGAAACATAAGTTCATATATACATAAGAATGAAATCATACTTTACCCATAAAACATATGCACTTTAACATACCTCATCAAACCATGAATAAATCATAGAAAACATAAGACATAAATGTAACTTGAGGCATTCATAACATTCTTACGTAGGGAGTAACCCTCTTGGTTACGTTTGGAATACCCATCACAGTATATTCCCTAAATCTCTTTGGAGAAACCTTAACGTTTCACTCCTTCGCGTTACCCAATGCATTGGAGAGCTATATCGGGCTCACCCGCCCTTAGTTTATCACGGAACCACCCGCTCTTCATAACAATGCCCAAGAACCATAACATATTCATATAACATAAACATGAATAAAGGAAACATGACATTTCCACATTTCAATCACAATATAACATTTTAGGATATTGAAAAAATTAATCCATTCAAAAAGAAACCATTTCCAAAACCATTTAAAACATTTAATAAAGAGATTTTTGAATCAATGTGTCCCATACCACCTTGAAGCTTTTAACATTTTAAACCATTAATATCCATATAAATAAATCCTTAAAAACATTTTGAAAACATGGATATTAATAAGAACAAATAATTAAAACATTTAAAACGATATTTTGGTTAAAGGGGTTTTACCAAAATTAGAGACACTTGAATACAATAATCGAGGAATAACATTTAGTCAGAACTTTATAATATCATGAGAATAAAAGGATTCATGATATAATACTCCAAAGGACAGTATATACACCATATAAGAGTGAATTGGTGCATAACAACAATGAACCCTCAATAGAAATGTCAAATGTGATGAAATCCCTTATAAAGAAGGTATCCTTAAAATAAGGACAAATAAATCTCAAAAATATGCGTGACAAATATATATACACCCAATATAAGTGGATATTAAGTGTAAAACAATAAAAGTTCATTCACACATATTCAATGGATGACATATTCAATGACTACAAGTTGAACCCAAAGAAATTGAAATTGGGTTAAAAAGTTCCCTTGACAGCCTAACGGCATCACATCAAAATGAGTTGATGGGAGATAAAAAGTGTATCTCATCACTTGGACATAAAATTACATCAATAAGTATGTATGATGACATATCCCAACATAAAAATATGTAAATTAAAAGACCCAATAAAAGAAGTCTTTTGAAAAAGTGGAGGGTGAAAGGTTCCCTTACCGACTTGGGTATCTTTCAAAACATACACCCCATGAAAGAAAGACAATAGGTCATTGATTTAAATACTCATAAACGAAAGTATATTACACAAAGAGTAGAATAATGGGCAGTACATACACCACTCAATGTAATTTTTGGCAAATGTAGCATAAATCTCACGGGAATAAAAGTGAGATGAAAAAATCCCTTACGAAAACTCGGCAGCCTAACGGCGCCACATAAAACTTCCGAATATGGATTGATGAGATCAAATAGAGTATCCCATAATATTACAATAGAATTTACAGAAAGTGGAATATAAAGGGAAATCCCCCAACATTTCAAGGAGGAGTTTAAAAGAAGTGACATAAAGGAGAGTACTTAAAAAGAAAGAGAGAGGTTAGATCTACTATGAAAGTTCGGCAGCCTAACGGCGCCACTCAAAAATTCCAAAATGGATTGATGAGAGAGAATAGGGTATCTCATCACATGAACATAAAAATTACAGTAAATGTAATATAAAATAACATCCCAATCATAAGAAACATGAGCTTAAAATAAATTACATAAAAGAGTGTACTTAAAAAGAAAGAGAGTTGTAGGATCCCTTACCTCAGGTCCGACTTGACTCGATCGTTATTTAATCTCCTGAATAATAAACTTGAGTTAATTTATACTTCCTTAAGAACCTTTTTCAAGTTCATTATTCCTTTTATACCACTTATTACCATGTCATACACATTATGTAATCATTTAAGTTAATAATATTTGTTTTGCCGATATTTGGTATTTAAGTCAAAAGTGGACTTCCTACAATTACATGTTGTTCGTGTGGCCAAATGTTTATTATATCCAGAATTGTATTCATGATGTAGATATCATATATTTCATATATATCCAGTACATTCATGAATTTATAACATTACATAATCATTTAGAGGTAAGAAATGAAATGCACCGTTCATGGAGACGGTAAGTCGTACGTACGCATGAATGCTACTTCCATTTCTATTTCGTATTTTATAGAATGGAATAATAATGATATAAAGGTATATTATAATTCCTAGTATAATGTCATATATAATATCATATTTCCATCCTTTATACATCCCACATATGGTATTTAACGAATCAAATCACTTTGAGGGGGCTGTAGTCCGCACTTCCTTAAATGAAGATATCGCGTATACCCATAATGGAAGCCATAAAGGTAAGACAAAAATGAAAAATACAGAAGCATAAATAAAACATAAACATATTATATATCATATATAAAAATAGTGACATGATAATGGCCACCTTTGAAGGTGTTAAATGAGTATTGAACAATCATCGTTTCGGGAGGCAGAATTTCACTATCCACAGAAACCGTATGTTCTTTAACCATTTGATGTATTTGTGTGAGAGTGTAGCTCGAATAAATCTTATAACAACATTCTAGTATATTTAAGATACTGGTGTTGTTACAAAATAAGTAAATAAAAAGAGTTTAGGGGGTTGGAGAAGCAAAATAAAACAAATGAACATGAGAGAATGAATTACCTTTAAAAGTGTAACTCCTTTTGATTTGAGCCAAAAGGCTTCCTTTGAAAGGATTCTGCCCAAAGGGAATCCTCTAGGATGAGGAGAGGGATGTGGAGAGAGTAAATGGGCAGGGTTTGGCCGAGCCAAAGGCTTGAGGAGAGTGTTAAATGAGGTAGAGGTGGGGGCCTTTTATAAGAGGAGAGGAGGGGTACTTTTGGAAAGTAAAGAAATATTACTTTATTTGAAAATGTGTTTCGGTTTAAAAAGGTCCCACATTGATATAATTCGTGGATAAGGTGATAAGTTTTCGAAATCCACTCATCCAATAAGTTTTGGACATGTGTAGTTTATAGATTTTACATTATCTTTCCATTTTATTTAAATCGTCAAATAATGATGTCATCGCTGCATCATTATTATGTCATAAATAATTTAATTCATTTAATGTCTAAAAATTATAGAAAAAATACTATTATGTAGGAAATCTTTTTAGCTTTCCAATGAATATTTATAATAAAAAATATGACTTGTATAACCCCACTTATAAATTGTCTTAGTAAAACATATCATGTTTGTGTCAATTTTACTTTTACATTAAATAAAATGTTATTTATGTCATTTCCCAACCAAAGTGGATCCATGGGGTCCTCAAGTTGACCCATGGCTTGTATTGGTCGGCCATGACACAACCAATAAGGTTGGGACATGTGTCTAGGTCATTTCATATCATTAAAGCATTATTTATACCTTAAACTACACTAATTACCACTAATCGCGATTAAAAACTTAATAAGTTATTA
The DNA here is from genome assembly GCA_963277665.1 of Viscum album. Taxonomy (NCBI): domain Eukaryota; kingdom Viridiplantae; phylum Streptophyta; class Magnoliopsida; order Santalales; family Viscaceae; genus Viscum; species Viscum album. Next base: position 1,644,052,506 of record OY728141.1, on the reverse strand, counting down.
TTCACCAAAAAATTATTTTAATCTCATTGAACCGCATTTTACTTCTTAATGACAACCATGTATGTCGGATTTTCAAAATTCAATACACATTAGTGGTAAACTTTCATTTAACTGAAAAATCAGTTTGCTTGATTACCACTTAGTGGTTTCACTATTCATCAAAAATTGAAGTTTTTCAGAAAATTACCAAAAATTCACCGTAAGCTATATTTGATATTCTGAATTCAAAAATGAAGTCCTTTTTAAAAAATTCAAAACATATAATTCACATTAATTAATTTAATAATTAATTCCCGCTGTCATGACAAATAGCGTGTTCTATGAAACAATAAATATCAAAAGATTGACACTAGTTTAAGTCTGATTTCAAAGTGAAATTGATTCCAACAACCACTATTGGATTTAATGGTAAAAATATTTTCTAATTTCACTTTAAAACCAATTCAAAATATAATCTAATCATATAAATAAATTAGATTAAAAAGTGGTTTTGAATTAAAATACAACATTTTACACTATTCATTAAAAAAAATGAACTTTATCAGAAAGATACCAAAAATTTACACAAAGTAAATTTTGATGTCCCGATTCTTAATAAGAGTTTTATTTGGTCCAAAAGAATTTTTAAGAGTGAAAAAAAATATATTTAACGACGGTTCTCCATCAAAAGGTGATAAGTGAACCATTAGTGAAAACTAGGGCATATATGCCTAAAATTGAATTCTTTCCGTATTTTAAGCCTCTATCCTTTCTTGGATAAATGTAAAAACATTTAAGAACATATATAATCATATTTTAGTTATTTCTATCCATTCCCGCCATTACAACGGCTACATGTTAACTACCATTTAAAATAATATTATTAGAGTGCAACGTAAGATCCCCAAGAAACTCGTTGTTGCATGTTGGGTACGCCATCGAGCATAGCGTCCCCTTTAATGTCATATTAATATTTTATTCACAAATAGGGATAAATATGAAAATTTAATATTCTTTATTTACCTGGGGTGTTACATCCTTCCCCCCTTTTGGGAATTGCGTCATCGCAATTTTAAAATTGCACTTGGAAACATCCTTGAAAGTCCCACATCGGAACAAAAGTCGGTAAAACAAACACATTAAAATAAAGATAAGTACAAAGGTCACCCGAGTTAACCCATACTAGGATTCCAAGTATGAAAATATGGACATGGAGGAAAAAACAAAGGGTCATGTTCTGATGGAGAGTGATAGAAAACATGTTTAGGAGAAAGTTAACCACGAGAAAATCACAAACTTGTGATGGGTTAAACGGTCTTCAATTCCCCAGTATGAAAAGTTAATAGACAACATTTTTGTTTTAAGTTACTTTTTATTGAGGAATTTATTCATATGGAAACATAATCACTTATCATATTGACTTTCAACCTTTATTAGATTCCTTACACAAACTCATATTTTCTCCAAAAGACGAGTATTTAGGAAGACTTGTTCACATTAAGAGTACTATAATCAACTTCTAGAGAATCACCTAATCCAAAAAATAGAACTATATACTTCCCATTTCTTTAGACTTTAACCAAATCCAAAACCAAAAAGGCTAGTACAAGATCAGATAATCCAGAAAAGGATAACCCTTTATAAAAAGAAAATCTATTATTAATATCCAAAATTTGTCCAACAAAACCCAAAGTTCAACGAGGACCATTTGTCCATAAAATTATTCAAAGTAAACCAATATAAGATTGAAACCCAAATATTTGAAGGATTTAGTCACATAGTCTTCCATGTTAAATTGTAATATTTATCTCCAAACAACATTAGTTGCTCCTAAAGTCTCGTATTGAAAAGTAATTAACCTAATCACATATCCTCTATGATAGGTTAATCATTTTCATAAATAACCCAAAATCAACTTACTCTTAATTCACAAAATCATATAACTAGAATGAATCAGTCAAACTAACCAGGGACTTCACATAGTCCAGTGGTAGGTGATAAATACCAGTCGCACATTGGTTGTGGGTTCGATTCCCGCAGCTTTGTCCGATGCGACGGGATGTCACACGGTCTGCGTGTTGTCCTTTTTCCAAAACTATATAATTCTTAAAAAATTCCCCAAAATGAGATAAAATCTTCAAGAATAATCATAACATATTTTAACCTCAAGTTTATCTCATTCCCTTCATTTTCCATCATATAATAGAGTAACCCATAATTACCTAAAAAGTAAGGATCATATAAACCCTAATGGTTACCTTAATAATTATTACCTGAATTTCCACATCAAGTTGTCCATCTCGTACATGATTCATTAGAGAACTCACCAAGGTTGAAGTGGTTGATCATGAATCCTTGATAGTTGGTTTAGAACAGCCATGAGATTCCTCATTGAATACCCCATTTCATCGAGTCTTTTAATCAGAGAACCACCACAGTTTCCTTCAAACCAATTGTCACTTTGGTGCCTGCTAGATCCATCCATTCACTAAAAACAGAAATGTCAGTGTGAGTATATCAACAAAATCATCATGTACTAATGATGAAGGTAAACACTAAGATACACTTACTCATTCACTTTATCTAAAACTAGGACTCTTTCTGAAATCCTAATAATTATTGTAATGTCACTTACGCTTAAAGAATAACCTAACCTCTAAAGTTATCTAAACCGACCTTTGATACCAACTATAAGGCCCCAGCCTTAAACATTACTTAATCTTGAGTTATTACAAGATTACACATTGAGGATCTTTTCAGGTTTAGAGTTTTAGAGAATTAGATCATGAAACTTGCATTACATTCCACATTTAAACAAAGTGGTTACATAAAAGACAATATTCATTCTTCCCATCAACGGAAACCTATTTAAAATAAAACACGGATTCTTTCTTAACACATCCTTGAAACTATCATCACATCATGTACCTTTCCCTTGACCTGTGAAAAACATTTCAAAAACTTGGGATGAGCATAAAAAGCTCAGTAAGGGTTATAAAAATATGGAAAGGAAACATGAGTTCATATATACATAAGAATGAAATCATACTTTACCCATAAAACATAGGCACTTTAACATACCTCATCAAACCATGAATAAATCATAGAAAACGTAAGACATAAAGGTAACTTGAGGCATTCATAACATTCTTACATAGGGAGTAACCCTCTTGGTTACGTTTGGAATACCCATCATAGTATATTCCCTAAATCTCTTCGGAGAAACCTTAACGTTTCACTCCTTCGCGTTACCCAATGCATTGGAGAGCTATATCGGGCTCACCCGCCCTTAGTTTATCACGGAACCACCCGTTCTTCATAACAATGCCCAAGAACCATAACATATTCGTATAACATAAACATGAATAAAGGAAACATGACATTTCCACATTTCAATCACAATATAACATTTTAGGATACTGAAAAAATGAATCCATTCAAAAAGAAACCATTTCCAAAACCATTTAAAACATTTAATAAAGAGATTTTTGAATCAAAGTGTCCCATACCACCTTGAAGCTTTTAACATTTTAGACCATTAATATCCATATAAATAAATCCTTAAAAACATTTTGAAAACAGGATATTAATAAGAACAAATAATTAAAACATTTAAAACGATATTTTGGTTAAAGGGGTTTTACCAAAATTAGAGACACTTGAATACAATAATCGAGGAATAACATTTAGTCAGAACTTTATAATATCATGAGAATAAAAGGATTCATGATATAATACTCCAAAGGACAGTATATACACCATATAAGAGTGAATTGGTGCATAACAACAATGAACCCTCAATAGAAATGTCAAATGTGATGAAATCCCTTATAAAGAAGGTATCCTTAAAATAAGGACAAATAAATCTCAAAAATATGCGTGACAAATATATATACACCCAATATAAGTGGATATTAAGTGTAAAACAATAAAAGGTCATTCACACATATTCAATGGATGACATATTCAATGACTACAATTTGAACCCAAAGAAATCGAAATTGGGTTAAAAAGTTCCCTTGACAGCCTAACGACATCACATCAAAATGAGTTGATGGGAGATAAAAAGTGTATCTCATCACTTGGACATAGAATTACATCAATAAGTATGTATGAGGACATATCCCAACATAAAAATATGTAAACTAAAAGACCCAATAAAATAATTCTTTTGAAAAAGAGGAGGGTGAAAGGTTCCCTTACCGACTTGGGTATCTTTCAAAACATACACCCCATGAAAGAAAGACAATAGGTCATTGATGTAAATACTCATAAACGAAAGTATATTACACAAAGAGTAGAATAATGGGCAGTACATACACCACTCAATGTAATTTGTGGCAAATGTAGCATAAATCTCACGGGAATAAAAGTGAGATGAAAAAATCCCTTACGAAAACTCGGCAGCCTAACGACGCCACATAAAACTTCCGAATATGGATTGATGAGATCAAATAGAGTATCCCATAATATTACAATAGAATTTACAGAAAGTGGAATATAAAGGGAAATCCCCCAACATTTCAAGGAGTAGTTTAAAAGAAGTGACATAAAGGAGAGTACTTAAAAAGAAAGAGAGAGGTTAGATCTATTACGAAAGTTCGGCAGCCTAACGACGCCCCTCAAAACTTCCAAAATGGATTGATGAGAGAGAATAGGGTATCTCATCACATGAACATAAAAATTACAGTAAATGTAATATAAAATAACATCCCAATCATAAGAAATATGAGCTTAAAATAAATGACATAAAAGAGTGTACTTAAAAAGAAAGAGAGTTGTAGGATCCCTTACCTCAGGTCCGACTTGACTCGATCGTTCTTTAATCTCCTGAATAATAAACTTGAGTTAATTTATACTTCCTTAAGAAACTTTTTCAAGTTCATTATTCCTTTTATACCACTTATTACCATGTCATACACATTATGTAATCATTTAAGTTAATAATATTTGTTTTGCCGATATTTGGTTTTTAAGTCGAAAGTGGACTTCTTACAATTACATGTTGTTCGTGTGGTCAAATGTTTATTATATCCAGAATTGTATTCATGATGTAGATATCATATATTTCATATATATCCAGTACATGCATGAATTTATAACATTACATAATCATTTAGAGGTAAGAAATGAAATGCACCGTTCATGGAGACGGTAAGTCGTACGTACGCATGAACGCTACTTCCATTTCTATTTCGTATTTTATAGAATGGAATAATAATGATATAAAGGTATATTATAATTCCTAGTATAATGTCATATATAATATCATATTTCCATCCTTTATACATCCCACATATGGTATTTAACGAATCAAATCACATTGAGGGGGCGGTAGTCCGCACTTCCTTAAATGAAGATATCGCGTATACCCATAATGGAAGCCATAAAGGTAAGACAAAAATGAAAAATACAGAAGCATAAATAAAACATAAACATATTATATATCATATATAAAAATAGTGACATCATAATGGCCACCTTTGAAGGTGTTAAATGAGTATTGAACAATCATCGTTTCGGGAGGCAGAATTTCACCATCCACAGAAACCGTATGTTCTTTAACCATTTGATGTATTTGTGTGAGATTGTAGCTCGAATAAATATTATAACAACATTCTAGTATATTTACGATACTGGTTTTGTTACAAAATAAGTAAATAAAAAGAGTTTAGGGGGTTGGAGAAGCAAAATAAAACAAATGAACATGAGAGAATGAATTACCTTTAAAAGTGTAACTCCTTTTGATTTGAGCCTAAAGGCTTCCTTTGAAAGGATTCTGCCCAAAGGGAATCCTCTAGGATGAGGAGAGGGATGTGGAGAGAGTAAATGGGCAGGGGTTGGCCGAGCCAAAGGCTTGAGGAGAGTGTTAAATGAGGTAGAGGTGGGGGCCTTTTATAAGAGGAGAGGAGGGGTACTTTTGGAAAGTAAAGAAATATTACTTTATTTGAAAATGTGTTTCGGTTTTAAAAGGTCCCACATTGATATAATTCGTGGATAAGGTGATAAGTATTCGAAATCCACTCATCCAATAAGTTTTGGACATGTGTAGTTCATAGATTTTACATTATCTTTCCATTTTATTTAAATCGTCAAATAATGATGTCATCGCTGCATCATTGTTATGTCATAAATAATTTAATTCATTTAATGTCTAAAAATTATAAAAAAATACTATGATGTAGGAAATATTTTTATATTTCCAATGAATATTTATAATAAAAAAGATGACTTGTATAACCCCACTTAAAAATTGTTTTAGTAAAACATATCATGTTTGTGTCAATTTTACTTTTACATTAAATAAAATGTTATTTATGTCATTTCCCAACCAAAGTGGATCCATGGGGTCCCCAAGTTGACCCATGGATTTTATTGGTCGGCCATGACACAACCAATAAGGTTGGGACATGTGTCTAGGTCATTTCATATCATTAAAGCATTATTTATACCTTAAACTACACTAATTACCACTAATCGCGATTAAAAACTTAATAAGTTACTATTCACCAAAAAATTATTTTAATCTCATTGAACCACATTTTACTTCTTAATGACAACCATGTATGTCGGATTTTTAAAATTCAATACACATTAGTGGTAAACTTTCATTTAACTGAAAAATCAGTTTGCTTGATTACCACTTAGTGGTTTCACTATTCATCAAAAATTGAAGTTTTTCAGAAAATTACCAAAAATTCACCCTAAGCTATATTTGATATTCTGAATTCAAAAATGAAGTCCTTTTTAAAAAATTCAAAACATATAAGTCACATTAATTAATTTAATAATTAATTCCCGCTGTCATGACAAATAGCGTGTTTTATGAAACAATAAGTATCAAAAGATTGACGCTAGTTTAAGTCTGATTTCAAAGTGAAATTGATTCCAACAACCACTATTGGATTTAATGGTAAAAATATTTTCTAATTTCACTTTAAAACCAATTCAAAATATAATCTAATCATATAACTAAATTAGATTAAAAAGTGGTTTTGAATTAAAATACAACATTTTACACTATTCATTAAAAAAATGAACTTTATCAGAAAGATACCAAAAATTTACACAAAGTAAATTTTGATGTCCCGATTCTTAATAAGAGTTGTATTTTGTCCAAAAGAATGTTTAAGAGTGAAAAAAAATATATTTAACGACGGTTCTCCATCAAAAGGTGATAAGTGAACCTTTAGTGAAAACTAGGGCATATATGCCTAAAATTGAATTCTTTCCGTATTTTAAGCCTCTATCCTTTATTGGATAAATGTAAAAACATTTAAGAACATATATAATCATATTTTATTTATTTCTATCCATTCCCGCCATTACAACGGCTACATGTTAACTACCATTTAAAATAATATTATTAGAGTGCAACGTAAGATCCCCAAGAAACTCGTTGTTGCATGTTGGGTACGCCATCGAGCATAGCGTCCCCTTTAATGTCATATTAATATTTTATTCACAAATAGGGATAAATATGAAAATGTAATATTCTTTATTTACCTGGGGTGTTACAGTACATGTACTATAACCCATTCCTATATGATTCATGATCCAATTCTTGACATAATTGTAATGTTTACATAGAACTAGTTAAAAGGTTGGTGATCGAAGTCCTAGTGTATGGATACATCATCCACCAAACCAACATTACAGTCCCTAGCATGAAAGACCGACTCGAAACACTTAACATTGTTTTCATAAAACCCCAAAAAATCTCATAGAATTTGGTCTTTTAGTATAACTGACCACATCTAATTCCACTCTTTCAGGACCCGAACCAGTGGGGTCTGACCCGCGACTACCACAAACCGACTACAAATAGGGAAGGGGTTAACTACTAGTGCTGAGTATAACTATCACACACATGGGAGGAATTATCCTAATTTACATTTACAAATATATACATATCTAACACCATTAAATTCGAAAATGTAAAATAATAGAAAAACGTATTCATACATTTATGATCCCACTATTAAAGTATAACATCAATGTGTTGAAACTAATATAAGGGCCAAATACAAGCCCAACCAAAGCATCAGAGAGTCCATCCAACTCAGAGGGTGAAGAATATGATCAAATGAAACCATCCATAAAATCTAATGTCTTTCATGCTCAAGATATGATCTACAATCTCCCTCTTCTCCTAGGGAATAATCAAATGGTCTATTGTCTTCACAAGACATGACACATGCATGCAAAGCCCCTGTAGGTGTGAGTAGAACAATACCTAGTATGACACCCCAAAAAACAAAAAAAAACAATGAATTATTAATAGTAATATCATATTAAGGATATAAAAATCAACATATATAAAAAACGAGATATACTCATGAAGGAAACCACTAATCCATGTCGTTAAAACTATACTTCTCGACCCACGATTTTTGTCGGAGAAATTCTTGTTCTAAGAGAATATACTCTGTGATCCATGATATCATCATATACTCTCATTAAATATGCCATTATCACTAGGTCGAACCCAATAATCTTCACTGGTCTTAAAAGAACCTGATACACAAATCATGGATCACACTGAGGACCACTGGGTAACACCACAAAACCAATTGGGATCAACCTTTTATATAAGGGATACTTCTCAAACAATTACACAAACCCTCCTAAAATGCTTTGATAAATGGAGGATAAAATACCTACTCAAAGAGTTCGTGAATAATCCAAAAATCCCACCTATCGTATAAAATGTTAGAGGATCAGACTCTTGTATCATGAAGGGAAACCACAAAGTCCGTTAGATACTAATCCTCCAGAAGAGATCATAATCTAAAGATACTGATGTAATTCCACATTGTACCCTTGTGGGGATGGTCCAAGTAAAAACACTCAACTGATACTAATCCAAACTGATGAAATGATGGAACCAAAACACCCTCAAAGGTCGTACATGGTGTTTCCTTGGGGTACATGGTGTCTCTATCCAACACCTAGTCTTCTAGTGTGGTGAAACCTCTCAGAACATGAAAATATAAAAATAAATAGTTTGTTAGTAGTCAGAAATAGAATATATATATCTCTTGGAACTTAACTCGAGCCTCCGGTCCCTACCCATATACCACTATGGGTGCCTATGTTACAAATCGTGTACACTTGGACTTTCTAGTATAAACCTAGTCATGCATGGTTCAATATAATTTAACTTTAAAATTCCTATGTATCCTATGAGATGCATTTCAGTCTTGAAACATGGATTACATGGAATGTGATACGGTCATATATCATGAGATATTTCACTATGGTGAAACCCTAGATCTGTAGACTCAAGGGTCCCAAATGATGTGTAATTTCATATTATTTTCTATGTAATGTAGAATTTCATGTTCCCATTAGATCCTCCTCTATATTTCCTCCACTACCTATCTCACCAAAAAAATAAAATATCCATAGTCATTTGCCAATACCATTTCATGATAATTAGATTATAGGCTTTGAATCCTCTTGAGAAACACCAACAGATGCTGTCTGCAACTATACCTTTAAATCTAGGATGAACGAGAATCACTAATATATTCCTATCTAACCATGATCATCCTTCATTTTCATATCACAATGATTGTACCATCAATCATGAACTAATCGCATGGTCTTGATCTGTTTCACTGAATAATGGTTGAACAATGATCAAATTCCACATATTTTTCATACTGTTGGCCAAAGAAAATACCAAAGATGAAAATAAAATGAAATGTAGAAAAAAATCAATAAACCAAAATATTAAATGAATGAAACATGGAATATTTTTATTTATACATGATCTATTTTTTTATATTAAGATGATTTAAGAGGAAATAATTAATGTATAATTTAATCAACTTTAGGTAAATCAATCTTTAAATCATGAATCAATACTTGTTCATGGAATTGATCTACATTAAACATGACTAAATAAAGTTATTAAATCACACATAAATATTTCATACTTGGAGTTTTTATTGATCATTGATAAAAAAAATTTCCACATTACCATCTTTAGTAAGATCGACGAAATCTATTGGCACATGATCCTTGATCTGATATGACGTCTTCTACAAATAATCCTCCAATATTTCCTCTCCAAAGACTAATCTCAATCCCTAGGTTATGAGGATAAACCTAGGTTTGAGTAACAACCATACATAAATTGACGAAGAAATCCACTATATCAAATAAAATAATCGAAAAAATTGAATTAATTTATTTTACAATCTATGCCCGCAACAAAATTTTAACAAAAGCCCGAGGACGATAAAGGTTACATCATGCATACAGTGAAATATATGTTTTGAAGTAAAATAAACCCACATATTTATGATCCAACCTCTATTTAGGTTTTATTCTACCTTTTCAGGAATATCTTTTGCACATCATATTAATATCTTTATTATTTTCCAAATATTAATTCCCAGCTCATTGGGCCTCTTAATCTCACACTATCTTAGCGTATGAATTTAGAAAATAATGCATATAATATTATAAGTCAATAAATGAAAAAATCATAGATATTAAAAATTTCATCATTAAAAGATTATCAATGGAAGTGAAATCATTGAATTTCAATAATATAAAATGTCTCGTTTTCATTTTATGGAAGGCATGCTTATGGTTTTTGATAATGTAACCCATGACTAGTTTCATTCAATGAATTTAATATTTTTATAAATTTTTATATATATTAACAATGGGTTATATATAAATATTAGCATTACATAATGTATATTGGGATATTTAGATCATAATTTTTCATTATATTGATTTTTATATCTATCCATGTAATCCGATGATGGACAATTAAATACATCATTTATGGAGGTGGTAGTCCCCACCTAACATGGGAATTGTTTTCATTTTTTGATTGTATGGAGGAAAGGTAGATTTTTTTTACATTAAAATAACTAAATTTAATTATATTATTTCCATTGATATAATTTTTTTTTATGTTTATAAATGATTTATAGGAGGTTGAAGAAGAAAAAAAATTTAAAAAATGTAGTCTAAATAATTAGATATTCCTCGAATATAAACCTTTAAGAAACTACGTAAGAATGTTTAAAATGGACTTTTTGTGGTAATATAACCTCTAGGTCTTGGGAATGATATTTGGGAAGTGTTTTTACATATTTTGGATGAGCTATGATTATTTAGGTGTGAGAAGTGTGTTGGTGAAAGACAATTTTTACAAATGATAATGGTGGAATTTTTTAATATACATATTACTTTATATTAATGGCATGTCACATTCCAAGGAAAGTGGATAAGAAGTGGAAATTTTTGGATATGTGATATTTCATTGTAGATCAAACCCTTAACCATACATTTTAGATATAGTTTAATGATATTTTGGTCTTTAATCATTAGGTTTTACCTTTTTTTACCTCGATTTATGTTTACTGGGGAATTTTTTTTGAACTCAATAAATAATTTTACCTAAAAAAAATCGACATTATAAAATTATTTGAAAATGATATTTGCAAATATAAAAAACATTTTTCATGATTAGATTTTTATTTATGATAATGTTTTTCAAAATGAATTCTTAATGTAATAAGAATATTTTTTTTAAATAATGAACATTTTGAGCATAAATAAGAATTTCCACCAATATCAACCACAATATTGATTACTATATAATTTATTGATTTATAATTACAAAAAGAAGTGTTTTTTTCAAATAAATTGAAAACTGAATGTATCTTTATGAATTATTAATTAATAGAAAAGGTACAAATTAGTTTTTTATTAGAATAAAATATATCTGTGGTTCCACAACAGGAAAATTTAAAAAAAAATTCTTGTTATTTAGAGCTGTGTGTATAATCCAAAAGCTCTTTTTTCAATATTATTATTGATTAAAAAAATATTAATATTCTAAATCATAGAATTTATTTGGGTGTCATAAACTATTTTTTAAAAGATTCAATGCATTAGAATGAGGGTAGAAAGAAACCACTTGATTGTTATAGTGGTCTATAGTAGTGAATCCCAAGAGAATATATGCTAATAATATTCCCGAAATACATTAGTATTAATACAATACATGAAGATGTAGTGAGGTTTTGGACATGTTTTTATTTTGAACTTATATTTCCTTAAATTTTTATATATATTATACTTATATGGTTCATTGATATTTATATGAATCAATGATTTCCATGTAATTTGTGAAAGATAAGGTAGCATGAAACTTTTTAGTTAGTGCACTAGATGATTTTTTTACATCCCATAGTTTTAATTTATTAAGTAGTTATAGACTTGTATTGATTCCAAAAATCTCTTTTGGTTATTTTTCAATACTATCCATGTGAATATATAATATAATATATTCTAATTATTATATATTTGAAACTTTTTACCATCATGATAATTCCTCAATATATCTTATTAAAATATCGTTGATTATATCTCTAAATCATGCATATGGAAATGTTTCTCATGAATCATTTATTGATATGGAGAATATGATACAGTCAGGTCATTTTTCCTGAATATAGATCACAATACATTTTTTGTGCACAACTATATATTACAATCCATTTACACTATAAGTTGATTTGAGTAAAGGTGTAATGAAAAAACATTACATGAGCTTTTTAAAATTTTCTTCTCATTCATCTGTCCACATGAACTTGCATCCATTTCGAGTTAACATTGTTAATATATTTAATAATTGTGGGAAATTACAAATAATCATTGATAATATTCATTCAATATAAAAAAAATTATATTATAAAGGTTGTTTTGGGATGTAATTTAATTACTTATTTCTTAGAAGGATCCATCAATATAACCACACTTTTCATTTCATAACCGAATAACGAAACATTCTATATCTATAATTCAAACTTTCTGAATTTGGAATATAATTTTTCTTTTATCATGGATTGGAATATTCTCCTTAAATTCTCTTCATGATCTTCCTTTCCCTTGGAATATACGAGAATACCATATATAAATACTATTGAAAATGATGATGGTAATATATTAATACTCTATTCATAAGATCCATGATGATAAAATTGAATTTGTGAGTCAAACTTTCATAAAATGGAATTAATAGTGTCCATATATTGTACAAATAGATGAAATTATCATCTCTTTAAACCCTTAATTTATGATATTTAGATTAGAGATTAATTTTTGAGTCATATTTGGACCCTCATATATGATCAAACAATTACTCAATATATAGTAAAATTTACATATTCTAGATCATGATCTTGTTATATAATCAATAATAAATATATAGATTCATTTATTGATCATTATTTTTATAAAAGAGGATTGGTGTACCCCATGGTGAAGCACATGTGAATATAAAACCCCCATTATGTTTTTCTTGTAGAATAATTCTTCAATTATTCAAATTATACTAGGTTTATTCTATATTTTTCCTGAGATAATGGAATAAAACCATATATAAGTTATATTTAAATGTTAATGAAACTATCTTGGTTGAGACCGATACATTCATCAAGAAATTCATTAACATATTCCCACACAATTTCCATATCAATAATATCAATTTTGACATGCATTTTAGCTAAAAAAACATTAATGATTGTGTTTTAATAAACATATAATGAACTAATTTCCATAGGGAGTTCACGGTCAGGTTTTTACTAATAGATGATGAGAGTTTGATTCAAGATATGATATAATATCCCTTTATGTAATAAATTGATACTAGATATTTGCAGTGAGTTCCAATCCATTCCTAAAATCAAAATCAAATTCATTTAAAGGGAGTATAATATGATTTACTGGAAATACATTAATTAAAACATTTAACAGTGAAGAGTGGTAGAATTGGGATTCAGTCATTGCGTCACTAGGAGTTTTCACTAATAAATCAATATTTATCTACTAGGGGTGTTATTTAATTCTATTAATTTTTTTAGACATAAAAGTGTGGGTAAAACTATATTCAAATAATACATTTATTTTTATAGAGAGGAATAATAGTTAACAATTCATAACTTTATTTTAATGACCAACTTCAATAGTTGTGATTTTATAGGCTTTCCCAATCTCTGTTGTATTAGTGGGTATTAACATCGAATGCCTTCATTAACATTCATTTTTGTTAACTTTTTTTTATAATGTGAATACTCATTTAAATAGTATAATCAGAGTGTGGAAAGTTCATTTAGGTGGGCCCTTCCTCTATCCATATCAATTATTATACTATTCATAACTATTTTAATTTTGTTGCTTGATGTCCTTTTCTTCCACACTTGATTTATTTACCTATTGAGTCAATAATTTCTTTTCAATGATCCTTACCATATTTATGGCATGTATGGAGATTAATTTTCTCTCTTTTATGATTATTATCATTTGTGTTTCATCAAGAAAAAATATTTTTTTTATTATTATCCCCAAAACCTCAAGAATCATGGGAGTCTCCAATCACTAAATCTACATTGATAGAACGTAAAAAAAATTATTCATAGATACCAAATTCCCTCATATAATATTCCTTTTAGAGACTTGGTTTTAGGACATAAATGAAATTAATTATTTTTATTTTTTGGTCAATGATATAACCAAAGACATAGATTTCATGTCTTATAAAGATGGGTAAATAGGATTCAATGGATTTCTCCACCTTTTGTTTAAAATTGAATAATTATCTCTCTATTTGTGTGTGAAGAGATCTGGGAAAATATTTGGTGAATAATATTTTCTTAAACTCTTCCCTTTCCGTACAGTGAGATTTATCAATTGGTGTTGTATTCTTAATGAGGGTCCACCATTGGCCAACTTAACTTTATAAATGATAAAAAGCTACTGATATTGCTTCATACTTTGAGAAATATATAATAGGTAATATAATTTTTATTATATTATTATATTTCGTTATTAATAGTGTATTTGAAGACCTAATAAAGGAGAGTGGGAATTATTTAACGAATGATTTAATGGATATACATTCCTTATTTACTACATTAGGGAGTTTGATAGGATTTTTTTTATTCAAAGTTTTGTAAATTTTCATGGGAATCACCATGTGATTTTTTACTACAGCTCCCATCCGATTTGGTTTCTCACAGGGACAATCATTTCATTATCTATAAAATCAATTTATTACTAGATTCCTCTTAGTTATATCCCCCAAGTAAAACAAAATTGTTATTGTTAATGTTATGTAATAATAACCAATGTAAGTAATCATATGATAAATATAATTAATCCAAATATTTCATAAACTATTACACTTTCGTTTGAACCTATGAAAATTTCGGTTCATCAAATATCAATTATAGTTCAACATTGGTTTTTTATGTTCTATCCACATTTTCTTAATATCCCAATCCTAAATAATAACAAAATCATGTTTTGATACCAACTGAGGAGACCTAAGAAAAACATAAATTCCAAGTACATAATTTTACATGAATATTGATTTATTCTCACCATTAACCACACCCAATAATCTAAAGGTTCTGTTTCTTTAGAGATTATATACATAAACTACTTATTTTAAAACCATCTTCAACATAGAAAAAATAATCTTCTTACATGGAACTCTTTTTGACACATTATAATTAATAATATTCTAAAATACCAAGGGAAATGGAAAAATAAGAAAGGGTGAGTTCATATACTCATTATGGTTAAAGATAAGAGATACCAATATATGATCATAATAGAGCACAATATAACCATATGAGTTTAAGAATATAATCATAGTATTTGGTAATTATATAACGTAAAAGTACCCAATATAACATATTCCATAAAACATGAGTCATAAAATATTTTTTTGCATAAAGTAATACAGGATTCATAGGAGACTGGAATCATGAGATAAAAATATCAATCCATGATAACATAACATATGTATACTTCATAATATAAGAGTGTGGGATAAGAATCATCGTATAAATATTATCTTTTTTTAAGGTTAACGACTAATAAATTCATATCATACTGTTCTAGGCTAACCAAATTTACATAACATTGTAGACATAGGGAGAAAATATACTCCCTTAACATAGTCGATGTAGGATGAAACACCTTCTCTACACATGATATCAAGAGATACAAGACATTTCCAAATTCATTTGAGGTTTATCATAGGCCCACCCATAAGATAATTATAAAACATTCATAAATGGGTTATAAAAACAAGAAAACTTCATAATTTCACCATATCTTAATTAACCTATTAAAAAGAAATGTGTATGATTAAAAAATACATAAAAATTATCGTAAGTAATCTAGATAAATAAGGTATATGGTTTTATAGGATAATATTACTAATAAAGAATAAGAAAAATTAATGTATTTTGACACAGATGAAAAACACCTTTATATGTGATTTAAATTTTATTTGGAGGAATAAGAATACATACCCTATAATTTTCTGTTAAATTATTAAAAAGTGTTTTATAAACAAAATGTAATATAAATTCATTTGGAAAATTGTGAGTACATATTAATTAATCTTGATTATAAAAATTGATTATAAAATTGAAAAATTCATTTATATAGAAAATGTAAAAACATATTATATTCACTACTTTATAAATACACAAATTTTGTAAAGACAATAATACCGAAAGTTTTAAAAGAAGATTCATTTTTCTAATAATGGGATATATTTTTAAAATGAACTTAATAAATCATAAATGTACTGATTAAAAAATACATCTAACAAAATTAATAATATGGACATGGAAGTGAAATAAATCCAACTAAAATTTCATTAAAAGCATCCCCTCAGGTGAATTATGAATCAATGGGAAATTTGAATGGTAGAATGAAATGAAAAATACATGAGAATCCCATGAAGTATAAAATATTTTTTATTTTATAGAGGAATATAACACAAGTTCATTTGATGTAAACCTATTCATAATGATGTTTAATTTAAAACGAGATTGGAAAGAGAACCTTCACCTTTACTCCTCACTTAACAAGAAAATATTTAAACTATTGTATAATAAAAATAAAATTCTTAATCACATATTTTAGAAATTTATTAATATATATTATATTTTATACTCTAAATATATAATAATTCATTATGAATGTTTTACTAAATTATTATCTATTTTCATCATCAGATGTAAGTAATTTTGATCATTTTTTATATGTTCCGTAATGGTGATGTTAGTACGCAATATTTGAAACCATGCTCATCAATAAAATGTTATTATGGTAGATAAATAATTTTATTTAAGTTATTTAAGACTTATAAATTTCATTTAATGTAATTCAAGGGTATTTTTTTTCAAAATGGAAACTTTTACAAGAATGTTTCAGTATTATTAAATTTTTATGAAAAAATAGTGGATTGATAATAATGCATCAAATATTAATATTATAATTTTACATAAATAAATAATTATTTACTTATTAAAATAATATTTATTTTTGAAATAATGTTTTATAACTACTCTAGTAAGGAGGTGATTAAAAAAATACATCATTCCTAGAGGTGGTAGTCCACACATAACATGAGCATTGTTTTCAATTTTTGAATTGATTAGGGGACAGTAGAAAATGGTTATTCCATTAATATAGTAAAATTTCAGAATATTAATGATATTATTTTAGTATGTTTATAATTCACTTGGATTAGGTAGTTGAATAATAAATATATAAAAACATGGTTAAAACAATTACCTCTTACTTGAATATCCTCATTTAAGAATACTATTTAGCCTTCCTAGAATACTAATATAGGGTGAAAATAACCAATATAAAATATTGAAATGATTTATTAAGGCATTATGGTTGAGTTTGGTATACTAATATTTTTTAGGCTTGAGGAGAAGTGGGGTACAGAAGGGATCCTTTTATAAGTGGGAGGGGTTATATTTTTGTCAACACTAATTACATTATATTATAATCATGTCACTTCCAAAGGAAAGTGTTTGCAATGTGAAAATTAATGGAGAGGGGATAATGATTTTTTCTTGAAATCCTCAACCACACATTTATAGACATGATTTAATAATATTTTAACCTTTTATCAGTTCATTTAAACTACTCCCCCCCATTTAACCATTACCATGATAACACAATTCCTACCTTGATAACCTTTTTTATGTATACAAATAAAAATTTACCATAAAAAATTATTTTAAAATGATATTTCAAAACGTTGAAACTATTTTCTAATATTTAATTCCCATAGGTTTTCAATTTAAATTTTAATAAACCATGTGTAACTCAAAAACCATGTTTTTAGAGAGATTCCCTATTAAATTATAAAAATAAATTTTCACCAAAATCAAGAATTTAATTGTTTCTAATGATATTTATTGGTTTAAAAATGAAAACATTAGAGTTTTGTGTCTTTCCAAACTTTCCAAAATCAAATGGATCATTATGAATAATTAATTTAAATAAAAGGACCAAATTAGTTTTTTATTAGATTAAACCAAAACATAGGTTCCAAAAAGTAATTACTAGGTTTAGAAATTAAACATATTAATTATAAATTAATTAATTTTCTTATTAAATTATTTTTCCATGAAAATGTTTTTTAATATTATAATGTCATAATTATTAAAAAATAATTTTAAATAACAAATGTTTTTTTATAAAAAAGGGTTTTTACTATTCACTTGGAAGCCATATTTTTTTTAGAAAAGAACCAAAAATTGATCCAAATCTAATTTTTTGTTGATCAGTCCTAGAATGAAATTTTTTTCTCTAAATTCCTTTCCAAAAATATTAAATTTTATGTTTTAGAAAAAAAAATCGTAAAATGTAATGATAAACTATTTTTATATAAAAAGAATTTTTAAACAGAAATCGTTATTTATCTTATTCCATTTCAGTTGAAAATTA
The DNA here is from genome assembly GCA_963277665.1 of Viscum album. Lineage (NCBI taxonomy): Eukaryota > Viridiplantae > Streptophyta > Magnoliopsida > Santalales > Viscaceae > Viscum > Viscum album. The sequence goes on along the minus strand of OY728141.1, from coordinate 1,644,033,720 downwards.
CTTTAGTGTTAATAAATATCATAGGTAAAATGAAAATTTTTAAATAATAATTTATAAATAAAAAAAAATATGAAAAAAATTTAAAACTGTTATTTGAAAAAATTATGTAATTTTTAATATTAAATAGTATTAACCAACTTCTATTAGTAATTATTGTTATACCATTAAATTTTAATCAATTCATTATTATTTGAACATTTCAAATAATAATATATAACTTATTAAAATATATGACTTTTCATTAAATTATTTTTTAATTTTTTATTTACAAGTGTTTTTACACTTTTTATAATCTCTTTAATGGTGTTTCACAATATATTGTCATAATATAATGATGTTTATATTAAACTGCAATATTTAATCTTAATGAAATGTATTACAGTTAATTTTAGTTCAACTTTTCATATGAAATAATCTATTCAACAAAATATATATTTAATAGAGAAATAAATTGTAAAATAATGGGTCGTTACATCTATTGTGGGGATATTAGTCAAATTTAGCTTTACCCTTGTTACTCATCTTGGATTCACCATTTCTAGAGTCCAATTTACTCAAGAAAGAAACATAAATAATTTTCAACTCAATCAGTTTTTGATATGTTATGGGAATCCTACTAGGTGTAATCCTATAATCCTATGTTCGCCAAAATCATTGACTAGGTCAACCACTTCTTGGAAGTATATGTGTAAGGACCACCCATATCATTTATAATCCCAAGAAAGTGTTGGGAATCATATTAGGTGTAATCCCAAAATTATACATCACATGGACATATTATTGATGATTCCAAACTAGCTTCTTCAACATTCTATATTCCTAGTGAGTCAGGTTTCATAAATTGGACACATTCTTTGTAAGATAAACTTCATCAACATTTCATATTATTGGTGAGTCATATTTTTTTAATGGGTCATATTCCTTAAAATCCAATCATTCCGTCTAATATTTTATTACCAACCATTATGCGAATCGAAAAGGTTATTCCATATATAAGTCCCACACCTTCCATTGATACGAACCCTTCACCTAGATGTCCCATCTACTAGAATTTTGACATGAAATAAATATCAATTAAAAAATAATGTTAAACTACATATATTGGTCCTATCACACGACCTTAAAATATTGATATTTAGATTTGTGGGGTTTTAATCATGATAAAAATTATACAAAAGAAACCTATAAAAAGATCAATATTTACATCACCTATGTCTCTAATGAAAAACAACAAAAGGAATTTCATTTTGACATGGCCACAATACCTTAAAAGGAAACACATTAGTCTTTATCACATGAAATTAAAAGGTATGACATATCCCATCAAGTGGAAATAATATACATTGGGTTTTATTCCCACTTTATGTGAATTTAAGAGTACCATTTCAAGGGCATAATCCTAATTCCTCCACACATACCACCTCCAGGAACGGTGAAAATTTCCATTATGTCAAGATATGTAGCTTTAAACCATAGTATAAACACCATGTAAAATAAATATATAGAACCTATAATATATATAAATGTTCATATATATTCATTATTTTTTTATTTCTCACTTACATGTTGGTAATTAGTTATAATATTATCATTGACAAGGATTCATGAAAATATTTTAATCCTATAAGAGATTCATAGATTAGGAAATAATTTCACCTAAAGAGTATGAGGTGTTCCTGGCCTACAATCCCATTGACCAAAACACAACCTAAGTAATCACTAGTAATCTCTCAATAATCACCTTCTATTGTAAAAAATGGTTCACAAAATCTAATAACATCTTGAGCATGGGGGTGCATTTATATTATAATGGTGAACCCAACATTAATTCTTAACTCATGAAGGTGATTTTCCCACCGTGATCATACTTGAGATATTTATATAATATGTTTCCTATTTTAGTTTTTTGACATGTTAATGGATTTTAGGAATCATCTTATGTTTCATTCCATCGAAATATTGGAATCTCAAAGTGAATTTACTAATGAAACACTTCTTTATTGGTGATATTCTTTAGACACGATGATTGTTTTGGCCTCTCAAAATTCTATGATTTTTTCACCAAACTAGTTCCCTTGATTTAAATAGAAGAATACATTAATATAGTATTTTAGTCTCAAAAAATACATCCCTATATTAGAGGTAGATCAAGAAATACTATAGGTGATAAATACTAATCATTTATCACACAAAGGTCATGATATGAAGATACAAGTAACACAATTTGTTACATCCAACTACTTTACTTTCTTCTACATTAATTAAAAAATCACCTTCCTCCAATACATTTGGAATGTATATGAGTTCATCAGTATATCCACTAGTTTTTAGGATCTTCCTAAGAGGGATCATTGAAAATTTTACCATATATATCATTGTTCATCCCCATCCACACAAGAATATACATGTGAGACCACCCATGATCCCCTAAAATTTGTTATCTAGACCATGAAACCTATGAAGAGGTCTTTCCATAAAAAGAAGACTATTATAGATAAAGAGAAATATTATATTCCTATTATGTCTATGGAATTCTACCAGTATATCCAATGAATAGATGAATAGTAGGATCATATCATTGTTTTCACAAACCAAGAATGAAAACATATATTGGTAGAGATTGAGGAATCTCATCAATATAGCCTAGAAGCTACTATGGAGAATACATATATACCTACTCTCAGATATATGGTTTTTTTAGAATACACTAGAAATATTAAGGATTAAGGGTATTCTCATAGCACTGTTCTAGATAAAGTTCATTGACATATCCTAGAAGTGGTTCTAGATTAGATTATTATTCCTTCTCTAATCACAGAAGGTCAATAACATATCCTAGTGAGGGAATATGGCTATGATCATATCCATACCCACTTATATATATCCCATAATCTTATCCTAGTGGTCACATTGGAGTACAATAGTTGAATTATATCCCTTCCATGATTTAGTAGATTCATTGGAATATTTAAAAGGATTCACATGAGCATGTTTATATCTATCCTCCCCTCAATATTGAGAAGTCATAATAGTATATTCAAGTTGTAATCAAGGAGTGGGACCTTTTTGCAGCAAACATCAATATATATATTAAGCAAATAATGATAATAATTTAGGATCTTCCAAGGGTGGATTGTGCTTACAAGGATCATTAAACACGGTGTGTGAACATACATATTGTCACGAACCAGGCCGGGTCGCCATCCGACCCGGTGCCCGACCCGGTCCGCGGCAAAGCCCGAAGGGCGTTCCCGATCCCCACGGGCTGGAACAAGTGCCCGGGTACTAAGAATAACCTGTGGGAACAGTTTACCCGAAATAGTATGCACAAACACTAGCAAGATAATAAAATAAAACTGGGAAAAATGACAATCAACGAGACCATAGAACTGAAATCAAATTTAAAGGTTTACAATTAGAGACAACATCCCAAAATAAACGACAACAAAAGAGGCTAGAACTCTAACTCAAACCTCCAAGCGACAAGGGTAGTGAGACGTCCACACGTCACAAACGTTAACCTGCACGAGAAGACCACCAACAACCAACCACCATCCCTGAACATGACGCACAACCTGAAATACACAAGAAACAAGGATCTACATACACCCAAGGGTCTATGTAGGGTGTGAGCTAAAAGCCCAGTAGGATGCCACCGAGAATAAGTTCCATGCCACAACATCAAAAGACAATTTAAAGTGCTTATTCAAAATTATACTTTCAAAATACTTTTAAAGAAAACAGTTACAAACCAAATGCTAAAGGAAAACACTAAAAAGAACTCATTTCATAGACACGATTTTAAAGAGGATGAGAAATGTTCATTATGGGCACACACACACACTCTCACACACGCACACACACACACTCACACAAGCACACACACACACTCACACACGCACACACGCACACACGCACACACACACACACACGCTAACACCCAAGTGGTCCCCCATATGCCGACGGAAGGCACCACCATTTATGGTAGAGCACTGTGGGTAAATCCCCTAAGGTTCATCTAGCTCGTGTGGGACCCTAGAAACCTCGTGTCTCGGTGAAACGTGGCTTAGAAGGCCACGACCCTCAGAAAACGTGGCTTAGAAGGCCACGACCCTCAGAACACGTGGCTTAGAAGGCCACGACCCTCAGATATCATGTTTAGTTAGTGTTGCAATCGTCAATCCAGCTAAGTGAAACAGGGACGACACCCATCCGGTTCACTAGCGCACTAGTTCTAGTCTGCCCACCTAGATACCCAGGGGTTTTTCCCATGTGCTCAAACAAGTTTCACATTAAAATAATGTATATAGCTTCCACATATCTCGAACCAAACAAAACATTACACATACATGTCACCATTTGCATACCCAAACACCATAAAAAACACACACGCACACCAAAACCATTTTATCACATAGTCCAGATCACTTGTGTGACTTGATAAACTATTTAAACAATTAGAGGAACATTTCAAAATAGCACAATAAGAGTTTTCACATGAGGCATGTCCAATATCACATGTAAGAATACCTTTAAAACTTAACGCACACCTAATACTGTCAAACACAACTCTCACGCTCCACATATAATTTAATAAGTGCAATTAACAATTTTATAAAACACTTAAAATTAGAAAGAAAAGGTTTGCACCAGAACGACGAACTCAATTTCATATACGAACGTCACTTTAAAACCAAAAGTGTAGCTTATGCAAACTAAAACATATTTTCCCATTGTTCAAACAATTTTCAATTTAATTCCAAAAGTACGCAACACGACAAACACACCCAAATTGACTCATTTTGATTGAAGATCTACATTTAATTACACACACCCCTCAAAGAACTTGAAAACACATTTCGCACCTACCATGCAACCTCGAAAACCTTACCAACCATATTCTTCATCTTAAACGACACTTAATTAAACAATTTCTTAATTTGTAAAACATCACATATGCATACCACAAGACCTCACTTTAAAACACAAAAATTTTTAGATGCCAAAACCATTTGAAAATCAATTGCACGTCCCAACCCTTCTAAAACATCATTCGCACCCCTAAAACACACTCAAGGTTCTTAATAAAAATTAACACATCAGAATTGTTTATCTTCTTTAAAAGGAAAACTCAATTTAATCACCCTTGCACCTCGAGCGTTCTTGAAAACACAATTTTCACACCTTAACCAATTAACCAAAATACATATAAAGATTTCAAAAACATGACGCACATGAAATACATTGGAATTTACTTAAGAACAAATCAAATTCATCAAATCTGAAAATCGAAGCATGCCCAAAATAAATTTCACATAACACAAATTATCATTAGAAAACATTGCAATTTAATTAAGGAGCAATTTAAATCATCTAATGATGGTATAGCACGGAACCACCTACCTCGACGTAGAAACCCGAGAATTGATGTGAAACCATCAAATTCTAGCGCGAAACATCAATCGCGCTCCGTTTGCACCACAAGGAAACTCGCGCAAACTCAATTTCATGAATTCGAATTAAACACATCAAGTTAAGACCACAAAACCGGACCTCATATCTGCTGGAAAATAAAACTAAAACAGAAAACTTGTAGAAAGAAAGAAATAATAATAATAATAATAAATGAAAAATTATGATAACAATAAAACTAAAGGGAGGATATGGTTCGGCTAAGAGGAAAAATGGCCGGAAAGTCCGATCGTCGGAACAGGGTCGGCCGGCGAGGGAGGCTGCTGAGAAAAAGGCGAGGGAGGCGGTGCGCGGCCTGAAGAAGAATGAAATGGAAAGAGGGGTCGCGATTTGACCAGGCCGAGAGGGGGAGAGGTGCAGGGCGCCAGATGGGTAGCGCCGGAGGAGTACGGGGTGCCGGAGGCGGGGCGAGCAGGCGAGGGCCGTGACGGGGAGCCGATGGCGGGGCGAGCCGGCCGGCGGTGGGTCGAGCGGGAGAGGGCCGGTAGCGCGCAGGGTTAGGGTTAGAGGGGAAAGGGGGGGTGAGCCGCGACGAGGAGAGGGGTAGCAGGGGAATCCGACGGGAGAGGGGGGAAAAATGGAGGGAGGAAAAGAAAAGAAGGGGGGAAAAGAAAGAAAGAGAAAAAAATAAAAATAAAATAAAATAAAAGCAATTAAAACAAAATAAAATAAAAAGGAAATAGAAACCTAAATTCAGTATTATTAATAATAATAATAACACCTCAAATTATAATATATTTATTGTTATCAATAAAACAAACTATAAATCCTTATTAGTTTTATTATTATTGTTATTATTATTATTACTATTATTATTATTATTATTATTAAGAGTAATATTAATAACGACAGAAGACAAATTATATTCTTAACACCATCAATATTATTGTTTTATTATACTGATCCATTTCATTTAATTAATTATCCATCAAGCAGGGCGTGCGGTGAAACAGGCGGGGCCGCGCGGTGACCCAGGTGAGGCCGCGCAGCTTCGGTCGCGTTGCGCTGGACGCAAACAAGACCAAAACATAAAGAACTCGAAATCTTAAGTCAGGTTTTGACCCAAACTACCCGACGCAAATAAAATTAATAAAATAAATAAAATTAGAGACGACGGGTGTGACAATTCTCCCCACCATAAAGCTTTCCGCCCCCGGAAAGCCACAACTAAAACCAAACCTCAGAGCAGAAAACCACACTCCCTTTTGATTCAAAGGGGATCCCCACAACATCAAGCAAAGAGAGGCAAAAGCATCATGCTCGGAGAGAGTGACTCAAATGACAACCTCACAAAAAGCATAAAAAGACATACTCATATGTGTCGCCCACCCTAGATGGCCAGAACACCTCAAGCACTCTGAAACCGAAACCACACCACTTGGCTAATTTGAACAAAAGAGCTCAAACCACGTCCTCGGAACACTCCTATCACTTATCGACAAACCATCTTTGAAAACAGAAGCTATAGATCAACATGGGGAAGCTCGAGGGGCTCCCCACCATTAAGAAGTCACTGAAGCTTGAGATGAGATTGGAAAACCAACACGGGGACGTTCAAGCGGACTCCCCGACATTAAAGAAAATTCCAGCACTGATTCATTCTGGAGACATTTGTGCGAGACCCAATGTGGGTCTCCCCACCATTTAGAACCAACCAGCGCCCAAGATGAGACTAGAAAACCAATATGGGGAGGTCTGGGCGGACTCCCCACCATTAAGGAAACGCCATCACCAATTTATTTCATAGACCTTTGTGCGAGAGTCATCGTGGGTCTCGCCGCCACTAGAACTAACAGAGGATATAGAACATTGAAAAATCCCCGATGCTGACCAAACACCCCACCACAAGGGGCGGGGAGGGAGGGGCCCCGACCACTGGGGCGTCAACAGCATGACCCAAGACAAACTGGCATCTCCCCATCCCTGGATGATCCCCATTCAACTTTGATACTGACTTAACCAACATACCCCATAAAGACCCCTAAAGCGACTACAACTAGTGGGACACAACCCCCAAGACTTTAAGGCGACGCGACGAACATGCTTCCATATAGTCACGAAAACCTTACACAGCCAGATGGTTCATTTGGAATGGAACAACCATAGAAACAATATAAAATGTATCTACTTTCCACACCGATGACAGAAATAAGGTTGGGTCCCGTATACTCTCGGGGTTCCTGACCACGCGCCAGCTTCACTCCGAGGCCTATGGCTGGAGCCCTGATGTTTGAAGCATCTTCTGCCTCGTAGTCAGGCATGGAAAACTCCCGAACGGAGCTTCTCCTTTTTGGTGTCACATGCAATCATATTGCACCCGAAGCAACACCATCAAACATAACACATTACAGCATCTGACTGATCATACGCGGAATATTCACCAACACCAGAGTTGAAATGGTGCATGTGCATCACCCTTTATCATACTGAATGAGAATACGACACCGCCAATCGTCACCCGAACATTACCATTGCCGTTGAGAGGAACATTATATGGAGAGGGACTTCAAACTGAGTCTTAAACAACACGTGACTCCTGCAATTGATCGTAGCATCCCCATGTGACTAGGTCTTCCACACTAGTGGTCTAACACGGACCCTTTCTTAAATGAAACCAATAAAGGACCAAAGGTTATTTAGAACAGTGGCCCGCACCGACCACTCTAGGCTGCTTCCACATTTCCCCCACTGGAATCAACCTTTTACCATTTCCAAACATGACTTTCAAATTAATAAGGTCAAACTTCATCCTTGATAATCAAAGAGAACTTACATAGCAAGACGTCACCGAACATGACTCTTTCAACCGATGAAAATACCACATAGCCCTTCAAGACACTGGTCAACACCGAAAATTCTGAACCGCCTCCAACTTTCCTCGCTGGAATTTCGTTCACGACTTCCAGGGGGACCTTTAGACACAACGATGTCAACTTCATACCCGACAAGTCAGAAAACTCAAAAGACCAAAACTCCCTTCAGCTCCCCTCACATCTGTCATCCCGCTGTGAGAGGATCTACTTAGTTGTAAGAAGGAGAGGTGGGTTCAATCCTAGAATTCAAAAGGAGAGTCCTTCAATCAATTGGAGTGCCGGCCAACGGGGAATTCCCCGTAGTTGTACTTCAATCACATGTCAGCGCTTTATAGGGGGGGCGTACACTAGTCAAGAAAGGAAACGATGGACCCAACCAAACTGGTCCAACTGTCAAGACATACCACAAGAAAACACCAACCGTGCAGGGGAAACCACTGCAAGTGCTCCCCGATGTACTCTTCAAAGGAATTTACTAACCACACGCTTACATACCAACTTACAAATAAGAACTCAAACTCGGGACATAAACCATTCATAAATAATACTCAGTTCAAAACGCCACACATCCAACATCTCAAAAACACAAGGACACGCCACACAAACATCGTTTACTAAAACACCAAACATTTTCTTTAACAAGACATTTTAAAAATCAGCAAAGCCAGTAGATTGCACAAACACCAATGGCGTCCCATGAGCTTCGCACATGCATGTTCCCGTGCCGCACTGGCACCCACCTCAAATTCATCCAGGCACTCATCCGCTCGTGCCATTAACCCTTTCTCTTTCCATATACACTTATGCATGTGGTCGCCCACGAGAACACCAAGTACCAAAACCAAACCTTTCCATTTTTCCAGAACCAAAACATCCAACCCAAATTTTTCAAACCTTCCACATCATTTCATTTTTAATGTGATTCATTTGAAAACATTTTCTAAGACCAAAACATTTTAACTTAAAAACCAACTTTCCACAAATCCAAAACAATGAGATGAGAAACGACGCAAGAGAAAACTAGTGTCAGCGGGTGATTGAAGCATATGGTTGGCGGCCATACGCCAATCATGCCACTGGCCACGGAGAGTATTTTAGGACAGTGTCCCCGACTCCACAAGATTTGCCAGACCCTGCGAGCTCACTAAGACCACTGGCCCCACTCTCTTTTCATTTCCCTTAAGCAAGATTAACCACACGGAACAATGACTCGGACAAAACCCAACTTACTTTGGTAACTCGAGTCCCGCCACGAGGTGTGATGGCCAGGAACATTGCTCATAGCTTGAACGTTGAGTTCCAACAACCTTAAACTTGGTCGACTCTGACTCCATCTCAAAAGAAAACGACCCAAGAGAGAAAACCTTGCCCTCTGATACCATTTTTTCACGAACCAGGCCGGGTCACCATCCGACCCGGTGCCCGACCCGGTCCGCGGCAAAGCCCGAAGGGCGTTCCCAATCCCCACGGGCTGGCACAAGTGCCCGGGTACTAAGAATAACCTGTGGGAACGGTTTACCCGAAATAGTATGCACAAACACTAGCAAGATAATAAAATAAAACTGGGAAAAATGACAATCAACGAGACCATTGAACTGAAATCAAATTTAAAGGTTTACAATTAGAGCCAACATCCCAAAATAAACGACAACAAAAGAGGCTAGAACTCTAACTCAAACCTCCAAGCGACAAGGGTAGTGAGACGTCCACACGTCACAAACGTTAACCTGCACGAGAAGACCACCAAAAACCAACCACCATCCCTGAACACGACGCACAACCTGAAATACACAAGAAACAAGGATCTACATACACCTAAGGGTGTATGTAGGGTGTGAGCTAAAAGCCCAGTAGGATGCCACCGAGAATAAGTTCCATGCCACAACATCAAAAGACAATTTAAAGTGCTTATTCAAAATTATACTTTCAAAATACTTTTAAAGAAAACAGTTACAAACCAAATGCTAAAGGAAAACACTAAAAAGAACTCATTTCATAGACACGATTTTAAAGAGGATGAGAAATTTTCATTATGGGCACACACACACACTCTCACACACGCACACACACACACTCACACACACACACACACACACTCACACACGCACACACGCACACACACACACGCTAACACCCAAGTGGTCCCCCATATGCCGACGGAAGGCACCACCATTTATGGTAGAGCACTGTGGGTAAATCCCCTAAGGTTCATCTAGCTCGTGTGGGACCCTAGAAACCTCGTGTCTCGGTGAAACGTGGATTAGAAGGCCACGACCCTCAGAAAACGTGGCTTAGAAGGCCACGAACCTCAGAACACGTGGCTTAGAAGGCCACGACCCTCAGATATCATGTTTAGTTAGTGTTGCAATCGTCAATCCAGCTAAGTGAAACAGGGACGACACCCATCCGGTTCACTAGCGCACTAGTTCTAGTCTGCCCACCTAGATACCCAGGGTTTTTCCCATGTGCTCAAACAAGTTTCAAATTCAAATAATGTATATCGCTTCCACATATCTCGAACCAAACAAAACATTACACATACACGTCACCATTTGCATACCCAAACACCATAAAAAAAACACACGCACACCAAAACCATTTTATCACATAGTCCAGATCACTTGCGTGACTTGATAAACTATTTAAACAATTAGAGGAACATTTCAAAATAGCACAATAAGAGTTTTCACATGAGGCATGTCCAATCTCACATGTAAGAATACCTTTAAAACTTAACGCACACCTAATACTGTCAAACACAACTCTCACGCTCCACATATAATTTAATAAGTGCAATTAACAATTTTATAAAACACTTAAAATTAGAAAGAAAAGGTTTTCACCAGAACGAAGAACTCAATTTCATATACGAACGTCACTTTAAAACCAAAAGTGTAGCTTATGCAAACTAAAACATATTTTCCCATTGTTCAAACAATTTTCAATTTAATTCCAAAAGTATGCAACACGACAAACACACCCAAATTGACTCATTTTGATTGAAGATCTACATTTAATTACACACACCCCTCAAAGAACTTGAAAACACATTTCGCACCTACCATGCAACCTCGAAAACCTTACCAACCATATTATTCATCTTAAACGACACTTAATTAAACAATTTCTTAATTTGTAAAACATCACATATGCATACCACAAGACCTCACTTTAAAACACACAAATTTTTAGATGCCAAAACCATTTGAAAATCAATTGCACGTCCCAACCCTTCTAAAACATCATTCGCACCCCTAAAACACACTCAAGGTTCTTAATAAAAATTAACACATCAGAATTGTTTATCTTCTTTAAAAGGAAAACTCAATTTAATCACCCTTGCACCTCGAGCGTTCTTGAAAACACAATTTTCACACCTTAACCAATTAACCAAAATACATATAAAGATTTCAAAAACTCGACGCACATGAAATACATTGGAATTTACTTAAGAACAAATCAAATTCATCAAATCTGAAAATCGAAGCATGCCCAAAATAAATTTCACATCACACAAATTATCATTAGAAAACATTGCAATTTAATTAAGGAGCAATTTAAATCATCTAATGATGGTATATCACGGAACCACCTACCTCGACGTAGAAACCCGCGAATTGATGTGAAACCTTCAAATTCTAGCGCGAAACATCAATCGCGCTCCGTTTGCACCACAAGGAACCTCGCGCAAACTCAATTTCATGAATTCGAATTAAACACATCAAGTTAAGACCACAAAACCGGACCTCATATCTGCTGGAAAATAAAACTAAAACAGAAAACTTGCAGAAAGAAAGAAATAATAATAATAATAATAAATGAAAAATTATGATAACAATAAAACTAAAGGGAGGATATGGTTCGGCTAAGAGGAAAAATGGCCGGAAAGTCCGACCGTCGGAACAGGGTCGGCCGGCGAGGGAGGCTGCTGAGAAAAAGGCGAGGGAGGCGGTGCGCGGCCTGAAGAAGAATGAAATGGAAAGAGGGGTCGCGATTCGACCAGGCCGAGAGGGGGAGAGGTGCAGGGCGCCGGATGGGTAGAGCCGGAGGAGTACGGGGTGCCGGAGGCGGGGCGACCAGGCGAGGGCCGTGACGGGGAGCCGATGGCGGGGCGAGCCGGCCGGCGGTGGGTCGAGCGGGAGAGGGCCGGTAGCGCGCAGGGTTAGGGTTAGAGGGGAAAGGGGGGGGGGTGAGTCGCGACGAGGAGAGGGGTAGCAGGGGAATCTGACGGGAGAGGGGGAAAAAATGGAGGGAGGAAAAGAAAAGAAGGGGGGAAAAGAAAGAAAGAGAAAAAAAATAAAAATAAAATAAAATAAAAGCAATTAAAACAAAATAAAATAAAAAGGAAATAGAAACCTAAATTCAGTATTATTAATAATAATAATAACACCTCAAATTATAATATATTTATTGTTATCAATAAAACAAACTATAAATCCTTATTAGTTTTATTATTATTGTTATTATTATTATTACTATTATTATTATTATTATTAAGAGTAATATTAATAACGACACAAGACAAATTATATTCTTAACACCATCAATATTATTGTTTTATTATACTGATCCATTTCATTTAATTAATTATCCATCAAGCAGGGCGTGCGGTGAAACAGGCGGGGCCGCGCGGTGACCCAGGTGAGGCCGCGCAGATTCGGTCGCGTTGCGTTGGACGCAAACAAGACCAAAACATAAAGAACTCGAAATCTTAAGTCAGGTTTTGACCCGAACTACCCGACGCAAATAAAATTAATAAAATAAATAAAATTAGAGACGACGGGTGTGACACATATTATTGAGTTTCCAATTTCAGTTTCCATTATGATAGAATCTAGAAGAAGATCACATTAGGGGAAACATAAAATATAAAACCATTCTCATATTCCTACCCCTTTAAATGCAGATATTATTATATATTTTCAACATATTTCAATGGAATAACTAGGATTCACCATATATTAATTATTGGGAGAAGAAAACTATGGGTACATAGGTTTGTCTATGATTCCAGGATCATCATCTCTATAGGTACTCCCCAAATAACCATCCATTTTGGACCTTCAAATGGTTATATGGAAACTAGTCATGAATTTCTACTTGAATAATTCTAAAGAGTTCCATACCACAACATAATGTTTTACTATAATTAAGGTCCCCCTAGCAATCGATCTATAGTTTTTAACCATATAGGTTCTCCATTTGGAAATCATGGTGGTCCTTCCAATGGTTATTACAATAATTGTATTCATTTTTACAATTTTTTTATTAGGAAGGTCCTCCCTATGTCCAAATAACTCTGAGGATTCCCTAATATTGAGGGGAACATGATAAATGCATATTGATACACAGAGAACCTCATCATTGATTGTTGGTGTTTTGTCTCCAATAGTGGGTGATTTTTAGGTTGTTACCAACATATATTCCCCCTAAACAATAAACTTTTTGATGTATTTGGTAATGTTTTGAATTATCTTGATTCTTTCCAAAAAGAAGTTGATAAGTGACCATTGTTGATTGATCAAGTTGAGGAACTAATCATTGAATAATTGAATAACTCTATGAATATGTGGAAAGAATTGGATGATGGTGGAAAACTGGTTATGTTATAGTTCATGGACACTCCTAGGTATAACATTCCAAAGATACAAAAAGAGAAATAGAAAACTTATCCATGTCACAATTTAGGGGAGATTCTATAACATCTCAATGATATGAATCTAGCTTATGGGAAGTATGATAACCAACATAAGATACTAAATGAACTATGCCTTGAAGTCAAATGAACTATTGCACTATAAGAAAATAATTGACACCCATATTATCATGGATTCTAGGGGATGAAGTTAGTATCATGGTATTCATTTCACCCTGTTCACTATCCAATATGGATCAACAGGGAAGTAAATGTCGTATTCTATTAATTTTGGCATAGTATTAGGACACAATTATGAATATTTAAATTTTATTATCTAACACAATCCCACCATACCAATACCCCATACACTGAAGGAATATTATATTATGACACAAAAAAGTTCAAAAAATCCCCTAGATTTTGGTAAAAAAAAATTATTTACGATCCTCAATAGTGAGAAACTATCATCTTAAATGTGAAGTGGAGCAATCTCTTTCCCAAATTGAGGCCCAAAAATCCAAAAGTGCATAATAGTAGCTTCCTCAATTTCATTACAGTGATATCACAAACCTATAGGGTTGATGGATTTTTACAACCAACATCACATATTTAATCATCAATGAAGTAATGAATCTAGTATATAGTGGAAGTAGATTATATCACAACCCAGCCCATATTGCTGGATGATTTATTATGGACTTAGATAAAATCATCTATTACCACATTATGATTGGGATGATTGTAACAATTATCATAGTTTCTTCTTGTAGTAGATCCATCAATTTCATTAGGGATAAGTTTAGTGAAATATATTGGGGACTCTATTTGGATCACAATCTCTAAATCACTTATGAGGGATAATTTTGGAGTGAAGGTGAATCCTCAAATATTTTGTGAATCAGAATAGTAAAAAAAGAAAAATATCAATGAGGATCATGATTTTTTCCCTTGATGAATATTTAGAGGGTAAAATCCCCAAACTACTGTCAGTTTGATGATGATATAATTATTTCTACACACTTTAGATTAGTGAATGCAATTGATTATAGTATCATGTATCACATAGAGAATGAAGATGACAAAAAATAAAGAGATGAATAAGAATCCATTTGTATTGTTGTTACCATACAAATCTGCATAGAATGATTGATTACTAGAAATTTTAGAAATTCTCAAGATATGAGAGCTCTCACAAATACATAGTTATTTCTTATTTGGATTCATTTTTTCATATTTTAATAAAAGAGTGTGCCTATATCTATTTACCAATCACCACAAAATGATTATAAAACCATTTATACTAAGGATGTGTTAGCTAAATATATTGTTTAGTTGGTTATATTGAGGTGAATCAATGTATAATTCATCATAGGAAATATTCTCTCTATGTATAACTGCAATACTGATTCCAATGTATCTACTCTAGAAAATACCAAATACGAAGAAGATTCTAATGAAACAATAGAGTAAAATATCTATCCAATTAGAATTGGTTTTAGTTAACTAATTCAGATAACTACAGTAGCTAAATTTTTCAATAAGATCCTCCATTTGTTAGTAAACATTGTCTCTATGAGTGAGCTACCCAAATATCACTCAAACCAGATAACAACAACGTGAATAGGAATGTCAATAATATCTTGTTACCCCACATATTAAGCTCTAGTGGAAGCACCAACATTTTCATAAACATAAATCTATAATTAAATCAACACCCTTTTCACTTATATTGGGTAAATGTAGGGGATTTGTGCACTAATGTAGTGGAAAAGGAAGCAGTATCCTAAGATGGTGGATGTGACTCTTCCACAACTCCAATTTGGGGATAAAACCATACGAATATTAAATTAAATTGGAGACATAGATTAGAATATCCAAAATTCATATGTCTCAATAGGGCACCATGATTTGAAAATTAGAAAAATTGGATACAATAAAACTACTGAGCATTGTTCAAAAAATGGAGGGAACATAATTTTTGATATCCTTACCTATTAGTGGGATCTATTTTAATTTATATGATCTAAAATGGTATATAATTTAACCATTTAGTCCCATAAAAGGGAATACTATGATTTATGATCACTAAAACTATTAGGAGGGTGAAAATGATAGAGTCTTGGAATTTATCTATAGGTTAAAAGAATTGAACTATCTTATAAATAACCAAAAATTATAAGAGAAGTTAATAGATATTTTTTAGAAAAATTTCTAGAAGTAGTTGAATACACTACTAATATCATTGAATTATATTATTTAATTTTAAGAGTTCTAATCCATAGAATAGGTCCTTGATAATAATGTATAGTGGCCTGTGGAAAATTCCCCACTGAAATAACTGGAATAAAAGAAGAATCATAGTATAGTTAAGATTATGACTGTAACCCTTATACATGAATAAATTTGAGATTTATCCTGCAAGCTGATAAAATATAACATGGTGGATCCCCCAAATGATAATATATGAAAAAAACACAAATTAATTTTGAAAAAACATGAAATATCACCCAATGCATGAATAATATAAAAATAAAATTTATTATTTCGAAAGAGAAAATATTTCACAGTATTTCCTAACTTCTATAGAGAAAAACCTACTCTAACTACTTGTGATCCTAATGAATAACAAAGAATGAATAAATGACCATCCTAAATAATATCCCTAACATCAAATTTTGGAGAAAAATATCAAATAATCATTCTTCTTTAAAGATATACTCCAAAATATGGTTGAATATTATTAAATAATGATTGGAAATTTATGATAATCTTGTATTATTCCCCTCATGCTGCACTTATTATGGATTTAGTGGGTTAAAAAGTCTTTGAAAAATGCCTTTAGTAATTTTATGACTATATTATTGTAAATTAGTTATCAGAAAATAGTCTATAGTCATAGATCAACTAAACTATCTAGTTGTGACAATAAATTCACTTGAAAATTTACTAAAGAAATATTTATTATCACAATCATCCAATATTCAATGAAATTATAATTATAATAAGATGTTGTGAGATGAATAACCGTTACCAGTACCAAATCTAATCCATTACATCTTAAAATTATTACACCATTATATGGAATATGGTCACCATCCTACAAAATGAGACAATAGGGACCACCACATCAAATAATATTATTATTATATGAGGAGTCATAATATAGTTTAGATAGTGTCATACACATGAGAAATAATTTCATTAATGAATAAGGATTTTATGAAACCATTTTCCCAATAGGGGAAGTGGTCAAGGTTAATGAGATCATTGAAAATGAGGTAATGATGGAGTTCAACATTCATGAAATTATATTTTTGAATTTATATATATATGAATCCTAGAGACAAGAACTTCAACAAGGTAATGAAGAGCATCAATATGATCCTAAATAATCTTGGTCTTAATGGAATTCAATCATACTACAATACCAACAAGAAGATATGAAATTTTTGGGTTAATATAGAAATACAGGAAGGTTGTCTCATACCAACCCATAGGCTACAATGATGTTACCTGGTTCTAGTAAAGGTAAGTTCCCACTAACATAAATAATATAAAACACTAAGGATAATTTCCAGCAAAAGAATCAAGAAAACCATTTTAGGACCTAATTCTTGAAATATGAAATATGAAATAATTTTTTTCATTAATAATGTGATTTATATAATGGGTTTTTTTCACCTACCCACATAAATGAAAGAATCTCTTATTGTGGACCACTTTTTCCTCCATGAATTTGAGGATGAGGTTTTTATTTCCATAAAATATCATATATAGACATGTATTGTTTAGGTTAACATGGTCACTCCTTTCATTGTTAACGATTAAGAGGATTGAATATAATGGAACATCAAAACCATGTAAATATTGGGAAATCATGATGATATAAATTGATTTCAATATTCAATTTATTTCTTATCTTGTAATAGACAAAAAAAATACGGAATCTCCACCTTTTGGGAATGAATTAAGTTGATTTGTATCCCTCTAACCCAAAAATTAAATAATATGAACAAATTAAAAAAACAAATATCAGCAAGATCAAGCTCTAAACCTTATTCATAGTACTCTTTGATATCTATAAATTTATGTTTGATCACCAATATAAATCCTTTAACATTGGTTTTGGATGTTCAGGGATCTATATGCAAGAAGAAGTTCTTGCATATTATGAATGATGCATGATATACTTAGTCTATGGAAAATTAGTCGTACAGTATAGTGACAGTACAACAATTGAGTCATGTGAGTCTCAGTATATATATTTAGGGTAACAAAAAATAGAAGGAAATAATCCAATAGTATATTAATCCATCCAAATAAATTTCCCCAATGAATTAAAATATAGACCTTCATGTCCATGTAGCAAACTTGATGAGGACTATGTGTTACACATCAATAAAATTAAGATGAGAAATCCTAATCTACATCGTCATTACGTCATGCAGGTTCCATTTAAAATAAATTAAATAATTAAATCACATTTATTTAATATAATTGTAATGTAATTGTCTCAATAGAGAAACAACCATCAAGGATGGAAAACATGAATATCTGATCCATGTGAATCAATATTTCCGTCAAGAATCTTTACCATTGTGTTGGTCATACCAACATTTAGGAAACCCTGACCAGGATCTTTGATTAAACAATATAATTCATAGAAGAATAATAAGAGTAAATGGTTTGAAAATATTATCTCTCATCCTTATTGTATGTGTTATATAAGTCACTCATGACAATTTTGAATAATGTTGTAATTCCAATGGAAGTAACAATTCCCCCATACCATCACCCATATCAAAAAATTCCCATACACCAACCACATTAAAAACTAAGGTGGATAAATAAGGGAAATAAGAAGATCTTATTGCTTCTCCTCCAGTATTAGATGAAGGATTCTCTATCATAATAAATTAAATAGAATAAATTAATATAGATAGATAGGAATAAACATGACCAATACTGATTAGTTCCACCGTAAACCTTGAAGAATCAGAGAAATAAATACAATTCATGGAATAAAATTGATGTTTTTTTTACATTTAATTATATAGAAGTTCTATGATTAGAACCCTAGGTGGATACCCATCATTTGGGTTTTTTGGATAATCCCTATAGTTATAAACAAGTAATGAGGAGAATAAACCAGACCCATGATTTGAAAGTTAAAGTTAATGTCAAAAAGATGACCAAGAACAATATCATTTAGGAAGTTCAATTACAAAAACAGATTTCAAATATCATCTCTGTAAGGAATAAGAATGAAAAAATATCAGTCTACCTTAATGTAAAGTATCTTAATTAACACAAACCCATGGATGATTTCATAGTTCTTATTATAGAAAAATTTATTATGTAACCACTAGCTTTGATGATCTCTCTATTATGGGTTGATATTTGTCCAATAAATATATTATAGTAGAACAAAAATATGGGGAGGATACAAGATATAGGTCAACTTATGGGGTGTACAACTTCCATGTGATGAACTATTTCTTAATGAATGATAGTGAAACATATCAACTTCCTGTTTACCATATCATCATATCTGTTATAGATAATACAACAGAGTTCTATTTGAATTATACAACGGTTTACTCTATATGATTTTTTCATTATCATGCCGATATTGAAATAACTTCCCCAAAACTGCTATAGGATATATTGAAGGAGAACCCCTTAATTATTTCCTTCAAGGTATCATCAAATAAATTTCATGTATTCAAGGTACACCACCATGGAATCAAAGTTCACCATGAAATGAGTAAGGTTCTACTTGATATGTCTCATCCTTGAATCCTTAAAAAGTTAAGGGGAGAATATGCTTGTACTAATAATATTAGACACTTTTTATCTGACATGTATTGAAAATGTTACCGTTAAAGAATTCCATAAAGAAAGTGGTTATATATCATTAGTATATATATTTCTAGAAACAATTTAATGATCTCAATTGGTATATCTTTTGTATTAAATCCTTAATTCCACTTATAGAAGTGAAGCATCACACCATCTTTGTTAAAACCCTATATAATTAATCATGTTACCTCTTTTATACGTAGAATTATTCCCATAAAAAAATTACCTCTACTATCTCAACAAGACAATATTGGATTCTGAGACACAATATTCTAATTTTGGAAGTAGGTTTCCTTGTAATGATCTTTTTATAAAAGAATTTTAGAAAAGAATTTGATCAATAGGATTTACACTTGGTATCTTGTGTCAGTCCACTTAAATGAATCATTTCATATCTAATTATTACTGGATTCCAACGTGATATGTGATAGATTGTCATTATAGGGTTAGAGTTGGTAGTATAATTTTTTTACTAGATTAATTATGAAAAGAGATTAATAATAACTAATAATGTAATTAAATGTTTAATATTACCTCAATAAATAATATCTAATTCCATTTCTTTATTATATACAATAGATAATTTCTAAATTCCCATATGATTAAATAATCCCTTACTTTCTATACTCGCATAACACCCATGAGGATGTATTTTCCAATTGATTTAATGTCTATTCTAATATAGACCAAGATGCGAAATTCACTTTAATTTCACATCATAGAGGGGCCTCACAATTAATTAATATTAACATAGAACAGATCAATGAATTTAATACCATCCCTACACAAGTTTAATCATTATCGTCACTTATTGATACCACAATTTGATATATGTATCTAATAGTGGTGTAACTCAAATATTGGACCATCCCACCATATTAATCTCTGATTGAATAATATATAATTTAGGGAATTATTTTCATCCTCTATGATAGCTTAAATTATCCTAAGGTCCTCGATAAGAGAATATAATATGGAGAGTTCTTTAGGAACATTGAATGATAGGGAATTTATTGTGCACACCTATAGTTCTCACAAGAGAGGAACCAAGGCCTTCTATCAAAATGATAGACTTGGGTACTACTATCCAATAATGATACTAGAATTAATGGATTTTACAAATAAGTCTCATTATTTTTAGATACATTCCAACTACATCAATAAGCCCATGGAATTATTGCATATCACCAAATACATTGGTTGTTTTTTGTATTGGGAAAAGATTTCATGGTTCCATATACCCCTATTAAAGATAGTAACATTACGTTAGATCTTTCTAAGATTGATTTTTTCACCAAGTGGGATGAGGCTTTATACCTTATGTAATTTTTGAAAAAGGCAATAAATAATATCAGTAATTCTAATATCTTTACCATATTTGGTACAACTCACACAACCTTTTTGGAAAATGGAACCAATTTATATACATTGGAACTCAAAAAAAAATATTATGAGTGAAGTATCAATTCCAACCACTCATGCCACTATTATGTAGTGATTTTTTTTTGAAAAAATATCTATATAAAATCCTTTAGAAGACCACAAAAAATGATAAAAAGTATTTTCCAAAAAATACCCTCTATGCTCTTTAGAAATATCATAATATGACTCATATTTTAACACAAGAGATCCCATTTTCATTTTCCTATGAGATTGAGGTTTTTCGACCCATCAAGGTACAATTTATATGACCTACCATTCCTATCTACAATTAGTTTTTTGAAGTTGAGCAGTCTTATTTTCAACTAGATGTGTTGGAGAAACCCAATTTAAAAGGATCCATATACTACAAAACCATGAATTTCATCTTAATCGTGTCACATAGGCATTTAAAAAAGGGTTTTAATTTTTTTTATCATTCATCGAAGTAGAATTGTTTTTGGTATGAGAAATCCAATAATATATGGGAAGAAACCCACAAAACTGGAACCAAAATGGTGTGGTTATTGAACCATAAAAAGTTCTAATTCAATAAGGATAAATATCATATTATAATGTATCAATATTGAATAAAAAACAACATCAATTTATGGATTCTCAAGATGTACATTACATAAATCCACATGGGGATCGTAAGTACACTCTGCATTAATTTAAACATCTTTGATTTGGTGATCATAAAATTAACTTAAATTGTATGGAATCTGAGTAATTATCCTTTGATGTTAAACTAAATGAAATATATTGTATCATAGGTTAAATTTAACTATTCATAATAGTACCTCATACATTATAATATACTTCTTGTAAGGATATGTTTCATATTCCCCTGATTAAAAAAAACACTACCCTATATTATCTCCAAATCCACATTGTTTTCCTTTTTCATAACACAAATATTAAATGGTTATGTATATGCTAATTGATGCTAATGTTATGGTTTACCTAAAATATGACTAAAATTTCCCAACAATAAGAACAACAACAATCTTAATCCCTGTCATCATTGGATAATTAGTGATTCCCAAGTCTTTAATTGTAGCCATAGCAACAAATTAATAAAATACCTATCCCCTCCTAATGTATTTTCCCTCATTAATTTTTGGTCTTTCTATATTACATTATATACATAGATAATGTATATTTATTATAAAAATGTGTGGATCGATTCATGTGACTTTAAGATACATATTGATTCATAGATCTCTTATTTTTAGGATAAAAACATATTCCATTAATATGCCTAACCATTACCCGGTGATATGTATATTAAAATTTACCTTCATGTTTTATTATTCATTCTCTCACAATAGAAACTATATATTTCACACCATTTTTCATCTACCAATTCTAGATCAATATTTAAGGATTTAAATAACTAAGACTGGATAGGTTTTTATTATCACATGATATGCAGTGAAGCATCGATTGCATGTATTGGTCACAACTATAAATTCAAATTAAACATCACTTTGTGTTCTTACAAAAACATTAATTAATTAATTTTAGTGTTTCATTACTTTATCAGCACAAAAAAAAGTTTATATTATTTGTTACACGATTCAAATCCTCATAAATGCCAATATATTGAGGTCCTCATCATACTACCCTAAAATGCATGGAATATGAGTCATTGTCACATGAAATTAAATTTTCTAAAATATGGTTTATCCTTAAAGGGCTAGAAATAATTTTATTGGTTTTTATGATATGATCCAATTACTATACTTGTGATCGAGATGAATTTAATATATTCTAGTGTATAGTTCATATACATAAACTTATGCATGGGTAAAATTCCCTATTCCCAAGGCAACATAGATCTTTTTTCCTAGGTACAATACACATTTATTCTCCATGTTCCATTACATTAATAATATATTATGAATTTTCTTTTCTTACAGAATAGATAGTTCTATATAGATATTATAAATTAAGAATTATATGTGTCTTAATTGACTTCATTAAAAGATACGTAGTGAAAAATAAAATTCCAATTTTAGAGATCACTCTAAATCCTATTATTTTTACTCCTAGTGATTATGATCATAGTCATCCACATTAGTTTTCTTAAAACCATATGAAACTAGAATGAAGACATCTAATATCTCATTGAATGCTTCTTAGATCAATTTACCCACATTAAAAAAGTATGTATGTCTTGATTTCTTTTATTTTGGGACACATAGTGATTTATATAGCATGTATTTATGACCCAATGAAAACTAATCA
This sequence comes from Viscum album, assembly GCA_963277665.1. Classification (NCBI taxonomy): domain Eukaryota; kingdom Viridiplantae; phylum Streptophyta; class Magnoliopsida; order Santalales; family Viscaceae; genus Viscum; species Viscum album. The sequence continues at coordinate 1,644,010,263 of OY728141.1, read as the reverse complement.
TCAATTAACATTCATTTTAATTAGTCCTTCAAAGACTAACCATGGTTTTCTGAAGACTTTAATGTCCCCATAACTTTTGGAATACCCCTTTTCATAAACCACACTTCTTACATTGGGTTTTTTGAATCTCTATAAACATTCTATGGCTACTGGTAATGGGTTATTTCCCCTCAAAAGTACCCCAATTTTTGTTAATGATCTTGATGAATCTATATTTGGTTCTTCAATCTAGAAAAATGTTTTCAAATCAAGGATAAGGTCATCTAAAACCATATACCATAGAAAATACTATAGTATAAATCATTATACAAATATGAGTTAGTGGTCATCTTTGAAATGATTGTATTATTTCATCAATTATTCATTAAGATATATTAGGTTATGATTTAATTTATTTTCATTCCTAATTTAAAATATATTCTTTGATTGTAGATTTTGATCTATATCTAGGTTTATATATTCCATCCCAATCATTTTTCAGATCTTGATGACCTTATACTTTGTGAACCTATCAATGTGATGACCTATAATAACATGCAGTTCCCTATTCATTCTGGGTCATCACCATTCCATGGATATACAAGATATCTCATCTTTTGGTCCAATAAGTTTTAACATTAAACCAAAATTAATCTTTGTTTCATGAACAATGGATTTAAACTATTTTCACAGATCCATGATTCAATCTATAGTTTCTATAGTATCTATATTTATGTCAAGTTTCCATTACGTAATCTCGATAGACAATATCACCCTTCTTATCAAACATATAATTCTATAAAAATTATAAATATTTTTTAAAATATATTTAACCTTAAAAATTAATCTCTAAATGATTAATATTGTAATACCCTTAAAATATGATTGAAAAATAGAGAAAAGAATGTCTTCTGAAAAACTCATAATGGGAAAATTTATTAATAACATAGTATTTGATCATCAATATATTATAATTCAAGTGTTAGAAAAAAGTTATAGTAAAAGATTAAGAAGTAATTTTTTTGTCCCACTACATTATCCGAGAATAAATCAATATATGATTTTTGGACCCATTGGTCTAGGAAAATGTTAGATCAGACCTTTTGTCATATCTCATCCCTCATATTCTAGTAATTTTTTTGATATATCCCGTATCCATGAGAATGTGTCATATCGATGGTGGAATACCCTTTAGGGTGATCAAATCCGTCTTTAATATTTCTTTATATGTAAATAGACATCATTAATAAACTATTTGAATCTTAAAAAAATTCATTTATACTAGGAATGCGACTATTTGGACCCATGGGACACCTATACCTAGTGATTATATAAATTCCAAAATATTAAACTATACGATCCCAAGAAATGTTTTCATCCAAATTTGAATGTCATTCAAGATCATACAACCCTTACAATATCATAGTGGAATCCGTTTTTTAAATTTGTCCAACCGTCATCCTGTACGTGATTTTTCCACGCCATAAATTCTTAATTTTAATGTATCATGATATTATTTAAATATTTTATAATACTTCTATTCATATATATTTTAATACCCTAATTTTCATATATTTTTTCATCATTGAAACATTCAACGATATAATTTGAAATGTTATTCCTAATCATTTTTAGCCCATATCGCATGAGCTTAAACCACAAAAAAATGTTTTTTAAGAACCATGATCCTAAAAAACATTCCCCCATCCATATGATAATATATAATATTATCATGTTCTCCATTCACATTCAGATACCTTTCCCCATATGGATAAACTATATCAGTATTTATATAAAACATTACTTGATCGTAAACATAAAAATAAATAGGAATATATACTATTACCTTAAATGGTATTCACCCTTCCTTATGGTTTCTTCATTAGTGTCATTAATCATTAATTTGGGTAAGGTTTTATTTTCCTATATTACTAACAAGGATACCTCATCATTTCATTAATGTTGTATCACCTTAAAATAATGTTATATTGTTCCGAATTGAAAGGCCTTAGGATACTTATATAAAGAAACATAATACTCACCATGTTGAAAATATATAAATGCTGACCGAGAAAAAAAAACTCTCTACTTATTAGTCATGTAACCTACATTTCATATACAAATAAGTGAGTGTTTTGAAATAAATAGGAAAAAAATTGTTATGATGACAACAAAATAATTTTATGTCAAGAAAGAGTCTATTTCTTTTCCACTAAGCCTCCCATCCCAATTATTAGGAAGAAACATGGATAAAAAATTAAAAGGTACCAAAATTTTCCAGCTAAAAACCCATGGAATATGGGTTGATTAAAAATAATATTCCCACCTACTAAGAAAATCCCATACAAGGCATTGAAAACATGTTGGGGTAAAAAATGGAAAATAAATAATGATTTTGGGTTCCACATTATGACCTTAATAAAAGTCAATTCATGATCTCAAGGTCTCTTGAACTAAGAAAAAATAGAACATCTCTCATTGTCCTCCCATATATTAATTTAGATGATTTATTCAAAATGAATAAAGGTTTAATGTTATGGTACATACCCATTTAAAAAATTTGAATCTTTATATCAAAACCCCCTTTCATTATTTTAATCATGAAGTGTCATTCAACCCCTGAGATCATAATAGAATCACACTATCTTATGATGATGGTACATATGACACTATATTTGACCCATCAATGACCATTTAAGATAATTTGTTTCGGAGGAAACCATACCAAATATCCAAGTCATATAACATTATCCTCTAATTATGTTGTATAGAAAAATATATACAACCTACCTATACCTATCTTAGTGAACACGCTCAGGAGGATACCAAATTCTAAAGTCCTTTACCTCACAATCTTGGACCAAATTATGGGGTTTGTTCATATTCCACCATATTAATCCTATATATGTCTATATAATTGATCATGTACAATTGATTATGGGTATATGATTATTGCATCATTGGCTCGAGAATCGAAAAATTATGAATTAATAAATACATACCCATTATATCTTTATATTTATTTTGTTATGAAGATGTCTCCCCTTTATTAGTTCCCTATATTATCACTGACTAACAGTCAAAGAATGAAATGGTTAGGAATTGAAAATTATTAAGTGTAATGTGTTTTAATTATTTTATGAAAAAATATGGTAGGGGAGACAATATTTTATAGTTTTCATCATTATATAAAACACGAATCTTGAGTAGGAGCACTGTTAAAAATTCACACTCTATATACTCTCAATATTGGCTTACTATTTTCTCTGATCTATTGATTACTTTCCAAAAAATAGATAGAATTAAGGTTTAAACTTTTTAATTAGGCAAAAAAACCCATAACCTTGAACCATAATCAATTCTTACCTTCTGGATTCATCATCCATAATATGATACTCCTATCTTCCATTTTTAGTAGTAACCAACTCTTGATAGAGTCTATCAAACTATTGATAGTTCCAATCCAATAATTCTACCCCTTCTATGAACCAACCTTACTAATTTATTACTACCATAGTGAATTGAGAATATTTTTTAATTAAATTTCTATTTATATAGATAGGGTAAAACATGGATTTTCCACCCAAAATCTATGACTATATTGTACTCATTCACTCCCATGTAGGTATCAACTTCTTCAGTCTGGCATAGAATATATAGTTATCATACCTCCCAAACCCCAGAGTGATGATTATATATTGGGGGTGATGTAAATGGACACTGAGCCATCTAGTGGGATTTATTGAAACCAAAGTTGAGATCATCCTTTATACTTACTACCAAATCTTTAATTGGTTTGAGGCATAATATATGTAGGAATCAATGTCAATTTAAAGGATTAACTCATATTCTGGGACCAACTCACTTAATGAAGGTTTTATATAGACTTATCCTATGCAATATATCACTATACTAGACAGTTCCAATATGAATTTTATAGGTTGAGATGATGAAGCAATGTTCAGTTTGATATTGATGGCATTGTGAAATTTTATTGAAATCGAAAATGAGAATATGTTAGTGAGATGATATGATATGAGGCTAAATAATTGATGGTATGGATACTCACCTCACTTCACTCGAGATTCATGTTTTTTAATCATTTACACATGATTGGAATGTGTAATAGATGTGTATTATTACAATTAATATCGAACAAGTATCTAGGATTCTTGGTTCATCTTAGAGTACCATAAAAACTATTGTACATTCGTGGTATTAGAGGTAATATATGGTATATTTATGTTCTAAATAACATCATTAGGGGATAAATATAGAGACTATTATTAATTAAAAAACAAAAAAATGAATGTGAAAGTATTTGGATAACTGATCGTACAATAAATATGAACTAAATAAATAGATCTATGTTTCATAATAATCATCAATATTTTTGGTATTCATAATGTATTCCAATAACCTTAAATCATTAGAGATATGGACAAACACAAATAGGATAAGAATTTTATAAGTTTCTTAATATTTGTAGTTCGTCAACACTATAGAAGTTTCATCAAGGAGTGTATAGTGTATGTGATCCTTAGTGTTAAAAAACATCATCCTTATGATATTTATCCCTATATTTTAAAAAATTAAAATTTTATTACGAGATTATAGGAACAAAATGATAATTGTGAGTGATAATTTATCTTAGTGACTCTTAGGAATAAAATTCTCTAGCCTCTTCTACAAAAGTTTTATGCCTCACTAATTTAGGATCCTCGTCATTACCTTTGTCTATATGGTTTTATCTGGGCCTAATAAGTTTTATCACGTTCTATATATTGAATTTTACACCCATGAGTGAGAGGATTATAGCCTGAATATGCTAATGAAATGTTTCAACCTCTTCAGGGTGACCTTCACAGAAGCTGTTGGTGGGTGTGTTCAAAAATATGAACCCCATTTAGAAAATTTCTTCCTCTTAGAGTGAAACCATGAGTTCCTTATCACATAGGGATTTCCTCTAGAATTACCACACCCTCTAAGCCTCCAGGAATAAATCTCTAGTATTTATTAGTGGTGTAAGAAATATCCCACTCATAAATGTTGTAGTGTCTAAATTCATTACCTCTTTGTTGTTAATTTAAGACACTTGAGTAATCCTTGACTAAAGACACATATAAGGTATCCATTCATATACTTGTGGATACCATTATTTTTCACCTTTGATTACCAGTGGACCATTAAATTGAGGAATTATGTTTGAAAACTACACACAATGGTATGATTGAATCTTGGCATCAAAAAATATCGTCATAATATATATGGTGACATCAGTTGGTAGGAGTGTGATATGTATACCTATATCATTTTTCCTAAGAATAATAAATAACTAAATTTCTACCATGGAGTTCTGTTTAACTCACTTACCTTTAGAAGAGTAAGTGAAATTATTTTAAACACAACCAAATTATCTCCCAAATCTACAAGACATATACCCCTCACATAGAATCTTCCCATCGATCCTAGACACCATCACACCTTCTGTAAAAGAAATCAAATGTGATATTTTTTATTTCTCTTAATTTTTGTTTTAGGTGGTTTCTTCATTTGTGGGATTTTATATCCTAAGGATGAACTAGTTATTTTTGTATATCATGTATCCATTGTCTTTATCATCAAAAAATAGTGTCCTAACCCCACTTATGATTTGGAGAAATAGATAAAACCAAGAATTGGGAATTATCATATTAATTATAAACTTATAAATCTTATAAGATTTAGATCCAACCTTTTATCACATGAAGAGTACCAAAAATCTTGATAAGGTCTTCACCCTATTGATCAGTCTAAAATTATGAAACTTCATGGATAATAATAGAATATATGGATTGTTTTGTTTGTTGGAAACCATTTTGAATTACACTATAATTTCTTAATTCGTAGATCATTGTGAAAAGTTCATAGTGGGATGTGGTAGAATATTATTAAAATTAAAATAATTTTATCTATGTTGATCAAATTATTAATTTATAAATACTTCTATTATATGTTTCCAATGTAACACCCCGAGATTTTATGAAAAATATTATTTTTAATTTCATTAATGTCTTGTGTTGTATGCTACACTAAATGGAGCTTGCACAACAATCATCCTTGACTTTCCTTGCATTACATGCAATCACGACCTTCCTCGATAGCGTGTGTAGTACGCAATAACGAGTTTCACTAAACAATGATATGCTATTAAAATAATATTAAAACTAGCCGTTATGAATAGTAATAACCACTTTTTTAAATTTTTTAAATTTTATTTTTCAAAATGGACTTAATTTTTGGATTTGGAATATAGAAATTAGCTTAGGGTGAAATTTTGGTACTTTTCGGATAACTTTCATTTTATGATGAATAGTGAAAATTACTAAATTTTAATTAAAAACAACCTTTTTAATTGAAATAATTTATAGTGATAAATTATTAATTCGAGTGGTTTTAAAGTATATTTATAATATATTTTTACAATTTAACACAATTTTGGTTATTGTATGTAATTTCACATTTAAACCAGATATAAACAAGTGTCAATCTTTTGATAGTTATTATCTCTTAAGAACACGCTATTTGTTTTGATGACGGGAATTAATTTTTAAATTAATTAATTCAACTGATATGTTTTGAATTAGGTAAAATAGAAATCATTTTTTAAATAATAATATCAAATATATTTTAGACCTAATTTTTGGTATTTTTCTGGAAAGTTTCATTTTTTGATGAATAGTGAAACCACTAAGTTGTAGTAAAAAAATGAATATTTAATAAAACTCAATTTTGCTTCTTCTGTGAGTGGAATTTCAAAAATCCGAGAGACGCAGTTGATGTCACTAAGTAAAATGTGGTTCAATGAGATGAAAATAATTTTTGGTGAATAGTAACTTTTTACTTTTTTTTACCACGGTTAAAAGTAAATAGGGTAATTAAGGGTAAAAATGATATTATTATTACCCCTAACACATGTCCTAATTCTATTGGAAAAGTTTAATTCGACCAAATACAACCTTAGGAATAAAATATTACCATTTATGCCCACTTGGATTAGATTAGGACATTTATTATTAATTTATTTAAAGAAGGGTTAAAATAGTTAAAATCAACGTTTAATAAAAAAATCATTTTTAATATAGGGTTATACCTAAGATAAACTCAACTATAAATATTTATTAGAAAGATAACAATATTTCCAATATAATGGTATTTTATTTTTAATTTTTAGACATTAAATGATTTCATTTATTTATGACACAACGATGATGTAGTAATTATCTTATTAGTAAAATATTGACATAATTGATGTTATAAATACCCAAATAAATGTAATATGAGACTTTTTATGAATTAAACTAATTTTATAAGTTAATATGACATGTTAGTATTGATTTAATTATCTTTTTTAGAACTAATCATTCTGTTATATTTTTTACAAAAATCAATTACTAAATAGTGTCAAAATTGACATAAAATAGTTTTTAAAACAAATATTATATTATTAATTGTTATTTTATTCCTAAAAATCTAAGGTTCATCCTAATGACTTAGATAAGGTTATATATATTAATAATAAACAACTTGGTGTTCTTTTGTCTTGTTATAGTAAGTTTATTAACCGTATACTGTAAGAACACAAAAAGACACCGTAAAAGTAAAATTATTTAACTTAAAGTGAAATATAAATGATAAGGTTAAAATAGTAACCTAAACTTGTCTAAATTCTATTGGATGAGAATATTTCGACCCATCCCCACCTTATCTTAGAAATAAATCAATTTGGAGCAATTTAAAACCGAATTTGGATTTATAATAAAATAATATATTTAGTTATTCCAAAGGTGCCCCTCTCCTCCCTTATAAAAGGGCACCTCCTCCCCCTCTTCCTCACACCACTTTGACCCTTCATGCTCGGACAAAACCTGCCAAATTCTATTCTCCACTTCCCTAAAAACATCCTAGAGGTCCTGGTCTTCTTCAAAGACCAATTTTAGTTCCCTAAAAGGAGATCTCAAAGAGGCGCTTCGAACAAGAGGCAATGTCCGTTACCAATTATTTCAACATTATTTCTTTTTCCACTTCTTCTTCTTAGGTTGTTTCATTATGAAGTAATAACATAAGAATCACTAATATAATAATATGTTATTATAAGTATGAAACAACCCTATTTCACCATCTATCCATCCTACGGAAAACAAATCACTGCGCGTGCATATGTACAGAATACCGTCTCCATGCCGTGGTGTAATCTATTTTCCACCACCACCTTACTTGGTGTGTATAACGGTGTACATAATAACTATATATGATTATTGTAAAGTTATATTGATTCTGAAATAGTATACATACACTCCAATACAATTCCACGATCATGAGAATGATATCATCGCTCGTGCATACGTACGGACTACCGTCTCCACGGCGTGATGAGATTCATTCTCCACGTTAACCATTCATGAATGATTATAAAGTATATATAATAAGTAATCATGAAATATATGACATAATAATGATACTTAATTTATGTGTATATATATTTATATCATCTACTTAATTCCATTCTACTCAATAAGGAAACGAAAATAGCGTCCATGCGTACGTACGACCTACCGTCTCCATGAACGGTGTATTTCATTCCATTTACTGATCTATTATATATATGTATATTCTGAATATATATTTTATATAAATAATGTTTTATATTCTGGAATTAAGTAATCATTATCTATGTAATCATATGAATAATTACAAGTCAAAACACGGATGACAAATGACACGATTTTACCAAAAACGCTCTTTAACAGGGAATTTACAAAAGAACGGGTAAAATAAAGTCATAAGTGAACCATATATGATATAATAACAATGAGTATGATTCTGAAATAAGTCAATGATATTATTTAAATAATTATAGAGGAGGTTTGGACACTTACGAAGCAAATCAGGCCTAAGGTAAGGGAAATATCACAATCTCATTTTTATCTGAGATTGTTTATACTTTGAAATTTAATGGGGTGTATTTTATCATCCACATAAATGTTTCCTCAATATGTAATATTATTTATATCCACATATAATTGTTTAAATCCAATTTTACCCTTCGTTTAATTTTTAGTAAATGATATGAAATGAATCTTTTTTCGTTTTTCATATGAGGTACATTTTGACTTTTCCGACAAAAGTACGAGAAGAATGTTTTTTTAACTTATACGAAATGAATGGATTTTTAAAACATTATTTCCAGGAAGCTTCCATTATAAGTTTTCACGTTTATTTTTAATCAACTTCTTTTAGTTTATAATTGTATGACATGTTAAGAAAGGAAAAGTGTTTTTGAAGTAGAAAGGATATTTTCCTCAAGAATGGAGTTCAAGTGTTTTATCAAAATTATTTTCCATCTAAGATAATATAGGGTTCTATTTCCATCCCTATTATTACCTTGATTTGATTATGTTGTGATGGAAATATTGTTATGAAATCCTTTAACTTATATGAATTGTTTTATGATGTCACGATGTTTAAGATTCCCATTTTAATTACATGGGTTATGCTATGATGTATGGATTATGATTTTGTGGCACACATAAGAATGGTATCATTATGAGATGGGTGGGACCTATATCTCCCCCCAATGCATTGGGTAAAGATTTTATATCTCATGAGATAGACATGGCTGGAACGGTAGGTTAAACCAGTCAGTGAAACATGACTGAAACGAGGAGTGAACTCGGTTCAGAAATGGACTTTCCCCACTAAGATAGTCTTGGAAATGAGTCTTGACTAATAAGAAATGATTCTATATGATTATGTGTGTATGCCACAAAGTTTACTATTTTATGTTATGATTATTGGGATTACATTTCACTACTATGATTTATCCCATGTTATGATATTATGATCTCTTTTGCAGGTTAATATTTCCAAAATGTTATGTTCTTATGAATATGATGTGATTGATATTTATTTTGTTTACCCTTACTGAGCATTTGATCTCACCCTTTTATGTTTTCTTTTCCCCAGGATATAAAGAATGATTTTAGGTAAAAAAAGGGAAGATCATTATGGGATATGTTGAGGATATTTCACCATGATTAGAAGATTATATTCCATGTTTCCAAAGACACTAAAATATTACGGTCCTTGTGTGTGTGTTTCTGTTATGTACAAAGTATTCCACAAAAGTAATGTAATGTCCATGTATGTTAAGTTTCAGGTCTCTACAGTTGGTATCAGAGGGAGGTTTAGTCAACCTTTGGAAACTAGGATGCGAAAACATTAGTGAGGCCCCTAGAGATATTTCTAAGGTATGACTAGGGATGTACTTAAGGATAAGTATATGTATAGGATATAGTTCTAGTACTACGATAACAATCATATAATATATCCTAAGATGTTATATATTGAAGGTACTCCCCGTTTACTATGTTTTGTTTCCCTAGAATGATTTTTGCATCTCACAGTATTCTTTTTGCCTTTTAGAAAATGGCTGGAAATAGGAAGATTCACAATAATGGAGGATATGATGGACAATTGAATGATATTTTTCATGAGAATCCAAATGAAATGGGATTTGAAACTCCAAACATCATTATTATGCAGAATCAGAAATCTCATAATATGATCAATAAACTCAAATTTGGTAAGTTTCCTGACTCGGCTAATAAGAGAAAGGTGGAGTTTCATGATGATCATAGAGGAAAGAAAGTTCAATTTCCCCTATGTAAATCATGTGGGAAGAGGCATCAAGGAAAATGTTTCAAAGGAACTGGAAGATGCTTTGGGTGTGGAAAAGAAGGACACAAAGCTAGTAAGTGCAAAGGAAAAGGTTCAGTTAACACCATGGATGAGGATAATTGTATTTCTACGACATCAACAATGGTTAAATGTTTTAAATTTGGAATGTACGAGCATTATGCAAACCAATTCCCTAAGGGAAAGTCTCATAAAGAGAATCAGTATAGTTATATGGGTAGTATTTATCTTGATGATGATGAAGAGACTACAAATGATATGTGAGATGAAAGAATTGTTGAATATCGGTCAATGGTTTAAGAATGTAGTGGAATAATTACATTTTTATCAAGTGTAATGTTTTATAAGTAATCTCATGGTACTATGGAATAAAGAGACATCTAAGGATTGTTACACTGTTGTCTTTCCTTATGTTTTTAAAGTGTATGATGAATGGTACCAATAAACATGAAAGGTTATTCAGATATTTTTGGAAATTAGATGATATGCACATAATGGAGGGATAAGGAGAAAATTAAATGTTTGATAGTATTCATTAACTCATGACTGATATAAGGAGATGGTTATATCATGGTTTGAGTATATAGAATTTTTGGATTTTGGTATGTGGAAAGAGTTACCTTTTGACTGCATTCATGTTTTCACTAAGGTTCAATGGGTATTCATTCTTCAAGAGAATACATGATTAAGGTATTCACATGTTTGTAATTTTACCAACAAGATATATCTTATGATATATGGGGGATAAATGATGGGATTCACGTGATTGTTATGTGACATTTCAAGTAATCATTTTCTTTATACTATGAGCTTGGACCGAAGTATTTTAGATAAGCCTAAAGATTGGAATGGAATATGTTGGACATAAGTTAGGATAGAACTTTTATCGATATTATTGATGGATGTTATAGTAATGTAGTTTTAGAAAAAAAGGACAACATGTAGGACAGGCGACGACCCATCGCATAGGACAAGCCTGTGGGAATCGAACCCACAAACGAAGTGTGACTGGCCTTTATCGCCTACTACTGGCCTACAGGAAGTCCCTGGTTAGTAGATACTAGTTTTATTTTATTACGCGGTATGATATATGAAGTATAAGTTCATTTTTGGAATCGTATACAATTAACCTCAACATAGATGGACTTATGAATATTTGATAACTTTTTATGACCTTTTGTTTGAAATAGATGGAATGACCCATAATTCTATCACATGATCTATTAACACTTCATGAATAAAATATTCAACTTCATTTCATTAAGAGATTAAGTGGAAATTGTTCAAAGCACGAACAACAGTGAGATTGTACCAAAATAATGTAAGTATTTATTCTAATTCAAAATCTTTGACTTTTTGGAAATGATCTTGAAGACCAAAAAATGTTTCCTAGTGCCCTTATATCCGATGAATCAGATGGTACCCTAGATCATCACAAATTTATGGCTTTGTGATTGCTGGATTTTCCATAGCCATGTTCTCTACCACTCTCCATCAGAACATGATAGTTAGATTTCTCTTCCATATCCATATTTTCACCTATGTGGAAACCCAGTGATTAGTTTATTTGGGTAACCGTTACGTTTCATACTTGTGTTTTTAAAGATTGGTTTTGGTATTATTTTTTACGATGTGGGTTTCTATTAAAGAAACTTTCGAGTAGTAAACCATTTATAACCCCGCTGAATTTCGAGGGCGAAATTCATTTTAAGGGGGGTAGAATGTAACACCCCGAGATTTTTTGAAAAACATTTTTTTTAATTTCATTAATGTCTTGTGTTGTACGCTACACTAAAAGGAGCTTTCACAACACGCATCCTTGACTTTCCTTTCATTACACGCAATCGTGACCTTCCCCGATAGCATGTGTAGTACACAATAACGAGTTTCAGTAAACAACGATATGATATTAAAATATTATTAAAACTAGCCATTATGAATATTAATAACCACTTTTTGAAATTTTGTAAATTTTATTTTTCAAAATGGACTTCATTTTTGGATTCGGAATATCGAAATTAGCTTAGTGTGAAATTTTGGTACTTTTCGGATAACTTTCATTTTCTGATGAATAATGAAAATTACTAAATTTTAATTAAAAACAACCTTTTTAATAGAAATAATTAATAGTGATAAATTATAAATTTTAGTGGGATTAAATTATATTTAGAATATATTTTTACAATTTAATACAATGTTGGTTATTGGAAGTAATTTCACATTTAAACCAGATATAAACAAGTGTCAATCTTTTGATAGTTATGATCTCTTAAGAACACATTACTTGTTTTGACGATGGGAATTAATTTTTAAATTAATTAATGCAACTAAGATGTTTTTAATTTGGTAAAATAGACATCATTTTTGAATTCATAATATCAAATATAGCTTAGGACTAATTTTTGGTATTTTGCTGGAAAGTTTCTTTTTTTTGATGAATAGTGAAACCACTAAGTGGTAGTTAAAAAAATGAATTTTTCATAAAACTTAATTTTGCCACTTCTATGAGTGGAATTTAAAAAATCCAAGAGACACGATTGATGTCAGTAAGTAAAATTTGGTTCAATGAGATGAAAATAATTTTTGGTGAATGGTAACTTTTTACTTTTTTTTACCACGGTTAAAAGTAAATAGGGTAATTAAGAGTACAAATGATATTATTATTACCCTAACACATGTCCAAATTCTATTGGATAAGTGTAATTCGACAAAAGACAACCTTAGGAATAAAATATGACCATTTAGGGCCACTTGGATTAGATTAGTACATTTATTATTAATTTATTTAAAAAGGGTTATAATAGTTAAAATCAACGTTTAATAAGAAAATCATTTATAATATAGGGCTATACATAAGATAAATTCGACTATAAATATTCATTAGAAATATATAAATATTTCCAAAATAATGGTATTTTAGTTTTAATTTTTAGACATTAAATAATTTAATTTATTTATGACACAAAGATGATGCAGTAATTATCTTATTAATGAAATATTGAAATAATTGATGTTATAAATACACAAATAAATGTAATTTGAGACTTTTTATGAATTCCACTAATTTTATTGGTTAATATGATATGGTAGTATTGATATAATTAACTTTTTTGAACTAATAGTTCTGTTATGAGTTTAAAAAAAATTAATTACTAAATAGTGTTAAAATTGACATAAAATAGTTTTTAAAAAAAATATTATATTATTAATTGTTAATTTATTCCTAAAAATCAAAGGTTAGGCCAAATGACTTATATAAAGATATATATATTAATAATAAACAACTTGGGGTTCATATGTCTTGTTATAGTATTTTTATTAGCATTATACTGTAAGAATACAAAAAGACACGGTAAAAGTAAAATTATCTAACTTAAAGGTAAATATAAATGATAAGGTTAAAATAGGAACCTAACCTTGTATAAATTCTATTGTATGAGATTATTTCGACCCATACCCACCTTAGCTTCTAAATAAATCAATTTGGATCTATTTAAAACCGAATTTGGCTTTATAATAAAATAATATATTTAGTTATTCCAAAGGTGCCCCTCTCCTCCCTTATAAAAGGGCACCTCCTCCCTCTCTTCCTCACACCACATTGAGCCTTCATGCTCGGCCAAACCCTACCAAATTCTCTTCTCCAATTCCCTAACAACATCCTAGAGGTCCTTTTATTCTTCAAAGACCAATTTTAGTACCCTAAAAGGTGATCTCAAAGAGGCGCTTCAAAGAAGAGGTAATGTCCGTTACCGATTCTTTCAACTTTATTTCTTCTTCCACTTCTTCTTCTTAGGTTGTTTCATTATGAAGTAATAACATCAGTATCACTCATATACTGATATGTTATTATAATTATGAAAAAACCCTATTTCACCATCTATCCATCCTGCGGAAAAAGAAATCATCGCGCGTGCGTACATACGGAATACCGTCTCCACGCTGTGGTGTAATCTATTTCCCACCACCACCTTACTTGGATGGGTATAATGGAGTAAATAATAACTATATATGATTATTGTAAAGTGATATTGATTATGAAATAGTATACATACACTCCAATACAATTCCAAGATCATGAGAACGATATCATCGCTCGTGCGTACGTACTGTCTACCGTCTCCACGACGTGATGGGATTCATTCTGCACGTTAACCATTCATGAATGATTATAAAGTATATATAACAAGTAATCATGAAATATATGACATAATAATGATACTGGATTTATGTGTATATATATGTATGTCATCTACTTGATTCCATTCAACTCAATAAGGAAACGAAAACAGCGTTCATGCGTACGTACGACCTACCGCCTCCATGAACGATGTATTTCTTTCCATTTACTCATCTATTATATATATGTATATTATGAATATATATTATATATAAATCATGTTGTATATTATGGAATTAAGTATTCATTATCTAAGTAATCATATTAATAATTACAAGTCAAAACACGGACGACAAATGAAATGATTTTACCGAAAACACTCTTTAACATTGAATTTACAAAAGAACGGGTAAAATAAAGTCATAAGTGAACCATATATGATATCATAACAATGATTATGATTCTGGAATAAGTCAATGACATTATTTAAATAATTATACATGAGGTTCGGACACTTACGAAGCAAATCGGACCTAAGGTAAGGGAAATATCACAATCTCATTTTTATCCGAGATTGTTTATACTTTAAAATTTACTGGGTTGTATTTTATCATCCACATCCATGTTTCCTCAATATGTAATATTATTTCTATCCAACTAAAATTTTTTAAATCCAATTTTACAATTCAGTGAATTTTTATTAAATGATATGAAAGTAATCTTTTGTCGTTTTGCGTACGAGGTACTTTTTGACTTTTCCGACAAATGTACGAGAAGAATGTTTTTTGAACATATACGGAATGAATGGATTTTTAAAAAATTATTTCCAATAAGCTTCCCTTATAAGTTTTCAAGTTTATTTTTAATCAACTTCTTTTAGTTTATAATTTTATTACATGTTAAGAAAGGAAATGTGTTTTTGAAGTAGAAATGATATTTTTTTTCATGAATGGAGTTCAAGTGTTTTATCAAAATTATTTTCCATCTAAGATAATATAGGGTTCTGTTTCCATCCCTATTATTACATTTATTTGACTATGTTGTGATGGAAATATTTTTATGAATTCCTTTAACTTAAATGAATTGTTTTATGATGTCACAATGTTTAAGATTCCCATTTTTATTACATGGGTTATGCTATGATGTATGGTTTATGATTTTGTGGCACACATATGAATGGTATCATTATGAGATGGGTGGGACCAATATCTCACTCCAATGCATTGGGTAAAGATTTTATATCTCATGAGATAGACATGGCTGGAACGGTAGGTTAAACTGGTTTAGTGAAACAGGACTGAAACGAGGAGTGAACTCGGTTCAGAAATGGACTTTGCCCACTAAGATAGTCTTGGCAATGAGTCTTGACTAATAAGAAATGATTCTCTATGATTATGTGTGTATTCCAAAAAGTTTCATGTTTTATGTTATGATTATTGGGATTACATTTCACTACTATGATTTATCCCATGTTATGATATTATGATCTCTTTTCAGTTTATGATTTCCAAAATGTTATGTTCTTATGAATATGATGTGATTGATATTTTTTTTACCCTTACTGAGCATTTGAGATCACCCTTTTCTGTTTTCTTTTCCCCAGGATATAAAGAAATATTTTAGGTTAAAAAAAGGGAAGATCTTTATGGGAGATGTTGAAGATATTTCACCATGATTAGAAGATTATATTCCATGTTTCCAAAGACAGTAAACTATTAAGGTCCTTGTGTGTGTGTTTCTGTTATGTACTATATATTCCGCAAAAGTAATATAATTTCCATGTACGTTAAGCTTCGGGTCTCTACATTTAAGACCAGGATAAATACCCTTGGGATGTATTTTCATATGCTATACATGTATCCTTCATACTCCAAAGCAAGGCCAAGTATTCCAATTAGGCGTAAGCTCAAAATTATCCCACATTATTACCTATTCTAAATGAGTCCATCAAAAATTATTAGATGGGCCTTATTACTAGTGTTTCTTCTATACATAATGGTCCATTTTATCTATGATCCAACCTCCTTAATGTTTCTTAATTCCAAAATGCTCAATTTTCATTAATGGACTATATTTCCTTCAAGATAATCCTTCTCTCTCTTATTTAATTACCAGCATATGGAGTGTTCAAGAAGGGAATGTTCAAGTGTATTACCACCAAAAACATTTATAGTAACCCAATTCATATTATTCATAGTTGTATGAATTTAAAATATGTAGAAATATTATTTACTATATGGAATTAAACTTCAATTATTTGTCCAGTCACATGATTTTAAAAAATGTGATCTGAACTACTTGGGATTTAGTTACAATTAACTAGGGAAAATAAGAAGTCTCTAAATAGTTCAATGCCACTACTCTATAGATCTTAGATACCTGAACCAAAAGGAAAATAACATGTTTATGGATACATGATAATAAAAATAACCACATTTATCATCGTCATATAACATTAAATTGTACGATGAGTCCTATAATTTGTGTCAAACTATGTAGGTTATCATTCCCTTCACAAGAATATAGCGGAAGATATTTTAATGTATTTAATCCTAATTCCAAACCACTTACCACCTCTTGTATAGGTGATAAATTCAAGATCACCTATTGTTTGGATTTAAAAAAATCACAATCTCCATGTAAAACAAATTAAGAAAATGTATAATACATATAGACGTCACATTGACACACAGTGTCGATCAATTAATTCTATGATGGAAATTTTTTTAATACTCTTTCTATTATAGATTCCTAAACATATCTTTGGACTATAATAGAGTCATAAAGTATGCAATAATTCCCCCAAAAAAATGATGAGATGAGCATGGTCAATCGTCTCATTGATTAATGCACATCCCAAACCATCATTAGTAACATCCCATTGACTTCCTACCTTTGGAAATTAAGTTCATATAATCTCTATATGTGATGAGAATGGGGACATATTATATATAGTAACCCAATATTTTAGAGTATTCCCTTTTCCACCAACGTAGATATTGATATGTATGTGTAATACCTTTTCCACCAAAGTAGATATTGATATATAAGTGTGATCTTGGTATGATACTCGTTGCACTATGAATTTTTTTGATCAAATTATATTTTAATGAGTTTAATATGAATTAAAAGTTGTATAAAATATGAGGATAATAATATAACAATCCCAATATCATTGAAAATTGAAAATTCACATTTTTATCCTTCCATATTGTTATGATTTAGTTCATTTGGAATTATATTATAATTTCATGGTACCCCTACCTTCGGTTTGATCTCTTATGCTCTGGTCATGGTACTTGATTGCCAATAATTAAAGGTTATTATAATTTTATCTTTGATAAGATTACCTTTATTTACTTCTTTTAACTAGCTTTACAACTTCTAGTAAGGTCTCAAAATAGAATATATTTTTCATAATACCCTTTACCATAGTCTTGTAGGTAAACACTACATCTCAAAAAATACTGCAAAACGCGTAGTCTAAATAGACCTACTTCATGATTATTTTTAAATTTACAATTAATAAATATATCAATTTATATTTGACAAAAAATATTATATTTTGGGATTGATTATGTAAAATTTTTCTTTTGTGTGTATATTTTTGGATTATTTTAAAATAGTCTACTTTTAGGTTAACAATGAAAAAATTGTTTTTAAAGAAAGTATAAATTTATATAAGATAAAACAAAAGGTTTATAATATAATTTAATGGATGAAAGTTGTCGTAAGTAAATTTATTATATAAATTTAATATATTTAATAATGAAACCTCTCGAAAACATTTTATGTACATAAGTAATAATTTCCAATAAAATTATTTTGAAGTTTTTATTAAATTTAATATTTTTTGGTAAATTCTATTTTGAATTTTTTATGTTTACTAATTAATTTTACTATTTTTATAAAAAAGAATTCTTTTGTAAATAAAAAACTATTGATATTTTTATTAAACATATAAATTTTAACCTTAAAAATATAGATTTTCTAAAAATGGGGGTTTCTACATGTCATATGCTCTAAGAATAAATTTAATTTAATTTATAAATTTAGAAATTTAATCAACTATAATTATTTTCATATTCATAGTCAAAATTTTCAAATTAGGTAATAAGCTATATTTCATTGGTTTCTATAAAATTATGTTACCTAGGTCAATATTTGTTACTACAACAAAATGATATTTTTTCATAGAATAATAATTCACTAAATATTATGTATATTGAAATGGATATATTTTAAAATTAAGGTAGTAAAATATATTTCAGAAATATATTAAAATAAATATACATACTTGTAATTTATAATTAATTTAAAATATAATTATGATCACCTAATAATTAAAAAATCATCTTTCAATAAAAACACTATTTTTATAGATTATATGTTTTTAATTTAGAAGAATATTTTATAATATTTAGAAATTAAATATAGTTAACTGGTTCGCATATTTAGATTCAGTGCATCATAATTTGGTACTATGGTTCATCTTATATTTTTATTGATAAAATAATGTCCATGATTAGTATTTAATCAAGATCAATAAGTTTTAAAATGGGAAATATATTATGGATCAAATTTTACTTAATAAATTTGACATGTTGACCCATTAGTATATATTGTTTATGTTGGAATATATTCCTACATATATCCCCAAAATTTCCTCAACAAATTCACCTTACTAATTAAACCCACTAAAACCCATGTGAGATTATTATTACCCCTTACCTGACATAAATTTTTATTAAATAGTAAAACTTTTATATCTTATACAAGGAGATGAATCCCACCCATCATCTAATCCCTCTACACCCCAAAAATATTTATCATGAATTTACTTAATAAATCTCTTCCAATGAGTTTTAAATTTTTAAAGAGTTCTACCATGATTTAAGATGCCACTTAGCAAGGTAGGTTTCTTTATCATTCTATTTCCTTTTCAATTAAAATTATTTTATTACAATACAATTTCTTTATATTTAATTGATTTTAATTTAATGTTATTATCACCCATTTGATATGTTGCTATTGAGTGACTACTTATACCCTGTCATTATATCTTATTTCCTATAATTTTATTTTGAATATGTAAGGGGTCTCATTCCATATCTTCCATTTTCAATTACAATCCTTTATTATAATATAACCATGCTTATAATTATATGGAATTACGAGTCCTTTGTTTTATTTAAAATGAGGTTTCCTCTTATTTAATAATTTTTCACATCCATTGTAATGCCCAAAATTCGTAAATTTTGGAAATAAAATAATCCATGTTTTTCAAGTAATGACATCCTTGCCTAGGTATAAAATGTAGATGTAGTTATAAAGGTTAAAAACTATAAAATCTATAGTTTAGTTTAAAATAAAACATTACTTTGGTGAAAGATCAATGGTCTAAATACTATACACTTACTATAAACTAATGGGGGGGATATTCTTTAGATAATTCATATACCCTTTATAAACCATAATACAGAATATTAATACAACTTATATGGTATCCTGCAAGTTAAAATTATTAAAATCAATTACCATATTCTAATTATAACCCAAATATATAAATTTATTCTTCATTTAGTCTCAATCATACATTGAGTAGGAATGCACCAAATACCCACTCATTTTTTCCCTTGAAACAAACTGATGCATTGAGGCAATATATAATATTCCTCAGTTGGCCTCAACGTAAAAAATGATGGGTATTTGGTGTATTATTACCTAACTCAAGCTTGATGATATAGATTTAGCATTGAAAGTATGAATAATTAATTGTTAGTGACCTTGATATAATGAAAAATGTCTTGGTTGTGACTTTTATGATAAGAACAATCTCTTGGTTTCAACAATGACAACAAGAAAAATGTATTGTATAATGCGTTGATGACAAAGATCATGATGTACATTTTTATGCCTTTTTGTACACAAATTCATTAATTTTTATCCATGTGATTTTTATAATTATAATACTATCCATGATTTTCCTTATGAGGATATTTATTATATGGAATGTTTATTGATCATTAAATTTTCCATCATTTTTTTGACTATTATATTAGCTTCTTCTATACTTGTATGCTTACTAGGTTTTTGATACCACCCGTATTGTGTTTCCATTTTCCTAGGGTATTAGGAAGTGATATATTAATAAATTCTAGGAATAAAAAAAAGAATGATTCTAGAGGGTTTTATGTTGTATTTTAAGGTTCAAATGTAATATGGAAATAATGTTTGTATCCTATCTCAAATTAATGCTAAACTATTTCTTCCATTGTGAGGAAATACTTTTATTTTTTATCAATGTAATAATGTTACCACTGACTATTCCTAATTAGATCCAGGTTACTATAGTTGGTATCAAATTCAAGATTATTATGAAACATTGTAACTATATTTTTGAAGAATATACCAATCAAAACTATTTTGAGTAACCTTTAGCGAACCCATTAACTTTTATTTTAATTTATATTTTAAAGGATAAAATTTATAAAATTATGAGATAATTAGCTATATGAAATTTTTTAGAGATGGAACCTAACATGGAAATGTGAAATAATATCAGCACCCATAATAAGTGTAGGTTTTTCCTTATAGAGAAACCTAATAAAGACAATTTTGGATTTGATAAGATTATGTCTATATTAGGGAACTTGAATTGCGTTTCGACTAATAACCTTTCCTATATAAAGTAACACACTTATACACAATATGATATAACAATTTTCAACAACTTCATTGGAAAAAATGCTTCATCATTCAATCGGACCGAAAATATATTTTTAGTTGACCAATGGAACAAGTTCCAATAAAATATATTTCTTATATTAGATATTAATAGAATGATTATTTTTAACAAAACATATCATCTATGTGGAGAAATAGATCAATGGTGTTCATTGATTTAAAATTATAAGGAGGGGGATGAGGTAAAGAAACATGTAATAAAATTATTTCATGGTTATATTATTTTACAAATACTCCACTCAAGTGAAACAAGATTATTTAGAAAATAAATTATTTAATTTTCATCAGAGTTAAGAGGAGTGTGTTTCTGATTATGAGCCCAAAATTACATGGTTTTCTATGAATTTTGTGAAATAAATATGTTAAATAGAAATTAGGATAGACTGTAACTTTGATTGAATTAATCTGAGACTAAAAAAATAACTCTCTATTCAATATTATTCATCACCGAATGATACTGTATCAAGTGGCATAAAGATAGAAAAAACTATTCTAGGAATTCATTTCCAAAGGAAGTCATAATTAGATGAGGATAACTGAGCACTATTAGCAATTAATATGGGGATGAGGAATATGGGAATGATGGAACATCCTATATGTGATAGTTATGAAAGGATAGAACTTTGTACTTTATTGAAGGGGTTAAGAGATTATTAAATGTGTGGGGAGATTATCCATATACCCATGAACAAAATAAAAATAACATATCTACTTATATTGTTTTGTATATCTATAAATAGATAAATAATTATTCATAAAAATTCTCCAAGCGATAAGGGAATCTAACTTAGAAGTTTCATTGGGTAAAGGATTGTATTTTCGAAAAACCATAGTGGAATTCGAATTTACTAATAATGTGATAGATGATCCATTGTTCAAAAACTAAAAGCTAGAAAATTCATTATTTTTTTATGGATATTTTTCTCTTATATATCTTACCTATTTGTTGAGAATATTAACACTTTTCCTAGAACCCTATGAAATGAGTTGTCAATAATGACTCCCCATGGAAATTATTTTATAGAGCGTATTTCAGTTTTACCCATTATGATGCATAAACATACCCTATATAAAATCTTTGTTACCATATTTATGGTTAACTTTGAAATAATCTGGGGTGGAGATTAGATTTAATAGTGTAATGAAAAAGTTTATTCCCAAGATAAGAATATTATGATACACAAGGGAGGTGTGGAGTTATTTTTATTTATAAGGGATGACTCATTATCTAATTCATATTAAGACCCTCCTCTAGTAGGCCAATTTAATGAAATCATTAAAGTGGAAAATAGGATGCCCCCTAATGTTAACAAGGTAAACTTAATAATGGAGGATGTATATAATGTGCATGAATACATTAACATATTTACTAAATATTTTGCTAGGTATCCACATGAGCATGAAGAAGAGTTTTCTGTTGAATTCATTAGAGAAAAATACATATATGTATGAATACCTAAAGAATGTACATAGTGGAATTAATTGATTGGAAGAAACAAGTACATGAGTTTTTTGATAAGGAATTTTTCAAACATATGGTTTTACCGTAGGGAGACCCTGATATTTTTTTAGGATGGAGGACCGACCTATGAGGATATTCATCAATTACAGGGAGAAAATACCATTAATATTAAGAAAAATTACCATCAACCTTGCATTGATGACTAATTTAATCTACTCAAGGGAGCCCAATATTTCTCAAGGATCTTTCTTCACTCTATTTATCACTAACTAAGGGAGATGAGGTATGTTATTCAAATAACATAATAGCATACAAGGTATGAACATTATGAATCTACAATGATTTTTTCAGATAGAATAATTCACCCTCTAATTTTATGAATAATATAAATAATGAATACAAGGATTATATTGATGATTTCAGAGTGGAATAAATTGATGATATGATGATATAATCTATAAGTTATGTGGAGAATGAGAATTTTTTTTGAATCATTCCTTGTACCCTCATTGATAAGTAATTATATTAGAAATTAACTAAGCACGAATTTTTATCAAGGACATTTATTTTCGTGGACATAATGTCACTAATGATGTAATATGTGTTGATACTTCAAAGATGAAGGCAGTAATGGAATGACCACACCAACAAATCATATAATGATATACAATTTCAATACCCTAACATGTAATTAAATTTATTTTTTCAAAAAATTTCTAATTTAGCCAACCCATTAATCAAATTGACACACAAAGGGGTTAAATTCACATGGTCATATGAATGTGAGGATTATTTTGAAGCCATAAAGAGTACATAAGTCAATGCACCGGTTTTTAATGTATCATCGGGAAAGGAAGGATCTGTAATTTATATTTATTCCTCGACGATTGGATTGGGTTGTAACCTATAAAAATTTAGAGTGGTTTCTTATTAAGAAGGGGAACTGATGATCCTTGAACATAACTATATACCGATGATCATGATTAGATAATCCAAAATTTTCATGGATGATATAAAGGCACTATCTCTATGGTGATAAATGTAAAATATATGTCGATCATAGAAGTTTAAAATACAGTTTTTCAAAAAAAAACAACTCAACATAATAAAAATATGATGGCTAGAACCTCAAAATAAATATTATTTCTCAATACACTACCAAATTGGAAAATGATATAAGGTTGATGATGCTTTATCTAAGAGGGAAGATTTAATTTTTACCAATATTAGGATAAATAATAATTACATATTCATAGAGTTAGTAATGTCTGTTTTGATAATCACTATGGATTGAGAGATGTCACTCATTTTAAAAATGATCTCATATAAAAAAACAAGAGAAGATAAAAAAATTACAACATGAAGAGAAGAGTTTGTGAATTAAATTTTAAACCCATAATGATGGGAGATTAATAGACTTCACATATGAAAATGGTCTTTTAATGTTTGTAAAGATTCCACGTGTTCCATCCAAACTCATGATAAAATGGGAATTAATCAATGAGTCAAATAGTTTAAACTTCAATATACACCATATTATCTGAAATATTTTTATGGATTTAAAATAAAATTTCTAGTTGGATAATATGAAGTAGGAAATTTTGGAAGATACATCTAGAATCGTGGAAGGATAGTAGATAAAAGTTAAAATACAACATTCTAAAGGAGTCACAAACAATCTCTATATTCCAATGTGGAAGTGGGAAAATGTTACAATGGACAATTTTGCTTGACATACCAAGATTATTAAAAGGAATAATTATATATGGATCACTATGGATATCCTTACCTTGACTAAAGTTTTTATAGAAATAATGGAAGAAAAACCCTATTTAACATATTTCACAACTCTTTATCAATGATATTGTGCTACTTCATGATAAATCCTTATAAATTGATTATAATTATGACCAACAATTCAAACTGAAATTTAAAAATATCGTTCATGATGATTTCTACACGAATACATAATTAGTAACTATATATCATCCCTAAATAAGTGGTAGTATGAATTTACTTTTCATATATTAGAATACATTTTGATATCATGCTATATTTACATCCAAGGTGTATGGGATCAATATCTACCTCTGGTTAATTAAAATGAATTAATAATTTTCATATTATTATCCAAATGGTACAATATATGGCATTTTATCGGAAGTGATTTTTTACTCCATGTTTCTTGGAATACATTAGGGAAAGGAAGATATTATCCCCAAAACTAGTGACGTATAAAACTAGGAATGTATGGACATTCAAAATAACATCAACTATGG
Organism: Viscum album; assembly: GCA_963277665.1. NCBI lineage: Eukaryota > Viridiplantae > Streptophyta > Magnoliopsida > Santalales > Viscaceae > Viscum > Viscum album. The sequence goes on along the minus strand of OY728141.1, from coordinate 1,643,984,939 downwards.
TCAATACACGAAAAATACCCATGAATATTACTAAAGGAAAGACACAGAATTTCATGTGGGGGATCAAATATTCACATATGTATCCCCATTTAAGCACCAAGAAAGATTCAGTAAAAAATAAGTTAATAACTTGTTTCATTAGGACTCTTTTATTTATTTTGAGAAATGGAGTTATGACTTTCCAATTTCCATGGAACTAAAGCACCCTAAGGAATACAACATCCTCTATGTTTTTCTATTAAGGAATTACATGCATATTAAATAAATTTATCCATATAATAGAGAATCGTGTTGGAACCTGACTTATCTTATAATGAAGATCCTTTCGACATCTTTGAAACTAAAGATCATATATTGTAGAATCAAACAACTCAGATGGTGAAATTTATTTAGAAAAATTAAAAATTTGAGGGAATATGTGAGAATAATGAATCTATGAGGATGGAATATAATTTTATTTAGTAACTATAATTTTTCTCAATTTTTAGGAAGAAATTATTTAATGGGGGACAAATGTAATACCCGAGACCTTACTCTAGTAGTAAAACACAAAATCACAAAAACTATTTCATAAAGAACAATCTTAAGATATTTTTTTCACGATTATATTTAAATGTTAAATTCCAAAAATATAAAATTTAAATATAATAAATATGTTCTGATATGACGATTTATTATTTCAAAAATATATTAGGGTTGTTTTTTTGTGTGAATTTCTATGATTTTTTGGATATATATGTGAATATAAAAAAAATTAAATTTCTATTAAGGAAATAAATTTAAATAATAAATTCATGGATGTTTATAATAAATTTTAATTGATCAAAGTTTTAATAATTAAAAAAATATAATTTAGAATTAATATATTTAATTTAGAAAACTAATGATTAACATTTTAAGGGCATAAGAAATAATTTCAAATAAAAAACAGTTCTTTTCTTTTCTTTTATATAAATTTTTTTTGGTAAAATTTGTTTTTAGGTAGATTTAGTTTCCAAATTAAATTAAATTATTTTAAAACAAAACCATTTATTTCCTAAATCCCAAAATCATTGATAATTTTATACTATACATATATTTTATGATTAAAAATAAAAATATTATTAAAAATAGTTTTTTTTCATTACATGAGTTTATATTAAAAAATACTATGGTTTTTATAAAATTAATATTTTCTTCTTAGTCATATTTTTAATACATGGTATGTAGGTAAATAACATTTTTGGGAATAAAATTAATTTATCCTGGTAAATAGTTGTTATAGTGAAAAACAATTAGTATTTAAGTAATAATAATTTGATACATATATGTTATTACTGAATGGAGATATTTTAATATTAAAATATAAATATGGAATTTAGAAATATATATAAAAATTAACATCCTTTTAATAGAAATTAATATTAATAGTAAGAACAAATAATATTTAAAAATTTTTCATTATATAATTTTTTTTCTATACATTATATGTTTAATTTAAATTTTGTTTTTAACATATTACAAAGTTTATTTAGGTAAAATTACGACGAAATTTTGATTCAACACTTCATTATTTTATAACAAGTATCATCCAATAGTTTCAGTGATAAAATAACAACCATAATTAATATTTAATCCAAATTAATAACTATTATAATGGATAATCTAATGATCTTGAGTCTTTTTAGAATACCTTTTATAGGATGTAAATTAATACCTACATGTATCTCCAAATGTTTCCCACCAAACTCACCTAACTCTAAAAAACCCAACTAAACCTCCTATGATACAATTATTACTCAATAAATAACATTAGTTTCTATAGAAAAGACACTGCATTTCACCTATAAACGGGCCAAACTCCCCCAATTACCCATCTCTCTCCATCCCAAAGTAATTTTTTCATTCCATAAACCTCTTTAAATACATCCCAAAGTGTTCTTAAAGTTCATTGGAATCATGTGAATATTTAAAATGCAACAAAACATGGTATGGTTTTTCAATTCTTATATTTCGTTTTAAATTAAAATACATTTGTCATGATATGTTTCATCTACATGTAGTGTTAGACTCTAATTTACCATTATTGATATATATACCATCAATTATCTTCCCATTAATATTCAAATATTTTATCAACTTTTATTAGGTCAATTAAACTATTTATGTATCATTCTCTTTGATTGGAACAATTTTAATAAATTTTATAATCATTAACTCTTCAATGGTACCACTACAACCATTGATAAAGAACCTCTTATCCTTTCTTCTAAGGTGACACTTTTACAAGGTATGCTCATACAATTCCCTTGGGATTATTGTTTTTGGTTTAGTCTGGGTGTAGGAGTTATTATATATTTTATTAATTTATTACTATAAATCGTTTACCTGAGGGTTGGAGTATCAATTTGGTCTCGGGGATTAGGATTTTGAAGCTTTATTATTTCATTTAATTTCTATATTTTTTAGTTATACTATTTATTTATTTGATATTTATTTTCATTCATCCAAAAATGTCCCTTATTTTATGGAATTATTAAAAACCATTTTTTCATGTGAATTGTAATTTGACCATAAAAAAGATATAGAATTAGTAATGGTATTTTTATATAATGTTGATCACTATGGAAACCTTCTTTAATATGATATTTTCTTAGATGGTTACGGTATATATGTGCACTAATGATACTACATGGTAACCCATTTAAAATGTATGTTTTTTTAGAAATAGAATTCCAAGAGAGAATGATAATGAAGAGTTGGATAAGGTGTTCATGTCAAGATAGATTATTATTTAAAATGTAACTAATGATTATGTGTTTCACATATGGTATTGATTTATGATATTGAGATTATATAGGTAATATATGTATAAAAGTGAAACATGTTATGAGAGTTTAATGTCATATGTTTGGATTTGGGTTTAGATGTAGGTTATGTGGTTTATAGTAATTAATTATCTTTCTCTGTTATAGTAGAATAGTTAAACTGGTGATGATTTTAAACATTTAGTATTTGGTAGAGGAAGATATAGTAATTATTATTGGGTGTTGTTGATGGATTTTAAAATTATTTTTCTAAGGATAATGATGATCAAGTTTCTGTTTATATAGATAGATATTAGAGTTTTATTCTAGGGATAGGTGGTATTGTTTCCTTTAAGGGGAGGATGTTAGTTGTGTTTTAGGTTATGGTTTGAAATGTTTTTAAGAGGTTATGTGGTTTTGATTTTGAGAGAGATAGGTATTTCATAGAGATGGGAGTCATGGGATATTATGTTTTAGGTGTTGGGTATCTATTAGTATTGGTGAGTATTGTCATAGGGTTGAAGTATGTTGTGTTGAAAGGTTAGGTCATGGCTATTTCCTCATAATTTAATTTTTTTTGGTTGTGTTAAATTGACTAAATAATTAACTGAATGTGAATAATTGAATTAATTATTTAGAATATGAAATTTTTATGACATGGTACAATGATTATAAGATTTTTGATAAGGTAATTGAATGAATTAAATAGTTCACTAATATAAGAATGAGTTAAATATAAAATAAATTATTATAAATGAGATGTGGATACAAGTATTGTATTAATATTGAAGGGATAAATAATTGAATGCTAAAAATAAACAAGACATAGTGATGATGGTTAATAATGTCTAGGGATTCTTTGATGACTGATTTTTTGATTAAAAACCAATGTGGATATTTTATTTATTTTTGTATTGATGATGTTTCATTATGATACTATGTGACAGTTCATTATTTAATATTTTTTGAGAATATATGTTTTATAGTTTATTAATTCCATGTGTATTATTTAATTTACGAAATAATTAAATAATATATAGATTTTACAATGGATTTAAGATATTTTTGTACTTTCATGGGAAATAATGGATTATGGAATAATATATTTTAACAAAATTTATTACTTTTCAATGTTCATAAATGTATAGACTTCTCATGCTTTAACGGGTTCTGGTTAAGATGCTGATTTATATATATACATGAGTTATAGTAAAATGAAGTATAGTTTGTGTATATCTACACATATAGGGTATAATGTCTCATGTTTATGGAACATGAACTAATCAATGGCCTAAAACGGATCAAGAGTAGGAAATGAAAACATATACTTAATCCATGACTGTATAGATTCGAAAACATTTTTATATAGATATATTAAATATTTTTAGTTGAATATTCATTATATTATATAAACACATGCTTGATGATTTTAAAGATATAGTGACATTGGAAACTCAGAAGAATAAACAACTGGTTCATAAGATCTCTACATTATCTCCCACATAGTTCCACATAACTAGCACCATTTATTGACATATCAAACATAATAGTTATCATAATAAAATCCAGAAAATAAATAAAGGTAGAGCTATGATCCATATTATGGGTAAACAAGGAAAATACATAAACATAATTTAAACATTAGGGTATTTAAACACGAGTATAAGAAATGAAAACCGTATCATGTACAACAATGATTTGAATAATGAGTTATGGCATAATTAATAGAAATTAATAAGACTTGAATCATAATGAAATCAATGAAATGGTCCATGAGAGAATAACATTGATTGAAAACATCAAATTGAGAAATACCCAATATTTTTTAAAACCTTATGTCATGGATTCCCACCAAGACATTGATAAAATATTAGACTAGGGAAAACTAACCATGTACCTATATAATGCTTGGTATAAAATCCATTTTACCCTCATTTTATACTGGGCATAACCAATGTTGTTCCAACTTAGATCATAGAATTTTAATCATTTCCCAATGCATTGGAGGGAGATATAAGACACACCCATCATTAGTTATAATCTGACCAACTTCCTTGGATATAATTTGACCATAATAACATAAGGAAATTTATACATTGGTGAGGAAAAATAAAATAAAACATTTATCACATCTTAACCTATAAAAAGAAATGGGTTTCATAAAACATTGAATCATTGATTATTCCAGAGAAAGAGAAAGTGTCTCCCAACTATCTCATCAATCAATTATAGAAGAACTCATAAAAAAGGAATATGTTTTATAAAAACCACTTCATCATAAAAATAAACCACCATTCAAAATAATAAAAATGGTATCATTTTATTGTATTCATAATAATGATTAATAAACATTAAATGATTTAATCATAGTTGGAAATTTATTTTGAATGAAATATCACTTGTAAAACTTCATGAGTAAAATAACATTAATTTGATAATACTCATTTTAAAAGAAGAAATTAAAAACATATTTCATAAATCCTTTCTATTAAAAATAAACTTGAAAACTTATAAAGCATGAATTAAAAGTAATTTAAAACATTTCATGAGGAAAATATGTTTTTCAATTTGAAATAACTTTGTTTAAGAAACATAAAATTAACAAAATAATTTTCTTTTAAAATAAACTTTGATATATATATATATATATATAACATTGACTGTTTATGACAGTGGGTAATGTTATGTACATTAAAACAAAGAATACTTTCACAAGTGTAGGGTTTCTTTGAAATCAACATGGAAATTACATTTTTTTTGAAAAAGTCAAAAAGGTTATATATAGATTTAAATACTCCTATATGAAAATGAAAATATTTTTGAAATATTTTTAGAAATCAATGATATCGAAGAAAAAGGTATTTCAAAAAAATAGTGAAATAAAGTTAATTTTCATAAAAAATATTATTTTAGAATCATGAGTACATAAAGAGTGGAAGATGAAAAAACAATTTATCATTAAATAATTAGGGTAGAAGAAAAATAATGATTTTATTGAGGGTTGGATCATAATATTTCATCATTGAACCCGTAATCTTAAACAATCCCAAATAATAAAGAGATTTTAAAACGAAACCCTTACCACATTGGTAACATTGGAATCATAAGAACCATTAATTTATAACATAAAAATAATTATTAAATATATTTAATTGGATTATATTCTTGATATATAAGGTTTAAAGATTTTATATACTTTTTATTAAATAATATACCTTCATAACATAACGAATGTCCCAAAGAAGACAAATTGAGAAAAAAATTATCGTTTTGGTAATATTTTTAATCAAATTACCCAATATAGAATAACATAAAATATAAAATTAAATATTTTCAATATAATTATATTCATGATATAACTTTTTTTGGTATTATATGCATGAAAAAAATGAAATAAGTGGTGAATAAGATATATGTCTTCTAGAAATTTATGATTTACAAGAAATCTATTACTGTAAGTCTCAAAATCCATCATACATGTTCAAACACACTATATATGAAATATACATTTATTATAAATATATTAAATATATATATATAATTAAAATATATTAATTACTTATGATATTTTATTACACATTTAATAACAATTCCTTGTTAAAATCACCTATAAGGTAGTAACTGCATTGTTCTTAATACATGTTTTAATTTGTTATTTTTGGTCATCCAATTTGATCATATTTAAATAATATCAGGAATTTTAAAAATAATATAAATATAATATATATTCACAATATATTTATTTATAATAATTCATAATTTTTTTCGGGTAGAAAATAAAATACATCAGTTATGGAGGCAATATCTATACAAACGCATGAACATTGTTTCGATTTTATAGATGGATGTAAATAAAGTAAGGTAAAAAAATACATTAAATTTATTGAATCATTTTAATTTCATATATATACAATATATAATTTTAATTTACCAATAGTACATTCTATAAAATCATTAATGAAAAAGGGACCACAATGCTTCATAAGGTGATCGTCTCCCATACACACGAATGCCTTTATAATATACCCCAATGAATGGAAAATAAAAAGGTATATGTGATATATTATATATATATTTATGTTAAAAATATCATATATTTTAATTTAATATATTCTTAGTAACACCAATGTAAATATAAATGAAAAACACCCCACCAGTTCGTGAGGTGGTAATCCCCCAAACACATGAGCGAGGATATTGTTTTCCAAAAGGATGGGAGGTAAGTAATTAAATGTGTTATTATAATTTTTTATGCATAATAATATCATAAATATCATATTTAATTGTTAAATCCATCATTATATTCGTCTAGGAGAGTTAGAGATGGAAGATGAATGACATCAGTTCTCGATGCGGTAGTCCACTATAAACATGACCGATGGTTTTGTTTCCCATTTGGTGGAAAATGAGATGTATATAGGTTATTAAATAAAAAAATATTATTATATTAGAGATACGAGTGTTACTATATTAACATAGTTAAATAATATTCTAAAAATTTAAATTAAGAAGTAAACCAAAAGCATAGTCAGAAACATTACCTCATCTTTGGATAACCTTTTTAGGTTAAACCTAAAACCATGCAACATTATTTTATTGATATAGAAAATTTATCTATAATGTTTAGAGGGAACTAGAAAAGTCATTTGGGATGTATTGTTATCAAAAAATGGATTTGTTTTGGTGAAGTGCGAAGGATAGGTGGTGGTATTTTATAAGTGGAGGAGAAGACACATATGGAATTTTTGAAAATAAATAATTGAACCTAGGTTTCACACATTCCAAAATCATCCAAAACAGGCCACTATCAAACCGTAGTGGTTATAAGGATGGAATATTGATATAAAATTATATTTTTAAGGTTAATAGGTCATTTTATGTAACACACTGACCCCAATTACCCAGAGTCGGTGAATTATTACATAACATTGACTTGATCAGAGAGATCATGTCTCGCAAGACCGATTAGTTTAGTAGTTTTGGAAACAATAGATATATTTATAAGTATTACATTACATCATAAAATGAAAACTAAAACAACATATTTACTTCATAGTCATATCTTTTTATACTATCCTTGCAGGTCATTCATAAAATACTTCTTCACATACTGGGAAAAAACATTGGAAGGGGTGAGCTCAGATGCCCAGTAAGGATAACAATATAGCCGAAACTTTCTTAAATAAGCATAAAGATTTAAGGAAATGTATAACTAAAAAAAGAATTTTAAACTTGAAATTTAGTATAATATGGTAGTAATAAAATAAAATAATTTCATTTACTTATTCACATGGATATTCAACTAATTGAATAATCACATGCAATATAAATTACCACTTTCATAATGATGGAATGCATAATGCCATACTATCATAACCACATAGCCAAGGCCTCGTGCCAAGACTACAAATAATATTTTGTCAAGGCCTCATTCCAAGACACTAGTTTGTCTCATGACACCTACTGATGCATTGAGGAGCTATAGCAGGCTCCACTGGTCACTTATTAAGTCTAATGCATTCCTCATATGAACAGGTTTAAACATAACATACACATTCATATTGAAAGTAGAATACGAAATTTCAATACTTTATCCATAAACCATGAATGGTATAAAAATAACACATCCACATTCAAACATATCAATAAACTTCAATACAATATGGATGTTTTGTATCATAATAAATCAACATCAAATAAGCTTAAAATACATCAAAGGATCTTGACATGGATGAAATCAAAACTATTTGAGAGAAATATCCCTTTTTTGAGATAATTTTAAAGTCACATAATTATAAAATAAAACATTTAATTTGAAAATAACCTTATAATCTTGAAAGGGAAGCATCAAATATTTTATAACGGTGGAAAATATCCGCACCTGTCCTATAAGTTAAAAAAATACATTCTTACCTTAATTCTGTTAAAAAGGTTAAAAAGGACCTTATTTGGAAAATGACAGAAAAACTCCTTTATAAACTTCTTAGAAAAATTTAAACAAGTGTATAAATGAATTTAACCCATATTATGTTAAATATTAAGAATGATTTGAAATAAATTTTAAGAAATATGGATGTGGATGATAAAGAGGTCCTAGTAGATAGTTATGTATAAACAACCTCAGATAATGAAGAGATTGTGAAATAAACCCATACCATGTACTTTGTGTTGGTTGAGTGTATGTTAAACTCTTGTATAATGGTTAATTAATTGTTATTAAATTATACAAGAATCATATACATTAATATGATATCATGTATGATCTTTTAACATTGATTTGTTAATAATATCTTAGTATTATCATCGTTTTCTGTGTTAAAAGATTGATTTTCCTTTATATTATTTGTTATGTGAGCCATATTTATTATGGATGGAATTTATATTACTCATATCCAGAATTATATCATGTCTCTAAAAATTATTTTTAATCATCAAATGAAATTTAGTCTTGAATGGATACGATGGGGAATGAATCTCATCGCGTTCATGGAGACGGTAATCCGTACTTACGCACGAGCGTCAAAATCATTATTTTGATATTATAATAATATATAATTGGATGGTATATCATATATAAAGAATAATTATCATGTTATATTTATTATTTACATGAATTAAACATCATTATTATACCCATCCAAATAATAATGCATTGAATAACAATTACACCACGACGTGGAGACGATAGGCCGTACATACGCACGTATGGTGACATGTCATTCAAAGGATGGATTGAATACTGAATATGGTTGTACCATAATTATAATATCATCACAGTACATATAAGATACTGGATTTATAATTTTAGAATGGAAATAGCAAAGAAAGAAGATGTTGAAGAAGAATGGATCTTGAAAGAGGGTGGTGAAAACATTACCTCTTTTTCGGGTTCTTCCTTTTGATTTGATCAAAATAGATCCATAGGATGGATTTATGATCAAACTAAGGCCACTAGGTTGAAGTAAGTGAAGTTGAGAGAATATTTTGTCAGGTTTATGCCGAACCAAAAGGCTTTGAAGGTGTGAAGAATTGGATAGAAGTGGTGTCCATTTATAAGGGGGAGGAGGGGCTCTTTAGAAAATACTTAATGTATTAATTTATAATAAATTTTTATTCGGTTTATAAAGGCTCAAAAGTGGATTATTCAAATTATACAATTGGAATGGGTCTAAAACCTTTCAACTAATATATTTTAGACAGGTTTGGGTCACTATATTAACCTTATCTTTTAGTTTTAACTCTTAGTTAATTAGTTTGGCATCTACCAAGTCGCTTTGTATTTTTAAATAATATAGGTAATAAAATTAATATATACATCCAAGTGACACCCAAGTGTTCCATTAATGATACAACTATCATTATATAAGTCCTTTGGCCGATCCTTATATTTTTAGTAAAATAATATCAATTATTAATATAATATTTGTTTTAAAAACTCTTCTATGTCAATTTTGACACTATTTGGTATTTGATTTTTGTGAATATCATAACAGCACGATTACTTCGAAAAAACATAATTAAATCAATACTAACATGTCATATTAAGCTATAAAATTCTTTGAATTTATTTAAAGTCTCAAATTATATTTATTTGGGTATTTATAATATCGATTATTTTAATATTTCACTAATTAGGTAATTACTGCATCACCATTGTTTCATAAATAAATTAAATTATTTAATGTCTAAAAATTATAAATAAAATACCATTATGTAGGAAATATTTTTATCTCTCTAATTAATATTTATAATCGAATTTATATTATGTATAACCCTATATTAAAAATGTTTTAGTTTTTAAACATTGATTTTATCTCTTTTAACTCTTCTTTGAATTAAATTATAATAAATGTCCTAATGTAATAAAAGTGGACCTAAATGACAATATTTTATTCCTATGGTTGTTTTTGGTCGAGATACACATGTCCAATAGAATTAGGACATGTGTTAGGGTAATATTAATATCATTTTTACCCTTAATTACCCTATTTACTTTTAACTGTGGTAAATAAAAGTAAAAAGTTACTATTCCCCAAAAATTATTTTTCTCTTATTGAACCAAATTTTACTCCATGATATTAACTGTGTCTCTCGGATTTTCGAAATTCCACTCACAAAAGTGGTAAAATTATGTTTTAAGTAAATTTGCAAATTCTTCTAGGAGGTGGGTAAAAGATAGTGAAAAGTTAAATAAGATTTTTATATATCTAAAATTATTCTAAATTAACTCCAATGAATTACCTTGAACTTATATAGGTATTATGTATCTATTTTGACCTTAATTTAATTTAAATTAAATAAATAATTATTTAAAAAAAATTGGTTTTAGACTATAACTCAATGTTTGTCACTATTCATAAAAAATTGAATGTTTTTAGAAAAATAACAAAAATTCACCCTAAGCTAATTTCGATATTCTGAATCAAAAAATGAAGTCCATTTTGAAATATAAAATTTATAAATTTTCCAAAAGTGGGTATTACTATTCATAACGGCTTGTTGATTGGTTGTGGTGTGTTAGAACTCGAAGTTGTGCACAACACACGTTGCTGTATTAATCAAAGAGAATCCTACCATATAAGCTTGGGGTGTTACATTATCCCCTCCTTCAAATAATTTCATTCTCGAAGTTTCTAGAATATTACTGTATAAAAATACTCAGGTGGTTCTTCATCCTATGTTCTGCAGGCTCCCACGTTTCCTCTTCCATCTTATGGTTTCTCCATAGAACTTTTACCAGACGAATCGTTCGGTTTCTCAGCACTTGTTCTCTGGTATCAAGAATCCTGATGGGCTCTTCAAAATAAGATATATCAGGATCCAGTTTTAATTCTTCCTTAGTGAGTACATGCATTGGGTCAGACATATATTTTCTCAACAGTGATATGTGGAACACATCGTGAAATTTGGAGAGACTTGGCGGCATTGCCAAACGGTAAGATACAACCCCAATTCGTTCAACAATTTCAAAAGGTCTGATGTACCTGGGAGTCAATTTACCATTTTTATTGAAACGTATAACTCCCTTCCATGGAGATACCTTCAATAAAACATGATCTCCAACCTAAAATTCAAAATCCTTCCTTCGGTTATCATCACATCTCTTCGGCCTACTTTGAGCTACTTTGATGTGTTTTTGGATTACCTTTACATTTTCCATCGTTTCCTCCACCAGTTCTGGTCCGATGAGTTTTCTTTCACCAACATCATCCCAACAGGTTGGTGTGAGACATATCTTTCGTATAACGCTTTATATGGTGCCATCTGAATACTCAAATGGAAGCTATTGTTATAGGAAAATTATACCAAAGGTAAATATTGATCCCACATACCCTTAAAGTCAAGTGAGAAAGATCTCAACATGCCTTTTAAGGTTTGAATAGTCCGTTCTGATTGTCCATGTGTTTGGTGGTGGTAAGCAGTGCTCAAACGAAGTTTAGTATCCAGAGATTTCAGAAGACTTTTCCAGAATCTTGAAGTAAAACAGGGATCATGATCAGAAAAAATCGATAGAGGTACTCCATGAAGTCTCACAACTTCATTAATCTATAGTATTGCTAGACGTTCAAGTGGTAAATCTTCTTTTATACCAATACAATGTGTTGACATGGTAAGATGATAAAAAATGACCAATATTTCATCGTTCTTTCTAGGAGTCTTTGGTAGCCCCATGAGAAAGTCAATCATAATATTATCCAATTTCCACTCCGGTATGGTAAGAGGTTCCAATACTCCACCAGGATATTGCCTTCCTGATTTCACTTGTTGAAAAACCATACATCTTGACAGAAAATCAGCAATATCCCTCTTCATGTCATCCCACCAAAAATGTTCTTTCAAATCCCAATACATTTTGGTGCTCCCAGGGTGTATAGACAAATTTGAACTATGAGCATCATCCAACAATTCCCTTTTTAGATCGGGTATATTGGGAACACAAAGTCTCTTCCCAAATTTCAAAATTACATCTTCATACACAAAGTCACACAATATCCCATCATTGATAGCTTTAATTATCTATTTAATCTCTTCATCGTCGGTTCTAGAACTCTTTATATTTTCTAGTAAAGATGGTTTGGCAAGCATTTGAAAAAATCATTGATGTTTCCCCTTCCATGGTTATTCCCATATTCAACATTACTAGATCAATGAAAATAGGATCCCTCTCAATTCTCATCTTGTTTAAAACTCCATGATCTTTTCTACTCAAAGCATCTTCCACCTTATTTTCCTTCTCTGGGTGGTAGTGTATCGGGAAATCATAATCCTTGAGTAGTTCATGCCATCTCCTTGGCCTCATGTTGAGTTTTTTCTGTGAGAAGATATATTTCAAAATCTTATGATAAGTATAAATCTCACATTTTTTTCCATAGAGATTGTGTCTCCATATATTTAAAGCAAATATTACAACAGCTAACTCAAGATCATGAGTAGGATATTTTTGCTCATGAATTTTCAACTGTCTTGACACATAGGCATTAACTCTATCATTCTGGATAAGGATACAACCAAGTCCTTTCTTCGATGCATCACTATAAAAATCGAACCCATCATTCCCCAATGGTAGAGTCAATATAGAGGCATTGACTAATATTCTCATCAGTTCTTCAAAACATTCTTCACACTCTTTTTTCGAAAAAAATTTAACCACTTTACATGTGATCTTTGTTAATGGGTTAGCCAGCCGAGCAAAATTCTAGATAAAATGTCGATAATAACCAACTAAACCAATAAAACTCCATACCTCAGTTATACTCATTGGTGCTGGCCATTCTTGGATTACGTTGGTATTAGAATGATCAACAGAAATTCCATTATTAGAGGAAATATGGCCTTGAAAAGAAATCTCCTGAAGCCAGAATTTGCACTTGCTAAACATCCCATATAATTCATGTATTCTAAGAGTCTTCAGGATAATGCTTAAGTGATTTTCATTATCTTCATAGATTTTGTAATATACCAAGATATCATCAATAAATACCACCACAAAATCATCGATATATTCCTTGAAAACTCTATTCATTAAATCCATGAATACAGAGGGTGAATTAGTCAGCCTAAAAGGAATTTTTGTAAACTCGTAATGCCCATACCTAGTTCAAAATGTTGTCTTCGGAATGTCTTACTTCTTCACACACAACTCATGGTATCAAGATCGAAGGTAAATCTTTGAAAAGTATTGAGCTCCATGCAGTTGGTCAAATAAATCTTCAATACGAGGTAGGGGACACTTCTTCTTTATTATTATAGCATTGATTTCCCTGTAGTCGATACATAACCTCATAGATCCATATTTATTCTTAACAAAAAGGACAGGGGCACCCCATGGAGAAGCACTAGGGAAAATAAATCCCTTATTACTCAATTCCTCTTGTTTTTTCGTTAGTTCAACTAATTCCACAGTTTCCATTCTATAAGGGGTATTCGATATAGGCCTTGATCTAGGAATTAAATCAATGGAAAACTCAACTTCTCATTCTAGAGGATGTCCAGGTAAATCTTCTGGAAACACATCAACATATTCTCTCACAATAGGTACATCCTCTATTGGAAAATTCCTTTCTATACCCATATTTATTTCATTCTCTTCCTCCCTAATAATTGAATTTAGTTGAGCTACTGGGGGTGGATCTAGATAATAACAAGGTGGTGATGATTCTGCTCTAAAGATAAAGTGTTCTTTATCATCATTAACAAAAATCATAACCTCCTTCTTCTAAAAATAAATTTTTTGCATCAGGTTCCAAAATACAATCCATATCGAGGATTATATCAAAATCAGTCATGGTTTTGACGATGAGATCACCAGATAATGAACATTAATATGCCCTAATGAGAATGGATCCACAGAACATTGTATCAATGATACTTCCCTTAGGATTTTTAACTAACAAATCCCTTGTTAAATCAAATTGGAAAAATCTAATTTTCTTATAAAACTGGGAAGATATGAAACAATGCGATAATCCAGAATCAAATAAAGAACTTTCTAAACATGAGGAAACCATTAAATTACCTACCACCATGTCTTTCAGAGCTTAAACCTCAACAGTAGTGATAACATAAGATTGGGCTTGATCCCTGGGCCTTTTCTGAGGTAATTTCCCCTGACACTTAGGACATTCATTTGAAAAATTCCCCATTTCTCTACAATTATATCATTCTACGTTGACAACAACTCTCTTTCCCTTTCAATCTTGAGCTTGGTGGCCTTTTTCACCACAGTTGTAACAGACTCCCATTCCCTTAAAGTAATTACCAGGGTGTTTCTTCCCACATTTACTACAGGATGGATATTCATATTTTCCTTCTTACCCTTATTTCCATACCCATATTGATCACAGATCTCTTCCTCTCCTTCTTTTCTTTAATGTCATAAGACTCAGAGAATTCCTTTTCTGTCTCGATAGCACACGAGACAATATCTTCATATGACGAGAAGGATTGTGAGACCAATTCTTGATGGAGGAACTATTTTAACCCATCAAAGAAACAATCAATATTACTCCTTGGGTTATATATATAATCTTCGGCATGCTTCGATAACCTTGAAAAGTTAGCCTCATACTTTGCGACATTCTTATCCTACTTTTGTCTCAGACATAGAAATTTACTTTCCATATCTGCTCGATGGTCATGAGGAAAGTATTTTTCTAGGAAAATCTCTTTGAAATCTCTCCATTCCATATTTGATACTTCATCATCTTCCTTTGGGTTTTAAATCAATGACCACCATTGATCAACAACTCCAGCGAGGCGGTAAACTGCCATAATAACTTTTTCCCTTTCACTACTCCCCAAGGCATGGAATATTTTCTCTAATGAATTTATCCATTTCTCAGCTACTAAGGGATTTGTACTCCAATTGAATTTTTGTGGTCGTTGCCTCATGAAGTGGTCTAACATTGATCCTCTACGCTGCGGATTCGGGTGCTCCATACGGGTAAGGTTATTATTCATAACCTGAGTGAGTTATCCTAGTATGGTGATTTGCTGATAAGCACTAGTTGCATCACCAGCTCCACTATAATTATCTTGAGTAGGAGTGGAATCACTACATGGAGTGCGTGCATTGATATGGTTTCCATTTCTTCCACTAGGCACCATTTCTAAACAGTGGCATAAACTAGATTAGTTTATGAATTAAAATACATAATTCCAAACTTATAAAACACATAACATAAATTGAACAGTTTATGGATATAATCGATAATCATAAAAATGTTTTCTTTGAGAAATTATATACTCATAAACCCTTCATAATGGTTTTTAAAGAAAATGAGAATTATCCTAAGAATATCCCCTGGGAGTTTTGTAACCAAGAGTGCAACAAGGCCCGTTGTCGTGCACCAGTTCCCGTTCGAGTCTAGATCAAAGTGGTATTTTCGGGTTTTACCCCTAGGTACATCTGTTCTAGAGCTGCCTCTACCTGCTCATATCTAGATAGGGATGTAATTTTGAAAAACTCACAAAATTTCTACAATACCAAAATTTTAGGATGTTCTTCTATACTAATCCTCAAAGTCCATCTTAGGTCTATGTGCTCTAATCAGAGTTTATCTAAAACTAGCTTCTAAGGATTGTACTAAACTTCCTATGATACCAACTGTAATGCCCCGACCCCAGTTACCCAGAGTCGGTGCATTATTACATAACATTGGCATGATCCCAAATATCTAGTCTTGAAAGACCTATTAGTTTAGTAGCCTTGGAAACACTAGATATATTCTTCAGTCATACATTACATCATAAAATGAAAACTACAACAACATATTTTATTGATAGTCATATCCCCTTATACTATCCTTACAGGTCATTCATAAAATAATTTTCACATCCTGGAAAAAACAAAACATTGAAATGGGTGAGCTCAGATGCCCAGAAAGGATATCCATATAGCGGAAACATTCATAAATAAGCATACACATTTGAGGCAATCTATAACTAAAACAAAAGCCTTTTAAACTTGAACATCAACATAATATGCTATAAATAAAATGAAATAATTTCATTTACTTATTCACATGGATATTTTTCTAATTTAATAATCACATGAAATATCAATAACCACTTTCATAATGATGGAATTCATAATGCCAGACTATCATAACCACGTACCCAAGGTCTCGTGCCAAGACTACAAATAAGAATTTGGCAAGGCCTCATGCCAAGACACTAGTTTGTCTCATGAGACCTACATATTCATCGGGGAGCTATAGCAGGCTCCACCCGTCACTTATTAAGTCCAATGAATTCCTCACATGAACAGGTTTAAACAAAACATAAACATTCATATTAAAAATATCATACAAAATGTAAATACTTTATCCATAAACCATGAATGGTATAAAAATAACACATCTACAGTCAAACATATCACAAATCCTTCAATACAATATGCGAGTTTTGTATC
Organism: Viscum album; assembly: GCA_963277665.1. Taxonomy (NCBI): domain Eukaryota; kingdom Viridiplantae; phylum Streptophyta; class Magnoliopsida; order Santalales; family Viscaceae; genus Viscum; species Viscum album. The sequence goes on along the minus strand of OY728141.1, from coordinate 1,643,967,740 downwards.
ATAATAAATCAACTTCAAATAATCGTAAAATCCATCAAAGGATATTGACTTAGATGAAATCAAACCAATTTGAGAGAAATATCTCTTTTTTGAAATCATTTAAAAGTCACATTATTATAAAATAAAACATTTACTTTCAAAATATCCTTATAATCTTGTAAGGGAAGCTTCAATGATTTTATAATGTCCGAAAATATCCGTACCTTCCGTATAAGTTAAAAAAATATATTCTTACCTTAATTATGTCGAAAAGGATAAAAAGGATCTTGTTTGGAAAATGAACTAATGATTCCTTTATAAACATCTTATGAAAATTAAAACAAGGGTATAAATGAATTTAACCCATAGTATGTAAAATAGTATGAATGATTTGGAATACATTTTTAAGAGACATGAATGTGGATGATAAAGAGGTCCCAGTAGATAATTATGTATAAACAACCTCAGATAATGAAGAGATTGTGAAATAAACCCTTACTTTGTACTTTTCCTTGGTTGAGGGTAGGTTAAACTCATGTATAATAGTGAAATAAGTTTTATTAAATTATAAAATAATCATATATATTAATATGATTTCATATATGATATTTTAACATTGATTTGTTAATAATATCTTAGTATTATCATCATTTTGACTGTTAACGGATTCATTTTCCTTTATATAATTTGTTATGTGAGCCATATTTGTTATGGATGGGATGTATATTACTCATATCCAGAATGATATCATGTTTCAAAAAATTATTTTTAATCATCAAATGAAATTTGTCTTGAATGGATACGATGGGGAATGAATCTCATTGCGTTCGTGGAGACTGTAATCCGTACGTATATTAAAATAATATATAATTGGATGGTATATCATATATACAGAATCATTATCATGTTATATTTATTATTACATGAATCAAACATCATTATTATACCCATCCAAATAATAATGTATTGAATAAAAATTACACCACGATGTGGAGACGGTAGGCCGTACGTTCACACGTATTGTGATATGTCATTAAAAGGATGGATAGAATAATGAATATGGTTGTACCATATTTATATTAACATCAATGTACATAGAATATACTGGATTTATTATTTTAGAATGGAAATAACAAAGAAAGAAGAAGTTGAAGAAGAAAGGAACTTGAAAGAGGGTGGTGAAAACATTACTTCTTCTTCAGGTTCTTCCTTTTGATTTGATCAAAAAAGACACATAGGTTGGCTTTATGATCCAAATAAGGCCTCTAGGATGAATTGAGGGATGTTGAGAGAATATTTGGGTAGGTTTTGGCCGAACTAAGAGGATTCGAAGGTGTGAAGAATTGGTTTGATGTGGTGTCCTTTTATAAGGGGGAAGAGGGGATCTTTAGAAAAAAACATAAAATTTTAATTTATAATAAAATCATATTTGGTTTATAAAGGATAAAAAGTGGATTATTAAAATTATAAGGTGCGTATGGGTCAAAATTATTTGAACCAATATATTTTCAATAGGTTTTGTACACTATATTAACCATATCTTTTAGTTTTAACTCTTAGTTAATTAGTTTGTCATTTACCATGTCACTTTGTATTTTTATATTATATAGTTAATAAACATACTATTTACATGCAAGAGTCCCCCATGTGGTCCATAAATGATACACCTATCATTATATAAGTTTTTTGGCCGAATATTAGATTTTTAGGAATAGAAAATCAATTAATAAGGTAATATTTGTTTTAAAAACTCTTTTATGTCAATTTTGATGCTATTTGGTATTTGATTATTGAAAAAATCAAAAAAACATGAGTACATAGATAAAAAATAATTAAATAAATAAGAAAATTTCATATTAAGCTATAAAATTCGTGGAATTTATTAAAAGTCAAAAATTATATTTATTGGGGTATTTATAATATCAATTATTTTAATATTTCACTAATTAGGTAATTACTGCATCACCATTGTTTCATAAATAAATTAACTTATTTAATGTATAAAAATAATAAATAAAATACCATTATTTAGGATATCTTTTTATCTCTCAAATTAATTTTTATAATCGAATTTATCTTATGTATAACCCTATATTAATAATATTTTACTTTTTAAACATTGATTTTATCTCTTTTAACTCTTCTTTGAATAAAATAATAATAAATGTCCTAATCTAATCCAAGTGGACCTAAATGATAATATTTCTTTCCTAAGGTTGTTTCTGGTTGAGATACACTTTTACAATAGAATTAGGACATGGTTTAGGGTAATATTAATATCATTTTCATCCTTAATTACCCTATTTACTTTTAACCGTGTTAAATAAAATTAAAAAAGTTACTATTCACCAAAAATTATTTTTTCCTTGTTGAACGACATTTTACTCCTTAACATTAACCAGGTCTCTTTGATTTTTGAAATTCCAGTCATAGAATTGGTAAAATTTTGTTTTATCTGAATTTTCAAATTCTCCTAGGAGGTGGGTAAAAGACTGTGAAATGATTAATAAAATTTATATATATATAAAATTATTCTAAACTAACACCAATTAATTAAATTGAACATATATAGTTATTATGTATCTATATTGACCTTAATTAAATTTCAATAAAATAAATAATTATTTAAAAAAAATTCGGTTTTAAACTATAACTCTGTGTTTGTCACTATTCATTAAAAATTGAATATTTTCAGAAAAATACCAAAAATTTACCCAAAGCTAATTTTGATATTCCGAATCCAAAAACGAATTCCATTTTTAAAGATAAAATTTAAAAAATTTCAAAAAGGGGTTATTACTATTCATAACAGCTAGTTGATTGGTTATGGTGTGTTAGAACTCGAAGTTCCGTACAACACACACTATTGTATTATTCAAAGAGAAGAGTACTATAGAAGCTTGGGGTGTAACATTTTACCCCATATCTTTTTAGTTTATCCTCCAGTAAAATCGTTTTAACCTTATCTTCAATAATTAATTTTTCCTATTTTAATTATTCATATTGAACAAAAATATGTTGAAAATATAATATAATACATATTATTATCAATTAAAATAATTAATCCATGTCTTAATATTATAGTCACATAAGATGGAAAATTTAATTAAAAATTTAACCCGTATACATGACGAGAAAATGGTTTTCTAAAGAAAAAATTATCCAATGTTTAAAAAGTCATTATATCAAAATTATAATTGAAATTCATTCTGATGAACTAAATTTTATTAGTCAATATATAATTGAACTAATTTTACTTTTAAAATGTTTCTATAACGAATTTAACCTTATATGTTCTTAAATGATGATATGGTTCTCAATAAAAAATTATATTTTTCAATATTCATCTAAATTTTTTTATTTTTATAATTTTTTTAAAAAATCCCTAGATTATAATGTTAAAATTTATATTTAATATAGAATGGAAATAACTGAATCACACATAATTTAATCAATAAATTGAGTGTTATATTATTGGAATAATAGATAATAAAAAAAATTCCACACAAGTAATCAGATGATCTTGAAAAATAACCATGGATATTTTAACTAATTAAATAATATTCTTTAATATCAATAATAATGAAATTCATAATATTAGAAATATGAAAATTCAAGATCTACCTTCATGACATTTACTATTATGATCCGATACTCAATATAGTTTAAGTCTAAGGGTAGAAACCTATATGATTTGGCCAACTAATTCATCAAAGGTGACTAACGATTTATCCAGAGGAATTCATTAACCAGTTCTCAACCCATGTATTTAATATCCAAATAATTCCTCACATATCATAAAATAAATTTAATTCCAAATTTTTTTCCTTTTCAAAATGTACCCATATTTATTAAAGGATAAATATTTAAAAAAATTTATCCTTATTAGTATGATTAATTTTTAAGTAAAAACCTTATGTAAAAAATGGTATACTATTTAGGAAATAAGGTTATATATCCCACAATAATAATGGTATAAAATATAAATTTAATATTAAACGAAAAATGATCATAAGAAAGAGATAATTTAGAGGTAATGTTACCAATCATAACGGAATGTGAGATTGCACATTAATTTTTACCACATTGAAATATTCAAGTCAAAACTAGTTGGATAAGATAACTCAAATTTAAACTCAAAATAATACAAAAAGAGAAGTATTCATGATATTTAATGTTATTTATTAGAATATACACCACAAAAAAAATTAATTTGAGTATAATAACAAAAAATTCTCAATGGAATGTAAATTTAGACGAAATCAATCATGTTAGGCATCCTTTTGGTTAAACATTCATTAACCTCAATTATAGTGGATTTGAGAAAATTATTTACTTTTTACAGAATTATTATAACATTTATAATATCATATATGATACTTTCATAACATTTTATCACCCATTATTTAATAATATTTTAGTATTTTCATTGATTCTAGAGTTGCATGCCTTGTTCTGGCATCAGAGTTTCATCATGAATGTTCCATTTGATGTGCATATTATATAGTCCCATAACCACTATAATAGTAATCATGGAATAATTATTATATTTATTTAACAATTATATTTTTATGGCCCATCATGATATATGGTTAAGATAAATCATTTATGTTATGATCATGGAGATTGTAGGTCGCACACATGTACGAGTAACATTTTTATTTTATAAAGATCAATATTGAAAGGTGGAAAGTAATATTTACCTCTGTAAAATGATTTCATATAATAAATAAAGGATTATATATATATATATACATATCATCCATGTGGTGTGAGGATGAAAATATAGTCACATAGCTTCGTGATGGCGGTAGTCTCCAGGTGCACGAATGATGTTTTCATCATTAAGTGTAAAAAACTAAAATGATATATTATATTTCTAAATGATGAATTTTTTATTAATATCATAATTATGTCAGGTATTTTATATATAATCATTAACATTATCCCTTATCACCTACCATGTAAAGTGTTAGTGAAAGATGAATCACATTGCTTTGTAAGGCTGTTGTCTACCTTACACACGAGCGGCGATATCGTGAATTCTATAAAATTTAATATAATTAGTTTTATATGATATAATAAATCCATAGTTATAATTATTATATATATATATATAATATATATATGCTTTATATTCATCATAATACCCATCCTTGAAAGGTGGTAATTGAAAAAATTCTCATTAGCTCGCGAGGCCGTAGTCCATAATACATACGAATGATTATTTTATAATCCATTTGATGAAAGTGGAGATTGTTTTAGGCCGTGAAGTAATTATTAATAAACAATTTTATATGTAAAATAATTATGTTTTTATATAGTCATGATTTCATAATAATTGAAGGGGGTGGAGAATGAAATAAGAAAAAAGTTCTAGTTGAAGAATGTTACCTCTTCTTCGAGTATCCACCTTAGGGTTGCACTAATTCCTTGTTAGGTTTAATTTGACCAAACAAAATTCTAATAAAATGATATGAGGTAAGTTAGGATGTTATCGGGAATATTTTTTCTTATACAAGGTTGTTTTAATGTGTGAATAAGTGAGAGAAGTGTGTTCCCTTTTATTGTGGAGGAGGAGTGTTTTTTTGTAAATATCTAATAGTATTCACTTTTGGGTGGTCTCCCATACCTAATTTTCCTCCAAAATTGGATAAAAAAGGATCGTATTGATTTCTTCTACGATAAATACCACCATTCAAAAATTAATTGTTTTGGTCATGTTATTCCTCAGTTTTTTTGTTTACTTAATTTTATCCTTTTAGTTTTTACCACGATAACTTGTATCTTTTTATTTACCTAGGAAATTCCATATTTATGACTAAAATTAACATGGTAATCAATATATAATTTATAAATAATTATTTTTAAAATTTTAACCAAATTTTTTAAATAAAAATACTATATGTATTATAAATTAATTTTAATAGAAACACATGTAATACACAAAACATTGTTTTAACCTTAATCGTGTTTATTAATATTAACTATTTTACAAATCGTTATGGGTCAAAAAATAATATATTCATAATTAGATAATAAAAATTAATATTATTCCAAATGTAGAATCAATTCTTCAAAATTATCCTCACATAGGAGGAAAATTTTAATTTAAAAATTCTCTCACAGACATTACCACAATGCAGGTTTTTAAAGTGAAAATGCTCAAAGGTTTATACTGTTTTTTATGAAAATACAATATGAAAATTATTAGACTTAAATACATAGGATTAATTGATATATAATTTGAATATATTTTAATTTAATCCTAATTTAAAATATAATTAATTAAATAAAAACATAGTTTTCAATTAAAATTAATAATTTTTTACTATTCATCAAAAAATAAAAGTTTTAAAAAAATCCCAAAATTTCTTCCTTAGATAAATTTTGTTTTATTATTTTAAAAAGGAAATTTATTTTTTCAAATTATATTTTAATATTGTTAAAAATTTATTTTAATTTTTGTTCGCAAAGCATAATTAAACTCTGTTTTAGAAGAATAATGATTTTAGAAAATATTTTTTTTATTTTAAAGGATCCTTACTAATTTCCAAAAATTAGTTAATTTTTTTAATAATTTACACAGTACAATTCATACCATCCAATTAAAGCTCAATTTTATTATTATTATTACATTATTATTATATATTAACAGCATGCCACATTTTGTTTAAATTAGGTGTTGAATTTTAAGGCAAGCTAAACTTAGTGTAATGTAAAACACAAGATATTAAAGAGATTAAACTAAATATATCATAAATTATATGGGTTTTATATTTTATTCCAAACATAGGGATTCTTGTTTCATATTTATTCAAATAAAATTTAATTATTTTAGAATTTTTGGGCGTCACATTCCCCCACTCATTAAATAATTTACATCACCACAATTTAAACTTGATCTTAGTAATCAAATGATTGATATTTATAAATACAATTATAGAAAATCCCACATCTTATAAAGGAATACAAAAATATACTCTCAATAATAGTAATATGGGAATAAAAATTTCATATAGAATAAAATATAACTATGTTTCTATATTGAATAAAATTCATAGAAAGTGAATATGTGGTCATGAAAGAAAAGTATAAATAATTATAGGGAGTGATTGAAGTCATTGATCATAAGAAAGTGAATGATCATTGGAAATTTATGGGACTCAAAACCATAAATCTAAAACGACTTAAAAGACCATCAGGTTTATAGTAAATGAATGTAACAACATTAAATTTTTGATTTATGATTTATTTTAAAGGGTTGAGGTATTCTATTATTTTTCTAAGGATTTTTACTTACTTGATATGTTTTTATTTCGTAAGAACAATTTTATCCTTTAGTTGTTCTTTGATCAATTTATAATTCACCATTTACACCAAGAAATGAATATCCAAAAGTGATTTTTTTGTTGAGGTCCTAAAATTCACTTTTAATGGATTGCTAGATCCATAAAATTGTGACAATTATTTCTTGATGTTTTAAACAATTTTTCAATATCAATATGGTTAGAACAAGTTATCCAATATGCCTAAATTTTCAGATTGAAGTAATATATGAATCTTTAAAAACTCATCCCAAGTTTAAATTAAACCTTTTCATAAATTGTTAACCTTATGTAATGTAAAGAATATTAAAATCCACAACTTTAGAAGGAAGGTCCTTGAATTTCTAGAATAAAATCATCATTTATACAAACAACATGAAATAGCTTGAAATCATCACATACCAAACATGTGAATACCAACATCATGAAATCTCTTGAAACATGGAAATAAATCCAAATACCATGAAAGAGTTATTGAAAAAAAGTCATTCTTCATTATTTTTTAAGTTAAACACAGATTATAGGATATATTATAGAAATGAAATGATGTGCTAAACTCTATTAATGATAGTATAATATAATTTGTCAAAAAATACTAAATCAGAACCCTAGTAGTTAGTATTACCAAATTTACTTTATCCATATCAATCATCTATCAGTCTGAACACCATTATCTCAACATGAAAAAAATATCAAGGGTTATCATTCCCTTAATTGTGTGTTTTTAGAAAGTTTAACACTCCACTGAATCGGTTTTCTTTTTACTATTTAATATATTATTTTAAATCTTTAGGTAAAAAGTACTCGAGCATAATCCATATACATTTTGTAATTTTAATAACGTGGAAATCATTGATAAAATACCCGAATGATTTAAATCTTGATTCTATTCTCTATAAAATTAATCATTTTTATACATATGTGGTTATAGAATAAGCATGAACATGATCTATTTTCTTCTTCTAGGGAATAATCCATTAATTATGGGGAAATTTATTTTCATTGTGACATGTCTCTTTACTATTGAAGAATTGTATATTTTAATCTTTTTTCTTACCATTTCAATCACCTGAATGATTTCCCTTCTCTCCAAAGTTGTAGTATACCCCCATTCATTTTAATAATATACAAATGTGTTTATTTCGTCAATTTTTACATGTGGGAAACCCCTTCATTCCCCTTATCCCTTTACCCATCATTTTCCCTACCTTTCTATTCTTCTCTAACTTCCCTTCAAGTCCATAATAGTTAGAGAATTATTTATTTGTCTTTTTATAAGACGATACTACTCCTCATATGTTGAGAATATTTGGGAGAGTAGTTGCCTTCAAAATAATGTTTTAATCACATCCAAGAAATGATAATTCTTACAATTGGTATTATTTAAAATTTTAATTTTCCCATTAATTCTTCTAATAGCTATTTCTAAATGTTCTAATACACTATATTAGATCATATAACTATGAAACACATTTTTTAATCTTATATATTGTGAAATAATTAAGATAAATTGAAAATAAATCCATTATAATCTCATAATCTTAAACATGGTTTCTTTTTGGATATATCTTCTTAAAATCATTCTTAATATCTTGAATAGAAAGTGTGAATTATCCTAAGAATATTACTTGGGAGTTTCAAACCAGATGTGCAGTAAGACCCATTGTCTTTCACTACAGGATGAGTGGGTAAAGTCTAATGCACCATTTTTAGAGTTATTACTTATATGTACCACTTTTATATAACCACATCCAGTTGTAGTATCCTAGAAGTGATGTACAGTTAGATATAAACAAAATATATAACTTTCCAAAATATTAGTATGTACTTATATACTTATCACAATTTTTTAGCAAAGGGATATATCCCATAAACTATGTTTTCCTAAATATAGTTCACAATGTTTCTACTAAATCTATCTCTTATAGCATTTGTAATGACCCTAAACTATGATTAACAGAGCTGGTGCCTTACTTTATTGCATTATCCAAGATAGAAAGGGTAAATTCCCAAAATACTAATCTATTTAACTGTTTTGGTGAACTAAGTACATAAATGATTCCCATTTTACATTAGGAATAGAAAATGATACCTATTACATAACAAGGCAACTGAATTTAATCCTTGAAAATGCATTCCAAGAATTCTTCTGTATATACAATGGAAAGAAAAAAATAAGGGTGAGCTCAAATACTCTTTAAGGGTTATGTATAGTGGAAGATATCATTAATAAATAATCAATATTCAATAAAAAGAAATAAATTATTGAACAAAAATTTCATTTAAATAACATGAATTCATGAATAGATAAGGCACAATTAATATGGTAAGGAAAATAATTGAAACACATTCCATTTAGTCTATAACATGTGAATAATATGTCAGGAATAAAAATGATCAAATAATTCCATATAAATAATCATAAGAGATTGAAATTGACCATGTATATTCTGAATAATCGAATAATCACATTTAATATAGATAATTATGGAATTCATAACTTTATACATTTTAATAATCAAGATCTATCATCAAGATAGTTACTTTCATGATCTATCCTAAAGATAGTTTATGCCTATGGGTAGAAACCTGTCTGATTTGGCTAACAGTTTCATCTCATGAGACTACAGATGCATCAAGGGGATTTTATTAACCATTCCCCAACTTTTTTATTTCATATCCAAATAATTCCTCATACATAGAATAATAAACATAATTCATAAACAACGTGCCTTATCATAATATATTCATATTGAGTGAAGGATTCATATTTATCAATATATCCCCATTTAATCCCATAAAATCCATTGAAAATATATTATATATAAATTCTATATAGTTTAGAATTTAATTTTATTCATCACAAAATATTATGGATATATAATATAAAATTATTTTCTATTGAAAATTGATAACAATAATTGATTATTTTAAGATAAAGTAAATAATAAAAAATAATTTCAGATTGCAAAACAACTTTTACCACTTCAAAATTTTCAATTCAAATCCCCTTGGATAAAATAATTATTTATAAAAAATTACATAACATGAATAATTAATCATTCATTGTGTTACATTTAAAAGGAGGTGTACATACACCATATAACTGTGAATTAGTTATTAATAACAAATAAGTCTTAATAGAATGTAAATCGAGGAAAAATCCCTTACCTCATGCTTATTTTTAGATAGAAATTATATGAAATCATTTATAGAGGTTTAAAAATGTTATTAAATTATCACATTAAAATATATATTTTTATAAGATCATATATATCCCATTTTTGACATCTTATAGCCTGGTAGTTAATAATCATTCATTATTTTCATTTTATTAATAGTTAATAGCCTTGTTTTCCCATGCAAGATATGTCATAATGGATCAATTTCTTGAGAATATTAAGTAGTTTCATTATATAAATAATAATAATCATGAAATAAATACATATTTATTCACCAATATTACTTTCAAGATCAATCATGAAAGAAGGTTTTGGGAAGTGATTAATGTTTTGATCGTGGAGACGGTAGGCCGTATATAAACATTAATAACATTTTAGTTATGAAAAGATTAATATGAAAAGGATGTAATAAATATATTACATTTATATAATGGTTATTATATAATATATATCTTAATATATATATATATATAAATCATGTAGGTGTCTTGGTGAGGAAAATAGAGTCACATCGCATCATAACTTTGGTTGTCAACACACACACTGACGAAGTTATCATCTTTAATTGTAAGAAGAAATAAAAAAAATTAATATTTAAAAATGGTTAATATTTCATTAATATAATAATTATTTCATTTATATAACATATAGTCATAAAAACTATTCCTTATCACTTTAAATATAAAGAATTAGTGACTGACGAATCACATCGCTTTGTGAGGCGGTAGTCCACCGTACACACGAGAAACATTATCATGTATCCTATAGAATATAATTTTATAAGGTATATATATAATATAATTATTAATAATTGTAACTATGTATTATATATTATACATATACTGTCACCCCAGTACAATATCTATCATTGAGAGGTTGTAATGAAAAGCAAATGACATCTGTTCTCGAGGCGGTAGTCTCTTATATATACAAACAATGATTCTGTAACCAATTTGATGGAAGTGGATGTGGATTTCGGTCATTATATTATTATATAAAATAAAATCATATGATATATATATAATATATTATATAATCATGATTTCATTTGTATTGAAGTCGGTGGATAAAGAAATAAAATAAAAGCGCTCATTGGTGAATGTTACCTATTCTTCGAGTATCCTCTTTAGGTTTGAACTAAATCCTTCCTAGCATGGATTTATAACCAATAAAAATTTTAGGGTCATGTTATGGAAGTTTTTAAGTGATATGGGACGTTATTTTCATATCTATAGTGGTATGAAGGTGTGAAAAATTTAGGGATGTGAGTTCCCTTTTATAGCTGTGGAGTAACATTTTTCTTGATACTGAAAAATATTCAATATTAGAATGACTAACTTTCCAAATTTTTTGAAAAAAATAATTATAATTTATGGGTTGTTTTATGTGGTTGATACAAACCTCAAACACACAAAAAAGATATTATTATCATGTTATTAATTTTTCATTATGTTTACTCAATTTTACACTTTTAGTTTTATCTAATAAAACATTAATGTTTTTATTTACATAGTAAATTCAACCTTTAAGACTAAAATCAACATGATATGTATTATATATTTTATAAATATTTATTCTAAATATGAAATTAAATTTATATTTAAAATGTAAAATTAATTTTAATTCAAACACAAGTAATAAGTAAAACAATGCTTTAAACTTAATTGTAGTAATTAATATTAATTTTTTTATAACATAAAATAATGGTTCAAAAATTAAGTTAAAATTATTTGAAAATATAAGTTATTACAATTCAAAATATGGAATCCATTTTCCCATATTAAACTCACAAATTTGATAGAATTTAATTTAATATAAATTCTACAAATGCGAAAAAAGTTTTAAATGAAAATGATCAAAAGTTTACAATGTTTTTCTATGAAATATTCACATGAATATTTTTAATATTATTTTTTAAAATAAAATATAATTTAATTTTTTAATGTAAAACAAATTCAAAATATAATTTCACAATATTAATTTTTAAAATGAATAAGAATTTTTCAATTAAAATTCAATATTTTAAAAAATTAATCAAACAATGATTGTTTTCATAAAATTACAAACAATTTACCCTAAGATAATTTTTGTATTCAAATTTAAAAAATGGGTTTTCAATTAATTTTTAAAAACTGGAAAAACTAATTTTCTGGTATGTTTGCAAAGTGTGATTAAACCATCTTTTAGAAAAATACTCTTTTTCTAATAACATTTATTTTTTATTTTAAATACTCATTATTTCATTTTTAATTTATAGATAACTATAAATATCGTAATTTATTTAGTAATATTCATGACATATAATTTAACAACTTTTTTAAAACTATTATATTAATTAATTATGTATTAATAACATGTCATGTTTTGTTTAAACTGGGTGTTGCCTAAAACACAAACAAAACTCAATGTTTCATGAAACAAAAGTTACTAAATCGATTGAAATAAATATATAATATATTATTGGTGTGTAATATTATCCTATATTCTTGGTTTTTTCATATCTCATACACTATTAAATACAATGTACTTTTTTAAAAAATTAGGGTCTTATATACTGAATACTCATTATTTTGTTATTCATGTTAATGATTCCAAGCTTAAATAATAGGTAATAATGATTGTTTTTAAATACTAATATTAATATTTTTTCATGGTTTTTTGAATCATTATGTTTTTTGTAACATAATTTATTGATCAAATTAAATTTACTCAGAAAAATATTTCATAAAATATGATAGAGTTATGGTTTACCCCCCATAAAATTAAAAATATAAATTTAAATTCCTCAATTTAGTTTAAATAACTTATGATTATTTTGTCTCATCACATCCAAAATTTCCTTTATAGCTTACCCAATCTTGAAATTTCACTTCAAAATAATGAAAAGGATAGTGGTCTTATTTCATAGAACATTCTACATATTATCTATAACCTCAACAAGTTATTCCTTATAAGAAACATCATGCACAAGTGGTGTGTCCTCTAAGTTAAAAGTATGTGAATGGTCTGGTATGTACTATCTAAAGAGAGAAACAAGGACATATCATGAACTTGAGAGAGGTTTTGTGAAAGCACCATTCAATTAGACACCATCCCGATGAAATACATTATTTTAAGGGGACCCAAATATCTATGGATCAACATTGAAATATGTCACATGCATAATTTCTTCTGTTGGTTTAGATTTAATTAATTTACATTTCATATCTAACTTTATGAAATGAAAATTCCTGATTAATTTTTTTCATTGATAAATAACTAAAATTAACTTCATATAGATCATAATATACATAAAATAATGACAATTCATTCCATAAATAATCAAATCCAAAATGAATATCATAAGTTATCTAATATGGAAAATTATCCACATGATAAAATAATAAATTAATCTCTAAAACATCATCCAAATATCAATTAAAATCATTCCATGAATGGTGAAACTTATGAAACATAAATAATTCAAAACTTATAAATATGGTCTCTCAATTTCAGAAAATATAATTTTCATTAATACACAAAATATCATATTGTTTCTGTTAATTTTCATGTATCACATATATGAGTACCTTGGTCCTATATTTTCATTAATCATGGAAATAAATAAAATTACTATAAAACCTCATTAAAAACATACACTATTCATCATTCATTAAATAAAACCACATATTATTTATTATATTCCAAAAATGCCAAAATTCCCTTAATGCCACCATTGATAATATATAATACTTTTCCATTCAACCATTAATCAGTTCAAAGGTCTTCAATACTGCCAAATTTTCCTTTTCAAGATCAATTATCTATTTATCAGAACTAAACATCATTATCTAAACATCAAGAACATATTCACGGTTACCTCTCCCTTAATCACATGTTTTCAATAAAATATCACCATTCCATTAAATCAATATTATTGGTCATCAATACAATTCAATATATTCTCTCAAATAGTTAATGAAAAACATTTAGATAGGAATACTTATATATTTAATTTTTTATGTTATATAATTCATGTATTCTAATTTATAAATACTTCAACCATCCCTATTAATTGTTAAAATATTAACTAGGATTCATTATCTAATTCCATAATATATATTTCATTCCACAATTCATTTATAGTCTTTTTACTATCAAAAAAAATTCATTAATTATACAACATTAATGTTCTTATTCTTATGATTTCCCCCCTTGGACATCAATTTGTATTATTCTCATACTTTACAAATCTATAACATTATACAATTTATAATGTGTTAGGGAAAACATTATTCTCATCTATTGTGTTAACAAAACCTTTCATTTTCCCTAAAAAATCGCTGACTCTATTCCCTTAGTCTTAGCATATAAAACATTTTATTACTCCATTTAGAAATTACATAGAGTAATTCTTCCCCCTTTTTTGAAATATTGGAAACTGAATTTTATTTTATATATAGTCTCTATCACTTGAGCACTTAGTGAAAGTTATCCTTCCCTTATTTTCTGAGTTTGATAGTAGGTTAAGGCGCATGATATTAATCATATATCATGATAACATATAATAATCATAACAATATCCTTCACTCAACCCATCATATTATCTTAATAGAAAAAACCCATTGTTCATTATATTTAACATTAACCTAGTTCCTTCATGTTATCAAAATTCATTAAAACCAAAAAGAATAGCCTGATAAAAAATAATCATACTAGAAAAAAAATCATGAAAATAATTTATACGATTACTAAATCAAAACACATTTTTCGATCTATGTGACCTTATGTTTAATATAAGTCCCCCTTGTTTATAATATATTTAGATCAATCCAGATAGTTTTTCCAGAGTTTGTTAATTTAAAAATAATATCCATATTTAGGGTAAAAAAGGTGTGTATTAATCCCCATTATCGGGTACTAGGTTATACTTGTGTCAAGGCCGATGCATGATTTTCAGATTATTTACCACCATATATGTCAGTGACTGAACCAAATCTACTTGTATTATCCAGACATGGAAATAATTTATTGGAAACCACTTTCTCCACACTTCATCAATATTTTAGGATAATTTCTTATACAAATAATTATCCATATACTTATCAATATACATATCCCTTGGGATCTCACAATGGATTTATTTTCATTGTTTTGAAATGTCAACTAAAACCACCATTTAATAACAACTAAAACCACTTCTATAAAACACACCTTTAATACTTTTGATAATTATCACCGTTATAAAAAATGATGATAGATGATATATTTATTAGTGATAAATAAAAATATGATAAATATAACCTTTTATTAGTATTTCTTATTTAGATTTGATAAAGAAAACCTTTATCAATTCTATATTTTTAGCACTGATAAAGAAATTCTTTATCAGCGAATTTTTTTTAGTTTTGATAAACAATATCCTTTATCAATGATTTATATTTAGCACTGATAGAGGGTATCTTTTATTAGTGCTTTATTTTTTGAAATAATTTATGGTATCCATTATCAGTGCTTTATTTTTTGTGATGATTAATATTTATAAAAATAAAATGAAGTAAATAAATATATAAAAAATAATAAACGTGTTTATTAAAAAATTAAATTTTCTTTTACTCAAATAATTATTGATAAAAATGTATTGATTGATTATACATTATTAATTCTTAAACATTTGATTAATTTGATAATTATAATAATTAATGTTAAGAAATTTTATATATTAAATATTTAGATATACACTAATGTATATAAATCTGATTTATATATTACAAAATATTTATACACATTATAATAAAATTTCATATGTTTACTGAATAATAGTTTTTAATTTATAATTAACATGAATTAAAAATATTGATTATAATTACATAGAACTCGACTTATAATTTAATATATTTTTATTTTTAAATTTAACAAAGACCAAATGTGTGTTATATTGAATTTAAATATACGTAATTAAAGCATTTTTATATACAATGCACAAACAAAAAAATTATCCATTTTTACAATTTTGTAAAAGTGTACTTATTTTTAATTTATTCAATTTCACTACATTTTAATAAAGATGGATGCACATAAAAGGAGATATTAAATAATAATGATAAAAGAAATATTTGTAAAAAAATATTTATAAATAATAATATTTATAAATTTAACGTTACAATATTTATAAAATTATATATTTAAAATTATAACTAAATAAATATTTTTTAAAATTTTTCATACAAATATAAATATATAATTATGTATATTTAAATAATTATTAAATTTATAATAAATTTACATAAATAATGAATATTTTTACTAGAGTTATATTTATATATATTTATTTAAAATATTTTTATATTTATATAAATATATATAATGATATAAATAATATTTTTTAATAATATTTCAATAATTATAAATTAATAATTAGAAAATTATATTAAATATTTTTAAAAAGGATTATATTTACTATATTGATATTTTTATATATTTATTAAGTATTTATAAAATTTCACAGTATTTTTATTAACATTTATAATTATAACTTCTTTAAGAGAGCTTTATTAATAAGAATTGATAAAATAATCAATATAAGTATGAAAAAAATCCATGAGAAAGATTATGATTTATCAGTGTTAAATAAAATGCTATGAAAATGAGGATTTGTTGGCACTCTAATTTTAGCACGTATAAATATTTTTTATCAGTGATTTTTTAGTGATGATAATGATAGATATTTAGCAATGCTAAAAAAGTGCAGATAAATATTCCACTTATCAGTGCTTATGTTATAAGCACTGATAAAATGTCTATTTATCAACACATATTTATAAGCACTGATAAAAGTGCCCCAATCTATATTAAAAACCTAAAACATTTGCGAACTCATCATGATATCATGAGATTTCTATGGAAGACACTTGTTGTTGGCACTCTTCCCTGGGGAATCGAAGCTTGAATCACACCATTCGACTTTTGTCGGTGCTCCAGTTGCATAAACACATCATTTAGAATCTGGTTTTCAATTGTGGTTACAATGTGAGAGGGATTTTTCATCACTGTCTCTCAATTTCTCTGCCTCAAGTAGGTGGTTCCTGGCCCTAACAACTTTAGATAATTTAATTTACTTTATTGGTTAATTTTCTCATGCTCTATAGTTAATTTTGGTGGTGCGAACAAGTTTTGGAAATGTTTTGACATGTATTTGGGTTGAAAATAAATTTTATAAAGAAATTTTTTATGTTTTTATTAAAGTGTGTGAGTCATGAGAAATGTGTTTTCAAATATTTTTGTGTGATTTTTGTTGGTATTGGGTTTTGTAACGAAAAATGGCTATGTCTTGTGTGTGTGTTTTGTTGTGGTGTTTCATGGAAGGGTTTAATGGGTTTTTCGAATAGTGAAAATCTATTTTTCGACAGCGCATAAATAACTGTAGTTTGAAAGTATGTTCTGAAAGGAAGTTGACAAATTTTTCCATGATGAACATGTCTTACTAATTTTCTAATGTGAATTTTAAATTTTTTAAAGGATGGAATACAAGTTTTAAAAATGATTTACAATTGTGTGATTTTTTTTAAATGGACATTTCAATGGAATTGGATGAAAATTGTTGTAAAATATACTATTATCAATTATATGTGTTCTATAAATTAGTTAATTGATTTATTAAATTACATAAGTGTTTCAAATTATGTTCGATGCGGAAATGAGATGCGTTTAATATCCGAATTTTCAATTTCATGCAAACGTGGGTGTGTTTTGGAAGTAAATAATTGTTGTGCCTCCGAGGGTTATTTAAGAAAACGTTTTAAATTAATTTTTAACATAGATAATAGGTGTGAGGAATGTTAGTGAAATTTTTTGGGGTGATTATTTTTCCAAATGGGGTTTGGGTGTACAAGTAGTGGAATAATATGGGTACTTTTTTTTGGGATGACTTGTGTTTTTAAATGTGGTGTGTTAGGGACATGTGAACGTGGAACATAATTGAGTATAATAAAAGGGAATCCTAGGTAACTGGGAAACATTATTGTACTTTATTAAATAATCTTGTCATTTGATTAGTAAAATCATTGTCTATAGAATTAATGTATTGTTTCATATTTATGTTTAATTAATTTGTATTAACTATTAATCACATAATATATATTTTCTTATACATGTAGATTCTTTTGTTCGAGTTGGGGTGCTCAATCAAAATTTCACAATTCATATACCTTAAAATCATGTCACCCATGTAGTAGTTCATTTATCACATTCTTTTAATTTACCTAAACTTCTTTTGCAGGAAGAGAAACGATGACGACTCTACATAATCACCGAGGTGTTCATGATGTTTTCACCGTAAAATAATTTTCCAGAGAATTAATGTATTGTTTCATATATATGTTTAATTCAATTAGTTTTTTATTACTCACATAAAAGCTGTTTTCCTATACAAGAGTATTCTTTTTTTTCATTTGGGGTTCTCTGTCTAACATTCATGCTTCTTAAACCCGAAAATATTTTCACCCATATAGTAATGAATTTATCACTTTCTTTTA
This sequence comes from Viscum album, assembly GCA_963277665.1. Classification (NCBI taxonomy): domain Eukaryota; kingdom Viridiplantae; phylum Streptophyta; class Magnoliopsida; order Santalales; family Viscaceae; genus Viscum; species Viscum album. The sequence goes on along the minus strand of OY728141.1, from coordinate 1,643,948,738 downwards.
TGTTACTCAACTGACTATGAATGAAGGGGAAGGAAACTTTCTTATGATTAATCATAGATTTAATATTTATGTTTACATAATAAAATCATTGTCTATAAAATTAATTTACTGTTTCATATTTATGTTTAGTTCATTTATTTTTAGTAATAATCACATAATTTGTTTTTCCTTATACAGGTGGAATCTTCAGTTCGAGTTGGGGTTCTCTATCTGATTATCGTTCTTCTTATCTCTTAAAATAATTTCCCCCATGCAGTGGTGCATTTATAAGTTTCGTAAAATTTACCTCCACTTCCATTGGAAAAAGTACAATGACGTTGTATCTACATAATAACAAAGGTAATCCGGATTTTTTCATAGTAAAATTATTGTCCATATTATTACATTTTTGTTTCATATTTATGTATAATTTATTTATTATTAGTATTAGTCTCATAATAATTTTTTTCTTTTACAGGTGGATTCTTTTTTTTGAGTTGATGTGGTTTTTCCGAAGCTCCCCATACTGTGTTGGGAGTTCGAAAAAAAAGTCAATGTAAATCATGGTAACATTGATAGTTAGGATTTTTTGAACACATATAATAATATTTATTTATATAATTGTATAAAACATTGTTTTAAATTCATATAAAATAATAATTTTTGCAATTTTTGTTGTAAATTTCATGTCACATAAATTCTATATTTGGAAATTATTTTGTTGATATATCTAGTGTGTTTTTGATGATTTTGTTGCTGCAGTGTGCTATAACAACACAATTCAATGGTGATATAGGGTGCTTTTACAACATACTAGAGTATGGATTTTTATCAGTTCTTTTGAAAGTGATGATAATTAGATATTTTATTTGTTCTTTAAGAAGCACTGCTAAATGTTTATTTTATTAGTTCATTCAAAAGAGCTGATAAAGGTTTAATTTATCATCACTTTTTCATCACTGATAGAAGTCATGGGAATTTAATGTCACTCACATCGTCAGCACTTTTCAGTGCTGATAAAGGCTATTTATAGAACTTCTAAAGGCATATTCGGTAGTAGTGGGTAGTTTAGAAATATTTATAGTGGATTATAACTTATTCATATCATGGAATTCTAGGGAAATCTACACCTCCTCGGTGGGACACTCTACCATACCTAGTGGAAACCCTTTCCTCATGAATCTCTTGGGAGGAGAGCCATGCTTTGTCCAATAGTCACAAATGTGAGTTCCAAAGGTTTTGATTCCTTCGTCTACCTCTAATTACAACTATAAAGTCCCAAAATTCCCATACATAGATATTACATATTTCTATACCAATATTCATAACATTATAAAAACACGTACCTAAGGAATGTATAGGTATATTACCTTTGGAAACACATATACATAAACATCTCATTCATTAGAGTTTTATATCATCTCCAACATAGTTCTTCATAAATATAAAACATCTTAGACATATCACATTTAATAACTATCATCACACCCTATGGAAAAACATAAAAGGGGATGAGCTTAGATTCTTAGTAAGGGTAAAAAAGGAAAATATCTAAACATAAAACATACATAATTGTATGAGAACATGAATATAACATATTAAAACAAGTACCCTTTTATATAATATTAAAATAATATTCATGGTATAAACATTTGTGATTTGAAAGACATGAATCATAAAGAAATAAAAGGCCATGAGACATGAGATAACAACAACTATATAAGTCATGTAATTTTGGAATACACATAAGAATATAAAACCATATGTTAAGGACACCCACCATGACAATCATAACATGTCAGGCTTTAGCTAACTGTATGTGTACCTACATTGGGCTTTGGAAAACATCTAGTCTACCCATTTTTTAGATTTTGATAACCTTATGTGTACCATTTTTTCTCTTAAGAAATTAATCATTACCCAATTAATTGGAAGGAGATATAGGTCCCACCAATATTTGGTTATAATAGGACCTCCATCTGTGGTTATAACATAACCCCAATTACCTAATGAAAACCATAAGTAAGTTTTACAAATGATAATAGAACAATAAACATATCAAAACCCATAAAAATAAATAGGTATTCATAAAAAATAAATCATAAGATATCCCACATAAAATAAATTGGTGTTATAATTTTATTTTTAATTAATCATATAATAACACGTTGAAATAAAATTGGTTTTATAACAATATCCTCATCATAAAAATAAACCATATAGATAATGAATAAAGATGGTATCATTGAATCATATCCCGAGTAAAAATTAAGTAACATAAAAGGGAATCATATTATGTAGAAAAATAATTTTAATTAAAAAAATAAGAACATCTCTTGAGGAATATAACATTTCATTAGAAAATTTTTATAGAAAAATATAAATTAAAAAAATATTGAAAAAATAGTTATCTTGAAAAATATACATTAAAACATATAAAATCATTTTTAAAAACTATTCAGAAAACATCATGAGTAAAATAAACATTCCACTTTTAAAAAATGATTTATTATATAAAACATTTTGATAATATTTTTCTTATAAAATAAAATTTTAAACATATATTAGAAGCTTTAAAGTGGTCATGATAGTGTAAAATTCAATACACATTAAAATAAATACCCATTCAAAATTTTTAAACCTTTTTTTGAAAAAACATATTGATTCCTTTTATTTTTATAAAAAATTCAATAAAGGGTTAAAATGAATATATAGAATCATAAAGGAATATTAAATCATTTTTTAAAATTTATTATAAAATATTGATATGGAAGAAAAAATGAGTTTTCACGAAAGGGAGAAATAATGATGTTTTTATTAAAAAAAATATTTTGGAATCACTTTTACATAAAATAGAAAAATTAACTAAAAAAATATATTCTCATTACATAAATTGAGAGTAATCTAATCAATTAGTTTCTTGATAGATGGATCATAATATATAATCTTCTAAAGAAAAATATTTAACAATCTTGATGAACAATGAGATCGTAACATCATACCACTGCCACTTTGGTAAATTTTGTTTTGAAACCACCATTATAAAATCAAATTGTGATAAATATTAAATATCACAGTTTAAAGGAGACCCACAATAAATCATGTTAAAGGGGTTGTATATACACTGAATAAAATATATTGGTGTATAATATAACACATGTCCCAAAGAAGATAAATTAAGAAATAATTCCATTCAATATTGGTAAACGTTAGAATCCGAAAAAATATAAAATAACATCATATAAAACATTAAATATAATTAAAATAATAGTATTCATGACATAAAATGTCAAATGGTTAGGGAATTCACTACCAAAAACACAATTGGTGAATATTCTTTATGTGTCCCAAAAATAAAAGAGAGACTATAAATATCTTATTGTAAGTCTCAAACTCCTTTATAAAAATTTGATGATCCTTTATACTAAATATATGATTATTATAAATATAAAAAATACCATACATATATATATATATCATAACTTATATGTTTATTATTTCTTATTTATTATCAATTTGTTGTAAAAATAACATTTTAGGTATTAAATACTTCATCTTTCATGTATGTTTTTATTTTTTTGGACTTCATACATTGATCATGGTTCCATTATCTCTATAATTTTTCCATTATATAAATATATTATATATATTCAGAATATATTTATTTATATTAATTCATAAATGTTAGAGATAAAAAATGAAATACACCATCCAAGAAGATGGTATGTAATAGGTACGCATTAATGTTATTTCCATTTTCCTGGTGGATGAAAAAAGAATGTTAAATAATATATTAACTTTAAAATATATTTTTAATCTTAAATATACCAATTTTATTAATATTTATCCTTATTAAATTTTTTGAAAAGCATTAGTGAATAATTAATCACATTGTTTCGTGGGGCGGTAGTCAACCGTACACATGAGAGACATTTTCATCTCCCCCAAGGAATGGAAAGTAAGAACATATGTGTGATATATTTATTATAGAGGTATTATAATTTAATAAATATCATATATATTCATTTAATATATCTTTATTACCATCTGTATAAACCAAAAATGAGAAATACCCCACTTCAGATCAGGAAACAGTAGTCAACCGTATACACGTACAATCAATACTAGAAATTCAGGCTATAACCACACACCTATATCCACTGTTCAATCTATCTCTGGCTATAGATTGTTTATAGAAACGATTTAATAGGATGACCATGGCTATTGTTTTGAAACCCTTCATTCTAACTAATCCTAAAACCATCCCATTCTCAGACGAACCCCTCTTGCCGTCACAATTCCTCCTCCCACGCGATCTCCTCCTCGCCGCACCCTCCTCCTCACCATGACCTCCACCTCACTGCGCCCTCATCCTCCCCGACACCTCCTTTCCGCGCCCTCCTCATCACCATGACCCTCCTTCCCGATGCCTCCTCATCACGCCCTCCTCATCACCGCGACCCTCCTCCCTGACGCCTCCTTGCCGCGACCCTCCTCCTCGACGCTTATCTTCCGACGCCTCCACGCTGTAGCCATCCTCCCCCCCGCGACCCTCCTATTCGACACCTCCTCCCCGATGCCTCTCTTCCGATGCTGAGGTCGACACCCCCATCTCCCTACCTGATAACTTTTCACCATCAACCTTCAAAACCCTCGACCCCTCCTCGCTATGACCCTCCTCGCCCTAACCCTCCTCCAGCGAAGCTGCTCCGAGATTCCTCCCCTCCTCCTCCATTCCCGACGGTTCTCCCCCACAACCCTCAACACACGAGGTAATCCCGTATCTCTTCCTTCATCCCCATCCACCATTCTTGTAGAAGTTTTTAAACCTTAAGTATTTTTAATATTATTCTGCACTTACTCCCATTTCTACACTAATATGCACTACTATAACCCCTCAATTTACTACAGAGTAACCACTAATTTTGGACTTGACCACATTAACCTCCTATAATGTGATCGGTGCAAAGTTTTGAAAATGATCTTCTCTTTAGAGTCTCCAACTTATGTGGGATGTGTGTGAGGTTCTATAAAAAAGAACACAAAACCAACATGAATTGTCATGCTTAAGTTATAAACTAGATAACGGTGACTCTGTATATTTTTATATAGTATCAGTGAGGAATCGGAATTGCAGGAGGAGGAAGACATAGAACAGGGGAAGAAGAGAGTGAGAAGAACATTCAAGCAGTCTCTCTTTTCTCCTTTCTATAGGTTTTAACTCTTTTAAATTATACCTTTGATATTAGTTTTCAATTTGACAATTATCTGTATTGTTTTATTTTTTCTTCTTTTTATCTTTTACTCAGTGTCTGTTAATTTTCACCATGAACACATATTTTTGGAAATATGAATATAAATTCCATATTACCACTATTAACTTCTTTTAATTTACTATATTTTTTATCCTTAATTATTCATCACATGAATCAATTAAATTTATGAATTTTATACATTGTAATTAACCCGTTAGATTATTGAGTGAATATAATTGTAGCTATATAGTGGAAACACCAATAATAACTCATGGAAAGTGATAATAGACCATCATAATTTTTTCAAATCATGAAGGAAATTTTTAATGTAGTTGATAAATCCTATGGTGCCTTCAATTTTCATTGCATGGACTATGAGTGTTCTAGATCATCATCCCCACATAATTATTTCCTTCAATAAAAAAGGTTCATTCCCACCAAACTATTACATTTAGATAGGGATCTAAAATATCATTATTAGGTACCATAACATATGATGCTTTTATGGAATTTTTAGGTGTTAAATTGATGTGTCAATTAAATTACATGATTTCATCCTTGGTATCTTAAATTGGAATCCTTCTACAATTTTCATTATTTCCCAATTTAATCATCATAATTACAATGACTATCTAGAGTTTTGAATTTCTATATCAAAGAAACTATCATCAGTTCACCCATTTTAAAATTTATTCTTTCTATTGTTTTAATTTTTTATAGCCCACAAATTATTCCCTATTTCAACCTCTAACTTTTTTAAAATTTTCATGGAGTTTTATCGAGAAATACAACTCACTATTTTACTAGAGCTTGTATTATTTATTAATTTCTTTATGGGACTTACATGTTGTTTTCACCATCGATATATGAAATCATTAGAGGTATTTAGATAATAATAATTTTAACAATCTAATCATTGGTTTTAATTTAATAAATGTTATTCATCTTAAATTAATTATTCTGTTAAACAGTGACTAAAATTTTAATGATTTAATAAATTATTTTATTAGAGAAAATAGCACGGAGTGCTCACAAATAGTTACATAAATATTTTTGAGTCAGCTAGTTTAAAGGAAGTTGTACTATTTTTTCATTATTTGTGAAAAATAGGAAATGGCAAAAGAACATGAGACCAAATCATAAAAACTTGTAAAATAACTATTCCAGGATTTTCAATTTTTCTTCATTCATGTAAAATAGTTTTTTTTGAATTCATTAACATTAGGGTGGAATTTTTTTAGGAACTGATTCACTGGGGCCCACATGGCTAGTGGTAAGCTATGTGTGACCCCACAAGTCCACCTCTAATTGGTTAGGGGTTAGTGACCACCCCTGAGTAGGCATAACACACACAAGGTTGTCCTTAGCCTATGGTACCTGTACACATGAAAAGAATAAAGGGGAAAATAAAATCCTACAAAAACAGATAAAAAAGTCTAACTTGTTATGAGGGACGAGACTACTGACATATGCAACAACCTAGTACGAACCATGGTCTATCTAGATCACTATCTTATATCTACTCTTGTTCCTCCTAGGATTCCTTCAAAAGGAATATTGTCTACATAAGACATGAAAAATATGCGTAGATCCCATGAAGTGTTTAGTATAACAATGCTCAATAGGACACTCCAAATTCACTAAAAATTGGCATTTGGAGAGTAGTTATCTCATCATCACATAGACACATCATTACAAATATGAGATATAACAATAGGAATAATAAACTAGATATACTCATAACATAAAACATGCCTCAATGGAATATTAACCATTATTTTATCCATAATATTCTACTCAAGGATACAATTTAACACTCTTCTAGTGTACTCACAACATGATCTATGCTTTAACTGATAGTGCATTTCCAAGAGGTCATGCTCATCAGACCTCACCAAAGATGTACTCAATGTAACTCTGAAGATCTCGATACATAGATAGGGGATCTCTCTAAGGGAATCTGGGATATACCATACCATACCTAGAATATGCCACTAAGTATTCTATTGTACACACATATAAGTTAGTAATAATGATTCCACAAAACCCACCTAGGGAAATATAAAAAATTATAGAGGATTACACCCCGGGTCACACCGAGGGATTCCCAATCACATTCTGAAACTAATCCCACAGAGGAGATCACAGTCCTATTATTAGGATGTAATAACAAAATATACCCTCATGGGAATGACCAAGGGGAACACATACAATTTAAGATAGTCCATTGTTGTATCTCATCTTCATATAATTAATATTCCCTCCAATTATATAATCCTAATATTCTAACAATTAATGTAGAAATATATTATTTATTCTAGTTATTATTCTCATCTTCTTACCATTGTAATTCTCAGCCAATTCTTTAATATTAATGCTTGGTATATGATATGGTTTATATTTTTCAAAATGTCTCTAAATTTCAATAAATATTTGTAGATTTAATACAAAACATCACAACTCATTATGAATTAACCCAAACAGTTTTGGGTATTGATTATTATTATCTCTTAGATTTCATATAAACTCTTTTTACTATAATCAATCCTCATTCTTGGAACTTAAGTATGACTATTCGTGAATTTTTATAATTTTAAAACATTTATGAATTACTAAACCATAATTTTTATATATTTGTTATGATTTTATTATTAACTTGTTATTGATGATTACTTAATACTTGTGAAATAATACAAATAATGCTAAGTCATTTTCTATATTATTTATTTAATGTATGTTTATCTACTTCAGAATGGAATAGATACTGGATGTACAACATTGATCGGATCACTAATGAATTTTAGAAGGAGTTACAATATTTTTTTGGACTTTGCATTCACTAATGATTCAAAATGGTGAATTGATTCGATGCCCGTGTTTTTGATTGTGTTGGAAGACCTTGTTTAACTCGTGAGGAAGAGAATTACCATATCACTAAAAGTGGTTTTCAAAAAAAGTATCCTGTGTGGTATCACAATGGGGAAAAAGCTCAAGTGTTGAATAACAATCGAATCAACGGAAAAGATTGGTATGAAAAATATGATTTTCTGATCCATTTATTTTTCTTTCTGAAGCTAGCTCCTCATGTAGACCAGCACAATAGGAAAGGAATACTGGAACATAGTTCTCATCTATTCATCAGGATGATGATGTTTAGAGTGTTAGAAAGCTGATGGTAGATGCAAATACCACAGTATATGAAGCATGTGGAAAATGAGAAAACATGAGTTTTAATTCGATTATATCATGGTAAAACAATGTATGGATTTAGTAATACTGCGGTCGACTATCTCCTTGCATTTATTAAGTATTTACTACCTGATGTTGCATGTATTCTAGAAAATTATTACATGGAATCAAAGTTGGTGACAAATTTGGATTTTCATCTAGTAAGATTCATTCTTGTGTCAAAGACTGTTGTTTGTTCTGGAAGTAAAATGTAGACTTGTGTCAGTGAAAACAGGTTGGCACATCAAGGTGGAAGACTAATAAAGACGAATCTTAATCCTTGCATACCACAGAATGTGATGTGGCACTTCCCTTTAATTCCCATGCCTCAAATTTTTTTTTCAGAATAAATGGAAAAGAATATGAGATGACATGAAGATGAAAGAAATAAGGATAATAATGAAATAGTGCATCCTGCAGATGGGTTGTCTTGGAATAAATTTGATAGGTTACATCCTGATTTTGTAGCCGACCCACGGAGTGTTAGATTGGTATTATCCTGTGATGGTTTCAACCCATTTTTCCAAAGGCATACTGCACACAGTACTTTGACTATTTTCATTCACATTTATAACTTTCCTTCATGGATGTGTATGAAGAATCCATTCATTGTCCTTTGTATATTGATATCTGGACCTAGTGATCCTATAAATGATATTGATATATACCTGAAACCATTAATTGAGGAGGTAAATGAGCTTTGGATTGTCGGTGCACAAGCGTATGATGCATTCATAAAGGAGTACATTATGTTTCGTGCTACTTTATTATGGACGATAAATGATTTCCCTGCCTATGGAATGATGTCTGGTTGGTGTAGTAAAGGGAAATTATCCTTTCCTATTTGTATGAAAAATACACGTTTTTGAAGAATAATGTTTCGACAAACATTCAAATTCATAGGGCATTGATGTTTTGTACCAATGGATCATCCATACAGAAAGAATCTGAGACAGTTCGATAATGCCATCGAGACAGATGAGACACCTCAACGAATGTTAGGGACTAATATTGTTAAAGAACATGATGATTTGAATTATGTTCTTGGAGAAAGTCAATCAAATATCAGAAGGCGAAAGCATGCTAATTCGAATTCCAATGGCAGTTGGAGAAAGAAAAGCATATTCTTTGAGTTTCCATTTTGGTCATCAAATTTATTACGTCATTGTTGGGATGTAATGAATATCAATAAAAAAATTTGTGAGATGCTACTTGCTACTATTCTAAATGTCAAAGGCAAACCAAAAGATGATTTTCGGTGTCATCATGATTTGATGGACTGGGGTATAAGAGCAAGACTTCATCCTGAGTTAATCGGTCTAAATAAGTGGAAAGTCCCTGTTTCCTATTATTCGATGGAAAATGTGGACTAAAAACAATTTCTTCAGGTCTTGGAATGATTGAAGGTTTCATATGGTTATTCAAGTAATATTTTGACAAGGGGGAATACACAAGATGTGAAACCCAAATCTCTTAAAATCCATGATTACCATGTTTTGTCACATGAATTGATTCCCATTTCCATTCCCCATTTTCCTTCAAATAATGTTAGAGTTTCAGTGATTAATTTATGTCAATTTTATCGAGATCATTATTCCATAAGATTGAGTAGAAGTGTTGTTCAAAAATTGTAGAGAGATGCACCGATTATTCATTGTGACTTCAAGAAAAGTTTCCCTCCATCTTTTATCACATGTATGTTACATTTGACTGTGCATCTTCCAACATAAGTTCTCTTTGGTGGTCCTATTTTGAGTCGGTGGATGTATCCTACCGAAAGAATGATGTTTACATTGAAATCTTTTGTGAGAAATAAATATCATCCTGAAGGCTCTTTTGTGAAATGCTATTTAGCACAAGAATGCATGGATTTCTATTCATTATACTTGACTAACATCACTACGAGGTATAATTGACTAATGAGAACTGAAGATTAGCAATATGATCCCATTGAGCCTGCATTTCTTTCACTACCCCAAACAAGGGGGATATCTGGATCGTACTCGTTGTGTACTTTAAGCAGGGAAGAGTGGGAAATGGCACATCGCACAGTATTATTCAAATGTGGTGTTCTTGATGATTATATCAAGTAAGTAAACTAATAAATATATTTTTTTTCATTTTGTGATTTCTTTATATCTTATTACATTTTAATTCTTTCATATATTTTGAGAACATTTAGAAATTATAAAAATGGGACATCACTCTCTATCTATTAAGAGGAAGGAATTATTTCACAACAAAGAATTTTCTGCCTGGTTAAAGTCAAAGGTAATATATTTCTCTTTCTTATTTTCATAAAATAATCACATGTCCCTATTTAATATTATATATTGGTATCTTATAGGTTTTAACTCTACCAATGATTGAAGTATCAGATGAAACAAAAAGCATTGCCCTTTGGTCCAAACGTCGTGGTACGTGATTGTATGTCAATGGTTGTCAATGGATTTAAATTTTTTATAAATAGTTGTGAAAATAAAATGGCAACACATCATGACGGTGTCACGATAAGCTCCACAATAGATTGTTATGTGAGTGCATTGGACAGGCAGCCTCAATCAGAAAATATATCATATTACGGTGTTGTTGAAAGAATCATTTTATTAGATTACTATGCACATGGTCGTGTCGCAATGATTAAATGCAAGTGTTTTGATTCAATGACAGGACAAGGAATGCATATTGATAACTGTGGATTTAGATTTATTGATATGAATCACTATCTTCGTACCGATGAACCTTATATTCTTGCATCACAAGCTAAATAGGTGTTTTATGTAAGTGACCCGTTACAAACACAATTTGGTGTTATTGTTGATGTTATTCCTAGAAATATTTTTGACGAAGGCATGGATGAAAATGATGTTTTGGATGAACCTGTCGGTATTTATTCAATGTTTCATTTGATGATACAGATAATGCAATTGTTAGAACATGTTGTGAACCAGAAATTGTCATAGACCCCACATAGCGTTGACACAGTTGTAAGTATTTACCTGATATTATCGCAATATTTTATGTTTTTTAACTTCCATACATGATATCAAACTAACTAGTATATTTTAAACCATTATTGAATATACAACTATTAATATCTTGACCTATTTATGTTAAAACACTTCCCTATTAAATCTTAAACATAGAAAAGTCTTGATATTTTATCAATATAAATATTACTCAAGAAAATGTATCTCATTGTTTTATGATACAATTGTATTATTTTACATTTTGCATTACTTTTATTTATTTGAGAATATTATTTTAAATTTCTAGGTCAAAATGTCTGATTATGATGATACTAGAAGGAGTAGAAGAATACCGAGAAATGAACAACGTTGGTCTCCTCCTGGAAACAATGTAAGTACAAATTATGTTTGAATATTATGGTCTTTCATATTTTTTATCTTGTTATCGTTTGTTTTATTTTATCATCTATTTTATTTTAGGTTGTATCATCAAGGAGACACTTGTATTTTGCCACTGAGGATGATATTGTGGCAGGGGTACTGATTCTACAGGTCAGCCTACTACTACTCCACTTGAGACACCAGGAGGCCATCCTCATATTATTCCACCTCCATATTATCCATACCCACCTCTTTCGTATCCCTTTTTTCCTGCACCCACATCGGATGGTAGTTCTCAGACTTCCATCCCTCATTTTCCATTCCCACCATCCACCATACAGGGTAATATGCCCCTATATATCCCATCACCATATCCATATCTATATCCACCCTCATCTGTACAGGGTTATCCATCAGGTTTTCTACCTCCATTAGTACACTTTGCATCTACTATACATAGTACTCTTATTGATATCTCACCTTCCCTGGAGACTACCCCCCCTCCAGACACACCACTTCAGGGGTCAGCAGATCCCCCATCTACAGGTATTTGTTTAAACATTACTCTTACTGATTAATGATAAATTCATATATATTATTTTATTTTTTTGGTTTCATTATTAGCTCCGGACTCTACCACACGACGAAGCCGTACAAAAATACGTGAGGTTTGGAATCCAAACACGCAAATCATAGTTGATTAAAATGTGGAAAATGATATAATTAATAAAAATGGCACGGAATGTAAAAGTTTTATGGGAACACTTTCTATACACAACAATATCATTCTCGTTCAACCGATAAGTTGGAAGGCAGTTGGACAATAAATAATGGAAAAATCTTGGGCATAGATTTGGGTAAGTAATGTTAATAACCTTTTATATATATTTAAATTTATAATATTTTCTTAACAAATATTTTGTCCATTTTAGCTTCGATATAATTTTCCTGATGGACAAAATGAAAAGTCTACAAGGATAATGGATTTATGGGAAATGTGGCGAGCCTACAATTATGATTTATTTCTTGTTTGGAAAAAGAGATTTGGTACAGAGCTTGAATAAGTACCGGTGATTCAAGATTTCCCAATATCACAATATAAAGAGATGATCAGAAATTGGAAGAGTCCAGTGTTTAAGGTATTTGTTAAATATATATATATATATATTCATTTATTTATTTGAAAACGATTTTAAATTACTTGTTTTATTTATTTTAATGAATTTATATAATTATTGTTTATAAGAGAAATCAAACAGAAATAAAACAAACAAGAGTGCAATGAAACACATTTATACTCGCAGACACACTTCATTACCAGATCATGAGCAGACGAAGGTAATTTAACATTTAAAATATTTATCTTTGTTTAGTTTAATTTTTTAACATCCAATTTTTATTTATTTATTTGTTTTTTTCTAGAAAAAGGTATTGAATATTGATGTTTGCGTTCCACACTCAACTTTGTTTTGTACAAGTCGAAAAAAAAGATGGTACTATGCCAAATACAGACACCGAGAAGGCGATTGTAAGTATATTTTAATTTTATTGATTTTACTGAATTTAATTCCTTATATTAATTTATCATTTAATTTATGTTACATATAAATCAACAAAATTATTTAAGGGTATTGACAGAAAAATAACCTGACAATTTTGGCCCAAATGATCATCTACATCAGGTACTAGGAGATGAGCATTAGGGTAGAGTGTGTTGTCGACCTGGGAAAAAGATTGTACCATCTCGATACTAGTCTACTAATGTTTCTTCGGGTACCGGTTATGGTTTTGTCACAGTGGAACAAATGAATGGCTCAATCAATGAAACATTTCAAAAATCAGAATAGGTGATAACTGCAAATATGATGAAATTTATGTCTGCCCTTTCTTCTACACTTCCACAAGAATCAGCTGCAACAGTTGATGCCTTTTTGATGTCGATGCATTCTGCTAATGTAGATTCTTCTGTCAAAGCAGGAGTCGATCATAGTGCTGGACCCAGTGCTGGTGCTAGTTTGGATGCTGATGCCAATGATGATGTTGGTTGTGTGAGGGGTGGTGATGGTGTTTCTGTAGGAGGTGTGGATGAGGGTTATCATGATTCTGATGATACTAATATTGAGACTCACTTTTAATGTAAATTGTATTTTTGGATTTGTAATGAATGATGAGTTCTTTAAGACATAAGATGGTGTGTTTCAGGACCATGTTCTTGAATTGGTTTCTTTTCCTGGTAAGGGATTCATGCTTGAGAATACAAGTTAGCATGTCGGTGATAGAAAATTGATTAGCTGAGTGGTGACTACATAATCTATCAATGAATATTATTTCATGACTCTACAAGCTCCTATGATATATCGGATAAGAAAAATCCCCTATAAGATTAGGGGTTTTTATAATTTCTTATTCAACTGTATATGCAAGCATTTACACTACTACAAATAACACAACACTACTTGGATCCCTGGTGCCTCATTCTGCACTAGACTAATAAACTTTTTTAAGGTTTATTCAATGTCGTTAGGCCATAATAAGGTTACTGAATTGTTGTTCTGGTATGATTGTTTCATCTTTATGCCTTATCCCACAATATCTAGGTGAATTGTAAAAAATGGTTGGGGTTCTTTTAATAAACATTCATATAGAATCTCTCTTCATGGTGGGGTTCTTATGTCTAGTGTAGATGATTTGATTATTTTAGATTCATATTCCCCTTATAATTTTTCCATCCATTTCATTTTCATTTAAATTGTTTGTCTCCTCCCATCATCTAGGGTGTGGCGAGAAATACACCATATTAGTTTTCACCAAATTTGGATTATATTTTCACATGAGGACACAAATAATGAGATTATACTTATTCTTATTGGATCCATTTTATTTCTATATTATTATTATTATCATGTATGGGTTGAAGCGTACCTGGCTGGAGTCCAGGATAGGCTGGTGATTCTAGTAGAAAAAAACATTTCATCACCAACCCACTTATCTGCATCAATTATAGAGTTGATTCAAGACTCAATTGATCCTTAAAGGAATCATAATCATCCAGGTGATGGCCATCACATTAGTGTGAAATTTTTTATTTAGAATTATGGGCCTTTAATATGATAGTTGGATGATGCATCATTTGATAGATGAGCTCATGGAACCTCCTCTCTTTATTATTAACTGTTTCTACCAATCATTCCACAATATTATGTTTCTACCCCAGTTGCTGTAGAGGAAAAAATGATGTAGGCTAATATAGTAGTATTATATCACCATAATCACTGAGAACCCCCTAGAAACATTTTATGAACAATAAGAATGTCTTAACTAGATCTTTCATGATTTGGAGGTGGGAATCGTTGATCCCCATCCATTGTATGACATCATAAGAAAAAAATATAACAACTCAGCAATAGTTGGCTAGTAAAGGGTATTATGTTATTTAGATGATTAAAATCCTCTAGATGGTCTAGAAACGGAAGTTTCTGGGGAAATAAAATAGATTCATTATATAATATTTGAGCTGCTCAATTGAATAAACAAGGTGGGTGGTGCTTCGATGTTCAATTGATGCTTCATGTTTATCTCTCACTAACATGAAAATTTAAGCAGATTAACACTCACTATTGTCTAATCACAAATCTATTCTATGGAATACTCATAGAGTCTCTAGATTTCATTAATTAATCCTTTTTTATAAACATTATCAATAAATTAATTTTCTAATCATTTCATATCTTTGTCTAGATTTATTTTATTAATGATGTACATTATAATTATTTGATCTAATGTTTCATAGATCATTAATGATACCAATCCATTTCATAATATAAATTAAAACTGAATTTTTGTATTTGATTGCTTAAATCTTAATATGTTATTCTTGAGAAACCCTAATAAATTCTCACTGACAAGATATTCTATACTAATGTATCTGCTACAGTATTCTTGTGATAAGGATATGAATTTGGCTTTTTCTCAGGCCTCCCAGTTATATAATATATGACATGGTAATTTTTTTCTCCTTTTCTATTTATGAATAGTTGATATAGAATGGGGAATGAAAATTTCATGCCCATCCAGAAGAGAATTCATTTTTTCCCATGATTACGTTGTCAAAATTTCAACCTAGAGGGCATGGTGTATTTTTTATTTAGATACTATAATGTCTTGAAAACATGACCATTCCTCTATTTTATTTCAAGGTCTTCTTTCTTATAACATATCCTACTATCCATATTGAGGAGTACATCAAAAAGGTTTATTTCCAGAACCAGGAAATCCCATTCCAGATTGACCCTTGAAAGAGTGAGAGTGTAGGATGTTTGGACCTGAGAATATGGTATTCCTCGGTTATACCAAGATCTTATATTTATATGGTTGGCATGATATCATGAAATGATCAGGGGGAGGGGTTGTGCAGTGGGGAGGGGCAATCAGGGTGCAAGGGGAATAGGGAGGGGTGAAATGTAGGGAAGGGGTGTGTTAGGGACGGGGAGGGGGGGGGGGTGCTGAAAGGGGGCAGGGGGCGTTGGTGCAGGGGTAGGGGTGAAAGAGGGGGCCAGGGGGTGCTGGTGCAGGTCCAAGGGGTGAAAGAGCTTCTTGATAAGAAACATCATGGAGTTTTAAGAATAATAGATGATGTTGATTTGATGCTTGGGTTATTCATCACAGCTTAAATCATTGTGATTTGAGCTGAATAAGTTATGTTTGAAAAAATAAATATCTTTATTAATGATCATCTCATTATATCACCCACTCACATAGGTTGAGGTCCCATATCTCATCTCGTATCGCCAATCAATTCTTTAGGTCAGGTCTCTTATCATATCATGTACCACCACTATCTCATTCAAGACATGGCCTAAATGAATACATTAAGGGAGTATGAAATACATAGAGAACACAACCATAAACCTAGCACTTGGCTATCCAGTAAGAATTACCTAGTTCCACACTAGAATATACCCCACTATAAAACTCATAATCAACTATTTTTTCCTTTATTATACTTGGTACCCAGTGTATGTAGACATGGGAATTAATGGGTCTTAAAATTAAGTGGAATGGACTTGAAACCAACGAACTGCTAATTGATTACCCCATGAACCACATGAAAACCTAAATAGGCATAAAAACTCTTCAACATACATCACAACACTCCGATTCTTTTTCTAAATAACACTTCTTGAAACTATCGCTACTTGGAGACTAAAAATTCAATTTCATTTGAATTATCTGACTCATAACGATATAGGTAATTATAAACTCCCCACTAAATGGATAAAAATCCTTGGAATGAATTCTAGATTATCCAAAAAATCAAGATTTATTAATCATAATGGAAACAACAACTCAGTCCAAATTCAAGATTGGATTCTTTGAAATCATCCATCATCCTGATCTAGGGAAAAAAATATTTTTCTGAAAAAACATCACGAATGATCCTTTATACACATATTTCATTATGTGGATGAAGTGGAATGAAATTTGGAGGGTGGGTAGGGGTTAATGGGGTGGGGACTATGGGTGTGCGGTGGGTAGGGGGGGTGGGTAGGGGGCAAGGGGTTTTTGGGGGGAGGGGTGGCTAGGTGGGGGGGTAGGGTGCAGGTGGGTGTGCTGGCGGCAGGGGGTGGGGTGTGTGTAGGTGGGGGGGGGGGGCAGGGGGTAGGGGGAAGGGAGAGGGGGTGTGCTGGTGGGGGGTGTTTTAGGGGAAGGGGGAGGGGTGAGTGCCGGTGGGGGGTGCAGGGGGAGGGGTGTGCAGGTGGGGGTAGGGGATGGGCAGGGGGTGTGCAGGTGGGGGGCAGGGGGCAGGGAGAGGGGGGTTTCTAGGGGGAGGGATGTGCAGGAGGGGGGGGGGGGGAGAGGGGAGGGGGTGTGCAAGTGGTTTCCTTTATTACAGATCATTAGTCTCCTCTCATTTAAATTTCGTATGATTTATTGGTTTCAATTTATTGTCTTCTTTATTGTCAGATTTTACTTGGTTATGGTTTAGTTGTTTTGACTTATTGAATATGATACAATGTATTTGATTTGTTATTTATTCTAATTTTATACATTATATTTCTATTTTTTTAATTATTATGAACAGATATTGTTCAATGATTCAGATGAACATTATTACAAAGGTACAATGTGATTATAATTTCCGTTTTCTACTATTTTAAGTGACTCCATATTTAATCCACTTTTATTGCAATATTTTGTACAAATAATTTATGCATTAAATATATTCAATATAATCAATATTAAGGATATGTTTCAATCCATCATACAAGGGTACATAGTGGAGTAACACTAGATTTTGGAGAAATACAACATTGTGGAAGGTACAATGTGATTATCATTTAATAAACAACAGCATTTGTAACCTCACACACCCTTCCTTTCACAATTTTTTTCTGTATAGATTTTGTTATATTAGATATGTTTCGAAACTATCTCCATTATGTTCACAGTCACATTTATAGTGTTCTAGTTTTAATGTTCATTACTATTAGTTATTATTTGAATAGTACGTTACATCATATATTTTATTTCTCAATGGTATAAATAAATCTTTATTCATTTTCATATAAAATCAATTTTACTAATATTGTGATGATGTCTTAGAAACTTCTACAACTATTAGTTATTATTTGAATTGTCTGTTCATTTATATATTATTTGTTTTGATGAAAATTTAAAATTTTCACATATTATTAGAGCATTACAACTACTTTAGAATGATAATGGGTGATGAATCATTAGTAAACATTAACTACGTCGGGATGTTCATGATCCTACATATAGGGTCACATGGTGGAGTCACACTATAATTTTGAAAATACACCATCATGGAAAGGGGAGTAGTGACTCATTTTGGAGCTGTTTATCTTTACAAATTAGTTGCAGCACTGATGTTGGGAATGTTTTTGTTATCTCATCATGTTTCAAACAGATTTTTATTTTAGACTATCTATTACATCTCCACTACACACATATTAGTTTAACAAGTTATTTCCAAAAAAAATTTGTACATTCAACATAAAAATCTTAAGCAGGGGGAGGGGGGCTACTGTCCAGGGGGCTCCAGCAGGGGGGGCTGCTGTCTAGTAGGGGGGGCTGTCCATGGTGTCCAGCAAGGGGGGGGGGCTGCTGTCCAGTAGGGGGGCTGTCCAGGGGGCTCCAGCAGGGGGGGGGGGTTCTCTTCGGGGGTGGGGGCTTCTGTCCAGGGGGGCTGTCCGGGGGGGGGGGGGGCTACTATCGGGGGGGTCCAGCAGGGGGGGTGGGGGCTGTTGTCTAGGGGGGGTCCAACAGGGGGGGCTGTTGTTCTGTAGGGGGGCTGTCCAGGGGGGTCCAGGGGGGGGGGCTTTGTCCAGGGGCTGTCTAGGGGGGGATGTTGTCCAGTGGGGTCCAGCAGGGGGTGGGGGGCTACTATCCAGGGGGGTCCAACAGGGGGGCTTCTGTTCGGGGGGGGGGGGGGTGGGGGTGGGGGTGGGGGTGGGGGGATTCTGTAAATTATCCCTTTAGAGTTCTTTCATATTTTTATTTTCATTTATTGAGTCCACTTATTTATTTTTTTAATATATTATGTTAGAAGGTTCTTGTTCAATTGAATATTAGTTTATAATGATTTGTTTCACATACAGGGATCTCTCATAAAACTCAATGATAGGGAACTTAGGTTACAGTTTTGTTTTGATTTATCATTATAGAATAATTTTGATTGATATTGAAGACTTCAATATTATAATGAGTTATTTTATCCTTGGTTTATATTAAATTTAAGAATTATTGACATTATTTCATTGTACAGACATAAATACAAGGGGGGGGGGGTTAGGACTAGAGGTAGGGGCTTTTCCATGGGAGGGTTAGGATTAGAGGTAGGGGAAAGGGCTAGGGTTTGGGGGTTTAGGATGGGTTGGGTTGGTGGTTAGGGCAAAAGGGACTAGTAGGGGTTCTGGATAAGGGGTTGGTGTTGGGTTTATGGGGGATATGGTCAGGGTTATGTTTAGAGGTTTAGGGTTAGGTTAGTTTTAGGTCGGGGTGGGGGGTAGGTTTAGGTTGGGGTTTAGGTTAGGGGGCAGGTTTATGCTGGGACTGGGGTTTAGTGGTAAAGGGGCATGATATGGCCAATGGATGAGGTTTAAGGTAGTGGTCATGGGGGTCGTTTTAGTGTTGGGGATGGGGTAGGATTACTATGTGAAAACCTCATTGGAGTAAGTAGGGTACCAAAAAGAGGCTACCTCATCAGAAACACAAAATTTTGAATGATGGTCATAATAAAGAGTAGTCTAGGACAATTCATTTTTGTATGGATACAATGACCCTCAAATCCAAATGATCTTTGGATGAGCAGTACCATCAAGATTGACCTACCTTTCATGTACCTCATGTAATGGATTCACATGAAATAATATTTGAATTTCTCATGAAGACTAACTAAATTTTGGACATGATGATGAAAAAACATGAGGATGGTCTTAAAGAGAATTTTTTTTTACCAATAAACTATCCCATTCTATTATGTGTTTAGATTCCCTTGTGAGTAATTTGTGGTTACATCTTGATGTATCGACTGAAAAAGTGGATAAAAATAAGGATGTTTATGAAGTGAAGGTTCTGGGTGAAAATAAGATTGATGAGGATGAAAATTGTTGCACATTTGATATTTCTAGAAAAGATGATCCTTTGAATCCTAAAGAATAAAATGAACCCTCCCTTTAATACTCATCTGAAGAAAAATAAATGGAATCCCTCAAGTGCTAACATGAACAATAAGAATGGTACGTGACAAAATTAATTTATGAAATGGTGGTTGAGAACAGATAAAATTACAATGATGAAGATATATGTGTATTTAAATAGGTTCAAAAGGATGAATAAGTGGATAGGGAGTTGGACACTAGTGGACTAACTGAATTCTTCAAGGAAGATTATTATCGAACAACTGAAGAAGAAATAGTTTCTGAAATACAATAAACCCTCAAAATACTAAAAAAGGATAAGGGGGATGAAGCAATGGATGATAAATCACAAAAAATAGCGATCCCATCATGAAAATAGATTTTAAAAAGTTTCTAAAAGGTGGGGAAAAAGGATACAGCAATTTAAGAAGTCATTACCGAATTTAAACGTAAGGAGAAGGAATAAAAAAGCAGGGGAGGAGGAGAAATGTATGGGGAATGATGAAATTTTTAATGAAGGACCTCTAACACTAAAAGATGAAGTTATTGTATTAGAATTCATAGTTATATAACAATATTTGAAGTCCATGAGAAACAAGAAGAGGTGGTGGAAAAATCCTTCAAAAAAATATGGTCAGACTTTGAATTCTTGTTTCCTACAATAAATTAATCCAAAAAACAATAAGTCACCACAAATTAGTGTCATATAGATGGAATGAATAATAAAGAGACCATGCATCCCGCACTAGTAGAATTTAAAATTAGCATCAATACCGAGCCAGTTAAATTTTCTTCATTATCCAATTATGTGACAAAAAGGTAAATGTTCTAGCTTAATAACCTCAATGAAATAACATCCAGTAGGAAATTATCTTCTGAATTCGGAATTGAATTCTATGAGATATTTTTGTGCATGGTAATTGACTTCTGAATTCTGCATAGAATTTTGAATTCAATTCTGTATATATTTAATTAAGTTCGGAATTATTTGTTATACTTGCAGGTAATTTCTGAATTCTACATGTGGGAAGGGGGTGCAGTGGGATGGGGGGGGAGTGCAGTGGGAAAAGGTTGTGTGCAGGGGGGCAGGGGGTGTGCAGTGGGCTGGGGGGAAGTGTAGTGGGTTGGGGGGTGTGCAGTGGTATGGGGGGGGGGGGGGGGCTTACAGTGGGTAGAAGGGAAGTGCAGGGGGTAGGGGGTGTGCTGGGGAAGGGGGTAGGGGAAGGGGTGCTGTTTTTTTTATGGAATGTGGGGACATATATCCAAGGTTTAAAGACGTGGAAAAAATCCTATAGCCACGTTTTACAATCGTGGCTATATATATTGGCTGAATTAAGATTCTGCCATAGTTTCCAACTGTGGCTATAGCCCTATTACCACGCCAATACCATCCACGGTTTATGAAACTGTGGCTATATCCTATGGCCACAGTTTTGGGGCATTTTTCCACGGTTCCAAACCGTTGTTGTAGCCTTATTTTGTTGTAGTGAATGTTAATGATTTTCGATGGGATGGAAGGTAAGAACTGATATGTGGTCTTAAAACTCTATAGGAATAATAGTTTCATAAATTTCAAATATAAAATTTCAATACTTCATTACATATATCCTAGATAGGTGGTGATGTAAAACATAAAATATTAGTTCGCGAGGTGGTAGTCCATCGTACAAACAATTCTCTTTTTCAATTATTATTTAATGGAAGATGAGATATATATAGTTCGAGATATAAACATAATAATATATAATTATATGTAAGATAATTTTTATATTATATTATAATATTATATGAAAATTTTAAGGAGTTATAGGAATAATTAAAACAAAAACATATATTAAAAAACATTACCTATTCTTTGGAAAAACTTAGTAGGTTTAACCTTAATCATTCTTGATTGGATTTATGACCACAAAAATGAATGTAGTATTTGTGGGGGGATGTAAAAATAAATTGTGGTATGTATTTGTTGAACCAAATGTTTTTTATGTGTGAAATTCTGTGGGGAGGTGGTGACATTTTATAAGAGGGAGAGAGGACACACTTGGGATTTTTAAAAGAATAATGTTTAACCACGTTTCTCACTTTCCAAAAGTCTCCAAAATGGGAAATTATAGAAATTTAATGGTGATAAGGTTTATATATTTCCATAAAATGAGTATTTCAAAATTTTATATTTTATTTTACCACTAATTGTTTATTTTAACCCCTATTAAACTATTTTAACCTAAACCACAGTACTTAATTTGAACTATTTTTATTTTTAAATTTGATAAAAATTAATTTGAACTTAATAATTATTAAATGTATTCTTATATCAAATTTATGGTCCATTTTTCCAAATTATATTCACATTTTTGGAAAATTTTAATTTAAAATTAAATCTAGAGACGTGATGTCAAAGTTGTTTTTCAAAGAGAAAATATTCAATTTTTTAAATAATAAATTTCACAAAAATGTAATATTAATCATTTAAAAAGATCCAAATTGGATTAATTAATGTATAATTGAACTAATTTCACTCATAAATCCAATTTTAAACTGAATTATCATTATAAATTCTTCAAATGAAATGGCAGTTTTCATTAAAACAAGTATTTTTCGAATTCATTGAAAAATTAAACTTTTTAGAAACATGAAAAAATTATCCCTAAGATAATTTAGACTCATAAATTAATAAAATAAATTTTATATTTGCAATAAATATTTCTAAAAATTTCAAAAATAACTCTTATTATTTTATCATAAAAAATAGTTTTTTTAGGGAAAATATTATTTTTAGACATATGAATACATTACCAAAATTTAGTTCATTAATATCAATATATTTTATTTATATAAAACAATTATTATAACTTTTTATTATTTTATTCCTATTCATTATTCCATGTTTTAATTTTAGTAAACAATGGTCATGTTTGAATAAAAAATAAATATTTCATTAATGTTCGTTAAAAATCGGTGTTGCATATACCCCTAGAAATTTATGAGTTTACATTTATTTGAAAAGAAAATATTTCATTAAATATCAATGTGTAATATATATATTGGGTTTATGTTATATATTTGGTTTTTTAGAGATCTATGTTATATTATGATTCGATGATATGCTGATTTGGTGATGTGGACGTCGTTGTAATGTTATGGTGGTGGTGGTGAGGGGGTGGTCGTGATGTTGATATGGATATAATAATTTGGTGGATATGATTTGGTTGTGATGTGGTGATTCATAATTTTTTTATTTGATGATCATGGTCATGTGTTGATGTCCATGATGGTTTTTTAGATGTATTGGTGGTTGCGATTGATATAATGAATTGGTTTCTTGGTTATGATATTGATATGAGTTTGGGATTTCCATTTTATTTTTTTATGGTCCCAAAACTCTAAAATCACTTCTATTTACTTAGGGAAATAATATTATTGATATTATTGATTGATTATGATCACTAAAAAATAAAAAAAAATTATTATAGAACTATCCATTTATTATTCTATGATTTTGAATTCTTATATCACCATCGATGAATTATATTAGAGAATTATTGTTATAAAGTTGTTGTTATAAGAGATGCTGTTGAAATTGGTAATTATATTTAATTTATGATCTAAATGATTTCGTAGCATTACTATTGATACCCGCTATATATATTTCTTAGTTAATATAATAAATCACTGTCCAGATTTTTCTTCACACGGATAATGAATAATTTAAAAAAATTATCCTTTTGAGTATTCCAAAGTGCTTATACATCTATAGATTTCAAGAAGTTTTTGTAGGAAATATCATTGGATATTCCTCAAATTATTGTTATGGTGGATAGGTTAGATTCTAGGAGGTATTTCATTCATTTTCCACTATTTATTCATATTCATTAACATTTTTTTATTTTTTTAGTCTGATAATTATTGTCTTTTATGAATATAAATGGATTTTTTCATTGTCTAGGATTTATTATCGACAATATTATAAAGGTTATTCCACCCATAATAGTGTTAGATATCCATGGTTATAATAACAAACCCCTAGTATGTAATCTGTGGTCTTCTCGTGTCAAAATTGGATTTAATTTTACCTCATGTGGGTTTCTAGTGGGACTAGTTAATGAAAAAATGTTATAAAAACTTTTTTTCGAGAGATTCGATGATATTTGGAGTTATAAATATGAAATTATTGGATGTTTCCAATTGTAAAACTATTTCATTTAAATTTTACTCTTGATAGTGGTAAGGGGCTCTCTATAAAATAAAAATTTAGGACCACATGTAAATGATTCCAAATAACTTTTCAAAGATATTCCATCTAAGAAGTAGGTATCATGGTCCTCTATGATCCTATAAAAAGACCTCGATAGTCAACTAAGAATGTTTAGTTGAAAATTCCTTGATTGTTGGGTAGAAAATTTAGGAATTGATCATGCATCATTATCATTGGTTTAATTTAGATTAATATTTTTAATTTTTTTTTGCAAATTAGTGTTTTTTGTTATTAAAACATATATTGATATGAGGTATTCTTTATAATTATGTTTTATTCATCATTAATAACCTCATTCATGGTTGTTTAAAACATTATTACGAATCAATTCCTTACATGATATGATACTCAATTTTATTTCAATATTTTTTATATTATGAATTGTATGGGACAAATTTCCTCTTATAAATCATGGCTGTTGGGGGTATTTTTTCATAGTAGATTTTATTATATGTAAAAAATGTTGTTTGATATTATAATATTATCCTTAATGAAGAATTGTTAATTCACTTTTTTTTTTGGAAAAAGAAATGGGTTCCCCATTATTATGTATTGTGTGATAACACCCCTAAAAAAATTTGTGTAATGAAATAAAATCTAAATTTGAAAAAATAAAAAATAAACTTCAAGGATCCCTAATGTGTGGTTTTGAGGATAAGGTGGTGTCATACGATGGGCTATTTTTATGGTATGGTTTGGGGTGTCGTAATATAATCTATTTTTATGGAGTAAAGTTGTTTTTAGTTCTCATGGAATATCATGTGATGTTTTATGTGTGAAAATTCTTTTGCGGTAGTTGGGAGATGTTTTACTTGGGGATATTGAGAAATTTGTGATGTTTGTTTGTATTGTGTTAATTGAATAGTTAGTTATTGAATATGAAATGATAATAATGAAAATGGAATGGCTTGGGTTGGTTCTATTAGTTGGAATTCTATGGAAAATGAATGCTTAATAATGGGATAAATAAGTAAATTAGTTAAATGAAAAGTGGATTGTGGTTTATGGAATATTATATGGTTTTATGATTTTAGTGGTTGAAGAGAATGTAGAATAAGATGTGAGTTTGGGTGGTCATGTTGAGATTTGCTTATTGTTTTATGTGAACCCATAGGATGGTATTGTGTGTGTGAATTATTTATGTATACATTTTATATTCTTCTGATTTCATATATACACCTCACTCATGTAGATCACTTAATGATGACAACCAAATATTTTAGGCGTGTTTTCACATCACCACAATGGTGAGGATGGATGTAAAGCTAACCACTCTTCCATAATCCCTCTTCTAGGAGATGATAAATTCCTATGTTTTTATTTCTAAAATTAAATTGTTCCCTTATAGGGATGTGATTTTTAGTAGAACATGGGGTTCCATGGTGGGGGTCATACATGTTTGGAGGAGGAAACAAGGTTGATGTTCTACATGTTCATGATTCTTTACCACTATGGGTATATGATCATTAGTCACATGTAGGCTTCTTGGGATTCTGTTTCCTTGGTCAAGATGTGATGATATTATTTGCATCATTTGGGTTTATTGGCATGATGTGATATAAAGAATCGATGTGTGCTCTAGTAAATAAGTCTTTGGGGTTTGAGAGCTATATCCTAGTGGGAAAGTTGTGTGGGATACCCTTTATAGACAATCGTTGTATTATGTAAGTATAGTATGGTTTCATTATTTGTCAAGTGTACCTTTGTATGATAGGATTTGGTTATTATTCATATTTAGATGTTATTTTTTCTAGTTTTTGATCACTAGTGAATTAGTATTATTCTTTCACATGTGTATAAGAGTCATTGAATTCCCTACTGAGTATTCCTATATCCTCACCATATGTATATAAACATATTTTTGGGTTTCTAAAATGATTTTGTGGAACGTGAAAGGCATTACGAGATGAGGCATTTGGATAGTTGTTCTTTCACTGTATTATCATAGGTTTTGGGTATTTACTTGGATAATTTTATCTATATCAATTTTACTTATTCGTGCATTATGAGATTATTTTGGTTTCATTATATATTATGTCGTGGAGTTTCTTTATGTAAGATTTATCTTATCACCCGATCCTATTTTATTATAGAGTGTAATTCCTTCCATTTTATGAGATTTTTATACCCTAAGTGCTAGTAACCAATCTAAGGCTATCATGAAGAGGAACTCCTAAGTCATTATGTATCGCCCCTCGTTACTGTATAATTTTTACAAGGGTTTCATGACATTATGATCATGTTCATTTAAAAGAATAACCAATGGGTGAGTTAATTACATAAGGAAGAACATCCGTCAAGGGGTATAAAAATCATCCCAATGGGTGGTTCAGGTTGAGGTGAATGACCTCCAATAGTTTTAATTATATCACATCAGTTGTATAATTTTAGGAATTTGGTATTAGAAAATAATTTCAAATTTTATGGTAACATATGGATAATCTGTCATGGAGAACCATGGCGTAATTTATAAACATAAAATAAATTAGGAAAGAAAACATACACAAGATAACTTCTATGATGGATGATCCATACATAAAATATCAAGGCTTGATTCGATCTAGTTAGAGAGGAAATAAAGAAAAGGACATTCTCCTTAGAAATAAGGTAAATTATCTCACATAAAGATAACACCATGTATGTAAAAACAAACTGATATATGGGGAATGAGGGTTCATAGACTCATTAATACACATCCAACAAGACAAACGACACTTGAAATTGAGGGTGGTTTAAGAGGATCTCCTTATGTGTAAAGGAGGAGAGGAGGATCTCCATAAGAGGGATATTGTGTGTGGGTAATAAGATAACGAAAGGGGAAAGAAATAAATATGATCACCTATAAATTTCTGAATAGATCACCCATCTAATAGAGGATAACAATTTTTTTGTGTAGTTGGCCAATCTATGTTCCAATAATGCTTGGTCTACTAGAGAAGGTGGTAGCTGTCAAGGATCATGAACATTGACTAAGAAACCATGCACAAACCAAGTGTTTATACTCTAATAAAAACATATCAATAACCACTCTTATTTGAGAACTAGTTCACAGGTTTAGACCAAACCACACAACACCTTCAGCCTCTATGAACAAAACCCACAGATTGTCTTGGTGGGATGCATGGTTTCAAAAAAACCATCCTTCATTACCATCTTTTATTGGATTTGATTTTGTGGATCCTAATGCTCCAGAAACTCATATGAAATTCTAAGACTTCTATGAAGCCTTAAACCATGTCTAAAAACAAAATCTCAAGGGTTTTCAAATATCGATGATACATTATGAAAATTCTTTTAAATAATCAAACATCCACCAAATGGTAAAAATAAAAATCCATTGTAAGTATACCTTGGTAAAAAAACAAAATATGTTACAACTAGCCCACCACAGAACTTATCAAAACTATTAAGACATGGTGAGAAAATAGAATATCATCTAAAAAACTTAGGTCAAGGAGCTTCATTGAAATGGGAATGTTGAATTTATAAATTCCTAACCCAATTCCAATAATACCATTATTTTTATATTTCATGATTCTTAAAAACATGAGTCAATAAATTTTTAAAAACTAAAGTGTCAAGAAAGTGATTCCTTAAGCCTGTCACACTGGAGACATGATCACATCCTCATATCCTTAACCTTTGGCCATAATATACTTTCCATCATAGGTTAAAGAATTTAAAATTACATGTCTGACTCATGTTATCTCTTCCATTAAAAGAATCTATTTTAATATTCTCATATCGTTATACTGACACTCTTGGCATGAACCTTAGATTAATGAAATGTTAAACTTCTAATAAATCTCAATTATCATTTTGGGTCCTTATTTTCATTACAAAACCCCAGTTGACCCACATTACACTCACATAAAACATATGATGTGCCATAATAAGTTCTTTACCAATCACATTTAATTGGAAAATAGGAAATCAATTCATGCCACTCCTAGCTGACTATTTTCAAAATACCCATCTTAGACAGCCAGTGTTATTCAATAATAGGTTCCTAAAACCATTGTAATTAGGTACCTTGATATTCTCTTTGAGATTTTTCATTGAATTCCATAATGGGAATCTATTGATTTATCAATCCAAATATCCATTTGTGTTGTCATTCCCAACACAGACATTATAGGACACATTATCAATCACTCTTGGTTCATAACCCTTAAAAATCAAATCCTAGTTTGACTAGAAACTCAGGTGACTGTGGAATCATATAATGGATTCCATGTAGCACTTAAAAGGTAGTCCATACTACATTGTTTATGAGTTATATGTTAGTACAAAGGTGAAATGTAAACATATAAAGTAAACTAACTATGCCAAATACGGTATATTCTTAGTGGAAAAGGCTCCTAAACTTCACAGGATCAAAACCATGCTCTAATACCACATTGTAACATCCCATCCTAGGAGGTACTTAGATGGTGCCCTGATCAGCTCAATCATAAGGCCCTAATGTGCCTTCCCTTATGTAAGATGCCGCCAACTATAAGAAAGAGGAAAATGAGGGCATGGTTGGGTGAATATATGATCATGATCAATGTAGTAAAATTATATATCATATATAAGAAAACATACATCAAATTTAGTATGAAGTAAATAGAGAGAAGTTGAAGAATAATAATAACTAAATAGAAAATTATTGAATGGAAAACAATGACTACACAATGATTCTTATACATATCACTGAAAATTAAAACAATAATTTATACATTAGTTAATTGATAATAAATATTTAAAAATGAAAGAATCAAAAGGTCCATCCCTACGAGTATTGTAAGCTCCGACTCAGTCCTGTTCTCCTAACTCTCATATCTTTGTATAATCATAACAACACATGCATTAATCTATTAACCTGGTCCTAAAACCATAAGGTCTACTTTAGTATCCAATGTAATTTAATCCTATGTATGGTGCGATATATACATAGTGAAACACCACCAATAGTTTTTGAATCATAATCCAATCTATGAAAAGAAAGTACAATAGGGAGTAGTTACAATTAACTAGGTAGTAAATATACTAATAATCCAAATTAAATGTAACACCCCAATTAAATGAAGAATAAGACATATTTCATATTTATTAATATTTTTTAATTAAATATTACTTTTACTTTAAAAGGGTTTCTATGTTCAATAGTGTATCCGATACACAACAACGATTTTTTTTGAAATCTTACGCTGCACACTAATAATATAATATTATTATTTTAAATGATAGTTAACTCCTATCCATTGTATTGTTGTGAATTAACAAAAATAACTACAATATGATTATACGTGTTTGTTAAATGTATTTACATTTATCCAATAAATGTAAGAAGCTTAAAATGTGAATGAATCTAATTTTAACCATAATTTAAATTAAAAGGCCGATTTATCACTTTTTAAGGGAGACCCCCATTAAAAATAGTTTTGGCCACATTAATGAATTCTATATGACAAAATAAAATCTTTCTTTAGAATCTGGACATCAAAATTTACATTGTGTAAATTTTTGGAATTTTTTCGATAAAGTTTATTTTTAATGAATAGTGCAAATATTGTATTTTAATTCAAAACTCTGTTTTAATCTAATTTATTTATATGGTTAGATTATATTTTTAAATGGTTTTAAAGTTAAATTAAAATATATTTTTACCATTTAATCCCATTTTTGTCATTGGAATTAATTTCACTTTGAAATTGGACATAAACAGGTATCAATCTTTTGATGGTTATTGTTTCTTAAAAACACGGTATTTGTTTTGATAACGAGAATAAATTTTAAAATTAATTAATGGAATTCAATGTTTTGAATTTTGAAAAATTAAAATAATTTTTTAATTCAGAATATCAGATATAGATTAGGTTTAATTTTTGGTATTTTTCGGAAAAACATCAATTTTTGATGAATAGTGAAATCACTTAGTCGTAGTTAAAAAAACTGACTTTTTCATTTAAATGAAATTTTACAACTTATATGAATTTAATTTCAAAAATACGACATAAATGGTTGTTATAAAGAAGAAAAATGTTGTTCATTAAGATGAAAATAATTTTTGGTGAATAGAATGTTTTGACTTTTTTTACCGCTGTTAAAGGTAAATAAGGCAATTCAAGGTTAAAAGAATATTATAATTATTCAAAATTACCTTAAAACTTTTCCTACTTTAATGGATGAGTATTGGACGACCATGGGAATCCTTGGGATGAATATGGGGCCCCATGGAGCCACTTATGAAAGATAATGTCACTTTAGATTAATTAATTTAATGTAAAGACAAAATTGACATTAACAAAAATGCTTTAGTAATTAATTGTTATATGGTGTTATATAAGTACTATGTTAGACAATAAATATTCATTGGAAAGATAAAACAATTTAATACACAATATGTTTTTTTATAATTTTTAGACATAAAATAAAATAAATTATTTATGACATAATAATGATGCAGTATTTACCTAATTAATAAATGATTTAAATAAATAAGATTATAATGATTAAAATATTATCCAAAACAAGTCCAATTATGATTGGATGATTATATTTCGACATTTAGTCATATTATCTTCGAATATAATGATTTTTTGACCTTTTTAAACCGAAGATATGTTTATAATAATATAATGTTTTCCCACTTTCCCAATGAGCCCCTCCTCTCCCTTATAAAAGGAGACCATTTCTATCCAATTCCCCACACCTCTCAAGGAGTTAAGCTCGTCCAAACTCTACCCCATTAAGATCCAAAAATCCCTATCCTCATCATAGAATCCTTACCTTATGAATAAGGCACTTCAAGAAGTTATTTGGTTCATACCAAAGGGAGTTACCCAAATTAAAGGTAATGGTTTCTCTTAAATTGTTTTATTTTATTTTACTTCTCCAACCCCTGAACTCTTTTTATTCCTCTATTTTGTAACAAAAACAGTATCCTCAATACTCTAGTATGTTTTTATGAGAAGTATTAGAACTACACTTACACACACATCCATCTAATGGGTGATGAACATAATGTTTCTCTTGATGGAAAACTAACACCTAATGAAACGATGATTGTTCAATTACCTCTTATCGCCCCTCATGGAGGCCATTCTGATGGAAATATATTTATAATTGATATATATTATGTTTATGATTTCATATTTCTTATTTAATTCCCATTTATATCACGCCTTTATGGTTTCCATCGTGGGTAAATACGATAATCTCATTTGATGAAGTGCGGACTACCACCCTCTCAAAGTGATGTGACTCATTAATGCCTTATGTGGGATTTATAAAGGACAGAGTTAATGATATTATATATGATATTATACTGTAATTATAATATAACTTTTTATAATTATGTTTTAATTACTTCAAAATAATAAATAGAAATGAAAGTAGCATTCATGTGTACGTACGGCTTACCGTCTCCATGAACGATGCATTTCATTTCTTACCTCCAAATGTTATGTACTATTATAAATAAATGTATATAACGGATATATATGATATATATGATATATAAATCATGAATATAATTCTGGATATAATGAACATTTGACTACATGGACAACTTTTAAATATAGGGTGTTCATTTTTTACTCAAGTACCAAATATAAAAAAAGAACGTTATTAAATTAAATGATTGCATAATGTTTAAGTGATATAAAAGGAATAATAAACTTGAAAAAGGTTCTTAATCAAGTAGAAATTTAATTTATTTCATTATTCAGGATATTGAAGAATGATCAAGAAAAGTCGAACATGGGGTAAGGGACTTCACCTCAATCTCCTTTCATTGAGGCATTTTTAGTTTTATACAGAACATTATTTTATACGGTGTATAAACCCCATTGACTTTTTATTTTATTCAAAAGAAATCTTTTTATACGAATATTTTTACTAAATGAAAAAAGGAATGTTTTTTTAAGCGGTGACAACGACCTTTCCACCGCCGTGAGTATTATTTGATCTTTGGCTTCCTTAACAAGGCGTAATGTTTTTAAAGGAAAAAAATACCATATGATATTTGTATGTATTTTGGTATTGAAAATGATTTTTAGAATGTATTTATTATTTCAATATCTTGAAATGATATTTTATAATTAAAATGTGGAATTTTTATCATTCCATTATGCCTATGTTATGTGTTATGATCATGTTATGGTTCTAGGGCATTATTTACATATACGGATAGTTCCATGATAAACCTAGGGCAGGTGAGCCCGAGATAGCTCTCCAATGTATTGGGTTACATGATAGAGGTAAACGTGAATTTTTATCCTAAGAGATTTAGCGAATATATTGTGATGGGTATTCCAAAGTAACTTCATACGTAGCTGTGATAGCTACAATGTAACTATGATATGGATTCCACAAGTTACCTTTTATGATTTATGATTTCATTATGCCTTTCATAAATCTTATGATTTCATGAGGTAAGTAAAAGTTTTCATGTTTTGTATGAATTTATGAAAAAATGTTTTCATTTATTGTTTTATAACCCTTACTGAGATGTTTATGATCATCCCATGTTTTGAAATGTTTTCACATGACTTAAATATGAATATGGTAATGGATGGGATCAAGGAAAAGTCAGGTTGTCTGAAACATAGAACTTGACATGACTCTTTTTTTTTCAAGAGTTTTTATTTTCTGAAAAAATTGAAACTGCGTAGAAGTGTCTACCTTCTAATCTTTTGAGATAGAAAAGTTATATCCTAATTCTCTAAAACTCTAAAATGGAAAAGATCCTCAATGTGAATTATTTTTTAATTCCACATTATGTAGTGTTTTAAGGCAGGGACCTCAGAGTAAACATGTCCAGCTCATGTTCCGTGAAGACAGTTGACCTAACCATAATTGGTTCTGATTATTTTGTGATATCCTTTACCTAGGTTCCACCTATGTAGATATAATTTATATAAATAATAAAAACATTTATTCAGAATGGAACATAACATGGCATGTCATGATGTCAAAATACACAACTGGACCTAACCTAAGAATGTTCTTTGTATTGGTCGAGACAATAAATAATTTGATAAACTAACATTTATTATATCAATAATAAGTGGAATTACAATTATTTTTGAAAAGGAATTCTGGGACTATCAAAGGTGATATATAATTAGGAATCCCTAGTATCACACCATGAGAAATATAATTATCCATTACTGTAAGAGTCGGTCGAAGGCGATCTGAAAGGGGAGTCCTATGTATCTATTTTAGTAGGGTAGAAATTCATAACGTACTGATCCAATCCTAGGTATACCACATAGGGGAAAAGTGTTAGTCAAGGCCTATATAACCATAACACCGAGTGATCCCATCTAAGTTAACTCCCCCATGGAACGGGTATTTCTCATGGGTAAGTAAATCATTTGATCTGTGAGTATGTCCAAGGAATCCTATAAGGAATACAAGTACTAATCCTGGTGTAATATATATCATGTAACCTATAATCCAGTCCGTTTTGTTTTATACAAAGGTAAAAAATTATCATCAAGGTATATACAAACTGTAAGAATCTATGAGGTCATACATGAAATTCTATAAGAAAGAACCAATGTATCTCTCAATGCATAATATAAATCAATTAATCCTTAATAATCAAATAAAAAGGTTACCACATTCATAAATAATACAAGAAAACTCATTCATTCAAAAGAGGACCATACCCCATCTTCATTTCAATTGTAATAGAAATGTCGATGTTCTTAACAATTCCATATATTATTTAAAACATTACTATTTAATTTACACTTTCTTTTTAGAAGAAATAAGACCTAAAAAAAAGTTTTTTTAATAAAAAGTTGTTTAGGATAACATTTTATTTCATTTAATTTAACGTCATTCATCCCTTACTTGAGGGTTTAATCACTATACATAATGGTTGACGAACTAGAATCATGGAATTATAATGGTTTTCTTATAAAAAACCCCCAAGGGGTGGGTTAATTAAAAAAGGAGGCATAAATTTTAAGGCATATAAGAAATCACCCCAAAGAGTGATTTGGGTTGTGGTAAAAAATATCAAACAATTGGAATTAAATCATAATGGTTGTATAATTTAAGGAATTTGGTCTTACAAAAATAATTTCACATTTAATGAAACAAAAGGAGAATCCATCCAGAGTCACAATGAGGAAACATATAATTGAAAAATACATTAGGGAAGGAGTTGAAGAGAACCTACCTTATATCAATGGATGTCCACATTTACAATATCAAGGCACAAATTGTCATGGTTAAAGAAAAATAATAAATTTAAAAGCTCCATGAGAATATGAAAAATTGGATTGAAAAATGATAATTCTAGATATATATAATAGAACTAAAAAACGTGGAAGGAGGTGTTATTTACTCCCTAATACACTTCCTATAGGATGGAATTATCTCAAAATAGAGGCTATTTGTATAATATATCCAATTTTCTAGAGGAGGGGAGGATGAGTTCCATGGTATAGTTTCTATGTGTGGGTATGATGAGAAATGAATGTGAAATAATTTAATAAAGAGGTAAGGTGATTTTAGTAAAACCACCCTTCTAATTGATGCACATTTATTTGTCACACAGTTGAAAAAAATTTACACCATCCATGAATAGGCTACTAACTAATGAGGGGTATTGCATAGTTCATGCACACAGTTTCAAAATCCATGAGAAAAAGTGTATTTAACCTATGGTAAAACCCCTAAACAACAATATTTTTGTGTTTCATGGTTCACCGTGTTAAAAAAATATTGAAACACTCACTACCTCTCTAAATTGGGAAAACTATTTCTACTAGTGGGTTCCATAATTTGAGAAAAATCATGTGTCTAAACAAGCTTCTACAGGATTTAATTTTTCATACCCTAACACTATCAAAAATCATCTGAACTCCTGAGGAACCTTTCTTCACTTAACCCAAGTGTAAGAAAATTTTAATGTCTTCCAATGCTCATATTTACATTTCATATCATGGACTAATGAATGACATTTTCACTAAATGGTAGAAATAAAATTCCCTTGTAATTCCGCCTTTGTCCAAAACATGAGATATTACACATCTGTTTGACCATTATATTCATAAATACATCCATAAATTTCTTTAGGGGTGAGTATTTTTAGAAAAGTTTTTATGAACTCTAGAATTTTTCATAGTAGATTATATAGTCATATTTATAATCTGTGATCAAGAATCATAAATGTTAAACCTTTGTAGTGTAAATATACAAAACATGATGGATCATAAAAATTTGTAGACCAATATATCATCCCTGTTTCTAGTTGGTATGGCTTTGACACAATTATGTATACAGTTAAACATAATTAAAATGTAAAAATATATAAAATAAATACCCAATGGGGACAAAAATTCATTCCAAAACCATTTAAGATATCATAAGACAAAAATGATTATTGTAGTATCTAATATATTTTTTAAATATTTAATTGATATTGGATGTTTTTACAATCTCTATAGAATTCAAAATCATCCCTTAAAA
Organism: Viscum album; assembly: GCA_963277665.1. Lineage (NCBI taxonomy): Eukaryota > Viridiplantae > Streptophyta > Magnoliopsida > Santalales > Viscaceae > Viscum > Viscum album. The sequence continues at coordinate 1,643,912,533 of OY728141.1, read as the reverse complement.
TGGTGGTCTAAAACAATCATCAATCACACTCTTTTTAATATTATCATTGTGGACTAATATATCCATCACATCTAAAAGTATTGATAATATGATAATAAATTGGGTTTCAGAATCTAGGTTTCATTTTCTCAATATTTTTAAACATACAATATTTGAGAAAAAATTATCAATGGAAATATACAACACTATTTTACTCATTAACATAGAAACCCATTTCTTTGAAAACTAGTGCATGAATTTATTTGAATCCATTTATTTAAGAAGGCTAGAAGATCATTTTTTAAAACTACTCATCACATGAAGTTATTCATAGAATTTTGGTTTCCTAATATTTGGGATGACATTATATTTTTCAATAATTTTATTGTTAATCTACTCAAATTACTTAATATTACTTCCACATTAATTTTTTTATACTGTATTAAAAATTAAAATTATTTAAGTAACAAATTCCATCTTTTTAGTTTTGGTTATTCCTCATATTTTATTGCCATAAATCTAATAACATTACGATAAATGTATATAGTTACACAGAACCTTTGATTTAAAATATAAAATTTTCTCAAGAAAATAAAAATGGATACAAATTCCTAACCACTAGTTTTACAATTAGAATGGTCTTGTTCTTGAGATATAAATTTGTATGATATGACCTTTGATTTTAATTCCACTATTTGATCAAGAACATCACATATAGAAAATATGATGTATCATTCAGTCATTAAAAAGGTAAATTTCATCTATGTGGTTGGTTAATTGGTTAGGTTACTGGTGTCTATTCCATATCACAAAATGATTCAGAAATACTCTCATTAAAGATAGATGATTATTATATTTATATCAATTTAGAAAATTGAAGAGTTATCATACTATAATTTTTTATAAACAGTTTATAGAAGGCATCTTGTGAATGGAATGACTTCACTTATTATATTTATTTTTCCCATAAAATGTAATAAATAGTACCAAAAATTGATTTATCTACTTATATTCCACTATTTGACAATCCATGTTTTTAAAAAAATTCACTTCACTATTGTTAAACAGATTTTTTGGAAGTTATGAAAAATGTTATTATAAAGACATGTTTTTTGGATAGAATAATTACTCTTAAAAAACTCTTTTCAGTTGATCCATATTTTATGAAATCATTGAAAAAATATTCATATTATTTTCAATATAATTCTAAAAAATACTCATCATTTCATGACATAATATGAATAAATTGATACTTTTTGTATATCACTTATGGCTACGATAAGAGTTAATTCATTTTTTGTGGACGAAATAAGAAAGAGAAAAAGGGATCATTGAAAAATCATGTAATTACTAAAGAAGTAGTACTTTTAATAAACAAGATAAAAATATGAAGTTGGAGAACCCATGAATGATGATCCTTCTAAGAAGTTATAATTATTATATAATATAAGGAGGTTAGAATACAAGTTAGGTGAGGCATGTGTTTCTTGTTAAATTTAAAATACCACAAAATGAGTTGATGATCAAAAGTGATTATTATTGAAATTAAAAAATTGATATAGATCTCGAAATTGTGGATGATTTTTTGTTATCATGAGTTTATGATATCATCATATGTCATATTACAATAATATATAGCATACGTACAATAATTTGAAGAATATAATTCTGAGTGGATATAGATGGTGAAACTTAATGCTAAAGATATGGAAGCTATATATACTGTTGGCTGTCATATACAATGAGAGGGTTTTTTATGGAATGCTGATGGCATTGTCGTCTATATTATTGATGACATTTTTTGGTGATAAGTGTAATATTATACAATTTTTAATTTTATATCCAATTTTAAAGAATTAAATATTAATATATTGTTGTCAACTATTGAAAATATTGGAAGACAAGAAGTTTAGATGAGTGGATATTGAATGAACTAAAAGTTCATGGAAAATATTAATCAGATGAAATGACAGTTAGAAATAAATTGAAATATAATAGTATATTGACATTTAATTTTTAAAACATATGTAATAGAAATGGGTGCTGAATATAGGATAATTATAAGTAAAATCAAAATCTAAAGAACTAAATATATTGGTTATTTAAATGGTGTAGTAGAAACAGAATACCCAAAAAATATTGAATGATTTCTTTTTTTGTGAGTTGACAGGAAGATGTGGAAAGAATTCACATATAAATTATATATTCACAAACATTAAGTTGATGATAATTTAGAATTTCAACATTCGAATATTCACAAAGGAATGCTCATTATTGAAGATGAGATTTTTGGATTTGTTTATGATTTTTAATGTTATCTTTTTTGGATTAATTATGAAGTCATATCACAATATATGTGGAATAATTAAATGTAGTTGACTATAATTATTACTCAGTGGGATTTTAAAATTGAATCATTTTATTTCCAAAAAATATAATGAATGAGAGGATATTTAAAAAATGGTAATCATTGAATGTGATAGAATGAATAATTGAATAATATATTAATATTTTTTAGATTAATTAAAGATAGATAATCTCTTACATGGTAAATTATAGATAATATTCTTAGTTGAAGTGCTGAATATTATATATCACACATGTTCTACTGAATTTGTGTAATGTCACTTGATTTAAAATTTTAGATGTCGAATTCTAGAGTTACATCATGAAAAACCTATATTATATATAGTTTTATAGTTAATAGAATACAAAGGGACCCAATAACTATGTTTATAAGAAGAAGAACAAGGATTAGCTTCTTTTTGGATCAATGGAAGAAAACTAGTAGTCAGATTTATATTATATAAGATTACGGAAGACCCATGAATACTTTTTTTTCTATATAGAAAATTTCATCAATCCAGTGGGAATTGGAAGAAACTATAGGATGTTGCGGATGTGTGGGATGTATAATGGGACTCATATAATAATGAAACTGCATCACATTTAATTTATAATATGATTATCAGTGGATAATTTATATCTGAAGATAATAATAAAATATAGAAAGAAGTAAGTTCCTCATATTTGGAATAAACCTATTATAAAATTTATGTGTATTATTTTCAGCATCATTATATGATTTTAATATAATATTAAGTGGTGACTTACATATTAATATCCATACATCCAAAATGATAATATTTTTTGAATAACATATAATGATGTAAACTATTATGTGAGTTTTATTTATTTAAAATTGATCAGCACAGATTAAACCACTTAATGTGACTATAGAATTCACTAGGAATCCCAAGTTCAATTGAATCATAGATTCACTCTGTTTAGATAAAAAATATTTATAATAAATTTTCATTTATTTATATGACAATTAGAACTTTCTTAGATATAGAGACGCATTTTTCAAAAAGGTTTACTTATGGTGGAGAAAAAAAATTTGGTCAAGGTATAATAAAATGATATGTTTTAACAAGAATAGTAATGAACAAGAAGGAGAATGTTTCCGATAATAATTGGGTGTTGGCCTCTCATATTTAGTGAAAAAACGATCTAATATTAGATGATTTAAAACACAGAAGATATTGAATGAAAACATATTATAATTTTTTTTAAAATATGATATTATTATATATGATGAATTTGATTTAGTAGAATATAATGATGAACTATACACAATATTCAATTAAATATTGCATAGAGTTTCTCAAGAAGTTATATCTTATAAATATTTATTCATTAAGGGACTGTATGAAGAGAAGGTATATGTAGAGTTGGAAGCCAATAAAATGAAAAAATCATTTCTATATAGATACATATGTGGTAAACATTCAAAGAAATCATTTCGGAAAAATAAAAATAAATATTATTATACAATGAATGACTTCATATGTTTTATAAGAATAAAAAAGGAATGTTTGTGATAAAGTATCTTTTAAGAAAAACGTCAATGTACTAATACATACATTGGAAGCTACAATCATGTGTCAATAACTTTCAATTGGATATGAAATCTTAAAGAATATAATATCTTGAAATATATTACAATGGATCATATTTTCAAAATTTTTTATTGGGAATTTTAAAAGGATTATTTACGGAGCTATGCCATGTGATGATGTGACATTCTAACGATCGATTTCGACGAAGTAAAATTTTGAATATATTAATGATATTAAGAATCATACATGCAGAATTTAATTAAAAATGTAGAAAAAATATTATATGAATATTAGTATTAGAAATATGAATATATCATTGAATTCACAATGTGGTATTTACCGTAGGCGTGACATAATCTTATTGTTCGGCGTACGTTTGGGTTGAAGAATATCATGGTTGAATTAAAAAAATAAATTATTTAAATTATTATTTAATTAAACGATGAAGTGTCTTAATTTTATTCAATTCAAATAATCTCCTATGGAAAATTTATAGGGTTATCCACATAACTCTATATAGTAAGAGTGAGAGAGAGATAGAGAGTTGGAGGATCTTCAGTTGGTGAGCAATGACCAAATTTAGATAGAGTATTGGTGTGCCAACAAAACATATGGATCTAACTAACGACAAAAATGTGTGATATTTACTTGATATAGATTGATCTAAATTGAGGTAGGAATTTGTTTAAATTGTATTTATAACTGTTTTCTAATCATATAATGAATAAAAATCAATCAAAAAATGAATTTATTTCTGGATCTCTTGTGTTGTGGGTATGGGATTATATTTCTATGATTATTAGGCGCATGATTTTTTTATTTGGATATTTTTTATCATTATAATGGAAACAAAATGATTCCAATCTAAACATGGATGAGGTTCATTTATATTTTTTTGTGTTTATTGGTTTTCTCCCTTTTTTTATTTGTCCATCACAAGTGTTCTTCTAACAGGTGGATCACACCAGAATACTAGATAATCAATCATTATCTACAAGATACATGGTGTAATAGATTGATATCATAGATTTAGGTTTTTTATGAATGATAAATTGAGATGTGACAACAATAGCGATGGATATGGAGGGAATCAAAAGAATTCATTCATGCTTTGTTTATGTATTATGGAGGTATAAATTCGGGTATCTATTTAAGAAAAACAGAACATATAATTTTCCCACCAGTGATTTAAAGGTTAGTCAAACCCCATATCTAACTTCAATTGGTTTTAAATAATAGTGGCATGGTTGGATTCTGGAATCCCTATGAAGAACCTACAGATTACTTGAGATCTTGATATAAACATCATGTATTTAGAGAACACATTCCCTATGGGACCCTACATGTAGTGCTATGATATATTCAAGAAGATAATTATCACACGGTGTGTGACATATATCAAATTAAATGTTATCCTTTACCTAGAGGATCTGAATGTACTTTTTAGGGTACATTGACATGGTGAGAAGTATAATGTATTGGAAATGTCATGTAATCAACTATCGACAAGAATAACAAGACATGGTAATGGTTAAGAGTGAATGGGATTGGATACATCGTGTACTCAGACACAGATAAAAGAATATTACTTGATACTAGGGATGGATCTGGTGCCATTGGGAAATCATTTTTACTAGTATTACACACCATGTAGTCCTTCAAATAAGGCTTAGAGTCTATTTCCACTTCATGTTGTACAAGTTTATTTAGGATTCGTTCCCCTGATCCTTTCTTAAAGGATTTAGTATAAAATCATGTTTTATACCAAGCATATTGATCCTTCTAGAGGTAACTACTATCTTGGGTAGTGTATTTTGAATCCTTTTATAAGGTCCAGAGTGAGATAATCTATCATCATATACTTCCTAGGTAGAATTATTTGAATCATCATGACTGAAAATCTATAGGTTTTTATCTTCTACATTGAATATTATTCTAGAATGCATTGTTGGTACACCTCATGACTTTGGCTATAATCTTTATTCATGTATCCTTCTCTCTAGACTTCGTAGGTTTACTTTTTATTGGGATATCGATGAGAATTAAATATTATGTGAATTCCATTAGTTTATTTTAACTCATGTAGTATCTTTTCCCATGTTAGAGCTAGGTGGAACCATCAAGCATGAATACTAGTCTAGAATTTGGCTTGTGAATTTACCTTGAGAATGTGTGTCTTTTTTGATTATATATGAATATTCTTGATATATGTTATATAGACATACACCTATGATGTAGTGACTATTATTCTGGATTATATATTCCTAGTTATTTCCTTGTGTCGTCATGGTTATTTTTATAATCACACTAGTATGGGATTTTCCCACATGTGTCGTTTCCTATGAGGATGATCAACCATTTGATAGAGTCCTAGATGGACCAGTACCCTATAGATCTTAATGAGAATGAAATACCAAGGTGTGTTACTATGGTTACACTAATAAAAATCCCCATCTATACATTCAGGAAAGACTTATTTACAGTTTCATTCGGGTGGGATTGTATTCTAGCCATGTTTCTTTCTAGAACATGTTTTCAAACTATGATAACAGTATTTTAGTTTGATGATTTTATGGTTGACAGAGGTTTTAGATGTATTCATTTAATGGGCTGGAAGATGTATGCTCTTATATTGGTATACTAGGATAAGGCCTCCCATATGTGTGATGTGCCTTCTCAACACTAGTCGCCAGCCCAGAGCCAATTAAAGGAAGGCATGAGGTAGTGGTGAAATGAGAACCTTTTGGATAGATCATGATAGAGTGGTATCCGATAAGGTTATACAATTATAACAGAGTATGTGAGATTGGTTTGGTGAAATTATGTTATGTGTTTCGAGTTTGGTTCTTGGGTCAACGACTTTAGTGATGGTGTGGTGGATGGCGTATCAATTGACCATGAATTTCACAACCTTTTTGTTAACTTGGTATATATTGACAAAAGTTGTAGGAAAAAAATTATTAAATTAAACATCTATGAATGAGTATTGGTTAGTATTTCCTTATTGATTTATCCCTCTATTTATATTCATTTTCCATGGTATATTTTTTTATTTAATGGATTCCACAATGATGTTTTCCAACTAGGATTCTACATCCGGATCATATGTAAGATGCCCTTAGTTTTGAGGCTTCAATTCAAGGAACTATTCTGGAGGTTTTACATCCATGTGGGTCACTATTTATAACAACACACATCTAGAAACATATTGTACCAACAACAGTAGCAGATGAGGTGCACAGGCAGAGAGCACTTAATGATTTTTAGTGATAATGACCCTTTAGCTTCTGAGTCAAGCCCAACTGACAGGAAGTTGAGGACTGGTTTGAAGTGGGTACATGAGTATATAATATTGTTAGTAAACTAGTATATCATATGGTGGTTATGGAAGTGAGACTCCTCCATGGATCTATAAGATGATGGTGGGGTTTAATGTCCTAGTAAAACAATGAGAAGACTCTAGTAAAGTTATATTTCATGTATATTTTAGAGACGCATTATCTCTTACTATTTTAAGGGATGTGTGCACCTAAAAGATTCTATAGCTTTAGAAGGAAAGTACGACGGTGGATGATTATTTATCAAGTTTCAAAAACCTCTCCCAGTACTCAATTAATATGGATTTTGATTAGTTTTTTTGGATTGGTCCTTCGACCGAGGACTATGTTGAGAAATTCAAGCCAGTGGGTTAACTATATCCATTCATTTCTATAATGGGATGGTAGAGCATTACATAGGGGTAAATAGTTCCTTTGATATAAATATGTACACAATTAGGGTCAATAGTGGGATTACAAGAGATGATTCTTCGACATTATGTAACCGACATCAAACTCAGAGACCTAGACATATGAGAACATTTAGATGGAGATCCAAAGATAGATGGTTTTTGGTTATAGGCTCATAAGAGAATAATGTAAACCTATAGAGTGGAATCACTAATTATGTTATGGATGAGTACACCTCATGTGGGATCGTACGAATCATCGTAAAACTTCCAGATAGATTGTTGATGTGACTCATAGGTGGAGGAAGTAGATGGATTAGAATGGTTCTCAGGGTGGAAGATGTGGAAGTGTAGATTTTATATTATCTAAAGTTGGAGAATGTTACGACATATTGTCACTACATCCCCTTGGTGGTCTTCACTAGGCCTATGGAGTTGGGGGTTATGGGTGAGGGAAACAACAGTTGGTTGGGACTTATAATCCAAAGGATTCAGAAATGATATGATATACAATAGGTATCTTTTTATACATTATTTGTTTTACTGATATACATAATTTTTATCCATTCCATTCATTCCACTTATCTATTTTGAGACTTATATATTCTAGCTAATCCATTTACTTGAACCTTAAACTCAGAGACTCCCATAAGAGGTGAATCAGTGATCACACACTTTTCCGACAGTGTTACCAAAGTCATAGTGGTGATAGTTTCATTCGGTGTCTCCTTATATCTTAAATGAACCCTTACACCATCATCTTAGTTATGGAATTGTTATCAATAGTTGATTCCTAGATAGAATGTGTTAGATGGATTATGCGATATTTCCATAGGAAGGGAATGTAATTTTCCTTTATTTTTAAATGGAAAACCCGTAAAGTGCCTGATGTACTCATTTACTGAAGGGTGAATCAAATTACACATAAATTGGCTAACATAAACCATAGTGTGGTGGATTCTATGTGTTTTGAATTCCTTGTAGTGATGGTTGAGTATAAAGACCTATTGATTGAGGACATTTAAGAATTACCTCCACAATATGCGATAGAATTATTCATTGATATACACACCAGGATGAACTCGATATCTACACTGGAATATCAGATGGATCCTATAAAGATTTTTTAGCTTAGTGTTTTGTTATAGGACATGTATAGGAATTGCGATGTCAAAAATATTGTTTCACCCTAGGCCACACCCGTGTTGTTTTTGAAGAAGGTGGATGGGTGCATAAAGTTTTTTGTGGATTTCCATCACCTAAACCAAGTGACTCTAAAGAAATACTATCCACTACAAAGGGTATATAACCTCATTGACCATTTGAGAGGGGAATGATCCTCCTACTATATTTTTTGGATTCTTTTAGAATCTTTTTACAATTATTTGGTAACCCACACATTTAAAAAATCAAAGGTGACATAAATACCAATACACAAAACTGAACATATGCAAACCATCACAAACACATCCAGATTATGATCCCAATGGAATTTTTATATATTCCTATAATGATAATTTAAATTTAGATTTTAGTATATTCCAATTATTTCATATATATCTAAAGTTATGAATTCAAAAATATTTAGTTAATTGTCAACGGAGAGTCTCTCATCTTCCAATACAAACACTAAAACATCAAGTTACAAGTCAAACCATAACATGGGTTTATTCCAAATACCACAAAGAAAATATCCCTCTCTTTAATACAGGCTTCTACTAAAGTGACACCTATATGAAAGAGATCTATGATCTAATATTCTCTTTTATAAAGTCCCTACAAAAACTATTATATTTTGCTTTCATCACTCTATATAATTGGTAAGATAACGATGACCCAAATGGAATGGCTTTCAACATCGCTACAGTATCACACATATAATATATATTATCCTCATAGACATGTACTAGACCATCATTTAGAGTGAGGAATTTTTTTTGTCCTGAATATTAGGTACCATGATATATCAACAAGACTTGTTTGTTCATTCACTATTAGCTGTTGACATAGTCATCATTAGTTTAGGAAGAATGGAGTAATCTATTCGGTGATTAAACATCGTCCATGAAGTAAATGATAAATTTCCTAATATAATAATTCAAATTTTCCATTTACCTAAGATGGATCTAAAATATAAATCATATATGTTTCCCCTTTAAATCATGAGGAAGCCTGAAGATAACCACCCACCTCTAGACAACTGGTAAACATACCCTTTAAGCCCCAGTCCACTGAGGTGTAGGGGCTACCTCTTTCAATTCTCCTCCACCTACAGGTTATCAATATTTTCATGTACATGAAAAGGATATACATAAGATTTAATTCTAAGGTATCTATGTTCACTATGGGTGATTTTTTATTCTCTTTTTTATTACAACCACCTAGTACTATTCAACGGAATGATAACCTAGATCATTCAGTGTTACTTAGACTAGTTCATGGAAGTATTGATTGATGATATCCTAGAGTAATAAACATTTGAGGAGTAGGACATGATACACATAAGGATGGTTCAACATTTACTAAGAGAAAAACATGCTTATGTTTTTCTCCCAATGTTTGTGTTATATATTCAAGAGTTACACTCTTTTGGACATGTTAGCTCAGAAGAGGGTGTAGCAGCAGTCCTAGGGAAGGTTGAAGTAAATATTGTTTTAGATCAACACAAGAGTGAGACTAAGGTACATAGATTCCATGGGTTGGAAGCATACAATAATATATTAATTTATTTTTTATCTAGGATATTATATCCTTTGAAAACATCGACCTGAAAGTGAATCCATTTTATGTGGATAGATAGGTTCTAGAAGACATTCATGCATTTGTGTCAGAAATTGATGTTCTCTCCCATCTTGAGATTTCTAGAGGAGGGTATTGAGTATGTAGTCTATTATGATACATTAGTTACTACTATTGGTCATGTTATGATGAAGAGGAAGTAAGTGATTCTACATGGTTTACCCTAGTTGATACCACATTAGTAGAACTATGTAAGACACGATCTTGTTTTATCATTGGTGGTATTCACGTTGAATATATTGTGACACTACATGCTCGGTGAGTGGTTTTTAATCCATTATAACCTCAAGAGTTACATGTATATCTTCTCATAGAAATATATTTTCATGAGATAGAGCAATGGCTAATGTTTTTCTAGGATTATGACTTCACTATTATCTATACTCATTGTAAGGGGAACATAGTAGAAAAATCTATTAGGAATATATCTTACGCACAGTAGTTAACTATGGAATTATAGTATTCGACCTAATTTCTATTATCCTACATGGATAGAGATGGAGAAGCATACCTCTATTCCAAAGTTGTTACCCTGTCACTTTTAGAGTGATTTTGGGAGTCACATATTGAGGATACAAACTATGATAGCATATATAATCATATAGGCACTAGACGTGATCCTAATCGATTTTATAAAGGTGGGGAGCAAGTTGGTTCATTTAGATAATTTATGATGGTACCATTTGTCCTGAGATAGGTGGTTATGAAGGACTTTCAAAAATCAGTCATATTGGTATATCGAGGTGTGAAAAATATGTACTAGGACATTAAGTGATAGTGCTTGTGGCCAGTGATGATGTAGGGTGCGGTAGAGTTGCTTTGTCGATGCCTTCTTAGACAACAAGTGCAGGATGGGTACCATGTTCTTGTTGGTTCAACTCAACTCAATGAGGGGACATATTATATTGGGGATGGGATATCCATATGACTCGTGATAGGATAACCATATTAATCAATAGAACATGATTCCTACTGGGTGATCATAGATAGACTCACCAAGTCGAACCACTTACTACCTATTTGAGAGCATAGTTCCATAGAGATCTTAGGATTTATATACATTGTGGAGATAGTATAAATCCATGGAGTTCCCTTGATGATCATTTTTACCATGATTACCGCTTCTTATCTCATTTATGGAATGATTTATTCGAAGATATAGGGATATAGTTTCATTAGCACAACATTTTACCCATAGACTAATGAAAATAATAATAAGATTATTTAGGTCCTGAAGAAAATGATTTGGGATTGAATTTTATACATTCTCCTACGTTTGGAGTATCTCCTACCATTAGTGGTGATTTAATACTAATTTTTTATATCATTCCACCAATAGTATGTCACTATATGAGGCATCATATAAGTTACCATAGAAGTCTCTGCTATGATGGGTCAACCTAGGAGATTAGTACATGGAAGGAGACCATGTATTTTTTAGGGTCTGACCTCAATGTGGCCAATTGAGATTTTTCCAGGCTATAAATCTTTCTCCATGATTCATTGGATCTTTCTAGATACTCTGTATAGTTATCTAGGTGGAATACCATTTATCTATACCACCACAGTTATACTAGATACATGAATTCTTCCACATGTCATAGAAGATGAGGAATGTTCATGACCCATCGCATGTTATTGACTATGGAGAGATGGAAATTAAGGATGGTGATACATTTTCTAATTGCACAGTTGATATCGATAATAAGAAGGAGAATTTCCTTTATAGGTTATTGATTCCCCTAGTTTGTGTCCAATGGAAGCACTAGAATCTTCAAAAGAGAACCTAGGAGTGGGATACCATGATGTGTGCTGAATTCCCACTTTCTTTGTGTACAGTTCTATTTTTGGAATTAAGGGACATCAGTACATAAGGTAGGGATAATTTAATTTCTATTAATTTTACATGTTGTGATTTGGAATATTAAATGAAATATTTTTAGAGATATGCATTGTTAATCAAGGAAATTCTAAGGAACTGTGTGCTCGGAGTAAATTTTTGAAATATATTAAATACATGAAGAGTCACATATGAGAAATTTTATGAAAAAGTGTATTAATTCTTAAATTTTGAATCAAATCAGAAATTTGAGGCTCTTATTGAGTTCAGAGCAGTAGTTTTATAATAGGAACTACATAACCTTGGATCATGATAAATGTTTGGGTAGATCACTGTCATGGGGGAACTAATAGACTAAATAACATAAATTTATTACATTATTAAAGGATGATGTGACCCAATATATTTTTATATAAATACACTTAGCTGGATTTTTTTCAAGGTTAGGCGCATGAAACTAGAAATTGAATGAGAGAGATAGATAGTGAGAATCATTGGAGATTCCATTAGAGAGTGATGATCATATTAGGATTGAGGAAAAATGTGACAATAAGATGCATGGATCTCCCAAATCATAGAAACATGTAATAAATCATTACCATTGATTAATCCATATCGAGGTAGGATGTTGTTTTATTTTATTTTCCACAATTTTCTATCATATAATGAATGAAAAATAATTGACCAATAGACTGATATTTTGTTAGGATTTATTGTGAGCATGTGACTGTATTATGTGGATTATTGGGATAAATAATTATTTTTTATGGATCCTCATTAGTCATTATAATGTAAATGGATTGATTCCAATCTATAGAAATCCATGTTTCATTCCTCTTTTTCATTCTTCCTTGTTTTCTCCCACCGTTCACCATGCTTTCACCACTAGTGTTCACATGACAAGTGGTTTAACCCAGAATATTGTATAATAAATTCTTGTGCACCTATTTCATGGTGAAATAGATTCATATCGTAGATCTGGGTTTGGAATGGATGACAGATCAAGCTGCAAATGAAATAGTGATCGGTTAATAATTTATTAGGGACGTTCATCCATGTGTTGTTTCTACACATTGGAATCAATGATTAGCTGTCCATTCTTAGAAAATAAAATGACATAATATGGACATTGACAACAAAAATGTCTATCAAACCATCGATCCTAGTACCATGGATAATATTTCTGGATTTGGAATTGGATTTGGGAAGTCACATTAAGAACATATGAATTATAGATATCCCAATACACTGGGCATGTATTTTTGGAACACATATCATGTGGGACCCCCTGTAGCTGTGTTTGGGTTTCTCGTATATGATAAATATCACATAGAATGTGATATTTTAGTAGGTCTCTCAATGTGTACATCAAACGGTACTTAGATTTGGCCAAGATGACAAGGTATTATAAAAACTATGTCATCATGCCCTTTTCCACATTTTCTTGGACATGTTTTTTTAAGGTCCATCCCTTAATCCATTCCGGAGTGTTTAGTATGTAATCATGCCCTATACATCAGATGGTGATTCTTTAGGTGGACATTAGTATTGTGTAAAGTTGTTGGAATCCGTTCAAGATGCATAGAGTGAGATCCTCTATCATTAATTGTTCCCATGGTATATTTTTTGAATCATTGTAAAGAACACATTATTTTTGTTGATCCTCTACTTATCATGTTATTTTATATTGATTTTTTTGTATAACACATGTCCTTGCATTTGATCAAGATATTTGTATAATTCTCTTCAATATTCATCATGTATTTTTATGGTGGGACCTAATGAGCATCCAATATCAAATGGAGACCATCGATTATTTATGATTCATGGAGGGTGTTCTCCCAAAATCATCATATGTACAACCTTCGAGCAGGAATCCTAGGATGGAATATGAGTTATGACTTTACATTGGGACTGTGTGTCTTAATTGAGTATATAATCATTTTATTATTTTATATACTATATACACACACCTATAATGAGCTGATTGTTATAATTTATGATATATTTTTCGTGATTTTATGGTGTCTTAATGGATATTGTTACACTCGCCCCTATATGGGATTTTCCCACACCTATTTTGTCTTAAGCATATGCTTAAACTTTTTATGGTTTTCTAAAGGTCCTATGAACTGGTATATCTTGTGTTTTAGTTATTTAACATCTGAGCAATATATGGTCTTGGAAATGTGAGTGTATGTATCAATACATTATAGACAGAGCTCCCATATTTGTGATATGACTACTCCAAATAGGACACCAACCCCTATCCTATTGGTGGTAAAATTATAATATTCTTGGAAGTTTCCAATTGGAATGGGTCATGAATAGTATTTATTAGAATAAAGTATCCTTTATAATGAATAGTTTTTGGAAATAAAATCTACATGTTAAGAGAAAGTAATATTTCTTGAATATCATAAAAATTTTTATTTATAGTTCCTTAGGTTTGATATTCAATTTCCAATATTGGAATCCAAATATGTTTAATCTTTACCTAAATCATATAGAATATCCAGTTTCATATTTCCATGAATATTATTTATTCAAAAAATACTCAATCATGGGGAATAAAAAGATAGAGGTTAGAAGAATATACATCATCTAATAAATGGGAGAAGAATGTAAACCATAGATTAGGGAAAACTAATTGAACTAAAACTAATTAATTGAATTTTTTATTTCTCAATTTTAATTATAGATAACTATTTTTAAATTAAAATGATGAAAATTCCATCACTTCATTAATGCTGGATGAAAAAAGCACAATTAAAAAGAACCCCTTCACACATGGTGTACCAAATGATTTTCTTATACATAAATTATCAAAGGTACATCCACCAACAATATATACAAATTATTGTATAAGATTATAATTTTGGTATGCTATAGGTATTGTGGGATTTTTGGACATGTGGGAATTTAGGAACAACTTTTCAACTGACGGAGTATATGAAAAACCCATACTAAAGGGTAAAAATGGATGTTATACAGAATCCATTTATGTAAAACCATCCCACATGAAAGATGGAATTTTTTACATCTATCAAATATGAATATCTTGAATACATATTAGAATGATGTTTTTAATGTGGCTATTCTAATGAAGAGTTATTGTTCACATCTACTAACCAAAATTCATATAAAATATCACAAGAAGGATATATCAGATTAATAAAAACTAATTAATGTAGGAATGTAAGTTATCATTGGTATTTAAAGTTGAATAAGATACTAAGTAAATAAAAAACCATTGATTTGTTATGTTAAAGAAAATATAATTCTTTTGTGGAAAACAATTTCACCTCATTGAAAATTTCAAACATTCTATGAATATTCATTTGAGCAGGAGTGGGTCCAAGAAACAGAGTAAATCATTACTCAAAATAAATAAAAAGATTGAAATTATTGATAAAATCTTCTATCAATACGTTTATGATCAATAAATTATTATGTAGAAGGATAACATAGTAGATGTTAAGAATACCATTAGATAATTAATGATAATAAGACACATTCTCTGGGGAGAATCCTAATATTATTATTAGGTTAAGAAAATTCAGAAATTAGAATGATGAATAGATCAAAAATATGGATATGTTTGTATGGTTTTCAAGAATTCTTATCTAATATAGTTGTATGAAAAAAATATCCTAGAAGAAAAAGAAAAGTTGTGTTTTATACATAAAAAAATTATGGAATGAGATTTCCCCAAAGTGTATATTGATGGAATGCGGTAAAAGTGTACCATTAATCCTAAGAAGATCACTGGATATAAATTCAAGTTATATAGAATGAAGAAAACATGAAATAAATTAAAGGGGTCATTTTATTACGAAATATTTCTCAATAACATACATATAATCAATAAAGAGGTATTTTTCATTGTATTACAAAAATATATTTTATTCATTATATTTTTAAATGGAACCAAAGGTTATTAAATTCATTAGGATAAATGGAGCAGAAATAAATTCAATTTGGTTTAGAAATGTTGAATTTGGTTCTTTTAGAGACCACCATTGATGATGTTAATATTAAAATTTTAAAAATGTTGTTAATGATGTCATGAAAATTATATCATTATATGACGATGAATTTTATTTTGATGATATTCTAAATTGAAGTACCTATAAATATAATCTTTAGACCATGAAGAAGTTTTAGAGGTTAATATTCAATGTGATTGAGTTGTTTTCCCCTTTGATGTATATTGAATGTTTTTCTCCAATCCTTCCATGAAAACAAAATTTTCATCTCAAACAGGGATAACATTTATCATTTGATGGAAAATATAATTAAATCATGAAAAAAATATATTCTTGTTTGAACACTATCAATCTATTTATGAAGACTCTTTTTGGATATTACTTTAAAAATTGATATAATTTTACAAAAAAATAATTCTTCAGAATTTGTACCAATTTCATATTTTTATATAAATATTTATTATGAAAGATAATTATTAATTTTATACAATGATAATTTCTCACATATACATAGATGGTTGACTTCTGAATCATTACATTAATTTGATTTGATTCCATCCATCCCTCTAAGAAAGCAAGAATATATTTTTGTTCAATAGATGAAAATGTTATTTGAAGATATATTATCAAGAGTTTCGACAACAATTAACGTTTTTTAATTTATTGAAAATAAGGGATCAATTAAATCATTTAAATAAATGTGAAATTAATAATGAAAATAAATTTAATGAAATATATTTACGATCCCATAAATAGTTAATGATAATAATTTTTTTTCTCAAAAACTATTATTAATAATGTCAATGATAAATAATTATGTTGAAGTTGAATAACCCATGGGTGTTCTGGATGTGAGCATACAATATTTTTATACCCTAAAAGTTATAACCTATTGATGAAGTACTATCAATATATGCTTAATCTTCAATCAGAATATGTCACTATGGATGTCTTGAGTGAGTTATCAAAATTAATTTATTCTCTTTTCACTAATATTAAAGATGGTATGTTATTATAAATATGATAATAGAAAAATGATGACTTCATGGAAATTAAAATATATATAAACCTTCTTAATGCCAAAAAATTATTGAAAAATTCATCATATAAATAAAAAGTAATATGGTTGTTGAGATTCCTCATCAATAATAATTATAATGATATAGAATGGATATCCAATGGAGGTGTTGATGATTTACCAATGGGGTTATTGATGAACTAAAATTATGGATTTATAAATGGCAGTTTTCTTAGATGTTATAAGATGTGATTCTATAAGAATAATTGTTTCCTATATATCATTAAGAAAAATAATGATCAGTAATATTATGTGTAATATATATGAAGTTTTAGCAAAAATTATTATTTTAATTCTATAAAATAAACACATTAAAATATTAGGAAGATGATAAATAATGGTACCCATAAAATAGATGTATAGATTATGAGATTTTTAAATTAGAAGAGCCCCAAAATTTTAAGATTGACTACAAGATTCCGCATGAGAAATTTTATACATAATAGGATTCAGGTTATTCCATAGTAAGAGTAATTTCATTTCTAGAAAAAATATATCAAAATTGAAGGTATATAACTAAAAATCATGTCAACCCATTGAAAACAACCATCAATGACGATAAGGTAAAAATAGATTCTTGGGAAATATCGAGAAGATGAATTTACCAAGAAGTTATGATTCCTAAAAATTATGAAGATTTTATAAGTTATTCTTGGTGACACATATGTTTTTTGTTCAATGGAAAATATACTACCGTGATTTGAGGAAATTTTTTGATTTTCTTTGAAATTTGACAAAATATATACCTCAAGATATAATGCCCTCTCCCTAGAACCCTATTGTCATTTTCTACTACCATTGTGTTTGTATTATTAAAATGAATCAAATCCTAAAACACCAAAATTTTCTACAGTCTTGGAAAACCACATATATACATGAGTCGTGTATTATAAATGAATACACAATTTAAATTTTTTATTTATTTTGTGGACAACATTTTTCCCAATAAGAATATGATTGCATATATTTCTTATTACAATTATTAGATCCATGGGGAAATTAAAAAAAGTAAAGGTGAGATAAAAACCTCAGTAAGGGTTATGTATGATTGAATTAATAATGAATAAATTATAATAATCAATATGGAAAGGTAAATATGTAAACACACATGACAAGTAATCAATATAAATGAGTTTGTAAATAATAAGGGAATGTAAATAATTGAGCACACAATCCATCTAGAATAAATTTATAAGGTATAATTTGTATGGAATGGTAAATAACTGAAAACCACAACATTTAATTGATAAAATTACAATGAAATGAATCCATAGATCTTTTCTTAATGAAAATATAATGGCTAATAATAACTGAATCTAAAAAATGAAATTCTTATTTATTGGACAAAATGTTTCTTTGGTAAATGATACCTTTACACCCAAGACATTTCAAAACACAGTTTAAAACATACTTGGTGAAAACCCCAATAAGGCTAGATAACTGACTCACCCGACAATATTGTAGATGCATTTATGGGATATTTATAACCAACCCCTACTCATGTCCAAACGATCCACAAAATATTCTTCATATCATAAATAATTTTTTTAATTCATAAATAATGCGCCTTAACAAATATACCCATTGACTAAAAGATGTAGATTTATCAATATTTATCCAATCATCAAATAAATTTGAATGTATAAATCATATGTAAAAATGGAATACGGTTTAGGAAACAATCATTTTCATGATAAATTACATGGATGTTTACAGGAAAATTAACGTTAATTGATAACTGTAAATTGATTATTTTTATGAGACTATAAAAATGATTCAAGGATGTGAATGTAAACATAATATTTACACAAATCAATCATAAGCTATCCAGAGTAATAATAAGAATGGTTTGAAGACAACATATCCCATGTGGATTTAAATAATGTACTTTTGTTGGTGGTGAATGAAAATACTTTAAAACGATATTTTAAAATCATTCTTAAGGAATATAAACATTTCATTAATTTTTTTTGAAACTCATTTTTATTTAAAATAAAATTTAAGCCCAATTTCAATAAATATAACCACTTAAAATTGAAAATGAATCTTCAACGAAAATATGAAATGTAATTCAGTATATTGTAAAAAATGGTATTAAATTTTGTAAGGTAAAAATGTTGTAAAAGTGGATTCTTCAAAAATAGACAAGAATATTACTTTGAAAACATTTATAAAAGGTAAAAGGGTAGAAATTTACTTAATAAATAATTATTTCAAGGATTAAAATGGGTTTTAAAACCTTTTTAGAAAACATGGTTTTTATAAGAAATTCGATTGTCTGACTAAAGATATAAATAAAGTCAAGTTTTCTTAAAAACAATGTCTAAAACATATTTAGTACAAAAGAGTGAAGAGGTGTAATTAATAAATGAAAAGGGTAATTAATAACTATCTGATAAGTAAATTAAAGGGATTATTGAAAAATTATCATATAAATTCATTTAATGTAATTTCAAGAAAAATTAATGTCAATTAGAAAGAGATTTTGAAATAAACCTTTAAAATGATCATAACAATGAAGTGAGATTAAATAAATGAGTCGATTATGTTTATAAAATTTATATACAAATAAAATAGTTATAAACACATAAATATAAAGTAATATATATTATAAACAAAATCATATAATATTGACAACAACGATTAGGCAATATATCATTGTGAATTGAAATTCAGTTACGAAATTTCATTACCACTTGGTAACATTATGTTATAATACCCTCAGATTACATAGATACAATTAAAACTAAAAATAACATGAATAATTATTTACTTAATATGTTAAATTTTAAAGGTGATGAATATACACCATATAAAATAATCTAGGAGAATAACATTACAATATGACTTATTGAAATGAAATTGAGAAGAAATCCCTTACCTAACATTTCCTTTCAGATGAACATCCATTAACCTAATACATAATAGTTTTAATAATGTTATTAACTTCTAAAATAAAATTAATCATATTTATAATATTATATTTGATCATATTATAATTTCTTATTACACTTTTTTAAGAATCTTTCACTATTTTCTTCATTTATTTTTTAATCGCTTAATTTTTTATGTATGTTTTGACCTTTCATTTTTTTCTTCTTAATTAATTCATGATTTCATCATCTTGAAGATGTGAAATTTTATATAAAAGTAATATATAATCACTATATTTATGTTTCTAATAATCCAAAATATTTGGATATTTGAAATGAAATTCGCCACTGATGGACACAGTGGGGCATAGGTGGGAAGGAACACTACTTCCATTTCCTTGAAGTATTTAAAAGAATGAAATATAAATGATATATACATACATATATATTATAATTATAGTATAATATTTATTTCATATATTCCACATAGTTTTATTATAAGCATCGTTTATACATTCTATGTACAACGTGAATGAATAACATCGCCTTGAGGATGCGATAGTCCACACTTATTCTAAAGATGTTTCTATATTCCCACATAATGGAAGAAATTAGGGTATGTAGTAAATAGAATGATAAATATTAATTAACAAATTATAAATATTATATTTATCATAAATAAAATATAAATTCCAAATTATTTCCATCCTTGAATATTGGTAAATAGAAGAATAAAGGACATCGATTCCCGAGGCGGTAGTCTACTGTACACACGAATAATGACTGCGTATCAAATTTGATTGATGTGAGTGAAAGTGGAGGCCAAAATATTATCATAAAAAATAATCTTATTTAATATACTATGTTTTTTTTATAGGGGTGATAAAAAATAATTGATGTTGTGTTGAGGTAAATTAAACAAAAGAGGTTGTTGTGGAATGTTACATCTTATTCAAGTAACTCCTTTTTTCTTATACCAAAGGAATTCATTGGTTTTATATCTATCAAAAGTGAGGCTTCTATGATGATTATAGGGATTTTGGGAGATTATTTGGGTATTTATTGGATGATCTAAATAGATTTAATGGTGTAAAGAAGTGGGATGAGTGAGTTCTCTTTTATAGTAGAGTAGGAGTGGTATTCTTGTCAATATAAAAGGTAAACAGTATTGAGAAGACTCCCTAACATAATGTTTCTCAAAATAATAAATAAAATTTTCTAAAATAGATTATATTTTCTATTTAGTTTGAAAAATATGTTTTTAAAATGTTTCTAGGTCATTATGGACCTTAAGATTTAGGATTGGTCCCTTATGAAACCTAATTTTACCTAAATCGATGTAATTAATTTTAACCACATTTTCTAATTTTTTTATGGAAAAAATGTTTAAATCCATAGAAAATATAATTTATTATGATTCCAAATATGGAATCATTTTTTCCAAATTTTAATAACATAATTTTTATAAATTATTTTAAAATTAATCCCGCATAATAGACAACAAGGAGGTTTTTAAAGTAAAAAATTTAAAAAATTGAAATGTTTTCATATCCAATATGAATTTAAAATTGATTCCAAATACCTAAATTATATTAATTAATATATAATTTATCTATTTTTACTTTAAAATTATCCTAAAATATAATATTAGTATTTAAAAAATTTATATTAAAATGACGTTTCTAATTAATATTTAGAATTTTCATTACTCATTAAAAATTAAACTATATTAAAAAATAAAAAAAAACACCGTCATAAATTTTTGAATATAATATTTCACAAATTAAAATTATTTTTAAATATAAATTTATAAAATTTTAAATATTTAGTTTTTAAGAAGGATTTCTATCAATGGATGACCAAATTGCCTTTAGAAAAATAAAATATTAAATGGTAAAACAGTAGTTATTCATTTATATCTTAATACTGTAAAATCTACAGGATGAAATAATAAATATTTATTCAATATATAACATATATATTTCATTAATTTCATTAACTAATAATAATTAATTAAATTTATTTGGATAAAACATCTTTGTGAGTATAAAAACCATCCATTTATATTCAAGTGGTTTTTATATACTTTTATAATTAACTAGTAACAAATGAATGAAATCATATATAATCATATGTTATGTAATCTTATTAATAACATATAATTTAATACCTATGTAATATATTATTTTTTAAAATAATAATATTTTAATAAAATAATTTTTCGGTAAAAACTATCTTGCTTGTAATGGAAGCTATCAAAGAATATATTAATTTCATGTAATGCATGAAGAATATATATTTTAGTTATTAAAGATATATAATATATTAAATTTATATAAATAATTAAATAAACCCTAAATTCTAAATTGGATACATTAAATACATTTTATTGTGTTGTGGGTCATGCACGTTATTAAATACAATGTTATTACTTTAGAATTTCAGGATGTCACATTCTCTTCACCTTAATTAAATTGCATCATCAAAATTTAAACATGATAATCATAATCTAGGTATTTAAATATTAAAAATTTGATGCTGAAATCAAAAAACATGATTATATTTAATAAAATAAATACTTAATAAATGACAATGAGAGGTATAACAGTCACACTGAATAACATATAACTAGGTATCTATGTTAGAGAACGTTTGTGGCAAGTGAAAATATGGACATTGAGAAAAAGTGTAATTAATTATAGGGAGTGATTGAGTCCATTTATAAAAAAAATGATGATAAATTTAATGTTTAGGTCCTCAAATCCTTGAATATTTTATTATTTAAAAGACCATCAGTTAAAAAAAAGAATGTGTTATGATAACTTTTTTTTGTTTTAAGAAAATTTTCATAATTTTAAGGAATTATTTTATTCACCCTGATTATCAGGAAATATACTTACATGACACATTTAAATTTCATAATAACAATTTCACCATTTGTTTAGGCATTAGAAAATTTTAAATTTAATCCCTTTACTCCATGAAATTAAAACCGAATAATGAATGTTTTTCTCCCTAAATAACTAAAATTCAAAATTTACAGATCATAATATTCACGAAATGGTGAAATGTATTTATTTATTTATCAATATGGGTTTTAAAACAATATTTTTAATGAATAAATCATTCAATCTCAAAATTGATTCAACTGGTTCATCAATAATATTTATTATTCAAACTGTTAAAAGGAAAACAAAGACATATTAACCCAGAAATTTTGTATGTTAGTGGTTGGAGTCAAATCCTTATCATCCTTTGGATATGGGATAAATATATATATATATGATGGGTATGATGGGTTGTCATCCATAATTAATGCGTTCCTTTTTCTATGATATATTCTTACAGTGTTCCCAAAAATATGATGGACATCATTGAAATAAAATTAATCATTAAATATATTTTTCACAGTGGTTTTCTATACAATTTTTTTACAATGTTTAATTATATTATATATATATTCCAACCCTAATTATTATCAATACCTTTTTAACATATGTCAAAAAATATAAAGTCATTCATCCCCAAATATTTTTTCCACAAAAACATAAATATTCCATAAATTTTTCCAAAATGAACATAATCACATAAAACCAAAAGAGATGTTCAAGTCTTAGGACTTATGTTAAAAAATAATATCACAATACCCTTATTCTAACCTTAACTCTCAATTTAATGAAAATATTTGTTCTTCTAAAATATTATGCAATAATAAAATTATTGATGATTATTATAACTAAAACACTTGTTGTATAAATCTTTCTACAATTTAATTCTAAGATACAATTAAATACTACATGGATTTTACTTAAACATTAGATATTTATTGGCATAATTATTAACCTCAATAATCCATGTTCATAATCTATTAAAATTCTCTTTAATGTTTTGTGTATAAAATATGATTTATACTAAGAATATTTCTTGGGAGAATCAAACCTAGATCACAAGAAGAACCCTTGTTGTGTAGTAGGTTACACTCGAGTTTGGCCCGACACACCTTTCCAGAGTTTTTAAAAATATGTAAGTATGTCCTAGAACCATGTAAAATTGTAATGTCCTGACATGTGTATATTCTCAAGAAAAACACATAATATCTTTTAATTTAAAAATTAGGATGATCTTCAATACATATCCTTAAATTAAACATTATGGTTATTTTCACTAACATATGTTTTTCTAAATCTAGATCCCAAGGTTGCTACAAAACTTCTTTTGATTCCAACTGTAGCACCCCGAACCCTACATCCTATAGTTGGTGGATACTACCATTAAATTAGCGTGATTAACGGGAATAAAATCCCAAAATAATAATGCTTTGAGTATTCTTGGTAAACAAGATACATACATGAGTGCTATCTTAAAAATGAATACAAAAATTACAACTTCATTTTTTTCTTTTGAGGATAAATTTATTTCAAAATAAAATATCGTAGCCTATATTCCATAGTAAACATCTTGGATTATTGAGGAAAGGATAAAAAATAAGGGTGAGCTGAATGTCTCTGTTTGGGATAAGTACAATAGAAAGAGTAAAAAATTAATGAGAATAATCAATATCGTAAGGTAAATGACTAATCAGGAATTAATTGTAATAAAAAAAGGGATTACATAAAAATTATGGAATATTAAATAACCTAAAACGCATTCCACTAAAAAAACTAGATATGGTATAATAAATATGGTTAGGTAAATAACCAAAAAAAATTCAATTAATTAATAAAATTACAATGAAATACATCCATTGATTTTTTTACATTATGAAAATATAATGTACAATGAAGACTAAATCAAAATGAAAGTAATTATAATTAATTAGTTTCCATGTTTCCTTGGTACATGATACCATTAATGTTATTATCTTTTAGAATAGCATCTAAAACATACTGGGTGAAAATCCCACTAAGGTTGGACAACTGACTCACCCCATGAGACTAAGGATGCATCAATGTGCAATTTATATTTGAGATCCCCGCATGTCGTACCTATACAAAACAATCCTCATTTATCAAATAATGGATTTAATTCATCAACGATGGGCTATTTAAAATATCTTTATTGAGTAAAATAATATTACTTTTAAATATTTCATTAAATATCAGTTGACTTTCAATGAAAAAACATATGTATACATGGAATAGAACATAGTAAATTTTCATATCTTGAATAAATCAAATGGAAATTTATTGGAAATTCAATTTTCATTTTAAAAAAATTGAATATTTCCAAGGGAATATAAAAATGAATCATGGAAGTGAATGTCAATACTATCTCATCCCAAATTAGTTAAAAACAATATAGAGGACCAATAAGGATGATATCGACACAAAATATCATAAATGGAGTAAAATAATGGGTTTTTGTCATTGATTAATATATATATGATAAAATGATATCTTAAAAACATCATTGAATAAAATACAATTCCTTAGTTTGAAAAATAATTTGAAAATACTTTATATTAAAATCACTTATAAATTTTTTTTCATTAAAAAAAATAAATTTTCAAACATGCAATAAACACTTCAAAGAAATGAGGGAGGGTAATTCCATATATGTCATACAAGATAAGGACAAAAAATAATATTTTCAATTTAAAATTTTCAGATAATTACCTAGTTATTAATGATAATGAATATTAATTTTGATACATTTTTAAAACAAAAAAACTATATTTTCTTTAATAAATCATTTTTAAAAAGTTAAAAACCTTTTTGTATTTTTTTAGATGTCAAGGATTTCAGATGAAATTTTTTTCCCTAACTAAAGAGTGAAATGATGTTGGATTTTCATAAAAACATTTTATATAACATTTTTCATACCAAAGAGTAATGATATTGTATTATTACTTGAAAAGGTTCATTAATAACCTTATGAGTATAAAATTAAAGGGTTTATTAAATGATTATCATATAAATAAAATTAATGAAATTTCAAGAATTATAAATATCTGTTATAATGAAGAGATATATGAAGTAAAAATATATAAATATATATTCAATGACATTATACACATAATCATATAATATTAATGAAAATGAAGAAGTAATGTAATCCAGTGAAAATGAATTGAGTTATGCAATTTCATTACCACTTGGTACTTTAATTTTAAACCCCCTTTGATGAAAAAATTAAAAATGATACTCAAAATACCATGAATGATTAATTATTAATGATATTAAATGTAAAAGGGGTAGAATGTTAACCGTATTAAATAATAGAGGTGAATAAAATTATAATATAACTATTTGGAATGAAATTGAGATGTAATCCCTTACATTACATTTCTTTCAGAGTAAACATGCTTCAACCTCATGTATATTATTATTAAAAAATTTAATAACTTATAAAAAAACCATAGTCACATTTATGATATCCTATATGATATTTTTATAATATCTTGTTATGCATTTGTTAACAATACTCCATTATTTTCATCATTTTGGGTCTTAATTACCTTGTCTTCTTGTATGTTTTGACATCTTACTTTTATTATTATTACTTATATCTTGATGTAATCATCTGTAGGATGTAAAATACTATTTTAATATACTAAATAAACACTATATATTTATTTATAATAATCCATAATGACTTTATATAGGAAATTGAATTCATCGTCCAGGGATATGGTATGCCATATCCCAACATGATCTCTACTTCCATTTCCTTAACATATTTAAATGAATGAAAAGTAAATGATATATATATATATATATATATGTATCATATTTCCATTATCATGTTTATTACATATACTTCACATAGTTTTATTTAAAATATTCTTTATTGATTCCATGTATATCTTGAATGAATCGCATCACTTTTCATGTGGGGCTAGTCCACACATCCACAAATGATGTAATCGTGTTCCAAAAAATGGAAGGATTGTAGATATATATTATATAAAATATTTCATAATCATAAATAAAATATAAATATAAATATAAATATAATATAAAATATAAATCCTCATTATTTCGAAACATTATAGGTGGTAATTGGAATAATTAAAAATAATGGTTCGTGTGGCGGTAGTCTGCGGTACTGATGATTGATTGTTTCATATACAATTTGATAGATTTGTGTTAAATTTTAGGTAAATATAATATCATAAAAACATGTATGTATTTTTAATATACTAATCTTATAATATAATTATGATAAAAAAATAATTGAATTGGTGGATTAGTAAATGAAACAAAAGAGATCATTGATGAATGTTACATCTTATTCGAGTAATGCATTTTAATTTATACTAGAAAGCATTACTGGTTTTCTTTCATCCCAATGTTAGGATTATATGATGAGGATAGGTATGTTGGAAGATTATTTTGGAAGGTTTTTTAGGATTTAATCGGATTTATAGGTTTAAATAAGTGGGACGGGTGGGTGCCTTTTTATAGTGGATGAGGAGTGGCAATGTTGAAAAAATAAAAGGTTAGACACTATTGAGAGGTCTCCCTTACATCATGTGACAAAAATAATGAATGAAATTATCTATAATTTTGAATATGGTCTAAATATGTTGATAAAATATGTTCTGAACATGTTTTTAGGCCATTTTGGCTCTTAAGATTAAGGGTTCTCCCCTTATTAAGTTTAATTTTACCTTAATCATTGTCATTAATACTATCTACTTTCACAAACAATTTTGGTCAAAAATAATATTTATCTTATTATAAATTATATATAAATATTACTAAAAATATGGAATATAATTTTCTCATATTTCAATAATATAAATGGAGGAAATTAATAAAAATTCATTCTGTAGATAGGATGAAAAAGAGGGTTTTTAAAGAAAAATGTTTAAAATTTGAAATTTTCACTTATCCAATTTCAATGTAAAATTGATTATAATGAAATAAATTTGATAAATTTCTCTATAATTAAACTAATTTTACTTTAAAAAATAATTAAATTATATTTCTTTTATATAGATAAATTATAAGAAAATGAAGTTTTCAATTAAAATTAATTAATTTCAATATTCACTACTAAAAGAAACATCACAAGAAAATTAAAAAATTCCCTCTAAGATAGTTTTTTTCATTAGAAAGTCAAAAATGAAGTTTATTATTACACGCAAAATTTATTAAATTTCCAAAATTTGTATTTAAAGAAGGTTCTTCATCAATACAAGGAGAAATTGGCTTTAGGAAAATACATTTTTAAGTATAAAACATTATTTATTCATATGTTATTGATATAAAATATATTTAGTGAAAAAAATAGTTGAGAATATAAAACACATTTATTAATAATATCATTCACTAATAGTAATTAATTTAATTTATTACGATAAAACACCTTTTGTGTATAAAAACATTTCATTTATTATCATTTGAATTTTATATTCATTTCCAATTAATTGGGAACCAATGAATTCAACCATATATTTTCTTATGTTAGTAAATCATATTCATAACTTCTAATTTAATGGGTAGAATATATCTCATAATATTAAATAAAAATAGTTTAATAATATTTTTTAGTAAAACATGGTATTGTGTATAATGAATGCCATCAAAGAATGTATTTGGTGCACATGAGGAAAGAAAAATCCATATTGAATAAATTGAAAGCTATAATATATATTAAATTTATTTAAACTATTAAATATACCACAATGTCTCAAAATTTTACATTCAATTCTAAACATTGTGTTTTATTTCGTGCATGTTATTAAATATTATATTCAGACTTGGGAATTTAAAGGTGCTACAATAAAAATTAAGGATTCTCTTTGAGAATATTTGATTTGTGATATAACTAATATATATGATTGTAATTTATTTCAGACATGTATAAGAATTGGAAGAATAGTCATGTGAGTAAACATGAATGGTTAATCTAAATGTAAATCAATATATTGTTAAGGACACTATTTATTGTCCTGTACAAAAAAATGTTTATTAGAAATATATAATTCTATGATACTAATAACATTTTTTGATGAGAATCGAAAAGTGATAGAAGCTTCAATGATAGATCCAATTGTACTGATGTTAATTTTATGATATTGTTTTCATATATTGAAATTATTGAAATACATGGAAGTCTATATGTATAGAATTTTAATTCATTAGAAGCTTGAGGAAGAGGTCAATTGAAATATATCGAAAATATAAAATTTAGTGTCAGGAAGTGGATATTGTAATATGATGTAAAAAAAATATGTAATAAAATAAAATGATGAACATAAGAAGATCTTTTTTTTTCAGAGATTGATTAAATTAAATTATATGATGTTTGAATTGGGTATAGGAGAGGATGATACTGAAATATTCATAATTAATTCTATATAATTGTTTTGGACTGAATATTCTCTATGAATTTAAATTTAAATTACGAATTCATAATCCTTTTTTGAGTGTTTTTATAGTTGTTAAAAGTCCATGTATTCCTGAAGAAATGTCTTTTATTCATGATATGATTATTAGATGAGTTTGTGATATTTGTTTCTGTGATTTGTGGGGTTTTTTTTGAGAAATTCATATCCCAATATATCTAGATTAAAATAACGACAGTTGACTATAATATAAGTTTTTTTGTATTTTATATAGAATCCTGTGTTTTCTAATATTTTTTAAATTATCAATTGAAATAATAAGTTGGAAGATTATTCAAAGACATATTAAAAATCAAATTCTATATTTGGTGATATTCTTGAGAATTGTTTAAGATGAGGAGTAACTGAAGAATTACATTCTAGAATATATGTTGAGTTGAAGAGTTGAGAATACTGAAATATAAAATTTTAGGAGTTATGTATGTTTAATGTATTAAAAAGCTATAAATTTTAGATGCATAAAAATTTAATGTACAAACTAATGAACATTTGGGAATTAATGTTCTTCAATGACTAATGGATCTATAAAATATTTTTATGGTATTAAAATAAGTTCAAAATTATTGTGAGTTTATTGGAAGATAAGAATATGTTCAAGACTTATTTGTGGAGTTCATAGA
The DNA here is from genome assembly GCA_963277665.1 of Viscum album. Lineage (NCBI taxonomy): Eukaryota > Viridiplantae > Streptophyta > Magnoliopsida > Santalales > Viscaceae > Viscum > Viscum album. Next base: position 1,643,882,371 of record OY728141.1, on the reverse strand, counting down.
GAGCCCTTGACAGATTATGGGTTCTGATATAAAAACATATTTCAAGATAGTTTGTAACATCCCAAGTAAGTAATTAATAATATATATTTTTTTATCTATGTCTATTAAGGAATTAGATAGTGTTTTAGAGGATTAAAATGAAAATAAATCCAATCTTAAGCATGGAATACCCTAATATTTTTAAAAGATTGTTTTACTGCCTTTTGATGGATAACCATTTTTAAATAAAACTTTTGACAATTTTATAAGCTCTATTTGTAGAAATAAACCTATTCTTTATGATTGGGACATTGAAATTTACTTTTGGTAAATTTTTGGTATTTTTCTGATAAAGTTCATTTTTTTTAATGAATAGTGAAAAATGTTGTATTTTAATTCAAAACCTTTTTTTAATCTAATTTATTTATATGATTATATTATCTTTTGAATTGGTTTTAAAGTTAAATTAGAATATATTTTTACCATTTAATACAATAGTGTTCGTTGGAAGTTTTTTCACTTTGAAATTAGACTTAAACTAGTGTTAATCTTTTGATACTAATTGTTTCATAAAAACATGCTATTTGCTCTGACAGCGGGAATTAATTATTAAATTAATTAATATAACTTATAAGTTTTGAATTTTTTAAAATTGAAATCATTTTGGAATTCCGAATATCAAATATAGCTTAGGGTGAAGTTTTGGTATTTTTCTAGAAAACATCAATTTTTATGAATAGTGAAACCACTAAGTGGTACTTAAAAAACTGATTTTTCATTTAAATGAAATTTTACTACCTCTGTGTTTTGAATTTCAAAAATCCGACATACATGGTTGTCATTAAGAAGTAAAATTTGGTTCAATGGGATTAAAATAATTTTTTGCTGAACAGTAACTTTGAAGTTTTTAATTGCGATAAGAGGTAATTTCTGTAGTTTAAGGTAGAAATAATGTTTTAATGATATGAAATGACCTAGACACATGTCCTACCATTATTGGATGTGTAATGGCCGACCCAGACAACCCATGGGTCTATTTTTGGGACCCCATGGAGCCACTTGGGAACGATAATGACATTAATGCCTTTTATTTAAACTAAAAGTAAAAAATGACACAAACATGAGTTGTTTTACTAAATTTTTTTTAAATGGGTTTATACAAGTCAGATTTTTGAGTATAAATTTTCATTGGAAAGATAAAAATATTTCCTACATCATAGTATTTTTTTATAATTTGTAGACATTAAATTAATTAAATTATTTATGACACCATGATGATCCAACGATTACCTCATTATTTAACGATTTAAATAAAATGGAAAATCTAAGACCTACACTTGTCAAAAACCTATTGGATGGCTGTATTTTGAACCTTTATCACATTATCCTAGAAATTTATAATTTTGGGACCTTTTTTATCCGAAAATAATTTTATAACAAAGTATCTTTTCATAACTTTACAAGAGTGCCCATCCTCTCCTCTTATAAAAGACCCCCACCTCTTCCACCTTACCCACACTTCCAAAGCCTTTTGCTCCGCCAAACCCTGACCATTTTGTCTCTACACATCCCTCTATAACTCTTTGAAGCCTCACTTTGGGCATAAGTCTTCCCAAGGAAGCCTTTGAGCTCAAATCAAAAAGAGTTACCCGATTTAAAGGTTGTGTCTTCTCTTGTGTTCTTATGTTTTATTTTGCTTCTCCAACCCCCTAAACTCTTTTTATTAATTTCTATTATAACAAAAAAAATATCTTCCATAAACTTGTATGATTTTATAATAAGGAGTCAAGCTACACTTACACACACCTACATCTAATGGTTAAAGAACATACTGTTTCCGTGGATGGCGAATTTCTGCCTCACAAAACGATGATTGTTCAATATTCTTTTAACACCTTCAAAGGTAGCCATTAAGATGAAACTATATTTATATATCATATATAATATGTTTTTGTTTTACTTAATCATCTGTATTTTTCATTTATTTCATACATTTATGGTTTCCATTATGGGTAAACGCGATATCTTCATTTTAAGAAGTGCGGACTACCGCCCCCTCAAAGTGATTTGATTCATTAATACCATATGTGTTACATATAAAGGATAGCATTAATGATATTATATATGATACTATACTGGAATTATAATACTATTATGTATGATTATGTTTTAATTCCATTACATAAGAAATAGAAATGGAAGTAGCGGTCATGCGTACGTACGGCTTACCGTCTCCATGAATGGTGAATTTCATTTCTTACATCTAAATGTAATGTAATATTATAAATGCATGTATATAGTGGATATATATGAAATATATGATATCTAAATCATGAATATAATTCTGGATATAATGGATATTTTACCACATGAACAACTTGTAATTATTAGGATATTATTTTTTACTGAAGTACCAATGATCGTTAAAATGAACCTTATTAACTTAAATAATTACATAAAGTTCATGACATGATAATCAGTGATATAAAAGGAATAATGAACATGAAAAAGGTTCTTAAGCAAGTAGAAATTAACTCATGATTATTATTCAGGAGATTAAATAACGATCGAGTCATGTCGGATACGAGGTAAGGGAACTTCTTAACCAAATTTCCGTTCTATGGGTTAATCTCCTACATTGAAATTATGTCATCATATTATTATGTATTATATTGTATTTTTACTTTCTTTATTTGTAATTATAGTGAATACACATAATAGATCTATTTTATTTTAAAAAATTATCTTTTTATGGGACTTCGTCTCAATCTCCTTTCATTGAGGCATATTTTTTTTATACACAACCTTCTTTTATATGGTGTATAAACCCCTTTGACTTTGAATTTTATCCAAATGTAATCTTTTTTATACGAAGAACATTAATAAACGAAAAAAGGGAATGTTTTTGTCGTACGTATGTGGCGACAATGACTTCTCCGCCGACGTGACCATTATTTGAGTTTCGGCTTCCTCTACAAGCCATACCTTTTTTTAAAAGAAAAATAAATAGCATGTTTTACTTTTCTTTTATTTTGGTATTAAAAATGGTTTTCATAATGTTTTTATATCAAAGTGTTGTATTGATATCTTATGATTGAATGGTGGAAATGTTATGTTTCCTTTATACATGTTTTATGTGATACGATTATGTTGTGGTTCTTGGGCATTATTATGAAGACGGGTGGTTCCGTGATAAACTAAGGGCGGGTGAGCCCGATATAGGTCTCCAATGCATTGGGTAATGCAACGGAGTTAAACGTTAAGGTTTATCTAAAGTGAATTAGGGAATATGCTGTGATGGGTATTCCAAACGTAACCAAGAGGGTTACTCCCTACGTAAGAATGTTATGAATGTCTCAAGTTACCTTTATGTCTTATGATTTCAATGTTTTATTCATTATTTTATGAGGTATGTTAAAGTGATTATGTTTTATGAGTAGAGTATGATTTCATTGATTCTTATGTATACATGTACTCATGTTTCCATTCCATATTTTTATATCCCTTACTGAGCTTTTTATGCTCACCCCAAGTTTTTGAAATGTTTCTTTCATAGGTCAAAGGAATGGTACATGATATGATTATAGTTTCAAGGAAGTGTCATGAAAGAATCCATGTTTTATTTTAAATATTTTTCTGTTAATGGAAAAAATGAATACTATCCTTTATGTAACCACTTTGTTTAAATGTGGAATGTAATCCATGTTATATGATCTAATTCTCTAAAACTCTAAACCCGAAAAGATCCTCAATGTGCAATCTTGTAATAACTCATGATTAAGTAAGGTTTATGGCAGGGGCCTTATATAGTGGGATTTTGGAAGACAAAGTAAGATGTAGGGAAAGTGTGGGATACACTATAGTACATAGATAATAACAACCACACAAAAATTCTAATTTTTAATAATTACATTAGTATAGAAACTATCTCTCAAGATAGTATCTATTTAAAAAAATTTGTTTCCATTTTTGGAATAAAACCGTGTAAAAATATTTATGTGCTACTATTAATTTCTTAATCTAAATTATATATAGTATAATGTGGTGAGTTACATAATATGAAAAATTCATATTAACATAGTGAAAGGATCAAATTATATAAAATGGGTACATGTTATTGTTTTTTATTTTGTAAAATTTGGTCACACCTGAATCACCCCGAAATCTATGTATGAAGGAATGATCCAGTAGGGCTCTCACCAGACATGATTTTAAATCCATTAGGTTTAATTTTTTATATAAAATTATTTTATTTATCATATTCAATGGATGAATCCAATACCTTAATTTTTTATTGTATACATATGTGATTGTATTTGTAATAATATTTCATCTTGGTTAAAAACAAGTAAAAGAGGTAACATGATGGTGTTAAGATTAAAAAACTAGAGTTTTAACTTTTTCAATATTTGTTTTATAAGATATAATGATATATACTATTAATTTTAGGCTGTAAATTGACTTTAACACTATTTAGAAATATCTCCATAAAATAATATTTAAACAACTTTGGAAACCTCCCATATAATAATTCATGTTGAAAAGAATTTGGTTTTACCATGAAACTATATTAGAAATTCCTTCAAAATTATTATAGAATAGAAACCCCAAAAGTTTCTTAAATAAGAGTATATGAGCATGTAAAGAAATATCATATTTTATGAGTATAAATAAATTATATTTTTATATATTTATATAAAAATTAATAAAATTAGAAAAAAAATGAAATAATAGAAAATGAGACAGCGAATGTTTAAAAATAAGAAAAAATAAATTCATGAATGTGTGATACCATGTGGGTAACCATAGCTTTATATGAGAATAGTCCTTTAAAAACCCCTTTATTTACTTTTATCAGATTTATAATATATTATGTATTCAATGCATAAATTATGACCTTAAACTGTACACATAATTATTATATAAATATAAAAAAAGAGCATAGTATAAGTGTAGGTCCATATATTGAATAGATTTAATGATATAAATACCTCCATGAAATTAAACAAAATTAAAATTATTTTATTTCTAAATATGTACTTTCTAACGAAATTTAAAAACACAAAAAGAATAATTTTACATCATATAATAACAAAAAATTCAAAAAAAAAATCACAAGAAATATAAATATAAAAAATAAATAACAATTAATTAAAATACATATGTGTCAAGAATAATTCTATTGGATATAATTGTAATAGAAACATTTATGAGGTGCCTATATATCTCAAATTTTCATAGCTTCAAAGAGATTATTCTAGGCATGTATAAAGAATCAGAAAACTCTATTTTCTACTTCATTATCAGGTCTAGTTGGGGTTTCAACTTTCTATTTTGGGTTTCTCTTCCTTTACCACCCTACCTTCCCATATATCGCTCCTAGTATAGGGAATGAATCTTTTAATTATGTTATAGAATCTGGTAAATTTGAATTAAACTTATAGAGGGTACCACACATGTAGTAAATTCCCAACCAAATTTATTTTAAGAGGAAGTGGGGGTTATCTATTATTTGATATTCTCCCATGAACCATATCCTATTAATATTTCTAGGTATTGTAAATAATCCAATTGATCAATGTCTTATAATGGATGAAATAATATAAAAAATCTTTATTAAGTAATGATTTGTAATGTGGCTCCATAATATAGTTTTTAATGAGATGTTTTTCACAATTTACTCCAACCATTATTGGTGTGACCGAATTCCTCAATGTACTATATTTTTTTTCACTATTTTCTCAATATGTTATCATCACTTTTTCAGGATATAGATAAAAAATTTATTATTGTGATTAATTAATCTCTAAAATTCTTCATACCATGTCTAATCATTTCACATTATGGCCTCCTATTCTATAGATTTTTGAAAACCAAATCATATGTATCATAAAAATCAAATGAAAGTATATTAAAACCCATACTATATTTGAAACAAAATCCAATGTATAAAAACATAGAAAAGAAAATGAAAACATATACATATCAAATGTTTTCATAAATAAAAAAATATGCATTCTTGAGAAACATATTTAAGCCCCCATCTAAATATACAAAAAACATTAATATTTTGCGGGTTATGAGATTAACCAGATTCACAACCATATATTCAGTGATAAATATAATTTATATATAAAATATTTGACATCAACTAATATTACCTGATCTAAATATGTATATAGTGTATAACAACTAAAAAATTATAACATTGCATCTTATATGTACTAGTTCGACCCTAGAACACAACATCTTAGTTTCACTAGAGATTTTATAAATAAAATTATTATAAATTGAATGTTTCTCCATAATTTAATAATACTCTATCTCATTCTCATGATATCATATTTTAATCTCATCTTCATAAGCTAAAGAATGGAAACCATAAGAAGTAGAGAGCTCATACACATGGAAAGGAAAAAAATTAACTAATCTATGAGCCACTAAACATGATAAAATCTCATAAAATCACAATTTATCCAACATATAAGATAGAATAATATTATTAACCATGAGAAAATAATATATATACATGGAGAATACTATATACACATAACATTGACGTGCTGCATGTGCGTAAATCTAGGAATTTATAACATTGTGAATATAGATCATCATAATCATGTCTATACACAATGTCATGATATTATTAATAAAAAACATTAATTAATTAATTGGAGGTATTTAACAAAAGCAACCCAAGTCAAATAATTAATATATACAACCCATTTTATTGGTTTAGAAAACTGTATCCATCTAGGTGATTTAATAGACTGAACTAGTGTGAAGAATTTTACATACCCAATACATCTAAGAGTTTTAAAAGACACAACCCATATCACAATGATAATATAAACAAATTTATAAAAAAAAATGAATACAATATCCCATATTTATGAAAATATAGTAAAAATTGAGTTCAATAATGTTTCAACATAGTGATGGATAAAATGACTCAGTTAATTAGCTTGGTTCAGACAAAATAATCAATCAATCAAAATATGTTTTTCAAAATTGTGTTTAATGGTTGATTCATAATTCACACATTTATAAGTGTTAGATATATTATAGATAAATAGGAAAATGTAATAAATTTCATAAAAAAAGACTATATGAATCAATTTAAATGATAGCATAAAAGATGATGTTAAAAGGCACTTTCAAAAAGAGCATATTTTTTAAACTGGAAAGAAGAAAATTTCTAATATTATTTGGAAATAAATATTAATAAAGGCTCCATGAAATATATATTGTTTTTATATAATATAAATATAGAGTGGAAGATAATATATAGGTTTCTAAAATGGAATAACAATTTCAAAATTTTGCAAAAACATTTATTGGAAATCCCATTTGAAATGGATAACAATTTTTATAAAAAAATATTTAAAAAGAAATAAGAATATAAAAAAGATACTAAATATTTTGGTTTTAAAATAAAAAGGAAAAATTTATAGAAGGAATTCATACAGACACAGGTTAAAATTTGTTATCAAATACGATTTGACTAATTTTTAGAATGGTTATACTTTTATCTAAATGAATATAATTAAGGAAGATGCTATGAGCTGAATTTTTTGTTTTACTCAGATAAAATGTTAAAGGTATATATAATATAACTATGTTTTTGACGAATCAAAACATATAATAATGTATTGTAGGAACTAATATTATAATTCAATGAATCATAGTTTAGTTAAAAATAACTTTATGTATTTGATAATAATTGAATCAATGGAATATGGTTAAAGGATTAATCTAATTTCTAGTAAATCCATTGATATAACCTTTTTCAAATAAAAAATAATAAAATGAGGTAGTAATTTTACTATATAAAATAATAATTATTTATTCATTTCAATATGTGACCCAATAATGGGAAATTTATTTGTGAAACTTTTCCATGGGATTTCACTCATTTTGTCTTACTATAACATCCAATGTAATAAATATTACAACTATAATCCCTTATTATAGAACCTTATTCATAAATTCTCTATTATAAACCTGAACAACAATAAAACTTTTTATAACACTATGAAGAATGAAAAATACAAGAGATAATGTGTTTCTTACGCAATGTAAACTGAGAGGGTTAGCCATTGTAATATCAAAACACTCATGGGTAGGGAGTCAGGGTTATTGAAGGAAATAATTGAGACATTTGATGAAATCCATGATGCTAAAAATTATGTATCTTTTTTACTATCACATAAGCCGTGGAGAAAAAGTGTATAGCTATTGAACAAAATATAAGTTTCTTTGATGGAATATATAATGGACCAAGTAGTGTTGGAGTTACCTTGGAATTTGTTGTAGATGCTGGAAGAATCATTTTCATCTGAAGAAAAATTGATACTTCGGAGTGTCATATTTAAAACCCGGTATGAATGGATTTATCTTCCAAAGTGAGGAATAACCAATCTCAAAAGGCCTCATGTAAAGATAAAATGATCACCCCCCCGGAGAATTTAAATGACTCCCCCCTCATTAGACCTTATTTTCTTGATCCATTGATAATGTGTATGAGGACCATGGTGGGGGGAATACAACACAACTATTAACTAATGGAATAATTATTCTAAATAAAAGAGGGGATCCCATTGTAATCCATAATTTACCATAAGGATGGGGAAAGCTACCATCTCTTTAAATAGTGTGAAAGCTATGATTCTAAGATTCCTTATTTAACTAAAACCACCACACTGTAGGTGGAGAAAACATCAAGTTTAGCCTTTTTTTCTAGAACTCTAAAAAACACCAAAATATTTCATCCAATAAGAGGAATATACCATTTCTATCATGATTTTTTGAACCGACACATTGAACCCACATAAGCATAAGGTTAGTACTCACTATTATTTGAGAAGAAATCATTTTTACTCTTAGTATTCACTTTTTTAGAGGTTAAGTGTAAATATATAACTTATTTTTAATATTATTAATATAAAAATGAGTGTATAATTATATAATCTTAATAATATTCATCAATAAAATATCTATCTATTAAGTAGTTTTCTATAACAAACGATAAAAAAAGTGTTAGTAACTGAAATATGTCATACATGGAGGTGGTAGTATGCATGTAACACAAGTAATATTTTCATTTTTAAAGGACTAGTGGGAGATAAATAGTGGGTTTTGTAATTTTATAATGGAATATCAATATACTAATGAAATTTATTTCATAATATTAGCATGTCTATTTTATTTCTTAAGTGTATTTATGTGAATTATACAAAATACATTGTTAGAGAGGTGAGAATAGTCTCATTTAGTGTTCAAGTCTTCTCTAAAATGACCACATAAAAATAATAGACATATAAAATTTTATTTTAACCAATGTATTAACAATTTATAATGGGATTCTTGGAGAGGAAAAATGGGAAGTTTTCTCTGAGGTATTTTAATGGCATGTGAGTCTCGTAGAGGTTTGATGTTAGATCCTTTTATGAGGTAAAAGTGTAATTTTCATTATAGATTATTGTTATTTGATGGGTAAATATGGAATAAAATTGGATTTAAGAGAGTTCGGTGGGGAAATACCGGTTTTCCATGTGTGTATAACATTCTAACATAATAAATACGTTTTTTATTTATGTGTGTCATAGAATTATAAAAAAATGTATCCACTATAAGTTAAAGTGTTTTACCCATATTAACATTGATTAAATGTTTCCACTGTAATTATTAGTTTACTAAAAATATTAGTTGAATACTAATACCAAATGTTGTGATTCTGATCTGTTGATTTGAATCCACCTAATGTTATTCAATTCATAAATATTTTAAAATTAAATTTTAATTTTCAACATAAGATATTGAAAAACATTTTTTATATAAACATATATTTTTATAAATAATGTTTTATTAATATTATTTCATATCAATTACTAATTTAAAAAAATATTTTTATATATTTTTATTTTATTTATCATCATATTATATTAATTATATTAAATAGGTCAATTAAATTTATTAACATTGAAATTATGCAATGTTTATAAAAAATGGTCGAAAATTAATGTTTTATCATTACGGTGGTAAATTTAATTACCCTTGGTATATTATTTTTATGCACAAAAATTAAATGAAATTTATAATAGCATTTTAGTATTATTATTCCAAATTGGAATATAATTTTTTCTGATTCAATTTCAACAGATGATAAAAATTATTTTTAATATAATCACTCAGAACGCGTAAAAAAGATAGAAAAAAAGTATTTTTGTTCCCAAAATGAATTTATTATTACTAAATTCTTAGTAATAAATATGGAGTAATTTATTATATTTCATTTTTTATTTTATTAAAACATTTCATTAAAATAATCCTTTTTAGTGATTAATTTATTATGACAAAAGGTAAAAACTATCACGAGAACAAATTTTATTTCAAAAAATCACATTAATTTTAAATGATCTTCACATATAACATATTATAATTAAATATTTTTATTATAAAAATATAAATTTATAAATACATTTATATTAAAATATTTCAGTGATTTTTATCATATATTTAATTAATAATAAGGTTTTAACACCAATTTTTTTTAGAATAAAATATTTTAATTATCTATTATTTTTTTATTATATATCATTTTTTGTATATATTATAATTTTCCGAACTAATAATAAAAAAATTTAGAATTCATATTTGGTATATGTAATACAAACATCCATATCTCCAAAGACCATATTTTTAATGACCATATTTCTTATGATGGTATTTATAAATGTATAGTTTGTTCTTATAAAAACCCTTACCCAATTTATTCATTTACTACATTCTCTATTTTTAATGTAATGTTATTATTTAATATTACATATTTATCATAATTATCTAACCATTAATTAATTTAATTCTAATTTTTTGTTTATTTTAGATTATTGTAATTTTCAAGGGTGGATAGGGATCATAGGATTTCCTAGTTGTGAAATGATTATTACTTTCAATTTACAATACCCTAAATATTTATTCACTTTTAATGGATGTGGTCATCCATGGTACGCATTAATTTAACATATATGATTATTATATTAATTTAAATTTATTTTAATGTATTATTATTTCTGAATTATCTTTTTTATGTTTAATATATATAATATTGTACTTACTTTCTACTCATTTTAATTATTTTATAAATCATAAAAAAATATTTAATAATTTTAAATATATAGTTTAAGGAAATAATTTTTTTACTAAAACATTGGGGGTTAAATCCCCCATCCCCCAAAATAAATTTCACCCCCTCTATTAAAATAATCAATATTTAATGTAAATATTTAATTGTATCCATTACATAAACAAGATTGAATATATAATTTCAATGGAAATACTATCCTTAGTATCCTATACTAGAATGGTGAACTGTATTATTCACTTATAATATGAACATTAAAAATATTGTGTTTCTCTACAAATATTTGTGATAAATAATCATTATAATAGGGTTCCAATAACACTATAATGAGAGAAATTTTATAAAGGGATTTTATCATCATCCTTCTATCCATAGATGATCATGGGTGGATTTATGATTTTATATGTGATTTCTATATCCTGTAAATTATCAAGGCCCCTATATATAGAGAGAAAATATATACCAAATATAAAATCAATTTTAATCAGTTGAAGGATAATATAATTTTTTGAGAGAATATTCCCACAAAATTCAATCAATTATGATATATATACATAGGTTGTAATAATCATTCCTATAGAAATGCATATTAATAATTTAAAATATTGTCATTAGAGTTGTGATTTAATTCACATAGAAAAGACTACAAGAATAATGGAGTTGAAAAAACAAGAATAAAATATTTAACTCACATGTTCAAGTGGGTTGTGAGTGTATATTTAATCCTTTTTATCAGGTACATATTTTATTGTTTTGATTTTATATTCTATCACTTTTTCAGATAGTATAGGTGGTGCTAATGTCAATTATCTACCCCATGTAACATCCCATTATTTTAATATTTATTTCATATTAATTTATGTTTATATAAATATTGATTAATACATAAAACTATGTTTATCTTTTGTTGCATGCAACAATGAGAGTCTATGATATTGTGCATTGCATGCAACACTGAGTTTCATCAAATCATGTAATAATATTTTTTTTAAATATGACATTTATAACATAGCTGTTATATAGGTATGTGTGAGTAATATTAACTAATATATTAAATATAAAGAAAAATTTCATTGCTAGTATAAATTAATATATAAATAATTATGTATTTAATCATTTATTTTTTTTTGTAATTTTAATAATTTCCTTCAAAAAGGTTCTTCTAAAATGATTTTTATTTATTTTCAAGAGAAATTATTTTAATTTATTTATAGATCATTGGTAAATTGAATTTTACAGAACTAAAATAATTTTTAAAATAATTTTTATAAAATAATTTTTATAAGGCCCCAGCCTTAAACCTTATTTAATCTTGATTTAATACAAGATTACACATTGAGGATCTTTTCAGGTTTAGAGTTTTAGAGAATTAGATCATAAAACTTTTATTACATTCCACATATAAAAAAAGTGGTTACATAAAGATAGTATTTTTCTTTCCCATGAATGGAAACATATTTAAAATAAAACATGGATTCTTTCTTGACACTTCCTTGACACTATCATCATATCATGTACCTTTCTCTTGACCTGTGAAAAACATTTCAAAAAAATATGGGATGAGCATAAAAAGATCAGTAAGGGATTTAAAAATATGGAATGGAAACATGGGTACATATATACATAATAATGAAATCATACTTTACCCATAAAACATACGCACTTTAACATACCTCATCAAATCATGAATAAATCATAGAAATCATAAGACATAAAGGTAACTTGATGCATTCATAACATTCTTACGTAGGGAGTAGCCCTCTTGGTTATGTTTGGAATACCCATCACAGTATATTCCCTAAATATCTTTGGAGAAACCTTAACGTTTTACTCCTTTGCATTACCCAATGAATTGGAGATCTATATCGGGCTCACCCGCCCTTATTTTATTACGGAACCACCCGTCTTCATAATAATTCCCAAGAACCTCAACATAATCTTATCACATAAAAATTTCATAAAGGAAACATAACATTCCCACCTTTCAATCACAAGATATCAAAACAACACATTGATATAAAAACAATATTAAAACCATTTTCAATACCAAAATAAAAGAAAAGTAAACCATGGTATTTATGTTTCTTTTAAAAAGAAGGTATGGCTTGTAGAGGAAGCCGATACTCAAATAATGGTCACGGTGGCGGAGAAGTCGTTGTCACCACATATGTATGACAAAAACATTACCTTCTGTCATTTAGTAAACGCTTCGTATAAAAAAGATTCCTTTTGAATAAACGTCAAAGTCACAGGGGTTTATACACTATATAAAAGAAGGTTGTGTATAAAACAAAATATGCCTCAATGAAAGGAGATTGAGATGAAGTCCCATACCTCGGGTCTGACATGACTCGATCGTTCTTTAATGTCCTGAATAATAAACTGGAGTTAATTTCTACTTGCTTTAGAACCTTTTTTAGGTTCATTATTCCTTTTATATCACTTATTTCTATGTCATGAACACTATGTAATTATTTAAGTTAATAATGGTCGTTTTAACGATCTGTGGTACTTGAGTAAAAAATAAACCCTTTATAATTACAAGTTGTTCATGTATCCATTATATCCAGAATTATAATAATTATGTATATATAATATATATCCAGTATATACATGAATTTATAATATTACATAATCATTTAGAGGTATGAAATGAAATGCACCGTTCATGGAGACGGTAAGCCGTACGTACGCATGAACGCTACTTTCATTTCTATTTCGTATTTTATAGAATGGAATCATAATGATACAAAGGTATATTATAATTCCAGTATAATATCATATATATTTTCATAGTTCCATCATTTATACGTGCCACATATGGTATTTAACGAATCAAATCACTTTGAGGGGGCGGTAGTCCGCACTTCCATAAATGAAGATATCGCGTTTACCCATAATGGAAACCATAAAGGAATGATCAAAATAAAAAATACAGAAGCTTAAGGAAAACATAAACATATTATATATCATATATAAATATAGTGACATCTTATTGGATACCTTTGAAGGTGTTAAAAGAATGTTGAATAATCATCGTTTCGGGAGGCATAAATTCACCATTCACAGAAATAGTATGTCCTTTAACCATTAGATGTCGATGTGTGTAAGTGTAGCTCGAATACTTATTATAAAAACATCCTAGTATATTAAAGATACTGGAGTTGTTACAAAATAAATGAATAAAAAGAGTTAAGGGTGTTGGAGATGCAAAATAAAACAAAACGACTCATGTGAAGACATTACCTTAAAATCGGGTAACTCCCTTTGGTTTGAGCTCAAAGACTTCCTTGAGAAGACTTCTGCCCAAAGTGAGGCTTCAAGGAGTAATAGAGGGATGTGTAGAGACAAAATGGGTAGGGGTTGGCTAAGACAAAGGATTTGGGAGTGTCTGTAAAGAGGTAGAGGTGGGGGCCTTTTATAAGAGGAGAGGAGGGGCACTCTTGGAAAGTAAAGAAATGTTACTTTATTTGAAAATGTTGTTCGGATTAAAAAGGTCCCACATTGATATAATTATAGGGTAAGGTGATAAGGGTTTGATATCCACCCATCCTATAGGTTTTGGACATGTGTAGGTCATAGATGTTACATTATCATTTCATTTTATTTAAATACTTTATTAATGAGGTAATCGCTGCATCATCATGATGTCATAAATAATTTAATTTATATAAAGTCTAAAAATTACGAAAAAAATACTATGATGTAGGAAATATTATTATATTTCCAATTAATATTTATAGTCCAAATGATCATTTATGTAGAAAAAATTGAAAATTCTTAACTTAGGTGATACATTCTTTGTCACATTTAACATTCTTTAAAAATAAAAAGATAAAAAGTCACTTTCTCACAAAAGTGATTCCATGGGCCCACCAAGTTTGGCACAAGGCATCCCATGGTCGGACATGAGACAACTAGTAGCCTTAGGACACATGTTGTGGTCTTTTTTGATTATTATGATATCATTTTATTATCTTTAACTACCTAATTACTCATCAATCAAGATAATTGAAGATAATGACCATCATTACTATTCATAATGTCCGAAAATAAAAGAGTCTTAATTACATAATTTGGGCCTTATGATTCCAAATATGTAATCCATTTTACCAAATTCCAAAGACATAAATTGAAATAATTGATTTAAAAATAATTCCCGTTGTCAAAATAAATAGCAGGGTTTTTTGAAACAATATCTATGAAAAGTTTTGCATTAGTTTATGAACAATTCCAAAGTGAAATTAATCATAATGACCACCATTGGATTAAATGGTAAAAATATATTCAGATTAAACTTTAATACCAATTAAAAGGATAATATAACCATATAATTGAATTAAATGAAAAAGCAGTAATGATGTAAAATGCAGTATTTTTCACTATTCATTAAAAAATCAACATTGTCAGAAAAATACCAAACATTTATCCAAAGTAAATTTCAATGTCCCAATCATAATTAATATGTTTATTTTGACAAATATAGATTATGAAATTGTCAAAAGTTTGATTTAAAAAGGGTTTGCCATCAAAAGGCAGTAAAACAATCTTTGAAGAATATTAGTGTATTCCATGCATAAGATTGTTTTTATTTTCATTTAAAGCCTCTAAAACACTATATAATTCATTAATAGACATATATAAAAATATATATTATTCATTAATTACTTGAAATGTTACATCCTTCCCCCTTTAGAAAATTGTGTCCCCGTAATTTATTTACTTATCGAATAAATGGGAGTACTTATCCCTCATTGCATTTTCAGATTCCCATGTTGCCTCTTCCATCATGTGGTTTTTCCACAAAACCATTACCTGATTAATCACATTATTTCGTAACAGTTACTCCCTGTGGTCAAGAATATGGACCAGTTGTTCCTCATAAGAAAGTTTCTCTTCCAGCTGAACTACCTCTCGACTCAAAACATGTGATGGATCTGGCATATACTTTCTCAACATCGAAACATGAAAAACATTGTGTACCTGAGATAAAATAGGAGATAAATCCACCCAGTATGCAACTGATCCAACTCTCTCCATAATTTCATATGGCCCAATGAACCTTGGACTCAGCTTTCCTTTGTTACCAAATCACATCACACTTTTCCATGGTGATACTTTGAGAAAAACATGATCACCTAACTCAAAAGAGAGATCCTTCCTTATGTTGTCCGCATAACTCTTCTTCCTACTCTGAGCTGTTCTCATGTGTTTCTGAATCAGCTGAACATTTTCTGCCATCTCTTCTACCAATTCTAGCCCCATCAACTTCTTTTCACCCACTTTATCCTAGAAAGCTAGAGTTCGACACCGCTTCCCATATAACGCCTCAAATGGCGCCGTTTGTATACTGGAATGAAAACTATTATTATATGAAAATTCAACAAAAGAAAGATGTTGGTCCCAACTTCCCTGAAAATCCATCGAACAAGCTCGTAGCATATCCTCCGAGGTCTGAATTTTTCGTTTTAACTGCCAATCTGATTGAGGATGAAAAGCTGTACTAAAATTTAATTCAGTACCCAATGACTTCTGAAGGCCTTTCCAAAAGTTAGAAGTGAACCTGAGATCACGATCAGATACAATGGAGAGAGGAACTCCATGTAACCTAACTATCTCTTTAAGAAACAAACGAGAAAGTTGATCTATGGAAAAAGTATCTCGTATAGAAAGGAAATGAGAAGATTTAGTCAAGCGATCAATAATAACCCAGATTGAATTATTACATCGAGATGTATTTGGTAATCCCACAACAAAGTCAATGGATATATTCTCCCATTTCCACTATGGTACAGGTAAAGGCTGAAGCATCCCTTTCGGTAACTGCTGCTCTTCTTTAACCTGTTGACAAGTCAAACACTTCACAGTAAAATCAGTAATATCTATTTTCATTCCATCTCACCAGTAATACCCCCGCAGATCTTTGTACATCTTAGTACTACCAGGATGAACTGAAAATGGAGAACTATGAGCTTCACATATCAACTCTCTCTTCAATTGTGAATCACAAGGAACACACAATCTCTTCCCAAATCTCAAAACGCAATCATTATCAATGTTGAATTCAGGCAACTTACCTTTCTGAACTAGCTCTACCTTTTTCTACCACTCACTGTCTTGCTTCTGTGCTTGCTTGATTCTATCTGATAGAGATGATCTCACTGATACCTGAAACAAAACAGAAGAACTTCCTGCACCAACAACATCTATTCCAAAGTTCATCAAATCCTTAACCAAAGGATCATGTTCAAAACACAACATTTTTAATGAAGCATTACTTTTTCGACTCAATGTATCAACCACTTTATTTTCTTTTCCCGGATGGTAATGAATTGTACAATAATAATCCTTGATTAATTACAGCCATCTCCTCTATCTCACGTTTAACTCTTTCTGAGTGAATATATACTTTAAACATTTGTGATCAGTATATATTTCACACTTTACTCCCTAAAAATGATGCCTCCAAATTTTTAAAGCAAAAACAACAACAGCTAATTCCAAATCATGTGTAGGGTAATTTACCTCATGAGTTTTCAACTGTCGTGAAGCATAAGCAATTACCTGATCATTCTGCATTAGGAATCAACCAAGTCCTTTCAATGAAGCATCACTGTATATAACAAACTCACTATTCCTGGAAGGTAGCGCCAGAACTGGAGCATTCACTAATCTTCTTTTCAATTCCTGAAACCAATCATCACATTATTTTGTCCAGATAAACATAACACCCTTCCAAGTTAGCTTAGTAATTGGACTAGAAAACTGTGAAAAATTTCTAACAAACCTTCGGTAATAGCCTGCCAAACCAAGGAAGCTACGAATCTCAGTTACATTTGTGGGTCTTGGCCAGTCTTCCACAACTTTTGATTTTACAGGATCAACAGTTATCCCATATTTAGAAACAATGTGACCAAGGAAAGAAATTTTTTGCAACCAAAACTCACAATTGATGAATTTTCCATACAGTTTATTTTCTTTTAAGGTTTGAAAGATAACTATTAAATGTCTTTCATGCTCCTCTTTACTTTTAGAAAACTCCAAAATATCATCAATGAAAACCACCACAAACTTATCCAAGAACTCATGGAAAATTCTATTCATTAAGTCCATGAATACATCATGTTCATTGGTTAGCCCAAAAGGTATTACTACAAATTCATAATGGCCATATCATGTATGGAACGCGGTCTTCAGAACATCTGCTTTCATTACCTTCAGCTGATGGTACCCCGATCTCAAGTCAATCTTTGAAAAATACTGAGCTCCCTGGAGCTGATCAAACAAATCATCGATATGAGGCAAATGATATTTATTCTTAACTGTGATGTTATTCAAGGATCTATAATAAAAGCAAAGTTTCATTGAACCATCTTTCTTTTTAACAAATAAAATAGGAGCACCCCATGGCGATGAGCTAGGTCGAATGAAACCTTTCTCTAATAAATCTTACAATTGCTCCTTCAACTCTAAAAGATCAATTTGAGCCATTCGATAAGGTGGTTTTGAAATTGCCTTAGAATCAAAAACTAAGTCAATAGTAAACTCAACTTCCCGATCTGGTATTATTCTAGGAAACTCATCAAGAAAAACATCAGGATACTCATTTACCACTGGAACATCATTAATCTGAACAGTTCCTTTATTTTCAACGATGTGTGCAAGGTAACATTCATTGCTATATTTTACATGTTTCTTGGCATCTTGATAAGTCATCAACAGTAAGGGTTCATTCTTGTACACAAACTAAAAGTCTTTCTGAAAAGAAACTTCTTTAGCTCTACAATCAATCATAGCATGTTAAATAGAGAGCCAATCCATACCCAGGATAACATCAAAATCTACTAGAGGTAGATCAATAAGGTTTTCAAGTAGGTTCTTTCCAAAGATAAGGATAGAAAGATTCTTATAAATTCTTTTTGCCTCAACATTTCCCCCCAGGTGTTTTTACCAAATGTTCAGGAGTCATTTCTTGAAAAGGTATTCCCATTTTACAAGAAAAGTTTTCAGAGATGGAAGAATGTGTAGACCCCGAATCAAACAACACACTGGCATAATCTGAAAAAACAAACAAAGTACCTGATACAACTTCATTTGATGGCCTGACATCTGCTGAAGTAGTTGAAAGGATTTCACCACCCCTTTCTGCTTGTAGTATAACTTCTTCCCATCACTCAAGCTCGTTGTCGGACACTTGTTTGTATAGTGACCCATCTCATTGCACTTAAAACATTTCACTAACTGTAAATCAAATTTGGTCATACCCTCACTGTGATCTTTTTCTGTGCAATCACGAGCCATATGTCCCATCTTACCACATCGATAGCACTTTCCAGAATTCAGAAGACATTCCCCAGCATGCCTTTTTCCACATTTATCACAAACCGGAATCTTAGATTTCTTACCATCAGACTTTTTTGAAGAATTCTTCCCTTTCTCCTGTCACCTTGGTCTCTTCTTCTGTTGGTTGTTATAGAACACTTGAGCATCGAAAAACTCCATTTCCACATTCTCATCACATCGAAGAAGCATTTAATAACTTTTAAACTCATGAGAAGCTAATTCCCTTCGATATTTTAGCTTTAATCTTGAGTAAAAATGATTGATTTTACTATCAAGGTCTCAGATAAAATTTGGAGCATACCTTGCCAATCGAGTGAACCTTTCTTCATAGGTAGCCACTGAGTCTTCCTCTTGCCTCAATGCCAGGAATTGTTTTTCCATCCTAAGTCGAACAGCCTTAGAAAAATATTTTTCAAGAAACATACCATTGAATTTATCCTAGTCGAGAGCATAAATCTCATCAGCGTCCCTGATATTTTTAACCATCGACCACCACTGATCTGCTTCACCCTCCAAATGGTAAATAGCAAGACTAACCTTTTGATTGTCTGAACACCCCATGACATCGAAAATCTTCTACAATGCTTTAATCCACCCTTCAGCTAGCACAGGGTCAGATGATCCTCCGAATGATGGGGGATGTTTCCTCATGAAATGTTCCACCACTGACATGTTCCTCTGCGGTTGATCTGGATGATCTCGTGTATGGATACCACCCCCATTTATCACTTGAGTCAACCACGCCATTACTACAACAAACTATTCAGTTCCAATTACGACCATCTCAGGATGCTGATTCAGAAGGTTATTTACTTCTGCATTCCTTCCTAGCACTGCTTCCCTGTTTCCTCTGCGGAAAAACCATTCTGAACAAACATGTCTTAGATGAAGCAACATGGTAATCTTCAAATACTATATCACTTCAATTTGACCATAAAAAAATGTTTTTGTATAATCATTTAATAGAATTCTAACTCCTAAAGTTATCTAAACTGACCTCTGATACCAACTATAAGTCCCTACCCTTAAACCTTACTTAATCTTGAGTTATTACAAGATTACACATTGAGGATCTTTTCAGGTTTAGAGTTTTAGAGTATTAGATCATAAAACTTGCATTTCATTCCACATATAAACAAAGTGGTTATATAAAGACAATATTATTCTTTCCCATCAATGGAAACATATTTAATGTAAAACATGGATTCTTTCTTGACACTTCCTTGACACTATCATCATATCATGTACCTTTCCCTTGACCAGTGAAAAACATTTCAAAAAAACTTGGTATGAGCATAAAAATCTCAGTAAGGGATATAAAAATATGGAAAGGAAACATGGGTACATATATACATAAGAATGGAATCATACATTACCCATAAAACATAAGCACTTTAATATACCTCATCAAATCATGAATAAATAATAGAAATCATAAGACATAAAGGTAACTTGAGGCATTCATAACATTCTTACGTAGGGAGTAACCCTCTTGGTTACGTTTGGAATACCCATCACAGTATATTACCTAAATCTCTTCGGAGAAACCATAACGTTTCACTCCTTCACGTTACCCAATGCATTGGAGAGCTATATCGGGCTCACCCACCCTTAGTTTATTACAGAACCACCCGTCTTCATGATAATTCCCAAGAACCTCAACATAATCGTATCACATAAAACATGCATAAAGGAAACATAAAATTTCCACCTTTCAATCACAAGATATCAATACAACACATTGATATAAAAACATTATGGAAAACATTTTCAATACCAAAATAAAATAAAAGTAAAACATGGTATTTATTTTTCTTTTAAAAAGAAGGTATGGCTTGTAGAGGAACCCTAAACTCAAATAATGGTCACGGCGGCGGAGAAGTCATTGCCGCCGCATACGTACGACAAAAACATTCCCTTGTGTCGTTTAGTAAACGCTTCGTATAAAAAAGATTCCTTTTGAATAAATGTAAAAGTCAAAGGGGTTTATACACCATATAAAAGAAGGTTGTGTATAAAACAAAATATGCCTCGATGAAAGGAGATTGAGACGAAGTCCCATACCTCGGGTCCGACATGACTCGATCGTTCTTTAATGTCCTGAATAATAATCTTGAGTTAATTTCTAATTTCTTAAAAACCTTTTTTATGTTCATTATTCCTTTTATTTCACTTATTTCCATTTCATGAACACTATGTAATTATTTAAGTTAATAACGTTCGTTTTAACGATCATTGGTACTTGAGTCAAAAATAAACCCTTTATAATTACAAGTTGTTCATGTATCCATTATATCCAGAATTATAATCATGATGTATATATCAAATATATCCAGTATATTCATGCATTTATAATATTAAATAATCATTTAGAGGTAAGAAATGAAATGCACCATTCATGGAGACGGTATGCCATACGTACGCATGAACGCTACTTTTATTTCTATTTCGTATTTTATTGAATGGAATCATAATGATATAAAGGTATATAATAATTCCATTATAATATCATATATTATATCAAAGTTCCATCCTTTATACTTCCCACATATGGTATTTAACGAATCAAATCACTTTGAGGGGGCGGTAGTCCGCACTTCCTAAAATGGAGATATCGCGTTTACCCATAATGGAAACCATAAAGGTATGCCCAAAATGAAAATTACAGAAGATTAAGGAAAACATAAACATATTATATATCATATATAAATATAGTTACATCTTAATGGCCACCTTTTAAGGTGTTAAAAAAATGTTGAACAATCATCGTTTTGGGAGGCATAAAATCACCAACCACGAAAACAGTATGTCCTTTAACCATTAGATGGAGGTGTGTGTATGTGTAGCTCGAATAATTCTTATAACAACATCATAGTATATTGAAGATACTGGAGTTGTTACAAAAGAAATTAATAAAAATATTTTAAGGTGTTGGAGAAGCAAAATAAAACAAAAGGACTCAAGTAAAGACATTACCTTAAAATCGGGTAACTCCTTTTGGTTTGAGCTCAAAGGCTTCCTTGGGAAGACTTCTGCCCAAAGTGAGGCTTCGAGGAGTAAGAGATGGATATGGAGAGACAAAATGGGCAGGGGTTTTCCAAGACAAATGCTTTGGGAGTGTGTGTAAAGAGGTAGAGGTGGGGGCCTTTTATAAGAGGAGAGGAGGGGCACTCTTGGAAAGTAAAGAAATGTTACTTTATTTGAAAATGATTTTCAGATTAAAAAGGTCCTAGATTTATATAATTTGAGGGTAAGGTGATAGGGGTTCTAAATACACCCATAAAATAGGTTTTGGACATGTGTAGTTCATATATTTTACATTACCATTTAATTTTATTTAAATCCTTTATTAATGAGGTAATCTATGCATCATCATGATGTCATAAATAATTTAATTTATTTAAAGTCAAAAAATTATGAAAAAAATACTATGATGTAGGAAATAATTTTAGATTTCCAATGAATATTTATAGTTCAAATGATAATTTATGTAGACAAAATGAAAAATATTTTACTTAGGTGATACATTCTTTGTCACATTTAACATTCCTTAAAAATAAAAAGATAAAAAGTCACTTTCTCACAAAGG
Organism: Viscum album; assembly: GCA_963277665.1. NCBI lineage: Eukaryota > Viridiplantae > Streptophyta > Magnoliopsida > Santalales > Viscaceae > Viscum > Viscum album. Next base: position 1,643,859,317 of record OY728141.1, on the reverse strand, counting down.
TGATTCCATGGAGCCCCCATGTTTGGCACAAGGCCTCCCATGGTCGGCCATGAGTCAACCAGTAGCCTTAGGACACATGTTGTTTTCTCTTTATATTATTATTATATCATTTTATTATCTTTAACTACATGATTACTCATTAACCAAGATAATTAAAGATAATTACCATCGTTACTATTTATAATGTCCAAAAATAAAATAGGGTTAATTACATAATTTGGACCTTATAATTAAAAATATTTAATCCATTTTACCAAATTCCAAATACATAAATTTCAATAATTGATTTAAAAATAATTCCCATTGTCAAAACAAATAGCGGGTTTTTTTGAAACAATATCTATGAAAAGTTTGGCATTAGTTTATGACCAATTCCAAAGTGAAATTAATCCTAATGACCACCATTGGATTAAATGGTAAAAATATATTTATATTACACTTTAATACCAATTAAAAAAATAATCTAACCATATAATTAAATTAAATGAAAAAGTAGTTATGATGTAAAATGCAGTATTTTTCATTATTCATTAAAAAATGAACATTGTCAGAAAAATACCAAAAATTTATCCATTGTAAATTTCAATGTCCCAATAATAATTAATATGGTTATTTTGAAAAATATAGATTATAAAATTGTCAAAAGTTTGATTTAAAAAGGGTTTGCCATCAAAAGGCAGTAAAACAATCTTTTAAGAATATTAGTGTATTCCATGCATAAGATTGTATTTATTTTCATTTTAAGCCTCTAAAACACTATCTAATTATTAATAGACATATATAAAAATATCTATTATTCATTACTTACTTGGGATGTTACAATTTTAGTTTAAAATTGTGAGGATTTTTAAAAAGGTTAAAATTTTCAATAAATTGTGAAAACTAATGGTTTTTATTAAGAATTGTCAATTAATTTAGGGATATGTTTTAAAAAAATTGAGATTTAATATTGGTTTAACAATAAAAATACCTTAATAAAATATGAACCAATACAATTATGGTCATTATAATAATTTTTCATTTTTAATTTTTATTGAAAACACTTTTTCTTTTTAACATTTTTCTCCTTGAAACACCTATATCTTTTTGTATATGTATAATTTATTTGAAATTAAAATATTATAATTATGTGATTTTTTTAAAAATGGAATCCATATATTGAATCAGAATAATTTACATTATCTAAAAAGGTAAAATTAATTTTCTAGCATAATTAATTGTAAATACAGTTAAAATTACATTACATAGTTAAAGTAAAAATGGGTATACTAAGGGTTACACTAAGAAGAGTAGGGTTTAAATGAATATAATATATATCAAAATCCTATTTCATAGCCATAATTAAAAATTACCCATAAAATTATGAAATATAAGGTAATATGAAAGAATTTGGAATGGGGAATACATTATTATTTCTTATTTTTTTTAGAAATTTATAACAATTTTCATTGTGGGATACATTGCCCACATATAAATGGATGTCTCCCCTCTTCTCCTCTAAACACTCCTAAAACAATATGGTTCTTATAAAACTAGAAAACTTTTCTTCCTCACTCATCCCAACACTTCATCGAATACTTATCTTGATTACTAATCACTACTATGGATGCTTTAGGTGTAAACCTAAATGAGTTCCCTAATAAAGAAATATATATTTACCAATCAATTTTTCTTTTATTTACTAGTAAAAACCCTTAAGTTTTAATTAAAACTTGATCATATAATTACTTTATTCTCTTACACATATATATATATTGCTATTTTGTTGGAATGTAATATATTCATAAACATTTCCCGCAAATGGTAAGTGAAACTATTAATCATGTGTACAGTGGACTGTAGCCTCATGAACTAACATAATTTGTTTTTTTAAATATACAATAATAGTTTGGTGAAATGATAGATTTAGTATATTTAAATGATATTTATCACATAATTTTACTTCTGAAAATATAATATAACATATACCTTTTTTACTTTGATTCTGTGGGATATACAGTTACATCACTTGTGTTTATATTGGACTATTACCTCACAAAGTGATGTTATTGATTGTAACTAATGATAAACATGGAATCAATTATAATATATGTAAATATGTGATATATATTAAATAAAAATACTTCTATAAGGGTTAATAGTAATTTTGTTTTCAGTTTTTCAATCAATCAAATGATGAAAACACTATTCATGCCTACAAACAACCTATCATTTCAAGAATGGTGCATTTAATAATTTTATCAGTAATTTTTTTAATGAATATAAACATCCTTATAAGAAAAATACATGAAATTAATTTCATATTTTAAAATTTCAATATTATGAAAAGTTGAAAAATTTATTCGAATCAGAAGTACTGACCCTAAATTCCAATGAAAAACAAAACAATGAACACTAAGAAATAGTGATTTTATAAAATAATTCTTAAAAATGGGTGTTGATAGATTATATGGGAATAATTTATATTATATTATATTCATGTTTATTATTCTTTAATATATTTATAATTAACCAATATTTAATATACGGTAGGTTTAAATGTGCATGATGGAGGTCAAGTGTCATGTGGAATGGGATTTCATTTATCTCTTTTATTTTTGTCAGACATATGCTAATTCACCACTTTTAAATCCTTTTTGGTTTATATTCTTCAAATTTATCATTTTATTTCACAAAAATACTTCCTTACTTATTATATATTGTTTCATTTTATGTTTTTATTATACGGTCTTACGATTCAAATGATTACTAATGAAACAAGGGATTTTTGTCTCACATTTATTTTCTATGAGATATAAGTCATATTCACCATGTAAATATTTAATGTGGTGTATGTACTAATAATGAATATATTTTATTATAATTATCATGAAAATTAGTTGGATTAAATATCAAATTTAGGATCTCTATTTCTTGGAATTATCTTTCATTCATTTCAAATGTGGAAATGGTTTTATATTATAATCTTATGGATTATGGGAATTATTTATGATCTAGTCTTCAATATTTAAATCTATTGAAATTCCTAAAATTAATTCAATTTAAATTTATTATCCTTTGATTATTCATGACATTTTCATGTAATTTTAAATTTTTTATTCTCTTTTTCACTTAAAATTATTAAGAAATTATTATTATGTATATCCAATTTTATTTCACTTTATTGTAAAAAATATGTTTTTTCCAAAACAATGTTTTCTAAATATGTTTTAAATTTTATTAATACTATCCTATAATTATTAAATGTTATATTTAGCCATGATTTATTTTGAAAAATGTTTTTTAATAAATAATCATGATGTTTATTTACAAATAATGATGATTTTTAATTTACTAAAAATTTCAAAAGAATCATTGTTTTTTACAATCATGAAAGGATTCTTATTTTCCACTATCTTAAATTGTAAATTATTCCATGATTACATTAAAACTTATCAATGTTCTATCAAATGAAATTTTTTCCCTTTATAATTGGGAAAAATATACATTTTAAATAAATTCTTTCAAACAAGAAATGATTTTGAAATAGTTTTAGGTTTTAAAAAGAATATTTTATTGTATAACGGATATTTTCATAAAAACGTTTTAAATGGTCTTCAATGATTAATATAAAATTAAATTATGTCTAAAACATTTCATGAATTTTTAATTTTAAAAGGTATTTTCATAGAAAATTTATCTTCCTCAATTAATTGTTCATGTTATTTTTAATATAAGTTTCTATCTAAGATGAAATACATTGATAAAAATCATGATTTACTCTCAATAATAACCAAAAATACCGTTCTTATTATATTCATGAATATTTATGAATAAAATAAGCTTCAGAAAATTAATTCTATTCCATGGGATATACCATGATAAAATTATTATGAAACCTAATTCTTTTTATATTGGTTATGATACAATGAAATCACAAAATGATTATGAAACATTTTTTCTTCCCACATATTATGATATAATGAATTTATTATGAGATCAATTTCTTTTCAATGGTTATAATATGATAAATGTTTTATGACATTATGGAACACATACATGTGATTTTCATTATGTGATTTTTGGGACCTATGTCTCTCTCCAATAAATTGGGTAAATATTTATATCTCATAATATATAAAACATCATAATGAGGAGTTAACTTTATTTATTAAAAGGATTTCTCTACTATGATTTTTTTTGCAGTGAAACATTAATAATATAGTGCCTTATGGAGTGAACCTATTCCCTAATGATAGCCTTTGTAGTCATCCCAGACTATAATTAAAATTATTATATATGATTATATGTATCCCAAGGATTCATGACCTATTCTAATGTTATGATCTCATGGATCATGATCAATGATTTCATTATGATTCATGTCTTGTAAAATTTCATTCTTTATGACCTATCTTAATATTATAAACAGGGATATGAAAAAATGGTTTTAAAATGTTCTTATCATATTATCATATTCTTATGTTCTTGTATTTCATATATGTTAATTGTTATCTCACTTTATTACACTTTTTAATAATCTTGGATCACCATTTCATATGGTTATTTAAATAGTTATAAACAAACATTTTATGTATGTTATGTTAGTAAAGAGTAAAAAAGGGGAGTATATTAATGTGAAAAATTGAAAATATTTCAAAAAATATAGGATATTGTTTACCTGGTCTCTTTAGAAACCATACTATTACAACACTCATGCATTTTTCATTGTAATATATTAAATATAAATCTATGAAAATCCTAGGACATGAAATTTTTTATTTGAGGATCGGTTTATATAACCTTTTTAGACTAAGAATAGAATAGTTTATTGAAACATATATGGGTTTATATAAGGATATTTCCTGGGATATTTGTATGGATTAGTATATAGAGGTGTTAATGTATAGAAAAATTTTAAGACAAAATGATAAATGAGAGAGAGTTGTTTATAATAAGTTACATCCTTATATGGATTATAAAAGTTGATGTAAATCTAGAAAATTGGTACATAGGGGTAATAACTCCTAAAAGGGAACATTGAGCTGGGTTCTATCATCACCTGGTGCATGATAATGGGCCATTATGTAAACTTGCATTGACACTTTGATGGGATATGCTTTGTAAAATAAAAAAATATTTACAAATTATCATGAATTTTTTAAATAGATGATGACTATAAATTAACTAGGATAAAAATAATTTGTCAGAGATTAAAAATTTTTTTTCATTATTTATAGATCGTATAAGTTATTTTTCAAGCTTATGTTGTTCCTCGGTATGTTTATTGTTTCCTACACTATGAGTTTTTGTTTTTTTAATACAAGAATCCCGAAATAAACGCATTAATATCTATTACGATAGACCATGTTTTGATGTGAAAATAAATGGGGTGATGACTGGAGTGAAGGATATTGTGATTATTCCTAATCAGTTATCACATAACATGATTAATTTTTTTACATTAACCAACTCTATAACTCACTAAAGAAGAAACAAACCCAATTCACTGAGTGTTCCAGTTGTAGAGATCATAGAAGAAGGATGACTTAGTTTCCTGTATATTGAGAATTTTGGGTGAATAACAGAAGGGAATGTCTCAAAGGTACGATAATATGTTTTGGGAGTGAATAATATAGAGAAAAATCAAGTTGTTATATATAAAAAATGAAAATTTAGTTAGCATAATGTATAAGAATAATTGACTATCTGAGATATCACAGATGGTTGAATGTTATAAATTTGATATTTTAGGTATTATGACAATCGATAACCTAATGGAAATAATGAAAAATAGAATTTCAAAGGTGGAATGAGTAATGAATATATTAGTGATGATGAGGAGATTGAAAGTGAAGTATAAAAGGTATAGTTTTTTCTAAAATTATTTTCTATATTTATCTTGAGAATAATGATTAAATTGAGGTTTACATATGTTAAGAAATAATTTATACTTCATATTTTTGGAAAATATTATTAATGAATAATATGATGAGTCTTTTATAATGGTTTTATATGTAATTGGTATTATTGAAGCATTTAGTTATTTAAATTAATGAATAATGTTATATTAATCAATAAATTTATAAGTATTTTTCAGTATAACATTCCCATTGATTATTTTAAAAAATATTTTGAATGGTGTTGATGAACTAGGAAATAAATCTATTGGAAAGGTAATATTTTTATTATTAGAAGATAATCCTTATTGTGTTACTGATGTTGATAAAATAATGTATGGTTCTCATAATGAGATTATTGATATAAATAATATAAATTTGATATTATTGATGACCTCAGAACTGATCAAGGTTTTGTTGAAAAATTATTTTTTCATACAATTGATGGAGTTTATAATATTATCAGGTTGATTGAATGTATTCAATAATTTTTTTATTCCAGTAATATGGAATCATTATTGTTTTCATTGATATGTTATAGTAATTCGGGTTACAGCAATGGTTCATGAGAATACATGATTAAGATATCCACATGTTCTCTATGTGACAATAAGGATATACTTAATTTTTTAGGGGATTAATAATATGTTTATTTTATAAGTCTAGATACATTATTTCTAATGTTTTGGATTTTAAAATTTAAAATGGTCATAAGGGTTACCAATTTTTAAATGGATTATATTAAACAATGGATGTGGTTTTATCGACTAATGAATTTTATCATGATATAAATAATTATCCTCATTTTATAACATGTGATAATAATTTTTTTTGTTGATAACTAGATATCCATGGAAAGAATTATAATTATTTAATATATTTTATTACATGTTAATTCTTTAGGTTTTAATAATATCATATTCATTTCATATAGTAAAATATAAAGTGGAAAATGATAAAGGCATATCAAAAGGGTGAGAGTGTCATTATGAAATGAAATTAAATAGTGGAGATAATATTGTCATGAAAATTAATCAACATAATGAAAATGATGTTGAAATAGAATTTTAATTGATTACCAAAAATTATGATTACATAAATGACGTTTTTTCAAACCTACTTGGTTTATAATTCTATAGAGTCGGATTTTGACATGATCATTCCCTTCCATATGGTCAATTTTCATGTTAGTCTCCATTATTAATTCAACATTACATTTTTATTTCATGAATAAATCTTTAATTCCCACCTATGTTATCCTTTTTATAAACCTAGTATGTGCTATTATAGAATATATTTTCATATCTAATTTTTTATTTACAATAGGATGATTTATTAATGGTTTTTACAATGTGGGTTTCTATGTCGTAGTTATTTAAATGTTAAACCATTGATGACCAAAAATGATTTGAAAGAAGAAATTAATTATAATGGGGGTAGAATGTAACATCACATGATTTAAAAAAAATAAATTAATCTAATTTTTAGATATATTTCGTTATACATGACACCATATCTTTGTTGTGTTTCAAACAATAATGAATTTATTTAATAGAATGCAAGACATGGAACACCAGGAATTAGTAAAGGATTATACAATATTATTTTACATATGATTGTTAGAATTTATCCATTATATAGGAATGTATGAATAATATTAACCAAAGTATAATATATAAATATAAATTTCCTAATTAATTAAATATATATATATATATTTAAATAATAAATTAAATTTTAGTAATGAAAATATATTCATCCACATATGCTTCCTTTTAAAAATGATTTTTATTTCATATTATGAGAAAATATAATAATTAATTTTTAGGTAATTAATGATATTTATTTTAAAAAATGACCTATATTTTTGAAATCATAACGTCAAAAATATCATAAGTAGAATTTCTAAGTGTTTTAGTAAAGAGCATTTTTCATGAACAATGTCACATTTTATTTTCTATTTAAAATTGTCATTTTTTAAATTTTATTAAAAAATATTTTCTCTTTCCCAAAGGAATAAAGTAAAATTACATGAAATATATATCATTTAATCCAATTAAGTTCATTTGAATTATTTTCATATTGAATTTTTATATATAAATGTTTCAATATTTTGAAAACAAATTCTTCCAAAACACCCATTATCGTCACATTTATGGGATAAAATTGAAATCAAAATTTTCTATAAATATGAATTGAAATTTAAAAAATGTAATGATTATTTATGAACAAAATAATTTATATTTTTTAATAATTTTAACATAATTTTTTACAATACTGGATTGTAAATGTAGTAAAAACTATTTATCACAGTTATCGTAAAAATGGATCTAAATGGGTTAAACATAGATGATAAGGTTTTAAATGGATATAAAACATCTCAAATTCCTATTACATATACATAAATATATATTATTCTTCCTATATTTAATATATGTTATTTTTTAGTATTTTTAATGGAAAATTATTTACCATTTTGGATTCTTTGGTATAATTTCCATATTGTTTGCAAGTGGGTTCTTTTCCTTTATAACTAAAAAGACCTCTTCCCTCTACTCCACTCAAAAACCCAGAGTCATTATGGTTTTATATATGACCTTCCAAATTTTCTTACTCACTTACCTCATCTGTTTATAGAGTGATTTTTTTATTTGGAACCTCCCCTAATAAGGCATTTGGTGTAATCATAACAGAGTTCCTTATAGAATAGGTATATTCATTAACTATTACTTTTCATTTTATTTCATCTTGAAACACATTAAATTAATATTAAATTATGATCGTATAAAAATTAATTATCATCTATATACTTATATTTTTTTATTAATATATGACCTACATCCATATTCATTTCCCTCAAATGGAGAATGAAATCGATGATCATGTTTATGGAAGACTACCACCTCACGAACCAACATAATTGATTTTCCATAACCGCATAAAAATATTTGGTGAAATGATTTATTCAATATTATTATATAATATTTTTAAAATAAATTATTTCTTAAAATTTAATATCACACATATGTTTTTTTTACTTTCCATTCCATGTGGGATATACTAACATCATTCTGTGTACAACATACTACCTCTTCAAAAAGTGACGTGATTTTTTCTCAAAAAATATTTTCTTGGAAGGTAATAAATATTATGTTAATTAACAAATGAAATTTATTTCAAATATTAATGGTTATATAGAGGTTAATAATTGGTTACTTTTCATTCATTCCATTTGTTGAAAGACTGAGACAACATTCAAGCGTACATACGACCTTCCTTCTCAATGAACTGTGAATTTCATATTTCTAAAAATACCTTTTTTTGAATGAATATTTATATTATGTAATTATTAGATGTATAGAAGAACAATAACTACTATAAAAAACATCTCATGAAAAATAAAACATTTATCACCCATAAATTTCTATTTTATTAATGAATTATTAATAAATGGGTGGTGACACATTATAAGTAATTTTTTTTGACATTATATGTTTTTAATGATTTTAGAAAAGAAAAATAAAAAATAGTATTTATTCTAAAATGAGATATAATGTCATGAAGGATTTCAATACTCATGTGGTAAGGGATTTATCGTATATCTTTTACTTTTGCGAGACATGAAATTTACCCACTATTTTATTTTAAATGGTGCATATACTACACCATTGATATTTAATTTCAGGAATAAAATTATTTTAATTAAATTTAATTTTTCATTTAATTTTATTATTTTTTAGGACTTATGATTCATAATATTACTAATGCAGTAAATGATTTCTAGCTCACTTTTATTTCCATTGAGACATATTCCATACTCACCACATATTTAATTGATGTGGTATATTTAAATACCAATAATGAATTTTATAATTATTATCAAGAATATTAACTATATTACATATCAATTTTAGTATTTCTATTTCAGGTTTATTATGTTTAAAATGATACCAATGGGGTAATGGTTTTATGTTATAATATCCTTGATTAATAGTTTTGTTTATAATTAAGCCTCAAACAAAGAAATATTATGTAATACCTCTACTGAATTATCATTGAATTTGTAATCATATGGTTAGTCATGATATTTTCATGTAATATTAAAATTTTACACAATTTGGTACTTAAGGAAATTGAGAAATTTTTTAAAATATCAATCTTTTATTCTATCTTCTGTATGAAATATGTTTCCTCAAAAAATAATTTTTTGAAAAATTATTTCAATTTTTTTTTACTCCTATACTATAATTTTTAAATGAATTTTTTAATCATTTAGGCATTTTTGTTTTTTCAAAAAAGTAATATCCTTGACTCTATCCAAAAAATGACTATTTGGATTTTTCTAAAAAGGTGAATGAATATTTTTTTTCAACAACAAAGACATGAACAATATATCCTGCCACCATGAATGATCAATTATTTCATCATTCGCTTAAATTTTATCAAAGTTACATTCAATGATATTTTTCGCATAATAATTGGGAAATTATGTTATATATTGTAATAAATTATTTCAAAGTGATATGTATTTTAAAAATGAAATATGTTTAAAATGTTTTTTTCGAAGTTGAAAGCATATTTCCCAATGAAATTATTGTTATTTAACATGATAAATTATTTTAAATGAAAGTGACTTTTAAAATATTTAATAGTTTTTTTATTTTTCAAATTTTTATTGAAATAAATATTTTTTTCTCTCAAGAATCATTCTATGTGATTTAACAATCGATATCATTTTATTTCTAGGTTGACATCATTTGACATTTGAACTAGGGATACCATTATTATTCTTTCTCTACGTTGTTTTGGATGAAAATATGATTATGAAACCAATTTCAATACTGGGGTTTGTACCATGATATAATTTATTTGAAAACCTATTTTTCACTATTTATTGTAATATGAAATGATGAAATGATTATGAAACCTCTCTTATCCATAGGTTTTGATATGGTGAAATTTAATGAAACTCATTTTATTCCATTGCTTGTGACTTGATGAATGGTTTATGCTGTTGTGAAACACATAAACATGATTCTCATTACATTAGCGGTGGGACCTATATCTCCCTCTATTATAAATGGTGTAGAATTATTTATCATGAGATTGAATGTATTAGAATAGGAAGTGAACCAAATTCAGTAAAGGCATATATCCACTATGATGGACTAGAGAGTGAACCATGACTACTATGATTGTTTGCGGAGTGATCCCATTAAATTATGATAGCCATGAAAGTTAGAATTTACTATTTTGGAAATTATTTTCAATAGATATGTTTATTATAGAATTCCATGACTTATTCCATTGTAATGATCTCATGAAATATGTACATTGATTCCTTCATGACTCATGTCATGTGATCTAGAAATATGTATTCCACATATCTGGATTATAATCATTGATATAAAGGGTATGGTTTTCAAATATTATGCCCATGTTATCATACTATTATCCTCTTTTCATTCCACTTTGTTCATTTATATCTCACTTTTTACCCTTACTAAGTGTCAAAGCTCACCTCATTTGTTTTTAATTTCTCCAAGTTATGATGAAAGGTTTTAAGTATGGTATGACTGTGAAGTCTACACAATGGTACGATCCTTATGGGAGATTCTATACATCATTCACCACATGAGAATATTTTATTCATTGTATCCAAGTACACAAATCTATTATGTTCCTTAGGAGTTTTTTTGTGTAATGTATTTAATATTCATCTAAAAGGTATTAATATCTATATATGAAAAACATAATTTTTTATAATCAATCCATTGTATTAGAGAATTTATATTCCTAATTCCCAAATTTTTGATATTTTAAGAATTATAGGGTGTGTGATGCATTGGATGATACATGATTGTACTCTCTTTTATTCTTTAACCTCTTTATATCTCCATGTAAATGTCATGATTGTTGGTCCACCTTTCTACCATTCACCAATTTTTTATTCCTAGGAGAGATTTTCCCAAATTTATATTTCCACAATTTTTACTTATTGAGAAAATAATTTCCCTCCTATATTATGTTTCATTTCATGAGAATCTCTGAATACTCATTCTCACTTCATTTCCCTAAAAACCCAAGAAAAAGGGGACTTTGTAGTTTTCATTTCCACCTTATGTGCACATAAAAAATGTCAGCATAATGTCTTATATATATTATTGGTAATTAATGTCAATGACATACATTTATGACAATGTAGAAATGATCTTCAGTTATATTAGTTTTTAGAACAATAAAAGGATTGTACATTGCATGTCCTATGATGTTTACTTAATGGGTTCCAATGGATTCATTCAAATTTTGGTATATATCTAATAAATACTTCTACATTTATTTGTTGTTTGAAGAGTTTAAGGAAAATATTTTTTGAATAATATTATATTAAACAATGATCATTCTGTGGAGTCAATTTCTTCCATTGGACCTATGTTCTTTATAAATGTCAACAATTTATTATCTATTCCTTCTCAATGATAAATACCCAATCCACATTTTCATGTTCTATGATTTATTGAAAAGAAAATTTCATTTATTTTTAATTTATCCATTTATTAGAAATTAGTTGATTGGATGACCCACTAATGAAGTGTGCACATTGTAGTATGAAACAATCTATAGAAATATACTTCTTACCCCATACCTAAATAAGAAAAGTCATTTTTCATTATTGTTAAAATCATAGGATAAAATTTTCATGATGTTTTACAACCAATTGTAGGTCCCATTAGTATCCTCTTTTTTAAAATAATTGAATATTCTTTACATTCCATGTTAAATTGACACCTCATGGTTCCATTAGTTACTATAATAAATATATTTTTAGGTATCATAATACATAAATAATTTAATCTATTAATGTAAATTATAAACATTAAAAACACCACTAATAAATGCGTTTCATAAACTAGCATATGAGTATATTTGATTCAATATAACTTATCCATGGTCATATTAATGTTATGATTTAAAACATAATAATTAATATATTATATCATCATGTTCAATTTATATATTTTGTAGTGGTTCGTAAAACGTATTGAATCAGACAACCCATATATCATAAGAGAGTAAGACTAGGTTTGTAGTTAGTTCCACTTGTTGAGAATAGCATGATGATCGAGTTGATACCAAACGTACATTTTTATGGTATTATTATCCCAAGGTACATCAATATTAAATCTTATATCCACTTATCAATAATTTATGAGGATTTTTTTTCCATGAAACCACACGCTCTACAATTTACCAAAATTCTAGTTTTCACCATATATTTTTATATATAATTAGGGGTTTCACTAATTTTTCCTATTCCTATTCCTCGAATAACTAGAAATACCTAAGTTAAAAATATTATACAGTAATACCAATTGAGAAACCTTAGACCCACACTCCCAAATTTAGTGCTAAAAAATCATTATATATATATATATATTGTGTTTGATATCAACAAAGGATACCCCATAATAACAATTTGGTATTCTTTAATAATTCCATAATATTTGAAACACCTCTTAAAAAAACTCTGACAACCCTTAAACCCAATGGTCTTGTATTATTGGAGATTTCAGATAGAAAAATAATATAATTGTTAACATTTCTCAATAATCACACCATTATAGAACTTATTATAAATATAACATAAGATAAAAACGTCATAATAACTTAGAGTCTGTAAAATATATAAATGGGTCACCTAAAAATATTATTGAGTGAATGAATTATCATAAAAATGAGCAAAAAACATGGAAATAAGGTCATGTAATCTCAAATTATAAATCATATACAATTGAAAACCCATATGGAATCATGAGATAATAATCAAGATCCATGTAGAATAACATAGTAACTTAACATAGTAATGTAGTATAGACATAAAACTATGAAAAATTAATAATTTGAACATAGCTACCCACTATCGTTTCACTGTGCAACATCATTGTCCCATTCCATATAAAAAATTAACCAAGGAATTGGGGGAATTAATGGGCTTGATTAATCATAAGAATTTTAAGAACCCAAACAATATTTTGGCATTAATGGATCCTAACAATCTCCAGAATTTAATGGCCTCAACCAATCCCAAGTCTTTAATGGTGCCAACATGAGGAGACATAAGAGTTTCATACAAAAAATTACATAATTTAAGAGTAATATTATATAAATCACATAATAAAAACATCCCTAGAACCCTAAAAAATAGTGAATTTTGTAGACTAGATACATTTTTTTCATTTTTCATGTATGATGTTAAACATCTCCCGCACGGTTCTTCTCATACAGTACCCATATTTGATATACACTATTATGGAAATGGAAATATAAGGAAGTATGAGAGAAGATGTTATATAAGGGAGAAAACATGATATATAAATGTATGATAAAAAGTGAGAAAATAATAAGAATTATTGTAAGATAAAAACATCATTACTTTGGAAATTCATTATCAGTTAGTCAAATATCATTAACAATGAATCATTGAATTAGGCTTTGTTTTAAATATTGAATAAGTCATAAGAGTGTATAATCCTAAATAATAAATCATGAGCTATGATAACATCTCATAAGCAAAATACATAAACATGTGGCATTAAAATAAGAATAAAAAAGTATTTATTAGTTGGGTCTCACAACCATGACTATTATATTAGAAAATTTCCCACAAGGTTTTGGGTTCTCTCCACTTTCAACCATTTTTAGTAAATGATCGTTTCCAAGACAACCAATGTGGTTTGAGTCCCTTATTGAAAAGGGTTCAATAGACACTAAAGTTCATATTATTTCATGATATATCATTATTTACAAAATTTATTAGAGAAATATATAATTTTGTTACACCCATTGAATAATTAAAACTATACATAAGTGTTCCACAAGATCATAAAAATATTTCATCAAAGAATAATTCGTGGAAAATAAATAGGTTTCATATATATTTCCTCCATACATTATTATAATGTGGTTAATTAATAGATTTAAAAGAATATTCCTTAAAAAATCATCATCATAATCTTAATGGGAATGAAAGTGGACTATATTATAAAATATATCTCTAAAGAAGGATAAAAACCCTTAAATAATGTTGACATAAATGATATGTCTCCTGTATAATAGAATTAAAAAAATGTTATGAAAATTTGGGAATTTTTTTTTTCTTTATTGGATTTTAAAAACTATAAATCTTATTAATATTGGAATAATTAATTTATTAGAATGTAACCATGTAACAATGTAATAGAATATTAACTGAAACTAATCTTTATATAGGCTATAAATTTGTTCATTCGATCCTTTTAACAAGTTAGAGAAAGAAATAATAAAAAATAATAGTAAAGAAAACTTATTAAAAGATTCCTTTTTATATTTTGTATAGAAATTAATTTTCAGTAAAAATTGAATATGATAAATTATTTATGTTTTTCTAAAAACTTTTATAATAAATTATAAAGAAAAACTATATTTATTAGAATTATATATTTACTTAAAAAGGATAATTATAGACTTATCTTAAAAACATCACCCTGATAATTTTATGTAAAAATGTGGCTAAAAAGATTGTAAAACCTGATATATCACAAAAATAAACATAAAATAAGGAAATATATGGTGTTTAACCGATTATGAGAATATAATTTCCCTCAATGGAAATTTTAAATAGACAATCCCAAAAAAGAAAGGAGATTCTTACATAATCACTCACCTTATATCCCATATTAAAAATAATCAATCCCAACCTACATTGTTATAAGTTATTATTTTTTATAAATATATTGGAGAAAAAAATTCATACATATCATTCTCTAAGTCATTCTCTTATATTTTTTAATTACAATTTTTCTAGAAATTCTTCAATAAATTCGATATTTTGGTGAGAATTAGTTAATTTTACAATCACATTAATGTTCGATGTTATTGATACATATTTCATGTTCATAGATTAAAAATTTATATAATTTAAATTACATCATAAATATAATTTTTTTACACAAAATTTTTTATCTGCAGTCCTATAGGATTGTGATAAAAACTAATTATATCACATCATTGAGATTGTAGTTCAAAAATATGCTTGAGTGATGTTTCTACATTTTGATGAATGGAATAAATTATATTTTATAGATGATTAACATTTATATAATTATAATTAATTCCTAAATATGATATTTATTTTTTAATTATTCTATATAACAATCCAAGTGAGAAGGTGATGAAAAATTAAATATATTGCTTTATGGATATGATAGTACCTTTGTATGACTAAGATATGCTTTTATTATGCATTATATGTAAATGAGATATAAAATGGATTAAAGATTAAGATAAAAACAAATAAATGATTTAAATATAATAATTCAGTTCTAGTGATACGGTTATATAATATTTTGAGTCGATATTGTAATAAATAAACATAAAACTATTTTTTGAAAATGATTACAAATTCTTTGATAAAACCTTCTTGGATCTATTCATCTAGGCCATTAGGTTAGAATTTTATTAATTAAATCAACTATATAACATGTATATGGAAGTATAGAATTTATTTTCTTAGATTTTTTTAAAGAAAGCAGTTTATAAATTTTTGAGTAAGAGCTGATATGAGGAGCCTCTTTTTACATAAAGGAACCAGATCATTTATAATTATTCTAAACATTAAAAAAATATAAGACCACCATCTTGTTCATAAATATCCAAATTAAAATAATTTTAATTTTTTATAATATTGGGAATAAATACATTATACTAATATAATTTAATAAACTCTTTATGTTATTTTTACCCTGATCTCTTTATCTTCACCCCTCATTAACCATTTTAACAATTTGTGTGTTAATGAGTTTTTACCATGTTTAATATTTATTATGAAAAAAATGAAATTTTATTATTATTAAAAAAGAAATATTATTTTAAAATATGGAAACCATTTTATCAAATTAATTTCAAATAATTTGAAGCAATTAATTTATAAATAAACCCATAATATATGAGAAATTTATTTTCATTAAAACTCTTTTTTCAAGCATGAAACAAACTATATATAATTAATTCCAAATTAATATTAATTATATAAATATAAATATAATTCATTGAATATATTATTCAAACATTATAATCATTAGTAACTAAATATTATTTTCATTTATTAAAATATGAGTACATTGTTCACTTATGAACAATTTTTTCATAATGCTTTATTTTTTACCTTCAAATGAATTTACCTTCACATATAACCAATAAATAAAAAATTTATGAATTATTATTATTTTTTAATATTAAATATAAAAATATTTAAACAATTTAAAATCACATTAGTGATTATAAAATATATAATAATCCCATAATTTGAAGAAAAATATAAAAAGAATATATTTTTTAAATAATTATAACATTCTACTTATTTCTTATGTATTATTAAATTATTTTTCATTGATAAAAACTTTTATAGATATTATTTATAATTTATTTAGTCATATTTATTCACTATATTCATAATTTTTTGATACATATACTATAATATTTAAACTATGGTTATTTTAAGTGTAGTGTTTTTTGTAAAGAATGTAATCGAACACATTGATTTTTTTAAAGGGGAAATATATTCTAATATATTAGGGAGTTACATTATCCCATATTATAATAATTTACCCTAAAATAATATTTTTATGATACAAACATACAAGTATGGTTCTACCTCATAACATCATTGGGTTACCATGTGGCTTCCTCAAATTTATGGTCTCTCCTTAAACAATTGACCAGTAGAGACCTTGTTCCACAAATAATTACCACTTAAACCTAAAATATCAACCAGTTGTTCCTCATAATATATATCATAATCCAAATGTACAACCTATGATATTATTATATGTGTATTTTCAGGCATGTAGTTCCTCTAATTTAATACATTAGATATATCATTATATTGATAGAGATTCCGTTGATGTTCTAAGAGAGAAGAAACCATCCTAATAAAATCATGATATTTTATGTGGATAATATATCAACGGATAAAATTTCCATTATTTCCAAATCCGATAAAATTTATCCAATGATATATTTAATGTAATAATTTTTCACCAATATTAAACTCCATATCTCTTTGTTGATTTTATGTATAACTTTTCTATTAACTCCAATATTCTACAATGTTTCATTTCAAAATATATAACAATATTTACAGTTTAATAATCTAGAATATGTCCAATATATTTTATTTTATAATTTAATCCTAGAATATAGAGATTTTGAACATAGAGGTGTTCATCAAGATCCATCGAAATTCCAAATCGAAAATTATTTTTGTATGAAATTTTGACTAGTGGTATGTGTTGATCCCAACAAGAATTGAAATCAATAGAAAAGGGTCTATAATTATATTATACTATTTTATTGGTCATCATATATTTACAGTATATAATAAGATGATATTAAATTTTAATGTTCAATATCATATTCAATTTTTCAAAAAAAAAAACTCCATAACATTATTTGTTTCCTTGGATAAAAATTTGATACAATAGAATGTGGTACTCCAAGGAACTACTAAAATTAACAAGTGTATATCATGGAATGATAATCAATGTAAAAATATTCTTTGATAGTAATGGAATTTTGTAAAATCATATATTTATTGACTATTACCAAAATATCTATATGTTTCATAATTGTTTTGGGAAGGCTAATGACGAAATACATGTTTTTGTTTTCCTATTTACATTCTTGTAGGGGTAATGGTTTTAATGTCACCTTATACATATATCTCATATCCTTAACATGATATCAAGCTATGTATTGAGACACAAACTCTTCAATATATCTTTTAATTTTGACTATCTAGAATCTATCATTAGGTTATGTATATATCTTCATAATTCCATGATGAATAGAGAATGATAAACAGTGATATATATCTAACACTTATTTAAATATTGGTATTTATGGGACACATACTTGTTTCTTGAATCATATGATTCAATCACTACCATCATTAAACTTATGAACATTTCTTATATTTTTATATAGTTATTAATCATCCATTACTCCTCTCTAATCATTACATTGATAAATAGTTACACTCATATACGAAAGATATGATATATCCCATTTCCTCAGATTTCAAAATACATCATCTTTAATTTCATAAGAAATAGATCTATTTTAATCCTCAAAATAAAAAAAGCATGTTCATTCTATCTTGGATTATTATCCACCTAGTCTTCATTTATAGGGTGCTAATGTATTGAGTAGTCATAATCATTATTCATCTCCATATATCATCTGTTGTGAATATTTAATAATTTCAAAATTAGTATATAATTCAATATTTATTTATTAGTATACATATCACACCATTTGTTATATAGATAAAAACACCATATATTCAATGAAAATTTAAAAAATTCCAACTCCAAATCATGAGTCTGATACTTTAACTAATAAACCATCATTTTTAATGTGACATATTCCACTAAATGTTATTTTTTTATAAGATTAAATCTTAATTACATCATTGACACACACATACAGATCAAGACCCCTTATCCATTACACAGTAATGGGAATATAGGCGAGCCACCAATATTATTTTCAACTCTTTGAAATTTTCCGAACATTAATATGTTCCAATGTGGTTATTTCATTATAGGTACATAAATAAATTCATTAAAATCAACGATAGTATATATCCTATAAATGGAAGGTATTGATCTTATAATTGATGGTTTTTCTTGATCATTTATAAATTATATCTATATTTAAAGGATCCATTTATATAATCTCACATAAATTTATATGGCCTAATAATGAATCCTTTTGTTGAAAAATTTAATCATTTTAAAGGTATAAATCATATTATCCTACCATAGGGTATTCCATATAATCCTCAAATGATCTTCATGATATTAATTTATCTTTGAGTGTGTAATAATTTCATTTATAAATTCTACCAAAAATTGATCATGGTAAACTATAAATACTATATTATTTATATTTGTGATAAAAATGGGAAATATTATGAGAAAAATGAATTACTATAAATTCTTAATATCTATACCATATATGAATGGTTTTCCTATGAATATATTCTTTATGAACACTCAAATGATGATATATAATATTATTTTAAATCTTGGAAATTTATAGACATATAATAATTTGGTAAATGAATATATCAATTTTGGGTAGAGGATACTTTTTCATTGTAGTGAACATATTATGTTCACGATATTCAATGAAATAAAACATTGAACCATCTATATTCAAAACTAAAAAGAATAGGTAAGCCCTATTGTGATGCACAATAGCCTAATATTCCCTTATCTGGATCTTATTGTTGTTTTATAATTAATTATTACTACTCTATTGGGGTAATTTTCTCTATATTTTTTGAAATATATGTAACACCACAAATGAGATTTATAAAAATTTCAACAACTCAATTTGGAGTAAGTCTAAACATGTTACTATGAAATAAATCAATATATTCCTTAATAATTGGAATATATTCAAAATTAATTTTCTCCAAAAACAACCCCTCATTAATATATCGTATGACCTATACAATTGAATTGATTTTCATTTGGTGTTCATATACATCCACGATCTGATAGAGGATCATATATTGATTCCAGATATTAAATATGATTTCCTTATTATAGAATCTAATATGATATATTTATATGTGTTATAGATAATCAATGGTGAAAATAAGATTAAATTAAACTAAATGGGGATTAATAAGACTTTTTTGGAGAATAATACTATAAATATCAATATTATATCCCAAATTATATTACAATGGATAAGTGCTCTATAATTATCATTCTTCACAGTAGTGACTAACTCATCAGTGGAAATTATTTCTTCACAAGGCTTAGGTGGCAACATTTCTTATTAAATAAAATAATTCCCATGCTCCCAAAATTTATTAAATTGATCTATTATTGGTACCATATAATATTTTTTTTCATCTACCTAAATTTACATTTTTATTGTATATTTTGTTTTTATATGCCTTAATTTTTGACATATAAAACATAATCCAAATCCTATAAGAAATTTTCTTAGGTTATTATTCATATATTTTTATATGTTGAATGGGTATTCATTTATCAATAGAAATAATCACAATAACATTCCTAAAACAACATTTCTATATTATGATGTGTGTTATATAAATCCAAAAGGTTTAGTAATTTAATCATAAATCCATATATATAATTTTTAAATATCCTAATGTTTCATAATAAAACTCCCATTTCATTTGGTTTATATTCTTCAAGGTTATTTCAGTGGTCATATCAGTCTTTTTTTATTATTCCACCTAGTTAAAACTCTTCACTAATACAAAAAAGAATAATTTTTGCATCAAAACTCGTTAATCAAAGTGATAAATCATTGAATGAAGAAAAATCATTCAGGATATGTTTTTAATTATGAAAAATTTTTATAATCTAATGAAACATTACATTCATCACATATATCTTTTAGTTTATCATTTTTTTCATAGATTCTATCATTGAATTATTTATAATGTTTATTACATATATATATATATTAACTAAATCATACCCATTCCAAGAGTATCAAACTTACTATGAAGTTATACATCTGTTGTGCACTAGTTGATGATTTAAATAACACCCAACAAATATGTTATGGTTTAATATCCCTCAGTGTATCTGTGATATGGCCATAATTTATAAGATTGTATGCAGATAGGGATTTCAATTATAAGAGAACCCTCAATATCTACCATATTGAATCATTAGGATTTTATAATATACATAAATTTAATGTTACAATTTTCACTAATGTTATCAAATCCTATTATCCAAAAATATATAACTCCTTACATGATTCCAACTATGGTGACCCTATAATTTCATACAAAATAATAAATCATTTTAGATGACTATTTAATACATAACAATGATATACACACCCCATAACCAAAATTATTTAGTGTATTTGCAGAATCGAAACATAATCAGATTTTTTAGTGAAAGAACAAAATTATAGCCCATAGTTTTCTTATCACATAGTACCCTTCTTATACAACACCTACACAAAACTATTCTACATAAACTTGGGAAATTTATACATTGGGAAGTGTAGTCTTAAATGCTCAACTAGGTCAAACATATGAGATATCAATAAATTATCATAAGTGAGGATAATATATGAATAAGGGTATAATTACATGATCATAAGATACAAGCTTCATGATAAACTAGTTTAAGATCACTAATCACGAGTCACAGTATAAGGATATTTCATAAAAAAGTTATAATTCATAAGATTGTTGAATCATAGATAATTATTCATGAGCTATGGGATAATATGATAAGAATAAAAAATTTATTATGTAATAAAAAATAATATCCAATCATATCATTTTTCAAGGAACTCATTCAACACTGTAAAAAATTATAAGTCTCATAGTGATTTCAGTTCACTCTGAATCCCTTTTCTTACATACTCACAAATCACAACAAATACTATCATAGTGGATTGAGTCCCTTACTAAACTAGCATAAATCTACATTCTAGTTTATATTATTTAAAAATTATATGATTATCTATTAAATTCATTATATGGATATATAATTTTCTCCCAATAATAAAATATTGAAACAATACATAGGTTTATTTCAAGATCATAAAAAATTCATTACTGCATAACCCATTAAAAATAAAATTTTTCTTAAATATTTCATAAAATATTAATTCCCTCATGGGAAAGTAATAGGGTTTATAGAACATTACATAAAACATTATCATTATTATCCATAAATAGAAATAATGTTGATGGAATCATAAGACCATATCCCTAGTGAAGAATAAAAATAATTAATGGTTGTTGATATAAATTAAAAATATCATTTATAAAAGCATTAATATATTCATTAAAAACCACAGAAAACAACCTTCTATTTTTGATACTTTTACAAAATTAACATTTATTTTATATTCAAATGAATTATTTTTAAACAAACATGGTAAAATATAAAGGAATGTTCATTTTTTCTTTATCATGATAGTAGGAAAACCGAAATTTATGTAAACGATCAGATATAGATTATAAGAACACATTGATAAAAAAAGTTCAAAAATTACTTGTACTAATTTTTTTAAAAGATTCTTTTATAATGGTGTGTAAATAAATTCCTGTCAATAAAATTAATCATTATAAAAAAATTATAATATCTAAAAACACCTATTGTAAAAATTTAAGAACATGGACAAGGTGAACAATGGTTCTCAACCAAAAAATAAAAAAATTTGGGTTTCTTTTTTTAAAAACGTCAACTATATTATTTTAAATTAAAAATGTAGTAAAATGTATGGAAATTATGAAAAAAATATTAAAAAAATATATTATATAAAAAATATTTGATTTCAATGATTAATATTATATAATTTTCGTCAAAGTAAATTTGATAAATAAAATCTTGAAAAGAAATGATTTTGTTACAAAAACTGTTACCTAAAGTCCAATATTTCTTTATATTCATTAAAACATTATAAGTAAAATATATATATATGTATTATAATTATATGATAAACCATATATATACATATCAAACTATATTTCCATCCCTTATAATTTGTAATTAATATTTTATTAAAAATTCTAAACTGAAAACACTAGACACTATTTATTATTTAAAAGTAATTTTAGAAGATATATATGAATTGTTTTGTTCATATTTGTCATTTAATATGATATAAAAAATATAGTGTAAGTTCCCTTTTATAATTGAGAAGAGTGATATACCTTTAATTATTCAGACCATTAATAAAATAAAAGGTTAAATTAATGTTTAAATGAAATCAAAATTTTATTCGTATTAAATATCGGATGATATAGGGTCTAAATAAATGCAACCAATATTATTTACAGAAGAATTGAGATTATTTTTTCAGTTATCACATTTGTTCAACTACAGTTTTAAAAATCACCATTATGATGAATATTTACTCAATTTCATTTATTTATGACTAGAAATAAAATTTAACTATTTAAAAAAATTTAAATTATGATTAAATATATTGATTATAAATTTTTAAATTAAATTATTTAATGTATTCGGAAATAAATTATTTTAAAAACACATAAAACATGATTATATATTTTTTAAAAAAATTCAATTTTGAAGAATAAAATAAAATTAACGTAATTATTATTTTATTAATAAGAATTATATAAATGTAAATATATTTAATTGAAAATATAATCTAAAAATTAAAATCATTCAACAATCATAATTATTTTAAATTATAAAAATATAAATATAGTTTTCACTGGAGAATAGTTTTATGAAAAATGTATCTTTTAACCTTAAAATAAATTTATGTTAACTTATAAAAAGTTAAAAATATATGTATGAAGGTGACACAATATAGACCCTCTAGAGATGGAACCATTGATTAAATAGTGAATATCTCTCTATAGTGTGCTGAAATATTTTGTGAATGTTATTTTTGGGAGAAATTACCGAACACATGCTCAAAGAAATATGATTATTTTTCTCATTGAGTTAAAAAAATTTATACATGGTTGTCTTGAATAAATGTAATTTATGAATGAATAGGAAAAAATTAATTCATGTAATCTATACTTTTTAATTTTTGGATGATTAATTGGGTATAGATATTCACTCTATTTTGTTAGAAAAATACTATAATCAATTGGATTCGGGAAATTTTATGTAAGTCTCAAAAATTATTTTCATGGGGATTTTTGTTTCTCATCAGAAAATTATTATTTAATGATTTGGAAAATAAGTTTTTGGTCCTTAAGTGGGTGGTTTAGAAATGTTTGCAAATGGTCCACTGATTTTTTTAATAGACTTCAATTCTCATATTTCCTCTATTTGGTTAGGGTTCTCTAGATTTCCCCTCCACTTGTTTAGACATGATGCTATTTTTAGATTTATATATTAATAGGGAAACCTATAAAATTGTAATATTACACCAACATCTTATATAGAAATATTATTGGGAATTTTTTTGTAAAAATTAATATTTCTCAGCCTCTCACACCCTAGCATTGGATCCAAAATGGTGACAATAGATTAATTGAAGAAAATGTATTTTTGAACCTCATAGTTTCTAGAAGTAATTTTCTAAATATTGTAAACTCGTCAAGAGACTAGGGAAATAGAAATAATTTTACACATCCACTTAAAACATTTAGGTCAACATGGGTTGAAAAAATACAGCCTATTTACATTGACCAGGTTTCTTCTGGTAATAATATGAATGGTCATGATAAGGTATCAAACCATATTATTTTCGATCCTTCTAAGAATCTTCTCTATCCCATTGATCTTAAGGGACATGATGATGTTTCTTGTAATACCTAGTCTCTCAATAAAGATAATACAAACCATATCATAATTGATCTTCCCAGATTTTTTATTTTAATTGATGTTCATGCTTCACATGAGGAAGACAAGATTTTACATTATAAAGATAATGAATCAATATCTTATAAATATGAGTTTCCTAATTATATTAAGGAAGATTAAATTATGTATATTTATAGTAATGGAAAAAACCATTGAATTATTCAAATGGATACATCACTCCACATCCCACGAATACTCACATGATTAGAGATTATTCCAATCATTAAAGAAAAATAGTATCTAGATCCCTTGAGACCTCTATGACACAAAAAGTAAAAATCCTTATATATCATATTTATGTTGAACAACTTTTATCACATTTTATAAGGGATTCTCTGAATGACGAACTATATCCCATATTGAAATTTTAATATTGGATTGAGGGGGACTTGAGGGATGAACTAGTGTCTTGGATGGAGGAAAAAGATGTAAATTTTCTATAAAAAACAATTATAGTGAAATATTTATAGAATTATATCATCATATTAGAAAGATAATGATAAATAAAATGGTGGAGTAATTAATACAAAATCTGATGTTTAATTAAAAATATATTTCATTGCGAAAAATAATAATATGGCTTCAATTTTTTTCTTCAATCGTGCACTTTTAATCGGATGATGAGGTTAATTAAATGGGAAAATATATTCTTGATAACATAATTATAGGTTTATACTAAATTCACTTTTTAAACTTCAGTAGGTCAATATTTTATTTTATTTTTTTCCATAACCATATAATGTGATTCTTTTTTGATATATTATGTGAATTCTATGGTTTTAATCCTTCCATGAGACAAATGTTTTTATGAAAATTAGTCTATCAATTGATACAAATTTACAAAATATAATTTGGTGTGTTTTTTATAGGATTTTTTGTTTATACTCTTGTACAATTGCAGTTATAAGGGATATTCTATCAACTTTTGACATTCTTGATATATTTCATGGGAGTATATTGATCTTTCATAGTGTATTTTTTATCAAGAATCATAGTTCATAAATATCAAGATGGTAAAGGATAATGATACATGAATTTGGGTAGTAGATATTGTGGAATCCATTGAATATTATCCTATTTATCTCTATTGGGATAGACATATGGGATCCTTTATACAGGATATTTTGTTATTGTCATGTAATGAACCCATTGTGGGTTTTCAATACTACACCTCATTATTTGGGTAATGTTTCCATTAGTAAAAATATAGATAGATACTGGATTCTAGACTCTATCACTCTTTGTTGGGTAATTTTGGGTGTTATATCTTTTTTGATACTGATAATGTGGAAATAAATTTGTTTTTTATAGTATACCGATGAGGAACCATTGGACTAAGAGACACATGAAGATGAAAAACACTAAGGGAATTTATTTTTATAGAATCTCCAAGATTGTATATGGGTCAAGCATTCGGGATAGATTTAATAGATTTCTAAAGAATATGAGTATTCTTCCATTGGAGTATAGTTATGATGCTTGGATAAAATTACACATGATCATTATAAGATGCATTTTTCTAAATATTTCATCATCAAATCTTTTTTATAGATGGATGATCATTGAATTATATTTTTATCTTTTTTCAATTTTTTTTTCAAGAGGAAGCCTTTGGATGTATACTCTTCATGTATTTCTAATGGCTCAAATATGGACCAGATTATGGACTACTTATTTCGATTGGTAATATTCTTTTGGTGTTCAAGGTGATGATTTGCTTCACAATGTTCCTAGATGTAGTGATGATTTTTGAATATCCTCTGATGGTCTAGCAGTTTATGGGTTTCAAAATGTTCAAGGATTGAAATAATAAATATTTACTATTACATTCTTATTTTTACTTTTTTTGGTGTGTTTTTTTCTACATGTAACCAATTTTAATTTTTCATTTGTGTAATCTCATTACACCTCGAGATTTCACTATAACTATTTTTTTCAATAAAATATTCTATAGGGAAATTGGCTAGGTGACCAACTCATGTCTCACCTTATTCCAAAAATAATAATATTTATATGTTTAAATGACGATTCATTTTTTCTTTTAATAAAAAGTAATCATAAAAAACCCAATTTCATCAGTTAAAGTTAATCATAAGAAATTATAATACTTTTAAAAAAATGAAAAATGATATTAATTTTAAACTATATAGTTTATTACTAAAATACAATGTATTGGTAAATAATTATTTATTATTTCATTATTTTTGAAATATTTTATTATTGTTAATTTTGTTCAATTCATAACTTCTAATCCAATGACTGGGTTAGATATAATTAAATATTTAAATCATTGTTCTTTTAAATCCAATTTTGTGAGTAAAGAAAGTTATCAAATGAATTGGAATAATTTAAAAGGGAAATATGTACTGGATAATTTTGGTTTCACACAACCTATCTCAATGATTTAATAGAGGAAAACAATTTCATGTAATTAAATAACCAAAACCCACACATAATGGTAATCTATATCTATTTTTACAACAGAGATTCGATCCAACATCAAGTATTTAATAATGTATAGAATTAAAATTTGTGTTGTAATGTTTCCAAATGGTATCTCATAAAATATCTTAATGAATTTGGTTAGATACCAAAAATTCAACATCTAAAAATAATTATTTGATAATTAGATTCATAAGGTGTCTTAAAAAACAAAATACTATATGACATTGATCTTATGATGATATATCAAAAAATTAAACAAATTCGATAAAAATAGATTCTATAAACCATTTTCAATAATCTCATAATGATAATGTACAAGAAAATTTCAAAATATAATTTTTGAGAATTTAAAAAATAGAAATCTTCAAACATTATTATGATGTAAATTTTTATAAATGATCCTTAAAATATACATAAATTTTGACCAAAATTAATGTGGGGTGGAAGATAAAATATATGATTATAAAATGGGAATTCCCTTTTTAATATCCTATATATTATTTTATCTAAATGAACATTTAAAAAATGACCACAAAACACTTTTTTATAAATAATTAATGAGAAATAAAAATATACAAAAAATATAATAAATATTATTATTTCAGAATAAAAATGGAATATTTTATGGAATGGACAGATATATTAAATAGATTAAAAATAAACATTAAATGGGATGAGAATTATTCAATACAATGTTATAAATTTTTGTGAAAACAATTCATCAAAGAAGGAAATTTTATTTTAGAATTACATTTTAAATATATATTTTAATAATGTTATGGATTATATAACTAAATTATTTAAGAAAAAAATCATATAAGAAATAACATAATGAGTAGTCATTATATATGTAAAAAAAGGAGTGGATTTAAAAAATCATTATGAATTTTAAAACAATTGAATCAATGTAATATGAAAGTGGACTGCTGAGTATAATTTTAAAGACCAAGATATAACCTCAAATATAAAATAATCTCATGATATAGTAGTTATAAATTATATTAGAAAACTTGGTGCATGAATTTAAAATAAGCCTCAATGAAGGGAAATTGAGTTGAAAACACTTACGCATAATTTTATCTTGGTCAGGCACACACTATCCTCCAGTATAATAAAAATAACTACTAAATCACATATATCCTAATAGTATTCATATATATTTAGTTTTATGAACTTAATATATCTTTTTTAACAAATATTTTAGATTATTAGAGTTCATTATCATCACCAAAAGTTAATAATTTTTTTTTTCATTTCCAATGAGCATCATAATTGAGATATTGATTATTAATATTCAATTTTTTTATTCCTAAATTATTTAAGGTGATTGAATATAAATACAATAATTATTTATAAATATTTTATTTCATTACATGAGAGATTTAGTTATGATTTGAAAATATGAAAATTTTGGGATGTTTGTTTCTATAATTTTTAATGAAAGAAAGGTTGTTTCATAAAAGGGATGTAATTAATAATATAACCATTTAAAAACATTATTTAAATATTTATTTCATATTATTAATTTAATATAGTTTAATTTACCATCCATGATAAATATATATAGCTTCAATTCTGTAGGCGGTTAAATCGATCCATACAAAAACATTCTATAAACAATGGATGAGTATTAATGTATAGTTTTATAAAATCATTATTTATACATTATAATGATATTATTTAGGTATAAATAAGGATATAAACATTAATTTATCTTATGTTGATAAATATGGTGATATAAATATATAATAGTTACCACGTAATTTTCTTTGTCAAATGGTTTGCTCATTTTAGGATTTTAAATTTACAAATATCACATATTGGTAATGTTACAAATTTAATATCTAATTTATATTATATGAATATTTATAATTTGATAAATATAATATTTATTCATTGAATTCATTTTTAGTTCTATCCATGAAAGGTACTAATGGGAAATTAAATATGTTATTAATAGAGTTGGTAGTGTACATGTAACACATGAATCATTTTCATTTTTCTAATTGATTAGATGAAGAATGATAATTCATATTACATCAATTAAATTAAACATTAATATGTTAAATATATTTATTTTATCATATTAGTATATATATAATTTGTTTTTATGAGGTCTGATGAGAAATTTGTTGAATATAATATTTGGGAGTTGATAATATTCAGTTTGGGAGTTTACTTATTCTCTGGAAATATCTCTTGGAAATAGAGGAAATGGGTAATATTATTTACACAAATGTGATTAAAAAATATAATATTATTTTATGTTAGGAAATATAGGCGGGGTTAAATAAGGGATTTTTAGGGTTGTTGTGACTTTAGGTGGGAGGAAGTGAGATTTATTTCTGGGTGAAAAGGATCAACTTTTCCCTGGAAATGAATGTTATGCATCAGTTCAATATGGATTCACAATGGTTTTATGTTTTTTTGGGTGGGAAAGAAATGGTTATACATGTTTCTATGAATTAAAACCCTAAAAATGTATCATATATGGTCTAAGTGTAATGTAAACAAAAAAAATATTTATTTACATTAAATCACCCATTTTCAACATTATTAGCCTTAATTAAATATTTACAATCCAATTTTTTACATAAAATTTAAGGTTAAACATCTTACCTAATTTTTATATTTTTATTTCATTTTAAATAAATTTTATCTAATAGAACTTGAAAATATGAAAAATAAATATTAAATTTAAAAGAAAAGATATAAAATAAAAAGGCCTTTCCTGAGAAATGTATTTTTATACATTATGTTTTTATTCTAATTTCGAATGAATCACTAATTATATTTTTTTTTGAAATTAACAAATTTATGAAATATATAATTTTATTATTTCTCTGGAATGGGTAAATTTAATCTATTAAAATACAAAATTTATAATGTTTTTAAAATAATTGTTTATAAATGAATATTTTTTCATTACCATTTATATTAAATATAACCCTTCTAACTTATTTTTATTCATAAAAAGAAAATTTCCTCTAACAAGTTATTTAATTATGATGATCCAAAATATTTAAATAACTTTTACAAATTAAAATTTTAAATGTCATAATTTTTTTTAATAGAGTGTATAGTACATACAAAACTTTTTTTAATAAAAAATTATTATTAGTCCTAATATGAATTTATTCTTACTACATGGCTCATACTAAATTTTTTATGACTTTTAATTTATCTGCTTTTGTATGATATAAAAAATACATTAAAATCACTCTCTAGTGGTTATTATTTGTATTAAAATAAAAATAAACAACACAGTAAAAAACAATTCTTTAATATATATCCCTTTTATATTAAGTTATATTAACCAAAACACAATTAAATGTTTATTATATACATTATAAACATTTAAATGTTCAAATATATTTATACTAAAATATTAATTTTAATTTTACCATATTATTATTTAATAATAATATTTTAACTCACAATAATATTTTTACAATAAAATATTTAATGTAAACATTATGTTATTGATTCATTGTTTATTTTTAAATGTATAGGACAAGGAAATAAATACAGTAAGAATCTATGAAACCAATAAAAATGTACTTAGAGACACTCAAACCTGATACCACACCCAGAACTCTAGGGGCTACCACCACTAAGATGTACATTAAGTGCTTTTGTTTTGTTATTTATTATATTTTATCAAAACTCATTTCATAAAATACACAATTTAGAATATATAACAAATACATGTATTTTCTACATCCATATCTCAAATGAAAATATTTTTAATGACCATTTTTCAGTTTACCATAATTATAATGGAATGCTTTGTTCCTATATATATGCTCACTAAAATTATTTATTCCTTCCATTAATTCTTGTAAAATCATGAGAAACATTTAATATTATGTATTTTTAATAATTAATTTTCATTTTATTATTTTAATTGTCATTGAAGGTTTAGTTAAACTCATTGTGACTGTCATAAATTAATATTATTAAGGGATTTCATTGTTGTGAAAATATTATTATTTTAAAATATTCCACCCTTTCAATTTATGAACTCATAGTGTATGTGATAATAAATTATATATAATTCTTAGATTCATGTACTTTTAATGTAATTATCCACTAGAAATGAAAAAATTGTTTGTTATTTTGATCTATATCTTTTGTGACATACATGATGCAGAAGTTAAAAAAATTTTAATTTATAGAAAAAAAATTATATGTGTAATAGATATATACGTTAATGAAAAAAACGTGTCCCAAAAGCTGCTGTGTAATAGGTTGAGGGAAGAAATTATTTATTATTGAAAAACATATACATCATCAAATTTTATTTCACTTATTTAGTGGTAGATAATAAAACAATATGAATCTCATGGGACTCAATGAAAATATTATATATCATTTCAAATAGAGTATTCATAATAGGGTTCAATTTTGCTTCATCATGAGTGCATAAGGAAATAATGTTATTCCAGCTCAAATGAAATTATTATGAATATATTAATTATATTATGAATCCAACAATTAGAAAAATTCTTCCCTTCTATCTCTTAGAAAATAAAAAATAATTTCTATTCATTCCATAGTGAAACATGCAATTATGTTAGGCCGACACCAAGAAAAATTCTTGTCCTCCATAACACATGTCCTTTAACATTTTTAAAAAACTGTTAAAAAATATTTTTTTATCAAGAATAATTCCTAACACCGGGGAAATTTTACTCAAAAACCCATCTTTTTAAAGTAATTAGAAAATATTAAAAACTTATACTGAATATAGGACTTTTGAATACATATATAATATTTATAAATCAATTATGAATTTTGATTAACTTCATTTTAAAAATAAAGTACAAAATATCCATAAAACCTAAAAATGAATTGAATATTGTTAAAATATGAATACATTGAAGATTAAATCAATATAACAAAAGATAAATATAATCAAAATATATTTTATACCATATTTAAATTTAGATATATTTTAGATGATTTTAATTCTTTTTATGCATTTGAAATCTCATTCTAAAAGTTCATGTTATAAAAATATTAAATATACTCATAATATATCTTGTCTCAAAATCATAATTTTATATACCTTTAATTTTTATGCATTCAGTCTTCTAAATATCAATTTTAAAGGTGTACACAATTTTGTTTGATTTTGATTGCATAATTTACCTCATTTTTTATGAGTAATAATCTTCCATTATATATCAACTTATTTGTTGATGATAAGTTATGCAATATTATTTTTAATGAAACATCATTATCATTCACTATGATTTATTTGTATATATATTAATTATTTATATATGATTACAATAGAATTTTTTATGTACCACAGTAGATATTAAAAATATTAATTAATGATTGGTGAGAATAATATTGTTCATCCCTTCAATGAATTTTGTCGCAATTATAACTCTGAGGATACGATGTAGTTGAAATGTCTATATATCATATCCCAAAATTGATATATTGTTTTTAAAATAATTATTTAATTATAATAAATATTTTTAATTCCTAAATAATATCCTTACTAAATGATATACTTGAATCAACATTACATTCTATATTATAGACCTTATTTATAATAGCCCAAAACCTTGACCCCCAGATCCGGTGCTAAATTCGTAAATGTGACCCCCTCACCCCTCTAGACCAGAGCTGGTGCATTACTTGTTACATTGGTATGATTTCAAGGAATAAAATCCCAAAGGACCGAGTAGTTTATTAGTCTTGAAAAAACTAGATACATAACTGTAAAAAATATTACATTGGGTAAGAAATAAAACACATAACAAAAACTAAAAGACTACATCCATGAGAACTCAATAATTGGAATCCACTTCATAACCTATTTAAGCTAAAAAACGAAAAGGTTCATCTCCAATGCTTAGTAAGGGTTACAAATATCTGAAGCATGAATCAATAATTATTTAATCATAAAAAATTGGCAAAGTCAATATGGCGTGGTGAATAAATGAAGGACCTGTGCCTTTAATATACAAAGAATGAAACTACATCCATAGGTTTTGTCATAGTAAAAACCACATGAATAGTAATAACTAAAAATGAATAATGAGAATGAATATTAATTAGATGTCATTTACCTAGAACATGATACATCAATACTATCAAAACGATTTAAGTCTGTGGGTAGAACCCATCTGATTTTTTGGAAACACACTTGAAGGGTTTGTCACCAACTGATTTTTCTCATGAGACCTGTCGATGAATCGAGGGGATATAAAGGGCCCCATCCATTTCTACATGTCCAAATCATTATTTATACATAGATTTAATACAAGTAAAATATGCTTTCTCAATATCTATTTATATATGAGGATATAGATTCATCAATGGATGTTGATATAAATAAAGATACTTTTAAATGAGACCATTGAAAAATTCATGAAGTAATAATCCTTAGACATTACGAAGGGTCCCATAACACCTTAAAACATTTAAATCAGAACCCCATAGAATAACATGAGAATAAGGAGACTCTTGATATGATATAACAAAGGGTATTACACACACCACAAGTAAGAAATAAGTGGTGAACAATGAATATATCTCATAAAAGTTAATATGCAATGGGAAAACATTCTTACTTTGGAAAGGAGAGTTCTTTGAAAAAATAATATATATTTTCCATAAAGTATGATTAAAAACATTAATATCCAAAAAAATAAAATAATAGGACATTTAAATTATATTTTAGGCATAAATTATGTCCCACTAAAGTTAAATCATGTAACAAGAGTTCATAATATTCTTTGGAAATAAAAATTTTTATAGCATTTAAATGAAATTATTAAAGTGAATTTAAAATTCGAAAGGAATGTTTCTTCACTTAAACCCAAAAATGATCCAAGATAATTTTTCATGTTGAAATCAGTCTTTTTTAAAAAATAATGGTATCTTAAAAATGATTCTGGTGTACACTTCAAAACAGGTACGATTTTGAAAATATCCCTTGAATTAGGTTTGTTTATCTCGATAACATTTTTGAATGCTATTTTTAAAACACATAAATACCCATAAAATAAAGAAGTAATTAGGATAGTAAAAATATAAAGTAAATTAAATCATAATATATGTGGAGTATATAGGAATGAATAATAATTTTATTGAGGTAAGTAGATAATCAGAGTAACCAGAATGAAAACGGTGGTCCAGGTAGAAATCCCCTCTCAATTTGTATTCAATCAATTACTATGACAAAAAAGTAATAATATTAAAGAGATATATTAAATACCATGAAAATAAAGATATTAATGATATGTTATATCAATGGAAATAATACATACACCATACACATGTATTAGGAGTGAATATGGAAAATCTCACAAAAATGGAAGTGAGATGAAGAAACCCTTTAGAAACATTTCGGCATGGTAAAAAGTGTTATTGTGAGGGATTAATGAGAGGTAACGCTGTATACCATTATTTATATATAAAAAGGGTAGTATGGGTGAGGTTCAAAAACATACCCCATAATTTGTAATTAAAAATAAAAGGGCAAAACAGAGGGGAAATACTTGATCAAAAGTGGGAGAGAGGATCCCTTACCTTATTCTCGAAGGTTTTCTTGATCATTCTTAATGACCTGAATAATCAAATTTAGATTCATTAATTAATGATTACATAATATCATAAACATTTAATTGATATTATATAACCTTAATAAGTTCATTAATGATATTTTTTATGGGTTTATGAGATTCAATTTTATTGTTTTGGAAGAATTTTCTTACTTGGTTTTCATGACCCATTTACTTGTATTCATGAATGGAAGATTATTTAAAATGACTTTAAAAATTTATATCTGTTAATATATAATACAAGTTACATTAAAGGTATATAAATTATCATATGCTGATTATGGTTATATTCCTTGAGGATGACTCATTAGATGAATTATGGATAAATTCTTGGACCATCTTGGCGGTTTTGTGCACAATGAACTTGTTTTTTATTATTATTCCATATTATGAGTGTGAAAATAGTTAATAACATTAAACAAGATTAAATAAATTTATTATGATCTAGTTCAACAATTTTAATGGTTTCATGACCAGTCTTAAATATTGTAATGCATATTTACAACTCATCTTCCTTGAGTGTGATAAATTGACACATATTGGATAGTGTTTGCATTTATATTATAAATGTAAATGATGAAAATAGAATATGATGAAATATTCCATTATAATAATGAAAATACAATACATTTATGGTACTAGAATTATCATGGAATTTGGATGAGGTGATGTGATAAGAGAGAACAAAATAATGGAACTTGTAAAAGGAATTGAAAGAAAAAGGAGGAGAGGTTCACCACTTGAGTACTCCACCTTGAGAAACTCTTTAAGACATCTATTTTTGTGTTTTTGGTGAGATGAGAATCTCTTAGACGTTGGGATAGGTCTTGTAAAGATTATTTGGTAGAAATTAGATAAGTCATTAATCATGAGTGGTGTGGGTGGAAGAGGGCTGTGGGGTGGTTTTTATAGTGAAGGGGAGAAGAGTTTTCTTAATATTAAAATCATTAATTTTTTATTCCCTCTCAGGACAAGAAATAATGAGTATTGCATGAAAAGGAATAG
Source organism: Viscum album (assembly GCA_963277665.1). Lineage (NCBI taxonomy): Eukaryota > Viridiplantae > Streptophyta > Magnoliopsida > Santalales > Viscaceae > Viscum > Viscum album. The sequence goes on along the minus strand of OY728141.1, from coordinate 1,643,822,987 downwards.
TAATATATGGATGTGAGTTCGATATTTGGGTGCATACATCAGTACTGATTTTAATAAAAGTTAATTTAAATTATAATGTATTTATACAATAATGTAATGAATTTTACTATTCACGAAAAATTCAAGTGTTTCAAAAAAATCCAAACAAATCACCCAAATAATTTTTTTCTGTGTAGAATCCAAAAATGAAGTCCATTTTTTAGATATAATTTCGTAAATATGATTAACTAAATATTTAATTAAACTCATTATTTAATCAAAAAATATAAACACTTGAAATATTCATCTTCATTTTTAAGGTGACTAATTTTATTTATACATTCATGGGTTTAGATACCATTCATAAGAGTCATATTACTATTCATAAAGGTATGTTACTATTCATAAGAGTGGGTTACTATTCATAAGTGTAGGTTACTATTCACAGAAAATTATGTTAATTCTATCAGACTCTAAATATACTCATGAACACAACCATGTATGTCATTTTTTCAAAATTCAAATAAACAGGTGGAAAAATTATGTTTACATGACTAGATTATAAAAAAGTGTTGTTACAGACATTCTATATTAAATCAATTTGAATATTCTTGGGGTGTTACATTATTCCCTTCTTACAAAAACTTCTTTCTCGAAATTTGAAATTGAACGTTAAAAGATAATGGAGGATACATGAAAGTTACCTTGTGGGAAAACCACATCAAGATTATAGTTAAAATTTTCTATTAATTAGAGGATATGGAAAAACATCAGTTACTACAAAACAACACATTTAAATTGGAAAACATTGTCAATGAAGAATAACCAAACAATCATGTAGGGACATTAAAACCATAAAATGATCATCTTAAACCATTTTTGTAAATGGGTAAAAATTCTAAAATATAATTACTCAACAAATTATAATTAAGGCCTATAAATTTCCAACATGAACTTATCATTAACCCTTAATCAACAAAAAGTATATCTTAAATTCACATTCCAAACATGTGAATAACATAATCATGTATCCTCTTGAAATATGGTAATAACTTGAATAAAAAAACCACATCAGAAACTTGAATTCCACTGTATTCCATATGTATGATAAATGTTATTGGATATATTACTTATATCCAAAAGTGCTGTAAACTCCATCGATGATAGCATAAACCACTTCTCGACAAGTTAACAATCAGTTCTATGGAGGTTATTACTTATCCAAATCAATCATCACTTCATCATTATCTCAATATCAGATATATATATTATGTGTGATCTTTCCATTAATCTTGTGTTTTCTAAATAATTTATGTTTCGATCGAGTCATTTTTCCATTGTACTATTCCCCATATAACCTCAAATCCTTAATAAAATAGGACTGCAGTACAATCCTTATAAATCTAATAATTATTACAACAAGTACAATAATGGAAAAATATTCAAATGACATGGTTCTTGACTAGGAATATTATTCATTCTACTTCTTCTCTAATAACATCATAACATAATCATTATAAAAAATTATCATTTGCGGTATATTCCTTTGACGATTTGGACATTGATTTTTATTGTGTCCCATATCCTTACAGTTGAATAATTGTACATTGGAAACCATTATCTTACCCTTGCAATCATGAACATTGTGTCCTTTTTCTCCACACTTATATCAATCTCACATTACATTCAAGAATTACCATGGTGATTCTTTCCACAATTTTCGCATGTGGGAAAACACTTCTTTCCCTTCTTCTCTTTAACCCCATATTTATTTTCCATCATCTCATTCTTTTTCTTCCCTTAAAATTCATAGGACTCAGATAAGACTTTACATAACTTGTTAACACATGATATTATTTCCTCATATGATGAGGATACATGGGAGACAATATTCCTTTGAAAAGATGGAATAAGACCATTAGAGATATGGTCCTTGTTATGATTCGCATCACGTGACATAGTGAAGATTTTATTCCTTTTTCTAGGTTCCATTTCTAATCTATTAAATATTATATATTGCCTAGTAACATTATAAACTCTCTATAAATCTAAACATGGTATAACACATGTCATCAATTTATGAATCATAAATACCAGAACCGTATACTTTGGTTAATTTGGGGGAATAAATCCTTCATAATCATGGGTAAATAAAATTTGAATTATCCTATGCATATTCCCTAGGAGTGTCAAACCAAGAGGGAAACAAGGACTATTGTCATGTACCAGGATACACAACATCAAGCCCAGAACTCCTTATCTGAGTTTTCACTCCTAGGTACATCTGTTACAGAGCCACCTCTTCCTATTTGTATCAAGAAAAGGATGTATTTTCTAGAATAATCAACATAATCTATTCCTTACAATGATTATAGGACATTATTTTATGTATTTTCTGACGTACTACCTTCGGGATTTGTTCCCCAACAGACGTATCCTAAATCTAGTTCCCAAGGTTTCTACTAAACTTCTTCTGATACCAACTGTAACACCCTGACCCATCTAGAGCGGAGCCAATGCATTACTAATTGCATCGGAAAGATTTCAGGGAATTGAATCCTAAAGGATTGATTAGTTTAGTAGTCATGAAGAAACATGATAAATACATATAACTCATATTAAATTGGGAAATGAAAAAATATAACACCTAAAAAAATAAAAAACTACATCCATGAGAACTCAATAAATGGTCAACTCTTCAAAATCTATTGAAGGTAAACAAATGAAAGGGGTGAGTTCAAAATCTCAGTAATGGTTAAAAATAGTCGAACAATGAATCAATAATTACTGAATAATAAACAAATAGGAATAGTCAATATGGCGTGGTGAATAAATGAAGGACCAAAGCCATTAATAAACTGAGAATGAATCTACATCTAGAGGTTTGGTCATAGTAAAAACCAAATGTATAGTAATAACTGAAAATGAATAAAGAGAATGCTTATTAATTAGAAATCATGTATCTGGAACATAATACCACAATACCATCGAACCAGTTTATGCATGTCGTTAAAAACCGTCTAATTTTTGGAAACAAACTCCATGGGTTTGTGGCTAACTGATTTTTCTCCTGAGACATGTCGATGCATCGGGGGAATATAGCGGGCCCCACCCAGCACTACATGTCCAAATAATTCATTTTTTTCATTGATTTAATACAAGTAAAATTTGCCTTCTCAATATATTTATATATTTTAGGATATAGATTCGTTAAAGAATATTGACATAAAAAAAGAAACTTTCAAACGAGACAATTGAAAAAATCTTGAATAAAGAATACATAAACATTTCAAAGTGTCCTATATCACCATGCAACATTAAAATCAAAATACCTTAAAATATTATGAGAATAAGTAGACTCTTTATATGATATAAAAAATTGTAGTATATTCACCATAAGATATAAACAAGTAGTGGACAATGAATATATCTCATAAAAATTAATTTGGGATGGGAACTATCTTTTTTATATTGAAAAGAAGAGTTATTTTGGAAAAACATTTATATTTTCCATTAAATCATATTATAAATATTAATATATCAGAATATAAAATACATGTCCATTTAAATTATATTTTAGGAATAAATTATGTCTACCGATGTGAAATAATGTAAATAAATTATATACGATTCTTTAGAAATAAAACATTTTATAGAATTTAAAATAAAGTATTAAAGTAAACTTTAAAGAAGAAAAAAAGTTTTTTCTATTAAATTTAGAAATGAACAAAGAAATTTGATGATGAAATTAGTGTTTTTTTATAAATAAATATTTATTAAAACAGATTCTTTTGTATACATGAAAACGAGTAAGAATTTGAAAATATCACTTGAATCAGGTTTGTTTATCAGGATAAAATTTTTAAATGATCCTTTTAAAACACATAAATCACCAAAAAAGGAAGTATTCTGAGAGGTAAAAATATATTGTAAATTAAAATAGAATTTATGTGGAGTACATAAGAATAATTACGAATTTAATTGAGTTAAGTAGTGAATAGGAGTATCCTGAATGGAAATGGAGGTTCGGGTAGAAATCCTTTTCCACTTTGTAATCAATCAGTTTGTTTTCCCCAAAATTAATAATATTAAAGTGATAAATTTAATACCATTAAAATAAATATATTCATAATATGTTACATCAATGGGAAGTATACATACACCATAAAAAAGTATTAGTAGTGAATACAGAAAATCTCACAAAAATGGATGTGAGATGTATAAACCCCTTACAATCATTTCGACATGGAAACGAGTATTTATGTGAGGGATTAATGATAGGTAAAGGGGTATCCAATTATTTATATATCATAAGGGCAGTATGTGGGATGTGTGAAAACATACCCCATCATTAGTAATTAAAAATAAAAGGTCACAACACAGGGGAAATTCTTGAACAAAATTGAGAGAGAGGATTCCTTACCTTATGCTTGAAGGTGTTCTTGATTGTTTTGATCCACCATAATAATCAAATTTAGATTCATTAATTAATGATTATATAACTTCATGAACATTTAACTAAAATGGTATAATATTATTAGGTACATTAATGTTTTTTTGATAGGTTTATGATATAATTTTGTTGTTTTGCAAGCATTTTCTTACTTGGTTTTTAGGATCCATTTTCTTGTATTCAGGAATGGAAGTTCATCTGAAATGTGGTTAAACATTCATATATGTTAATATATAATATTAGTGACAATAAATAGATATAAATTATCTTATAATGACTCTTGTTATATACCATGAGGATGAATCATTCGATGAGTTATTCTTAAACGCTTGGATTGGCTTGGCGGTTTTGTGCACAATGAACATGTTTTGTATTATTATTGTTCCATATTTTGAGTGTGTAAGTATTTAATAACATTTATAAGATAAAATGTATATATTATGATCTATTTGAACCATTGAAAAGGTTTCATGACCAGTCCTGAATATAGTAATACAAAATGAAAACCCCTATTCCTTGACTGTGATAAATTAACAGATCTCAAATAGTGTTTGCATTTATAGTATAAAAGGAAATGAAGAAAAGATATTACAATGAAATACTATATTAGAATAATGATAATCAAGTAAATTTATGGTATTATAATTGTCATGGAATTTGGATGTGGTTACATGATAAGAGAGAACAAAATAATGGAATGTATAAAAGGAATTGAAAGAAAAAGGAAGAGTGGTTCACCTCCTGAGTACTCCTCCTTGAGAAACTCCTTAAGACCTTTGTTTTTGGCCTTTTGGTGAGATCTGAAGGTATTGGATGCAGGTAGAGGTCTTGGTAAGAGTATTTGGAAGATTTTAGGCAAGTAATGAAGTTTGAGTGGTGTGGGAGGAAGAGGGGGTGAGGGGTGGTTTATATAGTGGATAGGAGTAGTGTTTTCTTAATATTAAATGCATTAAGTTATTATTTCCTCCCATGACAATAAATAGTGAGTTTTCCCTGACCAAGAATTTTAATATATGTATGTGAGTTCATGATTTGGGTTCTTACATCGTCATGATGTGAGGAATAGCTATTTTAAATTATAATGTATTTATATGGTAAATTATTGTATTTTACTATTCAACAAAAATTCATGTATTTCAGAAAAATCCCAAAAATTCATCCTAAATTTTTTTTTGACATGTAGAATAAAAATGAAGTTAATTTTTAAAAAATAATTTCCTAAATATGATTAATTAAATATTTAATTAAAATCATTATTTTATCAAAAAAATATAAACACCAAAATTATTCATCTTTATTTTTAAGGTGCCTAAATTTATTTATACTTTAATGGGTGTGGATACCATTCATTAGAGTCATATTACTATTAATAAGGGTATGTTACTATTCATAATGGTATGTTACTATTTATAAGGGTAGGTTACTATTCATTGAAAATTATGTTAATTCTATCAAACTCTAAACATCACCCTTAACACAATCATGTATGTCAGTTTTGGAAAATTCAAATCACAAAGGTAGAAAAATCATCTTTACATGATCAGTTTTAAAAAAATATGTGTTTTGTAGAGACACAGTGTTTCATGCATTCTATAATAAATCTATTTTTGAATTCTTGGGGTGTTACCATAAATATCACATTTATGGTGTTTAAACAGATAAATGTGACATAATGTTTTCCATCCAGATATTAGGACATAAAATGGAATACACGGTTCAATTAAATTATCAAGTGCATTTTAGGTTTATGTTTTTAGATTACTTTTATAAACTCTTATATACACAATACCCAGGCCTTTAAATGTGTATTTCTCCAACTTAATCCATTTTCTCCACATTATGTCATCTTTATCATTTATATGAAATTACTTCTAGACATAATTCATTCCATACCATTATTTATATCCTTGGTAAAATGAAACTTAATAAGGTTGAGCCTAAATTATTAGTAAGGGAATACATAATCATTAATAAATGAAAATCATTAGTGATCATAAGAAGAGTATAAGCATTTCATGACATAATGGAATTACCTGAGTATAAAATAAGTATATCCATACTAATAAATATTCTAATAATCAAACACTAATACATGGACTAAGTCTTAATAAAATGAATGAGTCATCAAAATCATTAATAATGAGCCATGAAATAACAATCTGGATTAATGAAAATATTATATACATGTTGAATGAATACAAATAACATGTTGGTATTTTGGGAAATAATATTTATAGAACACATATATAAACCTTAATGAAACATTACAAATAGAATAACTACGTGTCTAACTTCCAATATAATTTTCCAGAGTACATAATCACTACCATGAATTGGAGTTCTATATGGGAACACAGATCATATGAGCTATATCGAGCTCATCCAATGATGTCTAGCGGGACCAATCATTTATAATGTCTAAAAAACATAAATAATGTATATAGAGTTTCATTTTATCATTAAAATCATTGAAATAGTCATTATTCCCTTTATATCTTTATTAAATCGAAGAGAATAAATGGATTCCGTACAATAAATTGGAAAAATTAATTAATCAATTTAGAGAAAGAATAAGTACAATACCATTACCATGATTCCCCAATAGAGCATATGAAATAAAAAGGGTTATTTAAATTTATGGATTGAAACCCCATGAAAATATAATTAAAAACATTTCTGGATAAAATAAACTTTTTAATTTAAAAATAGATTTGATATATTATAAAATTCATAAAAATATTGTAAATATATATATTTATTGCATTATTGGTGGTACAATTACATTTAATACACACACACCGCAGACACATGTCTAAATGATAGACAATATCACTCTCATGGTATAACCCACCCATCATGATTTATTTATTTAGTACACTTCCTAAAGGACCTATGAGTAAGAATCTCATTACATGGCCCAAACATCCAAAAACTTGATTGTAGGCATAGTGAAACTTCATGCCTGCATCATGTCTATAGCATTGCTACATCACTATATTCCTACCTCATTCTTGTGTCAAAATCTACAATATGAAATTTGACACCACCCAGATTTGAACCCGGGTCTGATGTAGGATTATAGAGAGCATTTAACACTCAAGCGGGCCCCCAATTGCTTCACTTTTAAAACACCTTTCTATGAAGACATCCACAGAATCATATAAGTGGAGACATAAATACCACTAACTAAATTCATTCGTGAAAAGTTTAATTTCTATTGAATTTTTTAATCATAATATTATTTTAAAATCATCTTCTTTGAAAATGACTTTTGAGAATTAATTTTTTTAACAATATTAGGAAAGTAGTTTTCATTTTTGATATTCTTGTAAACATTCAATAGAAGATTCAATTAAATGTTAGTAATGACATATGATAATTCCAAAAATATGTTTCATGTTAAAAGGATAATTCCACATTCACTATATAATTGTTATAGAAGTTATTTATTTTAGAAAATGATAAGAAGATTTCATTCACATTTTATGTAATAGTGAACGATTCATTAGTTGGTGAAATTCAAGACGATTCATTTTTTTTAAAAAAAATTAAAAGGTTAAACATAGTTACAAATGTCTTTTATAAAAAAAATAACAAATTATATTAATAATTTTATTGACAACATCTATATAAAATATTATTTCTGTGGTAATACATATTTGAAACCAAATACAGTAATCAATTAAGATTTCATTAAAAACATTTTCTCAAATTGATTAATTACTCAAGAGAGGAGAAAATGTAAAATTTCAATTAAATATCATTATTGAACAAAGGTGAAGAAAATTTATTAGTTTCAAAATATATTGATAATGAGATATCATCATTGGAATCATAATCATTAAGAATCCATGAATAATATGAGATTGTGTAAAAAGAATATTACCACTATTGTAACATTGAATCATAAAACTCAGAAAATATTAAAATTAAATACAACCTATAATGTCATGAAAATAACTCAATTCATGATATAACATTTCAATTTTTTATTATATACACATCATTAAGTGATACATGCATATAACACTAGATATGTCTCAAAGAATGAAAATCGACACAAAAACCACTTAAAACTTTGATAACATTGTAATAGTAAACCCTGAAAAAGAGACATCCTAAAAAATATATGAAAATACCCATAAATTTATATGTCAAATCATAAAATAAATTAATGGTCATTATGTATATCACAGAACAAAATGTTTAGTGACTATGGCACATATCCCGTCGAAATAAAGGTGGGGTAAGAGAACCCTTACCATCAGTTGAATTCTTCATGCTCTCTTATTATATTCACAAAACAATTATGTTAATTATTTAATTTATAAATATTTTTTATTTATTTTATTTCACATATTATCATGTTATATATGATTCATCAATAAATTAGGTTTATGTTGGATGTTTTGACCATATTCGGCTTATGTTTCAAAAATGACATTAGTAGGTTGAATATGGTAAAAGATTAAATTATATAACCATCTACATAATAATAATAACAACATAATTATCATATAATATATAAATTATACTTTTAAAATAAATTATGATATATTATTATTAAAAAAATAACAAACGTTGTGATCATCGAAGCGATAGACCATATAGATGTATGAATAACATTTCTATTTCCCAATGATTAGTATGGAAAAAGGTATGTAATATTTTATCTTCCTAGAATGATCATAATATCATAAATACCATATTATTTAATTATATATTATTATATATATATATATATCATCCATGTGATTTGGTGATTAAGATAAGGAATCACAATGTCTCATTGAAACAATATTCAGCTTATCCATAAATGACATTTTTTTAGTGAGTGAAAATTCAATAATATGTTTATAAATTATAATATATGATTGATAAATTTGTAATTAATATCATATTTATGTAATTTAAATAACATATTTTCATTATATATACCCTTATTACCTTTTATGTGATGTTCTAGTAAAAAATTAATCGCCTCACTTTGAGAGGTTGTAGTATGTCATACACGTGATTGATGTTATCATATACCCTATAGAATGGAGATTAAAATGTGAATATCTTATACAATGACTCAAAATTTATAATAATGTTAATGAAATCATAGATATAATTTACATCAATTATCATAACAAACCATGACATGTGGTAATGGAAAAAACGAATGACATTAGTTCATGAGGTGGTAGTCTGCCATAAACGTGAATGATGATTTCATAAACTTGTTAATGGTAGTGGGAATTGATTGTATTTATACCAATAATATAATAAAATATTAATGTATAGAATATATTTTGGTTATTGAAAAAAATATTTTAAAAAGAATTGATGGAGGTTATGAAAGAAAAAAATTAAAAGACTCAATGAAAAACATTACCACTTCTTTGGGTATCCTCCATATGTTTTCACGAAGGGCTTCCTAGGATTTATTTATTACCAAAAAAGGTACTCTAGGATGATATAATGTAATTTTTATGGGATTTTGGAAGTTATTGGTAAATCCAAATGAAATTATCGGTGTGGAAGAGTAAGCATAGTTTGTGTGCTTTTATATTTGAGGAGGAGTGGCATTTTTATAAATACACAAAAGTTTTCACTATTATGAAATCAGGAATACCACAAATAGATCAAAAATAGATATTTAATTTGTGGGAAGGACTATATGTTAGTCTAAATCTCATCCACATAAGAAAAAACATGTTTTAAATATTTTTCATTTAACTACTAATTTTCCCAGTTTTTACTATTTTTCTTTTTCCGTGTGGGTAGTAGTATTATAGATTGGTTAATTTATCATTTTAGGAAAAATTAATGTGGGAATTTTTATGTCATTTGGAATCAATGATACAAAATACTAATTAAAAAGATTCAAATAAATTTTCAATGTTTTTGGAAAAATTATTTTATCCAAAGCACATGTATATTCATGAACACTATTTTAACCTTAATCATGATAACGATGCATTTTAACTATTTGGTGGTCAATATGGTCATTATAAAAGATAAATAGGTCCCTGAATGGAATATTATTAATATTTTTTATCATTTAAAAATTAGTTATATGAATGTAGGTAATTTTTATTTTAAATAATTTAATAAATTATCTCTCTTTTGGAAATGAAATTATTGTCAATTTTGACAATTTTAATTTAATTTTAATTTTAGAAATATTCAATAAAAATATATAATTTGAATATAATATGTGAAACACTATATAGTATGATATATTAATCTAAAAAATTATTATAATTCATTAATTAACTTAATATCATTAACATTTAACAATTTTAATAAAATTTATTCCATTTAATTGTTAACTAAATGATAAATATGTTTCAATTTCATAATCCAATTATGTAATTATATTATATATAAAAATTAATGATAAATTTTTATTCTAAAAACTATACAATTTTTGGAAAATATTAACTATAATCCATTTTTTTTCATGGTCCAAAATCATTATAAATATTAAACGAAAAAGGATTGTTTTTTGTCTATTTTCTTTACATAAAATATTATATGGGTCATATTATAATTTAAGAGTCATGAAATTACAATTTTTAAATACCTGAATTTACGTGGTTGAAATATACAGACAAGAATAATTTCTGATAATATTTTATGTCACTTCCACCATTATCTATTTAGTTTAACCTCATGGAAAATAAATTTATACCATAATTGTGTTGAACAATTTTTTTTACACTTTTCAAGATTCATTTTAGCCAAAAATTAAGTTAACTATATAAGACGTCATTAATTATTATGATTTGAAATATGAAATATATTCTTCATAATTCAATTATGATAAGTCGAAAATTATAATTTAAAATTAATTCTGTAGATCTGATGAAAAAAGTGTTTTTGAAAGCGAAATTGTTCAAATGTTTATAATGTTTTCATATAAAAAATAAATATTAAAATGATTATAATTAAACAAATGAGATTACTTTATATAGAATTTAACTAATATTACATTAAATTGAACTGATAATATAATTTATCAATATAAATTATATAAAGAAATGTAGTTTTCAAATAAAATTTCCTAAATTTTACTATTCCTCAACAAATATTACTTTTTAGTAAAATACCCAATAAATTTACCAAAGATAATTTTGGTATTCATATTTTGAAAATAATGGTTTTTAAAAATAATTTTTCCAAATTTTATAAATATAAAATTAAAATTATATGCGCAAAAGCGAGACTAAACTATTTTTTTGAAAAATACAGTTATTTGGAAAACATTTAGTTATCTTCCAAATAGTTATTATTTAATATATAATCACTAGATAAAAATTTAATTTAATTTATTAATTTGTATAAATTTTTAATAATTTAGTATCTACTATAAATACAAACCAATTTAATATCTATGTTATAATACATATATTTAAATAATATTTATTTAATAATGTGTTGTGTTTCGGTCAAACCTTGTGTTTCATGCATTTTTCAGAAATCAGAGAGATTTAATTCAATATAACTAATAAATATAACATAATGTGTTGGGGTTTTACATTCTCATTTAAGGATAGTTTTTTGTTCCATTTATTCTATCAATCATAATTTTGTTCTTTTAAAACATGGGGTATAACATCCTCCTCACCATTAAAAAATTGTATCCTCGCAATTTGAAATTTTTCCCAGTAATCAAAGGGCAGATATTGTAAAAAACGTTTTCCATAAAACCACTTCATAATTTTTTTAATAAAACATATTATTGATATGAGAAAAAATTACAGATGATGTTTTTCTAGAATACTATGTATCTTGGTTTCCAAGTAGGAGAATATAGGTTGTAAGTGAAGATATTAACAATATGGGAAAATATAAATAATTATAGAGTGATATAAGTAATTAATCAAAATAATTTTATTGATCAACGAAATGTTATAGCCCAAAAAACCATAAATCCTTGATGATAGAAAAAACCATCGGTTCATCAAAAATGAAGGTAAAAGGAATAAAATAACATTTCAATATCTTTTTCCTAGTGCTGAGTAATTATAAAATAATCTTGAGTATGATAAAATTGTAACATACATACAAAATGATTATCATTTCCCCAATTAATCAATTTCCCCCATATTATCATCATTTTCTCTAAATATTGTGTTTTCATGATTATTTTTTCATTTATTAAGCCCTAAAATATTAATATAAAAAACTACAAAATCCACTAAACATAAGAAGATATTCAACCAATCTTTCGAAATTATATAAAAATAATTTTGTTACAACAATGAAAGATAATTTAAAAAAATGTAAATCTTCTTACATTAATTTCAATATTTCGATATTAATACTTAATTATCAAACCAAATAATTCAATCAAAAACTTCCTTAAAATTCTTCAAATGCTTCTTGATTACGTTTGAAATCCAATGATTAGAAGGATTTGATCATATATTCTTCCAAGATAATTAAATTATAAATCCTAAAATAAAAACCAATTTTTTTTCAAAATAAACATATTTTTTACTTAAAATAATTTCACATAAACCTATATATCAGCCAATATAGTGGTAGGTATTTCACCCTTATCTGTATTTGATTGTGGGTTCAAGACCTGTGGCCTTGATGGATATGAAAAAATTTCACCTAGAGTTTGGATTTTACTTTTTTACCTTTAAACATGATAAATATAATTAATCATTAGAAACAACATCATGTTGATCCTATGGGTTAAAAATACATCTAACCAATAAATTGTTTCCCATTCTACCATTAATAACCTCAAATTTTTTACAACATAAAACAACCACATGAGGTATATAATACATTGAACATAAGATCACCCTCAATATTATAGACATATGATGGAATAAATATCTATTATTATAACCTGACATGAAAAAAATTCAAATCTATAAATTTATGTAAACATTTATTATGATATAGACTATAATATCCAATTATAAATTTAAAAAATTTGATTTTTTGATATGATACCAATAAGTGTGACCAAAATTTTTTCCCACCAAGGCAATGAAATATAAAAATGATAACATTTTTCACATAAATTCTCAAGTACCATTTAGGATAAATATTTTACAGAATTAAGAGAGCACCTTACATTAAAAATTCCTATATATTTAAATTGTCATTTCCCCACTTAACTATATTTTTTTCCAAATTAAGTCCTCATCATCATCCAAAAGAAATCAATTGTAGAAATAATTCATAAAAAATATTTATTTATAACATTGGTAAAGGTAAACATAAGTAGGAATAAATCAAATTCATAGTAAGGTAATACACAAGTATTAAAAAATAAACATAATTTTTGATCATAAGAAGAGAATAATGGTGTAATGACATAATCAATGTGCATGGGTGTGTCTTATTAATAGGCATACAAATCAATAGATATATAATAAAACAAAAAAATAGCTTATGACTTAAAAAAATAAATAGTCATAAGAATCAATAATCTTGAGCCATTTAGTAAAAATATTAATTTTAGGAAATATTATAAATCCACATTAATAACTGAAAACAATATTGTTGTCTTGGGAAATAGTCTTTATATAACACTTACAAAACCCTTAAAAACCATAAAATTATAATATATTCATGGAAAAATTCAAATATAATTATTCAGAGAACATAATAGTTACCCCATACATTAGAGCTCTATCTAGTTTTACATATTGTATATGAAATAACAGAGTAACTCGATGTTATCTGGGAACTCCCATAATTTACATTGTCGATGGAAGATAAATAATGTAAATTGAGAATTCATGCTAACCAAAAATTCATAGAAAAATACATTTTCCCTTTTAAAACGTGATTTAAATGCAGAGATGAAATGTGATCCATAAAAATCTTCTTAAAACAGTCTTAATCCATCTAAGGAAACAATGATGGTGGTATTATTTAAAAAATATCTCCAACGGAGCATAATTAACATCATGGGTTGTTAACATTGATGGATGGAAATACATTTAAACTATAATTAAATAAATTTCATGAAAATTAAATTTTTAATCAAAAATCATTTTTTTTAAAAATCAAAAAATATTGTAAAAATAATATTGTTTGAATGAAACTATAGAAACTTATAATCTATGAATTAAAAATATTTTAAAATCTATCATGTATAAAATTTCCTTTCTACTTGAAACCCCACTTTTATAAACAAAAAACATTTTGAAAATCCATTTATTTGAAATCCACTTTTAAATACTAACAATTAATTTTATATTAGGGAAAAATTTTCTTTTTAGATATTCTAAAACATATTCATTGTAATATTAAATGACATTTCAATCATTGTGGAGGGTAATAATTTACATGGTGTATAAGTTAAAATGATTTTTCATTTTTCATTTTAAAAATGTTACATAGTTTTACTATCTAGAAAATAATAAGAATATTCCATTTAAATTTTTTGTTAAATCCAAATTGGTATTGTTTGGATAATAACATGAGTATTCTTTTTATTTTTTTTAAAGATAAATTATATGAATTTTTTTTATTTTTTAACATAAAATCGTTTTAGAGTGAATTTTTTTTAAAATGTTTTGTTTAGAAAACATTGTTATCTTAATAAAATAGATTCATTACCAAGGAGAGAAATTAAGATTGATATTCATTAAAATAATTATCAGTAATTTTTTGTAAACAATAGTGTAAAAATGGTTTTATTACCTTTAAATATCATGAATGACCATAAAAGAATATAAGTGAATAGTTCCATGATTGATGGATCAGAAGATCTCATCAAATGATTCCAACACAAAAAAATCCGAAAAAATGATGACATCATAACAAATAAATCTTACCACTTTGGTAACATTGAATCATAATACCCATTACCTATTAAAATTAAATAATAAAATAAAATATCATAAAAATAATTAAATTCAAGATATAAAATTTAAACGGCGATGTATATACCCCTTATAAAATAATATAGGTGTATGAAATAACACATACCTCAAGAAGGAAAACTGAGACAAAAATCCCTTCCCAATTTGGTTACATTGAAATTGTAATCCCCATTAATGATAAATTCTATAAACGATATATAAATATTAAAAAATTAACTACACTAATCATATAGAAATTCATTGAAATTACATACCCTACACAATAATATATGTTTTGAATAAGGAATATATATCAAATAAATAATAGTGAAAGATAAAACACTTACCTCATGATCGATTCATCACACTCACTCCTTAACTTTTAAAAAAATACTGATGTTAATTATTAAATTTGTTATGATATTTTTTCCTTGTTTATTATTCATTTTTTTTCACTTAATAATTTACTATATTTGATTACTCAATCAGTATGGTTTACATCAAATGGTTTTACCATATTCAGCTTATGTGTCGAGAAATACATTTTCAGGTTAATAATGGTTAATATTTTCATCATATAAACATCTCCATAACAATAATAATTACATACTAATCCTATTTATAGATTTATTATACATTTATTATCAACAATTTATGATTATTTGAGTAATTAACTAATGATGTGATCATGGGGATCATTTCTAGCATGTATCCGTGAGTAATGTTTCTATTTTTCAGTGATCATTTTTGAAAAAAGGTATGTAAAATTTAATCATTTAAGCATGATAATTATATCATAAATCCCATTTATTTTTTTTATATAAATTACATATATCATTATGTTAATGTGGAAATGAAAAATAAAAAACATAGTGTTTGTGTAGGTGGTAGTCCACATGTCCATGAATGACATTATCATTATTCAGTTAGTGAAAAGGTATGAAATAAAATAATATAATATATTTTTATGATGATAAATAAGTCCTTAATATCTTATTTTTCTAATTTATAAAACAAAAATTAATTTTGTCCATCCTTATTAACTTCCCTTATAAGAATTATTCAAAAAAAAATCACATCTATTTGGGAGGTGGTAGTCCTCCGTGCACATCAGCGATGTTAACATACCCTATATTGAATGGAGAGTAAAAAATGGAATATATATAATATAATTACTTAATAACTATATTAATGATATAAATACCCCCTACACAAACACATTGAAGAAACATTACTCATGGATACATGTAGGAAACCATCACCATGATCATTACATTAGTTAATTATTAAAAAAACCATACATTATCAGTTATAAAAGTATAATTATTCTCTAAATTTGAATATTATGTAATGATTATTATCATGGAGTTGTTTATATGATGTATAATTTGAACATAGTAAAAATAAAAACTATTTCCTGACACATCAGTTGAATATGGTCAAACCATTCGATGTAAACCTAATTGATTGTGTAATAAAATATAATATGGTAATAAGTGAAGTAAAATGAATAATAAACTTTAAAAATTTTCATAAAAATCAATGAATTTATAGAATTATTTTTTAAGTTATGAAGATGGTGTGATGAATAGAACAATAGGTAAGGGTTTTATCAATTCACTATTATTTATCTGAGATATATTCCGTATTTAACACTTATTTTATTGAGTAGTGTATGTAATTTCAATGAAGAGGGGAATGCTTATTTATTTAACAATTTGTTAGAAGAGGAGATTGATTTCTGTTATTAGTTTTAAATAATTACATATTATAATATTGTATATATTCATGTTCTTAAAAAATAATGATTTAATAATAAATGAAGGAGGTGGAGAAAAAATAAATAAATAAACTCATTGGAGAATGTTACCTCTTCTTCAAGTATCCTCCTTATTTATGCAGTAATGACAAACTAGGATGGATTTAAACCCAAAATATGTCTTCTAAGAAGAGATTAAGGAAATTGGGAAGTGATTTGGTCTACGAATGGTCCATACAAAGGTTCTTATAGGTGTGGATATGTGAGGGGAGATAGTTTCCTTTTATAGTTGAGGAGGAGTCAAAATTTTCTAAATACCAAAAAATATTCATTATTGTGAAGTCAATCATTCCTGATGTGGCAGAAAAATTAATTACTAAATGTCTTTTTGGATTATATTTTAAATCCAAAAAACCACCACATAATACAATAACTGTTCCAAATATGTTTTTCCTTAACTTCTACGTTTCCTTATATTCACCATTTTTAGTTATTCAAAAATGTAGCTAGTTTCCTATACTTAATATTTTATAAGTTAAGAGTAAATAAAACATAACCATACTATATAATTTTTTAAAAAATATTCTAAATATGAAATCAATTTTATCATATAAAAATTCTTTCTGTGCATAGAATTTATTTTAATAAATTTTCATGTATATGGAAAATAATGTTTTAAACTTAACCTTATTAATATAGTTTTTTATCAAGGATCAATATATAAATTAAAAATTAAAAATTCTTACATTAATGGATCATAATTTATATTTATTAAAATTTATAAATAAATTTGATGAAGATATATTTTTAATAATATTAAATATGTTTTTAATATATCATTTTAATGATGTTACATTATTCTAGATTTTTATGTTATTCATGTTATTATAATTTTAATAAATATCAAGATAAAGTTGAAATTTTATTATATAATGCTCGTACATGCATAACATGATATTGTAATCTAAATAATTAATTAATGGAAATAATTCACTCAATTTACTTCACTTTTAAAAATATCTGTATCATTTAATTTATTTAATTGTTTACTAAATAATTGCTGTATTGGAATTTTGTAATCAATTTTGTAACTATATTATATATAAAATTATAGATAATATATTATTATTAAAGAAACTAATTTTTATTTCATTAAAAGATATATAGTGAAACTTATGATATTTTCCTCCATCCCAATGCTTTGTAGACATTTACTGCATGGACGATTACGTTTTTCTATTTTTCCTTATTTAACTTATTAAATTAGTCATATTATAAGTAAATTAGAAATAAATTTCAATATTTTATAGATATTAATTTTAATTTTATAAATATACTCACATAAAAAAATTAAGATAATATTTCAGGTAATTTCCATTCTTATATTTTTAGTTTAACCCCTGGTCAATAAATTTATACCGTAACAATGTAATTTTTTTTACTATTTTTACAATTTGATTTGGTAAAAAAACGTTAACCATATAAATTTTTTTAAATTAAGACGATTCAAAATAAGTAATCAATTATCAAATTTCAATTCACAGTTGTGGAAAAATGTAATTCCAAATTAATTCCTCTCACATAATGAAAAATATGGTTTTTCAAGATGATATTTTCAAATGTCTATAATGTTTTTATATCAACAATTAAATATAAGAATTAATCCAATGAAATAATTGATATTAATTGATATAAATTTTTTCTAATAATTCATTAAGACCAATTAATAATATAATGTAATATTATATATTATTTAAAAGAAAACCTGGGTTTTATGTAAAATCAGTATTTTTAACTATTCATCATAAAATAAAAGTTTTCAGAAAATAAAAAAAATTAATCTAAAGTAAATATTGGTATTCCAATTAAAAAAATACTGTATATTTTTTCAAATAAACTTCTAAAAATGGAAAAAAAATTATTAATATTTGTGCAAAAAGCATGAAAATACCAACTTTTAGAAAAATGACCTATTTACAGAAAAATGGCTTTCTCCGTGAAATGGTTATATTATATTTTCAATATATTGATATCCAATGATTCTTTGAAAAATTTTGTAATTTTTTTGGTAATATTTTCATTTCTATTTATACTTGGTAATTTAAAGACTAGGTTATAGTGATAATGTTTAAATAATAATATTTTAAGGAAGTTTCGTATTTCATTCAAATGCACTGTTTTGTGCGTTTTCATTATATAATAGAGATTGAATTTTTTTATAAATATATACATCATAATTTATTTTTGTTTTATAATATCAGATTAGCTGAGTGTCATTTTTCATTTATGCTATTTAACAAAATATTATTCTTTTAAATACTAAAGTGTGTTAAAACTCCATTTTTAAGATATAATCCCATGTTTATACAGTAATAATAACAATTTGGATACTTTATGTTCTCATATTTAAATATATCCCAATTTTATAAAAAAAAATATATCCTTTAACTAGTATTTTTTCACGTCTTTTCTTTGATGTGTATCCCTTGCATTTCTCATGTATTCAGATTTGTTTGATAAAATTATAGAAGTACTGTGATGAAGTATTAGATTATGATTCTATGGTATTATGATTTATTAAAAAATAGTTCCCAAATAAACTAAAATTATAAAATTTTGGAATACATGAGTGTACGATTTGGTCAATTTGTATTTGAAATATCAATATCTATTACACTATATCTATAATTTCTTATCTGTTCTGTCTCAACCTCCAACTAAGATAGACCCCAACACTATAAAACAGTTCATCCCATTACATCTATTAGATTTTTTTAATGATTTATATCTCTCAAAATATCCCATATAATTTTTCATTTTATATAGTGGTTTTCAACACATCCTTAAATACATCATGTATTTTATTAATAATTCTTTTTGGGGTTCATTAGGAACCCATATAAGACTTGTAGTCGTGGAGGAATACTAAATAATACATGACATCAGGTCTATAAGGCACAATGATCAGTACGTCAATCGTAGCCCCAAACACCAAACTACACTATAACTACCCCTCCCTGACATGTGTATCATCGAAGGCTCATATCTCCCTTTATCACATGGTTGATCTCTCAGAATTTTCCCATGCATAAAAATATGGTGTCTATTATCTTTTGTGATTTCTATACTATATCTTTCTACAAATCTGGTTACCTATACTCTATTAGAAACTTATTTCTATAAATCATCTTCTTGGATATTCTCTGATGAGGTTTTTATGAATTTCATCATGATTCTTTTATCTTGAAATCCCATTGCATGCAGCCCTAAGTTGGCCAGGAGGCCTTCTGTCTTGAAGACCAATGGTGGCGTAATGACCCTATTACCTATGAGAAGAAATTGGTGGCCTGATATCCCAAATTGGATAAATAGTTATCTATGTTATAGTACCAACCATTTCCTCCTACAGAACATTTATAGTACTACTATAGTAAACCTAAAATATTCCTCCCCAAGGAGTAGATCCATGGATTCATTCCATATTATAGGTTGGCTAATAAACACTGATACCACCCCAACTACTCTATATTATATATAATTCCAATGAATTTTGGTAAAAATTTACATAGAAAAATATTTACAGATATTATGAGTTGTGAAAAAATTAGGATGATCTATGTTTCCTATGTATGAAAATTATGATCCCTATTTATCATCCCCTAATCATCCTATTAAATAATATTGGATTATGGTTGTGAATAGTGACTGAACTAATGATGTTCAAGTGAGTAAAATATTTTTTATTTTAAAGTATAAATGGATTCGACTCTTAATAGAGATTTATTTGTGAATAATGGAATTTTTAACAATTTTATCATGGTTTTAGAAAAAGTTAAATTTAAAAATTAAATAATTGCATAAATCTTCCATACATAAGACTATATGAAATATTGATTAAGAGGTGGTATAACTGTATAATTGAAAAAAATAAAATTGTGAAATAGTTATTCAAGGTAGAGAATATATATATTAACTAAAATTTCATCTATAAAAATAAAAGTATAGGAGTCTTAAAATTTTCGGGTAAATAATATTTCATTACCCCATTAAAACAAAGTAATGGAAAATGATATAAAGATTCCTAATAATTGTCGAATAAAATAAATTTTACAATATAGTTTATTAATTATAATTAAACGAAAATATAATAAATTATATTGAATATCAAGAGAGAATTATGAAATTGGGGTAATATCAAATAAAATTAATTCTATCAAATACGAAAACATGCTATAGTTGTGGATAATTTATCTATAAATACCCTCGATGTCCAAGAATATAGGATCAATGTATGAGAATTGAAACCCTAATTTCTAGAGATATTACTATATCACTAGAGTTATAATCAAGGGAAAAACATATGGCTATTTCTACAGGGGATTGTGGCTATATCCTCGAGAATATTTTTGAAAGACTAATTTCAATACGAAAATTCCCATGGCTGTAGATAGTCATTTTTTCAACCACCATGTTTCATATGGATATATCTGGGAAAAAATAAAAAATTACTAAATGGGATTCAAATGCATCAACTGCCTCTCCAAAATCAACTTGAATTCTACTATGTTACAATAACATGTATATATATTTTAAAAAAATTATTTTATTTTCTTTATAATAATAATTATTATAATAAATTATATAATTTTTCAATATTGGTAGGTCCTCATGGAAGAACCGATATCAACAAGTGGAATTGTCTTATTCAGATAGGTTATACTTTTAGGTTCTATACCGACGAGAAACTTGCTTATGAATATTGGGCTATATATAGCCACATGTCAATATATAGTTTGATAGAAACACATGAAAAATCATATTACCATAATTAATTCATTATGTCTATATTTCATGTTATATCCTTGGGAAAAATTTGTCTATAGGGTCCTAAACACATCACTTACCCATATTTTGCCCCATTCCCACTCTCTTCCCATAGATGTTTCCAAATTTTTCTTTACCCTATAGCCATGGACAGGTATTAATATTGATATAGGACAAATATGTCCATTGTAAATTTTGTCTAATAATAATAGATCACATATAATAATGGGAAAACCTGCCCATAAAGGTAGCTCTATGATTATAATCCATTTTTCTAATATTATTTGATGAATGTTTATCTATTATAAACTAATTTGTTTTATTTTTTAATAAAAAAGTAAATAATAGAAAAAATTATTTATTTAACTGTATAATTTTATATTATTCATTATTCTACAACAGAATGTTTCTTATTTATCGTCATATTATTTAAATGATTTATTTTTTGGATATTTACAAATTTCAAACTGATTTTTTGGTATATTTTATTGCTATTTATTTTTAATAACCCATCACTTTCTAATAAATATTTATTATATTTCTTTTTTTTGTTTTCCTATTTTTTATATCTTGTCAACTATTATAAAAATGATTTAAAAAAATTCTAATTTATTGGTGTTCTAGCAATTGGGATCAATTATCGTGGTTCCTTTTCACTTTATTTTATTTATGTTTGTATAATTAAAGATCATAATTTTAAATATTTTGGGAATATTTTTTATTTAATTATATTTAGGAAAAAATTATTCATGTTTAGTTTAATTGAATATTTATTTATTAATTATATTTTATTATTCTTACAAAAAATATGAATTTAGTTTCAAATGTTTGCTTTTTAATGGAATTATGCATTAATTTTTGAAAGTAGGATAGTTTGAATATTTTGATCATTACATAAGACACACAACTCATAATTTAGTGACTCTTATTTATTTAATTTAAAAAGAGGTATTTTCATTCCATTTTACAATATCTAAGTGTAATTCATTCCATTATATGTTCATATTTATATATGATGATTCATTATGATTATTTTAATAAAATTTAAAAATAAATTTTTTAATCTTTTTTTTAATATTTTATTAAATAGAATTTAAATGAAAATAATTTTTAATATTATGGAATGATAAAAAAAATATTTAAGAATCTATCCACTTTAACAATGTAATAAAATAATAATTATGTTTTCTTTTATTCGATCTCTCATATTGTTATGAAGCTATTAAAAATTTTACTTTTATTTTCAATAAAATCATAAACAATTATTAGAAGAATATATACTTGGGGGAAAATTTTAAGATTTAATTTAAATTTAAAATTCTATAATGTTTTATAAATCATTATATTCAGTTAATAATTTTTTATGGTATAATATTTAAAGAAGAATGATTTTTGGAAAATTCATGATATTTTAATTATTTGATGACCATCTATTTATTACAAGTTTGATGGAAATTTTTATATTCATTAATATGGAATCAATTATAGAAATTTCTAAAATAGTTTATTAAGAAGGATATATTAGAACACAAAAACTAATTTCACATATTTAAATATTAAATTTTTTCAGTTTAAATTATTATTTTTGAGAAAGTACAACATATATAAATTTTCTATGAAAAAAGGGAATAAAGTCAGTGGTTCCAATATAGAATCTTCACAGATTCTATAATAATGGTAAAAAATGGTCCCACATGGAACAGTAAAGCATGGCTTGACTATAGATGACTTCATCACCATAGAAATCTAAAAAATGAAAACAATGATGGCTTTGAACATAATTCAACTTTTGTAGACATCAAGTGAAATTATCCTAAATCTAAAATGTCATATCATTATCTAAAGCACTTCCAATTTCACCATCCCCATCATTTACCAATGAATAGTAACATAAAAATCATTTAATCGTATCATGGAACAAAATCAAGAACAACTCATTATTGAATGACTTCATCTAAGAAACTAAAAACATTATTGTTCTACGGATTTGTTCCTCTTTATCACTCCTCATATTGTTTGTTTTTTGTTTAACCCCTTGGATCTTCATTCTTATCCTCCTATTCCCCCCATTTCTATAATTATTTTATTCTTTAAGAGATCGAAATATCTACATTGTAAAGTGATTTGAATTCTTCATTTCACATATTCCTTTATCCCACTATTTCTTTAATTCATGGTTGCCTATTTGAACCAAGGATTGATATTCTTTATATTCCATTAAAATAAAGGGGTTTTTATGTTCTTTGTTTTCATTAAAACTATGATTTTTCATTCCTTGGTCTCCCAATCAATCCAATAAGAGCATTAAATTAATCATTTTTCCCATAATCATAGGGGAAATATGTGCAGGTACTATCAAATATTATTTCAAAAATTCATCACATGTATTCTTGGGTAAATTTGATATAGTATTTTTTATATTTCCACAATGATTTAATTTAATTTACTTTTTTGGAACTAAAAAATAAAATATGTTATAATAGATAAAAAAGAAATTAAATCATGCGATATAATCAATGTAAGGAATACTGAATGATGAAATAAGACAACTAAGAAAAATAGATGCAAGAAATATTATATTGAAATTAAATTAACAGTGGAATTTTTTTAATGATGTTTAGAAATAATATTCTATGGTACCCTTATACCTTCTACTCATGTAAATGATCTTAGTGATCAATTTTATAAACTACATTGTTTTAATGGGAATAATTAAATCAAAATCCCATGATTTTGATGGAGACCATGAACGTAAAAAAATGTTCTTTAATTGAGTATGAATAAATTAATCTTTTGGTTGGAATAGACAAGAGAAAATTAATGCAATGAAGGGGGAAGAGAATAGATGACATGAATAATTTCAAGCACTTTATTTCGAAAAAATTATATATCTCTGAAATAATTATATAAAGATATAAATAGAGAGATAGTGACATCAATCCTAAACCATGGGGTTATATATAGAATGGTAGGTTGTAGGTTATATAAATAAGCATAAAATGTTAGAACAATAATTTCATTGGATCATTGGATGATGCCATTGAAAAAAACCCTTATTAATTTAGTTTCTTGATTTTTGAGATGATAACAACTTGAATCATAAATTAGAATGCATGAGGAATATAAAACATTAATTATATTTATGGATTATGATTTTGTTAGATATTAAAGTTCATTTTTTCTGATGGGCACTATAATTTGATGATTTTATAAGCCCCCATTGTCCTCTATTTATAGTGTTTTTGGTTTCCAAACCAATTCAGGGTTGAGCCATGATTTAATTAATTTATGGTGACAATTTTAACCATTATTAAACTATCTTATATGAATCTTGAATTTAACCACTAATAAAATATCTATTTTTCATAAAAAAATCATTTTTTATTTTTTTAATATTCTATTTTAAAATATAAAAATAATATTTAAAATATCATAAATATATGTTTATTTTCGCAGATATAATTTGATAAAATAATTTCATTTAACTATTCATAATTTTTTTCTATTATATACAATATAATAATTTCTTTTAAATAACATTTAAATATATTTTTATCAAAAAATTCCATTATTTTTAAAATTTAATTAAATATATTAACATTAAATATTCTTCAATAAAAAATCGTTGAAAAATATTAAAATAATCTAAAATACAATCCATAATTTAAATAATAAATTGTAATATTAAATAATGAAATCTTAATTTATCTTTTAGTTATAATTAATGTTGTAAGTTATTCAATATAACTGTAAAATTCATTTTAGAATTATACAAGTATGTTCGGTGCAATATTATACAATATATTTTCATTATTTTTAATATCAATATTATTATATTGGTTTTCAAAATAATATGAAAGAAACTCAATTTGAAATTTTTTTCTCTTGATATCCAAAAAAATGTTTGAAAATTTAATCAGAAAACTATACTATAATGTGTTACAAACTACTAGATCATAATTTAAAAACCAAAATGATTGAATAATAATTATATCTAACTAAGTGAAATAGACATTTTTTTCATCTATATTTATATAAAAAGAACCAATAAATTCCATGATTTATAAGTCGGGTGATGATCAAAATACAAAAGCATACATAATTTTAAAAACAGATACGTCATAACCATAAAAATATTCCATAAATTAAATTAATATTATGTTTAAAACTAATATAAATAATTAATAAATAAAAAATTAAGGAAATTCAAAATTTAACTTTTCTGCCAAAATGAAATTTAGAAAACTAACCTAAAATATATTGAATATTAAAATTTGGTAGATTTCAATAAAAAACTAGAATATTGTGATATGTGAACACTCTATAAATATCCCCCATTTTATAATTAAATAACAAAAATATCAATTTATAAATCTATACCCTATTTTTAATTATTCTAAAATTTAAAATTTGAAAAAAAAAATTCCCAATTAATAAAATAAAAACATATAAAAGTGAGAATAAAATAAATATAAAAAAATTAATTAGACAACATCCCTTTAAATTAAACTTTTAATCATTGTTAGTAAACTTCTAACATGTATAAAAATTAAAAATAATATAATTACCAATTAATTTTTTTGATAAAAGTAAAATAAAATATCAAAAAAACATATTAATTATGTTATCTAAATATCAGGAAAATAACCATGGTTGTCCTCTTGTATTTCCAAACTAGATGTGTAGTAGGGGACAATTAATTATTGTTAAAGTGAATATCAAATATAAAATCCAACCATCCCTTTTTGAGGTTATTATTTATAGGTACATCTATTCCAAAACAATATCTATTTGTTTTTATGCAGAGAAGTATGTTTTCATTGAGAAATAATTAGTCATTGATTTTACGAAATTTTTTCTATTTTTTGTAAAAAATATTTTATCATGTTTTTAAATATTATATTTATTAAAAAAATTAAAAAAAAACAATAATATGATTTATAACTAAAAACACAAGATTAAAAATCATTCTAAACTCCAGCATAATTAAAATCTAAACACTCTAATGAAAGGAATCAATATGTAAAAATGTTTAATCTCATCCAATGTAATGATATATAAGATAATAAGATTAAATTCATCATCCAACTAGATATGAACAATTATGTTCATTCTCGAAATAAGATATAACATGTTATTATATGAATAATATCTCTTTAAACTATTTCAAAGGAAGGAACTTCAAAAAATGAAAACAGATACTAAAGGATTTATAATTTTTTTAATCAATTAGAATGATCTGTAAATAAAATTGAAAATTGGAAAATTAATTTCAAATGATTGTTTAATATTTGAAAAATATAATAAAATGAAATTTTCAGAAGATATATTAAAATTAAATATTTTTTAAATAAAAATGAAATTCAATTTAAAATCATATTTAAAAATAAATATAAAATGATATGTAAAATTTAATTAAAAAATAAATTTAATTTAAGATTTTAAATTTAATTAAAATTAACTATTTAAAATAGATTTAAAATGAAATATAAAATCCTTTTATTAGATAGACATGTAAAAAATGCTTTTGATTAAATAAAGACATTCAACATTGCACATACTTATCATACAATATATAAAATAAAAACATACATCAATAAATGTATTCAATATTAAACACGATTGAATAATGTAGAGATAGTAAGATATAGATCACTTAATGAACTCCCCCTATGTAAAACAAATAATGTATAAAATTTATGATACATCATAGATTTAGAATTTGATTCCAAATCCATTAATCTGTATTATTGATAAAAAATGAAAAATAGATAATTCAACCTTTTGTTTCATTTATTGTTTATTCACTAAATTATATTTCTATTTGATTCTTATGTCAAACTCGTACAAGATATCAAAAGAGAGTTATTTTTAATACCAATATTATGTCTTTGTTAGTGTGAGATAGTAAACATTGATATGATAAATCAATTTTGGTTCCACTAATATTGAATAAATGAAATTTTGGAATGAATACATATTTATAATGATCATTTCTTTTTGAAATAGGAATACTAATGTCTATAAATATTGATTGTTTTTCTATTAGAGTATAACAACATAAACATAATGATTAAAATGAATTTCATGAGTTGAAGCTATTATATTACATCATTATACATATTTAGATCTCCAATATTTTTTTAAGACTTTTTTGAAGATGATTATTTAGAATCCTATGCTTATTAATTATTAATTAGTTTAAAAATCATTTATAAAAATCATTTATCCATTATTAATAGAAGGAAACAACCATAATCATTATATATTATATGTGTTTTAAACTACAATTAATTTATTTTAATTCTAAGGATTTTTTTCAGTTTAATGTAATATTGAATGATTAAAAAAATATTACATATTGAACCACCAATTTAAAAGTTGATACTTCTATATAGAATATATTTTTCCATAAAAATTATTAAAAAAATAAGATTTTTTTCTGGATAAATAATCAGAATTTTTTTATTGACATCACTCTTGACCTTACTCTCTCTTAAATATTTTGAAAAACATTTTAAAACATATTATTATCATATAAAATATCAATAATGTTAATAAGAAAACAAGACTCTTACACTAGTATAATTCTTGAAAACCCATGGAAAAACATTTCTAAAAAACATAACTTTTATCATAAATGGAATAATCATATTTAAAATAATTTATCTTTACCATTATTTTTTAAAACCATTATTTCAATGAAAACTAATATTTCAGAAACAAAAAGACTTGTAGGTTATTTTCGGAATATATTATATATTATTATTTCAATCATGCTTAAAATGGAATAAATATATGATTATATTTCATATCTGGATTACTCAATGCATTAGAGATCTATAATGGTCTAAATCATTATATATAAAGCTACAATGGGGCCCAAATCATCATATCAAGATCTATTTTGGGAACAACCAGACATCAACATAGCCCACTGACCATATCATTAATGAAACCATTAAAAATTCTTTTAGATTAGTCTACTAAACACATTTAGATATAAAAATAAATTTTGTAAAGGCTTTTAAAATCTTAAAACCGCACAGATTATAATAAAATAATATTATTTGAAAAAAAATATGAAAAAAATAAAGGTATCATTAAATAATTAAAGAAACATGAGGGTGGTAAAATACAGTCATTCTAGAAGTAATAGAACTTTTTTTCATTTTTTTAATAAATGAACTAGGATCATTAAAAGAGGGTTCTAAAAAGAATGCCCCTTACCTTGAGTCAGACTCAAAACATTCATTATATTTCTTCTTCATTTTGGGAAATCCTATAATACTTAACACCATAAGGCTACTAAGATTGTTATTCCTCCAAAACCAAGACCTCCAAAAACTTGGGATGGACTCTAGGAAATGAATTGGGAAGGGATATCCTGAACCAAATGGGGTTTCAAGTGTGTAGGATTTTAATGAAGTTGTTCTATTTTATAAGGGAGGGGAGTAGAAGACAATAAAATTCTTAAAATACTAAAATAAAATAAAACTATTATATATCAAAAATTCATATAAATGTATTATAACTACAAATGGATTACATTTCTAACACCCCGAAATTATGATGTAATTATATTGTATTCTATAGTAGGCGAAACACACTACACCAAGAATATAAGGGAATAATAAATCAGAAGATATTAGAACATAACTTCTATTTTATTTAAATCCAACATATTATATCACTTTTTATCCATATTATAATGAGTTATTTTAGGTCACATGAAATAGTGATTTTCTTTAATAGATTACAATACATGCAATAACATGTTTTACCATATAACTATATAACAATAAAACATTATTATTTATTATAATAAGATATCTCATATAAATTAAATTACTATTTATTAATTTTATAATACAATATTTGAAAATAAATGTTTTATAAAATTATATGATGAATCCCTTAATTATTAGTTAATTAGAAATGTAAATATAACAAAATTGAATATAAAAGATATATTTTTTTCTCCCAAAGGAGTTTTATCTTAATAAATAAATTAATAATCATCTGTGATTTATATTAATTTAATATATATATATCTATATTATATTAGAAGTAATAATTTTTTATATTCGTAAAATAAGTTTTATTAGCAAAAGATAAGAATAAATTTGGTTTCCTGTTTAAAAATTATGTTTTTATAAAAATGAAATTTTACCATATTTTAATAGAAAACCCAATTTATATTCTATTTTTTGAATGTTTTGTAAATTTTATATATAATATTAAACTTAATTTTTAAATAATAAAAAAAAAATTATCCTTGGATTAATTTATGGTTCTTTTCTATGATGTTTCAATTTTAAATGAATAGTGAAAAATCCTAAATTGTAATTCAAAACTGATTTATTTACCTAATTTATTTATAAAAAAATTATATATTATTTTTTTTAATTAAAATAAGTTAAATATTATATAAATTAATCTTATTAATTAATTTTAATCAATTTAAATTTTTTAATTGAATATAAAAACATAGTAAACATTTGAACATTTTTCTCTTAAAACCCTCTTGGGAACCCTTCTTCGAGATTAGATAGAGATTAATTTATAACAATTGAGTTATTGTAATTTACAAAAATCTATAGAATATTTTTAATAATAATATTTTATATCTCTTAATAAGTTCATTTTTTTAACATAAATATTATTGAAAGTAATTAAAATTTATTTCAACGATTAAGAGAAATATTATCCGAATAAGGAACTAAAGCATAATCATAATGGGAAAAATGACATCGAAACAAGTAAAATATATATTTTATGTTTCTAATTATACAATATACTCTCTTTTATCTAATATTTAATCCTATTGGAGACATTATTCATAGGAAAAACATGGGTGTAATTCCCTTTAAAAAATTATCATGAATACCAATAACCACTAATATAAAAAGGTACTCACCTCATCCACCTATTCTCACTAGTCAAGACACATGGATTGAAAAAAATATGATAAAATAATATCACAAAATCCGTACAATAAATTTAGTATCGTTACATTCAGTATAAATCCAACCAAGGTAGTCTTTTGGTGTAAACCCAAAAAACATTCCCGAAAATGAGGTAACAATCTTTAATGATCACTGTTATTTAACTTTCTTCTCTACCCCTAAAATATTATTATTAAATGATTATATAATTAAATTAATATAATAAATATATTAATATTTTTGTTTTAATTTCTATACCTAATCATACACACACTTCAATCCAATGGGTAACAAACTTAACGCTTTTGGTGTTTGGCGAACTACTGCCTCACGAAATGATAAAGTTCGTTCTAAAATTACAAAGTATCAATGTGGGAATTATGATATAAATTGTGTTAATATATGATATATATAATATTAATAATTAATTTATGCTTCTTCAATTTTTATATAACACAGACCTTTATTCTTTACATTTTGTGGGAATAAGAAAACATCATTTGTGAATGTGTGGACTACCGTCTCCTTAAACCGATATGCTTCATTCACGCTCAATATGGAATATATTATGTATGGGTTTTAAAAAAACATATTTGAAGTATATGAAATAAATTTGAAACTGTAATAATAATATAAATTTATATAAATTATAATTTTCATTCTTTTAAATGTAGAAATTAAATGAATATTGAATTCATGGATACGTAAGACCTAACATCTCTCTGAACGAATCATTTCATTTATTATCTCAAAATACAATGGATTATTATAATTACATATAAAATTGATATACATTATAATTAAATTATTTATTAAAATATGGACATAATGAAATCATGATTTAAGTAATAAGAAAAAATATATTACAAAATGAAACGTACTCGACCAACAACACAATTATAACCTGAAATAATGAAAATAATAAAAGATTGTTAACAAATGGATAATTAGTTATTAAAAAGAAGACTATATATGATTTAATACATATTCTTTGGTTCTAGTATGATATAGGGAAATATTTAAACGATTAACTAAGAAGTTAAACATTGTTCACACAAAAGGAAAAACTATGTAAGGGATATTCATTCACTTTTTAGAGATAAATTTAATATTTCCGACTCACATACATTGTGTGGTGTATATGCTACACATTTAGATATATTACACAATTATTTATTTTATATTAATGGTATTTTATATTTTTTTGATATTATATCTTTTTTGGGGATTATAATTGAAAAGTTACCATATAGTAAGTAACATCATCCCAATTTCCTTTCCTTGAGACACATTATTATTGTGTGTATAATTTATTATATATGGTGTATATACTAAAAATTAGACATATAATATCATGAATCCTTCATTATTAATTATATTATGAGTTTAATGTAGAATTAATTCATTAAATGGGATTTTAATTACGCGTTACCAAGTGTAAAAAGAATTTAATAACACAATTTATTTTCATTGTGTAATATTTCTTCCTAATTATTTTCAATATTATATTATTATGTGTGAATTGACTATTTAATATATATTTTTTCCCAATTTTTATTTGGAATTATATTTGACACAAATACCCTATTTATTAATTGATTCTCACAATAATGTTACGGGGTTTTCAAGGGTTTACCCCAAAATATCATTTTGTTCATGATTTATTATACCTAAATTTTCATCATAAGAAAATATTGGATCATTTTTAAAAAAATATATTAATTTCAGTCTCCTATAGTAATTCTTGACAGTTATATGTAATAATCCAATTTTTTCATTCTTTGGTACTCCAATCTTTTAAAAGTTTTTTAGGAAAACCATACATCATTTCCCTCTCTAGTCAGAGAACCATTTTAATTATAAAAACCTTATTTTCTAAAATGGGTTTGAAAAATGTTTTTAACATTTATAAAAATATTTATTAAATAAATGTTTACCCATTTTTACTTTTGAGAAATTTTCAATGGAATAATTTTTTTTCAATAAAGTAATTTTTTAAAACATTAACCTTGAAAAAAGAATGTTTATTTTACATTGTATAACATATAAGGATAAATTTTTCACCACTTAATTAATGCATCCATTTAATTTTTGAAATGTTACTTTTTAGAGAAAAAATATCAAAATATATTTTCATTGGAAAGAATTTTAAAAAGAATTTTTAAAATAAAAAGGATATATTCATAAAAATAAACATTAAATAAACTTTAATGGTATTTTAATTAATCAAGGAAAAAAACCCTTTATTTTACTCCACGTGTGATATGTCATGTATATGTCATACTTATTCATCCTATTTATGGTTTTTTATTGATTTATTCAAGGATATTTTTCACACTCACTTTTTGGATTCCTTTGTAAAGTCCCCTTGAAATATTAAATTTCATATTGACATTGTATAATGAATTCCCTTCTAATTCTCTATATAAATTTTCATATATTTTCTAATTTCCTGAAAGAAATTAAAATTTTAATTAGGTTTTTAAATTTTCAGTTATTAGATTATCTGGGGAAATATTGATAAATCTATATTACTTAATACACATTTTTGATAAAGCACATTGTTCATGAATTAAATCAATTATTAGATATTTTAAAAATAATTTGGATAGATACAACACTAGGAGGGTGTGGTTATAAATAGAACATCTATGACTCGTTTTTATCATGGGATGAAAATAGTTAGAGAAAAATAATTTTAGTTTTTTTCTAAATCATAATAGTTTAAAATTTTATTTTGAAATGTTTTTATAATATTATTCTAAACTATCTTGAGAAACCTCTTGATATTAAAGCAACCATGTACATGGGAAACATGAAATCCTATAATTAGTAATTTCCTTTATTTCAATAATTATTATCCTTGAGTTTTTTATATTGATATTATATATGGATTAATTTCATTATAATTTAATTTATTAAATATCACATGTTTTATTAATTTACATTTCCATAGTGTTTTCTCACATCTTTCATAATTTATTGATTAAATGGAATATGTGTTCAGTTATAACTATCCCATTTTAATTAATCTCATCAATTCATTATTCATTATTATATAATTTACCCATACTAAGAATTTGATCTCACCATTCTTTTTTTTACATTTTTCAGGGATCCCATGATGTTTACTAAGAAAGATGTGCTAGGCTGTCGTGGATGATATAATTTTATCCTAAAAAAAATAAAGCTGTAATTAGTGTATTAATTGTTAATTCAAGATTCATGTATGTATTCATTTTATCAGCACTAATAAAATCATCGGTCCTTCGAAATTTTATTCCTTATAATCATTCCCAAGTAATGGTAGTAGACACCATCTCTAGGATTATGGGGTTGAGTTGCTATAGTCGGTATTAGAGAGTGTTTAGTAGAACCCTTTAGAAATATATTTTAGAAAACCTATATTAGAAAATGTAACCCTAATATATAATTAGTGAATAAGTATAGAATAATGTCCTAGATTTTTTGTAAGGTGGGTATTATGTGGGTCTTCATAGAAATACATCCATATCTTGATTCTAATAGTTGATGTTGTACTAGCACATATGTACCTAGGGGAATCAACTCTGACAATGTGTGTTTGGATTGACTCGAGTATAACTTGGTACATAGTATGAGGTCTAACTGTGAACTCGGTTTGACACTCTATGGGTATATTCTATAGATAATTATCATATTCATTAGAATTATTTCTGATTGATTTGAATAATGAAAAATATATGTTAAGACTAAGGTATTTTATATTGAATATAAGTATTTATGATTTTGATATCCTATAAATGAGTACCTAATTTTCTTATAATGACTATTTCTACTTACACTATTTTTCTTGGTTTTATTCAATGGTGGGAACCCGAAGGAGCTATAATAATACAAACCATGATGGAAAAGATGGTGATAATTAGAAACAAAATTAGGTGTTGATTAGAGTGAAAGATATCATGTTTTTGTCTAATCAGTTTCCCAGAAATATGATTGACAACACATAACTAAACCAATCCTAGAACTCACCAAATAAGTGAAGGTTAGATGTTTCTAAGAGTTGAGTGGTGGTGACCATCGGGAAAATATGGCTAAATTTCTATCATGCAAGAAATGTGGAAGGAGATTCCATGAAATGTGTCTCAATTGAACAGAAAAATTATTTATGTGGGGGAAAGAAGGACACAAAGCATGTAATTTATGAGGGAAAATATATAGTGTGATGGAAGGAAATAAATATCATCATAAGGATCCATTTATTTTTTGTTTCCATAAATGAAGGGATTTGCAGACATAGACCAATTGAATTAACACATCAGAAGGATAGACTGTAGAAAAAGGAAGGACTTATGTTCAAATAAATGAATAAAGTATTTATGTATTGTGGTTATATAGAAAAATTTATTTAAAAATTTATTTAATGAATAAATTAAAAATATGTCTATCATATTTATTTTGGAACTTTTATTAATATGGTTTTAGAAAAGGAAAACATATATAATGTGTGACAACCCATTGAATATAGCAAGGTTTCTAGACATAAACTCAAGATTGATGGATGATAAGGGTTTCATGCTTACCCCTATCCTATAAGATGATTGGTTTAATGAGTAATTTTTTTAGTTAATTAATATGATGAATAAATATCTATAACACCCCAGGATTTCATAGTACATTATTTTTTCTAAGTAATTCAATAACTTGCACTACACAGAACACCAAGTTCAAGTGCACCACGACATACCAAACTAGCCGTTCAAAAAAGGTTATGAATAATATGAACTAAATTTTAAACTTTATATTACCATTATAATTTTAGAATCCATATTATGATTTTATTAGAAATAATGAAAAACAAATTCAATATATTCAGATAAAAGATATGTTTTAAAAAAAAGGAATTTTACCGCCTTTTAATGGGGAAACAAGTTTAAATCCAATATTTGAAACTTTTATATATTCAATTTGAAAAAATAAACTTCTTCTTCATAATCGGGACATAAGAATTTAGTTTCAATAAAATTTAGGTGTTTTTATGGTAACTTTAATATTTGGGTGAATAGTGAGAAGTACTATATTTTAACTAAAAACAGCTTTATTAATCATATTAATTTGTAGTGTTAAATTATAAATTTTTATGGTCTAGAATTATAAATAGAATATATTTTTTCATTTAATGTAATGTTATTCATTTGAAATAATTTCACTTTAAAATTAAACATAAACAAGTATTAATCTTTTGTTTGTTATTATTTCTTAAAAACGCCTTAATGGGTTTTCACAATGAGAATTAATTTTAAATTAATAAATTCAACTTTTGTGTTTTTAATTTGGTAAAATAGAATTAATTTTTGAATTCATAATATCAAAATTATTTTAGGGTGAAATTTTAGTATTTTTCTAAAAACATTCAATTTTTGATGAATAGTGAAAAACACTGAGTTATAGTTTAAAACCGAATTTTTTTAAATAATTATTTATTTCATTTAAATTTATTTTAGGTAAAAATAGATACATAATACCTATATAAGTTCAATTTAATTCATTGTAGTTAGTTTATTGCAACACCCCAAGCTTCAACGGTACAGTTCTCACTGAATAATACAGTTGTGTGTGTTGTACGCAACTTCAAGTTCTAACACACACCACAACTAATAAAACTAGCCATTATGAATAGTAATACACACTTGTTGAAATTTTATACATTTTATATTTTAAAATAGACTTCATTTTTGGATTTGGAGTATTGAAATTATCCTAGGGTGAAATTTTGGTGCTTTTCGGATAACTTTCATATTATGATGAATAGTGAAAATTACTAAATTTCTTATTAAAAATAACTTTTTTAATAGAAATAATTAATAGTGATAAATTTTGAATTTGAGTGGTTTTAAAATATATTTACAATATATTTTTACCATTTAGTACTATTTTGGTAATTGTACATGATTTCACATTTAAACCGGACATAAACAAGTGTCAATCTTTTGATAGTTATTATCTCTTAAAAACACTCTTTTTTGTTTTGACAGCGGGAATTAATTTTAAATTAATTTATTCCCCTTATATGTTTTAAATTTGTAAAAATTGACTCCATATTTTGAATTATGATGTCCAAATTGTGTAAATAGGTAACTCTTATTTTTATACATTTTGAATAATTACTTCGATAAATATTATATTTACGCTAGTTAATGGGTAAATCCGGTAAACAAGATTTAAAAAATAAGAATATAATAATATTAATTTACTCAAAAACGTGTCCTAACCTTATTGGTTGATACATGTCCAACCATGGGAATCTTTGGGTAGATTTTGGGACCCCATGGTTCCACATGTAAGTGATAAGAACACTTTACTTTAAATAAGTTAAAATAAATACAAAAATGACATAAGCATATATCTTTTAGAAAAACAATTTTTACATAGGGTTATATATGTTGGATTTTAGACTATAAATATTAATTAGAAATATAAAAATATCTCCTACATAATAGTATTTTATTTATAATTTTTTGAAATTTAATAATTAAATTTATTTATGACACAATAATGATGCAGTATTTTCCATATTAATGAATGAATAAAATAATTGATATTATAAATATCAACATAAATGTAATTTGAATATTTTTATGAATTAAAATAATTTTATAGGTTAATATGAAATATTATTACTGGTTATATGAATTTGGTTTGATGTAATAATGTTGTGGTGAATTTTTCAAAAACAAAATACCCAATAGTGTCAAAATTGACATAAACGAGTTTTTAAAACAAATATTATATTATTAATTGATATAAAATTCCTAAAAATCTAAGGTTAGGCCAAGATACTTATATCATTATAGGTGTATCATTAATGGTCCAATTGGGTGTTTCTTGTATGTATATATTATGTTTATTAACTATATTATATAAAAATACAAGTGACATGGTTAATGTCAAACTAATTAACTTGGAGTTAAAACAAAAATGATAAGGTTAATATAATGACCCAAACCTGTATAAAACCAATTGGTTGAATGTTTTTAGACCTATCCCCACCTTAAAGTTTAAATAATCCACTTTTGAGCCATTAGAAACCAAATACTAATTTATTATAAAATAATATTTCTAGCTTTTCCAAAGGTGCCCCTCACCCCTCTTATAAAAGTGAACTCCCCCTTCTCACTAATTCATACATTCAAAGCCTTTTGGATCGGCCAAAACCTACCCAAATACTCTATAAACATCCCTCACTTCAACCTATAGGCCTTAGTTTGATCATAAAGCCAACCTACGGATCCCTTTTGATCAAATCAAAGGGAAGGCGCCGAAGAAGAGGTAATGTTTTCACCACCCTCTTTCAATTTCCTTTCTTCTTCCACTTCTTATTTCTTTGTTATTTAAATTATAAAATAATAACTCCAGTATCTTCTATATACTGTGAAGCTATTATAAATATGGTAAAACCATATTTATTATTCTATCCATCCTTTTAATGACATGTCACCATACGTGCGTACGTACGACCTACCGTCTCCACGTTGTGGTGTAATTGTTATTCAATATATTATTATTTGGATGGGTATAATAATGATGTTTAATACATGTAATTAAGAAATATAACATTATAATTTTTCTGTATATATGATTTACCATCCAATTTAATATTATTTTAATATCCAAATTATGATATTGTCGCTCGTGCGTACGTACAAATTACCGTCTCCATGAACGTGATGGGATTCATTCCCCTTCATATCCATTCAAGAATAAATTTCATTTGATTAATAAAAATTATTTTTATAGACATGATATCATTAAGGATATTAATAAGATACATCCCATACATAGAAAATACAGCTCTGATAACAAATAATATAAAGGAAAATGAATCTGTTAACACCCGAAACGACAATAATACTAAGATATTATTAACAAATCAATGATAAAATATCATATATAATATAATATGAATGTAAATAATTTTTTATAATTTAATAATAATTATTTCACCATTATATATGAGGTTATCATACCGTTGACCATGAAAAAAGCACAAAGTTATGGGTTTCTTATCTCACTTTAAATTCTGTGAGATTTCCATTGTTCACCACTTATTTGTTGCATGTGGTGTGTGTACTACCCATGGTTGTATTAATTGTGTAATATACCTTAATTTATGTATATTTAAATCATCATTGTATGATTCTTCTTTAATGGGTGTATGTTTCGTATTTTTCCAAATCGATAAGCGAATTTGAAATTTCAATTTCCACTCATTCAGCTTTACGCATTCTTCATTGATTATTTTACTCCAAGATTATGTGTCGAATAACTACTCATTTTATTATGTCATAATTTCTAGTCCCCATTCTGTGGATAAAATTTTGATACACATAATAACTACATTGATAAATTC
Source organism: Viscum album (assembly GCA_963277665.1). Classification (NCBI taxonomy): domain Eukaryota; kingdom Viridiplantae; phylum Streptophyta; class Magnoliopsida; order Santalales; family Viscaceae; genus Viscum; species Viscum album. The sequence goes on along the minus strand of OY728141.1, from coordinate 1,643,783,803 downwards.
TCATGTCATCTGTATGAACTTGATAAGAGTAATTTTTACTCAATCTTGATTTTTTGAGTTAAACATCCAATCCATTGGTGTTGTTTTTTCAAAAATATGTTTGAATGTCCTTTGATTGTTTTACACTGAATATCCAATCATATTTATTGTATTTATATTTGTCACACATAATTATTTCGTTGATTTATCCTTGACCTAAGGATACATCCTTTATGAGAGATTTCATCTCAATTTACATTCCATTGAGACTCTTTTGTTGTTATACAACAATTCACTTTTATATTGTGTATATAATGTACTTTGACATAGTATATCATGGGTCCCATTATTCCCATGATATTATAAGTTTTTTATTATGTAAATTATTTGTATTCATGTGTCTCTCTTTTGGTTAGGAACTATAACTAAAATATCATTTTAAAGTGTTTTAAAGATTTATTATTATAAATATTTCTCATTAATGTCCACGTTTTAAAAATGGTTTTAAGGATTTATATATATGGACATTAATGTTTTCAAATCAAAATTCATTTATAAGTTTCAATGTATTATGGGACACTTTGATTCAAATATCTATTTTAAATTTCTCTTTGACAAATGGTGTGACTTTTAATGTTTTTCTAGAAAAAGGGGGATATTTCTCTCAATTGTTTGATGATTATTTTAATATATGTAAAAGGCTTTCATTATTCTTGATTGTGGTTAATCTGATACAATATAATCTTCCATATTGTATCGAATGAGTTATGCTTTACTATGGACTTGATATTTTAATACCATTCACGGTTTGTGGTTAAAAGTATTGACATTTTGTATGATAGTTTTAATACTAATGTTTATTTTATGTTTAAAAATTTTCATATGAGGAAGGAATTGGACATAGTATATGATGGGTGGAGCCCGCTATAGCTCCTCAATGAATCAGTAGGTCTCATGAGACAAACTAGTGTCTTGTCATGATGCCTTGACAAAATCTTATTTGTAGTCTTGGTACGAGTCCTTGGCTACGTGGTTATGATAGTCTAGCATTATGCATTCCATCATTATGAAAGTGGTTATTGATATTGCATGTTATTATTAGACTAGTAGAACATCCATGTGAATATGTAAATGGAATTATTACATTTTATTTTTTCCATAATATATTGAAGTTCATGTTTAAAAGGCTTTTGTTTTAGTTATACATTTCCTTAAATGTTTATTTTTATTTATGAATGTTTCCACTATATTGTTATCCTTACTGGGCATTTGACCTCACACCTTTCTATGCTTAATTTTTCCCAGGATGTGGAGAAGTATTTTATGAATGACCTACAGGGATAGTATATGCGGATATGAGTATGAAGACAATATTTTGTTGTAGTTTTTACCTTATGATGTAATGTAAGACATATGAATATATCTAGTGTTTACAATAATAATATACTAATCGGTCTTTCAAGACTTGATCCTTTGTGATCATGCCAATGTTATGTAATAAGGAACCGACTCTGGGTAACTGGGGTCAGAGCGTTATAGTTTGTATCGGAGGAAGTTTAGTACAAACCTTGGAAGCTAGATTTATATAAACTCCGATTAGAGCACATAAGCCTAAGATGGACATTGAGGATTAGTATAGAAGAACTTCCTATATTTTTTGTATTGTAGAGATTTTGTGAGTTTTCTGAGCAATACATCCCTGTCGGGATAAGATCGGGTAGAGGCGGCTCTGGCACAGATGTACCTAGGGGTAAAACCCGAAAACAGTTCTTTTAGCTAGACTCAAATAGGAACTAGTGCACGACAACGGGCCTTGCTGCACTCTTGTTACAACACTCCTGGGGGATAATCATAGGATAATTTACATTTTCTTTATAAACCGATTTGATGTATTATATATAATATGATAGTAAATGACCTTGGATAATCCTAATGTGTTTCAAATTGAGAATATGGTGACATGATATTCTCTAAATGATTTTATCACTACTCTTACTCACATAATGCTTTCTGGTTTTAGTCAATGGCTGGATTCCAAGAAATTCATTATGACTTTGAGAATGTTTTACAAGGTGGGAACGGTGGTGGAAATGAGTAATAAAATGGAATATGGATAGGCGTAAAAGATATCGTCTTCATGCCTATCAATTTTCCAAAAAATATGATCATCAATATATATATTAACCAATTCCCAAACTCAACAAAGAAGAGAATGCTGATGAATGGTAAGAGATCTAGTAGTGGAGACCATGGAGAAAGGGTTCCTTAATTTCCATCATGCAGGAAATGTGGAAGGAGACACCCAGGAAAGTGTCTCAATGGGACAAAGAAATGCTTTACATGTGGGAAGGAAGGACATAAAGTGAAGAATTGAAGAAGAAAAATGAAGAGTACTATAGAAGAAGATAAAAATGGTCCCATAAATCCATTTATAGTCATTTTCCGTAAATGTAGGGGACCTGGCCATTACCCGAGGGAATGGCCTATTCTATAGGATATTTTCGTGGTCAAAGACGAAGCTATGTGGAAATAAATTGTTAGAGATACCATTTAACATGGAATACTACATAATCATGTTCTTCTAATTTTTGAGTTTCAATATTATTTTGGAATTTATTAAAGGATTATAAGGACAATTCTTTATTGAATGATATTTATTTAACTTTGGGGTATTGTTTGTTTAATTTTAGAAATTAAGATTACTATTTCTTTCTCTAATGAAATAACCTTTTGGGGGATCAAAAGATCTTATAATAACCATTTTGGTTTTGATTAATCTCTAAAGACAAGGTAAATATATATTTTATTCTTTGTGGATCATGTGATTATATACGAATTTTATTTTAGCTCTTCTAGTGTGACCACGTCTTCTAGAATACTCATCGTATAAAGATGAGTTAGTAATAGAAATTTATTAAAGAATGAAACATTACTTAAAAATTAAGTATATCGTTTTATTTTCTTAGTCAATCTCAGAAATTAATTCCTCATCTTCATGTAATGTAACTTAAAAAGATAAAATAAATAAATAAATAAAAATGTTGTCCATTTACTTTTCCTACTGGGAAACTAATGACCGTTTGTCCCATCACAAGTTTGTGGTATTATTGTTGTTAACATCTTCATGATCATGTTTTCTATCCCTCTACATCAGAACATGACACATATTTTATCATCCATATCCATTTTTTTCTACGTGGAATCCTAGTATAGTTTATCTCAGGTGACCTTTGTACTTCTCTTTCTTTCTTTTAATGTGATAGTTTTATTGACTCATTTTCCGATGTGAAACATTCCATTATATTCCGAAGACCAATTTAAAAAATTTCAAGGAAACAATTTATTGAAGGAGTGGAGATCATAAGACCCCATGTTTCCAAGGTACGATTCTCACTGAAAAATACAGTACAGTGTGTTGTACGCAACTTCAAGTTCAAACACACACCACAACTAATTAAACTAGCTGTTATGAATAGTAGTATCCACTTTTTGAAATTTTATACATTTTATCTTTCAAAATGGACTTCATTTTTGGATTTGGAATATCAAAATTATCCTAGAGTGAATTTTTGGAACTTTTCAGATAACTTTTATATTTTGATGAATAGTGAAAATTACTAATTTTTTTTAAAAACAACTTTTTAATCGAAATAATTAATAGTGATAAATTATGAATTTGATTGGTTATAAAGTCTATTTAGAATAAATTTGTACCATTTAGTAATATTTCGGTCATTGGACATGATTTCACATTTAAACCGGACATAAACAAGTGTCAATCTTTTGATAGTTATTATCTTTTAAAAACACGCTTTTTGTTTTAACAATGGGAAGTAATTTTAAATTAATTTCTGCCACTTATATATATTCAATTTGGGAAAAATGGAATCCATATTTAGAGTTAGAATTTCAAAATTGTGTAAATAGGTAACTCTTAGTTTTAGACATTGTGAATAATTACTTCCGTAAATATTTTATTTACCTTTGTTAAAGGGTAAATCCGGTAAACAAGGGTAAAAAATAATATTATAATAATAATAATTTACGCTAAAACGTGGTCTAACCTTATTGGTTGATACATTTCCTACCATGGGAATCTTTGGGTCGATTTTGGGACCCCATGGATCCACTTGTAAGTGATAAGGACACTTTATATTAAATAAGATAAAATAAATACAAGTATGACATAAGCATATATCTTTTAGAAAAACAATTATTACATAGGGTTCTATATGTTGGATTTTCGACTATAAATATTCATTATAAATATAAAGAGATTTACTTCATAATGATATTTTATTTATAATTTTTAGTCATTTAATAATTAAATTTATTTATGACACAATAATGATGCAATATTTTCCTTATTAATGAAAGAGTCAAATAATTGATATTATAAATATCAAATTAATTTAATTTGAATCTTTTTAGGAATTAAACTAATTTTATAGGTTAATACTACATATTAGGGCTGGTTATATTAATTGTTTTTGAAGTAATAAAGCTTTGGTGAAATTATAAAAAACAAAATACCCACTACTGTCAAAATTGACATAAAAGAGTTTTTAAAAAAAATGTTATATTATTAATTGATATACAATTCCTCAAAATATAAGGTTTGACCAAGATAACTATATTGTGATAGGTGTATCATTAATTAACCACTTCAGGGCTCTTGGATTTATATAGTAAGTTTTTTTAATATATTATATAAAAATACAAGTGACATGGTAAATGTCAAACTAATTAACAAAGAGTTAAAATTAATAGATAAGGTTAATATAATGACCCAAACCTGTCTAAAACCTATTGGTTGAATGGTTTTCGACCTACCCCCATCTTAAAATTTATATAATCAACATTTTACCCATTAGAAACCGAATATTAATTTGTTATAAAATAATATTTCTAGCTTTTCCAAAGGTGCCCCTCACCCCTCTTATAAAAGGGCACCCCCCCCCCTTCTCGCTAATTTTCACATTCAAAGCCTGTTGGCTCAGCCAAAACCTTCCCCAATAATCTATCAACATCCCTCACTTCATCCTAGAGGCCTTAGTTTGATCATAAATCCATCCTATGGAGCCCGTTTGATCAAATCAAAAAGAAGATCCCGAAGAAGAGGTAATGTTTTCACCACCGTCTTTCATGTTCCTTTCTTCTTCCACTTCTTCTTTATTTGTTATTTATATTCTAAAATAATAACTCTAGTATATTCTATATATTGTGATGTTATTATAAATATTGTACAACCATATTAAGTATTTTATCCATCCTTTGAATGACATGTCACCATATGTGCGTACGTAAGGCTTACCATCTCCACGTCGTGGTGTAATTGTTATTCAATATATTATTATTTGGATGGGTATAATAATGATGTTTAATTCATGTAAATAATAAATATAACATGATAATTATTCTGTATATATTATATACCATCCAATTATATATTATTTTAATATCAAAATAAATATATTGTCACTCGTGCGTACGTACGGATTACCGTCTCCACAAACGTGATTAGATTTATTCCCCTTCATATACCTTCAAGACTAAATTTAATTTGATGAATAAAAATTATTTTTAGAGACATGATATCATTCTGGATATGAATAAGATATATCCCATTAATAAAAAATATGGCTCTCATAACAAATAAAATAAAGGAAAACGAATCTGTTAACACCTGAAACAACGATAATACTAAGATAATATTAACAAATGAATGTTAAAAGATCATATATAATATTATATTAATGTAAATGATTTATTTATTATTCAATAAAAATTATTTCACCATTATACATGAGTTTAACCTAACTTCGACCAAGGAAAATGTACAAAGTAAGGGGTTTCTTATCTCACTTTTAATTCCTTGAGATTTCCATTGTTCACCACTTATTTATTGCATCTGGTGTGTGTACTGCCCATGATTGTGTTCATTGTGTAATTTTCATTAATTTATGGATATTTAAATAATCATTGTATGATCCTTATTTCATTTTTGTATGTTTCTTTTGTTACCAAATAGATAAGGGAATTTGAAATTTCAATTTCCACTCATTCGGATTTTCGCATACCTCATTGATTATTTTACTCCAAGATTATGTGTGGAATCACTATTCATTTTATTATGTCATAATTTCTACTCCCCTTTTGTGGATATAATTTTGATAAACATAATCACTACATTGTAAAATTCTCAATTCATCGGTATGAACTTGATAAGAGTAATATTTACTCAATCTTGATTTGTTGATTTAAACATCCAATCCATTGGTGTTGTTTTTACAAGAATATGTGTGAATGTGATTTGATTATTTTACACTGAATATCCTATCATATTGAGTGTATTTATATTTTTCACACATAATTATGTCATTGATTTATCCTTAACCTAAGGATAAGGCCTTTTTGAGAGATTTCATATCAATTTAAATTCCATTGAGACTCCTTTGTTGTTATACACCAAATCACTTTTATATGGTGTATATAATGTAATTTGACATAGTATATCATGAATCCATTTATTCTCATGTTATTAAAAGGTTTTTATTTACTCAATTATTTATATTCAATTGTCTTTATTTTTCTTAGGAACTCTAACTCAAATATCTTTTTAAAATGTTTTAAAGATTTATTATTCTAAATCATTCTCATTAATGTCCATGTTTTAAAAATAGTTTTAAGGATTTATATATACGGACATTAATATTTTCAAATCAAAATTCATTTTAAAAGTTTGAAAGTGGTATGGGGCACTTTGATTCAAATATCTATTTTATATGGATTCTTTGACAAATGGTGTGACTTTTAAAGGTTTTCAAGAAAAAAGGGGGATATTTCTCAAAATAGTTTGATGATTATTTTAATATATGTCATAATCATTCAATATTCTTGATAGAGGATAATCTGATACAATACAATCTTCCATATTGTATCGAATAAATTATGTTTTATTTTGGATGTGCTATTTTAATACCATTCATGGTTTGTGGTTATAACTATTGACATTTCGTATACTAGTTTTAATACGAATGTTTATTTTATGTTTCAAACTTTTCATATGAGGAATGAATTGATCTTAGTATGTGACGGGTGGAGCCCGCTATAGAACCTCGATGCATCGGTAGGTCTCATGAGACAAACTAGTGTCTTGGCATGAGGCCTTGACAAAATATTATTTGTAGTCTTGGCACGAGGCCTTGGATACATGGTTATGATAGTCTGGAATTATTCATTCCATCATTATGAAAGTGGTTATTGATATTACATGTGATTATTCAACTAGTAGAGTATCCATGTGAATAAGGAAATGACATTATTTCATTTTATTTTTGCCATATTATACTGATGTTCAAGTTTAAATGGCTTTTGTTTTAGTTATACATTGCTTTAAATGTTTATGCTTATTTATGAAAGTTTCTGCTATATTGTTATCCTTACTGGGTATTTGAGCTCACACCTTTCTATGTTTTATTTTTCCCAGTATGTGAAGAAGTATTTTATTAATGACTTGCCGGAATAGTATAAGGGGATATGAGTATGAAGACAAGATGTCGTTGTAGTTTTTTTCCTTATGATGTAATGAAAGACTTATGAATATATCTACTATTTAAAAGACTACTAAACTAATTGGTCTTTTGAGAGTTGATCATTTGTGATCATGCCAATGTTATGTAATAATGAAGTGCCTCTGGGTAACTAGGGCCGGGGAATTACATTTATAATAATTTTAGACATATAAAAATTTTATTGAAAATTATATCGTATTTTACTCACTATCTTGGGGAATTTTCAAAATTGCATAAAACATAATTTTACCGCTTCTGTGAGTTGAATTTAAAAAATTCGAGAGACACGGTTGATATCAGTAAGTAAAATGTGGTTCAATAAGATGAAAATAATTTATGGTGACTAGTAATATATTACTGTTATTTATCACAGTTATAAGTAAATAGGGTAATTATGGGTAAAAATGATACTATTATTATCCTAACACATGTCCTAATTCTATTGGATAAGTATAATTAGAACAAAAACTACCTTAGGAATAATATATGAACCTCTTTATTCCACTTTGATTAGATTAGGACATTTATTATTATTTTATTTAAAGAAGAGTTAAAAGAGTTAAAATCAATGTTTAATAACTAAAACTTTTTAATATAGACTTATAAATATGATAAATTAGTCTATAAATATTACATATAAATCTAAAAAATTTTCTTACAAAATGGTATTTTATATAAAATAAATAATTAAATTTACTTATGACACAATGATGATGCAGCAATTACCGTATTAATGATATATTAAAATAATTGATATTATAAATATCCAAATAAATGTAATTTGAGGTTTTTTGTGAATTAGAATACTTTTATAGGTTAATATGACAAATTATGGATGGGTAGATGAATTATTTTTGAAATAATAATGATGTTATGAATTTAACAAAAATAATTACCAAATAGTGTCAAAATTGACATGAAAGAGTTTTTAAAACAAATATTATATTATTAATTGATATACTATTCCTAAAAATCTAAGGTTCACCCAAAAGTCTTATATAATTATAGGGGTATCATTGATTAACAACTTGGGGTTCACATTGAATAATATAGTATGTTTATTAAACATATAATATAAAAACACCAAGTGACATGGTAAATGTCAATCTATTTAACTAAGAGTTAAATCTAACAGATAAAGTTAATATAGTGACCCAAACCTATCTAAAACCTATTGGTTGAGTTTTTTTCTATCCATACCCACCTTATCCATTAAATAATTCATGTATATTCCATTAGAATCTGAAAATTTATTTATTATAAAAAAAATATTTCTAGATTTTCCTAAGGTGCCCCTCACCCCTTTTATAAAAGGGTACTTCCTCTTCTCTCTAATTCACACCTTCAAAGCCATTTGGATCGGCCAACCCAATCCCCAATAACCTCCCAACTATAATCACTACATCCTAGAAGTATTCCTTTAGTCAGAAAGCCAACAGAAATATCCATTTTGATCAAATCAAAAGAAGAACCTGAAGAAGAGGTAAATATTTAATCCTCTATTTCAAGTTCTTTTCTTCTTCCATTTTCTCTTTCTTTGTTGTTTACATTCTAAAATAATAAATCCAGTATCTTCTATTAACTATGATTTCGTTATAAATATGGTATAACCATATTCATTATTCTATCCATCCAATGAATGACATGTCACCATACATGCGTACGTACGGCTTACCGTCTACACGTCGTGGTATAATTGTTATTCAATACATTATTATTTGGATGGGTTTAATAATGTTGTGTAATTGATTTAAATAATAAATATAACATGAAAATTATTTTTTATATATGATATAACATTCAATTATAAATTATTTTTATATCAAAAGAATGATATTGTCACTTGTGCATATGTACGGTTTACCGTCTCCACAAACACGATGATATTCATTCCCCATCATATCCATTCAAGAATAATATTAATTAGATGATTAAAAATAATTTTTAAAGACTTAATATCATTATGACTATTAATAAGATACATATTATCCATAAAAAACATTACATACAAAACCAAACATAGATAGGAAAACGAATCAGTTAACACCTGAAACGATGATAATACTAAGATATTATTTACACAGCAATGATAAAAGATCATATATGATATCATATTAATTTATATGTTTCTTGTATAATTTAATAATAATTTTTTCACCATTTTAAGGAGGTTAACCTACCCTTGACCAAGGAAAAATAGAAGGTGATGGTTAATTTCACAATCTCTTTATTTTCCGAGGTTGTTTTTACGTATGTATCTACTAGGACCTCTTTATCATCCAAATCCATGTTTCTTAAAAATGTATTTCAAACCATTCTTACTATTTTATAGACTATGGTTTAATTTCATTTATACCATCTTTTATTTTTTATAAGATCTTTATAAAGGAATATTTTTTTCATTTTCCGAACAAGGTCCTTTATAACCATGTCGACAAAATTAATGTAAGAATGTATTTTTTTTAACTTATATGGAGGGTGTGGATATTTTGCACCATTATAACATAATCGAAGCTTCCCTGACAAGATTATAATAATATTTTCAAAATAAAATATTTCTTTATAAATATGTGACTCTTAAATGATTTCAAAATTGAATGAGATATTTCTCTAAAAACTTATTTATTTCATCTATGTCAACATACTTTGATGGATTTTAAGCTTATTTGATGTTGATTTATTATGATACAAAATTTCCAGATTGTATTGTAGGTTTTGTGATATGTTTGACTTTGGATGTGTTATTTTTAAACCATTAATGTTTTATGGATAAGTATTGACATTTCGTATGCTAGTTTTAATACAAATGTTTATGTTATGTTTAATCCTTTTACTATGAGGAATGCATCAGACTTAGTATGTGACGGTTGGAGTCTATTACATCTCCTCAATGCATCGGTATGTCTCATGAGAAAAACTAGTGTGTTGTAACAAGTCCATGACAAAATCTTATTTGTAGTCTTGGCACAAGTCCTTGACTATGTGATTATGATGTCTGGCATTATGCATTCCATCATTATGAAAGTGTCTATTAATATTGCATCTGATTAATAGACTAGTAGAATGTCCATGTGATTAAGTAAATTACATTATATTGATTTATATTTCCCATATTATGAATAATTTTATGTTGAAAAGTTTTTTATTTTAGTTTTATATCTTTCCTTAAATAATTATGCTTATATATGAAGGATTTTGCTATATTGTTATCCTTACTGAGCATCTGAGCTCACCCCTTTCTATGTTTTATTTTTACCAGGATGCGAATAAGTATATTATTACTGAACTGATGGGATAGTCTATGGGATATCAGTGTTGTCTATGGAAACAATTTTGTTATAGTTTTCCATTTTATGATGTAATGTAAACATTATGAAAGTATTTAGTATTTCCATGGCTACTAGACTTATCGGTGTTTCGAGACTTGATATTTTCCGATCATGCCAATGTTATGTAATAATTCACCGACTCTAGGCTTCTATGGTTGGGGTATTATAGTTGGTATCAAAGGAAGTTTAGCACAAAACTTTGTAAACTATATTGAGATATACTCTGATTAGAGCACATAGCCTTATGATAGAAATTGCGGATTAGTATAGAAGAATATCCGAGAATTTTAGTATTGTACTAATTTTGAGAGTTTTCCAAGAAATATAACTCTATCTAGACAAGAGATGGTTGAGGATGCTCTATCACAGATATACCTAGGGATAATACTCGAAAACGCCACTTTGAGCTAGACTCGAATGAGAACCGATGCACAAAAATGGTTCTTATTGCACTCTTGGTTACGACACTCCCAGGGGATATGCTTAGGATAATTCTCATTTTCTATACAATCCATTATGAAGGGATTATGATTTTATACTTCCTCAAATAAAACATTTTTATGATTATGGATTATATCTAGAAACTGTTTAATTTATGTTAAGTCTTTTATAAGTTTGGATTTATGTATTGTGATTCATAAACTATCCTAGTGTATGCCATTGCATAGAAGTGGCACCTAGTAGAAGGAATGTGAACTCCAGCATTACCTAATTTCCACAGAGAAAGAAGAATCATAACATTCATGTTATTAAGAGAACATTAATATTTGAAATAGTCTCCCATGTTTTCTCAACATATGAAGAAATAATATCATGTGTCAATAAGAAAAGTAAATAATTCTATCAGTCATATGGTTTTGAAGGGAAGAAATAAAATAAATAGATGTAAGAGAGAAATATAGATAAAGGGAAGAGGGAAAAGAATTTTTTTACCATATGTGATAACTGTGGAAATAATCCCCTTGGTAAATGCTTTAATTTAATGGTAGTTTGTTATATGTGTGGAGAAAAAGGACACCAAGAACATGATTGTCAGGGTAAGAAAGAAGTTTCAAATGTACAATGCTTCATCATCAAGGAGTTGGGACATTGTGTGAATCATTTTCTGAATCATCAGAGTATACCCCAAATGCTACTATTGGATAATAATAAAGTTAAAATACTATCGTAGATGAAGAGGAATGATTATATTTCTAACGCTGCTATTAAAGTATTGTGTCATTTGAGTATTTTACTAATGATGTACATGTTATATGAATTATAGAGTATATAAGGATTGTACTTCAGTACAATTTCATTAAGGTCTTGAGATTGTGTGGAACCAATAAATGTGACTCAATAGCAGGTTAAAGTTTTGGAGAATATATGGTTGAGAGAACGATAAACCATAATATGGTTCTGATATCGATGTATTGATTTTGGAATAATACATGATTGATCTGGATAAATTATATTGAATATTCTTCACTACCTTGAAATTGATTAATGAATTGTATATTCCATCATTGTTGGAGTTTACAAAATTTTTGGATAGAAGGAGTATATCCAGTATTCTATAATGACTAAGGGAGCATGGATGTAAGCAATTAGGTTTTATAGTAATTTAGGATTTTACAGTGTTTTAATAGAATACACAATGAAGGTGTTCACATGTTATTACGTGGAAAAAAGGATCTTCATTGTGTTTACCTTCCTTATAAATTATTGGACAGTGAGTTTGGACAAAAATATTTTGGACAAGTCTAGTTTGAGATAATTTTTGGATTTCCATAATAAGGGCAACCCGGAGGTCCAGCGACAACCTGTCACGTCCGGTAAGGTCGCGAGACTTGAACCCGCAACAGAAGGGCGACAAGGGTGTGTCAGCTTCCACTAACCCACATGATTTCTTGGATTGAATAATGTAGTATTTTTTTAAAGTTCTGGTAGATGAATTATAAATTCATTTTTTAACATTATAAAAATAGGATAAACAGAATATTTTTTTTGTTCTATTATCTTTTGGAGTGAAATATGAGTTTATGGTAGAAATTAGTGAATGGATGGAACTATACTGGTCAATTATATATTTTTTCTTCTATTATTCTATGAATATATTAATTCTTAAACATTATGTAATGGTTCTTAAAACTAAAAGATGTGTTATCCTAATACCTTATATTTTCCTGAACTGATGATATTTTAAAACATCATAGATTGATGGCTTTGAGGCCCTCAATTCTATGATTGTTTTTGACTGATGACCTCAATCACCCTCAATAAATATTTATATTTCCCCCCAGTTATGTGTCTTTAATTTCCATAAATGTTCTCCTAATCGAGATCATAATTTTGTGGTGACTTTTTCATTACCCTATTCCTCTTATTGATACTAAATTTTATCAACCCAATTTCCGATGTGGGGTTTTCCACAAAGGTTTTTTCAAATTTCAACCATTTATTTTCGAAAAACTATTTCAAACTATGAGAACCGAATTTATTAAAGGAGGGAAGAATTAAACACCCCATGATTTCCTAGTACATTATTTTTCATAGTAATCCAATAACATGAACTACACACAACACTGAGTTCAAGTGCACCACGACTTACCAAACTAGTCGTTCAAAAGAGGTTGTGGATAGTAATAACTAAATTTTTAACAATATATAAAACTTATAGTTTTAGAATACTTATTATGATATTCTTAGACATAATAAAAAAAGAAATTCATTTTTTTCAAATAAAAGATGTATTAAAAAAAAGAAATTTTACGGCCTTTTAATGGAGAACCCTTTTTATATCTAATATTTGAAAATATTATATATTCAATTTTACAAAATAAACTTCTTATTTAGAATTGGTACATAAGAATTTGGTTTCCATAAATTTTTTGTGTTTTTCTGATAACTTTCATATTTGGGTGAATAGTGAAATGTACTATATTTTAACTGAAAACAATTTTTTAATCAAAATAATTTGTAGTGTTAAATTATAAATTTTAATTATTTTGAATTATAAATAGATATATATTTTTTCCATTTAATCCAATGTTATTCATTGGAAATAATTTCACTTTGAAATTGAACATAAACAAGTATAATTCTTTTGTTAGTTATTATTTTTTTAAAACATGCTTTTTGGTTTTAATAATAAGAATTAATTTTATATTAAAAAATGAATCTTATATGTTTATAATTTGGTAAAATAATATTAGTTTTTGAATTTGGAATATCAAAATTAGCTCAGGGTGAAATTTTGGTATATTTCGGAAAAAATTCAATTTTGATGAATAGTGAAAAACATTGACTTATAGTTTAAAACCTAATTTTTATTTAAATAAATATTAATTTTATTTAAATTTATTTTAGGTAAAAATAGATACATAATGACAATATAGGTTCAATGTAATTTATTGGGGTAAGTTTTTAATAATTTTAGATATATAAAAATTTTATTGAACTTTTGACCGTCTTTTACCCACCTCATAGGAGCATTTGCACATTTACATAAAATATAATTTTACCACTTCTGTGAGTATAATTTCTAAAATCCAAGAGATTCAGTTGATATTATCAAGTAAAATGTGGTTCAATAAGATGAAAATAATTTTTGGTGAATCGTAACTGTTTACATTTTTCTACTGCGGTTAAAAATAAATAGGGAAATTAAGGATAAAAATGATATTATTATTACCCAAACACATGTCCTAATTCAATTGGATAAATATAATTCAACCAAAAACAAAATTAGTAATAAAATATGATCCTCTTTGGTCTACATGGATTAGATTAGAACATTTATTATTATTTTATTTAAAGAAGAGTTAAAAGTGTTAAAATCAATGTTTAATAACTAAAACATTTTTAATATAGGGTTATAAATATGATAAATTTGACTATAAATATTCCTTATATATCCAAAAATATTTCATAAATAATGGTATTTTATAGAAAATAAATAATTAAATTTATTTTTGACACAATGTTGATGCAGTAATTACCATGTTAATATAATTTAAAAATATTGATATTATAAATATCAAAATAAATGTAAATTTAGACTTTTTATGAATTACACTAATTTTTTAGGTTAATATTACATATTATGATTGGTTAGATTAATTTTTTAGAAGTAATAATGTTGTTATGATTTTAGAAAAAACATAATACTAAATAATGTCAAAACTGACATAAATGATTTTAAAAAATATATATTATATTATTAGTTGATATTTTATTCGAAAAAATATATGGTTAGGAAAAAAGACATATATAATGATAGGTGAATCATTAATGAACATCTTGGGGTTTTCATGGAAGTATATATTATGTTTATTAAACATATTATATAAAAATACCAAGTGACATGGTAAATGTCAATCTATTTAACTAATAGTTAAATCTAAAGGATAAAGTTAATATGGTGAACCAACCCTATCTAAATCCTTTTGGTTGAGATGTTTTCAACCCATCCCCACCTTATACTTCAAATAATTCATTTTTATTCAATTAGAAGCTGAAAATGATTTTATTTAAAATAATATTTCAAGCTTTTCTTAAGGTGCACCTCACCCCTCTTATAAAAGGGAACCTTAACAAATACACTCTCAAGTGTCCTCCCTTCATCCTAAAGGTCTTCCTTTAGTAAAAAAACCATCCTTATGAGCCCTTTTGATCAAATCAAAAGGAAGAACATGAAGAAGAGGTAAATATTTAATCACCTCTTTCAAGTTTCATTCTTCTTCCACATCCTCTTTTATTATTGTTTCCATTATAAAATAATAACTCTAGTATATTTTATTTACTATGATGTTATTATCAATTGGTATAACCATATTCATTATTCTATAAATCCTTTGAATTAAATGTCATCATATGTGCATATGTACGGCTTAAAGTATCCATGTTGTGGTGTAATTGTTATTCAATACATTATTATTTGGATGGGTATAATTATGATGTGAAATTCATTTAAATAATAAATATAACATGATAATGATTCTATATATATATATATGATATAAAATTCAATTATATATTCTTTTAATATGAAAATAATGATATTGTCGCTCGTGCGTACGCACGTATTACCGTCTCCACGAACACGATGAGATTCACTGCCCATCGTATCCATTCAAGACTAATTTTTATTAGATGATTAAAAATAATTTTTAAATACTTAATATCATTCTGAATGTGATTAAGATACATCGAATCCATAACCAACCTAACTTACGAAACAAAACATATGAAGGAAAATGAATATGTTAACACCCGAAATGATGATAATACTAAGAAATTATTGACAAATAAATGTTAAAAGATCATATATGATTTGATATTAATGACTATGATTATTGGATAATTTAATAACAATTACACCACCATTATACAGGAGGTTATCCTACCCTCTACCAAGGAAAAGTACAATGGAAGGGTTAATTTCACAATCTCTTTATTATCCGAGGTTGTTTTTACGTAAGTATCTACTGAGACCTCTTTATTATCTATATCAATGTTTCTTAAAAATGTATTTCAAAACATTATTAATATTTTATAGACAATGGGTTAATGTCATTTATACCCTTGTTTGAATTTTTATAATATTTTTTAAAAGGAATATTTTTGTTTCATTCCAAACAATTCCCCTTATTACCTTTTTGAAAAAATTAAGGTATGAATTTCTTTTCTTAACTTATACTGAGGGTGCAGCTATTTTCCGCTTTTATAACATCGTCGAAGCTTCCATTACAAGATATAAGAATATTTTTAAAATAAATGATATCTTTATAATTATGTGACACTTAAATGATTTCAAAATAGAAAGAGATATTTCTCTAAAAAATGGTTTTAATTTCATCTATGTCAACATCCTTTGATGGATTTTCAGCTTATGTGATGTTGATTTATTATGATACAAAACATATTTTTTTTTTGAAGGTTCTGTGATATGTTTAACTTTGGATGTGTTATTTTTACACCATTAATGTTTTTTGGATAAAGTATCCCCATTTCCTTTGTAAGTTTTAATATGAATTTTTATGTTATGTTTAAACATTTTCATTAGAGAAATGCATTAGACATAGTATGTGATGGGTGGAGCCCACTCTAGCTTCTTGATGCTTCAGTAGGTCTCACGTGACAAACTAGTGTCTTTGAACAAGGCCTTGACAAAATATTATTTGTAGTCTTGGCACAAGGCCTTGACTATGTGGTTATGAAGTCTAGCATTATGCATTCCATCATTATGAAAGTGGCTATAGATATTGCATTTGATTATTCGACTAGTAGAACATACATGTAAGTTAGTAATTACCTTATTTTGATTTATATTTTATATATTATGATGATTTTTATGTTGAAAAGGCTTTTGTTTTATTTTTATACATTTCCTTAAAAGATTATGCTTATTTAAGAAAGCTTCTGCTATACTATTATCCCTACTAACCATCTGAGCTCACCCTTTTCATGGATTTATTTTTCCCATGATGAAAAGAAGTATATTATTACTGAGCTGCATGGATATTCTATGGGATCTCAGTATTGTATATGGAATCAATGTTGTTGTAGTTTTCCATTTTATGATGTAATATAAACCTTATGAATGTATCTAGTATTTTCTAGGCTACTAAACTAATCATTCTTTCAAAACATTATCTTTTGTGATCATGCTAATATTATGTAATAATGCACTCACTCTGGGCTTCTGGGGTCAGGGCGTTACAACATTTGGAAAATGATGTAATTGATAAATTATAAATTTATCAAATTAAAAAACAATAGATGGAAATTGTGTTTATATAAATTTGGCATGTATTTATATTTCTTTGTATTCTTAGGTATTAAATGAATTCCTCTACATTGGGGAATGATGTATAAATTGTTCTCCTAATAAATTAATTTTTTTGAACTAATGAAATCATAAATGATCAAGCATTTATGGCTTTGAGTCCCTCACCAATCCACTTTTCATTCATTTTTTTTGTGATTTACGACCTTAATCACTCCCTATACTTATTTACACTTTCTTCCATGGATGCATCTCCACTTACCCCTAATGTTCCGTTATTTAGAGGACTAGATATGTTATTCTTTGTGAACTTCATAATTCTCAAAGCCTCTTAATTAGAGGATATTATATAAATTCATTTACAGTGAATAATTTTAAAAATAGTATTTTCAAACCCGAGATTACCGAGATGGTGGTTTAATTATAATGACACAGGTAAATTAAGCTAAGGAGAATGTAATTCCCCAAAAATCTGAAGTAAGAACACTGTATTTGATAACATGTGTGAAAAACAACACCAAGGGATCAAGGGGATATAATATCCAGAGAAATTACAATACAATTACTATTTGAATTAATTTTAACTCATGACAAAGATTGAAATTCATGAAATACTAAGTCAGTGTGTGTCGCACACAACAATGAGATTATTGAATGGATTACATTACACGCAAGAAAATGTTTTACCTAACAAATTATATATTAATTAATCTATATTATTTAGTATAATAGGATATAACCTATTTGTTAAATTAGATGTTATGAATTTTATAAAAGAAATTTTTAAAAAATATGGTTAACACAAATATAATATGAATTTATTTATTACTGATAAATTAGAAATGAAAATATAAACCAATAGAATATAAAGAAATATTTTAATTCTCTGAAAATTGTTTTATCCTAATAAATTAAATTAATTAAAATTATTGAAGGATTTTAATGAAATCCAAATATTATATATACAATAAAATATTTTTTATATTTATTCAATAGGGTTCATAAAAAATGATAAGAATAAATCTAGTTACATGAATATGCATTTAAATTTTTAAAGTAAATTATAACTTCTTTTAATGAAGACCCTATTTTAAATATGATATTTGAGAATTAAAAAAAAATATTTTAACTTAAACAATATATTTTAAAAATAAACACAAAATTTGTCTTAGGGTTAATTTTTGGTTTCTTTGCATTTATTTTTCATATTGTATAGTAAAAAATACTGAATATTAATTCACAACTAAATTTTCATCATATTTATTTATAAGGAATAATTATATATTAATTTTTTTAAAAATAAAATTATATTTATTTTACTTTTTTTTTGCAAATTTAGGTCATTTTAATCAATTATACATTAAAATTGAAAATAATAACATTGAAAACATTTAAACATTTTAACCTAAAACTCAATTTTTCGACAGGTATGTGGGACTGAATATAAATTAATTTATACCAATATTGTCATTGGAATTGGTATAAATGGACTCAAAATTTGGAATCATAAAAATTTATAATATCTAGCGTGGAAAAAGTTTTTTTACCAAATAGATTAGTGAAAGTAATTAAAATTAATTAGATTGATTATGAGAAAAATTATCTTAAAAAGGGACTAATCATTAAACATAAATGGAAAAAATAACCTATATGATTTTCCAAGAGATATTAAATGTTCATATTTTGACCCAATAGTCCCGTGGATTTAATTTTGACCATTATTTATCCCAAATTTTATATGGGAAACATGGGTGGAATTATCTTTTCCAAAATATACAATAATCACACTCCTCCACTAAAAAATAGCACTCACCCTTCCCGCTTATTCAAACATAACAATCCATTTGAATCAACCAAAATCTAATAAATTAATCTCCAAAAAATAGTCCCATTAACAAATAATCCTCCCCTTGGTCAGATATCCAACCAAGTATTTTGGTATAAACCAAATGAAGTTACCCGAAAATGAGGTAACATTATCTAACATAATGTTTATTTTTATTTCCTTATACACCTATTCAAATATTCATATTAAATGATTATATAATAACCTCAGTATAATGAATATTCAAATATGCATTTATTATAAGGGTTCTACATTCACTTACAAACACTTTAATCTAATGGGTAGTGAACATACTGTGTGTGTGTGTGTGTGTGCGCTGAAATAATACCTCCCTAAATAATGTAGGTCATTCTTCCCTTCACACCTCTCATGGAGGGAATTATGATGACATAACTATTTATATATGATATATATATATATATTATATTGATAATTTATTTGTGCTTCTATAATTTTTAAATAACAGATACCATTATTCTTTCCATTTATTGGGAATACAATAACATAATTTATGGATGTGTGGACTACCACCAACTCAAAGCGATGTGATTTGGTCACTCTATAAATTGAATATATTATGGATAGGTTTTTCCAAATATTAATGAAATATAAGTAAAAAATGCAATACATAAATAAATAAATATATATATATATATCATGTACTTATCATTTTTTAAAATATGGAAAATATAAGAAAGTAATATTCTTGCATATGTACATCCTACCTTCTACAAGAACGGTTCATTTCATATATTATCTCTGGATATTATGGATTATTATATAGACATATATACTAAAAATATATTATTGTTACGTCATGTTTTATATTCTAGATATTATTAAGTCATGATCTATGTTATAGGAATAAAGATAATAAGTAATAAAATACTAAAAACTAGGTAATTAACACTCAATAATTATTTTATCATTAGGTAATTTAAATTTTATTTTGAATTTATCTATTTCACAGGGATTATAATTCCAATGTTACCTTGTAGTGAGGGTCTTCTTCTCAATTTCTATTCCTTAAGACATTCATTATTATTGTGCACAAAATATCTGATATATGCGGTATATACTAGGACTTTACAATATAATATCATTATTTATTCATTAATCATGATAATTTTAGATTCAAATTGAATTAATTAGTCAAAGGGAATTTAAATTATGATTTATCATGTATAAAAGAGTTCCATAACCCAATTTATTTTCTTTGAGTTTTATTAATTCCCCATTTTATTATTATTCTTCCATTATGTTTATTATCATATTTTACTATATATTGTTGTAATTCCACTTGTATTTAATTGGATTTAAATTTTATGCACATATTATATTTATTTATTGATTCTCACCGCAATTTTAAGGTCTTTTTAAGGGTTTACTTCATAGTTTCATTTTATTCTAGATTGTTATACATAAATTTCCATTAGAGGGAATTATTGGACCGTTGTTAAACTAACACATTAATTTTCATATCATATGGTCTGAAATTAAAATTTTCCTGTAATATTACTTTTTTCCATTACCTACTACTCAAAATGATTTAGAATATTCTTTTAGAAAAACCCGAATTCATTTCTCTCTTTAGTTAGTGAAACTGTTTTTTTTTTCTTCTGAAAACCCATCTCTCGAAAAAAAAATTAACCTTTTAAGAATGATTTATTAGATAAATTTTACATTTTTTTTCTTTTCAAATTTTTTTTCAAGGAATATTCTTATCTTTTTTAGAACAAAGAATTTTTCAATCCTTTTACAATGAAAAAGGAAAGATCTTTTTACCTTATATGGCATTTATGGATTTACGTGTCATCGTTTATTTTAAGAATCAATTTCAATTTAAAATTTTTTTTGAAAGAAAATATTTTCAAAAGTTGTTTTCATAGGAATGTGTTTTCATATATATTTCAAAATAAAAATGTTATTTTCCTGAATAATGACTTTAAAATAAATTTTTAGAGTATTTCCTTACATCAATGACAACCACCCTTTTTTTGCAACACATCAAAAAAATTTGTTTATATCATTATAATTCTCCCTTTGGATAGTTTTAGAATGATTTTGAAAAGGATAATATGAAAATTCACGAAATTAATTTTTTATGTCCCCTCGAAATATTCAATTTCTTATGATCGTTAAACATTGAATCTCCCCTAATTATCTATATCAATTTCCATGGATATGTTCATTTCTTAAAATGTAATGTCACGACCCAAGTGCCTCATGTCGGTGCCCTGAGATATACAACCACATGATCTCAAGAGCGCCTCCCCATATGCTAGAGGCTCGGAACTAGCAGCAATGGTGTAATATGGATCATGGGAAGATTTTTTGCTATTTTTTATCAGAGTAATATAACAGCAGAAATAAACAAACAACATAGAAATAATAAATATTTCTATATTCTAAACCAATATCATATGATATGAGAAACTAGAAATACAATGTCAAAACTAAATAGAAGAAACACCATTCTATATACTTTCCATGTGTCACATGTAATCCCTATTATAAAGACACTGAAAACTACAAAGATGGTCCCAAACCATGTCAGGTTCCATCATCCATTCTCTATCTCAAATAATCCATCTAACAAATGGACATTTTATTAACCCTATCCATAAAAAAAAATTCTATTCGGGTATCGATCAGGTAGCTTGTGTAGAGTGTGACTAAAACTCAGTATGCCACCCCCAATGACATCTAAAAAAATCATGTCGATAAATTTTTATTCAATTGTATATATAATAAAATAAAATTAATAATTTTGATAATTTAAATTTAATAAATTATTATTAATTTAATTATATCATCCCTCAGGTTCATAAAGACATGAGAACCTCAATACCCACCTCAGCTCATGCCAAAATTTAAAATTTCAAAAAGTTATATCATAATCCTAAATTTCCATGTTAACATTCATCATCAAAAATCACATTTTATCAAATTATTAAAACATGTAAATCCATAAGGAATGAGTAACGAGCACTATAGGATCTAACCTCAAGGTTCTATATTGAGTAATACAAAACATGGTATAAATGCGTCGTAGGAAAAAATGAGAAATATTCCATGGGGTTTTCACTTCGAAGGCTCACACAATCCTTCTAAAAAAACGAATAGAATCACACCCATTCTTCTTCCTTGAATGCTCAAATGGTCATTTAAAAAAAAATAGACGCTCACACAGTCTTCTTCTTCAAAGCCTCATATAGTCCTTCAAAAAAAACTTGAAGCTCTCCCAATCTTCCAAATTAATTATTTAATCAAACCCATATTATCCTATATGCTAGTCCATGCCAACATATTCCTGAGAAATATCCATATCACTAATCATTACATTAATTAATTCCTAGTTAGTTAATTATATTTAATACATTCTTTAATTCCACAATTAAATAGTTATTCTATCTCCATTAATTAATTAAGAAATCAATTATACACATCCAATTCATTAATTAATTTACCAATTAATTAATCATAACTCATTTCCATTAATTGATCTAGGGATTAATTAATCACATCAATTTCATTCATTTAGTTCCACAATTAAATAATCATAACTATACATACAATTAATCAATTAATTAATCAGTCACTTCAACTTTGTTAATTAATTCAATAATTACATAACTACAATCATTCCATTAATTAATTCACTAATCAATTTATCATAACCCATTTCTATTAATTAATACAGTTATTAATTAATTAGATAAATTTCATTAATTAATTTAAATAATTAATTTATCATTCCAAATCCTTCAAAAAAGTCAATAATTATTTAACCAAGTCCATACTATTAATTAATTCTCTAATTAATCAATCACAACACTTGAGATAACTAATTTAATAATTAATTTACCATATAAATGTATTAGTAAAATCAATAATTGATTAATTATTTGACAACACAATATTCAATAATCAATTAACCAATTAATTAGTCACAATTTATAAATAAACAATTCGATAAATAACTCAATCATTAATTATCCCCCATTTACATTAATAATTCCACAATTAGTTTTTCACAAAAATATGCTTAATTAATTAGTCAAATAATTATGTATGAAAATTACATTAATTAATTCATCAATTAATTGATCAATATCCACAAGCTTAAAATAGAATAATTAAATTCTCAATTAATTTTCTCAATAAAAATCTCAATACTTCATAATTAATTCCACAATTAATTATATCAATTCTCAATTCTCAATATCTCATATTTCATTCATCAATTAATTATCCAATTTTATAAGTTCAATTTCCCAAAAATCCCTGATAATTAATTCAAATATTAACTAATCCCATTCATTCAATTTAATAATCGTAACAATATTTATAAATTAATTTACCAATTAATTAACCCAATCCATTATATTATTTCAACAAAATAGTCTCTATTAATTAATTATTTAATTAATTAATATAACTCATTCAATTTCTTGAAGATAACAATTTTAATTAATTAATTCACAAGTAAATTTATCTAACTCAATCCTTTAAATAAATCTACCAATTATTTAGTCCCATCACTCCAATTATTTAATTCATCAATTAGGTAATCACATCGCTCCTCGTTAATTATTTCCTTAAATAAATAATCCCTTTATTTAATTTAATAATTAAATAATCACAAAACACTCATTAATTAATTCATCAAATAATTAATTCATTTATTTAATTTAGTAATATAATAATCACATTGGTAACATTAATTAATTAACTAATTAATTAATCAGATTATTTAATTTAATAATTGAATAATCACATTTCTCACATTAATTAATTTGGAAATTAATTAATCCCATTATTTAATTAAAAAAATTAAATAATCACATTTATCACATTAAATAATTGAGAAATTAATTAATCCAAATATGTAATTCAATAATTTAAAAATCACATTACTCATATTAATTAATTTTTCTTTTAGTTAATAAAATTAATTTATTATAAAAATTAAATATTCACAATATTCACATTAATTAGTCCTCTAATTAATTAATCCCATTATTTAATTCAACTACTAAATAATCACAATAAATCCATTAAATAATTCATCAATTAATTAATTCCATCTCAGAAAATTCAATATCGCCAAATAATTCATAAATTAAAAATTCTATCTCCATTAATTATACCTCCCCATTTAGTTCCTCAATTAATAATTCCATCTCAAACAATCTATTAGTCGTCAAAATATCGAATAATTAATTCTACAACTAATTTTGCAGATTCAATCACTTTAATATAAAAATAATTAATTTATCAACTAATTATTCAATTTCAACGATCCCTATCTCACCGTAATTAGTTCAACAATTAATTGTCATAAATAACTATTATATAATCAAAACCATTCAAATTAAATAACAAGAATATAAATTAATCATAAAAAACATCAAGAACTCCATAATTAATTTAATAATTAATTATTCAAGATAAAAATTCTCATTATCCCAATTTCACATTTCACTTAATTAATTAATTCCCCAATTAATTAATTTAATCTCGAACATAATTTCTAAACCACTAATACCAATTCTACAATTACATACACATAAATTTAATTAATACTTAAATTTTTATTATAGACCACCTACCTCAAGATTAGTGACAAACACTTGCCAATGGAAATCCCCAATTTGAAAAGGACCCATCAAGAACGTGATGAAGCACACGATCTAGAACAGAAACCTAAATCTAAAGTTAAACGAATCAAGATCTATTATATATAGATATAATTCAGACAATCCTAGATCTATATTTAACCAATGTTGATCTACATCCAATAATCCCATATCTAGATAGAAAAATCTAGATCAAGATCCAATAAGCCCGGATCTATAATAAATAAATATTGATCGTGATCTAAAAACAGATAAACATATTTCTTTTATCTGAGAAGAAGACTAGACGATAAAGATAG
This sequence comes from Viscum album, assembly GCA_963277665.1. NCBI lineage: Eukaryota > Viridiplantae > Streptophyta > Magnoliopsida > Santalales > Viscaceae > Viscum > Viscum album. The sequence goes on along the minus strand of OY728141.1, from coordinate 1,643,758,365 downwards.
ATCTAACTGAGAAGAACACCATACTTGGGAGGTGTGTAGAGGGTATTTGATTGAAGACAGTAATGCATTGAGTAACTTTGGTAGATGGAGGAGGTTTGTAGAAGAGTTTTATTACAAAGAGGAAGTTGGTAGATGTGTTTTCATTCAAGGAATAGGTGTGTTGATGCTCTATAATGTTGGAGAGGATTAGAAATGATCTATAGTAGAGAAGATGGGTATTTGGAGGGTTATGTGATGCCTGATGCATCATTTTAATATGTAAAGCATTAGAATTACGTGAAATGAATTATCATTTCACATTGTATAAAGTCATGACTAATCCCATGATTTTCCAATATAATCCCATCAAAACCCTTTAAAAACAATAATTAAAAATTACACAGAGTGTAATTTACAATCATGACATCTCAACATGTGGTGAAAGATAGTTACAGGGGGTGTAATCTTCCTTTGTGACATATCGACACGTGGGTAAAACAGATTTCATGACATGTCAACATGTGGTGAAAATAGTTATAGGGTGTTTAAATTTTCACAGATGTGAATTAATTTATGCAAATACTTAAATTCATAGTGTCTACCAAAATCAATTCAATGATTAAATGGAATGTTTTCTAGTTATTTACCTTTCCATACAGTTTACCTACATCCTTATTAGTTTATTGATTATCTGGAATGTGTGTTTAAATATTACCATGCAATATTGATTATTCTAAGTAATTCATTATTGTTTCTTCTATACATTACCCTTATTGAGAATTTATACACACCCTTATTTTATTTCCTTTCTCGAGGATTGAATGACGTGTACTGATAAAGATATAAATGGATATTATTCATGGAATAATCTTATCCTCAAAAGAAAAAATTATGTCGTAATTAGTGTTTTAATTTAAAATACAAGACCATGTATGTATCAGTTTTTACCAATACTAATAAACACTTCGGTCAATTGGGATTTGAATTCTTGTAATCAAGCTAATGAAATGGGTGTAGACACTGGCTCCAAGATGCAGGGGTTTGGTCGCTATAACATTTTAAAAAATATCTTATTTCATTTGTTCATATTTTATATTTTTATTATTTTTTATATATTTTTATAAAATATTAATGCCATAAAATATTATTATTGTCAAATTTTGATATCATTCACTACATTGAATTTAAATACATTAATAAAAAAAAGTTTAATTCGAAACAACTATTTCTTCATATCCTGAAAATGCAATGGCCATCTAGAAAATTCTTTGATCACATTTATTATATAAAATTATATAATTGACATAGTCATATCCATGTTTCCCCAAAAGGTAATAAAATTGACCATTGGATGATTATAGTTACGATATACTCCACTAATTGGATTTAGATAAGTTTTTGGGTCATTTTACTATTCTTACCATTTTATTTTTAGCTAAATTTTCCAAATTTACCCTTTACTATGTTAAAAAACATTACTAATGTTACAATTCATATTGTCTAAAAATAAAAGGGTCCTATGTAGTAAATTTGAAAACACTAATTCTAAATATTTGATCCAGTTTTCAAATTCGAATCCCAAATTTTAATAATGTAATTTAAAATTAATCAAGAAAAATGCAATGATTTTTTTTATAGAAAATGACGTTTAAGAAAAATGTTTCAATACTAAATTCCTATATAAAATCCTTTTTGAAATCCATAATTGAATTATTTTAAAGAATAATGATATAAAAAAGTTAAAACCAATCCAATGTATAATTTTTCCTTGACAATGAAATACTGTTTTGAATTAGACAAAAAAATTCACTATTCTTTGAAAAATAAATATTTCGTAATATTAAAATTCATTGTAAGATTAATTTTTCGGGAAGAATTCAAAGATATATTAATTTTTACAATTATAATACTCTAATTTTAACATTAATATTATAAATATAATGTAATATAATTTTTGTTTAATAAAACTATTTCCTTTCTTATTATATGAATTATATTAAATATTTATATAAAAATTGACTATATATCCAAGATTTCTAATAAATATGAAAATAATTTATTCTATTTGTATATTTCTTTTCCAAATCTATCCCTATAACCTTTTAGATATATCTTTTTAATGATTATATTCTCTTATTAAAAATAGGGGATTCCTATCTCACATAACATTTTAAGATTCCCATGCTTATTCAATAATCATATAGTCTCTCCACAAAACCATAATGTGTTGTCCTGAACATGGGATCCACTAAACATGTTTCTTGATCCGGGTTACTACATGACCTCACACGCGCCTCCCTATATTCCAGAGGTTTCTGACTAGTAGTGAGGTTCTAAAAGGTCACAGCGGGAGACTATTCTCTCTTTACAAGAGTAAACCGCAACATAAAATAAATTTAACAGTAAAAATATATATAATAACCAATGAAAAAGAATAAATAAACACCTCCCAATGTAGGGAACAGAAAATCAAAAAAATTAAATATGTCATTACATGGAAAATAGTGCCAAGTGAACAAAACCCAAAATAAAGACAAATAACAGAATCCTCAAATCTATCCCGACTCCTAGTACAGAACTTAATCAATGTATGTCCCTATCTGAAAGCTACTCTAAATCACAAGTCCTTTTCCCTTATCCTGACCAGTAAGTATGAAGTCTACTCTAGTACCCTATGGAGGCATGAGAAGGGTGTGAGTACAACTCAATAGAGCACAACCAAAGGTCTCTAAAAAATATCAATTCCAGATAAAAAGTGTCTAAAATTGATAATATATTATATGTTACTAAAGATAGTTTGAGAGATATTAGTTTACAAGGAGAACATAAGGCAAACTATGTATTATTTCTAACTTCATTATATAAACCATATTCAATAATTATTAACATTCACAATTTTATCAGTGTATTAGGCATATTCATCAATCTCAAGGCATAAGGGGAGCTAAATCACGTTTCCTATCTCACAAGGGGTAATACAACATTATATATAAACCAAATCACCTTAATTCCTCAGTTCAGGTGTCCTTATCAAATGATACCATTATTGTTATTGAACTCCACCCCCTTCCATTATTTGTACATTTTGGGGTAGATTTTAGATCATCAGTCTATCTCGACTCATGGGAATATAACCTCTTGTCAATACCCCACTCTATGTAGTCATGTGCAGATGATTATATATATACAATCACAACACACATACCGCATAACAACCAACCCTAAAAAATACCAATAGAAATATCATAATCCATTACTCCCATAGTGGGGATTATTTTTTTTTACAATCTATTAACATAGTGAACTTTATTTTCAAATACCCATTTATCCCAATTCCCATTTACGATACTTAACACACTAAGAATTGTCATTATTACCCCAAAACAACCTCATTTGGAACATGATATCATTCACCAATATTAATTCACTTAACTCATTATTTATTTCCAATGTTTAGTCAACTAATGAATTTCAAGTTCAAGACATGATTCATTCAAAAAATTCCCATTAGCCCCATTTAACCTATTTATATAACAATACAAATAATCTCTTATAAATTATTAATATATTGATGTGATTATTAATTTTTTACTTCATTAATAATAAAAAAATCCAATATAAAGTTTCAACATGAGATCGACCTATTTACAATTCCATTTTAACCTTAATGATTCCATTAACCATGTTTGGTAGGGTCAGCGCAACCCATGGGTGGCCTCAATTTGGTCATGTCATCCTCGATGCATCCCATGAGGATTGAGATGGATTTAAATCCTCATTTGGGTGTCCATTTTAATATGTCTCACTATAATTATTCAAACCGCAACAAGAGGTCCAGAGACCTCAATGAAACATGCACATATCAACACAATGATTATGAGATATAACTTGTAGAACACCTACCATGAATTTTTTGAAGAAAAATCTCTTAATCATTCCATTAGATCCCAATACAAACTCTCTTTTAAAACTTTACCAATATTAAATATGAAAAACATGGTTTTAGGTCTTCAAAAAAAGACTCCAGAAGATACAAACCGTAACTTGGAAAAGAGAATGATGAAGTGATTTAAAATTACGCAGAGCATCAATCTGAAACTAATGGCACTCCAAAATACCTAGAGGTGATGGAGAATCTACCTTGGAATGCCTTAGTCACTAGGTTTCATCACATATATTGTGAGGGAGGAAATGGGGGGAAAATGAGTTGGAATATAAAATCCCATATAAGAAATTTTGTAATTTTATCAAATGTACTAGGGAAAATGGTTTACCTGCAAAGTTTCCCACATCCTCCACTAACCATGTGCAAGACACTCTCAAAGGGTAGTTGGTTCACATGATTACATGGGGAGTTTGACATGGTGTGAATAAACATGCATTAATTTTTCTATACACTCCAACCCAATGTTTCATGGGTTTCTATGGTTGGCCACATAGTTCGCTTAACTGTATGCCTTGCAATGATTTTCCTAGTTTTTATACATTTCATACCCAGAACCTCTAAAAATCTGAATCTTACAACCTCCCCAAATTATAGTGTATCATCACTGAGCCACACTTTTCGAGCATCATTTTTCTTCCATAATGAAAATATTGGTCCACTAAGACTGCATATTTGAATTCCTTTTTTAAGTTTCTTCTTGAATTATTCCATGCTTCCCAAAGACACGAATTATGGGTACAATATTTCATCTCAAGACTTTCTCACTATAATCCATGATATGAACTAGGTGGTCTTTAAATGATGTGTTACTTCCAGTTTTTACATCCTCCAGTTCAATCACATTATATGGGTCAGGGAAATATTATAGAAGTTGTGAAACATGAAAACAATTATGCAATACACTGTACAATTGTGGAATAGTTAATCAGATAGCCACCAGTTTGATCCATTCCAAAATCTCAAATGACCTCACATACCTGGGGGCCAACCATCCATGTTTTTTAATCAGATAGTGACCTAACGTTGGAAACAACTAAAGAAATACACTATCAACCATTATAAAATCAATAGTTCTATGATGCGAATATATATATTAATTCAATCAAATCTAAGACATTATCATTAATTTATGAATTTACTGACGTTTTTTAGTCTCTAATACACAAAAATCAGTCCTAATAGCTCCGAATCTCAAGCTTTTAACAAACACATTATATATCTACACGGTCACCCAATGAGTTCCTCAAATGGTTCGATATGAATCATATATTGAAAAAAATTATTATAGTAAGACTCAACAAGTGATAAGTGTTTCTCCTACACAACACTAAAATCTATGACACAAACCATCAAAATATACTTCCACACCAAAATTGAATGATGTAATTTCTAGTTTGTCTTTGGGTGATAAGCTATACTCAAAAACACCTTGGTACCGAGCACTTTTTGTAATCCCTACCAGAAGCTCGATGTGAAATGTGGATAGTGATATAAAACTATTGTTATCGACAAACCATGAAACCTCACTATCTCTCAAATATATAACTCACACAACTGATCAAAAATGAATGTCACCCGAATCTGTAAGAAATGGTCTACCTTATTCAAATAAACCATAACTACAGAAACTACCTAATTCTTTAAAGGCTTCCTTAAAAGAACAAACATGGAGCCTGTATTTTTACTCTACCACTTCCTCTATAGAATCTGTAATGGATCTAACAAAGAACATGGGTGTAGATACTCAGCCTTCACCTGTTGATAGGTAAGGCATAACACTAAAAAACCCAAAACCTATTTCTTCATTCATTGACACCAATACTTTCTTTGAATATAATGATATAGATTCATCAAACCGATATTCAATTCCCTATTTTATGCATTAATGTAAGGAATTAACTCTTCCAATGTACTTAATGGAACAACCACATGGCCTCTAGCACAAACAATCCCATCAACATTAATAGCTCATCTAGAAGGCAACTCCACACTTTTAAGAATTTCCTTTATCCCTAAACAATCTGGATCATCAAGATGACTCTCTTTGAACCTACTAAAATGAACATACTCAACTACTATTGATGAGAGGGTCACCTTCTCTTACCCATATGGTACCTCTAAATGTATTTTAGAAAAAAAACTCCATAATCTTTTTCATATAGATGGCTCCTCAGGTTCCTCATTCTACATTTTTTGACTCATGGAATCCACAACACTATTCCCTTTTCCAGGAGTGTAGACCAAATCCAATTAAAAATTCAAATAGTATTCAACAAATATTCTCTATCAATGAATTAGATAACAATAAGATATTATGTACTTAAGTCTTTTATTTTCAGTATACTTTGTAAATTACTCCCCCTAAAAAGTAATACCTCCAACACTTTAATGCATACACTACTACGTCGGGCTCATGATCATGAGTAGGTAACTTCCTTCATGAGGTGTCAATTTTTTTCACCCATTTACTATAACAAGATCATAATACATTAATAAAACCATAATTTGAACACTAGACACATCACAAAACAAGGTGTACCAATTAACTAGTTTATGTATGATTATGTTGGGTGCGGTCAAGAACCACTTCTTCAACTATTGAAACACACTTTATATTTCCCAAGACCACTAGAACATAACTCCCTTCATGGTTAACCCTGATAGTGGAACATAAAAATGGTTGAAATATATAATGAATCATTAGTAGTAAAATAACAATACCAGAAAACTCTTAATGTTAGTGACATTCTTGGGATGCTGCCATGATAAAACAGCAAGTACATTATCTGAATCATCCAAAACACCTACCGCAGTGACAATGTGACCTACGAAATGTAGATTATCAATCCCTAAATTATATTTATATAGAATGGTATAAATATTATACACCTTTAGTTTTATATGGATGATGTCAACTAGTGTTTAATGATCATTATGAGTTCTTGAGTATACCAAGATTTCTTCAATGAAGGAAACAATGAACTAATCAAATAATGGGTGGAATATTCATTTAATTAAATCCATGAACTCATTCAGCGTGTTTGTTACCCTTAACGACATCACCCAAAACTCATATAACTTTTACCTAAATTTTAAGGTACTATATGGTATATAAGAAGACGTCACCCTAAGATGGTGATATCCTGATCACAAATCGATCGTAGAAAAAAATAATGCAATGCCCAGCTGGTCAAATGGACCATCTATTTGAAGAAGAGGGTATTAGTTGTAAAGAATCATTAGATTCAACTACCTATAATAAAAATAATCCATAATAATCCATCATCCATCATATAAAATATATATTTAGAACCAAAAGGTGTCGTACTAGGATTAAAAAACACTTTTCTCTCCAAATCCTCTAAATGATCCTTCAAATCAAGGAAATTTACTAATGCCATTATATATGAAAAAATTGTCAATTGTCACTCACATTGCAGAAACTTGATCATAAATTTAATGTCCCTCTAAGGTGCTAGCCCTGAGAAATACTCAATAAACACATCCTAAAAATGATCCACTATAAGAGGAAATACATGTTTCTTAACTCCCCCATTGTCTAGTATAAGACAATCCACTTCGGCTATTCATTCTCCCAACCATTTAGAAACTAGCCCACATGGTTCCCTCAAACATCCAACGAATCATGTAAGAAATCATTTTCTCCATCGAGAGATGTGAACATTATATAATGGTGGTATAAACTGACATGGGCATGCTACAACACCAACCAATCCATACTGAGTATATTATCAAAACATGAAATCTTGAGGATGAACAAATTCTACTGAGTACTATACCCACCAAACACTAGAGAACAACCTCTACATCCTTGATACCCATATATCACACCCCCAATTAAGTATCAATCTACATAACCACACATAGAAATTCCACTGGTAGGCCCACCACAACAACAAACTGAGCATAAATAAAAAATTTTGTGGTGCGTCTAACGAATAATGAATAGTCAAGCATGGATTCAAAAAGAATCATATCTCATACTATAGATAACCCAACCTCAACACCTTTAGGAGTGGACTGAACTATGTGAATCTGATCTACCCCACTACCCTAGGCCCCGATCAGAGTACCAACCACTACATTTCCCAACTGGCATGGATGCTCTCACCTTGGAGTGCCACATGCACCACCCCTATCAGTACGACAGGTGGCACTCAAACTACCTACCTGATATAGGGAAACCAACCCCATTCTTGCACTCAGAATTTTTCTTTGACCTCCATCACCACCTAGATATTGAGGGTTCTTATAGAACCTATATATACTCCCCATTATAACACATAATCAGTACTCAATTTGTGGTCGAGTACACTCAAAACGCAAGTACCTCGACCTACCACACTAGTAATAGAACAGCTAATCTCCACCCTTGGAATCTGACCATATCTTATGACTTCTCTGAGAGTTCAAACATAGGTGGAACCTCCCAAAACCACACTTCCTTAACTTATAATCTGCACCACTCATCTTCCCAGTTGGAACCACAATTCCACAACATAAATCCCCGTTTATGTTATATTTTGAGAGAATGGAATGATCTATTACCTCTTCAATCATTTTCAAATATAAAATATTCACCTAGGACCTGATCTCATGACTATAACCATCTATGAAATGATTCATCACAACGGTCTCAATCCTTTACAATGATGGAACAATGCATCACAAATTTGTTAAATGGTTAGCATAATCCACCACCGACATAACATCTTGGGTCAAACTCCTAAAATATGTTTGATTCTCCAGAATCAAGGTCTTTTGATAGAAATGTATTAAAATCTTTTCTCGAAAACATTTTGTAACATTCCTTCATCATGTTCAGTCTGCACCATGATTTCTGACCAATTCATTGCACGACCTCACAACTTATAAGCCAAAAAATGACTCTCTTTTCGAAGGTGTTTCTAAATTGTGAAGAATCATCTAGATAGATTCTATCCAGAACATGGATGCCTCTAGACCACCCTCTCCGGTAAAAGTCAAAGGGCTCTCTAGTTGAAACTCCCAAGACTTCTTAAACATGCCTCACCCAACCTTCCCTATGTCTAATTCCATTATTTTCGTGAAGAGAGTGATGTTCTTACAAAACTAATCTTCTCTATTAAAATATATCAAAACATTCTATTACTCCACTACTAGAGGAGTGCTTTTAGAAAAATTATATTGTTACCCGCATTCTTGAAGGATTTTCTCAATAATGTCAAATATGAGCTTTATAGCACATAACATAATGCTTCTATAGTTAATATAAAACAAATATATCCACTAGACATAAAAAATGAATTACATACACTATCCCAAAAGTCATCTTTAAATCCCAAACACTACCCATAATTATCCCATCTAAGGCTATGTTTAACACTATTAAACTAAGATAAATTTTTAAAAATATTACATTGGACACCATTTCAAAATATTTAAATACTCACCATGAAAACATTTTTCCCCTATGATTATTTACCATTTAGAAACCTGTTACAACTACCATTTTGACCAATATATAGCCTTATTTAAGCATTATTCATAAACTATTCATATAATTTTATTTCCCATTTTACACATTTCTATAATTTATTAGAAACCATTTTCATCAGTTTTTAGAAAATCAAATATATTATACCCTTATTGAACCACACACCCATCCTGCGTGTGTGTTCCTACCATGATGCATGTCACATATATACATAGCTTCCTAGTATGATTCATGAATGCACAAACTCATTCCATTATGCCTACAAATAATATATCATAAAACCATCACACCAAATAACAAGTGCATCACCCAAGGGTGAAATATCATCAAATGTTACAACAAACATCAATAACAACAACACCCACCCTGGGTGACATGGGTTCGTCCCCCGTACATGGGTTACCTACTGTCAAGCATGAGTTTATTATCAAGTCCTAAAACCTTTCTAACCTCTTTTCTATCATACAAAGATAATATATCATAGAAACCAACCCCTTTGATTCCATATTTTAACATGTCCAACTAGGAAGCCACTAAACTCGTGACTCAAGATGGTCATCACAAGACCTCCACTGCGCCTCCCTGTATGCAAATCTTTTATGTCGAGAAATGAGATCTTAAATGGTCACATGGGAAGAGTATACCTTTTTCACCAGAGTACTCCACAATAATAAATATAGAAAATATCATAAGTAATATAAAATAAAAAATGAACAGGTCTCAAAAACACCTATCAAAGCTAGGTAAAAAACACAATAAAAACTAAAAATGTCAAGATATACTAAATAGTGCCAACTCAAAAAAACCAAAAATAAAGAAATTTTTTTGAATACCAAAAATGGTCCTAACCCCATTTCCAGATCCCCATCCAAGTATGTTCCATGCCTGACTGGACTCCCTTGAATAAGGCCTTTTCCCTTCTCCTAAACTGTGAGTATGAAGTCTTATTGGGTACCCAATGGAAGACTGAGAAGGGCATGAGTATAGCTGAGTAGGCCACCACCAAATATGCCTAAAAAATATTCGGTCTTGATAAAAAGTCAAGCTAGTGCTAACATATTAAAATTAAGTAAAATATAGTTTGGGTGATATTAGTTACCAAGTTTACTTAAGTAAATCCTTGTGTTATTCCCAATTTCATTGTGTATTCCATTAATAACACTTAATTCACATTTATCATGTGGTCAAGGGATTAGTCATATTCATCAATCACAACCTATAAGGGGTTCTAAATCAAGTAACCCATCTCATAAGGGGTAAAAAATAATCATATAAACATCACAGTAACTTTCATGCCTTGGTCCAGTTGGTCTCATCCCATGAAACCATTATGGGAATAGAAATCTATCCCCTTCGTTAATCCATGTATTTTAGGGTGAAGTGTAGGGACTCCATCTACCTCAACCCGTGGGTGTGTAACCTCATGTCAATACCCCACACTAAGACGACATGTTAACATGCTTATATATATATCCAAAAACCATACACATACCACATCATAACCATCCATAACCATTCCAATAGTAATATCACACATCCTAAAAACCACAATGATAATTAATATTTTTCTACAATCCATTAACACATTTAACATTATTATCTCATAGTTATTTAGCCAAATTACCATTTCCATTACCTAACTCAATAAAAATATTCACTAGTTCCCAAAAAAGAAACCATTTAGAACATGAAACCATTCCCTATTGTTAATTCGTATAATACATTATTCATTTTCCATGTTTAGTCAACTTATACATTTCAGGTATAAGAAATGATTCATTTGACACATTCCCACTAATCCCATTTAACCCATTTACATGACAAGACAAACATTCACTTATCATTTATCCATATCTAGACATATTTATACACTTTTTAATTATTTAATCAACACACTTACCAATTTACATTTTTAGGATGGGATCTACAAATTTAAAAGTCCATTCCTGCCACAAATTTTTCAATTAACCATGTTTAGGAGGGTCGTTACACCCCATGGGTTACCCTAAATTGGTCAAGTCATTATATATGTATCCCATGAGGATTGAGAGGGATTAAAATTCTCATTTAGGTGATCAATTTTCCAAATAGAACTAAAATTATTCAAAAATCAATAACATGTTTCCAAGAAATCATCCAAACATACAAAAATTATCAAAATGACTATTGGACATAACATGTAGACCACCTTCCTTGAAGCTATTGAATAATACAATATTAATAATTACTTTAGATCCTGATATCAACCCCCTTTGAGGATATAACCTAGATATAATTGGACAAAATGTGTTTTAGTGATTTGGAAGAATATTTACCATAATACAAACCCCAATCAGAAAAAGATATGGAATAAGTGGATTAGACTTACATGGCGCTTCAACCAATAGATTTTGATGCCAAAAAAAGACTATAGATGAAGAAACAATGCTATTCAGAAGCATTTTTCACAAGGGTTTTTCACTAGTTCATCACAGGTGGAAATGGGGAAGAAAATGGAGTCGGAAACATAAAACCACATAGGGGAAATGTTTAAAATGTCTCAAATTCACTTGGTCACACAGTTTACAAGAACGGTTCTCGAAACCTTCCAAAAAAAATGTGCAAGACAGTATACAAGGTGATTTGGGTCAAACAATTACCTAGGGAGTTTCACATGGTTTTACTAACTATGATAAAACCATGAGATATACCCCTTCCCAAGGTTTCAAAGTTTGTGAGTGTAGGTTGAACAATTTCCTTAATCGTTCCCCAACCATTAATCTTGCACACATTTCCCCAAGATGCCTTCCTTATATGCCTTGACCATACATAACTACAACGACCTGAAATTTATGTACATTGATATTACTTCAGAATAGAAGTATATTCATTACAATATATAACAAAACCTTAATACGACAGTATATGTATAGTGTCTTTAGAAACTGGAAAACCTAAACAACTGGTTCATAAAACATCGAAATTGTCTCTTATTTATTTATTCATATCTAGAATTATTTAGGGAATATCGTACTTAATACACTCCTTCCTGGCCTAGGGAAAATAAATATAAAAATGTGTGATCTAAAATGATTATTTAGGGTAAGAAAAGAAATAACAATCATATAAAACATTTGAAAATATTATCTTGCACATAAGATAATATAATATTATGTCTTGGGATAAATCATAGAAGTGAAAAGTAATCCCAATAATCATAAAATAAGAAATGAAACATTTTATATTAAACACATAGGCATATAAAATCATTTCATATTTGTCAAGGCTCATTACCAAGACTATCATAGCGGACATAGTTCATTAATGAATTGAGTTCATTCCTTATTCCCACCCTGTATTACTGAACCTGATTTACTAGTAGTTCTAGCCATGTCTATCTCATGAGTTATTAATCTTTTCCCACTGCGTTGGATGGAGATATAGGTCCCACCCACCTCATAATTGAACCATTCTTATGTGTTCCACAAAAACATAAATCACATATCATATCATAATCCATGTAATAAAATGGGATTCTTAAACATCATTCTATCATAAAACAATCCATATAATATAACTGGATTTCACAAAACTAATTCCATCATAATGTAATAAATTCTATATTATAATAGGGATATAAACATAACCCTATGTCATCTTAGATGGAAAATAATTTTGATAAAACACTTGAACATAGTTATTGAGGAAAATATCCTTCATCTTCAAAAACGTTTTTTTTTTCTCAATATGTTCTGCAATTTTAAAAGAAAATAAGTTAATTGAAAATAAACAAGAAATATTTAAATAAATATTCATGGAAATAATGCTTTATGAAATAATAAAAACAATTTCATGCTGTATAAGTTAAAAAAACATTCTCCTCGTACTTTTTCCAGGAAAGTCAAAAAGTACCTCATATGGCAAACCATTGAAAGATTCCATTAAAACCATATAGTAATAGAAAAAATTGGGAAAAAATGCCTTTAAACATACATGGAATATTATTAAACATTTTATGAAAACATTTTTTGAAAACATGGTCATGGATAACAAATATAACCCCAGTAAATACTTATGTTTATGATATCACGGATAAAAATGAGATTTCATAATTATTCCTCTCCATAGGTCTAATATGATTTGTATGTATATATACCTCTTGTTTAATGATTTAATTAGTGTTAATGAATTATTCCATAATTGTAATCATTTTTTTGATAGCATTTATGATTATATTTACATCCGTTTTTGGTAACATTTCATTATTACTCGTTATTCGGGCATTAACTGTTTTACGTTCTTATGTTTGTTTTGTCAGATAAGATATTATTAGTCTTTTTTGACATAGTTATATAATTTATAGCATGGTATTAGTAAAATATATATCATATTTATTCATTAAATTAATTTATATAATAATGGTTTAATGACATTTATGTAGAACGAATCAGATCGCACAGTGGAGACGTATAACTGTACGTACGCATGTCCGACAATATAGTTCCAATAATTGTTGAGTGGTATTGAATTGTTTGTATTATAGTATCAAAAAATTAATATCATGTTATATTAATCATATATCATTATTATTTCCACAATTATATTCACCAAGGTAAGGTTATGGTGAAAGGAGATTACATCACGGAGTGGATACGGTTAACCGTATGTACGCACAGGCAGTGATTTAATTTTTTGTAAGATAGAAAGAAGGTGAAATAGGGTTGTTACATATTTATAATGAAATATCAGTATATTAGTGATGCTTATGTTATCAAATTATAATGAAAAAAATGAAATAATAGGAAGTATAAGAAGAATGAAATCTGAAAGAATCAGAAGAAGGGATTACCTCTAACAGGACATGCCTCCTTTAAATTTCCTCATAAAGAAATAGATTTTGTCTTCTGAAAAGACCATAACCTATAAAATGTAACTAGGGATGATTATAAGAGAAATTGGTTGGGGGTTTTTTTAGCATTGATTATCACAATAAAGTGTTGAGGGGATAGAGGAGGTGACCGTTTATAAGTGAGGAGAGGGGAACTTTTGGAAACTCCCGAAAATATTAATTTATAATAAATTGATTTTTGACTAAAAAAGGACCAAAATTATTTAATTCAAATATAAGATGATTTTAGATTGAATAAAAATAATAAAATAATATTTATACTAGTATATAATATTTTTTTTCCTTATCTTTTTTTTACACTTATTTTAACCTTTTTAATCATACCGCGATATCATGTTATTTACACATTCTAGGTTAATGTCATTACCATATCATGTTAAAAAACCCAAAAGAATATTTATGACATATATCAAATTATATTAACCATCTGTAAGAATCTTATATTTTTAGGAATTTAATATCATTTAAAATAATATTTAATGTTTTATGTTATGAATTATGTCAATTTTGGACACTATTCATATTTGAATATTTATAGAAATTCCTAAAAACATTATTACATTAAAAATAAGGAATTAAATCAAAGATAATATGTCAATGTATCTCAAAAAATTCGTGGATGGCTTCAAAATAAAGAAATTACATATGTTTTAATATTATGTAATACACATATTTGAATCGTTCATTAATGAGGTAGTCACTAAATCATATTTGTTTCACAAATAAATATGTTTATATAGAATATATAAATTATAAATAAAATACCATGATATAGTAAATATTTCTAGATTTCTATGTAGTATTTATAAACAAATATATTATTCATATAACCCAATACCAAAATAGATTTAGTAAAAGATATATGTTTAGGTAATAATAATCTTTACATTAAATTATTTCTTATAAAATTTAATTTTCAAATCAATGTGGATCAATGGGGTCCAAAAATAGATGTAAGGATTAAAATGGTAAGAAATATTTCATCCAATAGGATTAGAACACATTTTAGGGTATTATTATATTATTACATTATTATTTTTTACCTTTATTTACCATATTTACCTTTTAACGATGGTAAATAAATTAATTACTAATGTTACTATTCATAAACTCCAAAAACTAAAAGGTACCTATTCCCACAAAATACAAATTATAATAACAAATACAGAATCCATTTTTAAAAATTCAAAACAAAATAGTTGCAGTAATTGATTTAAAATTAATCCGTCTGTTGAAATGAGAATACGAGTTTTAAAAGTTAAAAGACTAAAAACGATACAATTTTTTTACATATGAATTCACGGTAAAATAAATTCTAATGACATAAATTATATAAAATGGTAGAAATATATTCTATTTCAAAATTATAATTTAATCATAAAAATTATTTGAATAAAGAATGTTTTTTTAATTTAAATTTATCGTATGTTTACAATTCAACGACACATGAAAGTTATCAGAAATTAATTAGAAATTTATACAAATTAAATTTAAGTATCCCACTTCAAAATAACATGTTTATTCTGTCATATAGAAATTATTAATGTGTCAAAATATTTAATTAATATGGTTTCTCCATTCTATGGAATAAAATTAACATTTAAAAATAGTTTCTTATACATAACATATGGTTTTATTTATACCATATGTCTAAAATATCAATTGGATGAATATGAAAAAATATTTTAATAATTATATAACACACATATATATATAATCTCATTACTAAATGTAATTGAATCAAAAAATACAAATATCTAATTGATTTATATTTATCATAAATAATTAATATCCAATAAATTCATACTGCATTTTCATATGTTAGTAATAATTATTCTAGCTAACCTAACATATAGGATATTATAGTAATTTTATATTAAGGGAATCCTGCAGCTTGCTAAAATGCATGATTTCATGCAAAGAAAGATACAGAGGAATAAAAACCATTTACATAAAATATTTCATAAATACATACGGGTGTTACATTATATCCCTCTTATACTCAATTTCACCCTTGAATTTCATCACATGGAAATAAATAAAAAATGATGCATCTCCCACATTAAATCCTCATGTTCCCATGTAGCTTCTTCAAATTATTGGTTCCTCCATAAAACATTAACCAAGAGTGTGGTCTTATCTTATAGAACTCTTTCTCTATGATACAAAATATCTGTCGGTTGTTCTTCATAAGAAATGTCTTGCTCTAGTGGTATGACTTATGAGATTAGTACATGTGAAGGATCAGGTATGTACTTTTTTAAGAGAGATACATGGAACACATCATGAAATTGATATATATTTAGTGGAAGAGCCAATCAGTAAGCTACCTTCCCAACACAATCTATAATATCAAAAGGACCGATAGACATAGGTATCATCTTTACCATCATTATAAATGTCACTACTCTCTTCTCGAAAGATATTCATAAGAAAAACTTATCACCAACTTCAAACCCGAGGTCTTTTATTCTTTTTTTAGCATAATGTGTTTGTCAAATATGATCTGGTCTTATGTGTTGTTGAATAGATATATCCATTTCTACCATTTCATCAACAAGATCTGGTTATAATAGCTTTCTTTACCCAACTTCATCCCAGCAAGATGGAGTTTCGCACTTTTTTCCAAGGAGGGATTCATAAGGATCCATATGAATACCAGAGTGACATCTGTTATTGTATGAGAATTCCAGAAATGGTAGGTGTTAATCCCAACCACCTTTGGTGTCCATTGATCAAGCTCTCATAATGTCTTCTAGTGTTAGAATTGTCTTCTCAGAATAACCATCTGTATAATGATGATATGAAGCATTGAAACTTAACTCTATATCCAAAGAATATGGAATACTTTTCTAGTACGTCGGGGTAAACCTCATATCCTGATAAGATATAATGGAAAGTGGTACACCATGCAATATTACCACTTTCTTTACATATATCTAGAAAAAATGATCAAGAGTTAAATCTTCCCTAAAAGTAATGATGTGTGACGACATCATAAGGTGATCAACTATTACCCAAATAGATTTATTACCTCTGGATGTTTTGGGATGTCTGATGACATAGTCTATAGGAATGTTTTCCCATTTCTATTCTAGTATAGGTAATGGTTATAACATCCCCTTACACATCAATCTCTCAGCCTAAACATTCTGACAAACAAAGCATCGAAAGTCATATTCTGCGACAACACTTTTCTTTCAATACCACCATAATAACACTTTCAGGTCCATGTACATCTTTCTACTCTAGGGTGAATAAAGAAAGAAGAACTAAGAGCCTCATCTGATTGCTCCTTTAATTCTGGTATGGGAGGAATGCAAATCCGGTTCTTGAACCTTATTATTTTATCATAATCAATGTTGAGTTCAGGAAAATTTGTCACCATATTTTGTAACTCTACATCTTCTATTTTCCCCTCTTGATATTTACTTGAATAGATGGTTGAAAATTTATTTGAGAAAGATAATATTTACCTTCATCCATTATAATTTCAAGATCTATCTTTTGAACATAAATACATATTCGATCATTCAATAACCCCATCATGGATAAGCGGACATGGTCTATTTGAATTAATGCTTCTACCACCTTGTTTTATTAACCATGTTAGTAATGTATTGAGTAGTCATAATATTTAATCATCTCCAACAATATTCTTTGAATAATATTCAACTACTTTTGTATGAAAATATACGTTAAAATTTTATGATCAATTTAAATATCACACCTCTCACCAGAAATATAATCCCTTCATATCGTTAATGGAAATATTACCACAGCTATCTCCAAATAATGAGTTGGGTAATTTTTCTCCGGGATTTTCAACTGTTGCGAGGCATAAGCCATCTCCATATCATTTTTCATGACAATACAACCAAACACCTTCCTGGATGAATAACTGTAGATCACAAACAATTATCCACTATAAGGCTGTGTGAGAATAGGTGCACTGGATGACCTTATTTTTGGAACTTTGAAATTATATTCACATTCCTCCATCCAAATAAACCTAACTACTTTACAAGTCAACTTGGTGAGTTGATTAGATAATGGTTAAAAATTGTTCACTAAATGTATATAATATCTTGCCAAACATAGAAAAAATTAGATGTATTTTATTGTTTTTTGTCTCGACCATATTCAAATAACCTCTATTTTTATGGATCCAAAGATATCCTTTATCCTGAGATTCTATAACCCAAAAATTAATCTTTTTTAAGCCCAAATTTAAACTTGGTAATTTTGGCATAAAGAATATCATTTCTCAGGGTTTTCAATACAATTCTCACGTGATATTCATGTTCTTCCTTGCTCTTTAAATAGAAAAGAATGTCTTCTATAAGGACTACCATAAAATGATCAAGATAGTCTCTAGAGACTCTATTCATTAGATCCATGAATATAGAAAGGGAATTAGTAAGACCAAAAGGCATCACTATAAATTCATATTGTCCATACTTTGTACGGAATGTCATCTTTGTTATATCCCCCTTTTTACACTTAATTGACGATATCCTAAATGAAGATCAATCTTCGAAAAGTATTAATCTCCGTGCTATTGGTAAAATAAGTCATCAATACAGGGATGATGATAATTGATCTTGATAGTGATCATGTTATGTTATTGATAATCAATGTAGAGTCTCAATGATCCATCTTTCTTCTTAACAAACGGAATAAGTGCACCATAAGGTGATATAGTAGGGCATATGAATACTTTATCAAAATTATCTTGGAGTTTCTTCTTTAATTCATGAAACTCAATTGGTGCCATTCTATAATGTGTCTTTGAAATAGTCATAGAACCTGATATGAGTTCTATTGAAAACTCAACTTCACGATTCAGTGGAAGACCTAGAAATTATTCTAGAAAGATGTCACCAAACTCACGTAAAAAGGGTGTATTCTTAATTGTATGTTTCTCCAAAACCATTTCAGATAAATAACATTAATTTATTAGAATCGTGTCCCATAAGAAAGATGAAATTTCCACATGAAGGATATGTTCATCCTTGCACCGATTGATGATCATAGGTTGATCAGGAATATAAAATGTGACTTCTATTTTTTGGAAATTAATATGAGCTCCATATAAAGAAAGCCAATCCATTCAAAAAATCACATCAAATTCCACTATTGGAAGGATCACAAGATTCACTGGAAGCACTTTCCCACAAATATTCATTAGAGAAGAATTGTAAACGTTTGATGCGATCATTGTGCCATTAAGAGTTGTCATAGCTAACTCAGCATCTAATTGTTGAAGTAATAATGTGATAACCTTATAAAATTTATAATAAATAAAATAGTGGGTGGATATAGAATCAAATAAAACATATTCTACTTTATAGTGGATTGTAAGTGTACCTTTCACCACTTCATTATCGTACTCCATGCCACCAATTATAATTGCATGTGACTTTACTTTTTCTTTGTCCTGAAGAGTTTGTTTACAATGATCATCATCAACAACCCTTGGATTAAGGAATTGATTCACAAAATTCCCCATTTCCTTGCAGTTGTAACATTGAAGTGTAGGAGGTTAATTCTTTGTAGCCTTTTCATTGTTCAAATCATTAGACTTATTCTTCCCATTAGCTCAACATTCAATTTCCCAATAACAATTCTGTCAACACCTTAAACATTTACTAGTCCCCTTAAGAAAGTTCTCTCCATGTTTCTTTCTGCACATTGAGCATAAGGTAAAAAACCTCTAATTTTCAGTGTGGTCTTTATATTTTCCTTTGAATTCCATAATCCCCTTCTTATCAAACCTATATAATAGATGTGTTACTCCAATCCCCATCTCAACCATGAGAGCACATCGAACAATTTCTTCTTAGCTATTGATGCCTCTTATGGCTAATGCCCATTGGAGACTTCGTTTTAAGCCACAAAAAAATTGATCAATCTTACTCTCAGGTTGAATAAAATTTCAAGAAGCATACCTTGAAAGTCTTGTAAAATTTTCATTGTAGGTACCAACAGAATCATCCTCCTCTTCCTTATGTTCAAATAACAACTTCTCCATATTTGTTTTAAGAATACGAAGAAATTACGTATTGAAAAGAATGTTCTTGAACTTGTGGCATTCTATATACTCAATTAAATCCCTTTTCCTTATATTTTTTATAATATTTGACCACTGATAAAAAACATTTTTTAAAATATATACTACTAAGATTACATTATCATGTTTATAACATTGTAGAACGAAAACTATATTTTTAATGGTACTGATCCATTGTTTTCCCACTGATGGATCAGAAGACCCACTAAATGAATGTGGACATTGACTCTTGAATTTTTCTATACAATGTTGCTCCTTTATTTGATCGTTTGGAAGTCCTTCATGATTCATAGCTTGAGAATGTTTTTTGGGCATGACTACATGATTTTTTATTCTATGTCCCATAACATTTGGTTTCTTTGTGGGACAATCTTTGCATTTACTGTCGCATTCGGCATTGATATGATTCCTTTGGGTTCCATCCATTTTCTAAAACCAAGAATCCTATTGTGGGAAACATTAATCATAATAGGAAAACCACATAATCAAGAATAATATTTCAATTTAGGAAACTTTAGGTTTTATCCTTGGTTATTCATGGTTGTTTATAAAACACTAGGGTAGTATCCTATACTTAGACATATCATTATAGTTCTGACTAAGGATTTCTCATCCTAGTTTCCAAAGGTTAACTATAACTTTCCACTGATACCAACTATAATTATCCATAATATATATACATTCATATTACATCAGAATTTAAGAATATTTTTTAAAAATATAATAAAAATCATAACAGGACTGTATAGGAATAGTGTCTTTAAAAACTAGAAAACATAAACAACTGGTTCATAAAACATTTTCATTGCATCCCATTTCATTCATCATAACTAGACACTTTTTTGGAATATCATACTTAATACCCTTCTTTCTATCATGGGGAAAAGAAACATATGAATGCGTGAGCTCAAATTCATAGTAAGGGTAAATAAAGAAAATAAAAATCGTATATAACATTTAAAAATATTATCATACATATATGATATCATAAAATCATGTGACGAGATAAATCATGGAAGTGAAATGTAATCCCAATCATTATAAAATGAGACATGAAACCTTGTGTAATAGACACAAAATCATTTAATATCATTTCATATTAGTTAATGATCATTACCATGGCCATCATAGTGGAAAAATTCCATTACACAACCGAGTTCACTCTTCGTTCCAGTCCTATATTACTAAACCAGATTTACATGTAGTTCTAGACATTTCTATCTCGTGAGATATAAATATTTACCCAATGCATTGTAGGGAGATATAGGTCCCACACATCCCATAATTAAACCATTATTATGTGTGCCATAAAAACATAAATCATATATCATATCAAAACCCATATAATAAAATAAGATTCTCAAACATCAGGCCACCATAACATAATCTATATAAGATAAATGGACTTCATAAAAATAATTCCCTCATAATTTTATAAAATCAAAGTAATAATAGTGATAAATACATAAACCTATATAATTATATATAGAAAATAATTTTGATAAAACTCTTGAACTTAGTTCTTGAGGAAAATACCCTTTTTTATTTAAGAAATTTTCATTTCTCAAAATGTCAAGTAATTGTATAAGAAAAAAATTTAATTGAAAATAAACAAGATATAATTCCTTATAAAAGTGTCAAAACAATTTCATGCCATATAAGTAAAAAAACATTCTCCTCATACTATTTTCCAGAAAAGTCTAAAAATACCTCGTATAGTAAACAAAAGAAATATTCCTTCTATACTAGGAAGTAAAAGAAAAAAATGGTAAAAATGACTTTAAAAATAAATGGTATAATATTAAACATTTTATGAAAACATTTTTAGAAAACATAGACATGGATGTCTAATATAACCCTAGTAAATACATACGTATATAAAATCTCCGATAAATACAATATTTCAAAATTAATCCTTACCTCAAGTGTGATAAATTTTTATGTATAATAACATATATTATAATGATTTCAATAGTGTTACTAATTTATTCATGAATAATAATCATTTTATGATAACATTTATGACAATATGTTCATCTGTTTTTAGTAACATTTCATCGTTACTCGTTATTCGGGCAATAAAAACTTTATGTTATTTTGTATGTTTTATCATATAAGTTCTTATTTATATTTATTTTATCATAGTTATATAAATTACAAAAATGGTATTTGGTATAATATATATCATATTTATTCAATAAATTAATTTTTATAATTATGATTTAATGAGGATTTTGTAGAACAAATCACCTCGCACTATGGAGACGGTAAGCTGTATATACAAATGAGTGATGATATTGTTCCTATAATTGATGGGTGATATTGAATTTGAAAATTTATAGTATCTAAGAATTATTATAATTTTATATTAAACATATAGTTATTATTTCCACTATTATTCACATCCATGTAAGGTGATGCTGAGAAACAGATTACACTACGGTGTCGAGATGGTAAGCCGTACAAATGCACGCATGGTGATTTCATTTCTCATAAGATGGATTGAAGGTGAAATAGGATTGTTTCATATTTATAAAAAAATATAATTATATCAGTGATACTGATGTTATTACATTATAATGAAAAAACTATGGCAGAGGAAGTAATAAAAGAAATAAATTTGATAGAATCAGTAGAAGAGATTACCTCTTCCTCAATGGGCCTCCTTTAAATTTCCTATTAATGAAGTAGAGTTAGTCTTTAGAGAACGCAAGAACATATGGAATTTAACTAGGGATTCTTAAAAGAAAAATTTTTTAGGGTTTGGACGGGCATGAAGTCTCAAAATATAGTGAATAAGAGAGAAGAGGATCACTTTAGAAAACTCTCAAAAATATTAATTTATAATAAATTCTATTTCGACAAAAAAGGTCCAAAAGTTATAAATTTTGAAGATATGATGATATTGGTTTCAATAACCACCATCCAAAAATATTTAGACAACTTTATAATAATTTTATATCCTTATCTTTTTGGTTTAACCCTTATTTTACCTTTTTTAATATTATTGTCATATCATGTTATTTACAAAATATGGGTTAATGTAATTAGAATATCAGTTCAAATGACCCAAAAAATATTTATGACATATATGGACATATATTAACCATTTTTCAGAATATTAGATTTTAGGAATTTAAAAACTTTTAATAAAATATTTTACATTTTATGTTATAAATTGTGTCAATTTTGTACACAATTCAAACTTGACATTGTTTAAAAATTAATTAATACATTATTAATTAGTCAATAAGGAATTAAATAAAAGATAATATGTCAATGTCATCCCGAAAATTCGTGGATGACTTCAAAATAACCAAATTACATTAGTTTTAATATTTATAAATTCACTAATTTAAATCATTCATTAATGAGGTAATCACTACATCATATTTGATTCATAAATAAAACTATTTATATAATCTCTAAAAGTTATAAGTAAAATACCATGATGTTAAAAATATTTTTAACTTTCTTTTGACAATTTATAAGCATAGATATCAATTATATTACTCTATATTAAAATCAATTTAGTAATGGATATTTCTTTAGGTTATAATTGTCTTTACATTGAATTAATTCTTATCAAATGTCATTTTCACATCAATGTGAATCCATGGGGTCACAAAATAGACCCAATGATGCCCATGGTCTAATATATTTCATCCAATAGGATTAGGTAATGTTTCAGGATAGTATTATATTATAAAATTATTATTTTTTAACCTTATTTACCAGATTTACCCTTTAACCATAGTAAATAAAATAATTACTGATGTTACTATTCATAATGTCTAAAAAAATATATATTCAAAAAATTTGGTCCTTAAAATTCCAAATATGGAATCCATTATTTCAAATTTAAAAAAAAATTAGTTTCACTAATTGGTTTAAAATTAATCCTGTTGTTGTAATGAGAATATAGGTTTTAAAAATTAAGACATTGCAAAAGATTGAAACGTTATTACATAAGAATTCATGTTAAGTTTATGATAATGACATAAATTATATGAAATAATAAAAATATATTCTATTTATACTTTAAAACCATTCAATACTATAATTTAATCATATAATTTATCTTGATGAAAAAATTTGTTTTCAATTTCAAATTAGCGTATTTTTACTGTTCATCAAAACATGAATGTTATCAGAAAAATAGCATAAATTTATCCAATGTAAATATTTATTTCATGGTTAAAAATATAATTTTTATGATGTCATATAAAAATTGTTAATGTGTGAATATATTAACTTCCAATGGGTTCCCCAACCAAATGTATAAAATTAACCTTTAAAGAATATACGTTTTTATACATAAAATATGGTTTTATTCATACCCTATGACTAAAATATCAATTGGGTGAATATAAAAAAAATATTTTATTAAGTATATAACACATATATCTCATTAATCTCTTTACATTATGTAATTCACTCAAAATATTAAAATATCTAAATGATTAATATTTTTTATAAATAATTTAAAGCCATTGAATTCATAATGACTTTTCATAAGTTATTTATAATTATTCTCGCTATCCTAAAGGCCAGGATATAATGATAATTTATAATAAGGGTATCACATGGTTCATTTATACTCACGATTGCGGGTAATGAAATATACTAAAGAATAAAAATTATTTAACTAAAATATTTCATAAAACATCAATGTGTTAAAAGAACACCCCTTGGATTCCTCATACATCCAAAAATAATTTCATTAACCAAAATAAGAGATTGAAACATAAATTTAAACAGTGAAAAACCTCTATGAAATCCACGATCTTAAATGTAACCTATTGAATTACCAATTTCGACAAGTCATTGTCTCTACAATCAATAATCTAAATAATATTTTACTTATAAGAAAGGTTATCTTCCTACTGAACAACTTAATAGATCGAAACATGATATTAATATGGCCCAATGATCCTTAACAACAAAACATTAAAAAATTTTCTACCAAGAAAAAACATGTATGAATTGATGATCTGTAGGAAATTGATCAAATCATTTATAGGATTTCATATGGTTCAATAAACCTTGTACACGAATTATATTTTTGTACGAAAATACACAACAGTTTTCTTGGGATAGATTATAATAAATAAGATCACGAACCAAAAATGAAATATATTTCCATCCATTATCAACATAACTTTTCATCCTTATCTGAGAAATCTACATATATTTTTGAATCATCATTACCATCCCTCCATGTTCCAATAGAAATTCTATTTTCACCAACATCTTTTAACACTTATTATATCAAAATTATAGTGTTTGATAAATTTGACCGTATAATGAATCTAAACGCATCTTGTGTATACTAGAAGTAAAAAAAATATTATAAGAATGATCCCATAATAAATTTGTTCATCGTAAAGTCCTTGGTAATCCATTGAACAAGATGGAAGCATGTCTTCCACGGTCTTAATTATTTTTTCTAATTATCCATGAGACTAAGTATTAATGTATATTCCTATGTTTAGTCTAGTTTTAAATTAAATATCAAGGCCTTTCAAAAAAATTTAATTTAACACTGGATCATAGTGTGATAAAATGGGTAGATGAATACCATATAACATGACAAAATCCTTAGGATACTATATCCAAATTTGTTCTAAAGGCATATTATCTCAAATAATAAGGATCTGTGAAAATTTATTCAGTCGTTCAACAGTGTCAAATATTTCACTATTACATCAGGATTTATTTTGTAGTGCCCCATAAAATCCATGGATATATTTTCATATTTAAATTATGTAATCAAAAAATTTTGAAGCATAACAATTGGAATTTTTTTTCATCTTTAATATATTGACATGTAAAATATTTCATGGTAATTTATGCAATAACTATTTTAGTTCCATCCCACTAGTAATAATCACAAAGGGATCTATACATATATATGCTTTTAGGATGAATGGAAAATGGGGAACAATGATATGATTTTAACATCTCCCTCTTAACATGGAAATCAAAAGGGACACATAATACTTTTCTATATATCAATATGTAATCATTTTCAATAATAAACTCAGGAAGAAAACCCATTTCAACCAATTATTCCTTTTTCTTTAACTCATGATCTTCATTATGATATTTCTTAATTCTATCTGATATAGAAGATTGCTCTGACACTGAAATAAAAATATGGAAAGTCCCAATATCCAAAACATCTAATACAAAATTTATCAATTCATTAATAATAGTATCATGATCCAAATGTAACAATGCTAGTAATTAATTATTTTTACTACTCTGAGTAACATCTACAATATTTAATATTATAGGTTGGTAATGGATTGTGAAATAACAATCGTTAAGAAATTCCATCCATATTTTCATCCTCATGATAAACTCTTTTTGAGTGAATATATAAAAAAATTTATTGTAAGTTTATATTTAACACATTTCACTATATAAAATATTCCACCCAATTTTCAAATAAAAAACCACTTTTTCTAATTAAAAATATTGAGTTTGATAAATTAGCTTATGACATTTCAATTTCCATGAAGCATAAACAATTACAAGACCATTTTTCTTTACAAAGAATCCATGTTCAGTAAAACGAAGCATCACTATATATAACAAAATCAAAATTTCATGATAGTTGGGAATAAACTAGGGCATTAACCAATCTCATATTTATATCAAGAAAAATCATCACATTCTATATTCCAGATAAATTTTATTTCTTTTCTGACTAACATAGTTAGTAGAAAAGATAACCTTGTAACGTATTCACAAAACCACTAGAAATATCCCACTAATCATAGAAAACATCAAATATTAGTATCATTTATCAGCCTTGTGAATTCATCAAATAATTTTGTTTTTGTGGGATCAGTTGTAATTCCATATCTACATACAATGTTCCAAAGGAAATAAATATGTTTTAAACAAAAATAATTTTTTTTAAAATTTTGTGTATAACTTATTTTAATAAAATATTTGTAGAACAATACTTTGATGTTTCCATGATACTATTTTTTTTTCGAAAAAACCCCAATTTCATTAAAACAATAGCCACCAACTTATCCAAATATTCAGAGAAGACTATATACATAAGTTCCATAAATACATCTGGGGAATTTGTGGAACAAAAGGGAATAACTACAAACAAACTCAATCAAAATGAATTTTTTATTATCAAAAATTTTTACTGAAAAAGTGAGAAACCAAATGTTCAATCATGAAAATAGAATAATGATACATTAAAGTGAAATTGCATCCTACCAATTTTAATATACCAAAAAAAATTCCATGATCGTGTGTTTACCTAATCTTTTGGTTCCTCCATAAGAATATTTATTAACATAAATGTATTCTATTCCTAGGACTGGATGCAATCCCTTTTTCTGATCTTCCGTTTTTTTAATTTACGTATTAAATTCAGGTCTTGGTTGTGAATCAAGGTGGATTTCTCTTCATTGGGAGACACACATAGAGTACTATTACATAATAATTTTACCCCTACATGAGAAGAATTAATTATTAGGATTGTTTCGACCATTACCTATTCTGAGATCATAAGCAATTAGAATGGATGTTCAAGAATAGCATCAGAAACCTACTACTGACAAGACAAATTTGATAGGTGGGTATCACTATCTAGCTACATGGCCTTCAACTTATATATAGATCAATTCTCTATTTGTAGATGAAAATATTAATAATCATTCTTCTTTTCATAGTTTACCCTCCTTAGCTTACATCTACTAAGGATCAGAAACACACTAACCTATACATCATCATATGTTCCACATACAAAATAACTTGATTATTCATCACTAGACCCATTACCTTGTTCATATTCCTCATCCATAGATGCACAGTAAAGATCATTTTCACAATTCTTGACTAAATCATCAAGGGAGAAAATATCGAAGCGGTTTCCCATCACAAGACCTTCCACCTCCCTTGGACTCTTCCTGATCAAGGCCTCACTCTCATCATTCTATTCCAGAACATTACACCCTTCCATGGTACTTTTAGGATCTCCCTTATGCACTATTTTTTATTCCACCACATCATTGTGCTCACTGAAACTATGTGTACCCTCAATAAGAGGGTCCCAAAAACTAGAAGAGATCTCCACCCATTAATGAATTTGCACCAGTGAAGAAATCAATGATGTTTATGGATTATCCATTTTCTTCGTCATCTAGATAGAGTGAGAATCCTTCTCTAGATCATTGAAACTAGAAGCAAGTTCTAAGAGCATAACATTGGTGTATGAAGCATCGACAAGAGTCTGGGATCCTCATTCATCCACTAGTTTTGGAACCACCAATGTGAGACCACTTCCAGGTCACTCCTCCCCTATATCATGGCCCTATGGCACGAAAAGAATAGGAAAAAGAGCATGAGGATCTCCCAAATCCATTCTCAATTATTGAAGATGTCGGTCACCAGTGTATTCACTTTCTGCAATCCACTCTTCACATCTATTTCTAATTTAAGTGAAGAATCATTTCCCTCCAGTTCCAGTCTAGAAAACCCTACCTCTTCAAAGGCCTCTGGTCCCTTACCATTGTTTGTAAACAACTTCATATATTCTTCAATATTCTTATTATGATTCTTAGACTCCCAACTACATGTTGTTGATAAAGGGACAAATGTTAATAGATTGAAAAATAATCAGACCATGATTCATATACCACCTAATATTTTCAATATAACTCATCAATAAATATAATTAAAACTATGTTTAATGGAACCCTAGACACATAAACATCCACCCAGACATGCTGGATAATAGGTTGGAGAACAGATTTAGTGTGGCTCTTTAAACACAAGATTCTACCCACTTTATTTCTATGTAATTTAACAGTCCATGGATTTTGAATTGGTATGGGAAGGTTTTTTTAAAATCACCCAATTAACCAATGATGTGAAATCATGAATCATATGAAAGTCATATATCCATTTAAATAGGTGAAACCTAGATCCATTGAAGCTATGATGATTTATTTTCCTGGCTCTGATTAAATCAAACTCTGATGCGAGTCATATCATAATGTTTTTGCTGTAGATCAAACCCACTATCGCCCTCTCCAGTAAATCCCACGATCCGAATAAATGGATATAAAATGAGTCAACTAAGGGAATTTTTTTCTTGAAATGTTCTATCATATTAATATGTAGAAGTACCGACATTTCATAAAACATTGTGATTATAATAGGAGGTCAGGGAACCCATCAAATAAATATAGTACTCTCAGACATAGCAATCCTTGAGGTAAGGGGAGAAGAAGTTTAGGGTTAACAAAGGGAGAGAAAGATGATCCCACTCACTTTTTGGATGTCAGAGGTCCCTCCTCTCTTAGAGGGAGAGAGACTATCTTGTAGGCTGTCACAGTCCCGAAGGAACAAGTTTCACAGCTTCCCAAGAAAGAGTATCCAAAGACAAACAATAAAACCATAATCATTATAAAATTATTATAAACATATCTACTATGAAATTCATTATTCACATTATATTCCTTCTTCACATTCAACTAATGGTACACTGACCGGAGATAAATAATAGAAAATTATTGTGATCCTTGGAGATGATCATGAAAATCAATGATATAATGGAAATGCTAAAAGTTATTAACAGTGATGTTATTCAAATATATATAATTAATAAAAAATAACTTCGAACTATATTTCATTTTAAAAAACAAACAGGAACACCCAAGGTTAACATCATGGTTGAATGAAACCATTAACTTCAAAATCATGAAATTTCTCTTCTTGTTCTAAAAGTTCCACATGATCCATTTAATTAGAATTTTTGGAATTAGACTTAGCATGAGATTTTAATAGAACCATAAAACAGACCTACCAATAAATAATTGAACTATAATTTTAATCAATCAATTCATCAAAATATTCATTAATAGTAGGTGAACCATTAATTTAAATAATTTATTTATTTTTTATTACATATTATAAGTAACAATAAATTCCATTTCTAATCAATTTATATACTTTTTTCTAGGATTATTAAAAGTATGAAATCATTGAACATGACCTTCTTTTCCCTAAAATGTATCTTACCTTGAAAAAATGAAATACAGTCAATAACCAAAATAATATAAACTCAATTATGGATTGATTAACAATATTTGTATGAAATTCTATTTAACAAATAATAATAGAAAGAGTCATATATATCTCACTTCCTTTAATATTCAAACCTAGAATTTTCCCCATATGTTTTATCAAAACATCATGATGTATTATTCCACATATTTCAAAATGAAATAATTTTTTCACCTCAAATCATATAGGGCCAGGAAATAATTTAAAACTCAAATTATATACCTATAACCAAATAATTTAGTGGCCTAAAATCAACCATAGTTGTAGAAAATTATTTTCAACACCCTTTTATTTCAATTATGGTTGATTTCCCCCTTTAGTGACTAACATTGTACATAAGATAAAAAAATTACATAAACCCTTACAATTAAATCCTATAAACATAAGATTTTTATTATTGTTTTGATCATTTTCATTGAACTCATGATACATGTGACCAAACATTCTGTATCAGTAACACATTCCAGAATAAAGAATACAATTCATAGGGTTTTGTTTACCAAATTTATAGTTGTTCTATAATTATATTTTCTTATTTAATTTTATTATTAATGAATACATTGGCTACCAAAATTTTCATTTCATACACTTGTCATGAATATGAACATACATGTTAGTAAACTCCATATAAACATTTTGATTACAATGTAATTTTTTATCATATATTATTAATTATCATCAATACAATGCTCTTAATAAAATTTTATTTAAACTTGTGTAATATATATTAATTTTAAAATTATTGTCTCAAAAAAATACAAAACAAACATGGTATATCTTGTGAGGTTTTATTCCTATGAAGTAAAAGAATTTTCATATTTTTTATTCATTACCTGGAATTTTTTCTCAATACTATAAAAAACACACATAGTGAAATGTTTCTCAATGAAAATATTGATAAATTATTCCCATCCCATGTAATGAATATCATCTTTTGTGGTGTATTTTTAACCATATAGCACCATAAATCTTCTCCAAATTTAAAAAATTAAATGGAAAGGGATACCTTTTGATTTAATAAACGTACAATTACATATAATATCATTTCCATGGAATTTACCCATCTATTAGCTACCAAAGGATCAAACGATCCATTGAATTATGAAGGATTTTGTCTCCTAAATTAGTCTACTAAAAGAATATTTATATGTCATATTTGGGTGCTCTCTATCACTAATACTGATACCATTTATAATGTGTGTAAATTGATCCATTATTGTAGTATATTGTTTTTTTCCAATTCCATCCATATCATGATTCTTATATTGAAGGACATTTGACTTTCAATTCTATCACACCACAGATTCCTTATTTCCTCTATAAAAACCATTCTAAATAGACATATTTTTAATGAAGAAACATTGTAATATTATAATACTATATAATTCTATCATTACAATTAATATGAAATATTTTGTGAGTATAATATTCATGTTATCAATACCCATAATGTTTTTTAATCTATCATCTAATACCAAATGTAGAGATCCAAACATAAGTTTAGAGGCTCATTTTTTTCTTGTAAGACTTTAAAATATGACTATACATATTTCTAGAGCTATGAGATGAGATGATGTGCGGTTCCAAGGCCCAGTGTTCCAAGAATTAATTTTATAAAAATATTAGCCATATTATATATTACACATGGGTGGCTCCTTAATGAAAATGGGATAACCATTAATTGGTTGATGGGATCAGA
This sequence comes from Viscum album, assembly GCA_963277665.1. Taxonomy (NCBI): domain Eukaryota; kingdom Viridiplantae; phylum Streptophyta; class Magnoliopsida; order Santalales; family Viscaceae; genus Viscum; species Viscum album. The sequence goes on along the minus strand of OY728141.1, from coordinate 1,643,726,179 downwards.
ATTTGGGACCACAATTGAGTTTAAAACATGGTGTTTACCCTAATCATGACATAAAATGAGTTGGTGTGTGATGTTCAAAACCCTAACACATCTGTGGTGTGTTTAATTAACAAATAAATTAATTCCGCATATTAATTATATTTTCCAGAAAAATGGATATTACTATAATAATATCTCATTGAAAAATACCCAATGTTATCCTCATAATTGTTGGAATTTTCAAATAGCTCTCTCTATATTTCCATTGGCGTATTACAATAAGTGATGTCGTAACTATGCATTACAATAGATCGGGATATAGAGGATTCCATAGAATTATTTGAAAATGTGTTCATCAAATACCAATCCGAAATATATATATGAATAATCAATTGGTTTTTATAATCTTGATTAAATATATTGATTACATTAATATTAGTTCTATGATTTACACCATATTCCAAGATATCCAGGTGACTATGTATGGAAACAGAATTGTTTTTGATTTTTTATCAAATATAGAATCCCCTTTTTTGATCTATTTTCTAAAAATTGTTGTCCAAAATCATTTAACATTTGGTTTATTTTCTTTTACCCAAATTTGATTCTATTTAGTCACATTTGGATACCCATGGCTCATCTCTATCATTTCCTGGTGGTACTAGACTCGAATAGACCCCCCAGATTTGTGACAGATCAACAAAACATGAATAAATCGAGGAGAGATTCATAAAAATGGAATCATTTCAGGGAGAGGATGAATTATATGTATATTAAACATCAATAAATAAAAAGATAAAGGTGTAGTGGAATTCTATTTTAATATCAAACCCCCCATGATAAAATGAGAGTGATCTATGGAAAAAAATGGATGGGAACCATGGTTTCTAGTCAGATCCCTCTTTTTGGCCATAGATAATGTCTAATATAATGCTTTTTCAGTGGATTTGAATCACGGGATGCATATCTAGAAATATGAGATATCTATCAAAATATATACTATATGTTTTAATGCTTGATGAAAAAAAGGATTTAATCATTTTAGTTGTAGTAGTTAGTGTTTTGGAAGTGCATAAGGATGTAATGACATCTACATTACAATGATTTAATGTAGCACCTTCCCATGTGAGTAATCCATGTGACAGATCCCATGGTTAGGAACACTGTATGCTATAAGAAAACAACATAACAAAATCACATAGGTGGTAACCCATGTGGATCGGTGGTCATGTACTTTGGTACACAGACATCACAAGAAGGAAATTTCCCCGATACCAATTATCCATGACATGTCACATAGTCCACCTACACGTCATGTACTACTACATGGGATGGAGGTGCGTGATGAACATGCACACATATAGGTGGTGGAGTAAGGAAACACCCCTTGTGGGTCCCCTCATACACCTTATACCCCATTGATATTTTCTTAGCCAGAATGGCCAGATGGCCTTCATTTTTTATTTTATTACGAATAATCCCACTTTTTTAATGGTTTAAGGGGAACTCGTACATGTCCTATAGGCCCAAGGCACAAGGCCTGACATGCCATGCAAATACATGACCTGAAGTCCCATTGGCATACCATGCCCAATACATGACCCGTAGGCCCAACCCACTACAACTGCCCCTCCCTAGCTTCTACATCTTTGATCACCTGGCTCCCCACCTTGAATTGTTGATTGACTAGAATTACCCCATACAAAGTTGCACGATGCCTGGTCCTGATGGTGTTTTCCACACCCTATCATTCTTCTAATCGGTTTAGTTCTTCATCTTGTGGTTTCTATTATTGTTTCACTGATCCTCTTCTAGGGCCTTGTCTATGTGAAATGGGAAAATCCATGGTTTTAATGGCCTGAAGGCCCTGTGGCCCGAAGGCCTTTGATAGGCTGAAGGCCCTTGAGACACATAGGCCCAAACCAGTGGCCCGAAGGCTCAAATCGGGTGAATAGTTATGACTACTACAGTTCCCAATAGTAACTACTATAGTTGCTGCTTCATAACTGCAATAGTACCTGCTACAGTACCCTATAAATTTTCCTCTACTCAGTTTTGAACATGGGTCTCTTGGATTCCAAGAAGGCTCCCTTACCACTCAGGTACGAGCTCGTTGGCCATTGATTTTTTCTTAGAAACATTGAATGCTCGTACCTCATTTGTTTGAACTTAGACATTGACCCAAAATATCTTCTCTTTGTCTTTTTTCATGTAAAACATTATAGTATCCATGGTTATTGAATTTTAGATATGATGTGGAATTCCATGGGCACACAACCTTCTAAGGTGATGACCGATGACGGTAGTGTTCATACGGGATCCACAAGAGTCTTACTCCTGAGTGGAACCCTCTGGATTGGTTGGGCATGGGTCCTCGATGACATCCCATGTGGAATCCTTTAACTAGCCTAGGAATCAGTGCTCGATGTGTTTTATAAAGGTACCCTCAAGATGTTCATGCAATTTTTCCTATAATGATATCTAGAGTGGAACCCTCAATCCAGGCACAGTATGGGTCCTCGACATTCAACGTGGAACCCTATGATGGGGATCGATAAGGGTCCTTAATGAACATTAGTAGAACCTTCAATCAATGCTAGGCATGATACCTAAACTATAAAACTAGAACCCTCATGATTTACAAGGGAATGAGTCCTCTATCTTGTAATTATTACCTCTCAACTATGTCATACAATGATGAGATGTTGTTTAACGTATAATTGGATTCATGATTAAGAGGGCTACCTTACCCATGGAGACATTTTTTTGATACATGACCATAACCATGCATTGGAGTTAGTGACATGAAAATCATATAGTGTCAAAATATAGTGAATGAGTTCCATAGACTTTTGTGTTCAGGGAAACAAGTGACATACTAGGAATGATGTTAGGATTTTAGAACTATATACTACTATTCTTCTTCGTATGAGTTGTAAGATGGAGATCCACATACTCTCTCTTAGGTTGAGATTATTGGACTATGAATATATATATATATATATATATATTCTATTATTATATATCAACACCAAGAATTACGGTACCCTCCTTCAAGTAGAGGCAAAGACGCGTGGGGTATGCCATGTGCTTTTAGTGTTTGGAATCTTTTGGTTGGATGAGTCTACTTTCCTGTTACAGTAGGTGAATTTTTGATGGATAATTCATTTACACACCATTTTAACACATTGTTTTTGAAATAGAATACTTTCACTCGTGGTTGGGTTGAGTTGTACTCTTTCATCATATGTTGTTTTATCTACTGTTTTCACAACCTATTGTATCTCTTTCTTATCCTCCTTTAGTTTTTGGGGTTTCTTGTCGGGTATGCATATACTCACCCATGTATGGGATTTTACCAAATGAATTTTGTCTAATAAATATGAAATATTGGTTGACATATGCTTCATAGGATCTTAGGGATACTGGGTTCTTAGACTACATATGATGTTCATTTCTTGTGATTCAGGATCTGGGCTCCCTTTCAAATATTTATTTTATAGTTTTATATTAGGTTGGGACACATTTATGTTTAGACAATTATTTATGCCTTTAAATTTTATCTTACACAACCATAATTTTGTACTTTCTTGAGGTTCATGCATTTTTTGTTTAATTTATAGTAGCTTTCACATATTCTTCTTTCCCTCTGCACATTTTTATTTAGTTGGCTATGTGAGGGAATATAGGTTTTTAGGAAAAGGCCTCCGCATGTTTGTTATTCATTTGGCGATTGTTTCCACAATCTGGTATATAGACGTGGGCTTGGGGTAGTAGTGTCTTGAGCCCCGACTTAGGTTTGGTTGTGATAGATACTTATCATAGAATGTTCATTCCTTGGGATGTCATTCCCATGTATCTCCTAGAGAGGATTTGGTTGGGTTTTGGGAAAGAGTATCAACGAGTCTTGAGTGAAACACTCAATCTAAGGAGTCCAGTAATGGTGTGGATCCCAACATATCCATTCATAAGGACCATTAATTCTTGCTAGTTGACTCATCATTCGGATACATTTGTTCCATGGATAATGGTACATGCATCATATATAATTGAGTCTTTGACTATTCATATTTAGGTAGATCCCATTTTTTGATATATAAATATATATATATTAATATATGAATGCGATACTCCTTGATAAATTTTAATATTTCACTACGATGATATCTAGCCAGGTTACCAGTTTCGATTTTTGGCGATGATTCTATGAGCTATGAGGCCTATTTTTGGGTTCCATCATATGAACCCATTCCTCTAGGTGGGTAGGTAGCCACACCTCCACCTATAGAGAAACATATCATCCTATCAAAGTTGGATAAGAACATGAACTTTCTTAGTGTACCCTATGAGTTATAGTGATATAGGCCACTAAGGTTGCACAGTGGGCTAGAACAACATGCAATAGAGGTTTCTCTAGAGTCGAAGGTCCAAATCATTAGGATTGATCATACCCCTACTAATTAGATTGTCAAATTAAACTCCATTCTATTTTATGGAGTAGTTGGGTGTTGGTGAAGCCTCCATATGTAGATTGACGATGAGTGTAAACTCTTGAGGACCAAATTCCAGTCGCTGTTCTGGGAGGATTACTACCCCACCTTCTTATGATTATATTAGATCAAATAGATGTTGTAGTAGGAGTTGGCAAGGGACGATAGTTCCTAAATTTTTTGTGAGCTTTCCAATCCTTACCTGATACACTTTTGATATGATCCCCAATTTATACTTTTGAGCATGAATGTTTGAGCAGGGAATCCATAGAGAGATTAAATCCAACATTGTTCCCTTGGTAATTTCCACCTAAGCATGGGTGCTGCAGCAAGAATTGGTGATTGGGAGATTTTTTTCATAGGGATGCCAGATAGTAGGAACATGTGTGGGTTCCCCAGAGCAAAGACATCTGTAGAATCTAGTAATTGTCAGGCACCAGTATCTCAGCATAAGATATTCTTCCATGATCTTACTCGGTCACTTGGTTATGGGTAGAAATGAGGACATGAGCAGTCTAAACAAGGGTGTTGTAGTCTCTCTAATGGCCGAGGTCATAAGTCACATGACTATCACACCATTTGTAATGAGCAACAATGTTAGAGAGAAAATGGATAGTCATAGAAGAGTCAATGTAGTGATCAGGAATCTCCCATGCATGAAAAGGGTTATTCAAGAGGAGGTATAGCTGGTAGTGGAGTGGGAGGAGATATGTGTGGTGGAAGTCTCTACAAGGTCCTTCCACCACCACCACTAAGAGGCTCACATCAGGCTCATAGAGCTAGCAGCTGCAGGCATGTATAACTTGGGGAATAGAAGGTTTATGACCCCACAATACCTAAGATTATTCAAGGTATGATATGTGTTTATTATACTCTTGATTCTGTATTGGTAGACATATGTTCCAGTCATTCCTCCATCTCTACACTCTATGTGCAAGATATGGAACTCCCAGCTGAGTCTGTAATACGACAACATTTCCATGTGTTTCTTACAAGGAACACTTCTTCCATATCATTCCTCAACTTTCAGTGTGAGCTATCACATACTGAAATGATGTTCATAACGTACCTTTCAATATTCATGATGGAACCCTATAATTTCATATTAGACAAGGACTTAATTTTCATGGTGAGGGCCTAGATTGACTATTACCATAGAATAGTCATATGCCTACACAATAAAGAGAAAAAATAATTATTTACTATAAAGAGAGATATCTTTGAGGGGAAAGTTGTTACTAGGACTAGGAGGCGACATTCCATCACCCACAAGATAGAGAGTATATTCATTGGTGCAAAAGACACTTCAGTCTTTTGGGTTCCTTTAGTTATGGAGGATTACATGGATGATTTCCCAAAGGGAATTTCAAGAAAACCTCCAAAATAATATAAGGAGTTTGGCATCAACTTTCATCCAAGAAATACCCTGATATATTCCAAAACACATAAATTTGAACCAATAGAGCTCTGAGTGAAATGGTTAAAGTTGGTGGATGTTCCTAAAAAATATTCTTTCAGGGCCAGTGTGTCAGCATGGGAAACACCAGTATTGGTAATGATGAAGGAGAACAAGAGCTTGCAGCTTTTCATGGATTATCGTCACCCAAACTAGGAAATAATTGAGAAAAATTACCCATTTCTAGAGATTGGAATCCTATTTGGTTAGTTCTAAGGTGTAAGATGGAACTCTAAGATCAATTTCATGTCCTTTTTCCACATGTTGATGGTTCATGATGCTGATATTCTGAAGTTAGCATTTTGATGTCGCTGCAAACACAATGAGTTCGTTGTTATTCCCTTTTCTATGAAGAATGTACCTTCCATTTTAATTGATCTGGTAAACAAATTTTTCAATCCATACATAGAATATTTTATTATTTTCTTCATCGAAAACATACTCACCTACTCTAAATTAGATAAAGAGCATGGAGAGAACATGATGGTAATCCTAGACTTTCAATGAGATCACAAACTTCAAAAAAATCACAACATGTTATACTTATAGATACACGAGTTTCATTTTCTGGGTCTTCTAATTTAGAAGAATGGTTTATTAATGGTCTGAGAGAAGATTTATACAATAATATATTTGGTGTCACACAATAACATGTCATAGGTGCGAAGATTTCTTAGTTTAGTAGTATACTACAAGTGGTTTTGTGATAAATTCTCTAGAATCAAAACCAATTTGACCATCCTGATGTGTGGAAGGAATCTATTTACCTAGATTAAGAAGCTCCAGAAGGCCTCTAAAGATTTGAGGTAGAGGATTAAGAGAGATAATGTGTTGAGACTAATAGATTAAGGAATGTAGTTCCTATTGTGTTGTGTTGCCTTAGGAGAGGGTCTCGACTTCATGTTGATGAAGCTATTGGAAGTTATCGTATATTGTTTGAAATTATTGAGACACCATGATTAGAAATACATGAATAAAAAATAGATCTGGTAGTAGCAGTCTTTTATCATGGTATGTGGAATCACTACCTTATGGGGGATCACAATATGGGTTTTCAAACCATCAGAGTCTTATGTACGTATTCAATCAAGGTGACCCGAAACTACGACATCGATATTGGTTTAAATTCCCATAAAAATATGAAATTGAGATAGTATATACTCCCAAAAGTGAAATATTGTATCATATTACCTTAGAAGTATTTCGTAGTCTCACTTAGCGTGGGATGATTTTTAGAAGTTACCATTCTTACAACTGACCTTGGTGGAATAGGAGGGTACAAATTTTTTTTACTAAATTTTATTGACTCCTGCACTTCAAATGAATATGAGTGACTCCCATCTTGGAGGTACCTAAAGTGAGGTATTATGTGATCAAATATCAATATTAAATTAACCAGGTAGATATTATAAAGGAGGTAATCACATCATCATATTCCATGGGAGAATAGTGGTTTTTGTCACATTGTGGGAGGAGGTGAAGCTCGAGTTCAACACTACTTCCCAAGCACTAAAAGATAGTGTTGGGAATTTCTGTAGAGATATAAAAAATTACTTTTGGTGGTCCAACATGAGACAATCCAAATCTGAGTTCATTTCATACTCCCTCACTAGTCAACACTTGAAGGCTGAGAACCATGTTCCTGTAGTTCTGTTTCCCTTGGTATCCCAAAGAGGAGGTGGGATAGAATATATGGGGACTCTAGAATAGGTCTCCCTTGAATTGTGAAGATCAATGATTCAATCAATGTGATAGTGGAATTGATCAAAAAATTGACAAACATCCCTGATTTTAGGGATCATAATTCGATAGATAGTTTATAGAATCTATATGTACAGGGGATTGTACGCACTCCCATGGTGGCCTTGATTATTTTATATGATCTAAATGGGAATTTTATTTCATGATTATGGAGGGGCCTATAAGAGGCATTCATAACCCGCATGCACATGAGTTTAACCATTCACCCCTGACTAATGGGAAGATCGAGTGCACTCTCTAGGTATTATATGGTATGTTCAGGGCTTGTGTGTTAGACTTTAGTTGGGATTGGGAGGATAACATTACATAGGTGGATATTATTTAAAATAACCAAAATCACTATACCATCAGAATGGTACCTTTTATGGAACCATATGGGAGACCCTCCAGGTCACCCTTGTGATAGATAGAGATTGGGGAGTCATTAGTTGTGGGTCTAGAGATGGGGCATGTTTCAACTGATAATGTCCTTGTTATCCATGAGTGGATGAAGATGACATAGAGAACACATAGATATTATGGAAATCATCATCATAGGAAATTGGAGTTCATGAATAGAGGCCACATCTTCTTGGTTGTCTCGCCTATGTTTGGATTGTATATATGTGTCTAGGAAGTAAATCTATCCCCGAGGTTCATCAGCATATTTGAGACTGTTTAGAGGGTTGGTGGGGATTCATAACACGTCTCCATTCCCCCATAGCTAGAGTGGCTACACAACAACATCCATGTGTCGCATGTGAGGTGATATATCCATGAACATACACAGGTCATCGAGTAGGGAGAGATGTACAATGAGAAAGGATCCACCTTTGTAGAGAACCTATGTGGTGATCGAGGATCGGCATGAGAAGACTTTGTGTGGATGGACCATCCCTTTGGATTCTATGATGTGGAAGCATAGAAACACGTAGGAGAGTTCTAGGGACCATGATATTTATGTTCCATCTCAGTATGCTAAGTTTTTTTTTCTCGTTTTTCTATTGGCGATGATTAGAATAAAGGATGAAATAATATATGGACCTTGTTTTACCTTGTTTTAATTGATATATATATATTTATATTTATATTTCAACAGTTAGGCGCTAAGATGGTCTGTGATTATGAGGCCCAAGGTTCCCAAAATTAATTATATAAAAATATTAATCATATTTTATATTATATGGTTGACTTTTTTTAGGAAAATAGGACAAATCTTAAACATTTCATCAGATCATAAATCTAGGACCATGATTGATTTCAAAATGTTGTATTTACCTATGGAGTGAAATTAAATGAAATAGAATGGGAGATTCAGACCCCTCAGTCATTTGAGGTATGTTTATTGAATTAATTTTTTAATTAGGTTAATTAGTTTTTTATAATCACAATGGTTGAGTCTATAAATATATCACCATTGAATACTACGGAGCATTATTCTTATAATCCCGGGAATTTATCAAGATAACTATTTTTCCTTACATTGGTGGATCATGAATAATGATGATAGAACGGTAAATCACATCATATCAGGATATAACTACATACTTTGAGTCTTCAAACAATGTGTGTTTTATCAATGAATATCCTGAAATAAAAGTAAAAATCATCAATTAGTGTTTTACACCCTTGATTAAATATATTGATTGGTTCAATGGTTTTTAATGGTCGGCACCATGTTGTAGCCATTGCATGTTCCCATGTAGTTAAACACAATTATATTAATTGTTTTCAAATATGGAATGACTGTTAATTTTTTATTTTCCATGAACCCTTTACATATATCATTTATCCTTTGGATTTTATAATTTATCCCCAATCTGATTCAATTTATTTGCAAATTATTATCCAAGTGGTCTAGTTATGAATTATCTAGGAGGTATTGAGATCGATCGAGCCCCCAAATTATTGACTGATTGATGATACATGAACATATCGATGATCGAGGAATATATTCTGAATCATTGTAAGGAAAGGATGACCAATCTATTGATTAAAAATAATGAAATCAATTGTTGATGTTGTAATAACATGAAGTGCAAAAAATGAATCCCCTTTGGTAAATAAGGGGAGATATCCATTGAATGCCTGACCAGAACTATAATTTGCGACAATATCCTCATTTTCTGGCCTCAGAGAGTGTTATATCTAATGCTAATTTAGCGAATTTGAATCATAGGGTACAAATATGGAAATATGATATATATTTCAGAATCCCGTGTACAAGCAATGTTCCAAGATGACCACATGGCATGTACCATTTCAGTGGGTTTGGCTATGGTTTTGGAAGAAAACATGGAATTCACAACAGGTACGTCACCGGCATGCCATATAACACCTTCCTATGTGAGTAAGTCTTCTTATGGATCACATAGCCAAGAACACTCCATTTTCCAAGTACATGACATTGGCAGATAATATGGGTGGTACACAGTGTTGATGGGTCAATGTATACCTCTATACATGGACATGATCAGCTTGATATAGACACAGTTCTAGTTATCCAGGATACACCATGTAGTCCACTAACAATACATGTAACACTATGTGGGATGGATTCATGTATTGTCTGTAACGCCCCGACCCCAGTTACCCAGAGTCAGTGCATTATTACATAACAATGGCATGATCACAAGAAAGATCAAATCTCGAAAGACCGATTGGTTTAGTAGCCTTGGAAGCAATAGATATATTCATAAGTTTTACATTACATCATAAATTGAAAAACTACTACAACAACATAATGCCTCTACAGTCCACACTATTATCCCCTCATAATATCCCTGCAGGTCATTCATAACTTACTTCTTCACATCCTGGGAAAAATAAACCATAGAAAAGGGGTGAGCTCAAATACCCAGTAAGGATAACAATATAGCGGAACATTCAAAATAAGCATAAACATTTAAGGCAATGCATTACTAAAACAAAATCCTTTTAAACTTGAACTTCAACATAGTATGGCAAAAGTAAAATGAAATAATTCCATTTACTTATTCACATGGATATTCTACTAATCGAATAATCACATGCAAAAATCAATAACCACTTTCATAATGTTGGAATGCATAATACCAGACTATCATAACCACATAGTCAAGGCCTCGTGCCAAGACTACAAATAAGATTTTTCCAAGGCCTTGTGCCAAGACACTAGTTTGTCTCATGAGACCTACCGATGCATCAAGGAGCTATAGTGGGTTCCACCCGTCACATATTAAGTCCAATGCATTCCCATATGAAAAGGTTTAAACATTACATAAACATTCGTATTAAAACTAGCATACGGAATGTCAATAATTTCACCATAAACTATGAATGGTATAAAAATAGCACATCCACAGTCAAACATATCACAAAACCTTCAATACAATATATAAGTTTTGTATCATAATAAATCAACTTCAAATAAGCGTAAAATCTGTCAAAGGATGTTGACTTAGATGAAATCAAAACACGTTTTAGAGAAAAATCTCTTTCTATTTTTGAAATCATTTAAGAGCCATATAAAATAAAACATTTTCATGAAAATATTCTTATAATCTTGTAAGGAAAACTTTGATGATTTTATAACGGCAGAAAATAACCGAACTCACCGTATATGTTAAAAAAAACATTCTTACCTTAATTCTGTCGAAAAGGTTAAAAAGTACCTTGTTTTGAAAACGACGGAAAGATTACTCTTATAAAAAGTCAACCAAGGGTATAAATTACTTTAACCCATATTCTTGTAAATAATAAAAATGTTTTTAAATACATTTTGAAGAAACATGGATGTGGATGATAAAGAGATCCCAGTGGATTATTACATATAAACAACCTTGGATAATGAAGAGGTTGTAATGTAAACCCTTACCTTGTACTTTTCCTTGGTTGGGGTAGGTTAACCTCCTCTATAATGGTGAAGTAATTATTATTAAATTATACAAGAATCATATATATTAATATGATATCATATATGATCTTTTAACATTGATTTGTTAATAATATCTTAGAATTATCGTCGTTTTGGGTGTTAACTTACTCATTTTCTTTTATATGTTTTGTTACATAAGACATGTTTGTTGTATCATATTCATATCCAGAATGATATCAAGTCCTTAAACATCATTTTTTAATCATCAAATGATAATTATACTTGAATTGATACGATGGAGAATGAATCTCATCGCGTTCGTGGAGACGGTAGTCCGTACGTACGCACGAGCGACAATATCATTCTTTTGATATTAAAATAATATATAAATGGATGGTATATCATATATACAGAATCATTAACATGTTATATTTATTATTTACATTAGTTACACATCATTATTATACCCATACAAATAATAATATATTGAATAACAATTACACCACGACGTGGAGACGGTAAGCCGTACGTACGCACGTATGATGACATGTTATTCAAAGGGTGGATAGAATAATGAATATGGTTGTACCATATTTATAATAACATCACAGTATATGTAAGATACTGGAGTTATTATTTTATAATGGTAAGAACAAATAAATAAGAAGTGGAAGAAGAAAGGAACTTGAAAAGGTGTGGTGAAAACATTTCCTCTTCTTCGGGTTCTTCCTTTTGATTTGATCAAAAGGGCACCTTAGGTTGGCTTTCTGATCAAGCTAAGGCCTCTAGGTTGTAGCGAGGGATGTTGGGAGAGTATTTGGGCAGAGTTTGGCCGAACCAAAAGGCTTTTAAGGTGTGAAGAAATGCGAAGGAGGAGTGGCCTTTTATAAGAGGGGCGAGGGGCACCTTTGGAAAAGCTAGAAATATTAATTTATAATAAATTCATATTCGGTTTCTAATGTCTCCAAAGTTGACTATTCAAATTTTAAGGTGGGTATAGGTCGAAAACAACTCAACCAATAGAATTTACACAGGTTTGGGTACTTATATTAACCTTATCTTTAAGTATTAACTCTAAGATAATTAGTTTCACTTTTACAATGTCTCTTTGTATTTTTATATAATATGTTTAATAAACTTACTATATACATCCAAGTGACCCCCAAGTGGTCCATTAATGATGAACCTATCATGATATAAGTCTCTTGGAGGATCCTTAGATTTTTAGGAATTTAATATCAATAAATAATATAATATTTGTTTTAAGAACTCTTTTATGTCAATTTTGACACTATTCAATAGTTGATTTTTGTGAAACTCATAACAGATTGATTACTTCGAAAAAAGTCAATTAAATCAATAATAAAATATCATATTATCCTATAAAATTAGTTTAATTCATTAAAAGTTTCATTCTATATTTATTTGGGTATTTATAATATCAATTATTTTAATTTTTCACTATTATAGTAATTACTTCATCATCATTGTGTCATAAATAAAATAAATTATTTAATGTCTAAAAATTATAAATAAAATATAATTATGTAGGAAATATTTTTATCTTTCTAATGAATAATTATAATATAAAATCCAACATATATAACCCTATGTAACAATTGTTTTTCTAAAAGATATATGCTTGTGTCATTTTTGTATTCATTTTAACTTAATTAAAATAAAGTGTCATTATCACTTACAAGTGGATCCATGGGGTCCCAAAATCGACCCAAAGATGCCCATGGTCGACCATGTATCAACCAATAGTGTTAAGACACGTTTTAGGGTAATTTATTATTATTATAATATTATTTTTTTAACCCTTATTTACCGGATTTACCCTTAACCATGGTAAATAAAATATTTACCGCAGTAATTATTCAAAATGTCTAAAAATAAAAGTTACCTATTTACACAATTTGAACATCCTGATTCCAAATATGGAATCCATTTTCCTAAATTCAAAACACAGAAGTGGCAGAAATTAATTTGAAATTAATTCCCGCTGTCAAAACAAAAAGCGTGTTTTAAAGAGATAATAACTATCAAAAGATTGACACTTGTTTATGTTCGGTTTAATTGTAAAATTATGTCCAATGACCAACATTATATTAAATGGTAAAAATATATTCTAAATATACTTTAAAACCACTCAAATTCATAATTTATCAACATTAATTATTTTGATTAAAAAAGTTGTTTTTAATTAAAATTTAGTAATTTTCACTATTCATCAAAATATAAAAGTTATCCGAAAAGTACCAAAATTTCACCCTAGGATAATTTTGATATTCCGAATCCAAAAATGATGTCCATTTTGAAATATAAAATATATATAATTTCAAAAAGTAGGTATTACTATTCATAACGGCTAGTTTGATTGGTTATGATGTGTTAGAACTCGGTGTTGCGTACAACACACGCTATCACATTATTCAAAGAGAAGCGTACCGTAGAAGCTTGGGGTGTTACATTGTCTCGGGACATGATTAGGTGTTTGAACAAAACCGTTTTGAGTTTGGATCCTCTCACATGCTTGTTACCCCTTAGAGCTCTTTTGAAAATATCAAACTTTTGTATCTCCTTCATTTGAACTCCAAAATTTTCCAGTGGGTAGCCTATATAGATTATTTTCCCTTGTATAATCTGGTGGTTTCATAGGTTATGAATTTTGAGGCACAATGTGGAATTACATGGGAATGACACTGTGTGAGGCGATACCTGATGATGGCAGTAGTCACGTAAGATCACCATATACTAACTCTAGAGTGGAACCCTCCAGCTAATCTGGGCAAGGGCCCTCAATGGCTTCATGACTAGATCCCTCTAGCGGGGAGGAGGCTAGGTCCTCAATGAATTTTATTGTGTAACCCTCTAGATAGGTTTGGAATGGGTCCTTCTACCAACACCTCGAGTGGAACCATCCATTCGAGATGGGTATAGGTCCTTGAAATTCTATGTGGATCCTTCCAGTGAGGCCGTCCATGGGTACTCGATGACCTAGAGTGGAACCCTCGAGGCGATATGAGCATTGGTCCTCAAAAATCATAGTGTAACCCTCTATTCATAATATTTAATGGTTCCTTTATCTAGAAATTTTCCCCCATAACTATAAACACAGTTATGAGATTTGGTTAGATGTATCATTGGACTCATTAGGAAGAGGGACACATTCCCCACTATGAAACATTTTTGATACACAACCAAAATCATGCTAGTGGGCCAATTCCACCCAAAAATGATTGTATCAATGTGTGGTGAGAATGATCCTTATAATTGGATATTCAAGGAAATTTTTTGAGATGTTGGGAGGCGTGTTAGAAATTTTTAACTATTGGATAGTCTTCTTTCTCAACCAAGATATGAGATAGAGATCCAATTACTCTCTCTATTTATGATTCAATGACTAAGAATATATATATATATATACACCTCTCTTATGTATCCACAACCTGTATATTTATACACTCATTCCAGGAGAGGTGAAAAAGGATAGTGTATACCATGAGCTTTTCATGCTAACCAACTTGTGGTTGGATGAGTCTACACTACTTATATTGGTAGTAGAGGCTCGTCCGATAGTTCATCTATTCACTATGTTTCTCCACATGTTTTCAATTAATTACATTAATTCCTAGTTTGGGTTGATTTATACTCTTTAGAGTACCTTATTATATCTATTGTTTTACATTTTTATTGTATCTCTTAATACTGCCCCTTCATCTTTCATGGTGTCCTACTGGGTATTCTTATACTCACCCCTAAATTGGATTTTCCCACATGTACTGTTTGTAATGAAAATGACAGTAACTTCAGGGGAGATTAGGGATACTAGGTGATTGGACCACATATGGTGGTCATAGCATGGGATTCATGAGTTGGTCTTTCTTCAGTTGTTTACATTTCCGGTTTTTTTAGGATGAGACTCATCCATGGTTTTTATTGTGTTTTTTCATTTATAATTATTCTTAAACTACCATACAATCGAATTTTATACATTTTCATGCTATTTTAATTTACTTTATAGCATTGTTCGACCTATTATTCATTCCCTATGAACTTTTTCATTGATTTTTGTGTGTGTTTGTATAGGTAGTTAGGATTAATCCTCCCCAAGGAAATTATTCCTTCAGCTCTTGTCACCACCTATGTCTAATGGAGTTAGTATTAGGTTATTCATGGATCAGTCCCTATAATTGTACAGGTCATGAAATTAAGCATGACATATTTTAGTTTTTTAATCTATAAATAATAACAATTTAATTATGGGGATATTCTCTATTTAGTATTATAGAAAATTAGGACATACATATTCATAGAAATCCCATATATTACAAGTGGGTTCTTCTAAAAAGTATCCATTTTTACTTAAAAACTTTTTATTTTAAGTAAATCATGATTTCATTTCATGATGATTCTTCAAAACATTATTCTTGACTGCATCCTTGTCCCTACACTAACTTAAACCCTATATAATTTTTTTTGAAACATGGGATGGGAATGAGAACCTCATTAATGGATTTAAAAATATGATGAAAATTAGTCCTATAAAACCATGATAAACCACAAAAAATGTTTCTTAAAGCACACATTTATACCATAAAAATTAATCATTTTAAGATAATTCACATTTATCATTCATTTTTCAATAAGGGATTACCATAAAAACTCATAAATATGAAATGAAATGTCATATAGGCTCCATGAGACATCATTTCCATATCACCCTTAAAATCACCCTTACAAATGGTATAAACATATAGTCTAATTCAATATCTGTAGTGACTAATGAATTAAAGAGATATAATGGGGATCACCTATCATATCATGAGAAAAAATGGGGCTCCACTCATCATGTCTTGAGATGTAATGGGGATCAACCCATCATTTCATGATCTATAATGGGATCAAAACATTATAAACAACATCTGAAGACCATATATTGAATAAAAACTTGAAAATATATTTAAAATCAATTAAAAATCACTATTAGATATACAAATAACAATTTGTCATAAAAATAATAATTAAAATATAAAAAATATTCCTATAATAATTATATGAATTTTATTTAAAAGATAAATGAAAAATATAAAGGAAACATTAAAAAAATAATGTATCATGAAGGAGGGAAATGAACCTGAAAACGTAAGTTAAAAAATATTCTTTTTTCCTTAAAAAAACTATGAGTAACATTAAATGGGGGTTTTAAAAAAATTCCCCTCACCTTGTGTCCGACTCAACATGTCCATTCTATATCCTCCTCTTTCTTGGAAATTATCATTACCTTATCAACATAAGACTATTAAGGTTGGTATT
The DNA here is from genome assembly GCA_963277665.1 of Viscum album. NCBI lineage: Eukaryota > Viridiplantae > Streptophyta > Magnoliopsida > Santalales > Viscaceae > Viscum > Viscum album. Next base: position 1,643,709,339 of record OY728141.1, on the reverse strand, counting down.
ATTCATAAAAAAAACAACATAGTGGGGTTAGATTTTAGGAAAGGATTTGGGTAACGATTTTCCTAACCAAATAGATTTTGAAGTGTGTATGATTGAGAAGATGTTGTACCCTTTTATAAGATTTTGGAGGATAAATATTGGAAATTCCAAAAATATTAAAATATAATAAGACCATTAAGATCTAAATGCTTCTAAATAGACTACAAATTAACAATGGATGACATTTTGGATCATATATTATCCCATTTGTGATTATTTTATATTTTGTGATTGTTATTTAATTTTATAAATTATAAATCCCATAAAATGTTGTTATTGTCAAATTTTCATACTATTCGATACAATAACATCAAAAATATTAATAGAAAAGGTCAAATTTGAGTCATTTATTTTATTATATAATTATCGTGTAAATTTCCCCTAAAAATTTCATTGATCACATTAATATTATTAAATTATAATTATTTAAATATTTTCAATAACATTTATTTGCTTTTTACAATAATTTAATAATTACTGTATAAGTGCTTTGAATAAATTTTAGGAAACTATTTATTCATAAAAATTAAAAGTAAATTACAATTATGATGATAAATATTTTGGATTTCAATAGAATATTTATATTTTAATATTTATTTTGAATAACTCTATTTTAAAAAAATTACACATATTGGAAACAAGAGTGTGACATGACTGACATTTCATCAAAAAATACTATAATTATCATAATCTTGTTGTGTTGTGCCAAAAAGTTCATAAATTTGACACATGGAAGATTATGTTCAAGATTAAGTCGTCTAATAAAAATTATATAGTCATTTGGGTCATTTTATAGTTCTTATTATTTTATTTTTTATCTAAATTACATGACTTACTCTATACCGTCGTAATGAAAATTACAAAAATTACTATTCATGTTAAAAAAATAAAAGGGCCCCATTTGAAAAATTTATAACTATTAATTACAGATATAAAATCCATTTTAATGAATTAAAAAAACAAAATTTGTTGAATTTAATTTAAAATGAAACTGATGAAACGTAATAGAAACCCATTTTAAAAAAAGTCCATTTTAGAATATATAATGCTTTTATAATGAATAAAAATATAAAATAACTTTTAAAAATGGATTAATTTAAATTAAAGATAATTAATTTAAATTTAAAACTATTCCAACACATAATTTTTTTGTAGAAAATAAAATTAATGTTTCAATAAAACTATTAATTCTTATTATTCATTGAAAAATAATTATTTTCATAAAATTTTATAAAATTAATTCTATGATAATGTTTTCATGATGAATGAAAAAATAATTCTTATTTTAAATTAAAATTATACAAATAGATAATTAATATTTTAAATATAATAGTATCTGATATGAGTTTAATAAAAAAAATTCTTTTTAATTTTAAGAATCAGTTCACATATATGAAGTGAATTTAACTATTTACCAAACCAATACTAATAAATGTGAAAACAATTAATTATATCAGTAACATGGAATTATATTGAACCCTTCATCCTCTTACTAAAATAATCCACTCATAAAAAGTTTCTTCCAAAAAAGATCGAATGATTAAATTGAAATCACAAATTTATATATACATCAAATACACATAATACATCCTTAATGATTTTTTCCATAAAAAACATAAAGATCTGGTTTTTAGTTGTAAAATATTTTCATTTTCAACTATTACAACCATCGCAGAATCACAAATATACTCTTTCATCAATTGAATTCAAATAAACAACAAAAAATTGATACAAACATTCAGATTAAAATTTTTGTTTGCTACAATAAAAGTAATAATAATTGAATCCAATAATTCAAAAATGCCATAGTTTCTAAAAAATATAATTTTTAACATATCACAATGTTTTTTATTGATTTATTCCATTTTTTCAACATATATTCACTTAAGAACTATTTGGATTTTCATTTAAGCCCTTATAGATCATAAATTAATATAAAACCATTAATTGTGATTTTATTCATCTTCACCATTGGGTAAAATAATAATAAAAAAAATCAATAAATTGAAAATGATGGTGAGATACCTTAACACATTAATATTAGTTGAAATATTTAATTTATAGTTTGATATATAATATATTTAATTTAAAGTAACTTTATATATTCTTTCTTCGACAACTTTTTTATAAAATTAAAATTTATTTTATTACATGGGTGTACATTAATAATTATAAGCTCAAAATATAATATGTCGTAAACAATTTTTTCCTTATTAAACATTGATTATAAAAATTAATTCTCAAATATTTCCTATTCCATCATCCCCCTGTTCTAATTTATAAATTCATACTATATTTATTCATTAAATATTATGTAAAGGATTCTAAAATATTCAATTTATTCATATTTCTTCCAACTGATGAACACTTTTATCATGTTATGAATCAGTCTAATTATTATATAAAATTGAGAAAAATTCATACAATATTATATCGCTTCAAATTCCTCATTCAGAAATAAGAAATTCTAATTTTTAAATATTTGATTTTTATTATTTTCTCTTTGCATCAAATTTAGTAAAATAAATTTTAGAAATAACGCAATTTTTTGATCATTTTATGCTCTTCCCCATGAAATTATTCTAATTTAATTATTTCTTTATAGATAATGCGGTCTAATTATCTTTAGTAATTCTCCCCTAGTTCCTTTAACTTTTTCACCCTTTTGAGATTTATTCTTGGACCATGAAATCACCTCCATATAGATAAATCTAAATGAAAATCAATATTAACTTTAAAATCTAATATTCCATAAAGGTCCTAACATTCTAGTTTTTTGGGTAGACATCCCAATGATGAAAAAAATTCCATTTATAATATCATAAATAAAAAATATAGTATAAATACCAACTTATTCATAAATTGACGTAACAATTTTATAATATTGGAATGAAATAACAAAAATAATATATATAAATTTTTATAACATTAAAATACTAAAATATATGATAAATAATTAAAAACTCATTACTATGAGATAAAAATACCATTGATGTCGTTTTCTAATATGTATAATAGATACATGAATCACAATCATGAAAAACATCATTTTTTTTGGAATTAAATTTATTAAAAGGAATCATAAAATAAATAAGGGAACTGAAATTATATGATTCATGGTTTTTGGAGTTGAAGTTCATATAATTTAAAGGATAATTTGTGAGGATAATTTTATATAAAAATAGAAAATGGGACAAGGTAATCCTTAAAGGACTGTTGGAATGGATGTGAGGTAGTTATTATGGTTATTAGGATATAATATTTAGAGATTCAAGATATCTCAGAGAAAGAGATGAATTATTATATATAAGTAAGTTTTATATATATATATATATATATATATATATTATAATATAATTATATATGTGGTTATATAGTGTTAACTATAAGAAGATAATGTGGATTATTATAGAGAATATAGGTAGTGTTTTGATATTGGGAGAGTTTTTATAATTATTACCAATGGAATGAGATGGGTTATTTACATGAAGAATGTGGGTTTTTGATATAAATTAATTAATATAGTCTAATTTTATTAATAACAAATGTAATAATTGAATTATTTCATAACTAAATATGATTTCATACCGTTCTGGATAAACATTGACATTTCATAGTTATGGCCTGATGTATAATCATCATAGTGTCATTACTACACATTATTGCATCATATTTTAACCATTTATTTAATTATTTTAATTAAATAATGAAAAACTAACATAATAAAAGTAGAATGTATAGATTACAAATATGAAATGTATTTTATGTAAACACATTTTTAAACGTGAGAGTTTTTTAACGCCTTCAATATGATAAAAATCATTTTTCATTATGAAAAATGTTACATAACCATTTAAAAATATTATGTTAGATTTAAAAAATTAATCTATTGGTTCTGTAATTTCTATTTGATAGTTTTAAAAGAAATATTTAACAACTGAAGCATAATTATATATATAGAAAACATATATATATATATATATATATTTATTTCAAAATTTATTCTAATATTCACCAAAACAAAATTATTTGAAAAATATCAAATAAAAATTCCATTAAATAATTTCAACATTATAATTAAATATTTAAAATCTATTATGCTAAAATAATTTTAAAATAATGTGTATTACACTATTATATTGATTATAGAAATATCAAGGTTTCATTTAAAATGGTAAAATATATAGCAAAAACATTTATACCAATATGATTTTTTGACATAATAATACTAAAATATTTTAATCGTAATCTAAATTATTACATTATGATATTTTGTTATTATATTAATAGTATTTATTTAATTATGGAAAAATTTAAATTATGACAATAAATGGTCATTTTAATATTCTAATGTAAAGGAATCTATTTCAATTAGTATATTTCAAATGATTTACTTAACTATTAAAATACTCATGTTTCTTTTTTACTTCCTATATATACCCCTTAAATCTTTCACATTTCATGGGATTAGTTTTTTCTTAGGGTGAAAAATATTTTTTCAGTTATTCTCATCTTGTTTTTAATTTTTTTATATTATATATATTTTTGGCAACTATAGAATTACTAGAATACTTTTTCTATGGAAAATTAGAAATTTTGTTCTTATGATTAACATTTTTAATATCAAATTATACACATATTAATGTAAAATAATATCTTCACCCTTCTTCTTAAATATCTTATAATTATAATTTTCTTTGGTGTTGAATTCTATTTACAGATATTATATCATTAGAATTTATTTTATATTTTATAAAAAACATCTATTTAATCAAGATATTGAAAGTCATAAAGGGATAAAGAAATATAAAATATATGTTCATATATTTCAATTAATGGAATATAAATTAGTTTATTTTAAACATATAATGGTTTTGAAACATGATATATATTAATATATTTTATAGTATGTTATAGAGAGCCCATTATTTTTCCAATTTACATTATTAATCTCTCCATATAGAAATGGATAACGAGATACTCAATAACTATATAAATGATTAGGATACTAAATTAAAAAACAAATCGAATTTTATGATTACATTTTATTACATCATAGGGAATCTCAATAATCTCTAGTACTTCTAAATACAATAATAATAAAATTATAATTCTAATATAATATAAAGAATAATGTGAGGGGAATCCTAAAACCCAGCATAAAACTCAATAAACCTAGTACCCTTCATCACTCTCAAAATTGTGATATGATATTATATACCAATAAATAAAATTCATTATAAAACAAATAGAAATAAATATTATACATTATACTTCATATTTTGAGAAATTTATGTTAAAATCCCCTCACGATTGAAACTATAGATAAATTCAATATAAAATAATAGATGAAGGGACACATATCCATGTTAAAAAACACATTAGAGTTCCTTATTAATCCTGGATGATGGAGTTATTGATATGTTAATGGAAATGTGAATGTGAAATCAATGATCTGACAATACATGAGGGTTAGTTGAAAAAAGAACCATTGATATAGTGGATAAAACATAATTTTTGTTACGAGGATAATAAAACATAGTGTGATATTCTATGTACATGGTAGTGGTTATTTGGTGTTTATAATAGATTAATATTGTGAATGTGAACCATTGATAGGTGTTGTGGTGTGTAAATGTGTTGAGTGGTTATAAATGTGTTGGGATTTAGGATATAGAGTTTTCTTGGGATCAATATGAGTGTGGATGCGAATTTATTCGTCTAGTAGCATTTGAAGTTTTCTAATAGGTTGTGGTGCATTTTAGGAAGTGTATTGTTTTATTTTTTATGTTTTGGACATTTTTGGGATAAATTGGGTCTTAGTTCTATGATGAAATTATTTTTCAGAAATATGAACATTTCCCATATGTAATATTTTCCAAACATAAGTGACATTATTTGTAAAGGAAACCAAATATAAAAATAACACGATAAAGGGTTAGTAATATTAATATTAGTTTGGGGATCCTTTTATAACTTAATTATAACCATTTGGTACATGCATGTAACCCTTTGTGAAGGGTTGAAAAATGTAATGTTTTGATAGGATATTCAATATTTAAATGTCTCATAGATGACATGTAAGTGTTAATCTAGAATTTCCAATTATATATCTATGAGTAACTTTTAAAATAAAGTTATATGTTATAGTATCTTTTTCATGACGAAGGTTACCTATTGATGTGAAATTGGGTATGTGTTTTCATTCACTTTGATACATATGGATCACCATGCGTAAGTGTTTAATATTATTTATGGGTACCCGTATATATAAGAGTTAGTACCTAATTCAAACAAGGGTTAAGAATTGTAACATATAATAGAACCTCATATACATATGGGTCCTTAGTGGCAGTGGAATTTGGTTAGGCGAAGGAGTGACCATATTATTTGATCGATCCAATTACCCAATACATAAGGGTCAACTCCAGGGATACAAAAGTGTTATGAGTTGGTAATGTGTTTGGCTCCTTGGAATAGGTAATGATATGGTTTTTGATCTATAAGGATCTATAGGGGAGATATGAAATGGTCATATTTGTAAGGGCCCATACATAAGGATCCCATTATTTTTTTAAAAAAATGAATGATTTAAATTTTCATTATTTTTATAAATATAATAATTAATAGTTGTATTTAATTATAAAATTGAAATTTTGGTCATTCATTCAAGGATACATTGGTTATGACCTATATTTATCTCTCATCATCATATTCTTCTCCAAATTGAGATATCCTTCATGTAATATTTGATATTCATATAGTTTGGAGAAGGGAGTTGGTTTGATAAAGGATGGATCTATTTGTTTATGTATTATTTTTATGTCTCGTTGTTTCACAATTTTTAATATTATCATCCAAAAATAATTTATTTTTTACAAATAACCTTATTATATCTTATTGAAGCTGGTTTGGGGAGAGATTCGTGATGAGTAGATTCATGCTAACTCAGGGTAGGTCGCATCAATATATTCCCTTTTTTAAATGTGTGTTTACAAAATGATTTATAATTTGGTGTTTATAGTATTGTGAAATATGTCATGAATAGAATAAATTATTTTGTAATCATTTATTAGAATTTCCATGTTGTGGTATCTGGTGGAAAATGAGGGGTTGAGAACGTCTGGATGAAGTTTATGGTTCTACATTTTGACTATCATGATGTCAGATGATGTTGACCATGTATATCCGGAAGAGTTATTAATGTTGTTTGTTGGTCTGATGGGGTGAATGTTAAACATTAACAAGGATGTCGATGGATGTTCACAAATTTATCGGTGATGGGTTTTTTATTACCACTCACCATGGGGTTGAGACTAGTAGAGCTTAGTGCACATTTGATAAGGCACATTAAGGGGTGTCTACCACTACAAATTTATAGTATAGTCAATATATTGAGTAAAATTGGTCTGGTGGTGTTGACTACTCTTATGGATGAGGAATATGTTATAGATTATCGAGAGATTACGGCGATGATTGAGATGACCAAATGGAAGCGTAATGATTTTCATGAAGGTGGTTTGTGTTGGGATGTCAATTCAGGCTCTATTAAAGGGTTTGTTACTCAATATATCATAGGATATGTCTTGTGTATATGTTGTTTGTGAAATGAGTTTCACATTGTATTATTACTATTCCAGGATCAATGCATGTGTCCAAGTGACAAGAAGAATGTTTTAGAGGACATGTGTACTTATGGAATGATAGATTGTGGATATCTCATTCTGATCTAACCCTAAATGAGGTAGGTAAAGGTTCACTCCAAGATATTGAAGCATGAATCTATCATGGTGTGTGATGAATTTCGGTTACTATTTGAAGTTATTTTTATAGAAAATATTAAATAGAGAAATTATATAACAAAACATTTTTATTATCCTAATATGTTCATAATCACACCATGCATGAGCCCTTAGGGTTTTATTTATAGTTTATTTCACATGATATAGGTAGTGGTAAATTCTAATCCATGGGAACCTAGTAGATATGGGAGTGTAATTGGAGTGAGGCATATAGATTGTGATTATTGGACATATTGGGTAGTTCCTCGATACAATAAAAACTATTTATTTTGGGTTATATTTATTGTCATACATTTAGAGGGAGAAAATGGGTGATCTTTCCGACTCCTGTATGACAAATAAGACATTACATTCATTTAAAATTCAAATCATATGTGTTTTTGGATTCTTGTTACATGTTTTTAAAATTTTTATTTTTTAATGTATTGATTTTATTTTAATTTATTTTCAAATGGTATAGTCTCAAGAATATAACCTCTTTGAAACTTTCTTCTAGTTTCAATCCATTAAAATGTGGGGAGGTGATTTTATGTTCTAGTGGAACATTGATCTTATTACTTTATAGAGACATGAATTAGGACAATGTAAGGTTGTTTCATCCAAAGGGTACTACAAAGAATTAATAGTGTCATTTTTGGTTATTCAGGATATCATATATGTTATCTTAGAAATGAATTATAATTTTATTCTAGTAGTGGTACATATAACAAATTTTATATTTTGTGTGTGGGAAAGAAAAGTATTCGATAATTTCTATGTCCCCATGGAAATAATGATTGTTTTTTGTTTATAATGTTCCATCTATTTTATTTTATTTTAATAATTAATCATTTTATTTTAAGGATTTTTGATTCAGAATGTTATCCATCAGAGGTAGGAGATGATACTCATACTAATTTATAATAACATAGATATCACATGAAATGTGTGTGGAAATTTTGATTCCCATTTTTGTGTTTTAATGGAAAAAAGTATTCTTCTATTCAATGAATCAGAAAAAACATACAATTTTTTTCAAGTACTATTTCTTGGAAATATTATACACAGCAAACATAATTATAAGAATCTTGGTGTGAATTGTGTTTATACTATGTTGTACGGTTTGTGGCACATACTGAAATATGGAGGTTAGATTATGAGGATGTATGGTTTATTTTGTTGGTGAGGGGGTGAAGTGTAAGGGTTCGTTGTTCATAGAAACAATTAATTATTCCAGAATTCTAGATATCTGAATTGATATATTATCATTGAAAATGGATTTTCTTTCTCAGTGAGATTTCACATAGAGAGTCATCATTGGGGAATTATGTGGGTATAAATATGGTTCTAATGAGGAGTACACCTGATGGGTCCAATTTGAAAAAATGGGAGCATGATCCACAGAAAACTGTTCTAAGAGGGGAACGACAAAAAATATTCTAGGGGAGGAAGTGAGATGGCCCAAACATTACATATATAAATTATTCGTCTTATTAGATTAATATTCATTACAAATATTTAGGATTGATTCCAAAATTGTAAGGGTTTAGAGTCTTGGGAGAATATATACATTAACATCTTATTTTATGATAAATATTTAATATCTCCCACATAGATCATTTTCCATATTACAAATTTATAAAATACCCTTCAGAAAAATATTTTTCAAATCATGGGGAAAATAAACATAATAATGTATTACATTGGACGTGCAGTAATGTTAAAAGTAAGTGTTATCAATCAATGATCATAAGTGAGAATTATAAAATAATATGGGTATGAGAGCATGAACCTAGAATTTAATAATCACTCACAATCAATTAAAATATCAATAATCAAACATCATGGAATATATATATTTTCCATTATGATTAATAATTCATAAGTGTTTGGAATAATCAGGTGGAATATCATTAAAAAATTTAATATTTCTAATGAATATCCTTTTCTCACATTGAAAATGTAAAAATAGTAGATGTTTCACTCATTGAGTTAATGACATAAAATCATGTCACTGAATTATCTAATATAAATTTAATTAGGTCTACACATAATTATATGGACATGAAATTAGGTACAAGAATAAACTTATGGACAAGAAATTGGGGTCCCCACATAATGATATGAAAATGAAATTATGTTCACACATAACATAATTATCTCAATTTTTCCCAATTTATACCCAATGATTTATAGGGATTTAATAGATAAAACCATCCCATATCAAAATCCATTCATATGAATACGATGAAAATATTTATCATTTTATCATAACAAAACCTCTCTAATGGAATATAGGTTTCATAGATATTTCACCGTCATAATCATAAAAAATCATGATAAATAATAAAGAAGTTTTTATTGGATCATATACCTAATAAAAAATTATTAACATCAATGTATATTATCAAGATGAAAAATAACATTATAATATTATTGAAATATTAATTAAAAATAATACCGATTCTATTTTTGAATCACCTCTTTAAAATAATTTTTCCCAAATATGAAGGGAAACATTATATTTAATGGTAATTATTGAAATATATAATCTAATATTGAATATATAGGGAATTTAATATTTTATGAATTTTTTTCTCATTTTATAATCATAAAAGAATATTCTATTTTCACAATATATAAAATTAAATCGTTCAAAAAATAATAAATAGATTAATTTTTAAAAAGTTTTCGATAGAATTCAAGAATTGGTTAGAATAAAAATAATAATTTATCTATTTATAGATAAAATCATTCATGATAAATATTAGAAAACAATTATATGGAAGAAAAATTATTTCCAATCGAAATAGGACTAATAAAGCAGGCATTTCGCAAAACATGTTCTGAACCATTTTGTGTACAAGGTAGAAGAAAATGGTACTAAAAAATTAAAGTTATATAAATAAAAAGAGGTTTATAAAAATTAATGTTGGTTTTTAGATATTTATCATATAATTTCAATGAATGAAAATTCAACAATAATCAATCCTCTTTAAAATGAGATTTAATCATAAATCCCTTACCTTATGTCTCGTCTTACATTATACATAATCATATATCCAATATAATAAATATATATGATTTATAAATATATTTGATAACCATATTTATATAGATCTTAAAAAATATTATTTAAATAGAACATTTTATCACTCATTTATTATCAATTGTTTTATTGAATTCACTTTTCAATATGATAACTGCATCGGTTTTCATGTATGTTTTGAATGGATGGATCTTCTACCTACCCCTTGGTAATGGTTTCATAATATATATAATTTTAATAGTAATAAAATATAATATTTATTCATGATGTAATATATTATAATTATTCATATATAAAGGATGTGGAAAATGAATTACATAACTTTTAGGGGATTCTTTTCTATATATACACATGAGGGATGTTCTAACATTCAATTTTTTTGGAATGATAGAAATATAAATTATAATTCACCATTATAGAATAATTATTATATCCTTGATATAGAATATATTCATTAAATATTTCCTTTATAACACCCATTTATATATAAAATGAAAAAAATAAAATACCTTTACGGTGGTGGTAGCCTTCAAATATGCACATGAATGTTTTTTAAATGTATTGAGTGGTACTATGGTTGATAAGATAATATAATTCTATAGGAATAATTTTTTCATAAAAATAATATATATAAATTAATTTCCTAATAATATCTAATTTTGAATTATTTTTATTGATAGTGAATCATATTGATGTATAGGGGAGATAGTCCACTCATACACACAACTGATACATTTTATCTATAATTTGATTAAAAGAATATGAAAAATGATTTATTTAACAACATAAAAACTATTTATGACTTTCAAAACCTGAAATTAATTATTCTATAATGTAGAGAATAAATTTATTGTAGGTGTATGTAGAAATAAATTGAAAGAGTTCAGGTAAGATGTTTATATATTATTTGGAAGGCATGTTTTTAAACCTTATTTAGGACAATAGGAATGTTAATTCATGAATAAAATATCTCATAATCCATGACTTCATATTTTTAGAATAGAATTATTAATGTTTTATTTAAATAGGTTGATCAATGTGGTGTAAATAACTAAGGAAGTGACAATTTATAAGGGTGGTAAAGGGTGCTCCTGTAATTGATCAAAACATTAGAAAATTATAATATCATATTTAAGGAAACATGAAACAAAATTGGATTAATTTAGAAATAATATTTATATAGGATCAAATTAAACACGTCAATTATTTGAAAAATTTTTGGGTCATTAAAAGCCTTATCTATTTGGTATAATTATCATCTACCCTTTTTAACCACAAAATTAAGGACACATTTTTTAATCATTAAGGATTATAAATAAAATTTTGAGGTAAAAGTTTTTAAAAAAATGGGAAATGTTTGAAATTTTCAAACATTTCCCCTTCCCCTTTTCACATTTCATGATTTTATTAATATTTATCAGTTTATAATATATTATATAATATTAAATAACAACAACATCATTTTTGAGAATATTCATTAAATGTTCTTTTAATTGATGGAAGGAATCCATTTATTTCAAATCATGATTGTTTAACCATCTCGTATTCATTATAATTACCAATAAAATTCATTTGACATCACAATTTATCTAGAACATATTTATTTTAATGTTTTTAAAAATATTTGTAAAATTTCCCTATTTCTTACATAAGAAATGGGTCAGCATAGTGTACTAAAATAATTTAATTACACTGATTTTTAAAATTATAAATAAATTAACATCATAAAAATAATTTATCATGATTCAAATTTATCATTTATAGATAAAAATATCCATTATTTACCCCTGATGATAAAATGTTATATTTATTAAGTGAAATTAGGGTGACATTTTTTATTGTTTACTTCAATTAATATATACATAATTATCAATGCAAAAATTAAAAAATATTAATAATTTTTATTCATATATTCGGGTGGTTGATCCCAATCACCTAATAGATTAAAGGAAAGTGATTGAATTTTATAAAGAAATATTCTATAAAGTTTACCAAATTTTACACATTTTACCCTTACTAAGGTGAGAATTATTTACAATGGATATTAATAATACAAAAAAATGGACCATTTTTTAATTCATAACAACATGATTCAAAATAAGTAATCCTTTATTAATGATTCAATTTTTGTTAGAGGTAAAACTAATCTTAACGAAAATTCATAAAACAAAACAGCAAAAAATGCATTTAAAAAAATGTTTTTTATGCATAATTATTAAACTATATCAACAAAAAGTACAAATTATATTCCTATAAATTTACTATATGTGTTATAAATTTATTATTATATCATCCTACATAAAAATGATTTTTGATGTGAAATCTATTTTTGATGGAAAAATTGTATTTACATAATATTGAGAAATTATATATTATACATTAATCAAGTAATTATAATTTTACTAATATAATACAAATGATTTTCTTTGTGTGATTTTTTTTCATATATCCAAAATTAATGCCACATTATAAATGTGAAATTTCATTAATAATATTTTAATCTCAATTTGATTAAACATAGAGTTTCTTGTATGTCAAAACATTAACCCAATAAATTTCATTAAAATATTAACATATCATAAAACATTGGGGTGTTACATTCAACCTTCTTAAAAAAATTCACTCCCTATTTTTATCTTGGTAAATAATGGATTAAAATTTTAAAATTCCCTTGTCAAAAACCAACATCGTACCAATGTAATAATGAAGCTTCCTTTAAAGTGAAGAATTGGGAAATATAATGGTTTCATGGAAGAACATATATTCTGGTACCTAGATAATGGGAACAATTAATAAATTTCAAAATATTAAAATGGATGAGAATTATAACATCTAATGGATAATATATATTAATAGTTAATATGGCCATGAGAATGTTAATGACCACTAAACCATAAATTAACGATGGGTTAAGAGACTGATTTTTTCTATCAAAATTTTTGTAGTTGAATTATTTATTTTAAAATGATTTTAATAAAAACGAAGGATTATTTTAATATAAATATTGAGTAAAAAATAAAATTTACATACAAAATTTACATTTATTTCATAAGAAAAATTCCTTCCCTTTTTATGATTTTATCAATTAATTTTTTTTCGAATATACTCTATGGAATGAAAAGTAATGATGAATTTTTCTTGCATGATGTAGTGGGTTGAATAATTATCTTAGACCATCAATTTTCATGATTCTAAATCCAATGTTTTTTATCGGATACCAAGAGTGGGTATTGGAATTTGGGAGATAAAAATTTATTTTAGGAGAATTTAATTATATAAAATCTTGTTCATGATGTGAGAGAGAAGTTAGCTGCCCAAAATGAAAAATTCACAACCTAAAACTTATGCTTAGTAGGGAAAGATTCAGGAAATGTATCATTGGTTTATGATGATAAATGGTAGAGTACAGGATTCAATGAATATGTCTATAAAAACTCATGACGTAAATACAAAGATCACAACATGTATTGATGTAAGTTTATTAAATCAAATAGGATCAATTTCTAAAGGGTCATACCACTCAATCAATTTGATACATGAATTTCACATTCACAACATGAATCTACCTTTGGTATTTTTCCTAAATATCTTATAAAACCCATAGTTTTCTTCAAATTTAAATGAGTACTTCCTGATTTCCATATATTTTCATTTGAAAATGTAAATAAATTTTATTTTTTTCATGGATATTAATTGAGATTAACATTTATTTAACAGTCTAAATAAAATATGTGGATTTTAAAAATGACTGATTAAAGAGGATTGAATTTAATATAATTTTTTATTTTTATGATTTAATTTTCCATTAGAAATATTTTTATTGATATTATATTTTTGTAGGTAAAAAATGTGGCATGCATTGATAGCCCTAAAAAAAGTGCTCAAAACTATTCATTCATCCAATAAGGGTTTGATGGTAATGAATCACATTGACAAGGATCTCACGGGCAGTAGAGGATATTGGGCTATACGGGTACGATCCCGTACTGTATTTGGGTCATGGCCCATGTGGGGTGCACATATCGTTGTGGCCCATTTATTATGTGTTAAATGTGTATACATGATATCATCCCCAAAATAGGAATATGAGTCATGAATGTCGTAAATTGATTTATATTCAAGTCCCTTTAGGTTTTTATTTCTGATGTAAGATGAGATCATATTGGGCTTTATTCCTCAAAATAAAAATATCATATTTAATTGTACAATCCTCGAATCCTACCCTCAGAAAATTTTCATCATTTCCTATAGTTACATACCTGACCATAAAACCATATTTCCACCTCTTGATGCCAAATTCTCCCACTTGGCATCACATAAACCAGTATGGGTAATGCTAGGAAACTCTAACTTGAGAAGAATATCTACTGATGTAGGCCTGAGACACTATTGGAAACCTTATGACCCTTGCTCAACCTTGATGGCTCATTTTTCAATGATCCCTAAAACACCATGTATGATGAAGATGACCAATATTTAGAAACTAAGAATTTTTTTTAAATACCCAATACCATGAGAAACACTATAGGGAAGGTTTTTCCTTTATATCACTATTTCCAAGAGATACTAGACCAATGATTATTTTTCTTCACTATATCTATGTAGACCAAACATCAAAATTAATTTGGTTGCACTACAAATAATCATCATATTAAAAAATTCTATTTACATAGTATGATTTTTGAAATCATGAAGATATACAAGTTAAATCAATAAACATATAATACTGGTATTTTTTTAGAAAATAAATTAGGATGTCAAAGAATAAATAAAAAATAAATATTGGATGACATTTATGAATAATTAAAGAGTAATAAATATCCACATATATGAGTTTTAAATATTAAGAGAGATACTAACTGATGGGGTTTTTTCCCTTTTCTTATATTAATATGCACATGCACCACCTAGATGATGATTTAAGTAGTGGTGGTAAACTAATGGGATTGTATTTTGTTTATTATTTTATTTATTTCCATTATATATTATTAAATTACTTCTTCTATTTTATCATTCAATTAATTTATTCAAACTATTTTAATAATGATTCACATCGATTTTTCTTCCACTATATATCTCATTCTTCTTATACTCTTTCTATGATCTTTTTATTTTTCATTCTTACACTATGACCTCTTTGACTAAACCATTGGGGATTGATCTTTGTAGAGGATGATTGTGTTTCTTAATTTTATTCACATATAATTATTAATATTTTATTTAGGTTTTTGGTGAAAAATAGTGAAGAAAATAGTTGTGTTGATTTCTACCCAAACAAAGATCATGAAACCACTTATATTATTTTATTTATAATTTTCCCTCCATTCTCTTAAATGAGATCTTTTCATATGATATTATTGAGAAGTCAAATCGATTAAAAAATAAATAATGTATTCTGGTCCTAGAAAATGCCGCACTCTCTAATATGAAATTCCATCAACCATAGTTATATGATGATGTATATACTATTTTTCTTAGTGATTAATGTTTTAAAATTCATGAAATAAAATGGTAATAATTCAAAAGTTGTATTTGACATTTGGATTATCAAAGAAATTTTTTATCCACCAAAATGAATATTAAATAAGCTCAAAAACAAACATTAAGACCATGTTATTTATATTATATATCCCCATTATATCTAAATTTAATGATAACATAGAATTTATATAGTTTAGAAAATAAAAAACGATATAGTTTTGGTGAATTATAATAATTAGCTAGACAACTATGAAACTTCTTAGTGAAATGACCAAGGATAGCCATTTTTCTATTATTGGAAATATTTTATAGTATATTTTTCCACAAAATATGAGATGTATGAACAAAAAAAGGGACATTTTCCAAAGAGTTAATAAGTTTTTATATTATTTTTTTAACAAAATGTAAAGATTTTAATTACATTATTTTCTATATGATAAAACCATGATGTATTTAAATAATTTATTTATTTATGGAGTGACAACTCATAGGTTCATGAAAAAAATTGATTTTGATCATAATAAAACCGAGCTGAATGTATAAGAGAATACAAATAAAAACTAAACAGAAAATGTCAAATGGTGTATGAATATGTTACCATATTGACGGAGAATCCCAAAGTAGAATAGGGGCATGAACCTGAGGAGGCCAAATAGGATGTTGCATTGGAATTTCCTAATTTCTATGACCATGTCCAAGAGGTTGAGACATTTTTTTATGATTATCCAGAGCTCAATAATCTTTAATATAAAAAAACCTACCATGAAGAGATTGGGATTAATGATAAATAACCATGTTATGATGTAAATTTTGGAGATCAATAAATCATTGATAAGTATTGGTGTAATTAGGAAAAATTATGAAATAAAACATTATTATCTAAACATAAATGAATAATTATAATAACCTTTATACTTGTATTTATATATAGATTATTGTGTGGCCTATGTTATGTAATTTGAGAAAACAAAAGAGAATATTTACTACCTACCTATATCTAGTGAAATACAACTTTAAGTGACAATTACTAATGTGATAGAGATCCAAACCAAAACATGATATGGAGATGAACCATTTCATAAATCAATATTTTATGGAATTATTCAATGTGATTTGAGAATAAATCCTAGAATTTTTGAATTCAAATATTTGAAAAATCCTTGTTTTGTTTTGGAGAGAGATCAAGTGGAATAACATTCCCCTATGGTGGATGGAAATAGAAATCCATGATTGTGTTAAACAAACATTAGTGGAAGCCCATGAGGAAGTCCAAGTAAACATGATAATGGATACATATAAAAAGGTTTCCCACATTATAGGGGATAATTATATATTTAATTCTTTGTGTTTAACATCTATCTAAAAATTATATTATTTTATTCACTTTGAGTTTACAATTCATGTAACTCACATTGAGATAGCACTCAACAAAAAAGTGGATACTGTATAAGTAAAATCCAAACAAGAGGATGGTATATACATCATTCTACAATATCCATTCATGTTATAAATAATGTTGAAGTGGATGGGTCTAGTGTACTATATCCATGGATTCCTCCCCAACAAAGAACAATATGTACATGTTATGAAATGGAGCATATGGTGATTCTTGTCCAAGAATATCTAGACAACAAAAAAATATGGACAACATCTCGTACAACCCATTAAAGGTAGTGGAAACTAAGGGACCACTTGGGGGATCATATGAAGAACAATCCTTTTTAATTTCTTACTAATGACATAAATTTCATTATTTTGAATTTATTTAAGATTATTATCAATCTATTATTAGTTTTGATAATTGATGGTATGATCATTGTATTTTAATTTAATGGTATACTTTCTTTTACTATTATGGCACTAGGTAGAACCAAAAATTAAAGGATAATATATGAATAAATATTAATGATAAATGAATGTTTATTCACTCATTACTTATGTCTAAAACTCTATACATTTATTTAGAATATTCTATATAGAACTAAATATTTATGCAACTATAAAATGAAAAATTTCATACCCATAGTAGTGTTTTTTATATATCTTATCAAGGGGGGAAATTATCTTAGGAGCCCCATGGTGATTTTTTTTATTTCAATGATAATTACATTGAATAATTATAGGGAAAAAATTAATTATTATATAAAATCATGGATATTTAAATTTTAGTGATAAAATGATGGAACTTATTTATTCCCATATATGAAAATTCTCTACCATCTATCATACTAAAAAATATGAAATTTATTTAAATTTATTTATTGTTATTATTCCTTCCTTAAGTTATTGTAAAAAATAATATGTTTTATTCATGTCAGTATATCCAGACCAAAATTATTCTATTCAACATTCATATTATTTTATTAGAGACCTTGAGACATTTAACATACTGGAATATGCATTGGAACTTATAAAATCTATCACTATGAAAAAATTAAAATATTATTGATGATTGTTTATTTAATAATCCCTTATCATTCATAACACCTTATACATTAATATTTTTTATACCATAGTGTCCATGAATTACATTTTTAAGATGTTGAATATTTCAATATATTTATCACAATTCCAACCATCTATATATTATTTTTCCTGATATTTAAAATTTAAAGTGTGGGGGATAGAAGATTAATTTAGAATTAGATGCTATACATTTAATTAGATAATTGAGGGTGTGTTATTTATGGTATTGAGGAAGTTATTTGATTCATTTATTATGATTTTTTTGATTACCCAGATTTAAAAAATTGAATAAATATAAATGGTTCATACTTGGGAAAAATAAATATATCATTTCTATATTGATTAAGGTTATCATAAGTGAAAAGATGGTGGGTTTTAGGTTTATTCCAATAAAGACTATCCAAAATTTCTGAAAACTCTGAAAGTGTTTTTTTAATTTTTTTATAAAAATAAAAACTTATAGAAAATTTCAGTTTGTCTAATTAGTTTATTAAGAATTAATTAATCATAAACTTAACATGAATCATGGTAATATATAGTTTTCATTTTGAAAGGGATAATTAAATTTATATTTTACATTTTATATCATGATTTATACATTATAGATAATTCTACACTCTTGAGCCTTATGTACTTCTCTTCAATTCTTAACAACATCAATACTCAAAGTCATTAGAGCCTTAATTTATAATTCCACAAGTTTTTATGTGAATTTTGACTTTATAAAGGGTATAATATAGTTCCATTAAATTTTTTATGGTAAAGGATCATGTTCTCCTTATTTGAGCATAACACAATATTAATTTTTATTATTGTTGATTAAGGGAAGAAATAAAATGTGTCTTATATAATGACATGGAATGATTATAAATAAATAAATAATAATAATGAATAAATAGTGATGTACCACAACTCTCAATTTGGATAAAGTAAAATGATTAGGTTTATTGTTTCGTTGAAATTTTAAAATGTTAACTGATGATTTTTGTTGTCCTTGAATATTTGGTTAATAATTGGTATTTTTTTAATTTGTTTCATTTTGATTTAAATAATTACATCATGGTATTCATCATTAAATACATTTAATATGTCCAATTCATGAGAACAAACATAGATTTATTTTGGGGTTATTTTATGAAATTATCTTTTAATTTAGTATTGTAAATAAATGTTATTTATTTGAATGGATCTTATAAATAATTCAATTTATTACAATGTATTTATAAATATGTGTATTTCAAAAATTATGAGTTAAATTGGATTTAAATCAATAGAAACATGGATTATTAATATTGAAATTGACATGGGAAATTTTTATTTAAAATATTATATTTTTCTGTAAAAAAGTTTCCCCATTAACTAGCTAGAAAAAAGGGCTCCAAGCCATTTAGCCAGCCATAAAGGGCTTGACAGCCAAGTAATGCCCATGGGATGGCCCAAATGGGTCGTATAGAAGAGTAGCACACTTGGGTAGAGGCCCATGTTGTGGTTTCTCTATGGCCCATTCAATATGTGTATATTGACGTGACATAATTTTTATGTGTGAAATGTGTATAAAGGAGAACATACTCAAAATATACATCTAATCCAAAGATAAAGTGAAATGGTTTATATTTATGTTTTATGTCCCTCACATTTCTAATGTTGAAATACATCTTAGTGGGTAATTTTCATCATGGAAAACTTTATTGGAATGTCATTTCTCATGGAATCATGCCCTCATATATTTCATTCCCTCGCCTACTAAACCTAATCATGATAGTAATCCATGATTCACCACTATATTCCACTTCATCCAAATAGATATCTCTAAAATCATAAATTTCAATTATTAAAAGATTATACTTGATCCAAATTTCAATATTCAGGGCCCCAAACCAATATTCGAACTTCTAGTCCCTCAAGCATATTTGATTGAGACACTTTTATAGGACCACACAACACCATGCATGATTAAGAGGAGATATTTCATGCCAATTTAAAGGCCTTATGGAATTCAAAATACTAGGGCATCCACTATTATATTTGTCAACACTTTTTGGGACATTCGTCCAAGAGAAACCAAAACTAAGAGGAAATGGTTACACCGAAACCATACCTAGCATGTACTAGAATTAAAGTTGTTCCACAACCTCACAACCCAATCAATATTGAATCTATGAAAATTAAATTTTCATTATCCAAGATCAATGGGTAACATTTAGATATACCCTAATATGGGATTATATTAGAAAAAAAAATTAGAGTATAATGATTTCCCATAAAATGGATAATCAGATGAAATATGTGTAAAATGAAAAAAAATAAATATCTATGAATTTGTGTTTTAGGAATTATGTGTCATAGTTACAAAGGGTTTATTTTCCTCCATAATATAAATAAATTATCCCATTCACCATAAATGGGGGGTTCAAATCATAATATATGGATATAGTTTATGATAATTTGTTACTTTATGTATTTTTTTTATTTTGTTGATATACAAGTTGATTTTTTAATTTTCCCATGTCATTATATCTTTATTTCCATTTTAATAAAAGAGTTCATGTATTTTTATTCAACAATATCTACCCTTATTATTCCTTTATTTATCATCTACTCTTTCTCCACATCCCTCCACTATGATGTCTTTCTCTTTTTAATGAGTGACTAACCCAAGGTGTGGCCTTGGTGGAGGTTATTGGGTTTTTATGAATTCTACGCTTTAATTATAAAATGTAATATTTATGTTTTTGTTTAATGAGAGTGACATGTGGGGGTTTGGATATTTTCTATAATGATATAGATCTTTATCCCACATAAAATGTTTTTTATAACCCCCAATCCATTGAATGAGTAATCTTCATATGATAGAGTTGATATGTTTAGTATATTAAATAGTATATGATGGAGTAAGGTTCTATAAGATGTAACACTCTCGATTGAGGCATTACATCTAACTTGATTTTAAAACGAGGTGTAATATAGTTTTACGAGGCACTCACTGATTCAAAATAAACATATAAAAGGATTTTATACCAATAGATAGATTTCACAATTGGATTATTAAAATTAATTTTTAAAATCAATATGAATAATGATGGAACCCAAAAACAAAACTTAAAGAAACATTTTTTTCAGTTTAACTTTATTTCATGTTAGTTTTCATTTTTTTCACTAAAACATTATAAATATTAGTTTAGTTGAAATAATATATGTAGGTGAACAACATTGAATCTCGTAAAATGATACGACCCTGGTCATCCATTCTAATACACATGGAATCATAAAAAGTATTTTTTTCCCATCATCTAATTGGTGTGAATAATTCCAAAACAATAAGTTACCTTATGATCCCTCTCATGTTCTCCATAATCCCTTTTCATAGATATTGTTCCCTATATTTTAATGTTTAATATATGGGCATATGAGGTGTGTTTTTGGAAAATCCTCTTATAACTATTATCTATTCATCAATGTTTTCATATTGTATTAACTTTCCATGTAATGGATTTGTTTCCAAATCATTATTATGTAGTTGTATTTTTGTTTGTTGAAACTATTTGGGAATACTTTCCTTGGAGTGTGGTTGATTCATTTTTATATATGAGATCATATATTTTCATTATTATTCAATTCTAATATGGTAAATATTGAAATCCTTGATGTATGGAATTCATTTCTTATTTTATTAATGTTTTAGGTCAAATAATAATGTTATAATGCTAAATATATTTTTATTACAATTCAATTAAATATAATATAGATTTAATTTTATTTAATAATGATGTTGGTTTATGGGATTTATGATCTCATGTTTTTCCACCATGATAGTATATTACCTCTTGATTTTATATATTGTATTCTATAAATGTTCATCATTTTGTTTAGAATAATTTTTTAGCATATTGGGTAAAGAAATTAATATTGATATTCTTTTATATAGAAATAATTAGGTATGTTTTAATTAAAATTTTTCACTTGATTTTAGATAAAAATTAATGATATGCATGGTGGAGTGAGTAAAATTTTTATCTTTTATAATATGACACAATAGGATAACTATTGTGATAACCAATGACAAGAAAAATAGTTAATATAAGATGGAAAATAATTATTTATTATATAAATATAAAAATTTGTTCCAGATTGTGTTTATTTTATAGAAAAGGTTGATTGCAATTTTTAGGAAATAGTTTCCAAGATTATTTTTTTTGTTTTCTAACATGTGTTATTTCATTAGATTTGAATTATTATGTGATGTGAAGATATCCTAGGATGGATCGTGTCATATGTGACCTAGGAAGGGAGGATCGAGTTTTTTGTATTCGTTGACATATGAGATTGTGTGTTGAATATTGATTTTCAAGGTGATGTACTTTGGAATTTATATGGTGATATAGATGGTTATTTTGGGGATTTAACTAGAGATGAAATATTTTACAAAAGTTATTTTTCCATGATTGTGATAAAATATGGGATGATTTTCTGATAATTTTATAAATTAACTGTTGTGTGACCCATTTCTTTCTTTACCAGTACTCTTTTCCCCAATACATTATAAAACTATTTATTGTTTCTTTTGTATCCATTTTTATTGAATATTAGGATGAGTAATGTGGTACCATGAATTATGTAATCATAGAAAATAAGAAATTTTTTTATCCCATAAATATTTTTTTGATGGAATTTTTTAAAGGCAGATTATCATGGGAAACTATGTGATGAGTTTGTTTATGCATGGTGGGCACTGAAAAATTTTGGTGATGTGATTTAAGTAATGATAATGTTGTGTTAATTATTCCTTTAAGAAATAAACCTAGTAAATTATATATATTTTTAATCTAAATAAATTAATTTTAATCAATTTGTTATTCTTGAATGATTTAATATTTAAATGATATATAATTCATATCTGTTGATGTTGTGTGTTAGAGTGAAAATAGTTTCCATTGAAGAAAAGAATTAGTTAATTCCCATAAAGTGATTTTGAGGTATATTCTATCACATGTAATATATGTTTTGATACACTAACCCACCAACATTTATAGTGTGACTGGTACTTAGCGGAATATGGGTGGGTGTTGTCTACATTATCCAGGTTAGTAGGGAATAAATGGTTTTGTACCACTTCTTTCCTTTCTCTCCTCTACTAGTAGTATTATGTGATGGTATGCATACTTCTTAACTTTACCATATATGTGAATAAAGGGATGTAATATATTATGATTATTTCACACACATCTTTCTGAAGATATAGTATCAGATAGATTATTATACATATTTTTTATGGGATTTTATTACCTTAGGTTTAATACTAAACATTTGGTCAGTGGTGGATCTTGAAAAAAACTACATTACTACTTGGAGATGTATGTTGTGATAATGAGATTATATGATTCCCATTGTGCATGTTATGTAATGAGATGTTGTGATTAATGGGATGCATGAGGTGTCATATAATCCAAGGTATCATTGGGAGGGATTACTTTGTAATGAGATTTCTTATGAAATGAAATGATTATGAAAAGTGGTAATACATTGGGGAAGTGGTAGTAGTGTCCCTTTTATGATATAATATAATATGATCTCTAGTATATGATACTTGATTAAATATTTCCATGATATGTATGGGATCATAATATATATTCTAACGTTATCAATTAACTTATATTGTTGTTCAATGAGAATTAGTTTGAGTTTTTTATCATTTTCAACAGAGGGTTCGGGTAGATTCCAATAGTATATACCGATTATAGTAATCCTTCTAATTCATAAAATATATTTTAATATTGAATAACTAGGGTGGTGGTCAGGTTGGAAATACCAGTCTAGTGTGTTTTATTTATGAGATGTTTCGGATTCATGTTCACAACCAAGGTCATCTTTTAGTATATGAAATTAACTTAATATTTTTTATATGTAAGAAATTACATGAATTTAATTTAAGTTTTTTAAACATATATCATGAGAAGTTTTTTTTGTGTGTTTCATTCTTCCTTCTTACTTCCATTATCATAGAGGTTAATATGTCCCATTTGGGTGTATAATGTAACCACGATTCTAGTTTCCAAATCATAGCCTAGTGAAGGTTCGGTTCAATTGTAATTAACACCTTATCTCATATTAATCTTATGAGGAGAAACATTAGTATACGTGGTCTATGAAAGTGTGAAATAAAATTATTAGGTTAAAATATAATGTGGATACTAGATGTAGGCATTGGTGACGACTACATGGGTTTGTATGGTAATAGTGTCAACATAGTATAGTTTTTGATCTCAATAATGGGGACTGGATGGGACACATGTATTTGGGCTGCCCATTGATCCATTATATAGACTATTAAGAATATTGATACTATTAATATTTGTGATATTGTATCAAGGTTAGCATCCACAGAAAGGATAATTAATCATACTAATTTTCACATTTGTTTAAAATGTGCACAACATAATATTATGACAATCCTTATATAAATAAATATATAAATAATCATAAATATTAAACATTTCAGGTTTATAAGACCATAATAGTTTTTTCTTTTGTATGTATTTTTCGTGATCAATGTCCCTATTATGTATCAATTATGTATGATCAATCATATGTTTTAGAAGTTTACTATAGGGCTGGGGTCAATAATAAAGAAAGGTTTAGGAGGAAATTATGAGAGTTTCATCACTACAAAATATAGAATTATGAGATATCCACTTCATAATATATTATAGTAGACTGGTTGTAGTAGGTTTAGATAACCTTCAATTCTATCTAAGATCATCCGGAAAATAGGGTTTCGTTGCTAGGGACAATGCTTTATTGAGTATGAAAGAGGTTTTGATTCATTTTCATTAGGGATCTGAAGGATACAACACTCTTATCAGAGTGGTTTCTTGGAATGTCTTCCAAAGAGTTTCATTATTTGTCCATCGTAGATTAAAACCACTGGAAATTGCATACCATTAAACACGATTCCTTTGTCATGAAGGAGTTTAAGGTTCATGTAAGTAACATTATATGATAATCTCTATACCTATTTCCATATTAGGAGGCTATGAAATTGAATTTAGAGGAGTCTTTGAAACTATATATCTAGTTTGAAGTGAAAGAATTTTTTGTATCCATAGATTTAATGGTGATATTGAGAGAAAAGGTTATTGAGACGATGTTTTCCATGACCAAATTTACATTATAGGGGAGTCATAAGGATTCCCCATATTGAAGTTCTATATTATAGGGTTCACATTTTGTAAGACATAAGGGTTCTCAAATATCCCCAGTTAGGTCCCATCACTCATCACCTCATTTCACTAGGAGTAGATGCTCTTTTGACCCTTCCAAAAGATTAGAAATATGTATTTCATATATATTATGTGGTTATTAAAAGTGTTAGTGCTATACCATTTTGAGAATGTGACATGTAGTTGGTTTTCCACATTAGGACACTCTATTTTGGTAGTTCAAATTAGGGATGTTGTAATATGGTTTTCCACCATTAATCTTTCATGAAGGAGACATTTTAAGAAGAAGGAAACCCAATTATTCTCTATATTCACAGAGAGTATAAAATGGACATATATATGGTCAGAATATAAAATATAGTGGTCATAGAGTAGGTCGTTGTTATTAGAATACTCTACTATTTTTAGTTCAAGGTGCACAATACATCCGTTGAGGTACCATTTATATTTTCTTATTTCAGTTTATTTTTTCTTTGATATATGAGATACACAATCTTTCAAATTAACTACCTATGTTCATACTTCAGGACAAGAGTTATAGGGGCTTCCAATTCCCATGGAATTTCTATGCCAATTGAAGGTCAAGAATTATTTTTTAAAAAATTAGATATTATGTACTATTGTTCATGTAGAATTACTCTTGGGGAAACATCCTAGGTTTTCAAATATAGTCTTACAACATCATCCTTAGAATGTATTAGTTTTATTCACCATATTTAATTATTGAATTATTTAGGGGACATATTGAGTTATATGATTATGTTGATTCATTCATTTCCATTGGTGAGTGATACTATCAGATGCGTAGAAGGCATGTTCTATATTTTTCCTCCTTAATAATAGATATGATTCTGAGTTTTTTTGGATGTTAAATAGAGAGTGTCTCCTAGCATTATGGAATATTACAATGGAATCATTCTTAATAATGTTATGGGTTTACCCCCATTCTGGAGAGATATATTTTGGAAATTTTACACATCTAGGCATTATACCAATCTTAATGTCTGCATATAGGATTAAACATTTTGAGTTTTAAAAGCTATCATAAATTTTTTTTGGTCCATTATAGCATGGTTTTGAATATTTTAGTGTTTCATGTTTAGGTGGACCAGTTCTACATTTAAATAAGGTAAACAATAGTCTATGTCCCTATATTGATTATAGTAACATTGATCCTATGATAGTAAAGAACTACTATCATCCCCTCTACATTGATGATTTATTTAATTACCAGAAAAATATTATTGGTTGATGAAGACCAATTTGTGGATGTGATATCATTATTTTTTAGGTGTTGGATAACGATATACCAAAGACAATTTTTTGATGTTTTTATAATCATTATAAGTACATTATGAAAAAAATTTGTATGAATTACTCACTATTAGTGTATTTAGGTTTGGTGAAAATTATGATCAATGTGTTCTTAAATTGGTTTTTGGTGGTTTTAATCAACAAAATCCTTATGTAAACAACGTATGTGGAAGAGAACATGTATAATTGTTTAGCTATTTTGGGGATTTATTTTTCCTTATTAGTTAATTAAAAAGCTATTTATGTGTGATTTCTTGGATAATTTTGTTCGTTTCTTAGGGAATGATTGTTTCCAATGTGGAATAGCCTTTGATTCTTCAAAAAAGACAAATTCATTCCTTAGGTATCCCCAAATATTTTTATAGAGTTATGAAGTGTCCTTAGTGTTGTAGGATATTATAAGTGGTCAATACCCATCATATCTTTGATTTTAGCTCCTCAAATAGGCTTGAGATGATAGAATCAATTGTTATTATGGAATAACTAGTCGTAAGAATCTTTTAAATAACAAATGGGGAAGGAGGAGAGTGTTCATGTATTTCATTATCTAGAATATGGAAATTTTTTATGTTTTTCTATAACAAATCATGATTTGTAATCTGAATTGTATTATTTAAATAGGGATAGATTATTTAATATGGGGTTCAGAAGCTACTTCCCCATGAGCGTAACTATGACATGAATCATCTCATGTTGGCTGAATAATTTTTTCCTTTTTGTTTTGGTGTTATTTATTTATCATCCAACATTTTATTATTTTCACTAATCATATGAGCCTAATGTACATCTTAACCCATCTTGACGTATACATGAAACAATAATTGTGGATGGATGTTTTAACGAAAAGATGTTCAAATTTAGTATATACTGTTTAATGTTAATGTTATAGTTGATGCACTGAGTTGGATGCCTTTTTTAGTTTTAATGAATTTTTTTTGATGATTCTTAAAGAGTGATAGAATAAATCTATTTGAAATATTTTGACATTGTATGGTTTCATGGAAAATGATTTGTTTTTAGACGAACATGTATTACTATGTTGTGTAATTTTTGGAAGATACTATTAGGGAATTCCATGGAAGAGGTATTGAAAGAAAAAGTTCTTATAAACATTCCCTTTATTTTTTTTGTGGATGGATGACACTAGGTGTTTTTCAAAGATAATATTTTCATTTTTTAGTGATGTGATTGGTGGTTATTATTTAGTTTGAAATCTCACCATTAGTAGTATATCATAAATTCATTAGAGGTAGCATGATTTGAAATGTTAGATTCTGCGTCCTTAGTTTAATTTATTAATTAACTAGTATTTTTCCAATAATTAGTCCTCCAGAAGGTAAATGTTGAACAACATATTCCTTGTGGTTTACAGATTACAAATTAATATTTCACAATGGAAGTGGAATCGTATTTAAATGGATCTTTTATCCATTTTACCTCGTAATAATGTATGATATGAGTCATTAGGAATGATAGAGGACTATTTGGAAATGTTATATCACCTTTTAGATACCAATGAATCCATCACATTGGATGTTTTTTCAAGGTAATATTTAGAGGACGTAGTATCTCTAATCATGATAGTAATTTTATCTCTAGTGTGTAGAGAGGTATCAAGTGTTCTTTTGGCTCTCGATTGATAAATAACTTTACTTTTCTTCTAGAGAAGGATGTTAAAATAGAGTTGACCATCCACAATTATGAGGAAGTGATATGTTCTTAGGTCTTGGAATTTGTTATTTTATGGACGTGAAACTTACCATGGGTCGAGATTTATTACGATAATAGATCTCAGTAACAACTAGTATTACAGATCATGAAGATTTATATGGAAATCATTTTAGATATCAGATGCCCAAAAAAGGGATTGGAGAGTTAGTAATACATATTTAGAAACTAGTAAAAAAATGATAGAGATCCATCATGTGATTTTTTAGAGGATGAAGGGATTGCAAGATCATCATAATTCTTATATAGATCATCAACAAAAACCAATAGAATTTGAAAAAAGAGATTATGATTCTTTCATGGAGTCTCCCCATCAATCACAATGAATGTATGATTATGAGAGAAATCATTTTCTATGTTCTTTTGGTACTTCAATTTGTTAAATCATATTGGATATACTGTTTTTCAGATAGCCCTTCCACAATATATTATCCATATTTATGATGTATTATTTGTGTCATGTCTTCATCATTATCTTCATGATGACTCTCTAATCATCAATTGTGATAATATCAACATTGATGATGATATGAAAATTAAGGATAAGTCTATAAGGATCCATGAATACTAATACAAAGTATTTTGTGGGCATTATAATACCTTGGTTTATGCCTTATGATAACATAGTAGCATGGATTACAATACATGGTAATGTGATTTCGAAATACGATCCCAATAACCCATATTTTTTTAGGATTATCCCTTAATTCGAATGATTTTTTTAGATGATGACCTTTATCTAGTTCTGAGAAGGTTTTCTCTTCTATTATTCCTTTTTATAGACTTAATCATGTATGAGATATATCTCCCCTAAGAGATTTTTTGTGATTTGGTTGTTTTTATTTATTAGTATTGCACATTTTCCTTCAATTGATGTGTTTGTGCTCCAATAATGGCATGAATACATAAAGGTACTTTTGTTGCCGATATTTGGATGACCCAGTTTTACCTCCCATATTTTAGGATTGGTTTTAATTATTTATGGAATGAATTATATGAGAGGTTTCTAATGTAAGGGTCCAAATCAACTTATCACATCCCTTCCCATGTTTCCACATTCATTGGTTCTTATAGGAGGTTTATAGTGGGTTCAGTGGACTTTTGGAGATGAAATTTGGTTGAAGGATAATTTCACAATATGAAATTTAGTTTATAATGTGAGGGGGATGTTTGTGGTCTGAATTAGGAATTAACAGATTGATATGGGTGATTCATTTGGTGTGAATTATGACCTAGGTCCCGAGGTCAAGAAATGAAAAGATATAGGACATGATTTGATTAATTCATCCCTGATACTCATGAGTTTATCATAAATTTTATGAAGTTAATTTATCTTGGTTTATTTGATTAAGGTGATTCTTTCTTGGTTGAGTTACAACACATGAACCACTCATGACATTAATTACACATTTATGTCAATTATATGTGTCTGGTAGTGTTCCAATAAATATCATCGGAATATTGGTTTTTCATAAATACCACCACATTCAACTAAATCCTAAAATAACAGAGGAAATATCTCAAGGTATTTGAAATCCCTTTCAATAGGCATTGATTCCCAGATTATTATGTTCAATCTATGTTGATCCATGATTTATATTCCATTTTTCTATTATCATTATTCTATATTTTTTCCCTTATTTTTTATCTTTTTATGTTATTGTAGTTGATATCAGTTTTTCCTAGGGATTATTTTGATTTTTATTGGTGTAATGTCCTTGGAGTGCAATATAATCCCATTGGGGGAGGAGTTCCTAGATCTATGTTGCTGTTTGGATATCTTTTAATGAAAATTGAAAAGCATAAGGTAGTCGATTTACTGATTCAGAGATTATTCATTATGTGTATTCCTAATTTTATAAAACTTATTATCAATTGGTGATGGTGGAAATAACCGTAATAGAAATTATACTTGATGAATTCTCGAACATGGTTTATGGTTTTTATGGTTGTTTGTTCTTCCACATTGATAATAGTTTTCCTACTAATTTTCATGATTGTGTATTGTCTATTATTATGAATTGGTTTAGATTTTATTTTATAAAGTATTAATTATGGAATTTTTTAATGTTTCTTAGTTATGAAATTAAATAGGAATGTATTAATTGAATTTTTATCCTTAATGTTTGATGAAAATTGATGTTATGATGGTAATTATGATTAAAGAAAATATTTATTTTTGTATCTAATATAATATGTGACTCTTGGTCAAAATATTGGATAAATGAATCAATTGTTTGAAAAGGATATTTTTTTGTGGTTGAGTGATCTTGTTTTTTTATAGAGGATGGGTTCCTAGTTTTTTTGGGTCCAGATTCCCAATATACTATTATTTATTTCCGTAACAAATTGATTTTCTCTTTTTTAGTGAGCCTTTATATTCAATGTGATGTTATTTTGGGATGGATGATGGTAGATGAGACAAGTTAATTTAGGCTCATGATTGTAGTAGAATTTTATGCCTACAATGGCATGATGCCTACTAATATCCCCTTAGATATTCTTTTTGATATGCATTATGGTGTCACTAATGACATTGGGACTGATGAAATGAGATAATGATTGGATTTCCTATATTTTATTATAAAATTTTGGTTTCTTATCTGATAATTTTATTCTTTAATGGTCAGATCCTAGAGTTTGTTGTGTACATATATTCCATTACCTAATGCTTTTGGAAACTCGGTTTTCCTGGATATGATTATATTTCCATTTAAATTATTCATTATTTCAAGATTACCTATAATAATGGTATAATAATGTTTAATATTGTTTGATCATATATGGTTATTTCTTAATTGAATGTTTCAAATGATGAAAATATTGAGAAATTGTTGGATCGGAATGTTTTTTTCTTAGAGGCCAAGGAAATCAACTAATGATGCTATTAATATATTGAAAAATAATTATTATTGATAAATTTAATGAATATCCATAATCTAGAATGTTTAATGAAATTAATCTATAATTTATTCTTGAATACTTGTACGAACATAGAATATGTAGTTCTCAGAAATGGTTGCCGCATGACAGAGTAGTGATAGTTCAATCTGAGACTAAGACAAGGTTGATGCCTATACTGTGTCTATGAGAAATATTATATCATGTAAATTCTGAATCATCATACTCTATTCATATGATGTTGGTAGAGAAACTAAATCCTTGTGGACACTGACTATTTGTTTTCCCTAACATCTTGGTTTCATTGGAATATATGGAATATTTTCATCTCTCCCCCCTCTCACTTGTCCCAGAAGTATTATGTTTTTATGAATTATGGTTATCAATCTTATATCGTTATGTAGAGGTCTATAATGGAATGGTTTAATTTAATAAATATGTATCTCAAGATATAGTATTATATATATTATTATATTTATATCTTGTCTATCATGTAATGGATTCAGGTACAATATATGGAATACATGTAGTGGTTGCTCCGAGATACTACTTTATTACTATAAGAATATGTGGCATGTGATGATGATATGATGGGATGCATAGGGTGAATTAGATGTGATGGGATGATGTAATAAATATGATGTATGAGGTGTTAGTTAATACCATGTTTCATGAGGATGGAATGGTTTTTAAGAGATATAGATCCTCATGTCTGATGTTATAGAAAAGTGACGAACCAGAAGGGATGTTTTCGTGGTGTGCCTAATTTTTACAGAATATTATATAATTTAATTTATGTGATATAAGTTGATAGATATCAATGGGAAGGGTTGGGATATGGTATACATTATTATGTGTTGAGTTTTGTTCACTTTTAATTCATTATTCTTTAGAATTCATTCTTTACCTTTTTATATGTGGGTATATAGGGATGATCCTACTATATAGACCTTTTATGGTCATTCTATGTCCTTATAATATATTTTTTAATTCCCCGTGATCTAGTTTGTGATTGGTGTGTACATTACTAGCTTGTGGGGTTGATGAATTTTCTTTTGGAAGTCACTATCACTTCTAATAATATCTTTTGATATGCGTCATTTTCATATCATTGTCCAGATGTGTGAAATTACATGCATATACATACATTTTTACTTTTATAAAGAAAAGGAGTTGAATTGTATTTCAACCATTTCTCTCAATTCACTAATGTTAGAACGTATGGGTTCCCACCTGTGTGTATGATAATATACACTCAGTGCAGGCCTCCAACCCATGGAATTTTGGAGGATGGCCTCAGGCACCATTATTTCTTTTCAATCATTTCTGACCCTAGTGGAGTAATTTTAAGAGAATTTAATAATGAATACAAATGAACTAAAAGTTACTCTTATGAGATCATAAGATCCATATATAATTCTTTCAATATTAAGTATTTATTAAAACTAAATTGTTATCACGAGTTATCAAATATGGGTAAATATAAAAAAAATCTCTAAAACCTCAAATTTTAAATTTAATCCATTCCAAAAAAAGGTATCCTTATGACTCCAAAGAAAACATGTCTGAACAAATTGTGATCTCAACAATACCAAATATTCAATCCCTTATTTTTTGCATGGTAAAATTTAACATTTATCCCATGAGAACAAGAATTATCTCCTAATGTCACACAACAAATATGTGCGTACCTTGATCACATATTCTCATAAAATATGGTAATGACCGAAATTACAATAAAACCATAATCAATTCATATATTCATCCAAAAATTAGCTTTATTTCTATTTCCCAAATAAAATCAATAACTATTGATAAATCATATATATAAAAATATTCAATAAACATTATCATAAATCACATTATAATCAAATTACTAATCATTTTAAAGGTCCACAATATTTTTAAATTTATTTCTTGAATTGGAATCACATATTTATCCCAAATAATATTTATCATCTCATTATTATACATATATTAAGGTATATTTTCCCCCAATCATATCTTTTGAAAAAAATATCAACTTACTACTAAATAATTTTTCTAGGTTATAATTACCAATCAATATATGTTTTTAAATCCATAATGAAATACTATTTGAAAAAAAAATCTATTTAAGTATTATTTCAAAAGGAATATCATTTTTAAAAAACTTTTATAACATAAAATATGAATTATAATACTAAAACACTCCCAAAATTCCTCTGTCACAATGAGTAGAATATATTCCTTTCATTGTAATATGAGTAAGCCAATAAGTTAGGTAATTTGATTAAATAAATCCAAATTTCCCCCACACATTAGATATTAAACTATAAATAGATGATTAAGATGAAAATCATTTCTCTCTATCTATGTCTTCATATTTCATATGAAATTACATAATTTATGTCATTATCTTCCACACATAATACACATTCTAATTCAATCAGATACATTTTTGTGGGTCCTTATTGCCACATACTTGACATATATTAATTTTCTTACCTTCCTGGTATTCATCAAGTAAAATCCAATGAAAATCACTATTTCCGTTGTTCTTTATGATAGGAAACTCACCCATGTTGTGGACATTAAAAATATAATGAGATTGTTGGGTAGGAATTGTCAATATAATTCACCTTAATTCTTCAGATTCATTCAGTTTTTCATTGGTAAGGTCATTTAATTTTATATTTCATTTTACATCAACACAAATCCTACTAGTTTAAACCCATGACTAAAACCAAAAATTATTATATAATAAATAATAATAATAATTATATATCAACGAATATTGAGTACTTATGCACATTTTTTCTTAATGATGAAACATTATTTTTATTATGCGAAATATTAGTTTAACTTAGCTCATGCAAGGTTATCATTTATACATAAAATTATTAATTTATTATAAAGATAATCTGAGTTAAACAAATCATATCCCCAAAGTATTTCTAGCAAGTGTTTTCTTCTTAGGATCAATCATCATGAACCACTTATTAGAAGGTTAATACCCAATATTCCCTATTTAGAGTTGTTACACCTAGGAGATCCTTTTCCATAGTCACATCCACTTGTCAGCATCTTGAAATAGATTTATTTGCAAGGAAAACAACAAAACACCTACTATGAAAAATCATTAATATTTTCTATTATACGTAAAATTATCTCTAGGAATTTAATTAATTTTTTTATTTATAATATACAATGATTAGATAATAGCATATATAATGCAAACTATGGGGACCCAAAAATTAAAAAAAATATTACATCTTGTTATATGAATATTCATTCCATATCATAATAATCCCTGAAAAAATTGAAGAGGTTTGGGGTATTCTTGAGACTAGATAAAATATCATCATATTTGATAAATGATTTTCAACATCTTCCACTAGGATCTTCTCACATTGTGTAATTATCATCATACCCAACATAAAACATTTTTTTCAAAAACATGTGAATGAAAACATTAGATATGGTGTGTTCAGCTACTTAGTATGGGTAAATATAAGAGATATCAATCAGTTGACATAAGTGTGAATAAGATAAGAATACTTGTATGAGAACCAGATCATAATATAAAATAATAATAACAAATATATCAAAAATCATAAATTATAAATTATCAAATATGGATATGTCATAAGAAAAAACAGAATTCATAATTATGCCCAACTATCAATTTATGAACCATAAACATTGGAATATGGAACAACAAAATGATTTTAACAATGTGAACATTTATAGAATGTAATAAGATCACCCATTATGATAATGATTTTAAATCACATCCTTTTATTAACTTATAGACATAAAAATAGGTCCATATAAAATTTTATGGATATGATTTCTAGTTCCATGGAAAAAAATAATTAAATGAAACGTGGTCCATATATAAAGATGTGAACATGAAATCAAGTTCATGCATAACATAGTTATCTAAATAGTTCTGTATCGTTACCCTACCAATTAGTGGGATATAATGGACCAACCCATAATATAATAACAATCCATTCATATTTATGACATGAAAATGAATATAATTTCTTAGTCAATGAAACCTTTGAAAACATGGGATTTATTGATTTTTCATCATCATAATAATAATCAACTTAGAAAAAGAATATGTATAGTATTATAAGTTCATATCCCAGTTAAAGAATAATTATCATCAAATGACATTCTATTTGATGAAAAGTATCCTTAAATGCCAATGGAAAATTACATAACGAAAATACAATTTTCATTTTGAAATCATGTAGTATTAATCCAAATAATTAAAAAATAAAACGGGAAAAGTATATTTAAAATGAAAAATTTAAAATTTCAATGGAAACTCAAAAGAATTATATGGTCATGATGGAAGGGAATTTTATCCGTGCAATAAAAATTAATATTATGATTATATACAAACCAATTATAATATTACCATGTTTAGAAAATGACTTGAACATTATTTTTTAACCCTTTATGTAAATATTCTAACATAGGTAAGAAATACATTTAAATTTCACATAAGAATATTAAAAAAAGTCATGAAAAAATATTATAAAACATCAATAAGGAAAAATATTCATTTCTAGCTGATAGATTAAAAATTTGGCAAGCTTCTTATAAAATGTTCTCTGAAATATTTTGAGCTCTAAGGAGTTAAAACCGATAATAAAAAATAAAAATAATAGAAATAACGTTGGAATAATAATAATAAAATATTTTATTAGATATTGATCAAACAATGACCCTTAACCAAAATTCAATCATAATAAATCCCGATAAAAATGATATTGAAAGATAAATCAATTTACAAATTTATTTTTCATTCATGTTAACTGTTAAAATATCATGCTAAATAAATATATAATTATAACACATATATCTCCTAATTATACAAATATTTATAATACCAATAATCATTTACTCATAACTTATTATCACTCATTTATTTACAATTCTTTATTAAAATCATTGTTCATGGAGATAATTATATTTGTTATTGGTGTATATTTAGGTATAATGGTTGTAATACAATAACTATTCTCAAGGTTTCATAGTATAAAATTATTAATCATTAAATAAGTATCATATTTATTCATCATATTCAGTTTTATAAATATTCAAATAGAATTGTGATGAAAAAATAATTATGTCACTTTAGCGAGACGGTTGTCCATACATATGCATGAGTGATGTTTCCACTATTTGATGGCTGGGATATAATGAAAGGAAGTTAATGATTTAGAATTAATGAATTATTATTACATCATATATATCATATATATTTATTACATATTTAATTATTATGATCGATATAATATAAAAATGTAATAAGAATCGTATCACTTTGTAAAAGTGGTAGTTCACACATTCACACCAGTGACGTTATCAGTTTTCAATGGATGGAAATGTTAGAGGGTTAACAATGTAATACAATTATTGAACTAAAATTATGTCATTAATATATATTATTAACCTTAAATCCATATTATTAACCAAATATTAATTATGGTGATGAAGAATGAATCATATCACTATAAAGAGGAGATAGTCCACACGTATGTACCTATAATAATTTTCATTTCTCATATGATTACAAATGATATGGAAAACGGTTGATATATATAAAATTAATTTCAATTTATTATATTTAATATTCTAGAATAATAATATTATAATGAATATTGTAGGTTAACAGTTGGCATAAGAATAAATAAATGGAAAGATGTCGAGTTAGACGATTACCTTATCACTGATAGACCTTCTATATATCCCTTATTAAGGTTCCCTTGAATTTTATTTAAAGAAAAAACCCTATAATTCATTTTAGGGAAGTTTAGAATATAATTATTTTAGGTATTGGATAATCTATGTTGGTGAATATAGTGTAAATAAGAGAGAGGATGAGTTTCCTTTTATCAAGGGAAAAGGGGAACTCTTGGAATTTTTTAAAATAGTAAAATATTATATTATAAAATTCTTGTCCACGTGATTCCACAATGGATTAATTTTGAATTAAATATTATATATAATATATTTAAACTCAACAAATAGAATTTATACATGTATTTAGGTTAATTTATCGATTATATTTTTATTTTAACCCATGTCAACATGTTTTATCCTTAACCAATGATACATATTTTTCAAACATTGGGGTTATAAATTTACATAGAAGGTAAATCTGGAACACAAATTTTAATGCAATGAAATTTTCAACTATTTCCAATGACCCATGACATATTTCATTATTTTTAATTTATTTAAATCATTTTAAAAAATATTATATAACATAAAATATCATAAATATCATTTTTTAGACTACTCATTTAATTCTATTTCAAATATATGAAGGAAAAAATGTATTGAAATATTGATTCTCTCACCATAAATTTTATGTTTTAAATATCCATAAAATTTGTTGAAAATTATTATTCCTCCAAATATTAATTTCTAATGTTTTTAGAATTATATAGTAAAATTTTATAGTACATATATATGAAGAGTGTCGACATTACAAAATAACATAAAGTAGATAAATTATAATTAACAATTAAAAATTAATTAAAACAAAAAATTAATGTTTTTATTAAAAAAAATTATTTATTGATGAAAAAAATTAATTTTTATACAAATGATAAAATATTAATGTTTTAGTTGAAATGACAGTGATATAGTAAATTTCTATTTACAGAAAATAATATATAAATCATTAATATAGAAAAATGGCCCAAAAGTTTCATAACATAGAATACCAAAGGAGTATGGTTGAACAATATTCATCTAATACGTTGAAGGTATGTTTTATTGTTACTTAAAATTATAATCCCATATTTTTGACATAGATTTATATGTTTTACCCTTATTTTGCTGACAAATATTTACCTTGGTTACTATTCATAATTACTAAAAATAATTGAGGGATATTTAGAGTATTTTAAATTATTAATTTCAAAAATAGCTCAAAATTTTCAATTTTAATTTCTATATGTAAAAAATGAATATTTTTATAAATTCATAAGACATGATGAAATAATAACTTTTAGATATCTGTGTTTTTAAACATAATAATAATAATATATTAAAATCATGTATAAATATGATTACTATGTAATTAATTATATTATTTTCCACTAGTGTATAATAATATTAAATTTGGATCCAATTCAAATTATTATAGTTCTTTTATTAATGAAATGAAATGATAATTATATAAACAAAAATATTTTTCACAATTCACTAAAATGTAAATATTTTATAGAAAATTAAAATATGTAATACGAATATATTTATGATATGATGATTTAAAAAATGGTGTTATTTTTATGAAATAAATGTTTTATAAGTATTATAAATTAAATAAAACGTTCTATTACAAAGATAAATAAAATATATTTTTTGAAAAAAATTGTATAATTGAAGCATTAAATGAATTCATTGAAAATTATGTACATATTTATTATACATTAATAAATGAATTTTAATTATATAAAAACTTTATATATATTTTAAATATTTTGTTTATTTCAATTTTTACCACCAATTTTATGGCAAGGATATGATGATCACATTTAGAAATTAATATTTACATTTGAGATTGATTAAACAAGGTATTTCATATAATGAAATCTATCAAAAATTTAAAATTTATATAAAGAGATATATATTTAAATTTCTAAGACCAGGTTCATTGATATGTAACCAAACCTATTCGGCCACATGGACTCAAGTGCACCCTCCCATGTGGTAGATGTTTCCGACTAGTAGTTGCAGTCTATGATGGAATAATGGGGAGATTATACACACATTATTAGAGTGGATCAAAATTGTATGGAATGGTAGTGGTTTACCTGATTTTGATAATATATTATATGATATTTTATATGTGATACTTGTTTAGATCTATCCAGGGTAATTAGGTTAATATATTATACCTTATTATTTGATGAGTTATCTTAACTTGTTATTCATTGGGTATTAGTATGCTTTATTACCTTTTTTAAGAGAGGCTCCAGGGAGAATAATACTTAGTAATACTGTTATTGTGAACATATTTATGTAATAAATATTTATCAATAATGAAATAGAATTTTTTTTATCTAGTTGTACATAACTATATACATGTTTTTGGGGGGGAGTTTTGTGGGAATCTTGTTCACATCCATGGATATCTATTAGTACATGAAGATTCCTTACTATTGTTCATATGTATGATGATAAATTCATGTAAATGGGTTATTTTAAAAAATATATCTTGATAAGGGGTTTTAGGTGTTTCATTCTACTCTATATTTTTCCTTTCTAAATAGGGTAATGTGTCCCATCATTGTGCATAATATAACCTCAGATATTGTTGCCAACCCATGGCCCATTGAAGGTGGGATTCGTGTGTCATTATATACCTTATATCATTTACATCCTAGGAGGGGTATCATTAATAGAAGGGGTATATGGAAGAGTGGTATGAATGTATTATGTTATGAGATATGGTGGAGTTCATAGGTAGTAAAAGGTGAAAAGTGCATGGGATTGTATATAAATATCGTATGTATAGTTTATTATATTATCTAAATAAGGTAGATTGACTAAAAAATAGGTATCCACCATTATTCATTATATTTACCATTATGTTAATTGACCATACGATGACATGTAATTCTGGATTTAGGTTATAGAATGAAGAAAGGATAATGCATCATTATTCATTTCACACGAGTTTAAAATGGGCATAAAAAGATTATATTGAACCAAAAATAAATATAAAATTAATTAATCTAATCAATTCAATGATTTAGGTTTATAATTCCCTCATAGCTTTTTTGTTTTATAGTTACCTTATGTGGTTGATGTCTCATTCGTGTTTTAGTAATGATGTTCAATAGAATGTTTCTGTAGATCACCACAAGGCTATGGTTGATGAAGATGATAGTTAGAAGAAACATCAAGAATTTCATCACCTGAGTATGTGGTATTGTTATTGTTCCATTTTAGACTCTATTAGGGATTAATTGTCATAGTAAGTGGAGATAATATTCAATTTTATCCATCCTCATAAGGATCAAGTGGTTTCATTAGAAGTGAAGATTTTACATGGAGTAGTGAGGAATTAGTGGTTCTTGTTCCTCGGGGATCTCAATGATTCAATAGTATTTTTGGAGATTCTTTGAGTCATGTTATAAAAAGATTTGTTATCTTCAGCTATAAAGTATTCAATCCAATTGGAATTATTTACCCCTCGACAAGAGACATCCAACACAACATTATTTGGAATTAATTTCATGTGCCTTATCTGATATGATTCAGACCAATTTATATATTAGGAGACCATGGAGTTGAATTTTGGGGAGGCTTTTTATTTAATGATCTTGATCACAGACACACAATTTATGTTATAAAATTATTTGAATGTTATCATGAGAGAATGTTATGATGGTATGATGCTGGAGAAGACAATATTTCCTTTAGAGGGGATTCATCATGATTTTTCATACCAAAGAACTATCATCTATGGTTCACCATTTCATAGAGTGAAGGGTTTTAAAATAGCCTAGGGTAGTTCCCATCACTCAACATATCATTTATATAGGAGTATATTCTGTTGAGACCCTACCAATGGGTTAGACATATATTTTCTCATATAGAGACTAATTTATTAGTAGATATAGTTCTCTACCATTTTGAGAGAACAACAAGTGATAGTTGTTCCACATTATGTCCCACAATTTTGTAGTTCCATCAAAGTTAGATTAGAAGGGTTCCCCAGAAGTAGACTATCAGAGAGGAGACATAGTAAGTATTGGACAACCCTATGATTCTAATAATCTACATAGAGTATAACATGTACATTGAGGTTTTCACTATCTTGACTAGTGATTCCATGGAGTTGGGCTTGGTTAGCTACATATTCTGTAGTTTTTATATCATGATGAAAAGGAAATAATTTTATATACAATTAAAATTTTATTACATCATAGTTTTTTTTATTTTTGATGATACACAGTCGTTCATATCACCGTTCAAGGTTCATGATTTGGGACATGAGGTAGAAAGGATTCCAGTTCCAATGTAGTTTATAAAACAATCAGTGATAGAGCATATTTCTAAGAATTATTCGATACAATGAGGTAGTTGGGGTTGAACAACTATTGGGGAGACAACATGAGTTCATAGATATAGCCATACAATATCATCCTCAATATATACTGGATTTATTCAACATAGGACATTAATGATATTTTAAGAGGAATATGTTGTTTTATGATGATGAACAACATTCCTTCATTCTCAATGGTGAGTGAGACTATAGATGGATCAGAGGTGTGTTTCATAATTTTCCTCCTTGATGATAGTGGGGATTTTGAGTTCATTGGATGTTCAACTAATGTTATCTCCCAATGTTGGGGAAGATTACCCTGATATCATTCCCAAGAAGGTTGTTGATTTACCCTCTAGATATATAAATCGAGATTGGAAAATATTCACATATATTTGCCTCACCTATCTCAATGTAACTTTATATCATGGAACCATTTTAGTTATAGATGATACCAGAAATGTTTGATGGTCTATAGAAGTATAGTTTTCTTAATTTGGAATGTAACATTGGATTTCACCAGTACAACATTTAAATAAATAAAAATAATAGTATATTTATATATAATCATTTTATTATGATAAAATAGGTTCCAATAAAATATAATTTCCCCTTAAATGTAATTAACATTTGTTTAATTAGTTGAAATAATCAATTTGGATGATGAAGATTGATTTTTACAAGATACCAATATATATAGGTGATGATGGAAGATATAATAGATACCATTTTTAATGTCATTATAGAAATTAGGAGATCATTTTGATTTCATTAAGAGTGAAAAAATACTATTATTGTTCAAGAGATTGATGAAAACATAGTTTTGTCCGTTCTTGTATAGGATTTGGGTTGTTTTAATCGTTGAAATAATTATGTAGTCTGGATTTATGGATGAGAACACAAATAATTTTTATGTAATTTTGGGATTTCTTCATAATCAATAGTCATTCAGGATGTTATTGATATATGTGTTCTTCGACCATGTTATTCATTTATTGGGTTATGTTTTTCTTCTATGTTGAATAACCATATGTCCTTCCAAGAATGAACCATTCATTTATTCATTATCACCCATGAATGTTACATTGGTATGGAGTTACCTTTGTCTTACAGGCTATTATAGGTATTTTATATTAATATTCACATAGATTATGAATCATATGATAGGATTGAGACGAAAGGATCGACTATTCTTCTGAAATAACTAATAGAGGGATTCTTTTTAAAATCAAAAGTATAAGTTTACTGGGGATCATGTTCTTAATTATCTACAATATGAACTATAGTTTTAGGATTATTATTAAAATTTGTGTATTGAATTGGGAAGTGTGTTTATTCACATGAGATAGATTATTGAATATGGGTATCATCAGTTCATTCCAAATGATAGTAATGATAACACTAATGATTTCATGATTGTTAATGTTTTTTTCCTTGGTATTGTAGTAGTATTACCTCATCATGGATTATTATATTGTTTTCACCAGTCATAGGATCATGATTTCTGTATTCACTAATCATATTAAAAACATGAAACAATTATTCTTTATTTAATTATATTTTGAAATAAATTTTATGACTTAATATGAATTTTTTATATTTAATATTATAGTTGATGCATGGAGTAAGAATCCATGTTTTGTTACCATGAATTATTATAAGGATCCTTAGTGGGTGATGTAATAACCCTATGTGACATATCCTCACATGGGATAGGATAATGAAAAAGGTTGTATTTTTTGTTCAAAGTCCATTATTATTTTTCATTATAGTTGGATGAATCTATTGGGGTATTCCAAGGTAGAGGTCTTGAGAGACCGAGTATTCTATAGATATTCCCCTTATTGTTGATTTTAGGGAGAATAACACCGTGTGTTATTTAACAAAAGGATTTTTCTTATTTTAGTGATGTTATAGGTGGTTTTTTATGAGTTATAAATATCATCATTAATATTATATCATAGTGTGATGAAGATGTACGAAAATTTGAGATGTTAGTTTTTATGTCCTTAGTTGAAGTTTTTAGTTGGGGAGCATATTTCAAAATATTTAGCCAAGAAGAAGGGGAATGCTGAACAAGGCATTAAAAAATGTTTCAACCAGATATAAAATATTCCCTAATGGATTTGGGATGAAATTTATATAGGCATTATCCTGATTTTACCTCTAGATTAGGAGGATATGATTCCATATGACTGATAGAAGGCTATTTGAAATTGTCCCCTCACTTTGTAGAGTCCAATAAATCATGCATTGTTTTGGTTTTTTGAGGTATTATTTAGTGGAGGTATTAACTCTTATCATGATAATTATTGAAAATATAGTGCATCGATTGGTATCAATCATACTTCAAGATCTTATTTGTTCCTTAACATTGATTTCCATTAAGTGAAGGATGTTGGAATATAGCTGAAAATCTAAACTCCAAAGGACATGATGTGTTTTTATGTCTTTGATTTAGGTGGTTTACAAATGCAGCACCGAACATTGGTTAGGATTTCATATAATAACATATTATATTCCACAATTATTATACAAAAACATGATGATTAAAATTATCAATAGTGG
Organism: Viscum album; assembly: GCA_963277665.1. Taxonomy (NCBI): domain Eukaryota; kingdom Viridiplantae; phylum Streptophyta; class Magnoliopsida; order Santalales; family Viscaceae; genus Viscum; species Viscum album. The sequence continues at coordinate 1,643,664,723 of OY728141.1, read as the reverse complement.
GAATATTTAATGTGGTAAAATTGTGTTGGTGACTAAGAAATTATTTGTTTAGAGCTTGTAAAAATAAAAATAGAGATGGTTCATGTGATTTTTCATCGGATTAAGGGAGTGAACGATCATGATATGTCTTATCATGAAAATCATATAAAACCTATGGTGTTTAAAGATAGAGATCATGTGTTCCTCAAGGAAACTCCTCATCAATAACAGTGAAGATTTGTTAGTGGGCGTAATCTTTATTCCGAGTTTTTCGGACATTCAATGTGTATCTCATATTTGATATATGGTGTATTAGATAACATTTATACCATATATGATCTAGATATATGAAGGATTACATGTGGATTATCTTTATCATTGTCATCATGAGGAGTATCACGTCATCAATTGTGATAAGATTGATGTTTATGACTATATAATGTTTAAGGAACAACCTATGGGAATTCAACACATCTAGGATAATGTGGTATATAATTGTTTTAATCCTTTGGTTTATGTCTTATGATAATATAATTTCAGGGATGAGAGTACTAGGAAAAGTTATTCAAAAATATGAACTCAATTTTGGATTATATTTGATGTTTATCTCTTCTTTTGATTCTATTTTTATGGTTGTCGACCTTAATTTTGTTTTCTCTTCATTGATGCCAATTTTTTGGCTTTACTCATGTTTGATATGTATCTCTCCTGGGAGAGTGTTTGGGATCTAGTCATTAGTGTTGGTAGTTTTGATACTTTTTCCTCTAATTGATGTAGTTTTTCTCCTCTAATTTAACTATTATTGAGAGGTAACTTAGGGGGTGGATATTTTGATGACCCATTTCTATATACCACCCTTCATGATTGGTTTCAATTCTTTTGGGAATGAATTTTTATAGGTATCTAATGTAAATCTGAAAATCATTTAGCCCATCCCTTACCATGTTTCAAAATCTGACAGTGTTCAGAGGAAGTAAATAGTGGGTTTGGTGGTGTTTTTGAGATGTAATTATATTGAAGGACATTTTCACAATGTGAACTGTAGTTCATAACATGAGAGTGATGTTTTAGTCCAAATAATAAATTTTTATCCTTATAATGGTGGTTTTCAGGTTGTGATTCATGACCTGATACATGGGTACATGAAAATAAATGCTGTAGGAAATTATTTGATTAATGCAACCATAAAAATCATATTTTATGCATAATTTACATGACATGAGTTGATCTAGGTTTATTGGATTGTGGTTATAAATTATTTTGCGAGTCATAAAACATGAACCACTCTCGACGTGAATTACACATTTATTTCATAAATTAGTATCTATTGGTGTTCCTATAAATATCATCACATAATTGGGTTTTCCTAAATACTATCAAATATATATAATCATAGGATACAAGAGGTGATCTCTTTAGGAATTTCAAAACCATTTAAATATGTTATAATCCATTAATTCCCATGTTTGAACCATGGAAATCCAAGGCATATTTTCTCACTTACTTTTGACATTATTATCATTTTTTATTTTCATTCATCTCATTATATATATCTAGGTTATTTTAGTTGAAAACGTTTATTCTTATGGGTTTATTTTGATGTATTTTTGTACGGTGTCCTTGTAAGAAGTTTTATTCATTTTGGAGGAGGAAAGTAGAGACATGTGTTGTCATTCAGTTATCTTTTATAGAACATTGAAATCTTTATGGTAAGGGATTCATTGATTATCCAATTATTATTAAAATTTTATTATAATTTTATAATACTTAATTTCTTTATGTGGTGGTGGAAATGGCATTAAATGATATTAAAATTTATGAATGATTGAACTTGGTTACGGTTGTCACGATCACAATTTCTACAACTAATATAATGGGTTTCATCATGATTTGAAAGATATCTTATTATCTATTATTATTATTTTCATTAGATAATTTTTAAATAGAAAGGATGAGTAATGAAATAATTGTAATTTTTTGGATATGTAATTAAAAAAGGCTTATATTAAATATATTTTATTCTTTAATATTTGAAGAAACTAGAATATATCCTTTGAAACATGAATAAATATCATATTTATTTTAGAATCTAATATCATAGGTGACATGTGGTCATAAAATTGGGTAAATAAATATATTAATCCACTTTGTAAATGAACAAATTGTTATTTATAGATTAATTTTGGGTTTGAGTGAGCTTCATTACTTGTAAATATGGGTTTCCTTGTTTTTAGGGCCAAGATTCATAGTTGAATATTGTGGCTTTCATACTACCTTGTGTGTTTTCTGTTGATGTGAGAATTTATATTCAATGTGATGTGATCTTGGGAGGGATTATGGTATATGAGGCATGGTAATGGAGCCTTGTGTTTGTTGTAGTAATTAATTACTAAGATGGTATGATCGATACTGAGATCTATATAGATATTCATGGTGATAGAAACTGTTGTTTTGTAGATAACATCAATACTGATGGAACATTTTAGAGATTGTATTTCTAATATTTCTTATAAATTTTTTGATTCTTGTTTGTAATGTTATTATTTTACTTTTTTATTGAAGATTATCTTGTTTACCTACATTCCATTCCCTATAACTTTCAGTAGACAAGATTTTATAGATTCGAATCACCTTTTTATGTTAACATTATGGGAGTCCAAGAGTACCTTTAATAATTTAAATATAATGAATAACAAATGTTTTATCCCGTAGTTTTAGTTCTTAGAATAATGTTGCAATTTATGATAATCTTGAGAAATAGTTGGATTATATTTTTTCTTCTTGGAGGGAATGGAAATTAACAAGTGGGGATAATAATATAATTATAAAAAAATGTTAATGATAAATTGAAGGAATCAACAAAAAGTGGAATGTTTAATTAATTTAAAAAACATTGTCTTTATTAATTATTATATGAATATTATATATCTACTTAATAACCAAAATTATCGAGTTTTAGATTACGGAATGATCTAGGTGATCCTAATACTAGATTAATGGCTATTGTGTGGTTTTTAGGTATATTATATCATGTATATTTTGTGTTTTTATTATCCAAACCAATAATGTTGGTAGGAAAACTAATACCTAGTGAATAGTAAGGGTTTATCTTCCCCAACATATTTGTTGGCCAGGAGTAGAAGGATGACTACTCCACTATTTCCCACTCACATTTCTTGGTAATATTAGGTTATAAATGTGTGATGGTTATCAATCCTATATATGTTTTTAGTGGAATATAATATAATCTTGGTTAATTAATATATATCAATCTCCCTATATAATCTAATATTTATTATTATTGGTATGTCATGTATATCATGTAATGTATTGATGTATAATACATGACATATATATAGTGCTCGCTCTTAGGAACTACTTTGTTACTATTTGGAGATGTGGATTGGGTTGATGAGATGATGTGGTACAAACGGTGAATGGGATGTAATGATACTATTTCATACACATGTTTCTTGTGATTTTATTTTATACTAGGTTTATTATTGACGAATAAATTTTTCATTGAGACAGATCACGATGTTTGATGTTGGGATAGAGAGACAAACGAGTGGGGAAGTGGTAGTAGTGTGACTTATTTTTATATTATTTTATATAATTTGTTTTCAGTGATACATGGTTAGAGATATCCATACAGAGGTTGGGACTATAATATACAATCATAGGTGATGTGTTTTAATATCTTTCCATTCACAAGGATTTAATATGCTTTCATTACCATTTTTATAAGTGTATTTACTGAGGATCCTTCCTAAAAGACATATCATGATCATTGTACATCCATATAATATATTGTTAAATTCCTTAATTTATGGATGGTCATTGGACTAGAAATTAATATCTCATAGGTATAAATCAACAATTTTATGGTCATTTTGGATACTTCCAACAAAATTCTTCAAGATGTGTCTTTTTCTAATAGTTTTCAGATTTATGAAATTACGTGCATATACCCGGTTTTTTAGCTTTATAATGATAAGGATTTGTTGGGTATTTTTTTCATATATATAAATTCTCATATGTTAGATGGTATAGGATCCCATATATTTTATGAAATAACCTCAGTTCATGTGTCCCGCTCATAGACTTTTGGAGAATGTCATCAGGCTTTATTATATTATTTCTCTCATTGTTGACCCTAGAGGGGTACCTTTGGGAGAAGGGGTTCATGATACCTAAAGAACTAAAATTATATTTTAATGGGTCATGTTATCTATAAGTCACAATTTATATCTCAAAATCTTTATGAAAACAATATTGGTTTTAACAAGTTATCCAATATGGATAAATATAAAAAATTAATCTCTAAAATTTATAATGGTCAAAATAATCCACTCCATAAATAGTTATCCTTAAGAATCCTATAAAAAATGTCTTCCCAAATTGGGATCCAAGAAATACAATATACATGTTAACCTATTTATTCCATGATCAACTTTAACAATTATCCTTAGACAACATGCATTATCTTAAAATGTCAAATAACAAACATGTGAATACATTGATCATATATTCTCCTCAAAAATGATAATAACCTGATTTATTATAAAACCATAATGAATTCATATGTTCTTATAAAAATAAAATCCATTAATGGTTAAAATATAAAATCATATACTATCCATTATATTCTATAAATCTATAAATTCAAAAAAATTCAATCACAAATCAGTTCATTATAAAATTTCTATTCATTTTAAATGTCACCAATACTGTTAAATTTACATTATAAATTTTAATCACCTATTAATCCCAACTAATATTTATCATCTCATTATTAGACACATATTATGGTCAATTTATCCATCAATCGTGTTTTTTCACAACAAATATCAACATACCACAAAATCAATTTTTTGGGGATATTTGTGCCTTTCAATATATTCATTAAAATACATAATGAAAGGAAATTTCTGAAAAAACATGGATGTTTTCTAACTCATATATCTATAATATAATTTTAAAAACAATCTGATAAGATAAAACATGAATTTTAATAATAAGAAACATCCACCATTCCTTTTTAATGAGAGGAAGAACATATTACATTTCATTTCCTATGCATTATACCTTTGATTAGGAAATGGAATTTGATAATTCCAAATTCCTCCACACATTATACATTTAACTATAAATAGTAACTTTTGATGATAATAATTTTTATCTATCAGACTATTCATCTATGATATTCAATTACATACATTATTTCCTTCATTTCCACACATAAAACACCTTATCATTCCATTGATAAATTTTCTGCACTCTTATTCGCACATACATGAAATATTTTAAGATAAAATATTTTCCCTTCATGGTCTTCATCAACAAAACTCCCATGGAAAAAAAATTTCTGCAATTAATTGTGATTGAAAACGCACCCATATTGAGTTTGTTAATAATATAATGAGACAGTTGGATTAAAATACTCACTGGATTTCACATTGTAGCCATTGATTCATTAGGTTTTTTATGAGTTTAATCATTCACTATTTCCTTTAATTCTGCATCAACCAGAATCCTAATGTTTCTAACCATTGAATAAAACCGAAAATCTTTGTGTGAGAGATAGTATTCATAGTGAGATGTTAACTAAACATAAAAACCCATTCATTGGATATATAAATTAGGACTCGTTAATTTCAATATATAAAACATAACTCAACATAGTTCATCAATGTTATTCATCTATTCATATCAATATTATTTGTTCTATAATTAGAATCTAAACTGAACAAATAATATCCACTGAGTGTTTCTATCCAGCTGTGCAGTCTTCTACCCAATCATTATACACTGATTACAATTGGTTTAATACACAATATTCCTTATTTAGAGTAGTTAACCATAGGTGATTCTATTCCATATCCATGACCAATATTTAGTTTCAAGAATGGTATTTATTTTTCAGAAAAAATAAACAATCTATACTTTATAAAAGATTCCGGATGTTATATTGTACATACATTTTCCTTTACTACTTATTTTCAATTTTTTGGTAACCATAATATCCAACGATAAACTAATACCATCTCAAATAACAACTGAGGGGACACAAAATTTAAAAAAAAATATAATTTATTATATAAATATTCATTAAATATATATATAAATTTTTTTTTAATAGTATTGGTTTTGTGTATTTTTAGACTAGATTCCATGAATGATATTCAACATCTACAACAACAATCTAATCACATTGTACAATAATTATTCATACCCAACATAAAAAAATATTTTCATAACATGGGGAAGGAAAAATAATAAATGGTTAGTCTAGATACTCAACATGGGTAAATATAAGAGATATACATCAATGAATATAAATGATAATAATACAAAAATAATGGTATGATAACATGATCAAAGAATACATTAGTCATGCCCAATCTATCAAAGATCATATGTCATAAATTTTGGAATATGTATTTATCTTAACAAAATAGAGAAGTCATAAATGTGTTTGACTACCTATTTCCATATCATAAAAATTTAATATGAAACAACCAAAATATTTTAACATTGTGAACATCTATAAAAAGTATCAAGTTCACTAATTATGTTAATGATGATAAATAACTTCATTTCATTTTCTATGGACCTAAAAAATGGTACATATATAATTACATGTATAAGATATCTAGTTCCATGAAAAACATATGGAAATTAAACCAGGTCAATGCATTCAGCTTTGAACTTGAAATCTTGTTCAGGAATAATATATTTTTCTCATGATTTATCTATGCTTACCAAATTCTTTAGGGGGATATAATGGTATAACCATTCAAATAATCATAATCCATTCATATGAATATCCTGAATAATATTTATATTTTTTTATGAAAAATTCCTTTGAAGATAATTGATTCAATTAGACTTCATCACTATAATCATAAACCATTTAAAAAAAGTACATTGACAGTATAATAGATTCATATCCCCATTAAAGCAAAAGTAAAATAAAGGGATGTTATTATATATGGAATATTTCATTAAAAGTCCATTGGAATATTCCATGGGGAAAATAAAATTTCTCTTTTTCAATCATGTATTTAATATCCAAACAATTCTAAAATATTATGTAATATGGGTTATTTGAAAAGAGACATAGTAAATAATAATGGAATATCCAAATCATTAAATGGTCATTAGCGTATGGAATTTAAGTCATGATTTAATAATGAAAATAAATATTCTACTCACACTAATGGTAAAAATAAATAGTTTAAAAAATGTGAGGATTAATATTTGTAACCCTTTATGTTAAAATTAATACATGGGTAAAATGTATCAAAAAGAACTATTATAAATAAAATTTCTCTTGCATTTTTATAAAATGTTATATAATATAATATGGTTATAGAAAACACATGAACAAGTTTTTTCATATTATTCCCATTCAATTTAAAAAATATATGCATTATTACCATTGATAATATTTCAGTTGATCAATGATCACATGATTAGCATAAATATAGGGGTTTAACATGTCTAATTTTCACATAAAACGGAAGTTATTCCCTCAACGACGTGGATCATACTATATGGAAGAACATTATCAGATCTTTTGATAGAGAAAACTTTTTTGGGATTTTCCCTTGACCAAGACTAAGCTGAGATCCAACAACAAAAGCTTGAGTAAACAATGTTTATGAGAGATGTTCGAGCTCTTTGAGATCACATCCCAAACCATGTTTGCTGAATAGCCCCATGAAATTCCCAACATCACGCAGCATACTCAAAAGGTATTTTTGTGTGTATTAAACAAATATGTAACAAGACCCTAGCAATATGAGTTTGTAAATAAATTTTCAATGAATAATTAATATATTTTCATTTAATTATTATTACTTCCAATTCAATAAAACAAAAATAACATTTCTCCTTAATATTCTAATTCAATTAAGAAATATATTTTGACGATTAATGTATCTTAAAAAAAATTAATAATATTTTATTAATAAATATATTTTATTAAAAATAATTGATAATTTAATTTTTATGATGTCAAATTTTATTTCTATAATGGATAAAAATGTTATTTAAAAAAACCAATCATTTTCAATAAAAAAAATTTTACATTAAAAGTGAAAATTTACATATATAGAAAACAATTAACATTAGGAAATTATTATTTTTGAAATCAAGATGACAAAATAATCTAAAGGTAAGTTTTACATAATTTTTTCAAAAAGTCAAAAATTTAGTTAAAAATTAAATACTACATAAAAATACTTTTTTAATGACATAAAAATGAACCAAAAGTGACATAATAAGAAAAATAAATAAGATCCATGTCCAAATATTTGTTTTAAATATAAAATAATGTTATTTTTAGTTTATTTGATTTATTTTGTAAAGCTATTTTTAATCTTCAAAGACTTATGATTTAATTTATTAATTTAAAATCATCTCATTATGAGTGTGGCTCACCTCTACATCACAAAGGGTATTATTTTAATAATCTTAAACTATTACCTTATAAAATTATTAAAACCACTCTTATATGGAAAAATACATCATCCAAAATTATTGGACAGTTTGTGGTTTTTGAAATTTAATTATGTACAATGAAAAACACAAACAATAAAGAAATATATATCTTTCCCTATAAAAACCATCTAATATCCCATTTCTCTTCAATAAAAATATTTATAGAACGTTTTAACTCTACCCTCTACTACCTAGAATCCTCCCAAGGCTCACACATTCTTTCAAGAAGACCCCCAATCTATTAGAGTCACACACTAATGTAAGGGTTGTTCCATTCTCTTTTATTAGGTCTCCCTTTTATATTATGTCTTTCACATTTCATTTGATTGTAATGGAATTTGATATTACATATTCCCATTACCTTTCATTTTATTTATAAATTATTCTATCATACTATAACTCTTATTAATTGTCCCATAATCCTTTATGTACACTTGTTACCAAGCCGAAATTTCATGAGGGTTCTATTCTCTATTCATGTTTCTTCCTTACCTTATATATTATATTTACAAATTTCTAATTTCAAAATATTATTTTCCATATACCTATTACTAACATTTTTTTTTCAAATTAATCTAAACCCCTTTCACATTCATCAAATATTTTTATTAATTTTTATGTAATGTCGTTATGCTGCTGAAATTTAGCCATGATTTTTCATGAAAAAACAATTGTGTAGGGAATACCATGCTTATTATTCTACCAATCATATTAATCTTTGTTCAAATAAAATTATTTATTGGGTATTTACATGTATGTAATAAACATTACATGATCATGAAATAAATTATGTTGATGAATTAATCCATGTCGAATTATCTATGTGTCGGACTTATGCATTATAATGAAATTAATAAGAATGGTGCACCCAGATATCACTCCAATGGATTGTGTAATGATTAGTATCACGACATGTCATGTTTTGAGAATGGTGTAGCTTATTCCATTAGGTTAGTTTTTACACCATGATGTTTGGAGGTTTATCCATCATTTATGTTCATGATTCAATGTTTAATGTTGTTTCCATATTTCCTATATTATAATTATCATAATATATCATGACTTATTTTTACTATTCATTTTGTTCCTAATTTATATGCATGTTGTCTAATATTTACCACATACTCCATTTTTATTCCTTTAATTCACTTTATATATCCCACAATCTTCTGTAAATCCGTAATTTATCCTATGTAGATTCATTTTCAGAGGAGTATTTTGAGAATTTTAATGAAGTTTTCAATAGAGCATGTTTAAGAAGTTTTTAATAATGTTGTTGTATACAATGTTCCAGATGTTATGTTGTATACCTAATTCCAAAAGACACAATACTTATTTATATTTAAAGTTTTATTTATTATAATTTTATATAAAAAATAATTTATTTGTCTTTAATAAAGAGATTGGATTTTATAGTTGGTATCAGTGGAAATGTTTATTCATTTTTGGGATTTGGAATAGAGAACTCTAGAAAAAGTCATAAGGATAACAATAATTATAAGAAAAAATACTTAAAATTTTTTAACAATAGTTTATGTGGTTTTCAAGAAAATACATCCCTATAAGGATACTAAAAGTGGATTTTGTTCTATAATAGATATACTTAGGAGTGAAAACCACAAAAAAGTGTTCTTGGGGAGACTCGGGGTGACTTGGTACACAAAAATGAGCCTTACTACGCTAATAGTTTGGCACTCTAAAGGGTTATTATTAGGAAAATACATAAGATCATTATGAACCATTATTAAGGGAACAGAAAAATTTCCATAAAAATATATGTTATGAAATAGATCATTGATAACATAGATTAAATCCTTGAAAATTAGATGCTAAAAAGATAAATTTAGATAATAAATTACCCCATTAGTGTCATTGGATTCCCCTTTATGTGTTTAATTGTTTAAAATACTAATCCCAATTTTTTCTTTTATTACATCAAATGGCCAGGAAAAAGGGAGATCAGGTAAAAATTCAATGTGACAAGAATTGTGATTACAACCCTAATGAGATACCCAATCTTATGGGAGAATTAATCACAAAAATTCTCACGATACTATTTTTGTGGACCCTGGTTCTGAATAGATACATAGATTAAAAGTAGCACCCAATCCGCCCTAAGAGAGGACAAACCACAATTGAGTGATTCATGTGACAAATGCCTCCTACTTTCAATGGATAATAAGACACATTAACCATTGATCAACAGATTCACTCCATTATGATGATTTATTTTCCCTTCACTTTTCTAAGTAAGAGATGGTTCTACTAGCTATTTATCATATAATGGGAGAAGTTAATCTGTGGTGGGAATTGATCATGGATTAAAATCCTGAGGAAGAGATCAAAGTTATCATGTGGAATTAATTCCATTAATTAATTTTTGATAAATATTTTCCTAAAACTCTCTATCTAAAAATGGAATGGTATTTCTTCACGCTAAAAAAAAGACGATGAATCATTTAGGGAATAAAAGAAAACTTCAAAATACATGCATGATACGTCTTCAACTTTGTTGTTATGCCCAAATATAAGGTTGGAAACTTATTGGTGGGATAAAATCTAGTTTATAAAAATACATTGTGATTCACTACATTTATTTCTATGAAGAAAGGCTCAGATGTCCTCTTAAAGTCAAAATAGTTATTAGGGACTCCTAAGGGAATTTTATGTATAAGAAGCATAATGTGGAGTTTAAATTTGGTTATATGATGGAGAAATATAACAGTTCTAAGAAATTTCAGCATTATACTTTTCAAATGTGTATAGATAAGAAATCCAGGAATTTCCTGGGGGGAATTATTTAAGCAGTGGGAGGAGGAAAAATTACTAACAATTTCCAACTAGAGAACCATGCTAATGCGATAGAGGAAAGAAATACTCTAGTCAGCCCTCAAATCCTTATTCATTACTAAAACAAAAAAACTAGGGAACTTCTCAAACCATTTCCATAATAGAAGGGGTTTTTTGGGGTAACCAACAACCTCCCTGGAAGAAAGGGGAGATTTTTCCATCACCACCACTGATGTGAATCCTAAAAATTTAGTGGTGATAACTATTCATGTTAATTATTAATGAATTAAAAATATAATATTTTATCATGGCCCAAGGAATACCTTCATATAAAAAATTTATATTATAATAATTAAAACACCACTACAATTTATTAATGTTTATATGTATTTGAAAACAGAAAATGGGTAAATTATTTCATCCCAATGTTATAACTCCTCTCCTATCACAAATTGTGGACTGTACTTCCCAGCGAACCTTGTCATGTATCCTTTTCTAGAATTTGTTGCAATTATTGACATGGATTTTCTTTCTCAATATTGAGCCAACATCAATTACCATGATAATTAAATCACTTTCTATTAGATGACCCAACCCATGATTGTGTACAAGTGTGAGGAGGAGGATAAATCTTCTTTAACACTGTCATCTCAAGAAGGAATATTATTTTCCTATGATAAATTGCATCTAGAAAAAATGAAAGAGTCTTTGAAAATGATTATCCTCGAATACATTCCTTTTAGGAGGGAATTCCCAAATGTGTTTCTTAAGTAATTTTATAGTCTTCCCCCTTGAAGGGATGTTGAATTTTCAATAGACCTTGTACTTGAGGTGTTGTCCATATCAAAGATACTATATATGATGGTGATGGTTAAACATTGTGTCAAAAAGAAACAACTAATAGATAACATGGTAAAATGATTTATATGCCCAAGTGATTCACCATGGGGTGCACCAGTTCTATTTGTCAAGAAGATTTTTGGGTCAATTCATATTCGCATCGATTTCCATGAGGTCAATAAGATCACGATAAAGATAATGTATCTTATACCCTGGATACATGACATGTTCAATAAGTTATGTAGAGCACAATAATTCTTCAATGTGGATTTTCGATCCGGATATTATCAATTATGAGTGAAGAAGAAATATATACCCAAGACATCATTTGATACAATGTATGGGCACTATGAGTACATAGTCATTCCATTAAGAGTCACTAATGATTCAGAAATATTTACTGATTTTATAAATAGAGTCTTTAGAGATTACATAATTTTTTTTTGGTTGTATTTATAGATGATGTTGTAATATTATTCAAAATCATGGATGAGTATTAGGAGAATTTGAAAACAAATGCAAATATATTATGAATGGAGAAGCCTTATTCCAAGTAATATTTTTTATTTCTAGTAGAATAATGTTTCATTAAATGGGAAGACCGTCCCATGAAATGAAATATATGAGGATACTTCAAAGAAAAAATAATCTTAAGGATTCCTTAGGAGAACATATGTGAAAAATATACATATTTTCCTTGTTATGGATGGGTATTTTTTCTAATTTTTGAGAAATTTATCACAATTGACAAACTCTCTTACAAAGATTACTCATAATGGAGTCATGTTTTCTTAGAATAATGAATGTGAAGAAATCCTCAAGCATTTAAAAAGGAGTCTTATTACTACCTCTATGGTCACACTACCCACATGTGGATAACATTTCATAGTATTCAACGATGCTTTGAAAAAGTGATTGGGATGTGTGTAAATGAAGAATGATAAGTAATTGACAACACCAGAAGATAAGTCAATGTTCATGAGAAATACTATCCCGCATATGATATGGAGTTAGTAGCTATGATATATGCCTTGAAAATTTGGAAATATTATCACAATGGGGAGAAGTGTGAAATATATACTGATCACAAGAGCTTGAAATATATATTCACACAAAAAGAGATTAATATGTGCCATCAATGATGGTTAGAGATGATCAATGACTATGAATACTAAACTCACTACAATCCTGGTAAAGAGAATGAAGTTGAATATTCTCTAAATTTAAAGGATCAATTTTTTTTCATTTTTGAGAATTCAGAAGGATCCAATCATCTTTGAATCGAATATGATGGACATTGAAATCATAAAGGAATGAACATAATCAATCCTTTCACAAATAATTTCTCAATATTATCTTCTTTAAAGGTTAAAGGATGTTAAATAATACGAAATGTGAATTATAAAGAAAGCAGAAACTATAAGAAAATGGAAATACTTGGAGATTGATATTAATGAATAATGAATTGTGAGATTTTGGTCAGGATTATTTCTTCCTTAAAATTCTACATTAAAGAAGGAACTATTGGATGATACACATAGTTAAACTTTTTCCATTCACCTATAAATCAAAAATATGTATCAAGATCAATGGGAGAACAATTGGTGGGACAACATGAGAAAGGGTATCAATGAGTATATAAAAAAATTCATAGTCTGTCAGCAGGTGAAATATTAAAGGAATAATTATAAGGTGGTGATGAAATCATTAACCCTAAAAACATGGAAATGAAAAACATCATCATGGTCCATGACACCAAATATTCAAAAATACCCAAATAGAATAATGATATCTGGGCTGTTATGGATTGTCTGAAAAATAATAAACACTTGATTGGGATTTTATAAGGATATCTCACTTAGAAGAAATTCATAGATAAACATCATAGAAGTGGTGAGGCTTCATCGAGAACCCAGTCAATTTTTTTTATCGATATTCAACATTCACCACTATGTTATGGAAAATTCTCCTGCATTCTCTAAACATTGAGATGAAATTCAGTACGGCTTATCACACTTAAACTAATAGAAAATCATAGTGGTCTATCGAAAAATTTGAGGATATGTTGAGAGCGTGATGAATTGATATTAAAGGAGAATGAGACCAAATTTTTTTCCCCATTGAGTTCTCTTAGAATATGATTATCTACACCAACATTCAAATGGGTCCCTATAGATCCATTTTATGGGATGAGGTGGAAAAAACCTATATGTTGGGATGGCATTGGAGAAGAATCACTATAATATAATGAATTGGTTGAAGAAATATGAGAGAAAGTTAAATCTATTCAATAGCACATCAATGCTGCTCAAAGTCGATAGAAGAGCTATGATCAAATTCATTGACGACACCTAGAGATTGATGTTAGAGATAGGGTATATCTTTGAATATATCTATGGATGAAGGTAATGAGATTTGGGAGGAAGGAAATTCTTATTCCATTGCAAATAAACCCTTTTTATATCATTGATCGCATCAGAGTAATGGGATACAATCTCAAACTCCATAGAACCCATATGATGTACATGATATATTCCATGCATCCATGTTGAGAAAGTATATACGTTTACCCTAACATGTACTCAATCCAATGGTGGAATCTTTAGATAATGACCATTACTATGAAGATTATCCAATGAATATTATAGATTATAAAGAAAAATATAGATGAAATAAGACAATACCCCATGTCAATGTGTTGTGAAGAAGCTAAAAGTTTGAATAAGAAACATGGGTAATAGAGGAAGTGATGAAGCAGATATTACATCATTCCTTTAAGTGTGGGAAAATAAAATTTTTAGGGAGAAATTTTTAAGGGGGGAGATTTTAATGACTCTATAAATTGTAAATAAAGTATTCCTTTCATTTTTATTTTATGAATTATTATATAATACAGTTATAGAAAACACATGGACACATAATTTTTATTATTTTTCCCATTAGATTTAAAATTCCTTTATGTATAATTTTCATTGATAATATAGTCATTGAATAGTGATCACATGATTAGTATAAATATAGTGGTTTGAAAAATCCAATTGTCACAGACAAAGGAAGTGTTGACCTTTACCAGTAAGTTGATACCCTATGATGCTTATTTATCAAATCATTCGAGGGAGGTACAATTTATTGGATTTTAACTTGACCAATCCCAAAATGGTATATAATAACATAATAATGGCTGAACCCATTTACAAGATATGTTCAAGCTCATCAATATCACGACCCAAACCATGTTTGCGAAACCACCTCATGAATGTCCCACAATAGTGCACCTTACCAATAGTTATTATATAGTGCATTAAAATTATAGGAAACAATACCCTAGAAAAAAGAGAGTGTATATTAATTAATATAGAATAATAAATATATGTCTATATTATTATTGTAACATTGTAAATTATTTTTAATTTTGATTCAATTAAACACAAATACTATTTTTGTTTAATAATCAAATTTAATTAAGACATCTATTCTTATAAAATATTGGAAATCTGAATAAATAATATTTAAATACAATATTACTATTAAATATATTTTTTAAATAAAAATTATCATATAATTTTTATTAAGTGAAATGAAATTTCTATAACGTCTCAAAATTTTTACTTTCAAAAAACACATCATTTTCAATAAATGTTATTTTTTATTTTAAAAGTGAAAAAAACATATTTATAAAATAATTTATTAAAGATGAATATTATTTTTTGATCAAATATTTAAAAATTGTTCAATGGTAATTCATTCACTAATTTTTGTGACCTTTATATTTTCACTTAAAAATAAAATACCTTATAAATATATATTGTGTTTTATGACATCATGACGCACCGAAAGTTATGTAATGAGTTTTATAAATAGGATCCATGAGATAATATATGATTTCCCATTAAAATAATTTATGTTTACATTTATTTTTTTTGTATATCCATTATAAATCCTCCATGACATATAATATAATTTATGATAGTAAAATAATTTATTTAAGAGTGTGTTTCACCACCTTATCACCAAAGATAATATTTTTATATGTTTGGACCTTGGACATATAAAATATTTAAAACCACACCCCTTTTGATGAATCTATGGGGAAAACCATGGAATTTTTAGTGGTTTTGGATATTTTATTAAATACAAGTCAAACCCAAATAATAAATAAATCTCCCCCTTTTACTATATAAACCCACCCATGATCCCATTTATCTTCACTAAAAATCCTTTTATCACTGCCTTACACTTCCCTAAACTTTATATATTCCTCCGATGGCACCGCTAAACTTTCAAGAAGTCTATCCTATGTCATTATAATCACAATCTCAACTAAGGGATCATTCACACACCTCTTTTAGCAGGTACTCCTTTTATATTATGAATATTACATTTAATTTAATAATTCTGGGATATTATATTCGATATTACTCATAAATACCATTTTATTTGTAAATTATGAGTTATTATTTTCACTATCATTAAGAATTACATGATCATTTATGTTCACTAGTTACCATGATGAAATTTTGTAATGATTTGTTTTTTTATTCATGATTTTTCATTACCTTATGATTTTTATATCAAGATTTATTATGTCGGGATTTTATATTACATGTCCCTATTACTACAAATATTATTTACATAAAACTAATTACCCATTTATCCCTCATCAATAATTTTTATGAATTTTGAAGTAACATTGACATGTTTCTGAAATTTCACTATGATTTTCGGTTCCAAAAAATATATCTGGTGAATATCATGCCATTTATTCAATCTAGGCTATTCTTCATTATGCACATATACTTTTTGATTGGGGACCTAAATGTACTGTGTCTAAAATATTTTATCAAGGAATAAATTATTATTATGAATGAATCCATGTTGTATAATCTTTATGTGACACATAAGAATGATAATTAAATGACTATGATGGGTGCACTAAAATATAAATATAAAAAATTGGGTAATGTTTAGTATCCTGTGATTTTATGTTTGGAAATGTTTGTACCCAATTAAAATATAGAAAAGTATCCCCATGAAGTCTTCGTGGTTTTGACTTGACATGTATCTATGAATTAGTTTTTTGGTTGTCTCCACATATCTCATGTTATGATTATCATGCTATATCATTCTTTATTATTTAGGATTATTTTATTCCTAAATGATATTTCTATTTTATAACATGTATCATATAAGATATTTTTATTCCATTATTGATATGTATTGACCACCAATTTCTTATGTATATCTCTAGGTTATCCCATATAGTTTTAAGTCATATGGAGTATTTTTACCATGTTAATGATATTTTCAATAAAGCATGTTAAGGATTTTTTTAGTAATGTTGTTGTATCCCATGTTCAAGAGGTTAGTTTATCTATATAATTCCCAAAGACACTATACTTATCAATCATCGGGGAAGTATAATGTGTGATTTTATGAAATAAATCTATTATTAATGTGTAATAAATAGTATTTTTGTTATATTGAATAATTAATTAAAAATAATTTAAAAAAAGTAAAAATATTCTTGAAAAAATATTATAAAAAACGGATATGTTATAATATTCATTTTTGTCAAATGTGGAGAAATTAGCCCATATTTCAAGAAAGAATTTTGTGAACTATTTTGAGAACAAAGTAGTAAAAAATGATACAAAACATCGCAATTATATAAATTTCATGTTAATAATACAAATCAATGGGTTTATCATATATTGATCAAATAATTTCACAAAACAAAAATTCAGGTATAATAAATCCTGATTAAGATTTGGTTGAAACATAAATCCCTCTCCCAATGTCTGTTCATGAATTGTACATGTACAAATATCATATATAATAAATATATAGTAATAATAAATATATTTAATAACTATAATAACAAATATACCCCCAAATATGATTTAATACTAACATATAATCACTCATTTATCAACAATTATTTATTAATATCAATTTTCATGGTGATATCAAGTTCTTTTTAATGTTTGTTTCTGTAGGGCAGTTCTATAAATATAACCATGGCATAGGCTTCATAATCTACATAATTTTAATCATGAAATAAGTATCATATTTATTAATCATATATACATTAATAAATATTCTTATAAATATTTGATGAAAAATGAATTACGTCACTTCATGGAGATGGAAGTCCATACATATGAAAAAATGATGTTTCTACTTTTTGATGGTTGGAAAAAAAGAAAGTAAAATAATATTGTACCTTTAAATTTTTTTTATCATATCATAGATATAACATATATTCATTAACACAATCCATATAACCATACTTGTAAACAAAAAATGGAAAACTAATCATATCGCTTTGTCGAAGTGCATGCACACACATTCAAGCAAGCGACGTAACTAGTTTTCAATAGATATATAAGATTGAAGGTAGATAAATTAGTATAATTATATAAATATAATTACATCCAAAATATAACATATTATCATCAAATTCATCATAATAACCTTATGTGAATTATGGTGATGGAGAATGAATCATATCACTATATAATGGAGATAACATACAAGTATAAAAAATAATTTTAATTTCTCTTTTAGTGGGGAAGGATTTGAAAAATGGTTGATACACAATCATAAAAATAATTATATAATTTCAAATATATTGTGTTAATTATTTTAGAATTGGTATCATAGATTTATGGATGGTGGAAGAATAAATAAATTGAATGAGGTTGAGTATAATGACTTCGTCATCTTTGTTAAACCTTCAATATTTCCATTATTTGTGATCCATTGAATTTTTTTTAAGAATAAGACAATATATAATTCATGTATACAATATTTTATAATATAATTATTTAGGTATTGGTCATTTTATGTGGGTCAAAGTTTTTTATGGAAGAGAGAGGAGGGGTGAAATTTTATAGGTGATAGAAGGGTAACTCTTGTAATGTTTCAAAATATTAATATTATATAATGTCTCATTCATGTCTAGGGGTTCAAAAGTGGATTTATTTTGAATTAAATATTATAAAACATCAATATAAACTCATAAAATAGGATTTATTCAAGTATCTAGTTTATTTAATCTATAATAAATTTATTTTACACCCCCCCATACCAACAGTTTTTATCCTCAACCAGAATAACATATTTCCCACCATTAGTGGTTATAAATTTATGTATAAGTTAAATTGGAATAAAAATGGTCACATAATTAAATTTTCGACCATATCTAATACCGAGTGTCCTATTTTAATATTTTTATCAAATTTAAATCATTGAATAAAATATTATAAGAAATAAAATGTCATCAATGTCATTTTGGACACTACTTTTTTAATTTTATTAACAATTTTAATGGAAGAAAGGTATTAAAATATTTATTCTCTCGCCAAAAATTTAATGATATAATTATCCATAAAATGTTTTACACATACTAATTTATCCAAAAAAATATTTTTATTGCTTTTAAAATTTTCTAATAAAATGTTCTATGACTTTCATAAGTATAGTGTAGGCATTGTTTAAATGTATCATGTATATATAAAATAAATAAAATTAAAATAATGTATAGTCATAAATATAATTTTTTAGTTAATAAAAATATTCATTTAATGATTAATAAACTAATTTTTTATACTAATGATAATATTTTATATATATATATATATTTATATAAATGATATTTATATTGTGTATTTTTTATTACATAAAATAATATATATGTCATTACCATAGAAAAAGGCCCATCATTTTTGTAACATTGAATTCTAGAAGATTATTTTGGAACCACATTCATCCAATACATTAATGGTATGTTTTATGGTTACATGAAAGTCATTTCTTGTAGTTTTAACCTTGAAATACAAGTTTTACACTTAATTAGGTGAAAAATATTTATCCCAGTCACAATTCAAAATTACTAAAAATAAATGGAGGTTATTTAACATATTTTAACATATTAAATCTATAAATTGAACCCATTATTAAAATTTCCATTTATATAAGGTATACATTAATATCTTATAAATTCATAAAATGAAAATAAATAACAAATTTTAGAAAAATTATTGTTTATGACAAAAGATCAACAGATATCAAAATAAATTATAAAGAAGATTAATTCGTAATCAATTATATTATTTCCCATTAAATTGGACTTATATTAATTTAGTATCAAATTTAAATCAGTATAGTACCTTTTCAATGAAATGAAATAAAAATTATATAATCATATATATTTTTCACTATTATGTGAAATTTCAATAATTTCTGAAAAATTAAAAAATATTCTTCAAAGATAAATATGATATGAGTATTTAAGAAACTGTATAATTTTAATAAATTTTTTTAAAAATTTATTTTGTAAAAAAAAGGTTTGACAAAAAATTTATAGAAATAAATTATAATATTCTCTAAAAAAATTAATGAAATCAATTTTTGAAAAGAAATGTATTATCGAATCATGAATTAAATTTAATTAAAATTGACTACATATTTTTTATACATTAATTAATGAATTTTCATTGTTTAAATCATTTATATTTTTTTTAAAAATATGGTCATTCATATTCTTTCAACAATTTTAATATCTAGGTTATAAAGATTACATTTAAGAAATAATATTTATATTGTGGTTTGTTTAAAACTGATATTTAATTTAAAGAAAACTGTCAAGAAACACATATTTTTTTAAATATATATGTGTGTGTGCATGTGTTTCTGAGACTTGGTTCATTGATAAGTAACCAAACCTAGTTGGCCGCGTGGCCTCAACCATGCCTCCCCGTATGGCAGAGGATTCTGAATAGCAATAAGTGCCTATGGTGGAACAGAGGGGAGATTGTACCTACCTTATGATATTAGAGAATAATAGTTGAATGAAAATAGATATCATCTAAAATAGTAATAATTACAGTAGAATTAAAAAAACAAAGAAAATAATAATAACCAAATCCACAGGAAGTAGAATAAACAGCGAACAGATCCATATCCACTATCTTAATACTAGATTATGACATGTTTTTATGCCACACAAAAATTCCAACTCACAGAACATAATAGATTCCACATACAATATATTATACAAAAATGTCTGATACACTAAAATATATAACTAATATCATCAGGAGAATAATATTGGTCCTCCTCTCCTGTACTCTTCCTTGTGCAAAATAGATGGAGTCCACAACTAGACTCTTCCCTTTATCCCTACATTCATCAATCAATTTTGTCCGAGTACCAATCGGATGGTCGAGCATAGTATAAGATAAAATTAGTATGCCACCACAACTATTTTCTATCACAATCTAGTATATGAATATATAATTAATAGTGTGCAAGAATAATGAATAAGAAATCTAAAAAAATTAATAACTTCAGCTGTAGTTCATCATCGGACCACCGATTGAGAATAACAGATTCATCCTATGACAGAATACCTATAAACTTTTATTTTTATTTAAATTATATTAATTTATTTGGGCCTTAAACTCACATCCAAGGCCTCCTTGGTTATGATACTAATAAAAGGGATCGATAAGTCCAATGAAAATTAGTAATCAACCACGGAAGTAAACCTAATCATCTTGTATATACATCATTTACCAAATCCATTTGTGTTATTTTACTTTTATTATTTTTCATTTGGCTTGTTGGAAAAACTATCCCTGTAATGTCCCGGATCCGGGTGCCACTCAACGGGTGCCCCAAACACGGTTGGTCACATGACCTCAAGCGCCTTTCCCCAAATGCCCGAGACTATCGACTAGCAGTGAGGGCCCATTTCTGATAGTGGGGAATCTATTCCCACATTTGTAAAAGTGTAGTGCATCTGAGTAAAATATATAAAGATACATCAGTGGAAGCTGTAAATAATATCTATCTGAAAGGAGCAACTGAGGTAAAATAGATACAACAGTCATATATATATAAATATGCATCATGTCACTAATTCTATGAAAACAACCAAAACATGATACAAAACAATACAATAAAATACAACTAAAAGTAAAATGTTCAACAAAAAAAGCAAAGAAGAGTAAACAAAACACAGTAGAATCGCAAGCCTAAGCTCGGTCCCATGCTCTCGTATTCATCTGCTACAATCAACTAACTGTATAAGGACCATTTCCCTTATCCATACCTATAACATCCCAGGTAAATAAAGAATAAGTCATTTTCATATTTATTAATATTTTTGAATTAAATATTATATTTACTTTAAAGGGGTTTCTATGTTCGATAGCATACCTGATATGCAACAATGAGTTTCTTTGAAATATTACATTGCACACTAATAATATAATAATATTATTTTAAATGGTCATTAACACGTAGCCATTTTATTGGAGGTAATGAATAGAAATAACCAAAAATATGATAATATATGTTTGTAAAATGTTTTTACCTTTATCCAATAAAATATAAAGGCTTAAAATAAGAAATGAATTCAAATTTAAGCATAAATATTATAATATTCATTAAAAGGTCGATTTATTGCCTTTTGTTGGTGAACCCTCTTTAGAAATAGTTTTCTTCACTCTTATAAATTATATTGGACAAAATAAAATCCTTATTTAGAACAGGGACATCAAAATTTACTTTGTGTATGTTTTTGTTATTTTTCTGATAAAGTTCATTTTTAATGAATAAGTGAAAATTGTTGTATTTTAATTCAAACCCCCTTTTAAATATAATTTATTTATATGATTATATTATCTTTTTAATTGGTTTTAAAGTGAAATTAGAAATTTAATCCAATAGTGGTCATTGTAATTTATTTCACTTTGAAATTTAACTTAAACAATTGTCAATCTTTTGATTGACATTGCTTTAAAAACACGCTATTTGTTTTGACAACGGGAATTAATTATTAAAATAATTAATGCAACTTATATGTTTCTAATTTTTTAAAATAGACATCATTTTTGAATTCAAAATATCAAATATATCTTTGGGTGAAATTTTGGTATTTTTCTGAAAAACATCAATTTTTGATGAATAGTGAAACCACTAAGTGGTAGTTAAAAAACTGATTTTTGTTTAAATGAAACATTACCACTTCTATGAATGGAATTTCAAAAATCCGACATACATGGTTTTCATTATTATGTAAAATGTGGTTCAATGGGATGAAAATAATTTTTTTAGGGAGTAGTAAATTTTAAGATTTATTAATTGCGATTAAAGGTAATTAGTGTAATTTATGATAAAAATAATTTTATAATAATATGAAATTACCTTGACTCATGTCCTACCCTTATTGGATGATTCATGGCTGACCAAGACAATCCATGGGTCAACATGGGGACCCCATGGAGACACTTGGGTAAGAAAATAGAATTAATAACTTTTTATTTAATGTTAAAATAAAAATGTCACAAACATGTATTGTTTTACAAAAACAATTTTTACATAGGGTTATACAAGTCATATTTTTGACTATAGATATTCATTAGAAATATAGAAATACATCCTAAAACAAGATATTTTTTTTAATTTCTATAAATTAAATAAATAAATTTATTTATGACACCATGATGATGCAGCGATTACAACATTAATGAATGATTTAAATAAAATGAAAAGATAAGGTAAATTATAAGACATACATTTGTCTAAAACGTATTGTATGGGTGGATTTCGAATCCTTATCACCATATCCTCGAAATATTTATTTTTGGGAACTTTAAAATCTGAAAATCATTTTATAATAAAGTAACATTTTATATCATTCAAAGAGTGCCCCTCCTCCCTCTTATAAAAGGCCCACACCTCTACCCAATTACCCACACCTCTCAAGCCTTTGGATCAACCAAACACTTCTCATTATATCTCTCCACATCCCTCTCATCATCCTAGATTTCATACCTTTGGCAAAAATCTCTTAAAGAAACCATTTTGGTTCAAACCAAAGTGAGTTACCCGATTTAAAGCTAATGTCTTCTCTTATATCCTCTTGTTTTATTTTTCTTCTCCAACCCCCTAAAATATTTTTATTCCTTTCTATTGTAACAAAAACAGTATCATAAATATAATAGTATGTTGTTATAAGAATTATTTGATTTACACTTACACACACCTCCGTCTAATGGTTAAAAAAATACTGTTTCTATGGATGGCGAATTACTACCTCACGAAACGATGATTGTTCAATCTTTCTTAACACCATTCATGGTGAATATTATGATGTCACTGTATTAATATATGATATATAATATATTTATTCCATCTCTTTGTTTCTGTATTTTATATTTAAAACAAACCTTTATTCCTTTCATGTTGTGCAAATGCGATAATTTCATCTCAGGAAGTCTGGACTACTGCCCCCTCAAGTGATGTGAATCGTTAATGACAAACATAGATTTTATATGTAATGTAATTAATAAACTTATATTAACTATATAAAATATATATTATACTCAAATTATGAAATATATTTGTATTATTTAGTTGTAATTCCTTCAATACAAAATAGGAATGAAATTAGTGTTCATGCATATGTACGACTTACTGTCTCCATGAACGGTGCATTCGATTTCATACCTCTAAATGTTATATACTATTATAAATACATGTATATGCTGGATATATATGATATATATGATATCCAAATCAGGAATATCATTCTGGGTGTAATGAACCTTTGACCACATGAACCACATGTAATTGTAAGAAGTACATTTTTTGACTTAAGAACCAAATATCGAGAAAACAAACATTATTAACATAAATGATTAAATAATGTTTATAACATGGAAATAAGTGATATAAAATGAATAATAATCTTGGAAAAGGTTTTTAATCAAGTATAAATTAACACTACTTTATTATTCAGGAGATTTAAGAGTGATCAGGTCAAGTCGGACATGAGGTATGGGACTTCGTCACAATCTCTTTTCATTGAGTCATATTTTGTTCTAATAGAAGAATTTCTTTTATACACTATATAAACCCCCATTGACTTCTAATTTTATTCAAAAGGAATTTTTTCTATATGATGTGTCTTACAAAATGACAAAAATTATGTTTCGTTTTAACGTACGGGTGACAACGACCGTTCCTCCGCTGCGACTATTATTTGTTCTTTGGCTTCCTCAACAAGCCTTAATGTTTTTTAAAATAAATAAATACCATATACTCTTTTACGTATTTTGGTTTTGGAAATGGTTTTCATAATGGATTTTTTATGTCTATATATATTTGTGATATATTGTGATTGATATGTGGAAATGGTTTCTTTCCTTTATAATTTTTTTTGTGTTATGATTTTATAATGGTACGTGGACATTTAATGGGTGGTTACGTGATAAACCAAATAACAAGTGGTGTCGCGAATACTAGGACGATTGGTTACGTTATAACCTCCAATTCATTGGGTATGGAAGCTGGACATATGGCTATTCCATGTAGTGATAAGTGTGGAAGTCGACCTTACGATTATTCAATTTATGTATGTTTATGTCCCATGTTACCTTTATATGTCATGTGTTCTATATGTGGGTTTTATGGTATTATTTTGGTTAAAAAAGTGTAAGTAATGATCCTTTATTTAGTGAAGAGTATTTACTATTTCTTAAAGGTGAAAATTGTTACTTTGATAAAGTACTCATGGTTTACTTGATGTTTTGAAAAACTAACAGGTTTCCTTCTTTGTGTATCCCTTACTGAGCTTTTTATGATCACTCGATGTTTTTTTGAAATGTTTTTCAAAGGACATAATGTGGAATAGGGTCAAGGATGGGATCAGGGAAAAGTAATGTTGTCTTAAACTTGGAACTATACAGACGTTTTATTTAAGAGTTATTGTTTTGAAAAAAAGGAAACTTTGTAGAAGTGTCTACTGTGTAATCTTTTGAGATGTTATAGTTATGATCTAATTCTCTAAAACCCCAAACCTGAAAAGATCCTCAATGTGAATTATTATTTTAATTCAATATTATGTGACGTTTAAGGCCGAGTCTTTAAAGTTGGTAGAAGAGGTTGGTTTAAGATATTTTAGCAGTTAGAGAAATTGTTAAATTTATGTTCATAAATTAATTTATGGTATGATTGAAGTGATATAGATTTTAATGATTACCATGTTGCTTCACCTAAGATATTTCTGTCTTCAGAATGGTTTTCCACAGAGGATACATGGAAGGTAGGTTGGGACGCCATCAGGAGGAAGACAACCTTCCAAATTTGTAACCTGAGATGGTCGGAATCGGAACTGAACATTTTGTTGTAGTGATGGAATAGTTGACTCAGGCAATAAATAGTGGTGTTATCCATGCATGAGATCATCTTGATCAACCGCAGAGGAACATTTCTTGAGGCACGTCCCCCATCATTCAGCGAATCATCTGACCCTATACTAGCATAAGGATGGATTAAAGCACTAGAGAATAATTTTGATGTCATGGGGTGTTCAGAACATCAAAAGGATAGCCTTGTTGTTTACCATTTTGAAGGTGAAGCTGATCAGTGGTGGTTGATGGTGAAAAATATCAGGGATAGTGATGATATTGATGATCTTCACTAGGATGAATTCAAAGGTATGTTTCTTGAGAAATAGTTTCCTAATGTGGTTCCTCATAGTATGGAAAAATAATTCATAGAATTGATGCAGGAGGATGACCCAGTGGCTATGTATGAAGCAAAGTTCACTCGACTGTCAAGGTATGCTCCAAATTTCATATGAGATATTGATAGTAAAAGCAACCTTTTTTACTCAAGGTTAAAGACAATGTATCGAAGGGCTTTAGCTTCTCGTGAGTTCAAAAGTTATGAAAAACCTGTTCAATGTGTGGAGAATGTGGAAATGGAGTTTGCCGATGATCAGGTGTTCTTCGAAAAACAAAACAATAAGATGTCCAGTTTGCAGGCAATGTGAAAAAAATCATCAAAGAAACCAGGATGTAAGAAAACCAAATATCCATCCTATGATAAGTGTGGTAAAATGCATAATGGAGAATGTTTATCTAAGTCTAGAAAGTGCTTTTGGTGTGGTATGTCCGGTCATATTTCTCATAACTGTAAGGAAGATGATCAAGCAGGCAATGAAAAGCCAGCGGTGAGATGTTTTAAGTGTAATGAAATGGGTTATTATGCAAATGAGTGTCTAAATAAGAACTCAACTGAGGGAAAGAATCCAGAATACTAAAAGAAAGGGGTGGTGAAATCCTTTGCAACTACTTCAATAGATTTTGGTCCATCGAATGAAGTATTATCAGGTACACTGTTTATTTTTTCAGATTATGCCAATGTGTTGTTTGATTCAGGGTCTACACATTATTTTATTTCTGAGAAGTTTTCTAGAAAATTGGTAATTCCATATCATGATAAGAATCCTGAACATTGGTAAATACACCTCGAGGAAATGTTGAGACAAACTGAAATTATTAAAACCATCTTATCCATGTGTGTGGAAAGAATCTACCTGAAAACCTTATTGTTTTGCCTCTACTAGAGTTTGATGTTATTTTGGGAATGGATTAGATTTTTGTTTATCATTCTAAGATTGACTGTGGAGCTAAAATGGTTTATTTTTAGAAATATTTTCATTTTCTGTAGAAGAATTAACCCTTGTGTTTGATAACATATAACGATGTTGAGAAACTAGTAAAAGATGGAAATGAATGTTACCTTGCACATATTGTTGAAAAAAAGGAAATGCTCATATTAATTATGTCCCAGTGTAAATAAGTATTTTGATGTTTTTCCTGATGAGTTTCCTTGTATTATACATGACTGAGAAGTTGAATTTAATGATTACTTAGTTCCTTATTCTAATACAATATTAAGAAACCCCTTATCGAATGGCTCAAGTTGAACTTTTAGTGTTAAAGAAGCAATTGTAGGAGTTACTGGATAAAAATTTCATTCAACCTAGAACATCTCCATAGGGTGATCTCTTCTAGTTTGTTAAAAATAACGATGGTTCTATGAGACATTTCATTGATTACAGATCATTGAATACCATCACTATTAAGAACAAGTATGCTTTGCCTCATATCAATGATTTTTTTATTCAGCTCTAGGGAGCTCAGTTTTTTTCGAAGTTTGACTTGAGGTCGGGGTAACATCAGTTGAAATTAAAAGAAGAAGACTTTCCGAAGACTGTGTTCTTTAGTAGATATGGCCATTGTGAATTTTTAGTTATGCCTTTTGGGTTAACCAATTCACCTGCTGTATTCATGGACCTTATGAATAGAATTTTCCATGAGTTCGTGGATAAGTTTGTGGCTGTTTTCATTGATGATATTTTTGTGCTTTCTAAATGTAAAGAGGATCATGAAAGTCATTTAAGGGTTATCTTTCAAACCTTAAATGAAAAGATACTGTATGTAAAATTCCGTAAGCATGAGTTTTGGTAACAAAATTTTTTTTCCTTGGTCACATTGTTTCAAAAAATGGCATAACTGTTTATCCTGCTAAAATGTAAGTTGTTAAAGATTAGACAAAAAATACAAATATAAACGAGATCTATAGTTTTCATGGGTTTTCAGGTTACTACCGAAGGTTTGTTGAAAATATTTCACGGTTATCTAGTCCATTTACTAAGTTAACTCAAAAAGGTGTTATGTTCATATGGACAAAATAATGTGATGATTGTTTTCAAGAATTGAAAAGAAGATTGGTGAATGCTCTAGTTTTGGAACTTCCTTCCAGATATGGTGAGTTTGTTATCCATAGTGATGCATAATTGAAAGGAAATGGTTGTTTCCTTATACAGAATTATCAGGTTATTGCTTAAGCTTCTCGTCAGTTGAAAACTCAAGAGTAAAATTACGCTACACATGATTTGGAATTAGCTGCTGTTGTTTTTTCTCTAAAAATTTGGAGGCATCATTTGTATGGAGTAAAGTGTTAAATATATACCGATCAATTTTTTTTATGTATATGATCACTCAGAAAGAATTGAACATGAGATAGAGGAGATGGATTGAATTAATCAATGATTATGATTGTATAATTCATTACCATATGAAAAAAGAAAATAAAGTGGATGATGCTTTGAGTCAAAAAAGTAATGCTTCATTAACCATGCTATGTTTGGATCAAGATCCTTTGGTTTTTGATTTGATGAACATTGTCATAGAAGTTGTTGGTGTAGGATGTTCTTCAGTTTTGTTTTAGGTGTCATTGAGATCATCTCTATCAGACATAATTAAGCAAGCACAGAAGAAAGATAGTGGGTTGCAGAAAAAGGTAGAGACGGTTCAGAAGGGTAAGTTTCTAAATTTAACATTGATAATGATTGTGTTTTAAGGATTGGGAAGAGATTATGTGTGCCTTGTGATTCACAGTTGAAGAATGAGTTGTTATGTGAGGCTCATAGTTCTCCATTTTCAGTTCATCCTGGCAGTACTATGATGTATAGAGATCTGCAGGAGTATTACTGGTGGGATTGCATGAAAATAGATATTGATGATTTTACTGTGAAGTGTTTGACTTGTCAGTAGTTAAAAGAAGAGTGTTAGTTACCGAAAGGGATGCTTCAGTAATTACCGGTGCCAGAGTGGAAATGGGAAAATATATCCCTGGACTTCGTTGTGGGATTACCAAAGACATCTCTAGGTAATAATGCAATATGGGTTATAGTAGATCCATCGACTAAATCTGCTCATTTCCATTCTATTCGAGATAAATATTCTCTAGATCAACTTTCTTGATTGTATTTAATGAGATAGTCAGGTTTCATGGAGTTCCCCACTTCATTGTATATGATCGTGATCCTAGGTATACATCAATCTTTTTGAAGGGCCTTTAGAAGTTGTTGGGTGATGAATTAGAATTCAATATAGCTTTTCATCCACAACAATTTTCATTCTAGTATATAGATGGCTCCATTTGAGGAATTATATGGAAAACGGTGTCAAACTACATATTTTTGGGATGAAGTTGGGGAATGGATGGTGATGGGACTAGAATTGGTAGAAGAGATGGCAGAAAAAGTTCAGTTGATTCAGAAACACATTAGAACAGCTCAGAGCTGGCTGAAACGTTATGCGAATAAATGGAGGAAGGATCTATCTTTCGAGGTTGGTGATCATGTCTTTCTCAAAGTTTCTCCATGGAAAGTGTGATGCATTTTGGTAAGAAGGGAATGTTGAGTCTGAGATTTATTGGACCTTATGAAATCCTGGAGAATGTTGGAATAGTTGCATATAAATTGGAATTACCTCCAAGTTTGTCCCAGGTACGCAATGTTTTTCTTGTTTCGATGTTGAGAAAGTATATACCAGATCCATCTCATGTTTTGAGCCCAGAGGTAGTTTAGTTGAAGGAGAATCTCTCATAAGAATGATAACCAGTCCAGAATCATGACCGAAGAGAGAAAGTGTTGCGAAATAAGGTAATTTATCTGGTGATGTTTTATGGAAAAACAATATAGTTGAAGAGGCAATGTGGGAATATGAAAATACTATG
This sequence comes from Viscum album, assembly GCA_963277665.1. Lineage (NCBI taxonomy): Eukaryota > Viridiplantae > Streptophyta > Magnoliopsida > Santalales > Viscaceae > Viscum > Viscum album. The sequence continues at coordinate 1,643,634,219 of OY728141.1, read as the reverse complement.
AGGGACAAATACCACCACTTATTTTCATAAGTGAATAAAATTGCAAGGACACAATTCTCAAAAGGGGGGAAGGATGTAACATCCCAGGTAAATAAATAATAAGGCACTTTCATATTTATTATTATTTTTTAATTAAATATTAATTTTAATTTAATGGGGTTTCTATGTTCAATAGCGTACCCGATACACAACAATGAGTTTCTTTGAAATCTTACGTTGCATACTAATAATATATTAATATTACATTAAATGGTTGTTAACACATAGTCGTTGTATTGGCGGGAATGAATAGAAATATCTAAAATATGATTATATATGTTTTTTAAATGTTTTGTACATTTATGTAATAAAAGATAAAGGCTTAAAATAAGAAAAGAATTAAATTTTAAGCATAAATACTATAATAATCACTAAAAGGTCAATTTATCGTCTTTTGAGGGTGAACCATCATTAAAAATAGTTTTAGTCAATATTATAATTCTATTGGACAAAATAAAATCCTTCCTTAGAATCGGGAGATCAAAATTTACTTTGTGTATGTTTTTTTTATTTTTTCGATAAAGTTCATTTTAATGAATAAGTGAAAAATGTTGTATTTTAATTTAAAAAATATTTTTAATCTAATTTATTTATATGATAAGATTATATTTTGAATTGGTTTTAAAGTACAGTTAGAATATATTTTTACCATTTAATCCAATGTTAGTCATTAGAATTAATTTCACTTTGAAATTGGAATTAATCAATTGTCAATCTTTTGATAGATATTACTTCTTAAAAACACGCTATTTGTTTTGAAAATGGGAATTAATTATAAAAATAATTAATGAAACTTATATTTTATGAATTTTGTAAAAGAAAAATCAATTTTAATTCAGAATATCAAATATTTGTTAGGGTGAATTTTTGGTATTTTTCTGAAAACTTCAATTTTTTATGAATCGTTAAACCACTAAGTGGTAGTTAAAAAACTGATTTTTCGTTTATATGAAACATTACCACTTCTGTGAATGGAATTTCAAAAAATTGACATACATGGTTGTCATTAGTATGAAAAATGTGGTTCAATGGGATGAAAATATTTTTTTGGTGAATAGTAACTTTAAGATTTATTAATCACGATTAAAGTTAATTTGTATAATTTATGTTAAAAATAATGTTTTAATAATATGAAATTACCTTCACACATGTCCTACCATTATAGTATGAGTCATGGAAGACCAATACAATCCATGAGTCAACTTGGGGACCCCATTGAGCCACTTGGGTAATAAAATTACATTAATAAGTTTTTATTTAAAGTTAAAATAAAAATGTCACAAACATGTATTGTTTTACTAAAAAACATTTACATGGGGTTATACAAGTCATATTTTTGACTATAAATATTCATTAGAAATCTAAAAATATTTCCAATAACATGATATTTTTTATATAATTTTAGGACATTATATAAATAAATTTATTTATGACACCATGATGATGCAGTGATTACCTCTTTAATGAACGATTTAAATAAAATGAAAAGATAAGGTAAAATCTAAGACTTAAATTTGTTCAAAACCTATTGGATGTGTGGATATAGAACCCTAATCACCTTATTCTCGAAATATATATTTTTTAGTCTTTTAAAATCCTTAAATCATTTTATATCAAAGTAACATTTTATAACATTCCAAGAGTGCCCCTCATCCCTCTTATAAAAGGCCCCCACCTCTACCACATTACCCACACCTCTCAAGACTTTGGCTCGACCAAAATCTGCCCATTTTATCTCTCCACATCCCTCTCCTAATCATAAAAGCCTTACATTAGGCTTAAATATCTTCAATAAAAAATTTTGGTTCAAACCAAAGGTAGTTACCCGACTTAAAGGTAATGTATTCTCTTATATCATCTTGTTTTATTTTGCTTCTCCAACCCCCTAAAATCTTTTTATTCCGTTATTTTGTAACAAAAAAAGTATCTTCAATATACTAGTATGTTTTTATAAGAAGTATTTTATTTACACTTACACACACCTCCGTCTAATGGTTAAATAACATACTGTTTCTGTGGATGGCGAATTACTGCCTCACGAAACGATGATTGTTTAATCTTCTTTTAACACCATTCATGGTGGCCATTATGATGACACTGTACCTATATATGATATATAATATATTTTTCCTTCTATATTATTCTGTATTTTATATTTAAAACAAACCTTTATGCATTGTATGTTGCGCAGATGCGATAATTTCATCTGAGGAAGTGTGGACTACCGCCCCCTCATGTGATGTGACTCGTTCATGCCAAACATGGATTTTACATGTAATGTAATTAATAAATTTATGTTAACTATATAACGTATATATTATATTGGAATTATGATATATATATTTCTCAATTAGTTGTAATTATTTTCATATGAAATAGGAATGAAAGTAGCGTTAATGCGTACGTACATCTTACCGTCTCCATGAACGGTGCATTTTATTTCTTACCTCTAAATGTTATATACTATTACAAATACATGTATATGCTGGATATATCTAATATATATGATATAATAATCATCAATATCATTATGGATATAATGAACTATTGTCCACATGAACAACATGTAATTGTAAGAAGTCCATTTTTGAGTTAAGAACCAAATATCGACAAAATGAAAATTAACATAAATGATTACATAATGTTTATAACATGGAAATAAGACATATAAAAAGAATAATAATCTTTAAAAATCTTCTTAATAAATTATAAATTAACACTAGTTTATTATTCAGGAGATTAAAGAGCGATCGAGTCAAGTCGGACACGAGGTATGGGACTTCGTCTCAATCTCCTTTCATTGAGACATATCTTGTTCTAATACAAGACTTTATTTCATACGCTATATAAACCCATTTGACTTCTACTTTTATTCAAAAAGAATATTTTCTATATGAAGTGGTTTACTAAATGACAAAAATTATGTTTCTTTTTAACGTACGCGGTGACACCGACCTTTTTGCCGCCGCGAGTACTATTTAATCTTTGGCTTCCTCCACAAGCCGTAATGTTATTAAAAGTAAATAAATACCATATATGCTTTTATGTATTTTGGTATTGAAAATGGTTTTGATAATGGATTTGTTATGTCAATATATTTAAGTGATATATTGTGATTGAAATGTGGAAATGTTTTCTTTCCTTTATAATTATTTTATGTGAAATGATTTTATTATGGTACTTGGACATTTGATGAGTGATTACATGAAAAACCAAATAAAGGGTGGTTACATGAATACCAGGATGGATGGTTACCTTATAACCTCCAATGCATTGGGTATGGAAGTCAGCCGTATGACTATTCCATGTAGTGATATATGTGGAAGTTGACCGTTTGTTTATTCCAGTTAAGAATGATTATGTCCCAAGTTACCTGTATATGTTATGTGTTATTTATATGGGTTTTATGGTAATATTTTGGTTACAAAAGGGTATGTAATGATATTTTATTCAGTGAAGAGTATTTACTACTTCTTAATGGTGAGAAGTGTTACATGGATAATGTATTCCTGGTTTAGTTGATGTTTTGAAAAACTAACAATTTTCCTTCTTTGTGTATCCCTTACTGAGCTTTTTATGCTCACCCCATGTTTTTTGAAATGTTTTTCACAGGACATACTGTGGAATAGGGTCAAGGATGGGATCAAGTAAATGTCATGCTGTCTTAAACATGGAACTAGACATTACTCTTTTTTTAAGAGTTCATGTTTTGTAAAAAAGGAAACTTTTTAGAAGTGTCTACTGTGTAATCTTTTGAGATGTAATAGTTATGATCTAATTATATATGACTCTAAACCTGAAAATATCCTCAATGTGAATTATTCATTTTATTCAATATTAAGTGAGGTTTATGGCCGGATCCTTATAATACCTATAGAAAAGTAATCTCTTTGGGCCGAAGACATGACCCAAACAGGGTGTGAGAAATAAATCCTAGTATTCAACCACCAAAGGCATGTTCCCATCATTCAATGACAATGTTAAACAACAGTGTGCAATAGTAAAAGCAATAAACAAAGTAGTACTCAAATGTAAATAACTTTACCATTCTTATTTTTATTTAAATATTCATTTAACCATTTTATTTAATAACATTTTGTGCTTATTAGTACCAATCCCTCGGGCCAATCAGAACCTTGCCCTCAGGATAATATAATAAAACCATGCCCTCAGGATTTCCCTCAGTCTATTATGATAAAACCTCTCCCTTAGGCTTTCCCTTAAGAATATAATATATCCACTCGCTCAAGCTTTCCCTCAGGAATATAATAGAACTATGCCATCAGGATTAAGAAACGTTTCCCTTAGGCTATAGTAAAACATTGCCCTCAGGTGCAGGTAATCGGGCTGAGCCCAAAGCATAACAATAAATTTATATTCAATTCCTTTCAAGGAAAAATTAACGCACAATATAAACATGGGATACCCTTGGGTATGTTGACCAGACAGATTAATAGAGGAACGCACCCCTGGGGTGGTCCTGGATCCAAGCAGTGATCCCAAACAACAGTTATAAATATTCATTAAACTACCTATGAAATTATAGTTATTTTATTACGTAAGTCCTCAGCCATACGGCACCCATAACATAGGCACATATCATAGTGGTACACAAAACACACAGTAGTTGGAATTTAAACACCAGACCACCTACCTCAACCGTCTTTGATCGATATACGTGAACGATGCCTCTCGAATCGTCCAAGAATGATGTAGATCATGGATAAATGAATTCCCATTAAAAAGAAACTAACCTCCCTTAGATGTATAATTGGTAATAATAGCTCAAGGAGAATGGAGAACTCACCCGTGCGGTTCCAACGTGATCGGTAGAAGCAGAAATAGATTCCCGGTGTGCGGTCAGCTAATCTCTGAAGCTCCGGTCATCCTCCTGATCTCCAACAATGTTCTACGCTTCCTCTGTGAATAGGGGATGATACTGGCCATTTTATGTGAAATAAATAAACAACAAAACATGTAATCTCATGTACACGGCGTGTACTTTTCCTTTTTTAACTGTTCCTCCAACGGCTTCTTTCCACCGTGAAACTGTTCATCTGTCGACCTGATTACACGACGTGTATTCCTAATTACACAGCGAGTTCTATCACTCCACTAGAGAATGCTTCCACTGCCTTGTTGTTCACCTGCTGACTGAATACATGACGTGTAAATACCCCATAAACAGCGTGTAATCAGTTTTTATATCTTTCATTGCCGACAGGCCTACACGCCCTATGTACTCCTACCACACCCCATAAAGCGATTCATCCCCGAATTACCCTTCCAAGGGTGGCGAAGAAAAGGCTCATAACAACTCTAGCCACTATGAAAGTACGTCAATCTCCTGCTCTCAGGATTCATCCTGCACTCGTCCATGCTGCCATAACTCTCATATGAGACGAACTGACTGACCTTAGAGAACATTCGTGATCCTATCAATGATACGAATCAGATGTTCCTTGAAGGATGCATCGATCTGAAGCTCAACATCCTCAGGATGAAAGGCATGAGACGAGTCTGAGTGATAACAATGATGCAATGATACATGGAATATGTCGTACACGTCCCGGTACCTCTGTGGTAACTACAAACGATAGGCAACCGACCTGACTCAATCCAGAATATCAAACTGCCCCACATACCCCGATGAATGTTTACCCTGTATCCTGATTCGCATGTGTCCCAACAAAGGTGAAACACACCATAAAACCTGATCATCGACCATGAACTCCAAGGGACGTTTGTGGCGATCAGAATAAGATTTTTGATGAGACTACGCAGTATCCATCAGCTTCTGTATCAACTAGACCTGCTCTGAAGTCTCCTGCAATAGACACGGTTCCTATAAAGCTGCATCACCTGCCTCCAACCATCATAAGGGTGATCTGCATGGCCTACCACATAAAGCCTCCTATGGTTCCATCTCAACCGTTTTCTGAAAACTATTATTATAGGAAAACTCGACTAGGGGTATATGCTTATCCCAAGAGCCTGCAAATTCTAGGAGGCATGTGCGCATCATGCCCTCAATCACCTGTATCGTACGCTCTGACATGCCACTGGTCTGAGGGTGGTATGTTGTGCTCAGAAGCACCTGTTAACCGAGTTCCCTCTATAAAGTCTGCCAAAAATGAGACTTAAAATGGGCCTCCCTATCTGAGATGATATAACGAGGATCCCCATGAAGACGTACTATCTCTCAGATATACAACATCTCTAACTCATCAATATTGAAGGTCTCCTTGATCGGAAAAAATTGATCTACATTTGTGACATTTCCCACAACAAGCCACATGATATCATTACCTCGAGATGATCTCAGAAACCCAGTCACAAAATCCATCGCGACATCATCTCATTTCCATTCTGGGATGGGTAACTGCGGTAGTAGTCAGGCTAGCCTATGATGCTCTTCCTTCACTTGATGACAAGTGGAACATCTAGTAACAAAACTAGCTACCTCTCTTTTCATACCCAGCCACTAATACTAACGTCTCAAGTCACGGTACATTTTGGTAACTCTGGGATGCAATTCCCAAGTTAAAGCATGAAACTCCCACATCATCTCCTCGCATATATCCCCTGGAACCCATACTCATCCCTGGAATCACAATACCTCATCAGCGCATATCTTCCATCCAGGAGGAGGTAACTCACTTGACACCGACTCCCGTAGAACAAGGCCTTCTAAATCAAATAGTTGTCTCATCCTCACTCTACCCAAGAGGGTAGAGGTCACAGCTAAGGAAGAAAGATAGGTCTACCCCTGACTATCGTACACCTCCAAATGCATCTCAGAGAACAAGGACATAAGTTTCCACTCACCACTGGCCTCATGAACTGTCTTTGTCTGAGTCTTCCTGCTCAGTGCATCAGCAACGACATTACCCTTACCAGGTGTATAGGCTAGCTCAAAATCAAAGAACTGAAGGTATTGAACCCACCTTCATTGTCTCAAATTCAGGTCATGCAGTGTAATGATATACTTGAGAAATGTGTGGTATGTGTAAAGCACAAAATGCTCTCCCAAGAGAAAATTTTTCCATCATCGCAACACATGCATAACTGCAGCCAACTCAAGGTCATGCGTCTTGAAATTCCTCTCACATAGCCTCAACTGCCGAGACCCGTATGTAACTACTCGATTACCCTGCATAAAAACTGCTCTCATCCCAATACTCGATGCATCCTAGTAAACTGTATAGCTCTTCCCTTGCTCCGGATGTATCAGGACTGGTGCTGATGTCGACCTCCCCTTCAGCTACTGAAAGATTGTCTCGCAAGATTCTGACCAAATTAACTTCACACCCTTCTTAGTCAACCCTTTTAATTGTGCTGCTAAGTGGGAGAAGTCCTGTATAATGCTCCTATGGTAAACAACCAGCACCAAGAAACTCTGTATCTCAAACATGTTCTTAGGATGCATCCAGGAAACTACTGCTCCCACTTTCTCTAGGTCCACTGCAACTCCTGCCTCTGAGATGATATGACCTATGAAGTGTATCTGATCCATCCAAAAGTGGAACTTTGAGAGCTTAGTATATATCTTAGGCTCTCTCAGTGTACTCAAAATGATCTCAAGATGGGTGGCATGGTCATGTCAAATTTGAGAGTAATCCAAGATATCGTCCACGAGGACTACCACAAAGGAATCACGATTAGTGTGGAACACATGATTCATCAAATCCATGAAAACTATTGGCACCTTCGTGAGTCCAAACGGAATATCCAAGTACTCGTATAGACCATATATGCTCAGAAATGTTGTAAGCGGTATATCCGATGGTCTAACGCATAACCGATGATATACGGATCTCAAGTCAATCTTCAAGAACAATCGTGCACCTAAAATTTTATAAAAAAGATCAACATTACTTGGAATGGGATATCAGTTCTTGACCGTCAGCTGGTTCAACATCCAATAATCCAAACAATGTCTGAGAGTACCGTCTACCTACTTCACAAAAAGGACAGGAGAACCCCAAGGAGAAGTACTGGGTCGGATGAAACCCTATACCTATAACTCCTCTAACTATCTCATGAGCTCCTGCAACTCAGGTGTATCCATCCTATAAAGAGGAAGGAAAACTGGTGCTGCTCCTGGCACAAGCTCAATAGATAAATCAACCTCTCACTCTAGAGGAAGACCTGAAAAGTCATGAGGGAAGACATCCCTAAAACAATCAAATACTAGAGAGAAATCCTTCTGAAAACTCCCCTGATCATCTGTATATAAACTCACAATCTAAACTGTCAGACCTCCTCTCCCACGATGCTCAGGTCCGGCTCACCTCGCCTAGAAATCCCACTAACCTTTGTATAAAAACTCTCCACCCTCTGGTGACGTGAAACTCACCCTACATTGATAGAAATACACAAATGCTTGAAAGGGAACCAACCCGTCAATCCCAATAGTGAAATCACATATTTTCATCGCTAAGACATAGAGTTCCAATAGAAAGTGACACCCAACAACCTCTAGGGGGACCTCCGTGCACTAACGCACACTAGCCGTTATAGTTCCCAACGGAGTGTCCAGAATCATGACATCAGAATAAGAAAAAACATAGATCCCAAGGATCTACACAATGGGAACATATATAAAGCTATGTGTAACAAACATATCAAAAAGTGCATAAGATAAAATAGAAGCTACTAGAAATAGTACCTCTGACTGTAGATGGTCCGGGATCCTACTCCTATCGGGTTTGTTGCACTGCATATGTATGCCGAGTGCCGCGGCCCTGCGACACAGCCTGGATACCCTGAGTCGTCCCGCCCTGCTACCTCTGAGATCCTGGTGTCTGGCTACCATGGAAACGACCACCATCTCTGCCTACACGCCCTGACATAACACAATTTCCAGACAGGTATGAAACAGCTGGTCTTGTTCCCGCACATAGAGTCTGTACATAACCCCTCTCACTAGCCATTGGTACAACCACCCTGCAAAAGTGCAGTAGATGACCCATCGTGTTGCAAGCTCGGCACTCCACTGGGTCTTAAGGACACTGAGGTCTCTTGTTCCCCTTAATACAATAATGGTAGAAAATGACCGGGCCACCTGAAGTAATCGTCTGGCTAGTACTGCCACTATGTGAGAAACTCATCTGTTGCTTCCTGTTCTCGATAGAAATAGCACCAGACACTGGTGTCAAACCGCCCTGGTCCACACCACTAGCTTCCCACAGGATTCACTCAGTAATCAGTGCCTGGTTCACAACAGCATGCACTGTCGGCATTTTAAAAACATTCACCAGCTCGGATGTCATATCGAATACCATCCTCAAAGCATCTGGCCTTGAACGTCTCATCACCCACCAGAACGGGTGTAAAAAACTGAAGCTCAGTAGAGCGAGAGGAATATTCCATCACTGACATGGAACCCTACTACATATTCATGAACTCTCGAGATTGATCTTCCCACAGTGTCTATGGAAGGAAAAAATTGTATAAGAATTCCTAAAAATCTTCCAACGCCATATCTATGTGATGCTCTGATTGGGTGGTAACATCCCACCACCTCTTGGTGGAAGCACACATCATATATGTATCAAGTTTGACCCTCCTCCCTGGAGGCATCTCCAGATGCTCAAAAATATTCTGCACTGAATCAATCTATGACTCCGCAGCCTGTGGTCCACCATTCCCTGAATACGTAGGTGGATGCAGCTGCTAGAATATACGCATCATCTCTGCCACAAATGTGGCAGCCTGTAGTGCTCCCTAGAAGTTCTGCATGAACCACATAAAGCCTTCACAGAAATGTGCCTCCGCTCCTGCATCCAGTGTAATGGCTGGCGTCGCACCTGGCACTGCTCGAGGATCAACTAGTAGCCCATGGACTTCCATCTCTGGAGTATAATTGTTACCTATATCTTGGTGAATAACCAGTGGTCGTCCTGAGAGCATGACTCTAAAAGGTCAAAAAACAGGCTTTAGAATCATGTTTATCAAAGAATGAATACTAGGGGACCAAAAAGGGAAGAGGAGGAAGAAGGAATTCAAGAATTCCAAAACAAGACTACACGGCATGTACCTAACTTTTCTTCCCCTACCCGGGTCCTTCTACAAAGCTTTGCCATATGTCTCTCTTCAGAACAAGACTACACGGAGTGTATAACAGCTACACGGTATGTATGTTTTAATTTCCAATATCCCGTGTCATTATTGAAACGTTTGACTACTCAGCTAATACTACACGTCATGTTTCACCCGCACACGACACGTACACCACTCCGTCTTCCCAGCCACATGGCCAGGTCCACATGGTATTTCCACGGTCAAGACTACACGGAATGTCCCATAGGCTCACGACGTGTTCAAGAAGATGTAAAACCGACCCGTGTTGTTAGTGACATGGCCAGGTACCTGGGTCAGACTGCAGGGCGTGTGTAATGTAAACACAGCGTGTATGTCTTAAGGTTTCGTTGTCTGTGTTGTTAGTTACACGGGGGAACACCGGGTCTAAACTACACGGTGTGTAAAACTGGTACATAACGTGTTTCCCACAAGTAATTCCCTACCTAATGTCCCCACCCACACGATTTATAACACGAGAAGAGTCTACATGGCGTGTACTGTGGGGAAACGACATGTACATAAAAAGTTTTCATTTCATACAGAACAGAATCACACACAATGTGTGTCCATAGAACTACGCAACATGTATGTTGAGTTCTTCTGGACAGTAAGCCTCAGAAACTTCTCTGAAACCCAGAAAAACACTGAAACAACTCCTAAGTGCCAATTTCCGATCCATGAGGGCCCATACTCCTCAAGGATCAAATATTGATATCTTATCTGTGTTATAAATATGGTAAACATCCAATGATCCACCGAATTATAGTCAATGAGGTCCAATACTCCTCAATAACCAAAGTTTGGTGTTTATTATATCAAGGCCTCAAACAAAAAACCCTATCAAATAGCAGGTAGTTTTCAAAGAATCAATCACAATAGCATACTTTTCTAGCACAACAACTATCACAACGACATGCAATTTTTAATACACCTACATGGCATGTAACTATGAATGGCATGTGATTTCTAGCATGTGCCTAAATGATGCATGAGATGGCATACCCTCATCTCTTCGGGTTGAAACTAAAGAGAATCCATTATAAAAATATAAATAGCACACCGTAAGTGAATCACCCCACGGTGAAAATCAAATAAACTATAAAATTGCAAAAACAGTAATAATTGTAACACAAGGTAAATAGGATTTTCCCAATGCAAGGCTTAACTACTCCCAAGCACAGCTTATTACCAACCATCCTTTTCATCCTATCTCTGACTAAGGCTCCAAATAGTATGTCAAAGAAAATAACCCCGTAAATACCACTTTGTAAAGTCCCGGATCCGGGTGACACTAAATGCGTGCCCTGAACATGGTTGGTCACATGACCTCAAGCACATTTCCCCAAATGCCAAAGGCTACCGACTAGCAGCGAGGGCCCAGGTCTGATAGTGGGGAATTTATGACCTCATTTGTCAAAGCGTAGCGTAGTAGAATAAAATATATAAACATAAAACACTGGAAGCAGTAAAAAATATTCAATTGAAAAGGAAAATGATGTAAAAGAGAAACAAGATTCATATATATATAAAGATGCAGCATGTCCCTAATTATGTGAAAATAGACAAAACAGGATACACTGTAATAAAATACAATACAACTCAAACTGAAAGGTACAACCAAAAAAAACAAAGGAGAGTAAAAAAACGCCACAGCATCGCAAGCCTAAGCTCGGTCCCAGGCTCTCCTACTCCCCTGCAACAATCAAGTACATGTATAGGGAACCTATCCCTTATCCATACCTATAGAAACATATTCTATTTGGGCCAAATACAAGACCCATACAGGGTGTGACAAATAAATCCCAGAAAGAAACCACCGAAGGCCTATTCCCAACTGTCAGTGAGAATGTGTAACAGTAGTGTCCAATAGTAAAAGTAGTAAACAAAGTAGTAATCAAAAGTAACTAACTTTACTAGTAATAATTCCATTATAATATTCATTTAACCATTTTATTTAATAACCTTTTTTTCTTATCAGTACCAAGCCCTCAGGCTAATCAGAACCTTTCCCTCACTCTAATATAATAAAACCACACCCTCAGGCTTGCCCTCAAGATTTTAAGATAAAACCTCACCCTCAGGCTTTCCCTCAGGCATATAATATAACCACTCCCTTATGATTTCCCTCAAGAATATAATAGAACCACACATTCAGGCTTAAGAATCATTACCCTCATGCTATAGTAAAACACTTTCATCAGGCGCATGTAACCGGGCTGAGCCCAAAGCATAACAATCCATTTATATACAATTCCTCTAAAGGAAAATGTAATTCACAATATAAACATGGCATACCCTCGGGTATCCTGGCCAAATGGGAAAATAGAGGAACGCACCCTCGGGGTGGTCCTCGATCCAAGCAGTGATCCAAAACAGCAGTTATACATATTCATTAAACTACCTATGCAGTTCTAGGTATTTAATTATGCAAGGCCTCAATCATACGACACCCGCAACATGGGAGCGTATCACAGTGGTACACAAAACACACATTAGTAGGAATTTAAACACATGACCACTTACCTTGATCGTCAATGATAAGTATGCTTGAACAACGCCTCCCGAATCCTTTTAGATCGACGTAGATCTGGGATAAAATAATTCATGTTCAAACACAAATAACTTCCCTTAGAGGAAGAATTGGTAAGAACAGTGCAAGGAGAAATAAGATCTCACCACTGTGTTTCCAACATGATCTGCAGAAGTAGAATCAGATTCCCTGTGCACTGTCAGCTTATCTCCAATGCTCTGGCCGTCCTCCCGAGCACCAACGACGTTCTATGCTTCCTCTATGAACAGAGGAGGCTACTTCCCATTTTATGTGAAAAAAAACTACACGACATGTACTCTCAAGTACACGACATGTACTTTTCATTTTTTAACCGTTCCTCTGGCGGCTTCATTCCACCATGACAATATTCATCTGTTGACATGAGTGCATAACATATTTTCTTGATTACAATGTGTATACTTTTTCTCCATTGGTGACTGCCTCCACCGACTTACTGTTCACCTTCCGACTGAATACATGGCGTGTAAATACCCAATACACGGCGTGTAGTCAGTTTTTACACCATTCATTGCCGACAGGCCTACACGCCCTGTGAACCCCTTCCACACAGCTAAAGTACAGAGTGTGTGGAAAGGTACACGCCATGTAGTCAGTAATTTTGGGATTTTTCCCCATTTTCCTAATTTTTTCTCAAAACACTAATGGAAAAAATGAAAATGAGAAACTCGTAACTCAAGAATAAGAACTAGATTTTTACAATACCATCCATGGTGTTCCACATATTAAATCTATGTATTACTCCTCATATTCATAAAATACCAATGCCTTAGGATTTTGTCCAAGGAATAAAAAAATCGTTCCCATGTATCACTCTAGGATTTTTGATAGAGATTTCTCTTTGAGAACATCAATGAAATTACATATATGAAACTCAGGTTTCACTCATGGAATATTATAATCACATCATATTGGTTATCAAATCCATGGAATTCTTTATATTATTAATGTTTCATTCCCCCAAAATTATATATCAAATTTTATTTTATTCGATGCAAATGGATAATAAACCCATCGGAGAAATTATGTAACATAAATAAAGTGACAACAATGGAATTTTATATATTAATTTACATGTTAATTAATTCAAATTTATGATTTCATTTATATGGATTTTCTCAAATTAATATATGAGGAAAACAAAGGTTATGTGTTCTGGTCTCACATCCATCAACAATTCATTTCAATATCTTCTATCCTTTTTATTTAGAAAGCTACCAAGCCCAAATAGCTGGTGGTTTGGTAAAAAATACCACATTGCATAATAAGTGTATCAAATTTAACTCACTCCAATTGGTGGGTTTTGTCGAAGTGGACAACTAGGCATAGTGTAATTAAGGATACATGGATCATAATTACAAGTAATTTGAATTTTATTAACAGATATATAATTTGTGAAGAATTACATGGATTGTATTGAATGAAACACAAGTAATATTAATACAATCATCATGAATTATAAGTCAATAAGATAGACCACCTACCTATAAGGGTAAGGGACTCCTTGATATTTATCAACCTTTATGTTGGGAAAGAATGGGAAAAATAGGATAAATTGTTGAATGTTATCCAAATAGGTCATACTAGTTCACATATATTTATAATATAATGTGAAAATATTAATTATGATAGGAACAAATATGAATTAAGTACATACAATTAGGTATCCAATGTGATGGACAGAGGGTAAAATATATATCGTATGAGGGAGGAGGGTCCAAGCCTAGGATGAGAGGGAGGAGTGGTTCAGTGGATTGGGATAGGAGTTGTGTAAATATGGAATGAAAAGGGAGTATGATGGTTATAGTGAAGCAGGAAACAAGTATGAATTAACTTTGTTTTAAAGGGTTCATGTTTGGGTATAATGATTCACAAAACCGTGCACCAACCTTAAACCCCCAATATCTCATGATGTCACCCCCTTGCATGGAATTTTAATGTATTCAGACATCATAAAAAGATAATATTTTACAACCTCTTCTACTTGAAAAATTCATTATTGAGTTTCCCTTCTTATTGCAGTACAACATCATATTATTAAATCATTTTACAAATAGTATGCGAACCATTATATCTCTCCATGGTTTCATTTTTTACACATCCATTAGTCTATATCACCAAACCCAAAGGAACAAACCTACCTTAGAGATCCTTTGTGCTCTGATCCATGATAGACACATGATAATCTTAAATTGAATCATCAATATCTTGCATGACCTCATTAGGCTGGAGAACATGATATGAGATTGAATATTAATTAAAAAACTCATAGATATTTAAAATCGCATTCATAGACATGTATCTCTGAGGGAATTATATCATATAATCCATTGTTTTGACCATATCCAAATACAAAAAAATTCTGATGATCCATGGAAATAACATAACTTTCTTCCAAAATATTTGGTGATTCAGTCATATTAAAATATGTGATAAGACTAAATCCATGACCTCCAGATGTAGATGTTTTTGATTATGATCGACATATTTTTCAAGATCAAGCTATATCCATTAAATTCTTAATATTTTATACCTTCTCTAATGTCCCCTGAATGAGATGGGTAAAGTAACATAACTTCTCCCACCTCAATCTAAAATAGGGGTGAATAGAACGTAATACTATATAGGTCGTCATAATTAATCATATATATAGTTACATGGAATCTATTGTAATAATTGAACACTTAAATAGGTAATTGTTTCTTCCAAGAACATCAAATATCACTGATGTATGGTTCAAGAATTTCTTCTAGAATCTCTATCTTATGCTCTCACTATTCGTCAATATGTGGCTGATAGGAAGTAATCATATGTACCAGTGAACACCATACCCTCATAAACCCATTATAGAGACATGATGTAAACTGGTCTTATATATCTAATATTATAATACATGTAACTCTATGAAGTTGTATGATCTCAATTACATATAGAATCGCTCTCTCATAAGAAAAATGGTCTATCATGTTGGAAGGAAGTGGGTTCCCATTTACACTATGTCCTTTATAATCCCTAAATCATCTCTTCCTAA
Source organism: Viscum album (assembly GCA_963277665.1). Lineage (NCBI taxonomy): Eukaryota > Viridiplantae > Streptophyta > Magnoliopsida > Santalales > Viscaceae > Viscum > Viscum album. The sequence goes on along the minus strand of OY728141.1, from coordinate 1,643,618,494 downwards.
AGGTGATACCATTAATCGCATCATGGAATCCAATACAGAATCATCCTATTTCAACTTAATAAAGGAAAAAATCAGTAAAAATGAAAATAGTTACCAGCGTTCTTATATCATCGGCTAATAGGTGGAACCCCATGTAACAAATCCATAACACCCATTTCATTTTATACAAATTATAACATGATTTATATTAGATTTAAACATAATATCAAATCCAAGGATAATAAAGTTCTATTATATTTGGAAGATTTGGTACATTATTAGAATGAATGAAACCAAAATAATTCCACATTTTATTTAAAATGAATAATTATATCCTAACATACTTTGAAATATTACATCGATATAGTATGAAAGAGGGAATACTCAAACAATTCAACGAGCTAAAAATCATAGTAATTGAATAATCATAGTAATAATGAATAGAAATGTGTTTGAAGTAATAACATAATGAAACAAAATACATGGAATAAGAATAAAAATATTGATACATGAAATATAAGCCATGATATCATGTAATAATGTCTACATAGGAATTTGGAGGCAACATAAAACATGAAATAAACATGTGTCAAGGATAACTACAAAGGCTATGTCCCCTGGTGGACAATTTCCTCTAAAGGAATCAAGTTTACTTTCTGTTACAACATGACAAATCAAGAGGGAAAAAATTACCCACTTCATTGAAGTGTCACCAGGGTCCACCAATCATAACATGGTCATTCTTATGTGATCCCCATGGATATTCAAACATAATATATAAACATAAATCTGACCAATGTGAAAAAATGGGTATCATAATAATATCATAAGGGATAATCAATGGGTGAATCACAATAATGTCCATGAAATAATGAATTGAAAACATAAATGGTCATTAATAATGTAAATAAGTAATAGATATAGTTGAATAATGTCTAACCAAATTGAAAAAAATGTAAAAAACAATTACAAAGAAACATTAAAAATGAGCAAGCTTTGTGTGGTTTAAGAGAAAAAAATGTAATTAAAGAGAAAAAATGAATAATAAAATTCATAAAAACAAAAATTAAATAACCAAGATATTCAAGGAAAAAATATTATATTAGAAAAATATTAGTGTCAAAAAATAGATTTTGGAGTGTGCTTGAAAATACGTAAGAAATGGAGATGTTCCCTTTAATTGTGCATTCTTCTTATGATTAATTGAATACGGGACCTTATAAAAATTTAATTTCCACATAAAATAAAAAATAATTGAGCTAGGTAAATATGTTTGGATCAAAAAATATTAATATAATTTTAAATAATAATAATTAATAATTAAATAAATATATATTGTGAAAACATGTTAATAGAAAGAAAAAAATGGAGGTTCAGCGAGAATCCCTTACCTCATGCCTTAATGTTTTTTTCACATTCAATTAATGTTTTGCATAGTCAAATGAGATCCATTAATTATTTAATTATGAACTTATTATACATTTACTTTATTTTTTATTGTTTTATTATGTTCACTTATAGATTTTTGATGATATATAAGATTCAATTTCATTGTTCTATGTGCATTCATTTATTGATTTTATGATCGATGCCCTTGATTATATTTATGGATATTCTTGTCAAATGCAATAAAAACTCCAAAATGGAATTAAATGATATTTAAAAACCTCTAAAATTTTAAATGGTCCCATATATTTTTTAGATATTATAATGATTCGTTATATAAAAAATTAATGAAAAATTTCATGTTTTTTTAAGTTTTTCATTCACAACGGATGAGTTTTGTTTTTTATTTAATATATATATATATATAGAAATTAGTAATGGAACATCAAAAAAGATATAATAAATATTTTTAAATTAGGATTAACCATAATATTGGTATCATGATGATCCATGGAGGTTGTAATGGAAAAAAATTCTCATCATCCATAATGGTATTAGATCGACTCCTCCCAGATAATTATTTCATTTTTAGAATAAAAGGACAAGAAAAAAGATTTGACGATTGATATTAAATTAACATAATAAATTTCCTATTTATATATGATATTTATGATATCATGTAACTCTTCATTATAGATGAATTATTGTGGTAGAATATAGAAATTATTTAAAAAGTGGAAGGTGGGGGGTTTACCCTATTCAATATAGTCTCCCTGAGAACCTCTTAAGGAAATAAATTTTGATCATTTGTTGAAACTAGAAGCTCTTAGACATGTAAAAGTGGATTGGAAATATAATTGCAATGAATTTATGGAATATTCAATGGGTTGGAGGTTTTAGGAGAGTAGTTTGTGAGGGGTTTTATTAATAATTAGAGGAGTTGTGTGTTTGTTATTTATTCATTTGCTTATTATTTTTCCCTAATAATATTAATAATGTTGATTTTTTTGTCTATGTTAGGTAACTAGAGAATTTGAGTTTGAGATAATGAGAAGTTACCTTATCCATGAATTAAAAAATCATTCATTTATTTTCAATTTTATATATCTTAAATTACAATATTTCAACATATACAAAAAATAAACTTTTTTTTTAAATTCCAAAAAACTCACCCCATCAATTTTTTGATGTGTAGATTTGAAAAATGTACACTGTTTTATGATTTTTTTTAAATAATTGAAATTATGATTTCAATTTATGCCATTCATTATTTGATAAATATGGGTTTTATAATAATTTACTATAATTTGGAACAAATAAAAATTAGTTTAGGTCACAAAAAATATATTATAATCATAGGGAAGAAATAATAATTTATGAATATATTTTATCAGTTTAAATTTCCTATTAAATCAGTATATTAATTATAAAATGTAAATAATAATTTACATTTTACAAAAATACCAATACTTAATTTTTTATTTTTAAAATATTCATTTACTTATTCCAATATATAAATATAAATTACTTTTAATTATAATATTCCTAAATTTTATTTATATATTCAAAGGTTATGAAACTATCATATAAGCTGAATTACTATTATTATTGATAATATTAATATTTCAATAGTAAGGTTATTATATAATCATTATGGCTTCCTTAATTTACAAAATACCACATATTTCCTTTTCTTTTATTTTAATAACGTATTTATTGGCTTCACTACATGATGTATGTTTCTTATATTATAAATAGTAATTACAATAAGGAAAAGTCAATTGTTAATAATATGGATCATTACATTCTTTCCCAGATTAAAAATTTAACCCTAAAAATTTCAGTTTACTTAATAAAAAAATAGTTGAGGGTATTTGTCTATCATCACATCCTCGGGATCCCATGTCACCTCTATGTAATTATAGATCCAGTATATTAATTCTAACAAGTGAGTTTTCTTGTTGCACATATATTTATCTCCACAGTTCAAGATCTTCACTAACTTCTATTCCTATGGGAGGTCTTTCACGAGTTATACATCCTCCAGATTCAATACATGAAAGGGATTTGGTATGTCCTACCTCACGGGGGATAAGTGGAATACATATTGTAATTGAGACAGTGTAAGAAAAATTGATATTTGATAGGCTATAGCTCTGATTCAATCAATAATCTTGAAGGTGTTGTTCTATATGGGACTCACCTTTCCTTCCTTCTGAAACCTCAAGAAACATTCTCATGGAAATATATCTAAGAATACCACATATCGTAACATAAACTCCATGCCATGTGACAATGTTCATGGTGATATTTTACCATTCCTATGTTTTTATGGGTAATAATTGCATCATTCCCTTAGAATTTAACCTTTCAGCCTTAACTTTCTGACATGCTAGACACGTTTCTGTATATTAAGAAATCACATTCCTTATATTGTCCAACATAAAGTTCTCCCAAAAATGTCAATAAATATTTTTTCTTCCTAGGAGAATAGAAAATGATGAGATATGTCCATCATTAAGAAGGTCACATTTTATCTTTTTATTATATGGTGCACATAGTCATAACCCAAATCTTACAACTCCTTCATCATCAATTTTGTACTTTTTTGATTTCCCATTTTTGATTGCTTCCATGTTTCTCTGAATTTCCTCATAATTTCCTTAATAATTCCATTATTTTCCCTATAATGCATGATTGAGAAATTGCTTTAGAAAAGATTGATGACATTCCTTTTATAATGATTTACATGTCCATCCTTTTCAAATATATGAATATTGGAGCCTTCTGAATTTTCATCATTGAAAATGTTATAGGATACATTCTACATAGACAGTCTTCCAAATATATTTTCTTTACAATTATGGTAGTGGATTTTACTATTATAATCTTTAATGATATCAAACCATCATTTACGGAATATATTAATCTACATTTGTGTGACTATATATTTGAGGATCTTATTATCAGTATATATCTCACAATTATCCCCATAAATATAATTCCAAAACAATTTCATTATGAAGATCACATTTCCTAACTCCCAAAAAAGTGTGAGATAGTTTTCTCATGAATATTCACTTTCCTGGAGGTTTAGGATACACTTTATCATTTTTCATCAGTAGACAGCCGACACCCTTCTTGGAAGAATCATTATATACCACAAAATGTTTGAAACTTATTAGTATTGTGAGTAATGGTGAAATGATAAGCCTCCTTTATAAATCTTTGATGTTGCCGTCACATTCCTTGGTCACGATAAACATCACCTATTTGGATTCAGATTGGTTGATGGGTATAACAATCATAATTATTTATTCACAAATCATTAGTAATATCTAGGTTAACATAGGAATCTACAGATCATCTCTATAGATGTTGGCATGAGCAACTCTTCGATTGCATTTGTCTTGGAAGGGTCCACAAATTTTCATTTTTTGGCGATAACATGGCCTAATAATGGAATATCCTCAATGTAGAACTAATATTAAATGTATTTTTCATAAATCTTCTCCCATGAAAAATTCATAATCATATTATTCAACGGATCATGATGTTCCCCCATTCTCTTGGACAGTATCATAATATCCTTGATAAAAGGAACCACAAATTTAATAAGGTAATATCTAAATAAACTATTAATTATGTCCATGAAAATTTCAATAGAATTTTTGTGTTAGAAGGGCATCAGTTATAAGTCGTTTTTTCTGTAACTTATTTTAATAGAGGTCTTATAAATACATTCCTTCTTACCCTTTATGTGGTGATATCTAGAATGAAGGTCCACATGAGGGAAAAAATAGACCAACATATTTATTCAGTAAATTAATATTTACATGGATTTAGATAAATTTTCAATAGCATTATTTTGTTGAGATTTCAAAAATCAATGCAATGACACATCATCTTATCATTCTTCTTGATGAAGAGGATATCAAAATCCTTGTTGAAGCACTTGGGTGGATAAAAACATCATATATATTATCTTGTAACAACTTATTCAGTTCCTCCAAATTAGTAATACCCATTATATAAGTTTTCATGGATATAGTAAAATATTATAGAATAATTATAATTTAAAAATAAACCTTTCGGTTTGGAATTAAACCAGTAAATTTTTCAGGGGAACACATTAGTGTAAACCCCTATAATATGCATGTCTTCAAGTATGTTCATCTCATTCATCTTAATCGATTGTGATAGAAATGATTTCTCAGAAGGAATCTATATCAAAAGATGATATTATTATATTGAATGAGGTTCATTTTCATCCTTACACTTATATAGAATTAGAGGATACCATAGGATGTGAAGATTGATTTCACTTTCTAGAAAATTGATTTTAACTTTGTAAAAACAGCATCAATTCAAGCAAAAAAAACATTTTACATTTCTAATGGAAGTCAAATATTATTAATAATTATATTTCCCTAAAAACCAGAATATGATAAAATAATAATATATATTTTCCATTATGAAATAAATTAATATTGGATGATGAATTGATGTACTTAAAAAACATACAAGATATCATAATATGGTATGAATAAAATTAAAACAACACAAAAAAACATTTCTATAGAGGTTAACTATACATAAAATGTAATGATCTTTCTCAAAATAGGATCCTCTTCATTACCTTTATCTTGGATATTATTTTCTCTAATTATTCTTGAAAATCCTTGGAATAGATCAGTGACATTTATAATTTGAAACTTCTCAACATTTACGAAATAGAGCCATATATGGTACCAAATGTTTAATTTTACATCCTTATATCATTTTAATAGTACTATTCAATTTCTTATTGTAATTGGACACATTATGAACTTATTTTCTTCATTTGATGCATCTCCTGATGACCTTAAGAATGATTCTAAGATGCCTCTTCTTTTATTTTTGATATGCAAGGAATTGATTCTTCTTTTCCTTATCACCATTATTACTTGAGATTCTATGAGACGATACCCTTATCTTTTTTAATGCATTGTGAATATCATATTTTTCAGTTATTAATTATAATTTATAATAACTGGTTTAGAATAAATTTTATATTTTTTGCATTATCTTTAATCATGTTAATCATATCATTAGGGAAATCGCCACAATTTCTATCACATCGATTTTAGGATAAAGTTCACATGTTTCCTACCATTAACTATGAAAATTAAATAAATCAATTAGGAGGTCATGAATATTTATATAATAGGATATAAAATTATCCATTGAATATATAAGGACCAAAATATGACTTAAAAGTAAATCCTATATTTTTATTCCCTGTGATTCAACAAAGGTTACCCATGGTGATTGAATAATCCATAAGGTTATTAATAAAATTTTCTAGTCATAATATCTAAAAATAAAAAGATTATCATACGATAAAAACTATAACAACCCAATCATTTTATAAATATTATTACATGATTCTAATAATAATTAACTATAAAATACAATACAAGGATCCAAACATCTAGTGTCTGTAAAATATTTGGTACCTAATTAGGTGGAATGAAGACAAAGTAATGAAAAAAATTATTTAATCTCCACAATGTGATCCTAGCTTCCTTTTAGATCTCATATCTACATAGGATAACCATGTTTATACATGAATATACGTTCAAGTTAAAAATACATATAAGGGAATAAAAATTCTAATAAAGAATAACACATGAGTTGGAAGGCATAACATGATGAAATAAAAATACACGAAATAATAATAAACATCTGAAAGAATATGACATAATAAATGAGATGATTTAATCATGGATACATTATAATATGGAACAAATATGAAACATGACATAAACATGTTCCATGGATAACTGAAAAGACTATATCACATGGTGGAAAAATCCCCAAAAAGGAACAAAGTTTATTCTCTATCCTAACATGATGTATCATGAGACTAAACATTAGCCAATATATTGAAGTGATATCTGAGATCACCCAACATAAAATGTTCTTAAATATGCATTTCACATGAAAAATAAGATGTAATGTATATACAAAATCATAACCCATTTAATGAAATGGGAATCACAATCATATAATAAGGCATAAAAAATGGGTCTATCGAAATTAGGATTTTGTCGAAATGTATTCAATACAAACCAGGAAATTCCTAATGAAAATTACACATAGATAATGATAAATAATATCAACTAAATTGAATACATGTAACAAAATATGATTAAGAAACATTAGAAATGATCCACTTTGGTGTGGTTGAGTTGAAATAGTATGAATAATTAAATAGGAAAAACGAATACATAGTTTCATAAAAATAGAAATGAACGAAGATAGGTTTAATTGATACAAATATTTATTTAATAAAAATATATTATTTGTTGAAACATTTTATTAAGTGTACATTAAAATGTTTGGAAAATTGGGATGTTCCCTTTAATTGGGCTTTCTTTTTAGGAGTAATTGAAAAGAGAACCTTATAATTATATATTTACCCATCAATGAATGAATAAGTAAGCCTGGTTCATATATGTGAATCATAAAATAGTATTTAATAAGAGTACATAATATGAATTAAGAATTTAATTTTCTTAATATGGGAAAAAGTGTATCCTGAAGGAAAAATAGAGGTTCTGTGAAAATTCATTACATTACGTTTGAAAGTGTTATGAAAAATCACTTAATTACTTATATTATATGGTTTATTTCCTGAATCATTGAATTTTGTGGAAAATAAAGATATAGAAGAAAGTAATAATTAATAACAAAAAGGTGGGGGTTTTATATAATGTATGGTGTTTCCTTGAAAACTTGTTAAGGAACTAGGTTATTGTTTTTTTTGATACTATATACTCCTAGACATGGGCAAGAGGATTGGTAATAGAATTTTGTGGAATTTATATATGCTTCATGGATTTTAATGTGTGAGAAAAACATGTGGTGATGGGTGATATTTATAGTGGATGTAGTTGGGTGTTTTTGATTATTTTATTCATTTGTTTATTATTTTGTCTTAATAAAATAAATAGTGTTGAATCTTGTGACTATATAGAGTAAAAATATTGTGTCAGTTGGAGATAGTGGGAACTTACATCATCCATGACTCAACCATGAATCAAATGTTCATTTATTTACTTCTAGTTTTAAAAATCGTAATTTACCATATTTTATTATTGACAAAAAATCAACCATTTATGAAAAATACAAATAAAATCACCCCAAAAACTCCATAACATTTATTTTTCCGAAATGGACTCCATTATATAAAAATATTTTTCTAAACAACTGAATGTTAATTTTTAATTGAAATCTTCATTTATTTGATAAATATAGATTTTATGAATGTATGAAAAATTAATTAAGTTCTCATAAAAATATGTTATAATAATAGGGAAAACCTAATTAATTTATGAATCAATTTTTTTAAAATAAATTTATTCTAAATCATTATATATACTATAAAATTACAAATCCTAGTTATCATTTCACCAAAATACTAGAACTTAATTTATTATTTTTCAAAAATTTATTTACTTATAATAGGATATAAATATATCATAATATCATTTAAATGATGTTCAAATTTTATTTATACTATAAATGTGTTTTTACAATTCTGTTGAAATATAACTATTCATTATGGTCATATTATGTTTCTTTAGGTCAATTCAGTATTCCATCGGTATAAGTTCATTAATTTTGATAAATAAATCATATTTTAATCTTTATTTATAAGAATAATTTTTTAATTGGTTATATATGTAATGTATTTGGTTTATACAATATAACAAAATTATAAGAAGATAAATTCATTTGATAAATTTTTGGATCGTTACAAAATCATATTATCTATATATTTACCCTGAACCAGCAATACTAGTGGTGTAAGTCAACGAACATTTTAGTAATACCCTGATATTCAACCAATGAAGATATATGTGACTCTCATAGAAACATATATAATATTTATTAAGGATATAACAAATTACCATAGTTGTGCATGTTATCATCACTGTCAATGATTAAAGTAGACAATGGGTCCTTTCCTAAAATTCACACCCCTGGGACCAATCCCATGGGATCCAAGATCCTCCAAATCTTCACTCTATCCACAAGTGAATATGTCAGAGATAATTAGATGAGTGACCTCTTCTTTGTATGTCCATCCACCTCAAGATACATCTCATAAAATAATTAATTCAATTTACATTAACTACTGGCCTCCATAATTCACTATTTATGAGTCATCCAGCTTAGAGTATCACCCACAACATTGCATTTATCTGGGGTATATTCATACTCAAATTTGAAGGATTGTATGTTTTCAACAAATCTCTTCTTCTTAAGGATCAAGTCACGAAGAATAAATTTTTTTTAAGGATCTTATCGTCAATTTGATGCTCAATTCCTTCTCCAAAAATGGTGCTCCTACAAAAACCAAGAGAATGAACCACCACTACTGAAACAAGATTATGTGTTATGTAATTCCACTCATAAGGTCTCAAATATTGAAACCCATATTCTAGGAATCAATCACCTTGTATCAATACTATTCTCAGACTTATTTCTAATGCTTAGAAATATACAGTATAGCCCCTAATCAACTCTAGAAGAATAAGGGTCGATGCTGAATTCCATCATTATTTTAACTTCTAAAAAGAATTATCAAACACTTCATACCATGAAATCACAACACCCATTTTATCTAATACTATAATACATGATTTTAGGATTGAAAATTAATGAAAAATGTTCCTATTATATCTTTTATCCCAATGAAACTCATAACATCTAAAAATATATTAGGATGCACCTATGGAAATATCACTATCACATTCTCCAGGTCTATAGATTCTCTTTTCTCTAAGATAATGTGACATAATAATTGATATTTTTCAAACTAAAAGTGGATTTTAATGAAGTTTATATGAAATTTTTTATTTTTTTGTGTAGTAAAAATGATATCATATTGATCGGACATATTTTGTTGAGTATATTACTACACCATAATGATATCCCTTATGACTAAAAAAAATGCATCCTGGTATGGGTAAAAAAATGCGATCAATCTTTTTAAAAGAGTGTCTATATTTGTGAAAAAAATGACATAACTAGATACTCGTACATTATATATTTACTATATAATTATATATGAGGTAAATCCAAAGTGATGAATTGACCTTGATGTTAGCTCGGTTTAAAATCAATCGTTGGGAAGTCCTTTAATCCTATAAGTTAGTTGAATATGTCATCTATACGATGTAATGGATACTAACTCATAACCCTAAATTGATAATCAATTCAAATTCAATGGGTACCATCTTCGCTGTTGGTGAACATTGTGGGTGCATCCCATGGTGAGGTACTAGGTCACAAAATTGCATAACCCTCCAGGTCCTCTAAATACCTATTGAGTTCCTAAAATTTAGTAATATGCATTCTATAAAGAGTAATATAAATTAGTAATACTTAATTTACTATATAAATTGTAAACTCTACACATGAAATGTGTTTTATTATAGAATATTCATTGAGGAAAATGTCCCTAATAGGTGTTTATATAAGAGGAAACATGTTCTTATATACTTTTAGATCACTAAGAAAAAGCCTCATAATTTGGGAAATCACTCCGCATAACCTAGGATGATAATTTAGATCTAATCGTTCCAAAATATTAAATTCTCCTTGAAGAATATTTCTACTACAGTCTAAAGAAGTGAAGGAAACCCTATAGTGATAAAAATAATCATGATCATTATTGGATACTAAATAGCATATCCTATGAATATTTAAAAAAATCATCTCATACATAAAGTGGTTCCATTTGATACGATAGACACAAATATCAAGGGTGAATTTATTTCATTGGAATACTCTGTCTTTCTAAACTCAAAATTGAGAATCATGATCCAAAAATCCATGAATTTAATTGTTCTCAAGGAAAATACATTCCATGATAGATATAGATATGAAGGAGTGTGACAAGAAATTTACAAACTAAAAATATAACAACATAGAGGCTCTATAATAGTACCTCATACTGCAAAAGGATGGTTTCCCTACTCCTCAGGTATAGTCTATCTTATATATTGTTGGAATGATACATTACCCTATTCTATAACCTATCTATATTGTGAAAGCATGGTATGTTGGTTTTTAGTTCCATAAGACTAGTGTCTATGTCCATTTCCACCTCCTGGTCCTATAATATCAGTTGTAATCTTGCTTCCCACCTTAAATAGAGATTCTGATCCCATTCCTAAAAATGAAGTCTATGAATACCAACTCTGAATATCACTGAGTATAATGTTTGGACAACTCAAATAATGATTACCCTTCCTTCATCAAGTATGAAATTCAACTACATAATTGGAATTATGTGGATTCTTATGACCCAACCATCCACACTGGTGGCATTCTATATAAGTTTTGGTTCGTGTAATCTAGCTACCAATTCCCTCATGAATAGAATCATGGTTAATCTCCCAATAACTAGATGAACCACTACCCTCTATTTTTTTGACATGATTTGACCCACACCTTCAACCTCCCTTACATTTAACTTTGCGGTGAGGGAAGGGATTACTATATAAGAAAAAGTTGTCAACTAAAATATGTTTACATTAGATTTTATGGAATAATTATTACCATTATCATATCAAATTTCTCTATATTTCTCATCACCATCTTCTGTCATTATAAAGTGATAGTGCAAAGGAATTCAACATAAATCATCTTTAAAAGGCATTGTACATTGATGAATATTCATAATATCCCATTCCCACTCATCTCTTGGTATCTCTATAAAAAATTATTCATAGAAGGGAATTTTGAAGTGACTTTAAACTAAATATTAATGATAATATTACATAGTAAGGAATTTCAAAATATTATTAGAGTAATCAAATATTATAAAAACTATGTGTTTGACCATTTTTTCTTGATTCATCTATAGATGCTCAAAGATAGTCTATATATACTCCAACAATGACTTAGTATCATATGGTCCACCATCCCTAGAAAATGTATATATATTCTTCAGTTGAAACCCTCATGTTAACATTTCTATAATATGAAAGGTTCATGGGTCTCCATCCATGATCTGCAAGAGATATAATAATTCCTCTAAAAACTGGGCCTCAGTTACCAACTCATGTATAACTAGTGTTTATTCCTGTGTACCAATTGGAATGTTAGGCCCACCACTTTAGGACCATGTTCATTACTACTTTCCTAGTCATGATATAATTATATTGTGGAGGAATATATATATTATTAAAAACACATTACCCAGATGAATTTTTATTTAATAGAATATTTTTATTTAGATTAGGACTGGAAGATTCCTTCTTATAATTGCACCAAAACCCCATTTCAGGATTCTGAAGCCTGATCTAGTTGATCTAAATAGTTGTGGGAGACACACCATACTACTTAATACTTAGGATAGGTTAGTGTCAAATTCTAATTTTCATTGAATATGTAATAGTATATAGAGTATTAATTTAAATATAAAAATAAAAACATCCATTATATTGTAAATTCCATCTCTATTTATTGAAAACCATTTTATTCTTGAACTAAAATTCAGTAGATTATATATATCGTTGTATAGTTATATGTGTCATCCATACCCATGATATATTGTTACATAAATTATAAATTTTAATTTATTATACGTGTTACTAAAACCATCAATATAATTTTTTTATATATCCCCATTCATAATTTTTAGAGGTCCAAACACACATTATAAGTTTAAATTAGAATCTAGTTATTTTTAAACAGAAACCTTTCAGCACATGATACCAATGGTGTATTTCTCAAAAAATACATTTCAAGTTAATTAAGTTTCCACAATCATGATATATATGAAAAAATAATTTAATTTTATGTAGGAATTTTAATTAATCCAATTATTTATCATTTTTTAATATAAAATGTTATTCAAATTATATGATCTTATATAAAGAACCCAAATTAAAAAGGAGGAATCTACACAATAGTATAAATGTGGAAATGAATATCTATGACACATGAATCCTTAGGTCATCATAATGAATAATGTGATAGCACAACCATTCCATACTAGGACAGTAACAAATGTGAATTGGAATCAATAAAATAATAAATATCACAAATCTTGTGCATCACTCAACGATGAAGTCAATAAAAATAAAATCGCTATGATGAAATATAAAAAACCCCATCCTAAGAAGTGTGAAGTTTTCCTTACATGTGGTTATATACTCCAATTAACATTCTCCTCATCACATTGTATTAAAATACTAATATCTCCCCATGAACTCGAATCTATAAGAATATAATGAAAAGAAAATCCTTTACTACCATATGTATCCTCTTTAACCATATTCACTAATAAGTAACCAAACATAGTTTTCCATATATCCAAAATAACACGTCCCTATATTCTACATTCTATCTAATAATAGTGATGAACTATTATGAAACATTGGGAAAACTATACCATGTTTAGCATATTGTAAAATAACAATGAAATGTTGATATAAATAAGCAGAAAGATTAATAATGAATAGTGGAACTAAAAATTTAGATAATATTGATATCCAAAACCATAATCACTTGAATAAATAATAAAAATATCTAAATCCAAAATCATATTCAAAACTTTGTCATGTATAATTTTTATATAAAAATGGAAATAAAAGGAATAGAGCAGCAAGAATGTACAACATTATATAAAAAAATGAACCAATGATCAAAACGATAAACTGAATCCATGAATTTTCCCAAGTACCAAATGATAAACAAAATAGGGTTTCAGATAAACTTATTTTCCCACCAAAAATATTGTCCAACACTATCTATTCTAAGAATATATAATGATTAGTTAGTAGGAATAATGAATAAGGGGGGAAAATTATTAATATAGTTCATCCTGAGTTCCTCATGGGACCCCCATATGAGACAACCAACTTCACGACAACCAATAATTTCTCAGACCATTTATTATATACCATTATACATTATATTAATTTCTCAGGACTTAAGACCAATAGTAATAAAATCTCTAATTATGATAATTATATAAGGGATTAAAAATTCTAAATATATTTAGTACTCAAAAATGGATGTATATAAGGTTTTAAAATATATATATCAATAACTGAATCAATGTAAATTATTTTAATTGGAAGAATCATCATTTATTAGATTGGGAACATGAGCCTTCCAAACACATACCACTAATGGAACCAAGGTATCTCTCTATAAATACAATAATGTCTCAATTCTTGTGGAATCCATCCACATAGTTCTATATAGGAACCTAGGTATCACTATCATTGTGGTATATATTCATTTCCCTATGAGCCCATACAAGATATTCATCAAAAGGAATATAATTTTATGTAGAGGAATAATAAAATCTCATCATCTTGGTGATCCCATCCAAAGAATTATATATAGTATCCACCCATCCATCCCAACACATCATAATTCCCATAATATGTAATTCAATTAATCATTACATTGATCTTATCCCAACCTTTCTATAACAACATCCAATTGACCCCATACTTCATTATAGGTACATTTATAACTCATTTGATTAATATTTTTCATTTTATTGTTAGGGAACAACCTAAAGGAATGAAATAGGTAATCATAGGCAATGTGTTATGGTCTAACCCCCATTAACCCTTTATCATAGTATATTTTTATCCATTTTATTTATAATTAAATACTACCACAATTTGGTGGTGGTTTGATCATAATTCACCCCTATCATAACAAGGGAATCATATTTAACACACCCAAATGGATGGTTCTTTCAGTGGGAGAAAACAAATCAGTGTGTAATTAAGCAACAATGGATAATGATTAAATGTAATTTAAATTTAAATTATTAATTATTATTTTGTGGGGATTGACAACGAATGTACAATTCATGACACATGATTTATTAATATAATCACATGTATATATAGGTAATGAAGCTAAAAACCCTACATTAGATGTGTAGTTGACCCCTCATTTCTCATTGCCTATAATTTTGGATAGATCTGGAAAAATTAGAGAGATATAAAAATTTTCTAAATATATGGAATATTTTATCACACAAATATATCATCAAATTCAAAGAGATAAAATAAGGAAGGAAAAGGAATGATGGAATTACCATTCACTATCCAATATAATGAATGACGATTAAAACTTATGCCTATGAAAAATAAGGCCCAAATACCAGGTCAAGTGGGAAGAGAGATACAAAAAGGGGGATAGGTTCAATGAGAAAAGGTAATAAAAATGAAGTAAGTTGTCTATAATGATATTTTACAGTACACCCCACATGTCTATGAAACCACGATTCATGGTTTTACAAACTGGGTTTCACACTTATTGGGATTCAATGTGTGAGGTTCACAGTTATCACTAACTATGAACTAAATGTTTCCCTCAACTATTTCCTCAAAATAATGGATCATCGATTAGTGAGAAAGCATTGGAAACTCTAAAACCCATCGCAAAATTATTAGAAAATTTTAATTGAGTAAAAATGATAATAAAAATAAATTTTTATAGGATTAATTCATTTTAAAATGACGGTATGATATATATATATATAGTAAAATATAATGGTGTTAAAATAAGTGAAGTTTCAATATGAGAATTATAGGGTGTGTTTAGTATGGGTTATCAATATCAATTGTATTGGAGCATAAATCGATGATTTGTACATGGAATACATGACATGGGAGGTATAGTCCTATTTTCCTCATCTCCTTCAAGAGGAGTATGCACTTTAGGAAGAAGTTAACATGATTGAGTTAGTATAAATGATGTAAGATCAAATCAATAAACCACCAGGATGATGGTTGAAGGTGTACATATATATTATAAGAGGGCCATCGAATCACTTATGGGATGTATAATAGTTGGATATAAGGTATGGGGGAATGAGAATGATGGAATTAGATGTGGTTTTCTTTGATCACATATTCCATATGAAATTAAAGGTTTATAGAGTCAGAGATATTATAAACTAGGTGAATAATGATATATTGATCATGGATTATTCCATGTGGTCAACATATTGTTTTCGTTTGATATGATATTTACATAAGATGAGATCTTAAAGGTTTTTCTAATTGATAATGGTTTAAAAGAATGAGATCAAAATTTAGGTAAATATATTTTAGTTGTAATTATCTTTATAGTTTGAAAATATAGTTATGATAGTAGAGAATAACATAGCATGTTGAATTATATTTTGATGGGTTGTGGTGTAGGATGAGATATCCTACAAATATCGTGGTAACTGAATGTTGATACACAATAATTCCCAGTAGGATAGTCCATGTAGAGGTGTGATGATTCCTTAATAATGTGGGAAATCAAAAAAGTTTTTTTCATTGTTAGAAAATATGTCATGAGGGTGTATATTGTGATTTTCCATTAAAGGAGTGTCAGAAATTAATTTACATGAGAAATTTGTATCAGATTTTTTTATATATTCATTGTATGTTGTGGCTCATATATTGGGTTAGGATAAGGATTATGGGGTTAGACTAGGAGTGGTATTGGGATCTAGTATTTTCACTTTAGTCCCAAATTTATTTCAAGAAGGTTGATGGGATACCAATCTATGTGGGATGTAGCACACAATTGGTGAAACTCCTCTGGGAAGAAAGAAATCAGGATTCTTTTGTTCATTTCTGTTTTACATGGTTGA
The DNA here is from genome assembly GCA_963277665.1 of Viscum album. Lineage (NCBI taxonomy): Eukaryota > Viridiplantae > Streptophyta > Magnoliopsida > Santalales > Viscaceae > Viscum > Viscum album. Next base: position 1,643,601,444 of record OY728141.1, on the reverse strand, counting down.
ACTAACATATCAAAAGTATAAAATGGTTTTATTAACCTTTAGAGTACATAATTAATTTGTTGGGTATTTATTTTTTATGATGGGTACTTGTGAACTAAATGCTTATAAGATAAGTGGAATGACCAGATATTGGCTATGATATGGGTATTATATATGACACATGATAATGATGAGACCCCTTATAAAAAAGGATTATAGTGCCCATCAAGTATATATTGAATAAAAGTGACCATTGATGTGACATGGGATGACACTGGTTAGTAGGTAATTTTATATATAGATAACCAATCTGTGTCGGATTTTTGACTGTATAAGGATATGAAACCATCATTATATCGGGTATTTTGTTTAAGATGATATTAGAACGTAATTTATATAGTGGGGGTGTTTCCACATGTTGGAGAAGTCTATTAATGATGGTTATACCGGATGACTATGAATGAGATGGATTTGTATTGAGAAATCCTGGTGTTTCCTGAATGTGATGAAATGGATTCTTGAGTTTTTTATAGGGTTGGTATGTTCATTCCTCTAGATAACTAAAGGATTATTTATCCAATGGTGGGGAGACATAAATATATTCAGTATTTGGGAGGGGTAATTTGGGGTTGAATTATATTTTTTCATGTGAGTTGTCACACTATCAGTGTTCAATGGGTTTTTATATCGGTTACAGATCATGTCTTAGATGTTTTCCTATTCCAAGGTACTAATTTATAATGTGATTATGTTGTGGCTGGATGTTTAATAGATTTATAATGGTTTGTAGTGATGTTTTAGAATTTTTTGGAAGAAATTCTAATTGTAAATACTTTTGGAAAAAATATGTACATACATTGGTGTTGAAATACATTTATTCAAAATTTTAAATGTTTTATATTTAATTTGATACTTTAGTGTGTTTTGTTATCTATATGGTAAATTTTAAATAAAATTCACTACTCGATGCGCCAATAGAAATTGGCTTTGTGTAACGTTCTCTTTGATAGAAATTAGTATCCCTAGGGAATCTAAGATTTACTATATATAAGGGATTGGAAAATGGATGAATGTAGACATAATATGTTATATTTAATGTTAATTGAGATGATACATATGAGTAACTATAGTTTATATATATAAACAACTATGTGACCAAGGGAATACATAAGAGTAACATTTTCATATGAAATGGTTATGAAGAGATTTAAAAGATTTCTTTTTTTTAGATGCACTATGATATGTATGGTTCTATTTGAGCAAATGTTTACTCTTACGTAGGGGTACACTCATAATTAATAATATTTTCCTTGTTTGAACAATTTCAATCTTCGGAAATATGTAGAGGTACGTGGGAAAAGTAAGGGTACTCTACGTTTGAGTAATTTTACTATTTATGTGATTCACCCCATCATATGTATGTTTATTTCACATATATGTATGGGTTATTTCCCTTATTATATAGGGGTCAGAAATTGGTAAATTGTTTGTGTTCCCTTTGAGACATAAGGGAATGGTCCTTGATATATTATGGTATCTAGGGTGAGATATGTAAGGTCTCCAAATGATAGGGTCTTAGTGTTGTTAAATATAATTATTATGGTAAATTTTTTTAAAATTTTCTAATATTATTAATTAGTTGATTTATTTTTGGAATAAAAGTGGAATTTGGGACATTTCATCAAGTTAATATGGGAATTCCATTGATTTACCTCTTGTTCTCCTATTCATCTCCAAAGAGTTAAGTTCATTGAATCGTTATAGTTCATTAAATGGTCTAAAAAATAATGTATTCCTTGGTATAACTAACTAACCCTGAGTATTTATTTATAGTTTATCTAATTGTTATAGAATTTTTTATCAATTTTTCTTAAATGATATACTTTTATAGATTACCTTTTTATTAGTATTAAATGTGGATCAGATGGGGATTTTCAATGTGTGGAGTATTTCTATCTATAGGTATGTGGGATTCTCTATTTCCTATGATATATATGTGTGTTTATATGACATGTAATAATAATTTGTAAGTTGTGCTATTGTAGATATCATTATTTGAACCTATTTCTTTTTTCATTGTTCATAATAAATTAATAGAGGTGGCTTGAAGTGAAAATTAAGGATGGTATCATAATATAGATCATTTTGATGGATATAGGATTTGACATTATTGATTTCATGTATTTTATAAAATATTTCAGAGATTGTAATGATTTTTTTGGTTAGATAATAGAATTTGTATGTTGTTTACCACTATCATTAATGGAGATAGAGCTTCGAATAGTTGTTTTTATAGGGTCACTGACGGTTTCTCATCCCAAGTAACAGTGAATTGGATCATATAAATATATTAAAAGGACCATGGAGGAGGGGGTTGACTACTTATTGTTGGTATTATACTTTGTTTATTGAGAACCATATGGGATATGTTTTCATCCATTATTATATAGGAGGTATTCATTATAGATGGTCATGAGGTTATAGTGATGATAGAGATTTCATTGGGAAAATATGGTTGACATGAATGATTATTGATCATTTATAGATGAATAGTTTTAAGTGATATGAATGATGGTTTTGAGGTTAAGGTCACTTCATTATCAAAAAATGTGGTTGTCTCATTCTCTCAAGAACTAGATATTTCTGGTAGAGTCACACTTGTGGCTTTTGGAGCATGGGTAGAGTATGTTTTATGCTGTATTTTTTTTTCAAATTTTTTTTTCTGCATATATCAGAATACAGAGGGAAATTATCTTTGGATATCATTGGTGTATTCCTACCATGTATATACTCACACCATTTGTGGGACCTTCTGGATGCATGAAATCATTTTATCACATAGAAAAATTATAGGTATATGATAGATGCACATATCCAAGTAGATGTTGGATTTATGTTGGTGTATGAGGTTCTTGTTATAATATTTGTGGGATATGATTGTTTTTTCTCAATGATGGAGTAATATATTAATTTGTTTAGTTTTGTGATTATAATTATTGGTTCAACATATATGTGATCTTACTAACTCTTGTACAACTAATATGAAATCATTTATATTCACTCTTTATATCACTTGTGTTCTATAGGTAGTTATTTACTATTTATGATAACTTAAGTAATTGGGTTGTGTTTATTTCATTGCTATTTATTTTCGTAGTGTATATTCTCCCCAATATACCACATAGGCACTCATTTCCAGTACATAGCCATTGGAATAAGCTGAGGTAGAGAAGTGGTCATATTTTTCTCTTATATAGTAAATTAGCATGAGTTTGGTTGGGTCATTACATGTAGCATAAGTGGTTCATCTCTTGTGTTGAACCTAAGGAACCCTACAAATTTATAAGAGAATAATATTAAGGATACATTTTCTGAATCTATATATAATTATTATGAATTTATTTATTCATTGTATAATTCAATCTTTTTCCCAAGTAGGTGTTTGGTGATTAAATATATTTTTTGAGGCATATATACCTAGTATAGAATAATTAATGAAGTAATTAAATATAAATGTATAATATTTATTTCATGATTACATTAATGAAAAGGAAAACTCAATGAAATGCATTAACAATAACTAATTTAAATAATTTTGGATTATAAATAAAAATTAATATCATTACAAAAATATGGAATTCTCTTGGATGCTGGTACATAAAAAAAATAAGTTCTATAAGATCCATGTTACATACAATGAAAAAAGATATCCTTTAAAAAATATAAATTATATAATGAAACAAAACTTTATAATGAGAATTATTAATAAATGTGAGGGAATTCGAAATAAGTTATATGGGTTATGTTCTCATCACATGACAATTTAAATAAAATGAGGAAGTAATTAGAAATTTAATTTTACCATTACGAGTAACCACCTATTAACAAAAAATGATGTATTTTTAGTATTTATTTAGAAGTATACATTATCGTAATTAATAGGGTAGTTTCTTAAAATGATGATATATTAAGAATAATAAATTTCGAAGAAGATAATAGTGAAATATTAATAATTTTTTTAAAAAGTAAAATTTTTGGCTATATGTTTGACTAAAGTGAATCTTTAAGACATACTGTATGAGTTATTTATAATGAAAAAAGATATGAAAATTGAATTTTATCTCATAAGTCTTTCAAATAATTTATAATTGGAAAATTATTACAAAATTTTACAAATAAATTAAAATTTATAGAGTAAATTTTAATGTATAAAACTTGTTTTTTGTCATCAAAAAAATATTTCAATTTCATACAATGTATGTTATAGAATAAAGTTATTATTTAGGTTTTGGGATTTAAAAAATGTGGGATATACATCCGAAAGAATTATATTTTAGTAAAAAAAATAGTTTTGAAACCATTCATATGTACAAGAATGAAAATATTTTATCCCATATATTGTAATGTCTATATGAAATATTTTTGAACTATTCCCCAAGTAGAACTATAAAAATTATACTCTCCACACAATACTCTCCACATTGAAGCACTTTTTCAGATTTTTGATAACATTCTATCACTCTCTTAATCCACACATAAAAAATTAATTATGGATAAAAGTAATCATTTCTCATGAATTATAAAGGGAGAAGATAATAGTCTCTCTATCTCTCATTATATTTCTATTCCATTTATAAGAATCTATTATATATATTACTCTCATAATGATATCATTCCACGGTCTATTAATGTTATAAAAAAATTCATGGCCCATTATAAAAAACGTATGATAATATAGTTTTCTAGATGCCTATTTATTACATCTATGTACAGTTTAATAAATAGAATATTTATAATAGGAGGAATATAAATAAAATTATACTAATACATCTCTATAGTATTACCACTAGTTGGGTCTTTTGATGTTCTTATTATATTGTAACAAATTAATTATTGGTATTGAAGCTCTTTGACATGATAGTGGATTCTTGCGTAAAAATACCCTGAATTACAATCCAATAGATTTAGCAGTCGTTTATTAGATAAAAAATATGTCATATAACTTCTCATATGATCAAAATTTTAGTTCTATTATGATTTTACATATATATATATAACTAATTCTAACATTGATAGAGTGTAGAATAAATGTATACATATATTCATAAATATAAAGAATATTACTTCATGAAATACTCTATATACATCAAACATAGTATTCATGTTGATTTCTTATTGAAATATAGACACATAACTAACGGTATATTTCTTTAATATTACATCATGCTATCATAATGAACCCCAACTGAGATGATAATTTTTCATTTATAATATGTTTCTATATTCCATTATTTATTAAAATCTATATCTTATGTTTCATCTATACTCCAAGGAACTATACCCAAGACTCAGGTTTTAAAAAGAATTTATATGGATTCTTAGCATTCCAAACATCCCAAGAAAGTGGGGATTGTTTGAAAAAACCTCATAAAACTTCAAATATATTTCAAAACCATGTAACAGCAATTGGGGTTTTTGGAATTGACTTGTTCCTGCCTTCATGTCCCCATCTTGTAAAATTATATTTAATAGTTTTAGTTAAAGACATAATAAATATTCTATGTTGGACCTTCTCATGCATGTATTATAATGAAGGGTATGAAGAATTATGTTTACACCCAGTTTGAGGAACATTCTACTTGATTTAAATCTTCCTCATTTGTTTCCTCTTATTAATTCACACAAATCACCCAAAGATTTCACCATTTTTATAGACTTATAAAGATCCACATTACATTATAGAACACATGTAGAGTAGTTATTAAGAAAAAAAATGGTAAAATACATGGTAAGATAAATCAGATCATCAATTTGTACATGACTCATTTCATTAATAATCCTTATATCTATAAAAGATGGAAAAACTAATATTGTTTGAATTGTGTATGGGAACGTGACCTAGATAACAACGTACTTAATATTAAAATTGAATATGGATATGGTAAGAATCCATAATTAATAAAATCATAAGATCACATAAACATTTTTATTATTTAAAAAACATGTTAAGGGAATCAATAATGGTATGATGGAAATCAATCTGTTCAAAAAGAAATAATTCAATAAATTAAGATGTCATTGTGAACTTTTATCAATGCTGCTCGAAAATTGCTGCACAACCCTAGAACATTAGGGAACCTAGTGATAAATGAAAATCGGAAAAATAAGTTGTAGATTAGGGAAGGATAAAAAATCCTGATTGTGGTCCCAATGGATAGATGATTTGGAAATGCTAATCCCCTCCACCAACTTTTAGGGATGGGTTGAGGGATTCATCATCTTTGGTATTTGTAAAAACACCCTAGTCATGGGAGGGATCATAAATGGTTCCTTCCACATACACCAATGTAGTTTTTATATGATTTTATCTCTATAAAAATGAGATGGTGATTAAACATTAGAGTCTACTTAATCTTGTTCTAGAAGATAAGTGAATTCCTTGTATGGGTTTCTTGTGATTTTGAGAAGGCTTGACTAAATGTTGTATGCACATTCTATAGATGATAAATGATAATATTTCATTAGTAAGAAATGACAATTTTTTAATGATATTATAAGTTAAGGAATTTTAATATACATTATTTACACTATTATTGATATATTTAATATTTATTTATTTATAATTCTAGATAATCGTATATACATTTTAAAATAATTCTACAAAATCGTGCTATTATTGAATAAAATCCCAAAATGAGGTGGGAAGAAAAAAAGGGTATTTATTTTAAAATCATGTCTGGAATTAAATATCTACTTGTATTATTTATTGGTATTTTGTTCATTTTATGAGCTACTATTATATTAATTTTCTGATAAAAACTTTTTGAAAAAAATCCATGTTCTTTGTATTCACAATAAATGATTTTAATATAATATTTTGTGTTTATATTTTTTAATTTTTAATAATTTATTATATAAAATAAATATTATTATTAATTATTTTAATTTAATTTCAAGATATATTTATTTTCTAATTTGAGAAATATTTTTAATGTTAGTATAATACCATTGGTTAGGATTTAAATTAAATTCATACTATGGATATAAATTTCATTTAAATTATTACATTGCATATATAATTTTCTAACATGATGCTTTAAATAAATTATTTAATTTGGTAGCATGGTGTTATTATATTTATAACTTATATCACTATTTTTTCATTACTTGTGTATACTATTTATTTTTTATGAAATCTTGTTCCATATAAATTAATGTTAAGATGGGTGGAAGATATTCATTTTATTTGAGTGTCAAAATAAATAAACATATAGTAATATAATTGAATTATATTTAATATTTTCAGGGGATCAAACAAAAACTAACCAACAGATTCTCCCCTTTTGGTTGACCCTAAGGTTTCTATTTATTTAATTATATGCAGTGGAGAACATCTTTCTTCAACAGTTTTTACTTCAATGGTATCATTGTTTCCATTCTTCAGTGCATTTTTCTAAAACCCTATAACTATTTATTTAATCCATTCACCTTGTGACATGGATTTCGTCCAATGTGTCCATTCTAATTACTCAATTTGGATCTGGTTTGTGGTTTCATTTTCTAGGAATTTTTCCTTTATTTCATACACTCATTTTTATTTATCTTTTTATCATTTCTCTCTTATGGTGTAGTTTTCATTCATGTGTTTTTCTCTATTCTTATTGGATTTTGTGTTTCTATGGTCTTTATTTACTCAGTTAAATAATTTTAGTTTTCCTTTTTTTCTTTCAAATGTGAGTCTCACTTACGTTTAATTGTTGAGATCCATCTTTTTATTTCTACATGATTTTATTTATTATCCATCTACCTCATGTAAGAAAATAGTCCTTACAATGAAGTAGTGGAGGTTGTATCATCCTGACATACTAGATGAATAAATAATTAGAGTTATCTGTGACTTCCATCATCTTAGATTGGAGTCAGTGGGAATTATAGGGGAGTCATAACATTGTATCATAATGGTGATGACGAATTGTATTAAAGATGAAATTTTGTAGAGTAGTTAAAATTATAGAAATAATTTGTGGATGTTTTCCCTTGTGGATTGTGGATGTGAAATTGATTAATAGTGGTTGTTTAGTATGATGTCTAAGGGGTTTCTTTTCAAGGATTTAGTTTTTTGGACTTACCATATTGCTTTTTTCATGATAAGGACTAATTATTTTTCTTGTTTCAAATACTGTCTTTGGAGAAGTTCTTTGGTGTTTATAAATATATTAAATTGGATGGCACTAAGATGGTCTTCCGAGTTTCCCTTTTTTTTGGTGTGTCTCCAACAACAAGTAACAATTATTAAAAAATATATAAAAAGTATGTTTATGGGAAAATTATGAATTTATAACATCATAATAAAATTTATAAATGTATATGATTGTTAATGCTTTATATATTTTTTATCGTATGAAGTATGATTACTTGAGAAAAATATTTATTGAAACTGTTTTTTCAAATGAAGGAATAAGATTATTTTCCATGTTATACTTTTATTTGAAACATTGGAAAATATAATCATATTCAATGATACTAAAGTTATTTTTTATCAATAAGAAAGAAAAAATCATTAAAATTGATTTCAAATATAAAAATATGATATAAAATAACATGAAATAGTATATTAATTACCACTTTCAAATTTAAGGATAATTTATTTGATTTGTGGAATTTTGATAAAAAATGTTATGTAATTCCAAATGTATTACTAATAAATATAAGACTTAAAGAAAATAATTTTCTAATTTACAAATTGAAATTTTATATAATTATTTTTATGAATATGGATTTCCCCATGAATCGGTGTTTTTTTCAAGGATGGAATGAGATAAAATCAACCCTCTAGTTTGATTTCCTAGAGTATGATTGTGATTATTTCATGTGTAATATCCTTTCCAAAATCAATATAACTCGTGATTTATGTTAATAAAATATTTTTTCTCATGTATTCCGTATAATAATTTTTTACTAGGATGCATTCTATGTGGAACGGTTTTGAAATTCGATGGATGAAGACTTGACTGAAGGGTCAGTCATTTGTTGGGTGCAACATTACCACCAACTCAATAGTAAAATATACTAGATAACCAGTGGATTTAGAATTGGAATGTTGTTCCCTATAGACTCCACTAGTTAGATAGTGGCGTTGGAAGAACCCATGTTGTTTTTTCTTTTCAAATTAACTAGTCAGTGGCGGGTAACTATCTTTCCTAGAGACCCACCTGCTTACTGGTGGATTCTCGTTTTGTGTGAATTAAACACACCCCATGAAATTTAATTTCACTTGGTTTTCCATGTTTATAATTTAACAAATACAACATAAACCACCCTATTTTGAATCTGGTGCCTCATATCTTCATTATTTAGCAATCTAATTCATATCCCCTTTGTTTTTACATGAAGTATCTATCCAGTAGCACTATAATCTATTGTTCACTATATATATAAACAAAAATCCCCTTATTTTATGATAATTTTTCGTTGATCTAAGATTGATATATGTTTTATATGTGGATGATATTATGAATTATTCCCTCATGTATATATGGATGATGGATCTAGAGAGGTGATGATGTCTCTTTATTGGATTTTGAAATACATTCAACTCCAGACATCTTATGTGTATGTGGTTGTGGATATTCATCCAAGACCTCTGCATGCTAGAAGATTTATGATGGAATCACAACTCGTTGGTATGTTCTATGTGATCACTATAGATCTATCTGGATATTGGTGATCAATTTTTAGATTGGGGGTCAATATAATATATAAATGAAATCTCCTTGGAAAATTCTATATCCCTTAGTAATTGAGTATGTTTATAGGTACATTATCATAGATATATCATCATGATACCTTCTTTTTATTTAATCATATTTTTTATCCCTATACCTTTGATGGATTTTTTTCTGGATATATTTTTTATACTAAACATGAGTATTGTTTATTGATTTCAAGAAGAATTCATGATACGTTCATGAATTCTCATACTATAATGTAATTTAATATCCTCTTATTCTTCATATATCAAAAATATATCCATTTATAGACACTGTGAAGAATTAGGTTCTTGGATTAAATAATAATGAAATGAAATCTCTTTGGGTTTATTTTATATACCTGATAACTAAAGAAATCTTACACAATATATGAATCCTTGATATGTGAGATAATAATCTATTTGTTCAAAATGTGTTTTAGTATTCAATCTTTTTAGGAATACTGGAGTATTTCATAAATGACCAAAAAGTATAAATTTCCTTTCCATTTGAGTCACTTTTACACAATTTTCCCCCTTATATGTTTCTTATTATTTCATTTCTTTTTTAAACATGCTTTAATGTGATCGCATGTGAGCAAGTGTGTAGCCCGTGTGAACCCTTTATGTGAATTTCTTCCATGAGTATTCTTTTTTTATTAATATCACATAAAATTGTTATCACATGTTTGTGTATATTATTAATTACTTCTAATGATGACCAACCTTCTGTTTACATTATATGCTCTGCCCAATTGTATGTACTACCATGATTCAGAGGCATAATTTGAGTACGCCAAAATGGTGGACCATCATGATACAATTACCCCATAGAGGGGTAGTGAACATGACATGCAGTTGTGGATACATTGTACTGGAGGTTAACGAGTGGAATGTTAACTTGATTCATTATATATGCTAAGTGACATGGTTTATTAATTCTTTTTGGAAACAAAATCTCTCGTTGTCTCGATGCCTTATTGATGTTGTGCGACACGTTGGCTCGATGACATGTAAATGAATAGTGAAATGTTCACCAACCTATTTGAAATATATTTACCAAATTCATCATATTTTGATAATCCTTATCACGTGAATCTGAGGAAAGTGCGACCGAGAATTTTGGTGGTTTATTCAGCACGATGATGCTTGATATATAACTTTTATGCCTAGTTGAGAAATTATTTTTATCATGAAATGTGTTTACAATAATTTTCACATATGTTATGATTCATTAATGGCTTCTTATACAGTTCTATTATTGACACCCTATAAACGAATATCTATGCACATCTGTACATCATGTACACATATCCATTTATGGTCATGGGACCCATGATAGAAAACTAATTGTGGATAATGGAGTTGGTAGAGGTACCAATATAGAATCTAAAAAATTTCCATAACATTATTCATATTTATCTTCTTATATATTATTATTTTGGTTTTTATTTTTGTAGTATGAGGCTAGTCATTTATTTTACTAGAATGACTGATATTTTTTATTACATGTATTTTATTAGTCTTCATCAATAATTAGTATGTGTTTTTAACATTTAATTAATATTTTTTATCTTTATGTGACAGAAAATATAAATTCTTCCTATTAACTATTTTAGATCCCCACTACTTGTCAGAACCATCTTTTTATGGGGAGAAACACATTAGGACATATGGATCTCCATCTTAGAAAAAAACAGGTTTTTGATAAGGGCTTAAAAAATAGTATCATATTTTTATTTCAATTAATTTTATTATTTACAAATGTTGGACTTGTTATAATAAATGATATGATATGTGGGACCCATGTAGGGGAGTAACAATATACCAAGAAATCTCATGTGTAATGGAATTATGTGTAATAAATAATGGGATTACTGTAATAGTTGTACGAGATTTGGGTGATTTTTTGCTTTGTGATTAGGAATGTAGAATAACCTTTCATATTTATAGACATAAAATGTGTGTTATATCGTCTCATTAATTTAATTACTTTATTTTTTATATCTTTTCAAGATAGAATTTTATTCTTATTTGACTGATATATCTATATTTATTAATGATATATCTATATTCAGAATTGATGTGATTTAGGTGTTTGGAATTAAATAGTTGAGTGATTTTTACTAATATATAAGTATGGAGAAAATTGGTTAGGCCTTGGAGGGATATACCTTTGGTTTTTGGTATCCTAATAGGAGAGACTTTGATTTATTACATAAACTACTCAGGATATAAGATAATGAATTTATGTGATTAACTGTTAATTTCGATTTTCTAAAAAATGTCACATCAAAAATTATTCAATGATCCCTCAAGGGTTGAATGCCACTAACACCATAGGTTGAATAGGTGGTTAAACCTGAGAATTATCCCACACCTACCCAAGTGGTTCATGTATCAAATCCAATCTTGTCCAATTCCATTTTTATTGTACCTTCATTTGGAGGATGATTATAGAACAAAGTAAATTAAAATTATCAATAAATACTTATCTATAAACAATAATACTAGTGGGGAACTAGATGAACAGATGATGTTGAAGACTAGTTTACCAACATTGAGGGTGTATTCGACAAGTTTGAGACACCAGTGGACTGTTGGATCAAACTAGTGATGTTTAATATTTAAGGAACTATAAAGACATGGTGGAAGTTAATGTTACAATGAAGTATAAATGAAGATCATTACTTTGATTCCATCAACAACCTATTCCATGAAGAGTTCATTTCCGATACACTAATGTTGGAAAATAACCATGAATTTCATAAGAATCAATTGGGATGCATGAAAATATTATTATACACTTCTTATTTTACTAAACTACTTCATTTATATTCCCTCATTTCTAGAAATAATTAATAATATGATAGAAATTTTGAGATCATTATTTTAATTTTAATCACATAATTGGTTTACATTTTCAAAGTAATTACATAAAAAAATGTTTCTATGCATGTAATTGACTATTAAGAAAAGACTAATAGTGTACGGTGTTGTTTTTTATGTTTGACGCTTCAATAATCAAGTGAGTGGAACAACTACTACTATGTTAAGATTCTCTTTTGTAAGAAAAAATGTGAAGCTTTGGGATGGCTAAAAATATTTTGGTATGAATGTTGGGAAGGGTATCAATTTCCCAATCCCCCTAGGAGGAGTTTCATAGTTTTTCAACTATGGGAGGCTTGGGAATTATCCAAATATCGGTATAGTACCTTCGAGAAAATATCGGCAGTGGGTAAAGATTGGTCTTCTCCAGTACTTCTTCCCATGATCTTCGAGGTTGATCTCCCTCATGAGTTCATTATAGTGGTGATATAGGACCCATTGAACAGGATAGGTTTGTTAGTATGATGCAAAGATAATTATTAATTAGATATGTCACATATATTGTGAATATGGTCATAGAGTAAAGATAGTACTAGCATATGTAGTATGTTAGACACAATTGGATGGTGGTGAGTGATAGTCCACAGTTCAAGTTATAGTCCAGATCTGTTATTTGTTGTCCACAAAATTTGTTTATATCAGTGATTCACATTCCATTAAGTCAGTTAATTTTTTTTAGAAATTACATACCATTCATGTCATCTTTCGAGTTTATTACCCTTTCATTAATTATTTTCTATAAATTAAAACATCATTTAAGATACCTAGAGTTCCTATAGTCATTTAATGTAATGGAAATCTATGTTAATTAACCATTATTATGGTGATAAGAATAAATGGGATTATTTCCTATTACATGTTAACCATCATTTGATATAAAATTGGTTTATATCATAAATGGGAACCATTTACATTTACGAAGTAATAAAAGTTCACTATTATTATTGAGTTTGAGTTTTGAGTAGACAGTGATTGTCCAAACATGATCCTAATTTTGATGATTAGAACTCATATTTTAGGCATTGATATTTCAATAATATTTAGGTAAATTCCAGATCATTTAATATAATTATGTTATATATCAAGACATACTCCCATTATACTTCATAGATCTTCTAAATAATAGAGGTTTTGAGTTTGAGATAGAACATGTTATAGGTTCACACCACAATTCAATACACCTTTATTTAATATAGATGGTGTAGTTTAATAAACTCAAGGTAAAACATGAAGAATTAGAATAAAAGTGTTTCCTTAGGATAATTATATCCTTATGGGGTGCACATATATTTTTTCTCAATAGGGAAGACATTTGTCTTTGAATATTTTTAGAAAAACTATAGCTGAATTAGAGGAATTCGAAAAATAGGTACCTTTTTCTAGTGATTAATGATTTATTTTATCATTTTGAGGGATCATGGTGGTTCTATTTAATTTATATTTGATCTAGGTTTAAGTAGTTATGTATTAGAGAGGATGAAATCTGGATTATGACATTTAGGAATAGGTAAGGGATTTATGATTAATTGGTGAGTCTCTTTAGACTAATGAATGTAGAGGCTGTGTTATAGGAATTCTTGAGAAAGGTCATACACATCGATAATGACTATTTCACATTATATTTAATAATGATTTTCTTATATACACATCATAACTAGATAATCATGCTAGAAATATAGATATTTTTTGTAGTACACTTCAAATGAATCACATATGTGCCAATATGTAGAAGATTCACTATTTGAATAAAAAGCAGATGTTATTGTGGAATTTGATTTCTAAAATGGGTATTTTAGTGGACATGGAGAAATTAGAGGTGATGTTATCTTAAAAATTCCCCCATAATTTTTTAAAATGATAATCTTTCTAGGTTTAGTTGAATAATAATTTTGTTTTATATAAGAGATAAAATTTTTATTACAAAAAAGACTCTTTTAAAAAAGGGAGGATGTTTTAGTGGTTGGAACAATGTGAGGAGTTTATTCATAATCTATACCTGAGATTTATTTCATCTCTTATGATGATCCATATAGATCCATGGATTGTACAAGTCATATATTATGATGAATTAGATGTTATTTCATTGGAATTATTGATGCATAAGGATCAGGTAATAGCTAATGGGTGACATTCATTATGACACTATGGAAGAACCATACTACTAATTACACAAATAAGATATTCATTGTTTTTGATTGGATGTTCTTGATAAATAATATTTTGAGGGAGAGTTTTATTTTATATACAAACCATAATTATCTTCACAATATCACTTCATAAAAGGAGCTCAATTTGAGGTAGTGTCACTAGGTAGGGTACCTAGAAACACTCTAATTTATGATGTAATATACAAAGGGTAAAGTTAATATCATTATATATTTTCTTATCCTTAATATTAAAGAATCATAGTATCATGGAAAATGATATTTAGTGGAATATTGGGGCCTATGAAGATTGTTGGTCGATTGAGAGATTGATATTTTCAAGGAGTGTAGATCAATTAATTTTCCCCAATTATAGATCTCAAATTATTTATTAGTATCTGTTATGGATACCCTAGAATCTACATGAGAATCTATTGTTATGAAAGAATTGAATGAAAGTTGTGGCATGATACATACATGGTATTCGGATAAAACTCATGTGATCCTATTAAATGGGAGAGTTTCAGTCCTAAAATTTATTTAGTAATAGGTGATTAAATAATTTTATAACTCAATATCTTCATTTAGTCACTTTTTGAAATTAAAATTACTTTCTTTCTAGAGATATTTTTAGTGTCCAGAGACTTAACGGGACATTTCTAGATTCATTTACTAATGTGTTACCAGATAGTTGAAAATGGAAAAGCACTGGTGTCATGGTGGTTTTCTCTAGACCCTTATTTTTGTCATGTGTATGTATGGTGATGTCATGATAGAATTTGTAATGGTGTTATATAGGACCATGAGGATTTTTTTATGATTTTTAAGTCATTTTTTTATCATCTAATGATAATTTCTCATCTATTATTAATTTGTGAGAATCAGTTAGTAGATGAGATGAGAAATGCAATAGTATATGTCTTGATGAATTATTTTTTTTGAGTAAAATAATTTTATTATGTATTTAGTTACATGAAACACCACATAAACCTTCAATTATACACAACCCTAGTTTATATTTCCTTACATGAAACACATAGTTAGATTTTGTGAAATATGACACCGAGTTTCAATAAAACCTCGATAGTGTGTTAACATATTCATTTCAACTCGACTGGTATAACCTATATTCTAGAATGAAAATTTGAATTATAATAAAAAATTAACAAATATTAATAAAAATTATTCTACAAAAAGTAAAAATATTTATTAAAAAATATTTTTTTAAAAGTATTTAAAAGTTTGATAATTTTATTTTATAAAATAAGTGCTTTTTGGTTATTTTTAAAACAATAATAAAATTAGTTATTTAAAATTTTATAAAACTATTTTGAGAAAAAATAATATATTATTTAATTCATAATGTAAAATATATCTTATGGTTATTTGCATAATTTTTCTAAAATGTTTCATTTTATAATGAATAGTGAAAATTATATGTTTTAATAAAAAGATGCCTTTTACTAGTTTAATTATACTATTAAATATATATTTTATGTTTTAATTATTAATTGGTTTAACAATATATCTATTTGAACAATTTTTTCAATGGAATCAATTTCATTTTAAAATTAAATATAAATACTTTTTAAAAATTGGATCGTTTTTGAATTAAAAACATACATTCTCATCACGACCGTGGGATTAATTATATATTAATTTTTTTATAATGTATTAATGGATTTTGAAAAAAATAATTCCATATATTGAGTCAGAAAATGTTTTTACAGATAATATGTTCATCTTAAATATTTACTAAATATATTAGTGAAATAAATTAAAACAAATTATAATGATTAATTTAAAAATAAGTTTACTTAGAGGTTAAACATAGAGTATACAATGTAAAAATGACCCCAAACATGAAAAAACACAATTTATATTTATATTTGGACATTATAGTTTCTAGTCATGATAATGGACCATGATTTGGGCTTGGTTATTGGAAAAAAATATTGGTGGAACTAACTCTTTCAAATAAATTACAAGTGTTCCACTCACCTCCAATATAAAATGACTCCTCTTACACCCTCTATTTACAAATAAAAAATAAAGTGGTTCATAAAATAATTATCTAAATTATTTCCCCACATCTCTCTTCTAAACGTATAATCTTTAGTTTTTGGAATAAATCTAACCATAGAAGGGGATCAATCCAATCTAAAATGTCTTACCTGAAGAAGATGATACATTCATTAACAAATCATTTTGGTTTATTTCATCCACAAGCCCCATATATTGATTCTATATCCTGATTAGGTAATTGACACAAAAATTTTAATATACTAATTTCTTATGGATATGACCTCCATCCACAGACACTTCCATCAAGGTTTTCTGAAATCGTTGTTTGTGTGTATGGAAGACAACAACCTCACGAACTAATGGCCTTCATTTTTCCATTAACACATTTTAATGTTCAAAATAATGATGGAAATATGATTTATATATGATATTAATGATATTATTAATATTATTTAATTTTTTTATCAAACATAATATCATTCTTTTAATTTTATTGGGAATATACTAATGTTGATCATGTATACAATGGACTACCACCTCATGAAGCGATGTGATTAATTTTTTATTTAGATGAATATTATTAATGATTATTGTATTAATCATATATTATATATATGAAATTAAAATAAATATGTAATAATAATATATCATTTAATTTAATTTCATTCAATCTTTAAGGAAAATGGAGACCAATGTTCATCCGTACGTACAACATACCGTATCCATGAATAGGAAAATTCATTTCCTATCACTAAATTTAAATTATTAATAAAAATACATATATAATGAATAATATTATATATCATGGATAACATTATGGACATAGTGAAATAAAAATCTATGTTATAGGATAAAATCTACGTTGTTGAAATATATACCAAAAAAATGTAGTTATTAATGAAAACATAACATTAACTGTAATTGTTAATAAATGTATAATATAAAGACATAATATAATCATATATGATGTGATATAAATGATTATTCTTGTGTTATAGATTTATAATGACCATATATATATTATATAGGATTTTAGAATTTGTACAACTGAATTCAATTCTTAAGGCCAACGGATTTCTATTCTCAAATTTATTTATAAGATAATTATTTCATATTACCAAATCTTTTGTTTTTTGGGGTGTATAAACAACCATATGAAATGATATATCATGAATATACATAATTTTATGATAATTAATATTTTATTGATTTTAATCTATCACATGTTTTACAAACCTAAGGTTACTAAAGCATTAAGGTATTTATGTATAACATTAATTTTATTTGAGGAAAATTTCTTACTAACCTTATGCTAATTTTTTATTTTTTATTTAAAAAAATGAACATATTTTATTATTATTCTACATAAAATTATTGTTGTTTTCTAAATCCATTTAATGATCACTTTTTAGTGGGGTTAATAATTCAAATGCATCCAAATCAGTTAGGGGATTTCTATTCTCACATTTGTTTCTGGGTGACTTATTCTACATGCACCACTCTTTTCTTCAATGTGGTGTATATACACCCCTCTGAAATTATTTATTATTAATATACATCATTTCATAAAATTAATTTTCCTATAGATGTTATATTTTATGAGAATTAAGATCTAAAATTTACTAAAGACACAATATATTTGTGTCTCAATTTTCATTCTTTGAGTGGTATGTTATGATATGTACTAATATTATTCAAAAAAGTGTATATTTAGACCCTTTGAAATATAATATTTTTAATTAATTCATCATCATGGTTTTTTTGAATAATTATTACCAATACAGTAAATAATTTCTGTCACAATCTCATCATATATTATGATTACTTATGATCGAGTATCCAATGTTGAAGTATCATGATCTAACACCCAATAATTCTCCTTATTTTTCATTTTCAATGGTAATTATTGAAATATTCATGTAATGGTGCCATTTTTTATGCTCTTTTATTTACAATTTCTAAGTGATGTTTTTCTAAACATAAAAAATTATTTTTCTCTTTGGATCGAATTATGTTTTTTTAAAACCAGTTTTATAAAAATGATTTCAAAAACAAATTAATGATATTTAAATTTCATTTTTAAAGAAATTGATATTTAAAATGGTTAATGTTTATTTTTTTTTGTATTATTTCTGTTGTTTCCTTTATAGGTATTCATATTTATTTTAAATGAAATATGTATTTAAAAATGGTTTATGTTTTAAAACCGGTTTTTTAGATAAGAATGGATATTTTACCGATGAAATGTTTTAAATAATTGATGAAAATAATTATCTATCTAATATAACATCCGTTGATGTTACATATTTCTTAATGGGGATGTGATCCATTGAATCTAATTAAATTATTTCTCCAAATAATTTATGTTTTGATAACATGATGTTTCTAAAATTTATTTCTCATACATGATTTATACAATGATTAAATGATTATGAAAATTGGTACTTTTTAAATATTATTATTTGATTAAATTATTAAGAAACCAATCGAATTTATTCAATTTTTGATATGATGAAATTCTAATGAAACACAATTCATTTCATTGTTTATTATTAGATTAATTTTTATGATCCCATGGGACACATAAATGTAGTTTTCATTATGATATGGGTGGGACATATATCTCCCAAAAAATAATTGTATAATTATTTATATATCCCTTGATATAAACATGGATTGAATGGAGAGTGAACCCTTTATAGTTGGACAAGTTCATAACAAGGAGTGAACTAGAATCTTTAAGACATCGATGGAATGAGGAGTGAACTCGGTAGATTAATTTACATTTTCCTCTATGATGTAATTATAAATAATAATTGAACAATATGGAAATGATTTTCTAATATAATGTTTTTACCATAAATTCCATGCCTTATTACATTCTTATATTATTAATGATCATGTTATTTTATGAAATTATGATTCATGTCTTATTAACAACTATTATTTGTGTGCTCGCATTGGTATATGTTATTTGATATGTAGGGTATGATGTTAAAACATTATTCTCATGTTCTGCTACCCTTGTGTTTATGTTAATCATAGATATCTCTCTTTTTTATCCTTACAGGGCATATGATCTCACCCTTTCTTATAATTCCATTAACTAAATTATAGGGATATTTTTTGTATGATATGTATAAGAAAGGTAATTTCAGTGATGAAAGTAGTGTGGGATGATGTAGATCACATTCATATCAGAGTTTATGTTTCCATGTTTCCAAATACATGAAATTATAATGACTCTCAGGATAGTTGTCATGTAATGTAATTATTATTCCACTATAATGATTTAATTTATATTCATGATAAACCTAGGTTGAAATTGATGGAATCAAATGATATTTTTAGTTATCCATTGGAAAATGGGTTTATAAATCATTTGTAATATAACTATGTAAATTTATAAGTATATTTATATGTACGACGTAGTATATATGAAAAAGTCTTGGAATATTAGTAAAGTATAGAGTGAGTGGTGTTTAGGGAATTTCATCCATTTATGGATACAAAACATTGATGTGGGTTTGGATCAAATTAACATATGGGTAGCAACCATGAACACATTGTGTTGAGCTAAATCTAATTGGGAATTGGTGCACGACAATGGGCTTTATTTCACTTCTGGTCTGACATCCCCAAGAAATATTCATTGAAAATTCAAAAAAAAAATTCAAACCATCATGAAGGATTTAAATAGAATTCGACTATTAATGACCTAAGACAATCCATATTTTTTATTGTTTAAATAACCATTAATGATTTAGACATCTAATAAGTGGTTTTTCATGATTATGTGATTCCCCATCATGAATACTATTTCTTAATCCATGATTTTGTAGTAAATGTATTGAACCTAAAGAAACCATGTAAATAATCAGTGAGATGGGAAATGAAATGATTCCTATCATAGTATTCCAAATGTTATGGGCGCAAGAGTTAAAAAACTTTTTTACAATAGTCAAATTACTTTTTGAAGCAATGAATCTTTATGAACATCTAGATGAAAAAATTTGGGAACAATTTGTAGTGAGTCCTTCAAGGGGAAACATCCACCCTTTTTCAGTGCGTCTTAAGATACAAAAGATGGTGATCAACGGATTGGTAGCACAAAATAGTTATTTTCCATTATCCAATGTATGGAACAAGAAAAATTCATTTTTGTATCTTCTACGTGGAAGTCGAAGATGATATATGGGGGACTTATAAAGGATACATGGTAAGGGAATGAAATTGACACTATGGATTGGGACGAGTTCAAGAACATATTTTTCTATAATTATATTTTTAATATTAATTGTAAAAGTATAGTGATGGAGTTCCTTGAGTTATATCAAAAGGATGATGAATCCAATTGTACATGCAAGAATAATTTTATAGGACGTGTGTGGCATGCTTACAGTGTTATCACCCAACATGAACATATGTCTTATCAATTCAATAGTGGTCTAAAAACAATTATTCAAATAGAATTATCCATACGATACTATAATGTCTATATAGATAGCTATTGATATATTATCAAGGTGGAAATGGATGTTGGAGTTACATATCAATCTTACTATTTGGACAAAAAAATGAAGATGTTATTTAATGGAATACGTAAAAACCATATAGAGAAGTAGATGAACATCCCTTTATTATGAAAGTGTTGGAAGAAGTATGGAGGAAACTTTTATAAGGTTATTATTAAATTTTTTTGTGTAGAAGGTAAGGACATCAAGAAATTAATTTTTAATGTTTTGGGATGGATTTATATAGTGATGTAAATAAAATAAGGTTATATAGAATGTACAACCCATGCATCAGTGGTAAATGCATATATAGAATTAGAATTATTCTATTTGATGCCCATACTCGAGGGTTAGTGATGATGATCAATGTCTGTAACCTCTTAAACAAAGGGGTAATGGTAAATCTCATACTATCATTGTTTCAGATAAGGGTTATGATAACAATGTGGTGAAAGGTATACCTACCATTAACTCTAGTACCAATAATGTCTCATTCTACTCTTGTTTTACCCATTATATAATATAAAAAGAATTTGATAACAGAGTCAAGACACAACCCAAACAATTATTTGTACATTTATTAGTTAAAACACAAAATGTTATGGTGATGAAATCACATTTATATTATTCCTCTCTAGTTGATGTTAGTGGAAATTTTCTTCATAAAAATATTTTAATTCATCATCTAGTTCAATTTATGTCATCGTAGGCATGTATTGTAATTCTCTATATAAATCCTGCAATAATTATTGAATACTATAATTAATGTTTTATATTTCAACCCAACCTTTGATGATTTATTTATGTGATGATAATTACAATCTTCTTATTGAGATAACATCCATTGCATGGGATGAAATTCCCATTAGATGGGGTTTGTATCCCATATGGTTGGGGAGAACCATTACATTGACCACATATCTATTATAAAGGTACTTTTTATGTATTTATAGAGTAAATATTCATTATTCCACTAAAAAATGAAGATTACTTTTCAAGAGAACTCTAAAATAGTTAGACGCCAAATTCATAGAGTTTCTATTTAATTACCAAATTGACTTACAATAACTAAAGAAGAATCTTCAGGAAAACTGTGAAAAGGGATCGATTCATCAATGTGTGTCACCATAAGGGTGAACCTACTATCCTTGTTAAAAAGAAATATTGATTTATGCATCTCTACTATGATTAGTTGGAGATGAAAAAGATCACAATCAAGAACAAGCATCATCATAACTATGTTGATGATTTTTTCGATCAACTATATTGAGTGCAATAATTTTCCAAGATTGACCTTTATTCAAGATATAGTTAATTGCTGTTTAAGAAGAAGGATATACACAAGAATAATGGGCAAAAATGTTATGGAGAAATTTTATATATAATGATTCCTTTTGTTCTTACTAATACCACTTAAATCATCATGGGTTTAATGAGTAGAGAATTTAGAAATTACAATGACAATTTTTTTGTATTCATTATAGATGATGTTATTGTCTATTAAAAAAATAAAGGGAGTGAATGATGATATCTAAATAAATTGTACTAAATACCCTATATAAGGATAAAATATATGATTAATTTACAGAATATGAATTTTGGCTGCAAAAGGATTCATTTTTTGGTCATATAATCTCAATAAAAGGTATATTCATTGGTCCATTAATGACAGTGCTGTTAAATTTTTTCCCAGAAAACCCATTGTGATTGGGAAGAATATTTTTATACATTTATATGGATATTATCATTGTTTGTAAAAAATGATTTCATCAATATGTAATCATATGAATAAATTAACTTGGAAGGGATCCATGTTCCTCTAGACATATGAATATGAAGAAAAATATCAAGAAATTGAAGGGGATATCAGTTCGAACACATGTTATTACATTAATTTATATTAGATAATGGTTTTGAATATATATGGATTTGTCCATGAAGTTATTATGATGTTTTATTACTCAAAATAACATGGGTATAGATTATACCTCATTATAATTGAATATTCAAGATACAAATTAACTAACCAAGTAATTGAAGTTAACAACAATAAATATTTAACTACTGATATTGAGGAATTTTATTTATCAAGAAAAGTGAGATATATATATATAATGATCATAAAAGTTTGATATATATATATTAACATGTATTTAGTTTCATATGCTCTAAAGAATATTGTTAGAGTTGATTAAAAATTAGGATTTCTCAATACATTACCACCACCGGGAAACAAACAAGGTGGATGATGCTTTGAGTTGAATGGAACATTTTTTATAACCCATGACGGGGATTAAAATATATCAAAAAAATTTGGATTTATAAAGCCTGGATTTGGATATCCCGAAGGAACATATAAAATATTATATTTCCCAGCAGAATGTTCAATCATAAACCCCATTTATTATTAAAAAGTCACAAAAGGAAGATATAGATCAATAAATGATGGTTAGAAATGTTTCGGAGTTCAATCTTGATCATGATGGAATTGTAATTTTTAGGAATCATGTTTGAATTCTATCCATAACATATTTGAATAACTATTTGTTAGAGGAAGCTCATAGTTATTCATTCTTTATTTATCTATGAAGTATACGAAGATTTATAATGATCTGAATGAATACTACCAGTGGGATGGCTTTAATAGAGATATCATAGAGATTGAATATTTTTTTTATTTTCTCACGTAATGTCTGAAAGCCAAAAATATAAGGGGATGTTTCATCAACTACTTATACAAAAAATGGAAATGATAAAACATCACCAATTCTTTTCTTTTGGACTCCAAAAAATATCTAAAGTGATAAATTCTATATGGGCTTTAGTTTATCTACATACTATTGTATAACACTAAATTACTATTAGAGAAGAATTATCTCTGGATACCATATAAGGATATATATATATTAAGAATTTAATATGGTTTCATAGATTACCATAATACATTATGTTTGATCATGATCTCAGTATTACCTCACATTTATAACGATATCATCAGCAACATCTTTATATGGAGTTGAGTTTCATAGCTATATATCATCCTCGTACATTTGGTCATTATAAAAGAATATATTTAACCATAGAGGATATGTTGAGGTCTTTTTCAATAAATTTAAATAATGGTTATGATCTAAACCTTTTTATATTTGAGTTTTCATACAACAATAGATTTCACATAAGAATTCTTATGTATACTTATGTAGAGGTATATTGGAATAACATGTAGGGCGCAAATTCTCTGGAATGATGCTTGAGAATGGATGATTTTGGGAGCTGGGACCAAAGAATTAATGGTAGAAAATTTTAGATAATTTCAACAACACATCAAGGTAGATTAGAGTTGGTAAAAAAATATGCAAATAATCATCGATATAATCTAGAATTTGATGTTTGTGAAAATGGGTTTCTAATAATTTTTTAATGCAAGATGGTAATGAGATTAAGCATGAAATGTAAAATATACTAGTTGAATTTAAATTCTTGATCATATCAAGACCATATAATTTAATTATACACTCTTATAGAACTTATCTCAAGACCATTATGAGTTTCATGTATCTCTCATGGGGAATAAAATCCTAGAAATATCATATATACTGAACTCATAGGGCATATCTTTGAATGCAGATATATATATAAGGAATAAATAGTTGAAATTATGGATCTTATAGAGAAAGTTCCATGATGAAATATACCTCACATGGTCAATTTGTTTTTTTGAAAACACTAGTTTGGGGAAGGTACAAGGGATCATGAGGGTATGATGTGGTATAAGTATAAATATTTTTAGGAATTAGAGTGATGAATTTAGAGTGAAAATTTAATTTTGAGGGTGAAGAATGTTTCATCAGAAGTTTTTATGATTTTTTTTTCAAATAAATTAAATATAATTTATTTATTTCATTATATGAAATACCAATTAAGGATTTCATTAAATTCAACCATGTATTATTTTACACTACACATAACACTATGATTCCTTATGTGTTAGAGGACACTGAGTTTCAACAAAAACACAACATATTATTAATATATTAATTTAAAATATACAATTATAAAATACCCATTAGTCATATAAAAAGAAATATAAATAACTAATTTTAAATGTTAATGATAATGTTTTTTCAAAAAATGAAACATATTATTTATAATATATGTAATTTTCAGTAAAGACTTTATATGTTTAAAAATAATACTTCCACAAAGATATAATTTTTATTTCTTATTGTAAAAATAATAAAATTAATTATAGACACATAGAAGAAAAATTTGGTGATATAATCTTCATTTTTATGATCATAATGTCTATGAATTCTTCGGTTTAACATTTATATTTTTTCTAAAATGTATCATTTTTATTGAATACTAAAAATAATTATTTTAAATTGAAAACCACATTATTTTATAATATATTTATTTTGAAAATTAATATTTTAATTTTTTATTATTTAATTTGTTAAATTTAAAATCTAATAATAAAATTTGGGACATTAGAAACAATTTTTAATGGAAATTTAATTTAAAAGCCTTGTGAACTGTTGATCACTACACTTTAAGAACACACTTTCTCCTCATGACTGAGAGGTTAATTTTAAAATAATTTTTTAAAAGTATTTGATTATAATATATAGAAATCGGTTTAATATTTTTAACCATACTAATTTATAATTTATAATAATTAAAACTTATTTCATTTATCCGAATAATTAGTGAAATCAGTTAAAATTAATTATAGATATTAAAGTAAAAAAAATGTTTTCTTAGCGGATAAACATATATTATAAGATGTATAAATTTCCTAAAACTTCATAAAAAACAATTTTTTCCCATATTTATACCTTATCATTAATATTTCTTATATTGGACCATTATAGTGTCTTTCAGTCCTAAAAAACATGGGTGGAATTCACTATTTCAAAACATTTCTAGTGTGCCACTCACCTCCCTTAGAATAGGCCACTAACTCTTAACCTCTATTAGAAACATTAAAAAATTTATAAATAAAGAAATTCAAAAATAACTTTTCCACATCTATCCTCTCATTATAAAATCCTTAATTTGGGAAAAAACCAATAATATAAGGCCTCTGATTCAATCTAAAATGAGAAACCCAATAAAGAGGTAATGTTCATCAATGAAAGTTTTTGTTTTATTAATATTAGAACCCATTGAATTATTTTTGTTTCATTATTATATAATAACCTCAGTATATTAAATAAAATGATATGTCATTTTTAATATGAATATAAAAAATATGCACCATTCCATCGAATGAGTTACGAAATCATCTTTCATGTAAATGATAGAAGACCGCCTCATAAACCGATATCATTCATTTTTTCCATTACCACTATTAATGGTTGGGAATAATGATGAAAATAAAATTTATAGATTTTATTTATGATGTTATTTATATTAAAATAATTTTGGAATTAATATTTAAAATACACCCATCTTCATTCCATTTTGTGGGAATACTATATCGTTGTTCATGTGTATGGTGTACTACCACCTCACGAAGTGATGTGATTAAATAATTTTTTAAATGGATTATATAAAGGATTTTATAAGTAAAAATATTAGATATATATTAAATAAAAATTAGTTTTTAATTATAATTTATTATTTTATTTTTATTCATTCAAATCGACAAGAAAATGAAAAACAATGATCATGCGTACGTACGGAGTACTGTCTCTCTGATAAGTGTATTTCCTTTCATATTAAAAAAATATAGATTAATATAAATACATATATAATTAATATATAAGATATTTATAAAATTTTATAAATTTTTGAGATTATTAAATACTGATAGATATTGGAGGACTCTTAAAAAAAGTCAGAACATGTATGAAAAAAAAATCTGTTATTACCTAAAACATAACATAAAATGGAATTGTTAAAAAATGAGTAATATAAAGCCATAAGAGAATAATATATGGTATTATAAATATTAATATTGTTCTATTATAGATTTATAAAAAATTTATTTATATTATACCTGAAATTTTAATGTGTACAATGTATGTCAAGACTAAATGTAAGGGGATTTCTACTCTCATTTTTTATTTATGAGAGGCTAATTCCATATTAAACACTTCTTTATTTTCAGTGGGGTATATAATTACCAATTAAATTATATATATTTATTATAAATAATTTAATGATAAATAATTTTTCTGTTTATTTTTCTCTTTCACGTGAATTCCGATCAAATAATTACTCAAGCACTGATGAATTTGTGTCTCACATTAATCATCTATGAGTCAAATTCCATATTAAACACATTTTTATTTTATGTGGTTTATATAATCCAATGAATGTATTCATTTTTTTATTTTTATATTAATATGTGTTGAAATATCCATTTTACCCTCTCTCTTTAATTGGGGATTATGGGTAAAAAGTTACGAAATCGGTACGGGGATTTCTAGTATCACTTTTATTTCTCAGAGACATAGTATATATTAACAAGATTTTTCTTTTCATTAGTGTATATAATTCCCTATTACATGATATATAATTAATATTCCACATTTATTGATAATAAATTTTCAATTTATTCCTTCATGGGGATTACAATCCAAATGTTACTCAACCAGTATGGGATTTTTCACTAAATTTGAGTCTCTGAGATGTACGTTATGTTATGAACCTATAAGCAATAAAAGGGTGTATATATTAACCATTTTACATGTAATAACTTGAATATATTCATCCTTATTATATTTTATGGATAATTTAATATTATTCCATTATGGGGATTTTTAATCAATGTTACCAAAGTGGTAATGATTTTATGTTACATCTCAAATTTATCGGGATTGTTTATGATCAATTATTCAATCTAGAAATATAATGCTCTATCTATAATAAAGACTAATTATTTTTATTATGCAACAATTATTCATGATATCTTGAATTATTCATACCATTTTCAACTCATTACTATTTTAAATAACTATGAAATATTTTTATGAAAATATCACATTATTTCCATCTTTGGTTGGAAAATTTTTTTATTTGAAACCCATGTTTTCTAACATAATTAAATTTTTTTTAAATGATATATTAAGGATATTTTCCATGTAATGGATATTGAAAATGAATTATGTTTTCTAAAAGTGTTATAAATTATTTTCAAATCATACTTTAATTATTCACATGTTATTTTTATATTGAAAACATATAAAAATGTTTTAGTTTCTAAAACGTTTTAAATCATTTTAAATTTTTTTATGTTTTAAAAGTTATTTTTAAATGAAATACTTTTAAAAAATCTTTTATTATTAAAAATAATTCTAAAAAACATAAATGTTATTTAACTCAATAATTGTTTTAAATAAATGTGAAAAATACACTTCCATATAAGATTACAATGATTGATTGTACATATTCCGTACTTGAAATATGATACAAGGATACAATTGATATTATTTATCTGAATGGTTTATGTTTTGATTGCTTGATATTTATGTATCCTATACCTTTTCCACATGTAATCCCATAATAAAAAAATTATGAAACCTGATAATTATCATGGGTAATTCCTTGGTTAAATAATTATGAAACCTATATATTTTTCAAAATATATGATATGATAAAATGTTTATAATACCCATTTCACTTCCTGGGTTATGATATAATTAATATTTATTATCTTGGGTAACATATAAATATTTTATTTATTTTGAGATGGGTATGACCTATAACTACCTCTATTCCCTTGGGTAAAAATTTATATATCTCACGATATATTCAATGCTCAAATAGGGAGTGAACCTGCTTTGAAAGAATGGACTTTAATGGGGAGTAATACTAGATTTGAAATGCAGTGATAGAATAAGGAGTGAACTGAGTATAATAAATGAATTTTTTCACCAAAATGGCCTTATAAATGATCATTAACTAATATATAAATTATTTTTTAGGCTTATGTGTATTCCAAAAATTCCATGAATTATTCTAATGTTATGATATTATGAACCATTTTATATTATTATCTTATGATTCATGTCTTATGAACTTCCAAAATTTATTACTTGAGTTATGTATATAGACAAAATCATCCAGGGTATGGTTTTATAACATTATAATAATATTCTCATACCCTTATTTTCATGTTATTATTAAATATCTTCCTTGGATATCCTTAATTAGTATCCATGTTCAACCTCTATTTCATTTCCTTTCCACCTGTTATGAAGATATGTGTTATGAATGATATTTATAAGAATGGTTATGTTTGTGAAGAATGATGTGGGGAACGAAATAACTCTCTTATGGACCAATGTTTATGTATCCCTGGTTCTAAAATCACTAAACTATTATGTTCCTCAAGATAGTATTCATGTGATTGAATTAATATTATAAAAAAAATGATATAATATTTATTTATGATTACCATGGTTTGATGATGGAATGTTATATTTTAGTGATATTATATTATTATATGGAGTTAACATGGGAATTTAATCTAACATAGATACACATTTTATGTCCTGATTTTGGTAGGGATTATTAAGGGCCTTAAAAAATCTTCTAGGATTGAGTATACCAAAACATACTCA
This sequence comes from Viscum album, assembly GCA_963277665.1. Taxonomy (NCBI): domain Eukaryota; kingdom Viridiplantae; phylum Streptophyta; class Magnoliopsida; order Santalales; family Viscaceae; genus Viscum; species Viscum album. Next base: position 1,643,571,572 of record OY728141.1, on the reverse strand, counting down.
TACTGAATGATACTCTTAGAATAGGAGTAAAATATTAGAGTATATGAATTGTTCCTGCATCTTAGACATTTGTGGGACATGGTTGATGTTGTATAAATTAATAATTGTCAAGATTTAATTTAGATTCAATAGTATAAGACTCTTTATTATAGGTTATATCATTTAGTGCATTTTTGGAATGATGCTAGCCAGGAATAGGTTTTGGGGACTCATATGGTACAATAGATCTCTATGTGAGTACAACAAATATAGAATAGGATTATCACAAATTTGAGTAGAAATAAATATTATATAGACCATATGATGAGACCATTAGGGGTTTCTTTATATGGAAAGGTTTTTCTAAGAGTAAATCTTTAATTGGGCCATTGAAATTTGAGAATGCAAGGGAAACTAGATCCATGTTATATGAGAACCTTAGAGATCACCAAGTTTATTGGAATAGTGGTGTACCCTATGGATAATTCCTCACACTACTGAGGATTGAACAATGTGTTTCATGTTTCACATCAATAGAGTTATATGCATTATTCTATGCATGTTATCATCTTTTATGATTTTGACTTAGATCCAGATGCAACATACAAGGAACACATGGTGGAGATTATAGGCCAAGGAAATAAATTATTATAGGGGGAAATGGCACCTTTTATTTAGAATCAATTGTATCATGGAAATATATAAGAGGATAAAATGGTTATTGAATTAGGGGTTAAGGATTAAAGTCCCATGTTGTTTTAGAAGAACCATCGAAGGGGATTCACAAGGATGAACATTTATTAGGGGGGATATGGAAATATCAAGGCCAAAATTGATCTATTATATTTTTTAAATTTTATTAATTATATATGTCTCAATTTGATCATCAATATTATGTAATTTTATAAGGTGATATAATGTATTAAAATGGTCCACTAATAGATGACTAGAGAGTGTAGTACATTCTTAGTCTTTAAGTGGTTGTACCACTATCATTGGATTTATGGTGGAGTTAAAATAATTATAAAATTTATTATAAACACCAATGGTCCGAAAATGTTGAGAGTAAAACTCATGTGGTTCGGCTATAGTGAGCCTCACATTTCAAAAATAGAAATTATATATCATTTTCAGAAAAAAAAAATATTAAACAAATTGACGCTCAAAGAACGTACTAGTCTAGTTCATTTGAAAAAATGGAATCATAAACACTAGTACACAAATGACCTATATTATATCCCATTAGGTTCTTCTTTACTATAACCATTATTATCCACATAAAAAATAATAAATATCTTCCAAACTGAAGGAAGTAAACATAATAAGTAGTGTGCTCAAATCCCCAAAAAGGGTAAACATGGGATATATTTAAGAATAATAATCAGCATAAGGGTATGAGAACATGATCATGAAAATAGAGGATCAAACCATGAATATCAAAGATCATATACATGAATCATGGAAAAATGGTTACAAGTTCATAAGACATTAATTATAAGGAAATAATTTACAGAATACTTATATACATTATATTTGATTAATCCATGGAATTATGGAAGTCATGTATGAATATATAATGATTTTCAATGTAGTCAGAGCATGGCATCAAAGGCCATCCTTGTGGGAAAATACACTCACTGAATAGTGATCACATCCCAATACAACCATGTATTACTGAACCAAGTTCAGTCCTCCTTCTAAGCTTGTAACATTGAACCCAATTGATTTCCCATTCTATCCCTATACAAACGAACCAAGTTCATTTCACATTTCATCCTTGTAATACCGAATAGAGTTGATTTCTCATTTTAGATTTTTTTCTTATGAGATATAAATTTTCACCCATTGTGTTGGAGAGAAATATATGATCCACCCATCTCATAGTTAAACTATACATTCATGTTCCCCAAAATCATATCCAATCATATCATAACCCAAGAAAATAAAAGGGTTTTATAAACATATTATCATATAATAACATGTGTAATAACATAGGGGATTCATTGTAATTTAATAAAAATCAAAACCTGTGAAAGATAAATAGATATCATAAATAGATACCCTGTGAATGTGAAACTGATTTCATAAACATATATCTTGGGGAAGATAAATAGATTCCACAAACATATAATCTAATAAAGTGAAATAAATTTCATAAACCTGAACCCACGAAAATGAAATAGGTTTCGTAAAGACTATGATATCAAAAATAACCCATTCAGGGGAATAATATGAATTTTACCATTTGATCATTTCCTAGAAAGGACTTGGTGACATCTGCGAATGTCATCTTAGATGGATTTTTTTGAAATCTCATTTAGAATAATTTCTTAAGGAAAATATCCTACCAACATTGAAAAGTAATTTTAAAAAAAATATTATAAAATAATTTTCCTAGAAAATACATTGAAAATTATTAAATAAGACTTGAAATAATTTTACAAATAATTTACCTTCAAATCATATAAAACATCATGAAAGAATTTTGAAGATATTTTCCTTAAAAACATAAATAATATGATTCAAGACATGTTTAAAACTTCATTGTTTGAAAAAATATAAAACATCATTCATAATAGATTAAAATATAATTTATTTGAAATATGTTGAAACACAATAATGAAATCGTAAAATCATTTGGAAGACCATTTATTTTAAAATAAAAATGGAAAAAATATAAATAGATCATAAAAACATTTGGAAAACTATTTTCCTTAAAATCATATAGAAGAAGCATGAAATTGTTTCAAAACCCATTTATTTGAAAATAATTTGAAAAAAAATACTTAAAAATAAACGTGAAAATTTATCTTCATAAAAATCAGGATGGGTCAATATGTTCATGTCATACGATGTAAAAAACCTTCCTTTTGTACGGTAAAAATTGTAGAAATATTCCTTGTTCAAAAAGTGATAAGAATATTTATTTGAATAAATTGTTAAATTAAAAAATAATAATTTTTTTAAATGTTATAGTATAATTGTAAAATATTAGTAGAAATCATATTTTGAAAACATGGTTTAATGGAACATAGATTTTTGACCAAAGAGAGGGTAACGTCAGGATTTCTTAAAAACACATTTATAAATATATAATGTATGAAAGAGAGTAAAAATGGTACCAATATATGAATATATCATGTGCAACCATAGGAGAATAAAAATCAAGAATTTTCTTGATTTTTTCAATATTACATCCCATCAAAAAACCTTAATCATTAACAATTTTGAAAATACATGATATTGTTTCAATAAACCCTTACCTTTTTGTTTTAAGGGATCATACACTATATTTAAGAAAAGGAAATTAAATTTATATTAAAATATCATTAAAATAATTATTTTCAATATATAAAATGTAAAATAAAATTATATACACCACTAATAAAAATTTAGGTGCATAATAATACATACATCACAAAGAAGGGAAATTGAGACAAAATATTTTACCGAAATGGTAACAATTAAAACCTAATCCCCATGAAATAAAGATCATAAAATAGATATTTCAATACCAATAATTTTATGTATACGAATATTTTAATATATCCATGGTCATTATACAGACCTCATATAAGGACTGGGGGGTGAATAAAGCATGTATCTTATGGAAATAAAAAGTGAGATGAAATCCCCATACCCTGTGTGTGAACAGTATTCATACTCATTCATGATTCCTATATAAAAAATTTGAATTTATAGTATATTTTTCACAGAATAATATTTTTATATGTAATTCCCTATGTGGTTTAATAATGACATTATATTACCCATTTGTTGACAATCCTATGTAATGGATTCACTTCGGGTAATATTCACATTGTTTTTCGCATGTGTCCTAATTTGTTATATCTTTTGTCCTTATAGTTATATAATGTTTTCCAAAATGTAATACATGAATTTATAATAATTTATATTCATTATATTTTTAATGTAATAATCTATAGAATATATATGTAATAAATGTAATACACCATTCATGGAAACCATAAGCCATACAAATGCATGAATGTTATTTCATTTTTTATTATCTTATTGAAAGAAAGAATGAGAATAAAATATACGAATATATTTATATAATATCATTATAGTATAATTATAATGTTACAAATATATCATATAATTTTACTAATCCCACCTTTAATAAAATTGATGTAATGTTTGAATGAATAATATTGCTTTGAGGGGCTGTAGTCCACACATCCTCAAATGAAAGAATCATATTTACACTAAATTAAAAGTAAAAAGATATGTGAGGTATAATTAATAAATATTAATAAATTAATAATATATATAATTAATGACATACAAAAATTAAATTTCTATCATTTTTCCAATCATTATAGGGGGAAAAATAAAAAATAAGCAATCATCATTTAGTGAGGTGGTAGTTCGTTGTAACGTAAAGAAATTGTTTGTTATCCATTAGATGGAGGTGTGTGTGAGTTTAGGTCAAAAAATAAGCACAAATGCATCATAGTATATTCAGGATACAATTTGTTTTGTAACATATTGGAATAATGTGATTGGAGGGGGTGTAGACAAAAAAACTAATGAAAGGATCTTTAGAAAATATATTACCTCTTTATCAGGTAACTCTTTTTGTTTAGTGCCAAAATGCTTCCTTGGACTAATTAATGAACAAATAGAGTATTAAAGGAGTAATATATGGATTTTTATAAATTTATTCATAATATATTGGATTATAATAAGTGTTTATATAGGTCTGATGATGATGTAGAGGTGGTAGCCTTTTATATAGAAAAGAACGCAGAGACTTGGCATTTTTTTTAAAAAGTTATGTGTACCCATGTTTATAGAAAAAATTCATAAAAAATAATCCAAACTCAATAATTAATGACTAATGTAAGAATAATATAAATCTCATGGTGTTTTTCAAAGTTAATATGTTATTTTGGGTCTTATAGTTAAGGTGTAGTCATTAGTTAAGCGTCATTTTACCTTAATCGATGTAATTAGTTTTAATTCCATTCACTTTTCATTTTGGTCATAAAAAATCAAGAAAATATTATAAATTATATTCCATAATGATTAAAAATATGGAATTAAATTTTCATAGTTGTAATCAAATTAATGGGAGAAATTAATTTAAAATTAATCTCGTAGTTGGGTCGACAATGCATGTTTTTAAAGTATAAACATTCAACAGTTCACTATGTTTTTATACATGATTTCAATGTGAAATTGATCTCAATAAACTAGATTATATTAATTTATAAAATTATTAAATTATTAAATTTTTGAATCAAAATTAATTAATAGTTTCTCCTTATAAATTAATTAGACAAAAGTAGAGTTTTGAACCAAAATTCTGTATTTTTAACTACTCATTAAAAAATGAAAAATTACAGAATTTTTTTCTAACATAATTTTTATGTTATTATATCAAATATGAAGTCTATTTTGACATTTTTTATCAGTAAAAGATCCAACATTAGGATTTAGACAGGTTTCTTCATTAAAATACAGTAAAACTAAATTTATAATAATAAATGTTTTTAAACATAAAATTGGGTTGGTTCTTATCTTACATCTATCAAATATATTGAACGAATATGAAAAATATTTTATTGAACATATAAAATATATATTACATTATCATAACTCACAATTTTTTTTAAATATAACATATTATTGTAATTCAACTTTTTTTTACCATAAATATTAAAATATTTTCTTTTATATTAAATCAGTGTTCATATTTATTTATAATTAATTTGTAACCTATAAATTAATATTAAAATTTAAAAACCATATAGTTGTAGAAATTATTTAATTCTATTCATAACCTTTAATATAACAACTAAGTTATATATTATTATATTATGTAAAATCATTTTATTGATATGTAAATGTTTAGTAAAATTCGGTCTTGTATGTTACACAAGCCATCAAGAAAAAACATTGTTTTGTGTAACACAGAAAAATGTTGGTGTTCTATATAGAGAAAGATAAAGTTTATATTTCATGTTGTACATGATTATATTGGTCTAGCATACAACACATATCAAATATAACTCTTTAATAAAATATAATCTATCATTATTTTTTTATAAAATGAAAAAATATCAATAAAAGTAAATTAATTCAAAAAAAAATCACAAAATCATAGGGTGTTAAATATTCCTTGCACACCAGCCAACCAAGGGATAGTGACCAACCCACTAGTCATTCCACCAACTCCCTGGTAGATCCAGACTAGGTCTGAATTAAATGAACCATGTTTCTGTATGTTACAATTTTTATCCACATTATAAATTACTAAAATTTTCCCAAGACCAATATATAATTACCTAGGTCCATAATCTATTGAATATTTTTTTATCCCTTTCATATAACCTTGTATTTTTAGTGTTATATATTTCTAGTGGTGCTAGAAGTTTATTTTATTTCTATATCTATACCAAATTAATCTTATAACATGATAGATACACCTTTATTGACAATGGGACTATGTTTTCTACGAATATTGGTTGATGAATTATTCCATTATATATATATATATCAATGACTGATCTAGTGAGTTGTTAGTGTATCATGATTAAATATCTATAGTCCTTTAAATATATATATCTTATAGGTATGTTGTCATAGATATTTCTTATATACCTTTTCTTGGTTCAATATTGATGATAGAACCACAACCCATTGGTCTGATCTATGAGACCCTCCTAGATATAATTTATGATTGATGAACTTTTTATTGATTGGTGGTGGATTAAACTAGTCCACAACTTTTCCTTGAATTGATCCATATCCCTCATGATCTATGGAAAATACATAGTAATCTATTATAGATATATATACATGAGACCTTATTCATCTTGAATCTTATCACGGTGCTCTATTCTAATGTCAAAATGTTGGTGGTTCAACTTACATTGACTAAACTCAAAATTATAGTAAATAAAATAAATGTAATTCCAAATCTTTTGTGGAATCAAAAATTGATCTAGTGATTTTAAATCATGTTAATCTACAAATCTCATATCTATTACCATTTATAGACTCCATGAGGTATGTGGTTTTTGTAAAAAAATGTCATTACATGAAATATCCTTTGGATTCTTTTAAAGTTCCTTCATAAGAAATCAAAACCTGAGATATGCATAATTGATTTGTGATGCAGATCTATTTGGGTTCATGATTTAGGCTTCCATAATTTGAGGAATATTTTAGTACATCATAAAAGATCATTAGAGACGAAGTTCCCTATTATATTGGGACCTCCTACACACGTGATTCCTTGTTATGATACTTATTATTACATTAAATGTTTGAAAGTGATTGACATTTATTGAATGATAATGTGTTTTTATTATGAGTACCATTTTATATTCTTGATTCTATGAGTATTCTAAGGTATATTTCTCTCAGGTTACATATTAATCACATGCATATGTGGGTTTTTATTGATCTATCATGATAACAATCCTTGTGTTCAATTTATATGATCTACCCTATTTTATGTGTTGTCGTGCATTTGTATTATTTGTTTTAATTATCATAACTTGTAAGACATTATGTTATGATTTCCTTTAGAGGAGGAGTACACATAATAGGTACCATGTAAATATTAGATCAGTGGATATTGAGTAGAATGTTTACTCAATCCATAATCGATGATGATTAACATGTTATCTTGATAACTTGTAGATGCAAAATTCCATTTTTTTCATGATTCATTGTTGATTCCAATTGAATTATTGACATTATGACTTATGGATTCAGAGTGACATATTCAAGAACCATGTCACTATATCATGATTAATTGTTATATATGTTGATCATCATTGTAGAACAGATCTGATGTATGTATAGTTAGGGATCATAATGGCCTTGTTACCATGAAAACACTTGACATATTTTTTTTCATACATGAAATTTAATTATTATCACTATATAAATTTATTATACATAATAAAACATGTTAAAGATAAATTACTAGTTTCCTACTGGTTTTTATTATTCACACCCTACATGAGTATCTCAATGTTTTTCTAGATTATTGGCATACAGATCTATGTAAGGGAATGAGACCCACACTATATAGCACATTGTGGAGTCTGGTGTAGTAAGCTATATCAGGTTGAATTTTAGAGTAATTTAACATTCTTTTTATTATTTATATCCATTTATATTGTTTATCTAGTTTGTATATCCACTTTTTTATCTTGTTTATTTATTTATATGACACAATTTGGATTTATTATTTCATTTTATTTCATTAACATTCTCCTTAATTAAACTTTATTATTGAATATTTTATTAATACATCTCGATTTTTTCAATGATATTGTCTTTATTGTGTACCCATTGATAATTTTCAAAGCATCATTTCAATCTAACAACATTTTATCTATTGGGAAGTGAACATTATTTCTTGTGGATCTCTAACTCATACAAGGTGGTTTGGGTTGAGGTATTACATCATGTTTTATATCAACTTGATGTATGTGGATACCATGATACATAGTTCTCTATTACTTATGTGATTTTAGTTGGGTCCCTAAATAAAATGAAAAAAGGTGAATTATATCTATAAATCATGGATTAATTATTTAAAATTGGGAATAATTAATATTTTCTCAAATAATTATTAATTCGTGATATTATGTATTTTAGATAAAGTTTAGGAAGAATTTTTTATACATTAATTTGGAAAAAAATTGATAATGAATACTTCAATTCATGGTGGAAATAATTTGGACAAGTAAAATAAAACATATGAGTATTAGAAAATCGGAAAACAATTATCATATAACTATAAGAGAAAAAAACTATTATGAGACTATGACCAAGTTCAATTTCAGTTGTAGGGTTTAGGGTATAAATTGAGGTGGGGAATAACCATCTCGACTCAACTCATGCAAGAGAAGAATATCCATAATGTCAGTGGTTAATTTGGAGATAGTTTCATAGTGTAGGGAAACACCGTGGGAGGCAATGAACTAGTGAGAAAGGATCATGTTGTCATACAAGTGGCCCCCTAACTGGGTATTCCAATGCTTAAAATATTAATTAATCCACTATTTTTGTAAAGAGATTCACAATGCTAGTGGTGATTTGACATCTCATGGGATTTATTATTTTCACATAAGATTGTATTTGAATATTTAATGATGTTCTTATATTGTTCATTCCCCAAAACATTGGGACTCTATATTTAATCTCAAGGATATTTTATCAAACTTCATTTAAGGAATGTCGATATCAAAAATGAAATGGGATTTATATAATGGGATTAAATAAAATTGATTTTAACTATAATGAAGTTACATGACAAACATAATAAAGTCAAACAGTGTCAAATCAGGTTGGTGATTTCATAAGTATTTCTAAAGAGTGTCACTAACATTATATTGTCATTCTCTTTTTCATAAAAGTTGTTTTCATCCAAATATTAGAGTAAATGAATTTATTTCACATATTATTAATTTTTTCGACAACGAGGGACTCATAGTGAGGTGTTATTGTAAAATGGAAAATTTTTACATTTCTTAGATATGATTTAGTAGATTTTAGGATGTTGTAATAGCTGATATAGTGGCTACTATAATGGATATATTTTTTTTTCAATTGATGAAGATTCCAAAACATGTTATGAAGATGTAGAGGTTATTTTTTTCTATTTTTTTGATGGAGAATACATCATGACCATGATGGTTTTGGTTATTTCCAAAGAATTCATAGGAATTGTTTTTTCATTCAAAAGTATTCATTGATAACTTTGTGAGGGGAATTTTCAATCCATGTGTCTATACTCACACTCGAAAAAATAGTTTTTTTGATCATTCCCCAAATATATTTTTTATGATATATATTAAATTGAGATGGTGGAATTATTACATATATAATTTGTTACATATATAGAATAGTAAAATTTAGACTTAAAGTGATACAAATTATTGAGATATGATGTGGATGTATTGAGATTAAATGGCTGTTTTCCAAATTTTTTTTACGAAATATGCATCAACGAATAGTTCAATCTTCAAAGCATATGATAAGTGGTGAATTAAGATAATTTTCTAAGGTTTAAAATTACTTATTATAGATTCATGAATGATTTTATTTTTATACTATCTCGTGAGTAGAATGTGATTTTAATTTTTTAATCTAAATTTTGGAATGAAGGTGTAAGGTAAAAATTGATGTATAATTTTTTCTTTATTCATGTTGGGTTATATTATCTATATTATATATATCAAATATCTTCATTCCCTCTTAAGCATGATCATTTCATTTTCAACTAATGGAGTTTTAAAAGGAAATAAAATTACATTTTTTATATCACTTTGTGTAAATTTTGAAGACATGTTATTTTTTAAAATATTTTTTGTAGAACATATTCTATTAATAAACCTATTCATTTATCCATATCATACAGAACACCTTTAAGACTTAGACTGATTAAAAATACATAGGTTTATATTAGACACAATTTTAATGAAAAATGTACTAATTCATTATCTTTATCACCTCAATATTCTATTAATTATATTTTCTAATATTTTATAATTTTTTTCAATTTATTTTGTTCATGATATTTTATATAATTTCCATAATTCATAATCCTTATAGGTGTTAACTAAAATTCACCTAGGTGTAGTTAAACTAAAATTACCACACACTACACCCATTACAATTAGTAGTACCGAAGAGACTACATTAATTTTTGCAAATTATTATATGCTCATAAATAATGATATCACATATTTTTTAAATGTTTTATAACTATTACCAGTGACAGATCATTAGGAAACAGAGGATAATAAGAATATTTATATTTGAGTTTTTATTTTTTTATTTCATTTCATTTTCTCATGCTGTGGATATGATGAATTTTTTTCTCAAAGTGAAAAAAATTACTCATGGAAAAGGAAAAAAGAAATCAAATTTGATCCTGTGTTATAATAGATTATATGTAATAAAAGATTGATGTAATCATGGTTGGAGTAGAATGTGAATAAGTAATTTAACTAGTGGTAGAAGGCGGAAAATTGAGGAAAATAACATTAATAGATTACAATAATTCTTTAAGAATGGTGGATCTATCCACACTTTATTGAGTATTTTATTGTTAGAAAACATTTAAAATTAAATCAGGTCATCATTCAAATTATGAAAAATTATTTTCAATCCAATGGGCTACATCATGAACATCTCAACACAAACTTGGTATGTTTCTATAAGAAGGGTGATACCTGAGAGTGTACTCTATCATTTTAGGACACTAAGAGGTGTGGGTAAATCTATATGAAGAAATTATATAATGATTTACATTAATTCATACCTATACAATTTCTCAAATAATCCACTATTCAAATTAAGTGATATTTATCTATAAGCGTGCACTCTACCCTGCCCTTAGTGTAAAATGTAGAAATAAAATGAAAAAAACACAAGGTTTTTACAATGATCGAAAAATACTTATTTATATCATGTTTAACTATTTTTTATGATGTTGATTTTATTATTACTACAGATTTATAGTAATTATTGGTGTTGTTTAATTCACACTAAATCATTGGGAATGTGCATACATTTTTCATAAAAGTGGATATGATTCACTTCCCTCCTTCAATGTATGATATAGGTGAAGAGATATTTATACATTATCCCATAGTTCTTTAATGGTGTTATATATACTACTATCACATATATTTAGTAACTCCTCTAGAAATGTGTAAATCAAACCTTCTATATTTTTCTCTAGATATCACAAAATCATCAAAATAAGATCATATTACTTAATTATTATGTATTTAACTTTCATGTATTGATCCAAAACATCACATGCATATTGTACTTGTTCATTCATTCGATCACACTATGATATTCAATCATAATGATACATAACTCATTAGAATAATTTATTCAATAACAATAAAATTATCATGAAATAGTTCTCTTATAAATATCCCCTTTCAATATATGTGTGATAATCGATTTCAATAATATTAGGTTCTTCATTTCCATCCTAAAAAATTGTTTCTTTCCTTCCCTATTAATCAATCTTTAAGGGATATATATTTGTCTTATAAAATATGAATAAAAAAAATTATATAAAAATATCATAGTCTAAATCCTATTATTTATTCTTCTTCTCAAATTTTATATTCACTATATCGTAGGAATACCATTTTTTTAGATTCAATAAAATAAAACCATTATTTTCTATAATAATATTTCATCTTTTTTAAATTTATTGAAACCAAGTTATGTGATATTTCTAAATCATCTTTAAAACATTTATATATCCTCTTCAAGATATATTAAAATTTCACAAGAAATTATCACATTACTACCATGAGATTAAATTATTTATTTTTATTATGAAAAAATTAAAAATTCTTATAATGATGTATTATCCATTGTGATGTAATCCATTTCATCATGATGAAACCTCATATTATGTAAAATTATTTTAGGATATATAATGTCATTAATCATATCACATTCATTATTTTGTAAATAATTATTTTTACAGAATTTATAATTATCTATAAACACATAATTAAAGAATAAATGGATTACCTCCCAAGGCTTAAATGTTTTAAATTGTCCCTTAAATTCATTCAAGGATCATAATTTTATACACTCCCTAAAACACTATTGAAGTATTTATATTATGAATAGTAAAGTCAATGTAGTATAGATAATTTTTTACAAACAGGAATTACTTATAAAAATTTTATACTATCATTACTTTTAAAATCATTTTAGATTGATATTTGAAAATCAATCATGTTCATCAAGGAATTTTCTATTTAAATGTAACATAATAACCTCTTGTTAAATAATTTTTATTAATAATAATAATAGAAAATCTAATTAATTTTGGACTCAAAAAATATAAATATTTCACAAATCAACTTACTCTTTAAAACAACCTTGTTTTCAGTAAGAACTTAAAATTGAATTTTTTTAAAGATACATATAACTCTTCCAATGTCCAAATTACTTTTTTGACTCTCATGTGAAACTTAAAAAGTGTTCAGGGAATTTTCCAATATCATTGGTTACTTTTATAAGTGCACCATTATTCCTTTTAATTTTAATAATGAATCTTAAGATGATATTTTTACTCTTTTGAACATTATGAATGACTATTTAATTGTTATAAATAAACTAAATTTTGTTTCAGTTAAAAATTATATAATTCACATTAATTGATTTATAATAACTCTATTTCAACATCAGGAATTTTTATGAACTCCAAATCACCTATGAATAATTTCATGTTATTATAAAATTAACCAACACAAAAATTAAAATTTTTCCTTTAAAGGACGTATTCTACAACATATAATCTAGTTATTGACTCTACAAATATTTTTTTTCATATTTTACAATGTATAGACTACTGTAAACATATTTAGAAATATTATAAACAATGATATTATCGTAAAAAATTGTCTTAATAATTAATAACTACTAAAAAATCATAAAAATTGAATGATTATTGAATCATTATTCATAAGTTCTATAAGAAGTGTTGTGATCATCCCATTATTCATTTTCAATTACAAAACATTTATCATGACTTTTCATTGGATGTGACAGCATTGTAATTATATCTCAATATCAATATTTAAAAAAATTCTAATAATCAAAATTTTAACTTCAGCCTCCATCTTGAATTTTTTCAATACTAATTTTCACGTCTTATAATTACAAGGTCAATGGAAGTTTTATCCCAATTGTTGAAAATAAATATGACTATCATATATGGTCTATAGATCACTTATTAGCATGACAATCCTAGTTATAAAATGGTTTTGGAACTCAAAATGAATCATCTTATCCCCAGTAATTTTCAAAATTCTAACTTCAATAATTTTTAGATTATTTGATTAAGATACACAATTCCCCGTCAAGACTATCTAGTAGGTTAGTATATTGTTTAAAAGGAATAAATAAGTGTTATATATTGTTTAATTTTCCAAATATGATAAGGATTTCCATTTTAAATTCCTATATGTGATACCATGTTTGAAATTCTATATATTTTTAATAATGAGACTATTTAAACATACTAATCCTAAATATATTAGGTACTAAATCCATCTCAATAGTTACATTAAAATAATAATGTACAACAAAAACAAATATCCATTTATCTTAGGTTTTCATTAAATAACACTCCACATTTATAAGCCTATTTTATAAAATCAAAATAAGGAAATATAGTGTGATTAGAATATGTAAACCTCTAATTTTTATGGGTTTTATTGAAAAACCATAAATAATAAATTAATAAAACTATTAGGAGAAAAAAATTATATTAGATTCCACACATGGTGTACAATTATTCATTTATAGGATTGCCTTTCTCTAGTATAAATCCTTGATAAGTAAGTCCTCAGATATATAGTATTTATACAATCAATTACCAACCTTAAAACATCTACTTCAATTTAATGTATGTTAAAAAGTTTTAAAAAATTGTATGGGGAATATTGATGAATTTTTAAAGATACGTAATCATATAATCAAGGTTTATAATTATCTATTAAAAACATAATCAATTATTTACCCCTTTTTTATTGGGAGAGATGATTATGATAGATCCCCTATTCTTTTCATGTTTTTATCTTCCATGTGCAATATAGACTAACTCTAATTTGGTGATTTTACCTTTGGTGGAATAGGACTCTTAACCTTTTCAAATAATGTACATTAATCCAATACTAATTTAAATTTTACATTATTATATTTATATAGGAATTTTTTATATGTAATGATATTCATACAGTGGTTCTCATTATGACCAAATCTTCTCTTACCATCAACACCAAATTTTATGAAATTTGTGTCCATCCTTTCTAATTTATTTACATTTAATAGAATATTAACATTGATTAAAATATTTCATTGTGTCATATTTTTTATGAAACTCCTCAAACTATTCCAATGTGATATCATCTATTAAGAAATTATTATTTTTTATTTAATGATATGTTTTTTGTTCAACCTTTTTCTCTTCTATAATGATTTATATTTCCATTTATTGATGATCCATGATGTGGCCCTCAAATACAAAAAAAAAATTATATTTTACCATTAGATTTGATAATATATATATTTTTCTTTACTAACATCCTAGTAGCTGTTGACATGGAATTATTATTTTTACCACTCTCCAAGATTAACATTTTTTCATAAAAATTTTCATTTTCATATATGGTGGTCTCCTCGTATTATATTCATATTATTTGTGTCTATATGGTAAATACTTGTACTATTAATAAATATATATATTTATGTTTAAATAGTAACAAAATATATTTATGAATTTGATTTAATTCATTGTGAAAAGATAAATTATTTTTTGAGCACTAATTTGGATCATCGGGTCTCCTTCGCCCTTTATTAATTCTCCCACCAAACAATAGCCTCATATTTTTTTAAAATTATGAAATATAGTACCATTATTATATGGCCTTATTTCCAAAAGTAAAACACCACAAGTATCTTCTAATAAAACATCATCGTTTTTGTTATCTATATTTTTTATAGATATTTTTTCATTAGAACCGTTATATTTTTTAATGGAACCTCAATAACTTTAAAAATTTATAAGGGGAAATTGTTCACTGATACAGTAACTATATCTTTTGATGTATTAATATATTTTTATTATTATCCATCCATTTTTGGTATTTTATTTTAGAATATTCACATACTCATGGGAAATAATTAGAAAAAATATAATTCCTTGAAAAATACTTTACCTTTTTATGTAATTTTTATATAAAGAGAAGATGATGGAATGAAGATCCTATTAAAACTAACATGAGTCACATTTAAGACATGATTTTAGAATTATGGTTCTTTGGAAGAAACATTTTTTCTATTTATTTTGATGTACCATCATTTTTGGTTCAATATTCATCAACATTACCTCATGCTCAAGACACTTCATATTAATAAAGTTATTCTCATCCTTTATTGTTCTCAAGATTTCAACACATTGATCATTCAATATTATTATTATAACTTTTTTTATTTTTTAACTTTATCCTTTAATTGAGCGTGATTAATATTTCTCTAGGGTTTCTATAGTTTTTTCAATGCGTGGAAAACTTCTTTAATAAAAATTTTGGTTTCAACTTACCACAATTATATAATTTAATTTTTTCTTCAATCAAGGAAATATTTTCATAGAATTTTAATTTTAACTATTCACCTTCATCCACATAGACAGTTAAAAATCAAACTTTTTTAATTCCATTTATATGACATCCTTTAATTTATTAACTTCATCATCTAGATACACTGTTGAATCAATATATTAAATTATAAACCCAACCATATATGAAAGAACTTCAATTGGATAATTCATTGTATAGTGTTCTATTTGAAAGTATAAGTCAGTTACTATTTTGGTAGGATAATCCTCTACAAACTCTATACAATATTAACTATTATCAAAAATAATATCCATGTTAATAATTTTTCCAAACAAAATTCAACAATGACACCCATAATATTGTGTTTGATCCTTCTTCTATGAAATTATATTCACCTTCATTACCTATAGTTTCTATTATTTTCTCCTATTTTTGGATGATACATTAATTAAAAATTAAATAGTTATGGATTTTGGCGTCTCTATCTGAGGAATTTTGAAATTCTCCTACAATCATCACTTCATATTAATAAATAAGCAAAACACATTTGATCAATCAATGGAATACCTGGTTAGATTTCGTTTCACATGTAGTTCCCATTGGATAACTCATGGAAACATAGAGTTAATTTTTGAATGAACTTGTTACTTATTTTTAAATTATTTATTATTTTTCAACTATTGAAATAAATTCACATTCTCAATTACAAAAAATTGAACTATTATTATAAACTCTACCCTTAACATGATATGCATTGAAGATAGAATAAAAAGTTACCCATATTGTTTCTACAAGGTTTGACAAATACTATTTCGTAACCTATTTGGATTTTTTTTAGAAATATAATTTACTATTAACATATATTTTTAGTGTTTGTAGGTACAGTTCATATCACACAAAATTATTAAGTATGTACAATTTATTTTCCACTTTAAAAGGTAAAATCCACTTCCCATCATAAATATATAAGACAACTAAATATATAATTATACTTTAAACCATAGTTATTTTATTTTTTAATTTATATTGGTACTGTTGGTTTTTAGTAGTTCCTCTTGAACTAGATGAATCAAACAATCTCTTCTCCAATCAACATTTCACAACATCTTTATAGGAAATTTTTCATCATTATTGAATAAGTATCAAACCACCATATAATGATACATAACACAAAATCATGTTATATATGTTGATGTAATCGATCATACAATTATATTGAATAATAATGTAAAAAAAATAAAAAAAGACATGATTTAATGATTGAAATACATCAACTCTGGATTATTCCCTTCCAAATATCCTCTTCATTCATTACCTAAATGATCATCATTTGTAATATATATTTTTTACATTATTCATAAAAAATTGTTCATAGATTCAATAGTGTCAAAGGATCTATATTATTTTCATAGATTATACTCAACAAATATATATAAAAATATCATATTTGAATACATTTTATTTTTTATTCTTTTAATATCTTATATTCACCCCATAATGTGAATATTATTAACATACGTTGAATAGGGAAACATCATTATTTGTGTTAGTGTTATTTCATCATCAAATTGTATTCGAACCAAGCCAAGTGATATATTTAAAGCATCCTTAATACATAAAGAACCCATAATTGCATGATTCTAAAATACAACATCATATATTCCCCAATATCTATTGATTTTAATTAAACTATGTCAGGATGAAAAATATTTAGAATACTTGTAGTGTAGTATCCTCTTTTTTAAAGTGAACCATTACAAACTGGCAGAACCTTAACATGAATCATATTATAATGTTATGTTTAATATCATAATTCTCAAATCATTTAGTAGACTATAGGTTATAATTGTTTCATAATATATATATATATATATATTGATAAAATAAAATATTATGGGTATAAACTAATTATCTAGTATGAATTCATAGTCATATGAAGAATCTTAAATCAATAGTTTGCATAGATTCATATGATTTCCAAAATATCCAAATTTATGTAATGTATTATATTTTTTATGTAAGAAATAATCCAAAAAATACTTACACACATCCGTGTATTACGAAACAGACATATTATATTCTCTAAAAACCTAATATATTTTTGAACTATGGAATCCCATAATTATCAACATAGAATATACTCTTAATAGAACAGAATAACATCATCGTGTTATGAAATTTCATCAAAATAGAAATATTTAAATCATAGTAGTTTTAAACTTTTGAGATCTCAGTATTCCAAAATGGAACATAAACTTCCATACTAACATCCCACTCTTCTAATTTTATACGATAATTTTATAATGCCCCATAATATTCCTTGAAATTATATTTACATTTCCAAATCTATAAAATACCTTCTATGAAGTCTTTAGGGACACATAAATGGTAATTGATTACTTTACCATAGTCATCCATGACTCTTATGGATACCCATGAGGACACTTTAAATTTTCTATTTTACACATTCTAAATTAGGGAATGACTCTTTTTATGTTAGTTCATAGACACATTGTCCATTAGTTATACATTCCATACTTTCCAAAAATAAAATCAGAATAAATCCAATTAAAACATGAAATTTCAGAAGAATTTTAAAGCACCTAAAAAAATAAAATCAAGGTATTTTCAAATTCATAAATAAATAATATAATATATTTTTTTAAAGGTATGCCCCTCCAATACTCAATATATCTATTTATTCTATGAATATAAATTTTTTCAATATTTTCCATGGATGAACTTGTTTAATGTTTTTTTAAATCTCTATTAACTAATAAATTCATCAGCAAAACATATATATATTATGAAGAAAAATAAATTGAATCCTCACAAATTTGGGATACATGAATCATTCATAATTTTTTTAAAAAGTATTGTCATCATCAAATTGTTTCTTTTCAATAACATAGGTATTATAATTACTCCCACATCATAAAAATACCCATTAATATGAAATCCCTACATCATTAATAACAAACAAATACAATTTATCTATTTGGGAACTACAAAGACATTCAAATTCAATAAAATTTATAGTGATGTAGTAAGTATATGGTTATCCATATTTTCATTAAAATTTAAATATAGGGAGGGAAAAAATATTTCAACCAAATTCTATATCTATATTGTATGGGATTAAAATATTATTTCTAACATAATAATTTCCTCCATGGAAATCTATGTCTACTGACTTTGTTATTTTAATGTTAATTTAATTAAATCATGAATCACTTTGAACTACATTCGAATGTTTCAAAGACAATTTACAAAAATTTCAATATAATGGTATAGATATATGGTACTAATATCAATATTCTATACATTATTATTTATGTATAACATCATAATAATATATTTTACTACTTGAGAGTAGATGATGAATAAATTTCATGATGAAATAAATTATTTATCAGATGATATTTTGTTAAATAACATCAAATATGGAATAAAATATTTTCAAAATAATGTATTACACTAGGTAGAAACAATGTATAGATTAATGTAAAACTATTTTCCTTGAAAAAGAAAAAAAATGATATTATGTTAAAAAAATGCTCAAATGTATTCAAGTGAAACATTAAAATTAAGTTGAATATAGCCCTATAAATAATTTTCACTAATTGAGTTTATAAAAAAAATGTTAAGGATATAAATAATTAACATTGGGCCTCCAAAAAAATTGAACCTTATCTTATATTCTAAATAAATTCATTTGTGGACACCTTTTCGACATTCATAATGACCATCGGGGCTACAATAAATGAGATGAAGGCTGATTCAAAAGATAAAAAGGAATCCAAGATGAATTTATATTTTTATACTATATATATTTACCAAAAATTCAATGTGAATCATAGTGGATTACTTGTAGATTAAAATTTGGTCCATCCATGGAGGAATATGATCCTGGTCACACTGACAATTGAAAAAAAATAATGTAAAATTCTGAAGAGAAGAAAAAATAGCAAGATTAGTAAGTCTAAAAATTAATGGAAAACATTGAATGAATTAAGAAAATGGAGAAGGTAGTTGGTAAATTAGGTAGATAGGATATACCACCACCTTATAAATCAACATCAAATTTCCTAGAAATGACCATGTAGGTAAAGGTAAAGTAAAATATATTTATGATTTTATAATTATTTTTCAACTATCCATATTAATATGTATATTGATGAATGTTTAGTTAATAATGTCACATAATAATTGTTTATGATTGTGTTGGATTTAATAAATTTCGATCATGAGTAGAATAAAACAATAGCTCCAATTAGATATTTCTCAGTTGTTATTTTGTGGAGTCTACCTAAAAATAATCAAGATCCATGTGGTTTTTCAATTACTCTCAATTTTGGATAATTTGTTTTGAAATGTAATTATCTTATCCCAAATAATTTGTTATCATTAATTTATTCTTATCATTAAAAATATTGGGTTTGGAGGAGACGAATCCAAAAACAGTTCCTTAGTAGTTTAGGAGGAAAGGTCACATATTCACCTGGTTTGATTAATGATATTTTGATCAGTGTTGATGAATTGTTTTTGGACATCCTTATTCATGGAATCCATTAATATAATAAAATAAAAGTCTAGGAAATATTTTTTTATTAAATTTATATACATTTATTGCTGTCAAATATGGAGAGTTATTTCCAAGAGTTAGTAGTGAGAAAGTGATATTCAATATTCATCATCCTATAAGTATTAGACTTTAACATAAGTAAAAAAGATTAAACTAGAAGATTTTTCTTATTTTAAAAAACACATTGATCCATCTACTGTGGGGAAGATGAAAATTTTGAAATTTAATAAAGGATGGAGAAAAGAAGTATTCTTTAATGGATTGAGGATGTGGGAAAAATAAATGTAGAAAATGATTTCTATGTTGGCCAATAGGTTTGTTTATTCAGTGATTTATGAAATTATTTTTGATACTATGTAAACAATTTTTGTTTATACAAATCGAATTTGAAATATTTTTAACTGAAGGAATAAGGAATCTAATTTTTTAGAAAAGAAGAAGGCCCATCATTGTTGAGGTACTTCATATTTGAATATTCATTTTTCTGGATGTGGATAATTCGTTCTAACTTAATTTTGATTAATTAAATTAGTTATAGCCTAGGTAAAAGACCATAAATATGATTTTAGGGGGAAACCAACATTTTGATATTTCTTTATAGTATGATTATAAATTTATGTATATACTTTATTTTTTAATGATATTTTGTTTGTACACTCAATCCACTATATTGTTTTAATATTAAAGATAATGGGTTCTGTTCATTAAAGCGGTTATTTTTATTTTAAAAGTACATAATATTTATTGATTAGGTTGAAAAATAGAAGATATTTAATTTAAGGGGATTTTTCTATTACATTATTTATTTATTATACATCCTTATTTTTCACATTTTAATAAGGATTTAGGGAATTTAAATGCCATAATTAGAATTTTGCTTTTTATTTTAATCTTGAATACAATAGTACCTTATCAATCCCAATATTCAATGTTTTATATATCATTTTTAAAAAGATTGAAAAAGTTTGACAATGGATTAATGTGTATGTATAATATTGTAAGTACAAGTTTTATGAATAATGATTCGGGGAGGGGGGGGGGTTGATTGCTTTATATTGAAAAAATTATTAAATTTTTCATGATTTTATTTTTTTAATGTTTATATTGAATTATTTATCAATAAATTAATTCTATTTGTTAATAAACATTATGTTTTTTACTATTTCTTAGACAATTTTAAGCCATTTTAGTCATATTCATTCTAATAAGAAATTTTTGGTATGAATCCTAAGATATGTAATCCTCCTTGAATATTAATTGATATCATTTAAAAACTATAATATACTAATGTAAAATAATAATAATTACCACATATTTTATTCAATCCATTTATACCAATAATACATGGCTTTTCTTTTGAATATTTTATTTATGTCTATAGGACTGATGAATATCATTTATAGGAAAGAAACCTGATAGGGGTATTTTATCTTCCTACAATAATATTGTTATTTTTTCATGATTTCAATGAAATAATGGTGGTAGAAGAGGTTGTTCTATATATTGTATGGTAATTTTTTCATCACAAAAATAATTATTTTGATTTATTATCAATTGGTTTGGGTTAAAAGAAACATCCACGATTTGACACTCTCTCACATAGCCAACCAAAATTGGTTTCTAGGCCTCATGAACATCACCCCATATACCAAAGACAATCAAATTGCTGAGGGGGTGTAGAGAACATAGAGGGGAAATTATACCCCTAGTACAAAGTTTTAATATAAAAAAAATAAAAATTATCAAATTAAAAAAATAGAGGAATAATACATCATACAAATTGAAGATAATGAATAAAAAATGTGAAAATAATAATCAAATACCATGTAATATCATGATGTAATGTAACTAAATTAAATTATTTAAGTCATTATGAAAAATTAATATGATGATATAAATAAACCCAAAATGCATCGGTCCCAAATCCCTTGTTGGTCATGATTCCATGATCTTACACATCCGGAAAAAACACTAAAAAACAAAGCCACATTACCTTTTCCAAGATGATAACCATATAATTTTCATTTGTACCAAATGGATGCCCAAATATGGTGTGAGTAAAACTCAGTAGGTTTCTAAAACTATTCCTAAAAAAATTATAGTAATTTCATGCAATAATGTAATAAGAAGGAGTATTAATTATTCAATTAATGTGATATAATAATGATGCAGATTTGGAAGAATGATGTAATATCATGAAGCCTGGAGAAAATCCATTGTAATTATAGCCACATGACCATGACATAATCCAATAACCAGGAAAATTCCTATAATCATTATAACATAATACGGTAAAAAAATTTATAAAATAATTTATGGAAAATAGAGAAAATCCTTTTATAAAATAATTTTGGAATCCATTAAAAAAGCTGTTATATAAAAATATTATAATCATTGGGAAAATCCCTTTATATATGATTATAAATATTATTTGGAAAATACATAAATTTGATAATTTCCATATAAATCAGAACACAAGCCATGACATCCATAATAATACAACATAACATCATTATTCAAAATGGTAAAATTTTTCAAATACTATTGGTATTTCAATTATCCATTCATTTTTCATATTATATCTAAACCAATAATCATGCTAGTGTAAACACCCATTTATTTCAAAATCATCACTAGTCATTAAATATTATAGAATTAAATTTTATAATGTGAATTTATCAATAAATTTCCTTATATATCATGTCATGATAAATAATATTTTTAGACATTATCCAGTTCATTAGTGTTCTATGGTTGGCTAACCCTATGGGTAGCTTCAAGCCAGGTATCAACTCCATCAGATACAAAGGGATCCAATGATTAGCACAAAAACAAGATTATTATCACTAATTATTCTTCATGTTAACACACATTTTGTTTCGACATGATGTCATATTATATCATGTACTTGAATAAATAGAAACAAAACAAATGGATATTTTCAAAATTACATACCTTTATTAAGATATTCATGAACCAATTTTAACCAAGAATTACATTGAAGAAAAAAGGTGTAGGGATCATATGGAAAAGAAAAGATCATTGATGTTCAAAACCTGATTCAATAATGGTGAATATATTACACCACGATAATGGATAAAAAAGAATAATAGAGTAAAAGTAATTAAATGGAACATATTTGAAACCATCTAATGTACTATGAAATCTAGAAGTGATGGAATCATTAAAAAATTACTTTAGCCTCTGTAGGGTCTGAGAGAGATTTTGACGATAGATGAAAGATAAATCATACACCCAATGTATTTTAGAACCACTAGTATTGAGATATTAGTTATGTGAAACGCTTTAATGACATAAATTTATTGAATTATTTGAGTCAATAAAAAATGATCTTCATGGGGATAAAATAACATTGATAGACAATTTTATAACCTAAACTAGTTTAATTGTTTGTAATATTTAATTCTCTAACTAGTTCATGGAATCTTTTTGGACACATGATCAAGTACAATAACATGTTCATGATGTGGAAGTGTTCAATATAATATAAGTAAACTAGATTCTTTAGAAGCAACTGGACCCACATTTGAGTCATTGAAAAAACATAGAAACCCATTATAATTCCACGACACATTTATATATAAAATACATTAATTTATACAAAAAAACAAAATAAATTTAGGTCTTTTTACTAGATATTTCTCTCCATAACCAAAATTTACTCAGTGACCTATGCTTAAAAGACGAAATCCTAAGTTAAAATAGATTTAACAAATGCTCAATGAGAAATGTTCCTTATTGATGATACTATCTTACAAACCCCTCATCATAAAAAATATCATCCCTGATATGCTCCATGAATCACAGTGGGGTCTCAAAAGACTTGTTTAGACACATTGATCACATATTAGATTCCCCCCATGTATCCTCTGTAACACGCCCATTCTAAAACTATACTCAAACGAGTTGTATAGTATATCCTAAGGTATTATTCTCAGTATTTTCCATAGTTCATATTGAATTCTCTTCAAAGGACGTATCTACACCAATATTGACACTAGGAATATATACCACATGAGATGTAACAGTATAATATCAATTAGGATGGGAAATGTGAAACATGTAATGCATGGAACTCTAGCCTAGTGGAATGAAAAATCAGCATGACACTATACTAACCCCTTCCAATATCTCAAATTGACTGAAAAATAGGGTGCTAGCATTCCCAGTTTCCTGATACAACATTTCTGTTACCTAGTATACACCAAAATAAAAACAAGAATACCTTACTAAAACATCATAATTCATATCCACTAGTTTTCTTGTTATTTATAATAGCACTTCATGGTCACCTAGCACCTCATGATTAGATTATCCTCCTCTGGATTCCCTTTAATGAGACTAGGTCGAACAAGCACTAACTCACCTACCTCCAAACAACAAATATATTTACGACATAAACTTCATACAAATCAATGAAAGGTGTAATTTGGATTAATTAAAGAAATAATTTATGATAATAGAACTCAATTTGTGATAAATTATGCCCCCATGAACCACCAAAATCCAAAACATAGGATCAAAACACATCCTTGAGGTTATGTATAATCTCTTTATATTGGCCATTATTATGAGAATGAGAGGCCATATTCAGAAGATACTATGATCCCTAAGCTCTCATAAGAACCTTATAGAACCGAGAAATGATATGATGATCTATAAAAAAATCAACATTCCACATAATAATATACAACATGACAATATTATAAATTTAATTACTACCCCGATCATCAATAGTAATAGTCTCCCTAATATGTAAGAAGTTAGATAGCTTCACCAGTAGATATATGATCTCACTTAAAGAATTATTCATATCTTAGGTATTAAGTTATCATATGATAAAATATATAGTTACATAATCCAATTTCATTTTAGTAATGTGATGAGGCTACACCATGCCATTATGCCTATAATTCTCAACCATCATCTATTGATATGTGATACATCTACTCAGAAAAACTACAACCTCCATATTTATACCATGTCACCTAAAATGTCATTAAAATATAATAATACCAATTATCATCCATGGATGTATTGTTTATCTATAAGCATTAACGCCCCATCACCCCCACATAAGCCAGTAACAACCCATACACAAATATGGAAAAAGGGAAAATTATCATAGACAAGCGACCTTCTTTATAGTGGCTCCACACCATATTATCATTATATCAGAGCTAAACTATGTAGAATATATGAATGTCCTATATTGATATGTTTAAGAATAATGTGTATAATTTATATTGATGTAATATGTACACATCCTTAGGAATCCTAAAAATATAGATGCATGTCTGTAAAGGGTGAAATATTATTATACTCATTACTTGACTCCAACAAAACCACTTGGTATATATTATAGGCCATATAAAATAAAATTATGATTCTATTTCTCATTGTATTAAACAACTCAAATTCAAAATACTGCAGGTACTTGATTCACCTATTATACCAAATTTTCTAGTCCAGTTTAAAAAATATGTACCTAATGATCTTCTAATCAGTGTACCTCATAATCCTATCAACCATAATATTTTTGTATTAGAATAATAGGGTGTATAAAACTATAGAAAACTCTATATCCAAAGTTGTATAATTCATATCTTATGGTATTATTATTAAGGAACCATAGGAAACAACTCATTCCTCTCACATCATAAGTGATCCATGTAAAACTCCATATGCATCAAAATTAATTCTATATTTCTTACTTGACAAAAGGTGAGGATCAGTGATGAGTTAGAATTATCTTATCCACCTAGAAATATATATCAATATTATATGACCAAACTATCTCTGCCAATTTCGTGGTCATCCAAAAAATTAGTACTGCTTGATGGGAGAATACATTCACAATGCACTAATGATGTCGTGATAAACCCAGAATAGACTAAATAATGAAGAAAATATTGGACATATCCCTAGATACCATGGAGGTGACCTTAATTGGTTCCAATAACACTCCACCTTCTAAGATAGAATGACCCTAGTAGACCACTTTATCAATATAGAAACTAAATATGATTCGCATAGAATAAATCAGATACACTTTCAATGTACTATAGATGATGTTTAGATTATGGTAATTATCATTTATTTATGGGTAGTAAAAAAATATATCATTAAAAATAGAGAAGGTAAAATAGACTAGAAAATGTTGAAGTATTCAATTCATAATGGCTATGAATCACTCTGGTGTGTTCTCTAGATCAAACAACATCACTAAAAACACATATAATCCATACCAACATCAAAATTTATTCCATGTTATTTCCGGTCTTCTAACTCTCAATTTATGATATCCTAATCTAAAATTGGTTTTAGAGAAGATCATAACAACACTCATATAGCCGAATAGATAATTGATGTGTGGAATGGGATACTATTTTTTGACAATAAAATGGTCTTATCAATGATAATCCTCTAATTATCACAAAGTACCACCATCATTATCAGTTAACGTAATTAAAGAACCCAATAGTGATATACTAGGCCATATGAATCTATTAGCATCAAAATCAGAAATAAAATCATTTCCAAAATTTTTGCTAGTTCCAAACTGAAAACATTATCAACTCATGGAACCATCTTGATCATCAACATGATATCCGAAGGAGGTGTAAAGTTATATAATATAGAAGTAATAAAATCATGAAAATTTCCTATCACAAGAGTAAAATCATCATGCTGCAACATACCATCTTCTTGAGAATGTACTACAATCTAAGTTGTAAGACAACCAAATCGACACTAAATTGGTCTTCTATTACCATCCTAATTATACCACTCACCCTGGTGAAAATAGATTACTCATTATGTTGATATAAATGTAACGATAAAATAATCATAGATTATTTGATCTTAGTATAGAACTAGTAAATCCATACCCATAATCAAATCAAAACATTTCATTTAATGATAAAAAGTTACCTACTGAAACGAAAACCACCAATTTCATGAAAATTTGCTTCGAAATAGTTAATATTCTATATCCATACTCCCAATGTTGTGTCAATGATCTAGACACTGTAAATTATTTCTAAACCATTAAAAAATGATTATATAATGAAAATCATTGATCTTATATAAAAAAACATAGGAAATGGTAGATGATAAAAAAAATTTCATCTGGAGGTTGATGTTATTTCATATAAAATAGCTAGAGTAGACTACATATCATGTTTCAAACATTACTCTCTACCCTAGGTTCTAGTTTGAACCCCTTGTACTACTCCCTCGAGATTTTGTTGTTTATCTTACACTAGATTACCATGAACCCTTGATTTGAATTTCAAGTTGAACTCAAGTTGTAAATATACAGAGTGGTAGAAAAGTCCTTCCTATACTTAAGTACCCATCCTAATCCCCTTCCACTTTTCTAATGCAGAATTCCCCCAAAAGACCTATATCATTGAACCATACTACAATAATAATTACACTCTATAATTGATATTTACATTGAGTTCACATTTCTCCCAAAAATTTCTACTAATATTGTTATAAATGAACAAATTCATGAGATGTTTTCTCATTCACTTGTGTTAGGTACCCACTATTTCGATGGAAATGATAGTCTTAAGGGTAAATCTTAATACCAAAGTAGTAACCACCAATTTTCCTTATGAGAGAGCATGGTTGTTACCCAATGACTCTCTTAGATTCCATTCCATGACGAGAGCCTAATTCATCACATCGTAAAAGCTATAAAAATGAGAATTTCAAAGATGGATTGATCTCATAGTGAATCCCATTGTGGAAAATCCGCACCCTGGAAATATCATCAGCAGCTACAGATGGCACAAAGCATGACAAGATGGTGAAATATCAATCATATTACATCACATGCATTCTCTCCATATATTAGATGAATAAAATTTTAAGCCTTTTATTCACTAGTCGTTTTAAGATAGATGAGGCTGAAAACAATTACTTGATTCCCTTCCAGGACAACTCCTCTTTCAACCCAACACTTTCTATAGGGTCCTACCAACACATGTATTTTTCCATTAATATAACAACCCATCTCTTTATTTCATATTAATACATATTTTATTACATAAAAGTAAACTTAATTAAACCCAAAATATCGATAATTCTAGTGTCTTTAAAAAAAACCTAAATCACATAGCAACAAATAACATTGTATAAAAAACATTATTAAACACTCTCATTACATGATAATAATATTGGAAGGATATTAAAACTTATGGAAAAAACTGGGGGAAAACATAAGAAATAGGTGAGCTATAAATCCCATTATGGGAATACATATAAGTAAGGGATAATTAAATAAGTATATGTGAAAAATCTTTGAATAAACATGATAAATAAATTGGTTTGGTATTCACTACATAATTTTTTTTCATGGAAATCATATTTAAATTTCAGCAGCATAACGAAATTATAAAAAAATTCATAAAATAAATTGATGATAGAAATAATTGACTCTTATAATTTAAACAATAAATAGCTATTAATGTGGACATGTATCTTCATTTCCAAATAGTATTAAATATAAATAAAATTAATTTGTTCATAAATATACATGAATATGTAATAGAAGGTGAGAATCCCTTATAGAGTTTTGGCATAATGACATCTTAAGAAAGGGTTCAAAGGTGGGGATAAATGATCCCTAATTCATATAAAATAAAATATATAGTAAGGGAATGATTATAAATGAAATAAAATATAACTATTTAAAATATATGAAACTAATTTCAACAGGTTTTCTTTAATATTAAAGGAGAAGAACACCCATTAACAATTTCAGAATGGCAATGAGTGTAAACAATGGTTCCTATGAGGGATAATAGAGAGTGAAAGTGGATCTAATAATTTTTAAATAATATGATATTTAATGGGTATATGGAAGAATGTATCACAAAATATGAAATTCCTAAATAAATGACCTAAAATTAAAGTGGCTCTTGATAAAAGAGGAGAGTTAAAGATCCCTAAAATGAATGTATGTCTCCAATGGCTTGGGAAGAACTTATTTTGGGCATGGGGGAACCTATTTAGGACTCTAGAGAGATTTGTGATGATTATGTAAATACTAAAAGTAGTTTAAATATATATAAATTGGATCCTTGGTTGGTTTATAGCAGAAAAGAGGGGGATTTCTTTATTATTTAGGTTTTCTACTCTACATAATAAAATATACAAAACAAAAAAACATACCCTTAGATTATACTATTGTGTTTTCCAAATGGGAGTCTAATAAATTATTTTATAATTCTAGGGGCCTAAGCAATTAAATATTATCATCGATGATGTTGAGGTGATTTATATTCTTAAATAAATGATTTTAAAACCTTGAAATATATCGTAAATTATGGAGGATTAACCAATGATTTATAAAATAAAATGCATACACATATAATAAAATTATTTTTAATGAATTGACATATATTTTTTCTTATGTACCCTTTATATAACATATTACATAACAACTATGTCATTATGGTTTCATAAAACTCAAAGTATATTTTTACGTTATTTTATTTTTATCGAAAAATGTGATTGTCTTAAAAACTTATGAAACATTAACCATGTAATAATTTCAATATTATTATTCCAAAATTAATATTAATTTTATCTCAATAAATTTTAAAATATTTGAATTTTTTATTTTTTTATAATTGCTGATACTATTAAAAATGTATGGTTTTTGACAATAATTGGTTTTGAAGACTAATCAAATAACAATTGAAAACATTAAAAATTGTTTGACCATTTATAATGGATAATTTTTTAATAATAATATATTATGAAAATATTATTTATTTCAATATCCATTAATTCATAAACACATTAATTGAATTTTAATATTAAAAAAAATACAATTTGAGCTTTATTGTATCATAATAAATATCATTTACACTGTAGAAATATGAGGATGAGAATATATTCATTAGTGAAGAAATAAAATTGTACATACACATATTTCTATAGTCTTCATACATAACCATTAAATACACCAGAAAACTCCATAAGATTGTTTCTCATGTTGTTGGGTGATTCATGGGGTGGTTCGGCAAACATGGTTGGGGATGTCATCTCGATGAGCTTAAACTTCTCTAATAATTGGTCTTCCTCATGTTTTTGTCATCAAAACTCAAAAATATATTGGTCAAGATCAATTCATAGAAATTATATCCTCTTCATAAGATCTAGTAAATGGGATTTATAAGGTATGATCCTACTAGTTGAGGATGTCACTTCCATTTTCATTGTCAATCAAATTATTTAAAACCCTATATTTAAACTAAGAATGTGTTTATTTTTCAATAACTATATTATCAATGAAAATCAATATTTATAGTCATTTTTATCCAAAAATATATAGTAAAAAATATGATCATTTTTTCCATAACCATATTAGAGGATGAGACATTTAGAAAAAGAAAAACTGGAATTTTATTTATAATAAATTGGGTCATTAATGTCTTCCCCCTTAAGATGTTTCACCATAATTTTTTTTCATCTCACACTAAAATATATATTGGAAACATTACTTCATCACTTCCTATTGTTTCCACATTGCTTATTCAATAGTGAGGTTTATCCAGATTATTTTGATTGACTGTATTGTCTTATTTCGTAGATCATTTAATTTATGATATAATATCTTCATCGATGTCTCTTAAAAAGAAATCTCATTTTCCAATAGTAACACCACTAGGTTGAGTTCAAGTGAAGGCACTAGTATGTAAATTCTCAAGAGGGTTACATGGTATATGTCATGTACATGGGACATGATATGTTGGAGAGCTAGTCTATTGGCCACTTTTATGATGTGATCAATGATATCAAAGGGGTCATTGTATATTTTACTCAGCTATCCATTATTCCAAAATCACATCACATTATTCTATGGAGATATTATGAGGAATAACATATATCCATCCTTGAACTCTAAGTATCATTGAAAATTGTTATCATCACTATTCTATTGACTATATGATGACTGGATGTGCTTCGGAAAGATCATATCCTTCCCTACTGTTTCATCATCCTTTTCATCACCTAGAATTTTTAGTTCCCTATATTCATCCTAATATGTCGGTGCTCTGCACCTCTTACCACAAAGGGATTCATATGTATCTATTTGGATACTTGAGTAGAAATAGTTGTTTTTTGATAAATTGAACAAAGGAATATGTTTATTCAATCCTCTTATGATATTCATAGAAAATGATCGCAACATGTCTTCAAGTGTATGAATAGTCCACTCACATTGACCATCCGTAAGAGAATGATATGACATATTGATGTTTTAATCAATGTTTAGAGCAAGATGGATTCTTTTACAAAACTTATAGGTAAATCATAGATCTCAATGAGGCATAATATATAGTTTTAATCCATGTAGACTTACGAATTCTCTGATTTATATACATTAATGATGATCTAATGAGATTTTCACTTGAATTACAATAAAGGGAGCTATTTTTGTAAGAATATACACATAAACACATGTTGTATTTTTCCCCGGAATGCTTTCTAATGTCTGGTGATAAAGTCCAAGAATATTTTTATCCCAATTCCATTTTTGCATGGGTAATGGTTGCATCATCCTCTTGTACATCTTTTTTTCAACCTTCACCTACTAATATATCAAGAACTTTGATGTATATTCAGCAATTTACTTATATTTATTCATTCACAAATAGTTCCCATGGAGATCTTGATACATCACTGCGCTTCCTGGAAAAATAGATATGTTAAAACTATTTTCATCATCTAAAATTTCAATCTTTAACTCAGGATTTTATTTCACATTTAAACTTAACCCAAATCTCACAATTCATTTTTCATCGACATTTATCTTTGATAAGTTTTCGTTCCTTATATTTTCCAATTTCTTATTAATTTCAACATCATTCATTTTCACATCCTATATCATTTGTAAAATATACTGTTAAGAAATTATTTGTGAAAGGATTGATGATGTTATTTCATTTATGATTCCCTTTTCAAAACTTTTCAAATATAAAAATATTTTATCTTTCTCAATTATCATCATTGATAATGATGTAAGATCATTTCTTCATATATCATATTATAATTTATTTCAGTTACTAGGATGGTAGTTGATTGAGAATTCATATTCCTTGATGAACTCTAACCATCTGCACTGGCATATACTATTCTCTTTATGCGTTAATATATATTTTTCGTTGTTGTGATTAATATACATGTCAAACTTCTCCCCATGAATATATTTTCACTATATTTTCAATGAAAATATCACTAAAACAAACCCCAAATCATACATTGTTTTGTTTCTATTAGGAATTTTTAATTACCTTGAGGCATAGGTAATGACATTGTCATTTGGTATTAAGAGACATCATAATCACTTCTTTTAAGAATCACTAAATACTACATAAGTTATCCACTTGTGGGTTGTGTGAGAACATTGGAAGTGATAAGACACCTTTTTACCTCCTTTAATCTATCTTCCCATTCAACATTCCAAGAAAAAATGAATCCCTTCTTAGTTATTTTGGTAATGAAGTTTAATAATTGGAAAACATTTCTCACAAATCAGCGATAATACCAAGATAGCCCAATGAATAAATAGATATCTATCATTGATGGGAGCCTTCTCCATCATATAATTTCATCCATATTTAATTGTAACAAGATATCCCATTTCATGTAATGTTGTGTCCCAATATAGATTAATCATTAATCCATAACTCCATATAGTGTTACTTGGCATAATGCTTCTCCTTTTGTAAGAAATTCTGCACAGTGTTAAAATGTCCCAAATGCTCCTCCTTTGTTTAGGAGTATGTTAGAAAATTATCTATAAATACAACCCTAAAATTTTAATGGTAAAATCTAGATACTCTATTCATTATATAATTATGATTAATTGATCATTAGTGTGTTTCAATGGAATAAATGTTAATTATGAGTGATCGTACCTTGTATGAAAAGTGGTTTTGGGGATATCTTCATTCTTTACCCATACAAGATATATCCCAACTAAATATGAAATTTGGAGATGTATAGTTCTCCATGTAGCTATTATAAAAAGACATCAATCTATGGTAGAAGATACTTGTTCATATATCATTATATTTTTTATCTCATGATAATCAATGCAAAGTCGCATTGAACCATCCTTATTGTTGATAAATAGGACTGGTGCACCACAAGGTGAAGCACATGGGCTAATGAAAACATTTTCTAAATTATCAGCTAATTATTTCATTATCTCTTCTTGTTCCAAAAAAACCATACTATATAGATTCATGGATAATTAACGTTCCCTAGGTATAAGCTTGATTGAAAATTGAACCACTCAGCTAGGAGGAAGACAAAACAATCCCTCAAGAATCATATCATTGTTTTCCCTCAAAAAAGGCATGTTTTAGAGGATTGATTTACAGTTAGACTCAATCATTTGATCTAGATATTCATTCCCATAAGATGATAATATATATTAATAAGACGATGGTCGTAAATAAGATTCCACATCCTACTTTCACATGTATATAATGAGGTGTCAATTCACAATACGGAGAGTGATTTACTTCTCATGTAAATTTATGTTAGACATATATAAGGAAACTCAATCCATAATGTGAATTACATCAAATTCCACCAAAGGGAATATGGAAAGGATAATTGGTAAGGTCATCCCACAAATAATAGTAGGGGATGAGTTATATATTTGTGATGAAATAATTTCCCCATGTTCTATTTTTGCCCACATCTCCACTTCAAGGATATTTGGTTATGTTTGGATAGATATACTAAGCATTCACGATTGAAGGAATTTATAAAACTAGAATGAAAATTTGTTTTTACTATTAAAGAATGAATAACAAGCATGCCTATCACCACATCCTAGAGAGGATTCACTTCTGTGGTTGTGTTGGAAAAAGATCACCCATGTTCATCAAAGGATCCAATTTTTCTTCCAAACCATTGGAATGTGGCATTGGTTTTCAATGTTCCCTGGTTCTATGTAGTTAATGAATTATAAAATACACTGAGAGTTGACTAGATAATTCTTTTTCTTGATCGTATTGATGGGTTTATCTTGTCTACAATTCGTAAATGTGTGTGCTTCCTTCTCACACAAAAATCATTTCATTGTTTCCTTTTTGAAAATTCCAGGGGATTCTTGCCATACTTTTGAAAAGTGGGATGTTGAAATTTCATAGAATTGATATAAATCTCTAAAGGACCACTAAAATTAAACAACACATTCCATTTCTTATACTTATTATACCCTTGAGATTCTTCAATCTCCATTTCGACTATGAGGTGACATCAGACAATTTCTTCATAGATATCAATGTCATGGATCACCATGTCTTTTCATAGAATATTTTTTAGGCCAAAAAAATTGTCCAACCTTACATTCAAGGTTAATGTAAATATTTTAGGTGTATCATGAAAGTATTTTGAATTTTTCTTTGTACAACCTCATAGATTCTTAATTTTGTTTATCTTAATGGTAGGGAAATCCATTTTTATTTTTTAAGAGCATGCAAGGAAAATATTTATCAAATTTTTAATTCAGAATTCCTTCAACACCATCACCTAGATCTCTTCCTTAGACATTTCATTTGTGATCAATGTTCACCACTGATCATCTTCTCCCTCAATATAATAAACAACCGATATAATCTTTTCTTGTTCTTAACACTGAAGTACGGAAAATATATTCTTAATGGATTTGATATATATTTCCAATATTATGAGATCAAGTCATCCCTTGAATGTAAGAGGTCATTGTTTCATGATGCTCTAAATTGAGGCTTTTTAACTCTTAGGGGGGCTTGGGAGCAACTGTTGATCCAAGTTTAAATTTAGAACATGATTTAGCTAAGACATTATTGTGAAAAAATTTGTGATAAACATGGATATATTTGATTGAAAAAACACATACTCTATACTAACCAACATTTATGGATGTATTATTACATATAATCTTATCCCTAATGCTTTAGATATAGTTTTATAATCATAATCCCCAAAATTCTTAAACTTTTCCTTTGATACAAACTATTACAACCCTACTCCCGATTTCACATTAATAAATATTTTAATACATTAAAGAACACATAATACAAACAATAATAACAAGATTTTGAATGTATTTGAGAGTAAGGTACATTGCATTATAACTTAAAACATGAGATAAAAACATTATTGAGAACTTTCTTAAAATGATCATAATATTCCAACGAAATTAAAACTATATAGGATAACATGGGGAAAACCATAATAAATAGGTGATATATAAATACCAATAAGAGTATCAACAATTAATAACACAATGAAGATAATATAAGTTAGAAAATTGGCATATCAAAGGGGCATGGAAATGAGTATTTATAAAAAAATGAACAATAAAACATGAAATATCATTTTAATCATAAAGGAAACATGGGAAATGTTGTAAAAACATAAAAAATTTCATCATAAACTTAGGTTAGGGTAGAATCTACCAAGGTCTCATGGTGTAAAAATTCACATAATGTAATAAGGTTCAATCCATATCCCAACATGTCACATCATGAACCAAAACATTAACCAATGAATTTGAGGGATATCCAAGGACACCATTCATATTCACTTAATTCTCATGCTTAAGTGTGCCACATAGATCTTTTGACATTGGTTAATTCAT
The DNA here is from genome assembly GCA_963277665.1 of Viscum album. NCBI lineage: Eukaryota > Viridiplantae > Streptophyta > Magnoliopsida > Santalales > Viscaceae > Viscum > Viscum album. The sequence goes on along the minus strand of OY728141.1, from coordinate 1,643,535,160 downwards.
CATTGTAATTTATTCCATGATTAAGGAGTGTGGAATAAATATAAGTAAGTCCCAAATAAATATGTATATGTGAATAAAGGTGAATATATTTGATATAGAAATGGATATGGTATTGAATACACACATGATTTTGTAAGGAAAATCACAGTGATATTTTGGAAGCATTATGACGTTACATAAAAATTCCTAAAATTGGATTATTTGAAAGAAAATTGAATATAATCAGTTAAACATAAAATGGTAAGTAATAGGGGGATGGAAGTATGTGTCCCAAGAACAGGAAATGGAAATTTAATGCATATGTTCATAAATAATAATGAATAATGATGAGAATGTGAGGATCCCTTAGAGAGTTTTAGCATTGTATCAACAATGGTATGTTTCCAAATTGGGGTGGATAAATAAAACCTCATTCAAATATAATATATTGTAATGTATGGGAATGATTATAAATGAATGAAAATATAACCATTTGAAATTACAACTTCAAATTTCAAAGAAGATGCACGAATTTGATTAAACGAGAGGAAAGTCCCATACAATACATCTTCCACAGTTACATGTGTACATAAAGGTTCATAAGAGGGATAAATGAGATTTAATGGGCCTCTAATAATTTATAAATAAATTGGATGGTATTAGAGATATTATAATGCCCCGACCCTAGTAACCTATAGTTAATGAATTATTACATAACATTGGCATGATCACAAAAGATCACGTCTCGAATACTGATTAGTTAAGTAGCCTTTGAAATAATAGATACATTCTTAAGTTTTAAATTTAATTTTAAAATGAAAAACTAAAATAGCATTATCATCATAAGACAAACTCATATCCCTAAGACTATCCCTGTAGGTTAGTCATAATATACTTATTCACATCCTGGGAAAAATAAAATAGAGAAAGGGGTGAGCTTAGTTGCTAAGTAAGGATAACAAAATAGTGGAATCATTCACAAATATGTATAAACATTTAAGGCAATGTAAGAATGATACAAAATCCTTACAAACATTATATTTAACATAATATAGAAATGATAAAATCATATAATGTGATTTACTTAGTCACATGGATATTATATATGTTGAATAATCACATGAAATATCAATAGCCTATTTCATAATGATGGAATGCACAATGGAAAACATCATAACCACATATTAAAGGCCATGTGCGAAGACTAAAAGTAAGATTATGTCAAATCCTTATGCCAAGACCCATGTTTGTATCATGATACCAACCGATGCATTGAGGAGCTATGAAGGGATCCACCCGTTACTTACTAAGTCCAATGCATTCTAATATGAAAAGGATTAAACATAACATAAACATTCGTATTAAATCTAGCTTAAGAAATTTAAATAAATTATCCATAAACCATTAATGGTGTAAAAATAACACATTCATAGTCAAACATATCAAAAAACCTTCAATACAATGTAGATGTTTTTTTATTATAATAAATCAACTTAAAATAATCTTAAAATCTATCAAAGGATGTTGACATAGATAAAATCAAAACATTTTTTTATAGAAATATGAATTTATATTTTAAAATGACGTATAAGTCATATAATTATCAAAGAAAACTTTTATTTTGAAAATATTTTTATAAACTTGTAATGGAAGCTTCCACAATGTTATAATGGAAGAAAATTGCGGCACTCACCGTATAAGTTAAAAAACATTCTTACCTTAATTTTTTCAAAAAGGTCCTAAAGTAAATTATTTGGAAAACGATGGAAAAATTTGTTTCAAAATGATATATGGGAAAATAAGGGTATAAATAATGTTATCTGATTTTCTAATAAATAGTACAAATGTTTTGAAATACATTTTTAAGAAACATTAATGTGGATGATAATGAGGTCCCAGTAGTTATTCACGTATAAAACCACCTCAGATAATAAAATGATTGTGAGACTAACCATTACCTTGTACTTTTCCGTGGTATTTTGCAGTTTAACCCCCTATATAATGTTGAAATAACTGTTTTTAAATAAATAAGAACCGTATACATTAATATGATATCATATATAATCTTTTAATATTGCTTTGTTAAAGACATTTCAATAGTATCATCATTTCGGGTGTAAACTAATTCATTTTCCTTTATATGATTTGTTACGTAAGTAATGTTTTTTATGGATGAGATGTATATGATTCATATTCATAATGATTTTATGTCTTTAAGCATTATTCTTTAATCATAAAATGAAAATTAATCATGAATTGATATGACGGTGAATGAATCTCATCGTGTTCGTGGAGACAGTAATCCGTACGTACGCACGAGCGACAATGTCATTCTTTTTATATTGAAATCATATATAATTGGATGTTATATCATATATACAGTGTCATTATCAGGTTATATTTATTATTTAAATAATTTATACTCATTATTATACCCATCCAAATGATGATGTTTTTGAATAAAAAACTACACTATAACATGGAGACGGTAATCTGTACATACGCACGTATGGTGAATTTTTCATTTATAGGATGGATAAAATAACGAACATGATTGTAACATTTTTTAATAACATCAAAATATATATAATATAGTATATTTATTATTTTAGAATGGAAACAAACAAGAAAGAGGATGTGGAAGAAGAATAGAACTTGAAAGGGGTGATGAAATATTTAACTCTTCTTCAGGTTCGTTCTCTTGATTTGATCAAAATGACTCCATATGTTGGATTTCACACTAAAGGAAGACATCTACGATTAAGGGAGAAAAATTGAGATCATATTTCGGCGGGGGATGGGCGAGCCAAATGTTTTTGAAGGTGTGAATTTGAGAGAAGGGAAAGTTCCCTTTTATTAAAGAGGTGAGCGTCACTTTAGGAAAAAGGTTGAAATATTATTTTATAATAAACTCATTTTCAGATTATAAGAGCTCCAAATTGAATTATATAAAGGATAAGGTGGGGATTGGTCAAAAAACTCTCATCCAATAGGTTTTAGATAGGTTTAGGTCGTCATATTAAACTTATCTTTTAGATTTAACTCATAGTTAAATAGTTTGACATTTACAATGTCTCTTTGTATTTTTAAATTATATGGTTAATAAACATACTATAACATACCAAGAGAACCCCATGTGGTTCATTATTAATATATATAACATATATAAGTCCTTTTTCTGAGCCTTATATTTTTAGAAATATTATATCAATTAATAATATAATAATTGTTTTAAAAACTCAATTATGTCAATTTTGACATTATTTAATAAATGATTATTGTTAAATTCCAAAAAACATTATTACGTCAAAATAAATTCATATGATAAATATTAACATGTCATATTAACCTATAAATTTAGTGGATTTCATCAAAAGTCCCAATTTACATTTGTTTTGATATTTATAATATCAATTAATTTAATATTTCATTATTAAGGCAATTACTGCATCATCATTATACCATAAATAAATTTAATTATATAACGTCTAACAATTATAAATAAAATATCATTATTTAGGAAATCTTCTTATATTTCTAAATAATTTTTATAATCGAATTTATATTATGTATAACCATATATTAAAAAAGATTTTGTTATTAAACATTGAATTTAACTCCTTTAACTCTTCTTTAAATAAAAAAATTATAATTGTTATTATCTTTTACAAGTGGACGTAAAGGATCATATTTTATTCCAAAGGTTGTTTTTGGTCAAATTACAATTTTCCAATATAAATAAAACATGTGTTAGGTTAATAATATTATTATTTTTACGCTTCATTACCTTATTTAGTTTTAACTATGGTAAATAAAAGTAAAGTTTTACTATTTACCAAAAATTATTTTCTTCTTTATTGAACCACATTTTAATTACTAATATCAACTGTGTCTCTTGTATTTTTAAAATTCAATTCACAGAAGTTGAAAAATTATGTTTTATGTGAATTTGTAAATGCTCTTAGGTGGTGGGTAAAGGACGGTAAAAAACTCAATAAAATTTTATAGTTATAATATTATTACAAAATGACTCCATTGTATTATATTGAACATATATAGGTATTTTGAATCTATTTTTACCTAAAATAAATTTACAGAAAATAATTAAATATTTAATTAAAAAGTCGGTTTTAACCAATAACGCAGGGTTTTCACTATTCATCAAAAATTGAATTTTTTCAGAAACATTCTAAATAATCACCCTAAGATAATTACGATATTTTGAATCCAAAATTGAAGTCCATTTCAAATGATAAAATTTAAAAAAATTCAAAAAGTGTGTATTACTATTCATAACGGCTAGATTGGTTGGTTGTGTTGTGTTTGAACGTGATGATGCGTACAACACAAGATATTGTATTATTCAAAGGGAAACATACTGTGGAAGCTTGGGGTGTTACATTCTCCCCTCCATAAAATAATTTAATCCTAGAAAATTCTAGAATATTACTACTTGAAAATATTCAGGTCATTCTTCATCATAAGTTCCTCAGGTTCCCATGTTTCCTCTTCCATTGTTGGTTTCTCCATAGAAATTTTACCAGAAGAGACGTCCAGTTTCTCAGCACTTGTTGTCTTGTATCTAGAATATTGACAGGATCATGGCAATAAGACATATCAGGTTCTAGTTCTAATTCCTCATAGTTGATTACATGCATTGGGTCAGGCATGTATTTTATCTATAGTGATACGTGGAATACATTGTGAACTTAGGAGATATATGGAGACATTTCCAAACGATAAGCTACAACTCCAATTAGTTCTAGAATTTAGAAAGGTCTGATATACCTTGGACTCAATTTACCCTTTTTTCCAAAATATATAACTCTCTACCATGGAGATACCTTCATGAAAACATGATCTCTTACCTGAAATTCCAAATCCTTCCTTCAGTTATCATCATAACACTTTTTCCTATTTTGGGATGCTTTGATGTGGGTTTGGATAACCTTCACCTTTTCCATTTTTCTTTAACAATTCTTGGGCCGAAGAGTTTTTATTCACCAACATCATCCCAACAAGTTGGGGTGCGACATCTATATCCATATAACGCTTCATATGGTACCATATGAATACTTGAATAGAAGCTATATTTATTGAAAAATTCTAACAGATGTAAATATTGATCCCACATACCTTTAAAGTCATGTGAGCATGATATCAACATGTCTTCTATGTTTTGAATTGTATGTTCTGATTGTCTATTAGTTTGAGGGTGTTAGGAAGTGCTCAAATGATGTTCAGTATTCCGGGCATTCTGAATACTTTTCCAGAATCATGATGTAAAATGGGGATCACGATAGAAAACAATAGATTAGGGTACTCCATGAAGTCTGAAAACTTCATTAATATATAGTATTTATATACCTTCAAGTAGTAAAACTTATCTTATAGCAAGAAAATGGGCTGACATGGTAAGATGATCAATAATGACCCAATTTTCATCATTTTTTCTAGGAGTCATTGGTAGACACATGAAAAAATCCATTTTAATATTATCCCATTTCCACATAGGTATGTGAATAGTTTTCATGATTACTCCAGTCTATTTCCATCCAGTATTCACTTGTTGACAAACCATATATCTTGACAAAAAATCAGCAATCTCCCTCTACAAGTTGTCCCACCAAAAATGTTCCTTCAAATCTCTATAATTCTTGGAGCTACCAGGGTGTATAGAGAAATTAGTGCTATGATCATCATCTAACAATTACCTTTTCAGATCAAGTATATCTGGAACACAAAGTCTCATCCCAAATTTGAAAATCCTGACTTCATATATGATGTCAATCAGTCTCCCATCTTTCACAGCTTTAAATTTCTTTAGAAATTCCTCATCATCAGTCTGAGAACTTTTTATACTTTCTATTAAATATGGATTGGAAACCTTTTGAAAAATAATTCATGTTTCACATTCCATGGTTATTCCCATATCAATCATTTCTAGATCTATGAAAATAAGATCCCTTTAAACTCTCATATTGTTGAAAACTCCATGATCCTTTCTTCTCAAATCATCTTCCGCCTTATTTGCCTTCCCCGGATGGTTGTGTATTTTTCAGTCATAATCGTTGAGTAGTTCAAGACATCTCATTTGCCTCATGTTGAGTTATTTCTAAGAGAAAATATACATCAATCTCTTGTGATCGTTATATATCTAACATTTTTCACCATACAAATAATGTATCAATATATTCAAAGAAAATATTACATCATCTAACTCAAGATCATGAGTATGATTGTTTTGTTCATGAGTTTTTTAGCTACCGTGATGCATAAAAAATAAACCTATCAATCTACATAAGCACACAACCAAGTCCTTTCGTTGATGAATAACTATAAATAACAAACCCATCATTCCGTGATGGTAGATTCACGATTGGATTACTTAATAATCTTCTCTTCAATTCTTAAAAACAGTCTTCTCACTCTATTTTACAGAAAAATTTAACCCCTTTATGTGTGGGCTTGGTTAATGGGTTAGTCATCCAGGATAAATTCTGGACAAATCGTCGATAATAACATGCTAAACCAATAAAACTGCATTCCTTAATTATACTCATCGATGCTAGCATTGTTGGATATCTCTTGTCATAGAAGTATCAACAGATATTCCATCTTTAAAGAAAATACGGGCAAGAAAAGAAATTTCCTAATGCCAAAATTCACACTTGCTAAACATCACATATAATTCATTTCAACTAAGGGTTTTTGGAATAGTGCGAAAGTGATTTTCATGATATTCATAGATTTTGGATTATACCAGGATATCATCAATAAATTTCAATACAAAGTCATCATGATATTCCTTGAAATCATTGTTCATTTTTATCCATGAAGACATAGGGTGCATTAGTCAATCCCAAATCCATTACTGTAAAATCGTAATGCATGTACCTGGTTCGAAATGTTGATTTCAGAATGTATTCCTTCTTTATACACAATTGATGATATCCATATCGAATGTCAATCTTTGAAAAATAATGAGCTCCATGATGTTGGTCGAATAAATCATCAATGCATGGTCGTGGATACTTGTTCTTTATTATTATAGCATTGATCTCCCTGTAGTAAATGCACAACCTCATAGATCCATCATTCTTCATAATTAAATAGACAAGGTCTCCCCATTGAAAAACACTAGGGATAATAATCCATTATTTCTCATTTCCTCTAGTTGTTTGTTTAGTTCCACTAATTCTGTAGTGGACAATCTATAAGGGGTCATAGATATGGGCCTTGAACTAGGAGTTAAATCAATGGAAAACTCAATTTCTCATTTTGGATGATGTCCATGTAAATATTATGGAAACACATCATCATATTATTGCACAATATGTACGTAATCTATTTGAACATTTCTTTCCTCACCCATAATTATTTTATTCTCATCCTCTCCAATAATTGAATTTAGTAGAGCTATTGGGGGTGGATCTAGATAAGACTCAGGTGGTGACGTTTCTGATCTAAAGATATGGTACTCCTTATCATCATTGAAAATTGTAACCTCCTCCTTCCTATAATAAGTTTTCACATCATTGTCTGAAAGCCAATTTATACCAAGGATCATATCAAATTCAATCATGTGTATGAAGATGATATCAGAATATAAAGAACATTTATATGGCCTAATGAGAACTGATTCACAAAACATTGTTGCGATGATATTTCCCTTAGGTGTTTTGAAAGACAACTCCCTTGTTATGTCAAATTGAAAATATCTAATTTTTTAAGAAAACTGGGAATATATGAAACTATTTGATGATCTAGAGTCAAAAAACGCATTTTCTATACTTGAGAAAACCATTTAATTACCCACCACCACGTCTTTCGGAGCTTCAACCTCAGAAGTAGTGATCGCAAAAGCTTGGCCTTGTTCTCATGGCCTTTTCAGAGGTAAGTTAACATGTCTCTAAGGACATTAATTTGTATAATTCCACTTTTCTCTAAAATTGTAGCATTTAACATTGGCAACCTCTTTCTTCCCCTTGCAATCAAGAGCTTGGTGGCCTTTCTCCCCACACTGGTAAAAGACTCTCATTCCCATCCAACAAGTACTGGGGTCATTCATCTCACAATTACTGGAGGATGGATATTCAACTTTTCTCTTTGTCCCCTTATTTCCATTTAATGTTTGTTCAATAGATATATTATCATCTTGGTTTTCTTTAAGGTTGTAAGACTTAGAGTATTCCTTTTCTGTCTTGACAACACATTAGAAAATATCTTTGTACGATGAGAAGGATTGTGAGACTAATACTCGACAAAGAAATGGTTTTAACCCATCAATGAAATGATCAATCATACTTCCTAGTTGCGTATATAATCAGAATAAATAATTTTTATCCTTGTAATGATAGCCTCGTAATTTGAGACATTCTCATCCCCTTTTTTCCTCGGACTTAGAAAATGTCTTTCCATATCTGCTCGATGGTCATGAGGAAAGTATTTTTCTAAGATAAGCTCTCTAAACTCCCTCCATTAAATATTTGATACATTATCATCGTCAATTTTTTTTTGAATCAATGACCATCATTTATCTTTATCTCTCGTGAGGTGATAAACTACCATAATAACATATTTGTTTTTGCTACTATTCAAAGCATGAAATATTTTCCCTAAGTTATTATTCCATTGCTCATATTCTAATGGATTTGAACTCCCATTAAATGTTAGTGGTTTTTTCCTCATGAATTGGTCTAACAATTATTCTCTACATTCTAGATCAGGGTGCTCCATACGGGTAGGGTTATTATTCATAACCTGATTGAGTTGTCCTAGTATGTTGATAAGCTGATCAACACCAGTTTCTTCACCATATCCATGATAATTTTCTTGAGTAGGAGGGAAATCCCTACATGGATTACATGCATTGATATGACTTCCACTACTTACACTAGGCGACATTTCGAAACAATGGAATACACTAGATAAGTTTATGAATCACAATACATAATTCCAACCTTGTAAAACACTTAACATAAATTGAACAGTGTATAGATATAATCCATAATCATAAAAGTGTTATCATTGAGTAATTATATACTCATAAACCGTTCATAATGGTTTGTAAAGAAAATGAGTATTAACCCCGGCATATTACCTGGGAGTGTCGTAACCTTGTGATTATCTAGGATCGTTTTCTTGCACTAGTTCCTATTCGAGCCAAGCACAAAGAGGTGTTTTCAGGTTTTTCCCCTATGTACATCTGTACAAGAGCCACCTCTACCTGATCGTATCCAGACATGAATGTATTTCTTAGAAAACACACAAAATATCTACAGTACAAAAAGTCAAGGAATTTCATCTATACTCATCCTAAAAGTCTATCTTAGGGCAATGTTCTCTAATCAGAGTTCTTCTAAATCTATCTTCCAAGGCTTGTACTAAACTTCTTCTGATACAAAATACAACACCTTGACCCTAGTTTCCCCGAGTCAGTGAATTATTATATATAACATTGGAACGATCACAGAATTTCAAGTCTCAAAATATGGATTAGTTTTTTATCCTTCAAAATATAAGATACATTCATAAGTTTTACATTAAATTAAAAAATAAAAAACTAAAACCACATAGTCTTTGTAGGCCAAACTCATATCCCTTAGACTATCCCTGCATGTCAAAAATTATATACTTCTTCGCATCCTAGGAAAAATAAAACATAGAAATAGGTGAGCTCATATGCACAGTAAGTACAACAATATAGAAAAAACGTTCGTAAATAAGAATAAACATTTAAGGCAATGTAAGAATAAAACAAAATCATTTTAAAATTGAACTTCAGAATAATATGGAAAAGATTAAATCAAATAATTCAATTTACTTAATAACTTGGATATTTTACTATTAGAATAATCCCATGCTATATCAACTGCCACTTTTATAATGATGAAATGCCTAATGCCAGACTTTATAACCACATAGTCATGGCCTTGTGAAAAGACTAAAAATAATAATTTTTCAAGGCCTAGTTCCAAGACACTAGTTTGTCTGGTTGGACCTACCAATGCATCAAGGAGCTATAAAAGGCTCCACCCGTCACTTACTAAGTCCAATGCATTCATCATATGAAAAGGTTTAAACATAATATAAACATTCGTATTAAAACAAGAATACAAAATGTCAAAACATTATCCATAAACCATGAACGGTGTTAAAATAAAACATCCATAGTCTTACATATCACAAAACCTTAAATAAAATGTTGATGTTTTGTATCCTAAAAGATCAACTTCAATTAACCTTAAAATCTATCAAAGGATGTTGACATAGATAAAATCAAAACATTTTGTAGAGAAATTTCTATTTATATTTTTAAGTCATTTAGAAGTAATATAATTATAAAAGAAGGCATTTATTTACAAATTATTCTTTTGATATTATAAGGGTAGGTTCGACGATGTTATAATGATGGAAAATAACTGCACCTGCTGTATAATTTAAAAAAGCATTCTTACCATAATTTTGTAAAAAAGTTCATAATGTACCTTGTTTGAAAAATGACAGAAATAATCCATTCAAAAACATATAAGGTAAAATAAAGGTATAAATGAAATTAACCCAATTTATGTTTAATACTATAATTGTTTTTAAATACATTTTTATGAAACATGTATGTTTATGATAATGAGGTCCCAGTAGATACTCACGTATAAAACAACCCCAGATAATAACGAGATTGTGAAATTAACCCTTACCTGGTAATTTTCCCTGGTCGAGGGTAGGTTAAAATTTTATATAATGGTGAAATAATTGTTATTAAAATATAATTTAACCATATACATTTATATGATATCATATATTATCTTCTAATATTTCTTTGTTAATGATATTTTTGTAGTATAATCCTTTCAGGTGTTAACTGATTCGTTTTCCTTTATATAGTTTGTTCCATTAGTATTCTTTGTTATGGATAAGATGTATCTTATTCATATTAATAATTATATTAAGTCTTCAAACATACTGCTTTTAATCATCAATTGAAAATTAGTCTTTAATTGATTTGATGCGGAATGAATCACTTCTCGTTCGTACAGTCAATAATCCGTACGTACATGCGAGTGACAATATCATTATTTTGATATTTAAATAATATGTATATAATTGGATGTTATAACATTTATACAGAATCATTATCATGTTATATTTATTATTACATCATTTATACTCATTATTTTACCCATCCAAATTATGAAGTGTTTGAATAAAAAACTACACCATGACGTGAAGACTGTAATCCGTACGTACATATATATAATGACTTTGTCATTTATAGGATGGATAGAATAATTAATATGGTTGTACAATTATAATAATTACATAAATTTATATATAAGATACTGATTTTATTATTTTAAAATGGAAACATCAAAGAATGATGATGTGGAAGATGAAAAGAACATGAATGGGGTGATGAAATACTTACATCTTCTTCGGGTTCTTCCTTTTGATTTGATCAAAAAAACTCCGTAGGATTTATTTCTGACTAAATTAAGGCCTCTAGAATGAAGGGAGGAAAATTTAGAGGATATTTGGGTAGAGTTTGACCTAATCAAATTGAAATGAATGTGTGAATTTTAGAGAAGGGGAAGTCCATTTTTATATGAAAGGTGAGGGTCACTTTAGGAAAACCTGGAAATACTATTTTATAATAAATTCATTTTCGGTTTCTAATGGCTCCAAAATAAATTATTTAATGGATAAGGTGGTGTTTGGTTGAAAAAATCTCATAAAATAGGTTTTATATAGGTTTAGTTCATAACATTAACATTTTCTTTTATATTTAACTCATAGTTAAATAGTTTGACATTTACCATGTCTCTTTGTACTTTTATGTTATATGGTTAATACACATACTATAACATGACAAGAGAACCACATGTGGTTAATTATTAATATATAAAACTTTATCTATGTCCTTTGTCTGAATATTTTATTTTTAGGAATATTATATCAATTAAAAATATAATATTTGTTTTAAAAACACAATTATGTCAATTTTGACATTATTTAATAAATGATTTTTATTAAGTCCTAAAAACATTATTAATTCAAAATAAATTCATATTTTGAATACTGAAGTGTTATATTAACCGATAAAATTAGTGTAATTCATCAAAAGTACCTATTTACATTTGTTTGTATATTTATAATATTAATTATTTTAATATTTCATTATTAATGTAATTACAACATCATTGCATCATAAATAAATGAAATTATATAATGTATAAAAATTATAGATAAAATATCATTATGTATGAAATATGTTTAGATTTATAGTAGAATTTTTATAGTTGAATTTAATTTATGTATAACCTTTTATTAAAAATGGTTTATTTATTAAACTTTGAATTTAACCCTTTTAGCACTTCTTTAAATAAAATAATAATAAATGTTCTAATCTAATCCAAGTGGACCTAAAGGATCATATTTAATTCTTATGGTTGTTTTTGGTCGAATTAAACTTCACAAAAAGAATTAGGAAATGTGTTAGTGTAATAATAACGTCATTTTTACCCTTAATTACCCAATTGACTTTTAACCGTGGTAAATAAAAGTAAAAAAGATACTATTAACCAAAATATATTTTCATCATATTAAACCAAATTTTATTTACTGATATCAAATGAGTCTCTCAGATTTTTGAAATTCAACTCATAGATGGAGTAAAATTAACTTTTATGTGAATTTGTAAATGCTCCTTGGAGGTGGGGAAAATATGATAAAAAGTTAAATAAACTTTTATAGATCTAGTATAATTAAAAAATGAATCCAGTGAATTATATTGAACACATATAGGTATTATGTATCTATTTTGACTGGATATAAATGAAATTAAAATAATTATTTATTTAATTTAATAGTCAATTTTAAACAACAACAAAGTGTTTTTCACTATTAATAAAAAAATCAATGTTTTCAGAAAATTACCAAAAATTGACCCTAAGCTAATTTCAATATAATGAAGCCAAAAATGAAGTCCATTTTGAATGATAAAATTTTTAAATTTTAAAAAGTGTGTATTACTATTCATAACAGCTGGTTTGATTGGTTGTGGTGTGTTTGAACTCGAAGTTGCATACAACACAAGATATTGTATTATTCAAAGGGAAATGTACCGTGGAAGATTGGGGTGTTATAGAAATGAAAGAACATATCCCAATATATAAAAATTGATATTAAAAGACATAACATAAAAAATGTGATTGATAAAAAAGAGTGGATGATCCCTTAGTTGAATTCTTGAGTCCAAATTTTTTTGAAGTGATTATTGGGAACTTGGCGACACTTGGGAGGAATATAGGGGATGGAATAATGATTATGGAAATGATACAAGGATTTTGAGTGATGAAAAATGGGAGCATGGGTGAGTTTATATAGTAAATGAGGAGAATTTCATTATTATTATATTTTGCAATCTATGTAATAAAATTTCCAAAAGCATAAAACATCCTATGGTATAGGACCATTTTTTCTACCAAATTGGAGTATTAGACATTGTTTTATAATTACATGGTTCGAAAATATAAAATATTGATATTGGTGATGTGGAGATGAGTCACACTTTTGAAGAAATGATTTTAAAACCACTAAATATATTGCATGATTGGGAGGATTCAAAAAGGCATTATAAAAAAATAAAATAAACATAAAATAAAATTATTTTTAATTTTAAAAAATATATATTTAGTATTTTATAACATTTATATTTATTATTAAATCAAATTTATTAAATTATGATTTTATAAATCAGAATGTATATTTATACAGTATTTTATTTTAACTTCAAAATTTGACTGTCTTAGAAAATTATGAAAAGTTAACCATTTAATAATTTCAAATTTAATATTATAAAAATTCTATTCATTATATCTAAATAAATTTCTAAATAATTTAATTTTAACTTTTAAAATAATTATTGACATTAATTGAAACTTATGGGTTATTGAGTATAAATGTGTCTACACCCTATAAATATAACATTTGACATCATAAAAAATTATATAATAATTTATATTTTTTTGAAATTATTAAATAATAATTTTTTATTGAAATAATATTTATTTCAAAAATCAATTATATTATAAATTTATTAATTTTTTTTTGATTATTATACAAAAATACTATTTGTTCTTTATTTTAGCAAAATTAAAATAATTTACAGTGTAACAATAATAGGATGAAAATAAATTCATTATTCTATAAAAAATAATGTGCAGAATAATATTTCAAGGGTCTTGATACACATTCGATTAATACACCAGTATACTCCCTAGAAATTCGGTCCGTGATGGTGGGACATTCATGTGTGGTTCGAAGAACATTGTTTGGGTCGTGATATCGATGAGCATGAACTTCTCTTGTATACTATTTCACTAATGGTTAATATATTGGATCACATCGTGGGATTGGTTAATGGAAAATCCTAGAAGTTATATCACCCTTGAATGCTATGATAAATACCCTTTATATAGTATGATCCTACTAGTTGAGGATAGAATTTTCTATTTTGTGTCAATTATATTTTTTAAAACCCTATATTTATACTAACCATGTGGGCACTATTCGATGAATATATTATCCATGGTAATTATATTTTATGATCATTTAATCCAACTGAATATAATAAAACAAATGAAATTAATGTGTTTTCTATAGACATGTTAAATGATGAAAATGTTAAATAAATCAAAAGGGGTACTTTTATTTATAATAGTTCAGTTTTTTAAAATGAACAATTCAAGTATAAATATTCATTATCGTATTTATTAGTGTATCAATGGTATTTTATTTCTAAAATAAGAACATGATCTCAATGTTGTTTTCTTAGGGGAATCACACAAAAGTGAATATAAGAAGATGCTAAATTTGAAATTCTCTCATCAACTCAAAAATCTAGATAATATTGTGTATATTCTCTCTTTTATGGATCAAAAGTAAATCAAGAATCTATTTTGATGATAAACATTGATATGATCCTTACGATCTACAAGTTACTCTAATTTAGATACTCTTGGGGCATACTTATTTCCTCTCATGGATCTCAATTCAATGATAACGAGGGTGAATTTTCTCTACAAGATAAACACAATCCTAAAAACATGATGTAACAATATGTTTAAAATATATTAGAGATCCCATTATAGAAATATTCGATCTTTTTCCCTATAAACATGTCTTATCATGTGAATTAGAATGAGATAACTATTTCATCATTTTATTTATCAGATATAATATTTATATCATTTCACTGTTCGTGCTGAAAATATATCACATTAAATAAATATTTCTCTAACCTTAAAAATTTATATAAATCAAGATCCAAGATTCAATATCGTTATGCATACATACTCATATCCTTCCATAATAGTTCACTGGTATAAATATCTTGAAAAAAAAAATTACTAAACACATTAATCAACTAAGGAAAAATAATATCAACTGTAACAAATGAACATTATGAACAAAAAACTCACCCAGGGGTACTCATATTTTCTACTGTATATGGGTTAGATACTACAATGATCAAATTTAATACCTATTCCCGACACATACTAGTATCCTTTCTCCAATCAAAAACATTGAAGTAATAGAAATGAATAACCTACTACCTCTAATAAAACATTGTAACATCCCATGGTCTTACACTATCTCATGTTGCGAAATCAATTTGGTTACTGGACATCAAGAGAGATCCCCTTATACAAGATACTATTTACTATAAGTGTGGGTATAAATAACATTCTTGGAGACTATTCCACCTTGTATAGATTTTCAATACAATTGAAATAATAAAATATTAGAGTAATATAAGTCGATAAAACAATTCATCATAAAACTGTAAGTTAAAGGATGAACCAATTAATCCAAATATAAAAAAACAACAAATTTCATAATAAAAAGGAACTAAATTGAATATAGGAAGACATTAATGGGAAATTACAAGATGGAACAAATAAACAGAAGATACGGAAGTCTTCAATCCCAAGTTGGTCTCATCCCTATGGTCCAACATATTGAGTATACAACCTCATTTTTTCATGCGAAAGAGTGTAATATCAGGAAAAATCATGAACTTTTCATGAATTGTATTTCATTTCAATTCATTTTAAAAACTCTAAAAAAGTAAAAAAGAGTAAATGATAAATAAAAAATGATTATTGATTAAATGTAATGGAAAAAAATATTTTTAAAAATAATTTTTTTTGAAATGAGGTAATATACCACATTATAATTATATTATTAATTTTATAGTTGTGTGATAAGTTTAGGAGAGTTGAGTTATTTAGTTTTGGAAGGATATTTTTTTAGATTTAGATTATTTATAATTATTTGTGACATATATTTTATCTTCTTCTTTTAATCCATGATATTTTTTTACATGAATTATGAAAAACCCTCATCTAAAAAGAAATTTAATTAATATAAATATATTTGTAATCATTGTTGATAGTTTCATTATGGGGTGTTTTTTATGATTAATTTTAATCATATGGTTAGGATTTATGTTCTCAAATTATGGTTATAAATCTATTCAAAATGTATCTTGGGAGATGTGTTAATATTTTATATAGTGAAAGAGATCACAAATGAAAGAATTATAGCATGTGTTATAGTTGGGATTTGTAGTTGATATTATATTTATAAAAAATGGGACTTCATGCTTTGAATTTTTGCCATTAGATCATAGGGTCCCCAAGAAATAAAATATTGAACCATTAGTGTATGTACCAGATCAAATTCAGATTTTATTAGTGTTGAGTGTGAGATGGAAGTGAAATTTTAAATCCTCATGTTCAAATAATGGATGTAACAATGGTGAATAACCATTGGCTGTAGTGAAGGAAATCATAGAATGGGTTGATGAAGTCCTAATGAAGAAGGGGGGTTAGTGGTAGGTTATAGACTAGTCTTCAGGTTGATGGTTATATATTGGTAGATGCTTTAATGTTCTGTAATGTTATTTTTTTGCCCCTTGGAAATAATTTAAATCCCATTGTCCCTCTATGACCTTACACCATGTATTCATGGTAAATATGGTAATGTACATATTGCCTCACTAAATAAATAAAATGAATATATATCTAGTAGATAAAAATGGCCTTTTAATTACAAGGTTGGTTGAAAATGGATTTCAGACAAAAGATGAATATAATTAAATGAATTTATTTGTAGATAAGTATCATCATTTAATTTGGAAAAAAATACACAAGTCTAATTTTATTTATTGTTAAATGAAATATTTAAAATATATTTCTTGTATGATTACTAGAAATTTTTATTTATTGATAATTATTTTACTTTTATAACCATCATGTTTATATCATGGTTGGATAATATTTTATTGGGATGATGTGGAGTTTTTTTCTCAAATATAGATAAAAATTTATGTTTGAGGGGATTTTTTATCTATAAAAGTGCATTAAATTTTTATTTTTAATTAATTTATTTCATTATTTAAATAATTATAACTATTTTGGGTTAATTTGTTTTTAATATATTTTTAGTGAGATGTGTTAATATTTTAATAAAATGAAAAGCGGAATATAAAACATTTTATAGTGGATGAAATAATTTGGAAAAGGATAATTAATGAAAGGAGTGTTAAAAAATATTTCTTCCATTATGTGTGTACCACTAATGTATCCAACCATTGTGAGGTTATACTAGAGCTAGAGGTTATTAATTTGGTTCTTGAATAATTGAAAGGGTTTCATACCCAACATGGGTTAGTTCTAGGATGTATGAGAGAGTTATTGTGTTGGGAGACACTATGGAGAAATGGTTGTAGTAAGAGGTGATACAGCCGAGGGAAACAAATCAATGAAAATTTCTTGAGATTATTTTCAATAAGTATAGTATGTAGGATGTCTGATGTGGGAAAAAAGATTTGGTCCACTAATTATGTTAATAAAATCGCATGGTTCGGTGTGATATGATATCACTTAGACTTTATTATTTTCACTTGAGATATGGTTTTCATGGTTCATGATTCTCATAAATAGTCCATGAAACAAAATTAAATGGATATTGTTGGAACACTTGTAGAAGGGTCATAAATTCTTTATGAATCACTATGGATATGAAAAATTACATGAGAGCGGTAGATTAAGCTCAACTCCAACCACTTCCTCTAAATAATTTATACATTGTTACAGATAATTTCATTCCATTTCATGTTATATAATGAGTTTCATAATAATGATTGAAAACTGTTGGTGAATTACTCTGAGTTACTGTTGAGTTTTAAATTGTGTTTCTTTGGTATTGTTTTATAGGAAATGAATTTAGTGTATGAGATACTACTTCACATCACGTTATCGTGTGCATAGAGAGGTGTTGGTGTTAAATACGAGCTATTTTCAAAGTGTAAGAATGATGTATCCTACATGAGTATGATGGAAGGGACGAATTAGTGGAGATCATGATGGATATTGTTATTCAATCCACATTTTATACTCACTCAGAATTTAGTGAAATGGTTGAGGATATGTTTTTTAATTCTTTTTATGGAAGATATTCCAAATTATTGAGGGTTTCAGTTTTTCCACGTCCTTTAGAAACATGAAAATGAATATCATATTGATTTGTGGCTTATGTTTTATGGTGGTCAGTTATTCGATGAGTTCTATATATTTACTAGATATAATAGTTTTAGGATCTTTCTCCATAATTTTTTGAAGATATATTTTTGAGGGAGATTGTTGAATTTATACCTTTTATGTTATTTAATATATCGACAATTTAATTTTTAAATTAGAGTGATAAAGATTAATGAGATACAATATAAACATATTTATATTTTAATATATTTTTTCCCTATAATTAATCATTCATATCAGGACTCAATTTAATCATATTTTAAATAAAACATTAATCTCAATATTTAAAAAATACATCTCAGAAATTTCAAAATTCCAAAATACTATAATTTTTATTGTATTTCATATTAGCTATGTAAACATTTTAGTTTATATAACATATGAAAATTTGATAATAATAAATTATATATAGACCATTTTGATGATCTCATAGTTTACATATTCATCTTTATGACACAGGGGATGAAAACCATTAGAATTGGGTGAGCTCAAATGCCCGATAAGGGAGAAACAGATCATAAAGTGACACATCTTAAATAAAAAGGAGAACGTGTGTAAGACAAAAATATCCCAATTAAAGACCAAAATTCTATAAATAATAATTATAAAAAAAGGTTTAGAAACATAAGATAACATAAATATAAATATGGAATCATAAAAGTGGTGATATTTTTCAGAATGAAAATCAATGAACAAATGACTTGTGGTCGTTATGTAAAATTATATAATAAATTATAATAATGATTAATGATAAATATATTAAATGTCATGGAAATTAATTGGATCATAAAATTATGGTATAACATGATAATTAATGTATAAATTTATCATTATCATAAAAATATAAGATATTGTGAACAAATCATTCAGAATAATGTTCACAAAAAAACATCTGAATAATTATTCTCGCAAATCCTTATCAAAACAAACTTGTGATCAAAGCATCTCACAACTCATTCACAAAAAAACATGTGAACAAATCACATAAAATCTCATTAATATAACATTTGATTTTACCGGTTCGTATGAATCATTGAAAAATGCATTGTATGGTTATATAAACCCCAAACCATCATTGACAATATAAATGTGTTCCACATAAAATCAATCATTATCATATCATAATGAACCCATGGAAAAATAGGTTTCATATCCCTTTAAAAATCATCATGTAATTTTAACATTATAAAGCATAGGACATCAAAACCACCATTTAACAAAAAAAATTATACCATAATAATGTATAAATTGTGGTTAATACAACACTTAGTTAACGATAAACCATGGAGTATAAGTAGAAGTGAAAGTACAAAAGTTTTCATAACACATTTTAAAACATTAATGTATAAAATAATTTTTAATGGGCGGAGAATTATTTTAAAACATGAATGTTAATATTAAAAAAATGTATATCCATGTAAATATATATGTTAAATCAAAATAACATTTTATGTATATGATATAAAATTTTATTTTGAACGGATTGGAGAACCATCTGAATATTTTGGGATAATCATTTTGAAAATATAATTTTTCCAAACGATAGTGAATCCTTTGTTTAAAATTAATAATGGGTAGAAATGGATAAATTGAGGTAAAACAATTATCATTTCACAAAGAAATGAATGACATTGGATTGATGAAAAACATATGGATATGAAAGAAATCAATTTAAAAATGAGAATTATTAACAAAAAAAATTTCATGGAACAATGTAATTATTAATGATGAATAATTAAGTGTAAATAATTATTTCCCAATAAAATAAGTACAAACCTATATGAAACATAATAATTGGTTATTCAAGATAAATATTGAAATTTAATAGTAAAAAATAATGATTATTGCCCAAGGAAGATATTTAACTCACAAAAACCCCTTAGCGTTATTCAGTATTATTCAAATAGAACTCTAATGTCTATTTAAACAAACATAATAATAACAATATACTATTTTATAAAACTAATCGTGCCCAAAAATATTTCTAATTTAAATCTATAATCCTTATATACATGTATATTACCAATGATTTCCTATTTTACAACATCAGGTGTTGACAGTTTTGATCATTTATGCATTATTCATAAGGGATGGGATTATATTCATTCATTTACCAAATATCCTCAATCCGTGTTGATTAAACATACTATTATTGATGAATTATAACTATTTAATAAGTTTAAAAATATATGTTTTTATATATTTTATTAATAATTATTAGATATATGAGAAGAAATTAAACCCCATGTCTAGGATCACAATGAATGGTTATATAAACCAACCTACAAAACCTTAAATGAAGAAAAT
Organism: Viscum album; assembly: GCA_963277665.1. Taxonomy (NCBI): domain Eukaryota; kingdom Viridiplantae; phylum Streptophyta; class Magnoliopsida; order Santalales; family Viscaceae; genus Viscum; species Viscum album. The sequence continues at coordinate 1,643,514,266 of OY728141.1, read as the reverse complement.
ATGTAAATATGAGTGTACCATTTAGAAAAGAACCACATAAAATTGTAATAATTATCATAATAATCTAATCATATAGATCACATGGTAGATAACATAAGAATTCCACCACCTTTTGAATTCATGGGTTGCATAAAAACGTATGAAATTCAGAAGGGATCAAACATATCTTCATGGTATGTTATTACCCCAATATTAAAGAAGTATGATGAATGTAGCTTTGGGTGTCATGGATTTTTTACTAAGAATGGTGAAATTACACATTAGAAATCATCAGATGGATGTACTTATTATAATCCTCTAAGTCATTCCACGGTCTTTATCATTTATCCAGGTATTAAAAAAGGAGAATCTATACCATGGAATATATTAATGAATCATAGGAATTTACTTCCACAAAAATTTATCATATGAAAGGATACATTAAATTATAGTCATATAGATGACCAAACAATCCAAATGTTCATTATTATAATATGAATTAAAAATGGTATTCCCACTTTCTATATGAAAATCAATAATTTATCCAATCCATTATATATATATATCATATATACATATATAAGGCACTAGTTAATATCATCATCAATATCCCACATTCACTAAATCCTAAAATAATATGTTCCATTTCCCCTTATAATGTATTATATAACATAACTTATGAAATAATATACAAAATTCCTTTAGGATATCTTCCAAAACACTTTAGAAAGATATCATCAACATTATCTTTTATCAAATCATATGAAATAGCTTTTGAAAACCCCTGAAAAACACTGTTGGATTAAATATAAAACAATTTTCAAGTATCTCTTTGAGTTAAAATAAATTTTCATTCAATAATATACAAAGTGTGATCTAATGGACCTTTACAACATTGATGAAAATTATGAGTCTATAGATCCCTATCTATACAAAAACAGAAACTATCATAAAATGGTCAATACTACTAAAGATATAATGGGATATGGCACGACCACTATAAAAAACATGTACCTTTATAAATATTTCCATCAGTAACCATCAAATAAAAAAATTATTCTCTTATTTTTACATTTTCCATGACATAGAATGACTATGATACATTTAGAATTTAAGTCTCATATTACCAACTCATTTGTTATTGATTCTATGAGTGTATAATAATCTATTAAAATAATGCAACACATTGAATTCATCTATATAAATAATCCTATCACTAATACCTTATCTATATAGATATATAATAACATATTATTGAAAAAAACTTCCATAATCATTTTCAATCGAAGTCCCTATGATCTTACTAGTCATATGAGGGGTGAAATACCATATTTGATATTCTTTATCTAAAGATATGATCATCAACATACACAAACACCCTTATATTATCTATGTCAACATATATATTTTGATAAGTAGGGTATCAATGTATAATTGTTATTGATGCCATGTATAATTCTATCATTCGATATAAGGGATTCAAATATGATCCATTCACCCCTAGTACACCAATTACAAAAAGATAACAATCCATGTGGTATTTCTTAGTGTGTAATCTAGTGCAGACAATGAATTGTATCTTTTATTTCATCCCTCATGGTCACATTCGATGTCTATATACAACAATCCTACTCAGAATAAAAATAACATTTCATCACAACCTATAATACTCCTTCATAAGAATTATTTAAGGTGAAAATAAAAAACATATTTTATATTTAATTATCATTACACTTCATAAAATTTAAATCATTATAAAAATTCGTGTAACCAAATATAATTAACGATAAAATGATGTTTTCTATATAAACATTAAATTGTTATATTCATGAAATCTTTATGAATATTTAAAAAAATCAATATATTCATCAGATTACCATGTCACACATGACATGTTCCTAGATTATATTTATGTTTAATATATTCTATGGGTTTTTTAACACATTACATAATATGTAATCCATGACAAAAATCTGTGAAACTACCAGAAAAAAACCGCTCAATAGACTGTTTAGTGAGAAAAATATATAATTTAATCCATTTTGAATGATGGAGAGAATTATGGTTCATATTCTGAAAAATTAAACATATATAACATATTCAAACATCTTTAATTCACATTTTTAAATTTTTTCATGCCCACTTTTGTTGGATAAATTGAATATTTTCTATATGAATAATCATCTACCATGTAACAATATTCCATAAAATGATTCATTAATATAATGTAACTACATACATTATTTTTTATTTGAATCATAGATTTACATAATTTGTTATTTTATAACATTGAAGTTATTTATGTAAAAATAAAGTCTTAATTTACTCTAAGACATTGTAATCATTTAATAATATCCTAATAATATTCCTAAAATTCTTTTTTAATAACAATTATTTCATTTCAATATGATAATTGAAAAGAATTAACTATTGATTCTCTATCATATATTGTATTATATTTCTCTTTGAAATGAATATTTTATTCATAATATATCACAAAAGGGAGAGGGGAACACATTAACACATATTTTAACAAATATTTGGTTAATTTCATTACCATGAAAATCATATTTTTCTCCAAATCATATATTCAAAAAAATTAAAACTCTCTTTAAAAACCATGCTTTATAAAAAAATATTATCTTGTATGTTAATACAACTACTCGTAATAGTAAAACATCTCTTATTAGACAAGGGAAATGATATAATGATACAATAATTTTAATACAATTTTTTTGAATTTGATAAAATAATTGATATTAAAAATTCTATGTATAAAATATTAACATCACATGAAGAATTTAAACTAAATGATAAATCAATTATTCCATTGATTATTAAATCATTTATATTAATAATAATTTGTAATATATTCATCCATTATCTCATACACGTCATAATTGAAGAATTTAATTATATAAAATCCCTTCCATACATGGACATTCCAAATATTTTCAAAATATCCTTTTAGAATATCTTGAATTATCCAATCATATGAAATTAATATTCCTCCTTCCATGAAACCCTAAGATTCATTAACATTTATTGGATTCTTGGGAAAACATTTTTGATCATTTCACCTATGTTTTTTTCATCTTGTTGGAACTTTTATCTACTTATACACTCCATAGCATACCAGAATCTAAAAATTATATGCCCATTTATTCAATTCTCAATACATTTATAATATGGACTTGATATTTCATGAATTTAAACATATTTTTGGATCGTTTACATAAACAAAAATAGGGTAAGTTCTGTCACAATGAAAAAATAGTTTCACATAATTCATATGAATCATTAACATAATCAAATTTTTTTCCATAGGAATCCACATTAACATGTCTATAATTATAAACAATTGGTCATGGAAGAAGTAACTATTAAGAAACATTTATCATTCCCCAAAAAGTTTTCTAAAATAACCAATGTTTCTCAATTATGTTTTTATGTTCCTAGTTCGAAGAGAAAAATTTATCAATTTTATTAATTTGAATTATTGTTTAAAATGATAAGCTTGAGGATAATGATGATGAAATAATCTATAATATAATATTTTATAAAATGTGTACGATGTTTCAATGAAAATTGAATAAATTTTTTTATTAAGGGGGATATGATTAAAATGATAATCCCCTTGGAAATATTTTTAATCCATAAGTGGTAATAGATCAATATTTTAATATGTAATGAGTCATCTATAGAATTCATGTAGAGACCCAAGCCGTGACGTACATGGACATTAAATTTCTTTTGTGGAATACTTAATACATAATGAAAACTGACACACAAGGACCGTAATAGTTTAGTGACTTTGGAATCTCAGAAAATAATCTTCTAATCGTGGTGAAAGATCTTCAACATCTCCCATTAAGATCTTCCCCTTTTTTTCTTACCTAAAACCATTCTATATATCCTGGGGAAAAAACATATAAATGGTGAGATCAAATGCTATGTAAGGGTAAGAATAGATAACATAAAACAATCCATAAAAATTTGAATTCAAAAACATTAACATAAAATCTAAACATCACAATTATGAGCAAAGACATAAATATTGAAAGTGCACAAGGCATAGATCATAAAGGAACATTAATCATGATAAACTAGCATGGTAATAAAACATGTAATTTTGGCATCCATTAAGCACATGTTATGATTTCCATAGAAGACAAGGCATTGCTACCAAGACTATCTTAGTAGAAAAAGTCTCATTCTAAATCGAGTTCACTCCTCGTTCCAGTCCTGTAATACTGAACCGGATTAACATATTGTTCCAACCATGTATTTCTCATGAGATATAAATCTTTACCCAATGCATTAGAGGGATATATAGGTACCACTCATCACATAATGAAATCATTATTTTGTGTGCCACAAAATCATGAATCTTACATCATAGCATAACCCATGTAATAGAATGGGATTCTTAAACATAATGACATCATAACATAATCCATAAAAAAAAGAATAAAATTTTATCATAAGAAGAATAAAACCATGTAAATAATTGATAAATAATACTTTAAACATAAACATATTAAATAATTTCATTTTAGATTGAAAATTGTTTTGATAAAACACTTGAAATAAATTCTTCAAGAAAATATACTTTCACCTTCAAAATCATTTTCTTTTCACAAACTACCATGCTATTTTTAAAGAAAATGGTTTTATTGAAAATAATCATGAAATATTGTAGAGGATGTTTCTTGAAAATTAGGCTTTCTGAAAATGTAAAAATCCATTCACACCGTATAAGATAAAAATCACATTCTCCTCGTACTTTTGTCAGAATAGTCAAAAAGTACCTTATATGGTAACCAAAGGAAATATTCCATTCATACAATGTGGTAAAATGTCAATAAAGTGTAAAAATGAAATTAAAAAGCCATGGAATAATAGTAAACATTTTATAAAAATATTTTTAGAAAACATGGTCATGGATGATAAATGTAACCCCAGTAAATACTTACGTAGAAGCATATCTCAGATAAAAAATGAGATTGAAAATTTATCCCTTACCTTATTTCTGATATGATTCGTATGTATCCAAACCTCCTGTATAATGATTTAAATAATGTCATTGACTTATTACAGAATCATATTCATTGTTATGATATCATATATGGTTTAATTATGACTTTATATTACCCGTTCTTTTGTAAATTTGATGTAAAAGCAGCGATTTGGGTAAAATCGTTTCATTTATTGTACGTGTTTTGACTTGTTGTTCTTGATATTATTACATATATCCTGATTTACTTAATTCCAGAATGTAAAATATTATTTATATATAAAATATATTCATAATATACATATATATATGATAGATCGATAAATGGAATGAAATACACAGTTCATTGAGACAGTAGGTCGTACGTACGCATGAACGCTGTTTTCGTTTCCTTATTGAATTGAATGGAATTAAGTAGATAAACTACATATAAATAAATACATAAATCCAGTATCATTATTATGTCATATATTTTATTTTTATTCATTATATATACTTTATAATAATTCATGAATTGTTAACATGGAGAATGAATCTCATCACGTCATGGAGACGGTAGTCCGTACGTACGCATGAGGGATGATATCATTCCCATGATCGTGGAATTGTATTAAAGTGTATATATAATATTTCAGAATCAATATCACTTTACAATAATCATATATATTTATTTATTTACACCATTATACCAATCCAAGTAAGGTGGTGGTCGAAAACAGATTACACCACGACGTGGAGACGGTATCCCATACGTACGCACGCTCAGTGATTTCATTTTCCGTAGGATGGATAAAAGGTGAAATAATGTTGTTTCATATTTATAATAACATATCATTATATAATTAATACTGATGTTATTACTTTATAATGATACAACTAAATAAGAAGAAGTAAAAGTCGAAAGAAACTTGAGAGTATCAGAAGAATAGATTACCTCTTCTTCGACGCACCTCCTTTAAGCCTTCTCTTAAGGAAGTAGAGTTGGCCTTTTGAGAAGAACAGTACCTCCAGAATGTTCCTAGGGAATTTTAGAAGGGAAATGGTCATGGTTTGGCCGAGATTCAATGCTCAAAATGGTGTGAAGAGAAGAGGGAATGGATGCCCTTTTTATAGGGGAGGAGAGGGGCACCTTTGCAAAAACATAAAATATTATTTTATAATAAAGTCATATTCGGATTATAATAGCTCCAATTTGATTTATTTGGAATAAAAACTGGGTATGGGTTTAAATACACTCAACCATTATATTTTAGACAAGTTTATGTTACAATTTTAACCTTATGATTTTGATTTAACTCTAAGTTAAATAATTTAACTTTTACAGTGTCTTCTTGTTTTCTAAAACAATATGGTTAATAAACATACTATAACAAGCCAAACGAACCCCAAGTGGTTCCTTATTAATATATATATATTTATATAAGTCATTTGGTAGAACCATATATTTTTAGGAATAATATAACAATTAATAATATAATATTTGTTTAAAATGCTATTTTAAGTCAATTTTGCAACTATTTGGTACATGATTTTTTTGAAAATCATAACAGCATGATTAGTTAGAAAAAAGTTAATTAAATCAATACTAACATGTCATATTAACTTAGAAAATTAGTGTAATTTATAAAAAGTCTAAAATTTTATTTATTTGGGTATTTATAATATCAATTATGTTAATATTTCATTAATAATGTAATTACTACATCATCATTGTGTCATAAATAAATTAAATTTTTTAATTTTTAAAAATTATAAATAAAATAAAATTATGTAGGAAATAACTTTATCTTTCTAATTAATATTTATAGTCAAATTTATCTTATGTATAACCTTATATTAAAAATGTTTTAGTTATTAAACTCTGATTTTAACTATTTTAATTTTTCTATAAATAAAATAATAATAAATGTACTAATCTATTCCAAGTGGACCTAAATGGTAATATTTTATCCCCGAGGTTGATTTTGGTCGAACTAAACTTATAAAGAAGAATTAGGTCTTATTTTAAGGTAATAATAATATCATTTTTACCCTTAATTTCCATATTTATTTTTAACTGTGGTAAATAAATGTAAAATGTTACCTTTCACCAAAAATTATTTTTATCTTATTGAACCACATTTTAATCATTTATATTAACCATGTCTTTTGGATTTTCGAAATTCCACTCACAGAAGTGGTAAAATTAATTTTTATGTAAATTTTCAAACTCTCCGAGGAGGTGAGTAAAAGACGGTGAAAATTTCAATAAAAATTTTTATATGTCTAAAATTATTATAAAATGACTCCAATTAATTACATTGAACTTATATTGGTATTTTATATCAATTTTGACCTAAAATAAATTTAAATAAAATAAATAATTATTTATATAAAAATTCGGTTTTTAAATAGTAACCTAGTGTTGTCACTATTCATCAAAAAATGTATGTTTTCATAAAAATACAAAAAATTCACCCTTTGATAATTTTGATATTCTGAATCTAAAAATGAATTCCATTTTGAAAGATAAATTTATAAAATTTTAAAAAGTGGGTATTACTATTCATAACGGCTAGTTTTTATAACATATCCTTGTTTAATGAAACTCGGTATTGCGTACAACAGAAGCTATTGTGGAAGGTCGCGATTGCGTGTAATGAAAACCAAGTCAGGGATGCGTGTAGTGAAATATTCTTTTTGTGTAGCGTATAACACAAGACATCAATAAAATTAAAAAGAATATTTTTTCAAAAAATCTCGGGGTGTTACATTTTACCCCCCTTAAAATGAATTTCACCCTCGAAATTTGTCGGGGTTATAAATGGTTTACTACTCGAAGTTTTTCCACATCGTAAAAAATGAATACCAAAGCCAATCTTTAAAAAATAATGTATGAAATGTAACGGTTACCCAAATTAACTAATCACTGGGTTTTCACAAAGGAGAACATAAGTGAAAATATATATGTGGAAGAAAAGTCTAACCCTCATGTTCTGATGGAGAGTGGTAGAGAACATGGCTATAAAAAAGCCAACAATCACAAAGCCATAGATATTTGATGATCTAAGGTACCATCTGATTCATCGGTTATAAGGGCACTAAGAGATAATTTTGGTTTTCAAGATCATTTCCCTAAAGTTGATGAAATTTGACTTAGAAGAAATACTTTCTTGATTTTGTTATAGTCTCACCGTTGGCCATTCCTTGGACAGTTTACACTTCATATCTTAAAGAAATGAAGTTGAATTTTTTATTCATGAAATGTTAGCAGATCATGTGATATAATGATGGGTCATTCAATCTTTCTCAAAAAAAAGGTTAGAAAAAGCTATCAAAAATACATAAGTACATCTATAGTGAGATTAATCATATATGGTTCAAAAATGGACTTATACTTCATATATCATACTGCTTAATATAATAAAACTGGTTTCTACTAAACAAGTACTTCCTGTAGGCCAGTCGTAGGCGATAAAGGCCTGTCGCACATCAGTTGTGGGTTCGATTTCGATAGCTTTTTCCGATGCGACGGGTTGTAGCCCATCCTGCAGGTGGTCTTTTTTTCTTAAACTACATTATTATAACATTGCATAAATAATATCGAAAAAAAATCTAGTCTTTAACAATTCTATGTGATGTGCAACATAATCCATTCCAAACTTTAATCTTATCAAAAATACTTCTGTCCAATCTCATATTGTAAATAAAATTATTGCTTGAGAGGTTACATAACAAGCACGTCAATACCATCATTTTTCTCCCATATATCATATGATATATCTTGTTGGTCTAATTCCAAACCTGTGAATACCTTAATCATGTATAAAGAAACATTCATCTTCTATTCATTATTTGGTGATTTCTCCTTGAACTCCATCTATCATTTCTTATCAAAACCATGAGATGTATAAGCTACACCAACTTCCAGTTATACCTTGATAGCACAACGCACAATTTCTTCACAGCTACTAATGTCTCTTATAGCTAATTCCCTTCGATGACTTGGTTTTATGCCACTCCAAAATTGATCAACTTTACTTTCAGGTTAGATGATAAAGCCAGATGCATACCTTGCAAGTCTTGTAAAATTCACTTCATATATACCAATAGATTCATCATCCTTCTGCTTAAGCTCAAGAAACTCCTTTTCCATCTTTGTTCGAAGAATACGAGGGAAGTACTTACTGAAAAAATGTTTTTTAACTCTTCCCATTCCATGAATTCAATTTCATCTTGGGTCCTTGTATTCTTAATTAGAGTCCACCATTGGTCTTCTTTACCTTCTAAACAGTAAAAAACTAAAATGAATTTTTCATGTTTTTAACAACGAAGAATGGAAAATAGATTTTCAATGGTACTGATCCATTTTTCACCAACAAGTGTATCAGAAGACCCATTGAATGATGGTGGACATCGCCTCATTAAGGACTCAATAGAATATTGTTCCCTTCTCTCATCATTTGGAAATCCAGAACGATTCATAGCTTCTTTAAGTATAGCAATATGATTTTTCACTCCATCTACCATCACATTCGGTTGCTCGAGAGGATAATGATTGCATTGTCCATTACATTGATCAACATGTTTCCTTCGGGTTCCAGCCATCGTCTATAACCCAAAAATAACAGTCTGAGAGGGAAAAATCATTCTAGGAAAACAACATAATAAAGGGGGAGTAAATTTAATATATAACATATTAGGTTTAATTCTATGATCTTTATCATAATTCTAGGACTATAACCTATACGTATACATATCCTTAGAGACATCCCTATACATACCTTAGAAATATCTCTAGGGATTTCACTAATTTTTTCGCATCCTAGTTTCCAAAGGTTAACTAAACTATCCCACTAATACTAATTATAGAGACCCAAATCTTGACGTACATGGACATTACATTACTTTTGTGGAATACTTAATACATAATGAAAATAGACACATAAGGACTGTAATAGTTTACTGTCTTTGGAAACTCGGAAAATAATCTTCTTATCATGGTGAAAGGCCTTCAATATCTCCTATAAAGATCTTCCCCTATTGTTTTCTTACCTAAAACCATTCTTTAAATCCTGGGGAAAAGAAAACATATAAAGTTTGAGCTCAAATGATCAGTAAGGGTAAGCATAGAGAACATAAAACAATCCATAATCATTTGAATACAAAAACGTGATCATAAAATCTAAACATCAAAATCATGAGAAACGACATAAATCTTGGAAGTACACAAGGCGTAGATCATAAATAAACATTATTCATGATAATCTAGCATGGTAATAAAACATGTAATTGTGGAATCCCTTATGAACATGTTATGACTTCCATATTAGCCAAGGAATTGCTGCCAAGACCATCTTAGTGGACAAAGTCCCATTTTGAATCGAGTTCACTCCTCGTTCCAGTCCGGTAATACTGAACCGGATTAACTTACCATTATAGCCATGTCTATCTCATGAGATATAAATCTTTACCCAATGTATTATAGGGAGATATAGGTCCCACCCATCTCATAATGAAATCATTCTTTCATGTGCCACAAAATCATGAATCATACATCATAGCATAACTCATGTAATAGAATGGGATTCTTAAACATCATGACATCATAACATAATCCTTAAAAAACGAATACAATTTCATCATAAGAAGAATCAAACCATGTAAATAATAGAGAAATTATACTTGAAACATAAACATATTAAATATTTTTATTTTATATGGAAAATAGTTTTGCTAAAACACTTGAAATTATTTCTTGAGGAAAATATCCTTTCTTATTCAAAATCATTTTCTTTTCACAAACTGCCATGCAATTTTAAAATAAAAGGGTCGTTCTGAAAATAGACATGAAATATTGTAGAGAAAGCTTCTGGAAAATTAGGCATTATGAAACCGTAAAAATCTGTTCCCACCATATATCTTAAAAATGACATTCTCCTCGTACATTTGTCGGAATAGTCAAAAAGTACCTTATATGGTAACCAAAGGAAAGATTCCATTCATGCAATGTGGTAAATAGTAAATAAAGGGTAAAAATGATTTTAAACCTTCATGGAAGAATAGTAAACATTTTATGAAAAAAAATTTAGAAAACATGGTCATGGATGATAAATGTAACCCTAGTAAATACTTACGTATGAGCAATCTCAGATAAAAAATGAGATTGAAAATTTATCCCTTACCTTATGTCTGAAATGCTTCGTATGTATCCAAAACTCCTGTATAATTATTTAAATAATGTCATTGACTTATTACAGAATCATATTCATTGTTATGATATCATATATGGTTTACTTATGACTTTATAGTACCCGTTCTTTTGTAAATTCGATGTAAAAGCAGCGATTTGGGTAAAATCGTTTCATTTATTGTACCTATTTCCACTCGTTGTTCTTGATATTATTAGTTATATCCTGATTTAATTAATTCAAGAATTTTAAACGTCATTTATATATAATATATATTCAGCATATACATATATATTATAGATTGATAAATGGAATAAAATACACCATTCATAGAGACGGTGGGCCGTACGTAAGCATGAACACTGTTTTCGTTTCCTTATTGAATTGAATGGAATTAAGTAGATGAAATACTTATATATAAATACATAAATCCAGTATCATTATTATGTAATATATTTCATTATTATTCATTATATATACTTTATAATCATTCATGAATCGTTAACATGGAGAATGAATCTAATCGCGTCGTGGAGACGGTAGTCCGTACATACGCACGAGCGATGATATCATTGCCATGATCAGGGAATTGAATTGAAGTGTATGTATAATATTTCAGAATAAATATCACTTTAAAATAATCATATATAGTTATTTATTGAAACCATTATACCCATCCTTGTAAGGTGGTGGTCGAAAACAGATTACACCGTGGCGTGGATATGGTATTCCGTACGTACGCACGCACGGTGATTTCATTTTCTGAAGGATGGATAGAATACGAAATAATTTTGTTTCATATATATAATAAAATATCAGTATATAAGTAATACTGATTTCATTACTTTATAATGATACAACTAAATAATAATATGTAGAAGAAGAAATAAACTTGAGAGAATCGGAAGAAGAGATTACCTCTTTTTCGATGCACCTCCTTTAAGTCTTCTCTTAAGGAAGTAGAGTTGGTCTATTGAGAAGACCAGAAACTCCATAATGTTTCTAGTAATGTGTAGAAGATAAAGGTTCAGGTTTTGGCCGATCTTTTAGGCTCAAAAGGGTGTGAAGAGAAGAGGTAAGGGGTTCCCTTTTTATAGGGGAGGAGAAGGGCACCTTTGGAAAAACTTAAATTATTATTTTATAATAAAGTCATATTCTGTTTATAATAGCTCCAAATTGATTTATTTAGAGGATAAAGTGGGGATGGTTCTAAATCCTCTCAACCAATATATTTTAGACAAGTTTGGGTTACAATTTTAACCTTATCATTTAGATTTTACTCTAATTTAAATAATTTAACTTTTACCGTGTCTTCTTGTTCTCTTACACTATATGGTTAATAAACTTACTATTACAAGCCAAAAAAACCCCAAGTGGATAATTATATATATATATATATCTTTATATTAGTTATTTAGAAGTAAATTAGATATTTATAAATAAAATAACAATTAATAATATAATATTTGTTTTGAATACTATTTTATGTCAATTTTGACACTATTTGGTACTTGATTTTTTTGAAAATCATAACAGAATTATTAGTTTGAAAAATGTTAATTAAATCAATACTAAAATGTAATATTAACCTATAAAATTATTGTAATTCATAAAAAGTCTAAATTTACATATATTTGGGTATTTATAACACCAATTATGTTAATATTTCATTAATAAGGTAATTACTGCATCATAATTGTGTCATTAATAAATTAAACTATTTAATGACTAAAAATTATAAATAAACTACCGTTATGTAGAAAATATTTTTATAGTTCTAATGAATATTTATAGTCGAATTTATCTTATGTATAACCCTATATTAAATTTGTTTTAGTTATTAATCTCTGATTTTAAATATTTTAATTCTTCTTTAAATAAAATAATAATAAATGTCCTAGTCTAATCCATGTGGAACTAATGGGTAATATTTTATCTCTAAGGTTGTTTTTGGTCGTACTATACTTTTACAATAGAATTAGGACATGTGTTAGGGTAATAATAATATCATTTTACCCTTAATTACCCTACTTAATTTTAACAGTGGTAAATAAAAGTTAAAAGTTACTATTGGGAAAAAATTATTTTTATATTATTGAACCAAATTTTACTACTTTATATTAATCGTGTCTCTCGGAGTTTTAAAATTCCACTCACAAAAGCGGTAAAATTATGTTTTATGTAAATTTTCAAACTCTCCTAGGAGGTGTGTAAAAGACGGTGAAAAGTTCAATAAAATTGTTTTATGTCTAAAATAATTATAAAATGACTCCAATGAATTACATTGAAATTATATAGGTATTATGTATCAATTTTGACCTTAAATAAATTTATATAAAATAAATAATTATTTATATAAAAATTCGGTTTTTAAATAGTAACCCAGTGTTTTAACTATTTATCAAAAATTGAATATTTTCAGAAAAATACAATAAATTCACCCTAGGTTAATTTTGATATTCCCAATCAAAAAATGAATTTCATTTCAAACAATAAAATTTATAAATTTTTTCAAAAGTGATCATTACTATTCATAACATCTAGTTTATATAACATGTCATTGTTTAGTGAAAACTCAGTATTGCGTACAACACAAGCTATCGTGGAAGGTCACGATTGCGTGTAATGCAAGCCAAGTCAGGGATGCGTGTAGTGCAATATCCTTTTGGTGTAGCGTACAACACAAGACATCAATAAATTTAAATTGAATATTTTTCATAAAATCTCGGGGTATTTCAATTCATCTTACCAAATAGTTATTTCAGTATAGATTAATCACAAGATTAGCGTATTTGACATTTGGATAGTTGAGAATATAACCCATAGTACAATACTTCATCTTAAAGAACTCATGTTTATTCATCTGGTAATGTAACTCTATTGGGGTATCTTGGAAATTTCAACCCAATTCAATCTCCAATAATAGGAGAAAAAAATAAGGTAACCTATCTAGGGCATGAACTACCTAAGGATGATATAATTTCACCTATATTTTATGTCCTTACATAAAAAATATTGGGACACCCAACAATTGAATTACCTACATGGTTAGATGATTTTGGTCTCAACGTGATCCACAATAGACAGAATATGACATATAGTATTTGACATTGTTTGTTATCTTCCCATGTTATCCCACCTTATTATATTTTATATATTTTTTCATATATTAATGTATTTTAGAATCATATTCCACCCCCATATCAATATGTTTTATCCATTTTGATTTTTAACCATTTACCCTAACCAAAAGTCAATGTCACTCACCCATAACTAGAATCGAACATATTCATTCATATACATATGAACAATATAGATAAGGTATATGAATGAATAATGTAACAGAATATAATTGTTTGGTATTTAAATTATAAAAATGAGGATGAAAATAGAGACATATTTCCAAACCAATTCACATTCATAGACAACGAATAGGACTCTTGGTAAGTAGGTCTTTTGGCCTATGTCCATCTACATAGGGATACATTACTCCACATAGAATTCATTTCATTATAAAAATTACACCTAATATATAAAAACATAATTCCAAAACATAAATCATGTTCAGAACATCAATGATATACTAATTTCAACATGGATGGAAAAATTAATTCATTATCTTACCTGACATGTAATGAAAGACTCTATTTTTTTTAAAATAAAATTAACCTAAATTATACACCATTCATCATTCTCTGGAAGGAATTTGGTTTTGTTAAGAGTACAAATATCAAATAATTCTTACTCACTGCCCCAAAATGTTTCAGTCTCATAAGAAAGACCAATTGAGGAGGCAACATTTCTCTTATGATGGATATCGAGAAAGAATTTAATACTATTGACTCGGGTTTTATCAGTGATGTTCTCTACAAATTTTGATTCTATATAAAAATCATTCAATGGATCAATAACCATCTTGTACATACTTATATCTCCATCCTTAAAAATGGGTCCCCAAAAGGATACATTTATTACTCAATGGGGTTCTAGTAAGGAGACCATCTTTCATCCATTATCTATGATATTATAGAGGATTAGCACAGCATGCACTTCTTTCATATAGTGATTAATGGTAAAATAACAACCATCAGGGTGGTAAGAGGTATCCCAGAACCTTCCATCTCTTCTTCACAAATTATATTGTTATAAATAAAAATGGATACAAGAATAACATCAACAATATAATGAATTCCCTCTTGAATTATGAGAGTGTTTTAGGACAAAAAATTAGACCGAATATTTCCTTCATCAATCTTTCTAGATAATTACAGCTTCTAGGAAAGCCTTCATCATTAGGGATTGGGGAATTAGGCAAGGTTATATACCATTTAACTATATTGGGGTACAATTTTCATGGGAAGAAATTGTTTGTCTTATTTCATAAATATTTTGAGTCAAATCAGAAGAACTATTTTCCATTGGAATGGAAAATCCCTCTCAATAAACAAAACATACTGTCTTGTTAAGAATGCGATGGTTTCAATGTTGGGTTTTTTTATCATAGTGTATTCCAAGACTTATATTATTAATAAATCCATGATATTTTTTGGGGATTTATTTCTATAGTGGAAGTACTTTTGAAATGAAATTCATCATGACTTCCTAGAAAAAATGCTTCTCGCCTCATATTATTTTGTGGAATTGGCATAAAAAATATAATTTTTAAATTATACAATGCTTTCAAAATTAATGTGAAGGATAATTAATATTAAATATGATTATTCGGACATAATGAGATATATATATTCTATAAATCTCAATGAAGGATGTTACAGATACATGGAGTCCACCATTTGTCCTGCTTTGAGAAAAGTATTTCATAAAATTTACATGAATTATCATTGTCTTATTACTAGGAATTACTATATTAGAAAATGGAATGAAAAATGTATGGGAGATATTTTTATTAATATAATCAACTCCTCTGATCCAAATAATTACTACCACATCTCAATCAATGTCTATGTGTCAATCCCAAACATAGGCATAATGACATGGATAATGTTGGTTCCAACTATGATTTCATTAAGAAGGATGAAATGGTTATCATGGATCCATACCCAAATGGAACTCTAGAGTCCATGAATTTTTATAGTCATCTGGTACATGATAATCACAAATGCATAGGTACCTTTCCCAAAAAGTGGATTCTCCAATCCGGATTTACTTTTCACTAGAGGCTAATTTTAAACAAGGTTCAGGATGATTTTAATCATCAAAACGTTGTTATTTTTCTATTCTCTAGTTGTGTACATTATTATTTGCATAGGGAGGATGATGATAGCCTTTTATTGTTCTATAATAATTCATCCACTCTTTTTTATTTTCTATTTGATATTATTGGGACATAGTATTTTCATGATGCCTCCTAATAGGAGTTAAGACGTCCTATTTTCAACATGTATTTTTTTAGGAAACTTATTGTTTTGTTTTGGTTTCCATGTGCAAAACTAATACACATCATCCAGAGGAGTCGAAAAAAAAGATATTCATGAGAAGAAGTTCAATTCTTGGTATTTCATTGCTCATATAATTGATGATGTTTTAATTTCTAATGTGCTCCATACAATGAAATACTGAAATACATTTTTCGACATCACCATTATTAGGATAATGGGAATCATAGGGAACATCCACAAAACCCACAAAATGATTGAAGTATTCTGGAATTCCACCTTCAATAGATGTATTGAGTGTAATTATTAGGATGCATCAAAGATAATTTCAAGATGTATAGGATATAGGGATATATGTATGGATCATAATGGAGATGTGGTGGGAGTTTTTCATAAACCCTATGGGTATTATACTACTCTTGAAGCTGTAATGAATTGATTTATCAGAGCTATTTTCCTTGGAATGTTACATAACTAGAACACTTTATGATTGGAATGTGACACTAATTAAATAGTACAAGTTGTTCATATTGGAGTGATTCACCTTTCCTGAAGGATGATAGAGGAATGTTAAATTTGTCTTGGTGTTCTCTCCTAAATTAATTACATTATCAAGAACATATTTTTGTGAAAAAAATACCTTTCTGAAGGTCTTAAAAACAAGGGAGTGACTGATGATGTCTGTTACTACTCTAATACTTTCACTAGTGATAAAGTTCCCATATATCGGTGGGAAAATATTAACTAACCTATTTAAGAGTATTTTAATCATTATTTTATCTTATTTATGAGCCTTTAAGAAAAATTTTCATAAAAAAAGAACAATTCAAATATTTAAACATCATATATACATTTATAAATAATTTATAAATAATATATATTTAGAAAAAATTTATAATCATAGATTTAACATTATAGAAATTCTATAAATGAATATATTCATTTTTTGTTCATTACAATTTGTTGTCCTTCATATTTATCATAATATGGAATTTATATTATGAATATGTGATATTATATGAGTTATAACAAATTTATACTCAATTTCTATTATGTAAAATTTTTACGTGATAATATTTTTTATTCTAAATAATTATTTAATTAGTTACCATATCTGTCATCAAAATAATATTTGATATTGTTTAATTAATATTAAAAAACGGTCCCCTTTTTTAATTATTTAAAATAAATAATTTTGAACCATCCATAATATAAATTTAAATATGTTATGTTATATACATTTTTAGAATTTATAATCCATTATAAAATATCCCATAAGACTTTTATATAATGATATTTAATTATAGATCATAGGTAATGACATCCAATTTGTCAGACTATATTTAAAAAAATAACCATTAATATTCATGGAAAATAAAAGTTTTATAATCATTTAATTAATTAGTTATAAACCATTTATAAGTAATAAAATAATTTATAAACCCATTATAAGTTAAACATTACAAAAATAACTTCCTTAATTATTTGTAAAAATTTATAAACCATTAAAAACAATTAAGAATATGAAAAAAAATTACATACTTTTTATTTTAAAAATTAAATGGATCCCTTTCCTACCTATGGGTATCCTCACATTACATTTACACAAACAGACTACCTATGGGTTACCTCCCATTACACTTATAAAGACACTCTAGTAGGGGTAATCTTATTTTAGTGTGCATGTATACATGTAACATTGTGGTTACATTTATACAATCTATTTAAGGATGAGTTTTTTATCAATCAAACTTCTAAATGTAATTTTATTCCATTAGATTACTTATAATGGAACTAAAAACCCACATCTACCATTACGTAAAAATATTGGTGTATCCATAGCCTTATATAGTGAAGGGAATGGAGATATTAAATTTATGTGATGTGGGGTACAACCCTTAGTCATTCCAATGTGTTATCCTTATACAGACCACTACAAAAATGGATATGTATATATAACCCTTACACAGACACCTCAATGTACAGTTATGTTACGAGATACATCTATGTGACCATTCATATAAAGGTATCACCCTAGTTTCCCTTATACAATTGATCTTCATAAGTTTAATGAATCTGTTACCTTTATTCAACCCATTTATGTAATGGAAACACATCAATTACTTTTTTGTTTCCATGATATATAAGGGTATCCCATTTTTAACACTAAATTTCCAGAATACGATCACTTCACATGATTTTTTGATTTATAATTCAATTTCATTCATTATTTCAAGAATCTACAACACCTTTTTCACTTATACCATTGAAATGGTGGAGTAATCTATATTTCACGGATTGAAAAATCAAACATAACATCCATATGATACTATTAAAGGACTCTACTTCCACGAATCTTTGAACATGAAACTCATTGTGTAAATACCGAGAATTTTTTTGAATGATTTTTTTTCATGAATAAATGTTGGTTACTCATTATATAATATTTTCAACATTAAAAAAATAGATAAACCAAAAAAACATAAGCTCATTAATAATTACCATTACTTTAGTCAACTATGAATCCAATAGAATCGTAAAAATTATAAATATAAATTATTTAAAATATATTAGATAAAATAAGAATATAAGGATCTTCACAATCTAATAGACTATCAACCCCACTAAAAATGATAGATAAATAAAAAATATTATTAAACCAATAAAAATATTATGAAAATTAAATTATAACCTTAAGGGAATATGCAGTGAATTATTAGTGAAATAATGACGTGGTATTTATATAGTATAAAGAGAAATATGATCATTGCTATTCGACTATTATACGGTCATCGGTAAACATGACTATTGAAAACTATGACCTTTTTTTGAAGAAAATATATTATAATTTGTTTTATAAGTTTCATTGAAAATGTATAATAGGTAAATGAAGTCGAATTGATGGCCTCAACCAATAGATTTGTGTCATTGGAATCCAATATACAGAACATGGGATGGAGGAATCAGAATTGTTGTTCACACATTACCAAGACCATGATGAGATTCAACACGTTAAGGACGAATGAAATTTTATATGGATGAAGTTCATGTTAGTAGAGATTACATGTCATTCGAGGTTAACACAATCACCCTATAAAACTACGACCATTGAAAACCATACCGTTATGGTGTATGAGGTTGTAATAAGGGGAAATGAGTCAAGAAAATAGTTATATAATGTGTAAATTCTTTTGCATAAATAAAATGAGTATTCCATAAATTCCTCTTAATAATGGGATTTCTAAATAAAATATATTTCTAATGGATATGAATTCGATAAATTCATTTTTGGATGCCAATGAAACATAATTGTATTCTTCTAGAATGTATATATAATTTTGATAACAAATATAGTTATTAAAAATGGTTTTTCTATAAATAATCTTTTAAAATGCTTTTATTTAGATACTAAATGATAGAATAGTTATATAATGGCCTTGGATATATTTTTATAAGTCATAGAAATTTTATTTTGCCTTAAAAACTACTATTTTTATAAGAATAAGGTTTTCTATATTTAATATATAAAATTATAATATATAAGAAAAAATTATTTTAAAATAATCCTAATATTTTAAATATGGATGTAATGTTTTTGTTATAGATAATTTATGAGAATTTTATAAAATGATTTATTTTTACATGAATAGTAAATATTGTTGTTTTCGTGTTTTTTATATTTTATAAAACCAAATTTACCTAATAATTATGTAATAATTAATTAAAAAATACATCACCTAGTAAAAGTTATTTTATAAATATTATATATTTTAATATATTTAAAAAAATTTCTAAATCAATAATTGAAATTAAGAAGTTTAAAAAAATTTATTTTAAAAAATTGAATTATAGGATATTTACATTTCCATTCCAATAGAAGTATTAAAAAATAGACGTTTGGTTTTAGTGGATTAAAAAATAATAAAAATATACCCAAATGTCTAAAACCATTTGAGGAAATAATTGGTAAGCCAATGGTTTTTCATTCCCCACAACCAAGTTTTCCATGACCAAAATATAGAAATTATTAATCCATTCCTCTACTTCTCTTATAAATACCTACCCATATCCCCCATTCTAGTCACACATAATCCATAATCCATGAAGATCTGGTGATTTTTCCTCCAAAGGAGAACCCCATGGTTTCCTCATTCTCCAAAGGTTCCACTCTTTAACATCTATGAGTAATTCTTTAATATAAGGGAAATCCCCACTTCTCTATCCATTCGAGGGTACTTTTTTGCGATATGTCTTCTAATTTATAAAAAAATAAATTTTTGGACATTCTATTATCCCATTACTATAGGTTGAGTTTTTATGAATTGGATACCATTATCCACTATCATTATACCCTTTTCCAAAGCCACGTTTATTCACATAAATCTTTCAAATTTACTTTTCAAGTTTCTCAATTTTAACATGAGAAATTATATTTTAGTTTTATATTTAATACCCAACCCTCTTTTACATTAAATTTTTATTCAAATATATTTAAAATATACTTCTTTATTCTCAGATTTATATATTTAAAATTTAAGTTTTCTTTATAGGGTTATATATAAAGGTACAATCATGTCGTTAAGTTCATTTGTTTTCCACGATTTTGATAAGAACCCCATTATTTATCCTCAAAGTGTTATTAATGAAATGATTTATTTTGAACTATGTGGATCACATGAAATTAATATATATGAACATTTCATCATAATAGGTATTTAATGCATTATTTAATGATTTTAATCTCAATATATTACATTTTTTATGATTCCTTGGGAGATATCCATAGTAATTTTTATTTATCACACATTAGTGTTAAAACTCGCTGATATGCTTATGAATTAATCATTTGAATATGGTGGACACATTTTCATGTTTTGAGTCTATTTTTTAATTATACTCTTATTTATCATTAATTACCATTATGCTTCATGTTACCATTCATATTTTTCCAAGCCACATTATATATGTCTCTCTTTCTTACTCCCTTACTGGACTTCATGCTTAACCATTTTTTTGATGTACCTCTCTAGGATGTGATATTAATTAAATGTAACATAGGGTTAACCAATGATGGTATCTTCATGTGTACCTATAATAATTTATAATGTTTTCTTGTATTGTGTACCTTATTTCAAAAAAAATTGACTTTAGAAGATCCACTATTTTTACACTGTAATTAAATGTTATGTAATAAAATGGTGTGATTCTATTGTTGGTATCAAAGGAGGTTTTCTTTATATTTGGAAATTGGGACTTGAAAACATTATTAAGAACCATAGGGACAATTACAGATATAGGAATACATTATATAATTTTTCTATGTATAAAGTAAGTGGTTACGAAAAAATACAACCATGTGAGGATATTACATGTGGATGTGGATTTGGCATAGATATTCCAATGTGTAACACCTAAAAAATCATATTTGATTTGTACTAGAATGTGAAATGGTACAAGATGGTGGGAATTATAGAAAAACAATTTTAACACCCTCATGTGATACTTTTGTTTAATCCAAAAAAATTTATTATCATTAATGAATGATATATAGAAAATTTTATTATTATTAGAAGTGATTATTATGAAATTTATGAATTATTTTTTAAGTCATAACGTCCATTTAATATTACAAGATTCATAAACGTAATATTTTAATAAATAAAATTTTCTTATTTTTGAAAAAACGTTGGGAAATAGGTGGAACTGCGTACATGATGAGTGCAATAGATGATGTACAGACAACATTCCAATAAAAGATGAAATGGAAATCATTATGAGGATGATGAATCAACCTAATAAAGTTATGAGTAATAACATGAATCATGTCAAGAGACCATATTCACCACCAAATGGAATTGATTTTCGCTCATTCCTCTATGCGTAAACGACCACCATCATTATGATGATCTACCAACCCATTGATTGAGAAATAATTGATAATATCTATAGAATAGATAATATTTTTTACTATATTTTTTAAAGAAAGATAAGGTAAACTTGGAACTATACAACTTAGAAAGAGAATTTGATCTCTGGTGGAAACTGATTAAAAACATGGTGATATGATGAGAGATCGATTCTACTGAGTGGGAGGAGTTTTGTAATATATTTTTTAAATAAAATTTTTATCCATTTGTTGCGAAAAAAACAGTGACTAAATTTATAGAACTATTGAATAAGTAAAAGGAAATAGTGGATTTATATGAAATGAACTTGAAAATAAATTCTCAATACACCTATATATTTGTTATGGATAGTAAGGGTATGGTTCATAGATTATTTAGTTTGGAGAGACCCGATATGAGGAGGAATCTATAATATCTTGTTTTTTAAAGCTATAAAGAGATAGTATAGACTTATATGAAGGATTAATTGGACTTTGGAGAGGCATATGGGATACATAAGTTGAATGAATATATGATATCAATGGATCAAATCTTAAGGAGTATATTTGATCATAAAAGAGGAGGAAATAATGTTCAATTTCCCACATACATCAATTGTTGGAAGAAGCATATTGGGAACTACTTACAAGGGAGTGTAAAGTGATACAAGTGTGAAATAGAAGGACATATAGATAAAAAATTCATGATGAGGCAAGGCCTCAACTAATTAACACTAAAGAACAAGGGAATATGGTACATGCCTAGACATAAGTTCAATGATTGAAGAGTGGACCGCTTGGGATAATTGTCAATAAATTTTCAAATCAGAAAAAATGTAAGGTGACTACTATTAACATCATAATTGTCAATAGTACCATGGTAGGTTATTATCTATCATGAAAGCTAATTTGGAGGCTCTAAATGAAGTGTTTGAAGGTATAATCATTATTATCTCAAAACTAGATAGTAATTTGTTTGACTCTAGTTCTACACATTCATTTACTTTATCAACATTTTCATTGAATATAGAATCAATGCCTAATCTTGTAATATTATATTTATTAGAAAAGGCTCCTAGAGGATTTTTCCTAGAATAAATATTGTAAAAAACTCTAATTTAAACATTGGAGAGTATAATATCATCCGAAACTTGGTTTTCATTCCCATAGTTTAAATTTACACTTTAAATGGGATGGAACCTCTCCAAACATATAATTAAATGGTCAACTATAGAATAATGTAAATTTTATTAGCCTCGAATGAAAAATCTATAGTCATTTTCAGTGGTATGATATCTAAAACTAGGATTTTTCTATAAGAACCTACCATGGCCTTATTTGTGGTGATTATTGGTGAAGAGAGGGAAGGAAAAAAATGTATAAATATTGATATTGTTCCTATCATTCTAGAATGAATAGAATTATTTTATAAATATTTACCTGGATTGTAACACCCTGAGATTTTATGAGATATATTATTTTTAATTTCTTTGATGTTTTCTATTATACATTACACCAAAATTAGCTTGTACTATACGCAACACCGTATTAGCTTGCAGTATATGCAACACCATTCTAGGCTCGTGTTACACACAATTTCATGTTCGTTTTTGGAAATTATTCTACGCAACATTAAGTATATATGTTTTTAATATATAAATGAAATATGTTTTGATTATGTTATACGCAACACCGAATGGAGCTTTCACTACACGCACCCCTGACTTAGCTTGAATTACACGCAATCAAGACCTCCTTCAATAGCGTTGTTTGTACGCAATACCAAGTTTCACTAAACGAGATATTATTATAATATTATTATGAACTAACATTTATGAATAGTTTATCCCACTCTTTGAAATATTATAAATTTTATCTTTGAAAATGGACTTCATTTTTGGATTCATATTATTGAAATTAGCCTAGGGTGAATTTTTTGTATTTTTCTGAAAACATACAATTTTTATGAATAGTGAAAACAATAGGTTACTATTTAAAAACCAACTTTTTATTTAAAGAATTATTTATTTTGTTTAAATTTATTTTAGGTCAAAATTGGTACATAATACCTATATAAGTTCAATGTAATTTATTTGATTCATTTTATTATAATTTAAGATATATTAAAATTTTATTGAACTTTTCACCGTCTTTTACCCATATCATAGGAGAATTTGAAAATTAACATAAAACATAATTTTACCGGTTCTGTGAGTGGAATTTAGAAAATCCGAGAGACATGAGTAATATCAAGGAGTAAAATATGGTTCAATAGAATAAATATAAATTTTGGTGAATTGTGTATTTTTGCTTTTATTTACAACGGTTAAAATTAAATTGGGTAATTAAGCGTAACAATGATATTATTATTACCCTAACACATGTCCTAATTATATTAGATAAGTGTAATTAGACCAAAAACAACCTTAGGAATAAAATATTTCCTTTTAGGTCCACTTGGATTAGATTACGACACTTATTATTATTTTATTTAAAGAAGAGTTAAAATAGTTAAAATCAAAGTTTTATAACTAAAACATTTTTAATATAGGGTTTTACATAAGAGAAATTAGACTATAAATATTCATTATTAAGATAAAAAGGTTTATTATATAATGGTATTTTATTTATAATTTTTCGATATTATATAATATAATTTATTTATGACACAATGATGAGTTAGTAATTACCTTATTAATAACATATTAACATAATTGATGTTATAAATACAAAAATAAATGTAATTTGAGACTTTTTATGAATTAAACTAATTTTATAGGTTAATAGGACATGTTATTATTGATTTAATAAACTCTTTTAGAACTAATCATGTTGTTATGGTTTTGACATAAATCAATTACCAAATAGTGTCAAAACTGACATAAAATAGTTTTTTAAAACAAATATTATATTTTTAATTGTTATTATCTTCCTAAAAATTTAAGGTTTGGAAAAATGAACTTTATATGGTTATATATATTAATAATGAACCACTTGGGGTTCTTTTGGCTTGTTATAGTATGTTTATTAACCATATAGTGTATGAAAACAAGAAGATACAGTAAAAGTAAAATTATTTAACATAGAATTAAATCTAAATGATAAGTTTAAAATCGTAGCCTAATCATGTATAAAAACTATTTTTTGAGAGGATTTATATCCATACCCACTTTATCTTCGAAATAAATCAATTATGAGCTTTGATAAACCGAATATGTCTTTATTTTAAAATATTTTTTTACGCTTTTCCAAAGGTGTCCCTCTCCTCCCTTATAAAATGAGCACCCCTTATATCTTCTATTCACACCCTTTCGAACCTTGAAGCTCAGAAAAACCATGAACATTACTCTTATAAACCTCTATATTAATATCATATAGGTAATGGTCATCTCAAAAGACCAACTCTAGTTCCCTAAGAAGAGGTTTAAAGGAGGTGCGTCGAGGAAGATGTAATCTCTTCTACCGACTCTTTCAAGTTTCTTTCTTCTTATACTTCCTATTATTTAGTAGTTTCATTATAAAGTAATAACATCAGTATTACTTATATACTGATATTTTTTTTATAAATATGAAACAACACCATTTAACCTTCTATCCATCCTATGGAAAATGAAATCACCGCGCGTGCGTATGTACAGAATACTGTCTCCACGCCTTGGTGTAATCAGTTTTTCCACCACCACCTTACTTGGATGGGTATAATGGTGTAAATAATAACTATATATTATTATAACATCATACCAAATCTATGATATTATATCATCCACTCCAATTCCATTCAATAAATATGGTAATGATATCATCGCTCGTGCGTATGTACGGATTACCGTCTCCATGACGCGATGAGATTCATTTTCAATGTTAACGATTCAAGAATGATTATAAAGTATATATAATATGTAACCATGAAATATATTACATAATAATTCTACTGTATTTATGTATATATATGTATGTCATCTACTTAATTCCATTAACTTCAATAAGGAAACGAAAAACAACATTCATGCGTACGTACGGCCTACCGTCTCCACGAACGGTGTATTTCTTTCCATTTATCAATATATTATATATATTTATATTTTGAATATATATTATATTTAAATCATGTTTTATATTCTCTAATTAATTAATCATGATCTATATAATCATATTAATAATTACAAGTCAAAACAAAGACGATAAATGAAATGATTTTACACAAAATGCTACTTTACCAGGGAATTGACAAATGAATGGATAATATAAAGTCGTAAGTGAACCATATATGATATCATAAATAATATTATAGTTTTGTTGCAGGTTAATAATATGTTTAAAGCCATTATAGAGGAGTCTCAGACACATATGGATAAAATTGGACATAAGGTAAGGGATAATAATTTAAATCTCATTCTTATCTGAGATTGTTTAATCATAAGTATTTATTGGGGTTATGTTTATCATCCATGTCTATATGTTATCAAAATGTTTTCATAAAATGTTCAATTTTTTTACATGTATGTTTAATGTCATTTTACCCTTTTTACTTTTACCGCATCTTATGGAAGGAAACTTTCTTTTGTTTACCATACGAGATACTTTTTGACTTTTCTAACAACAGTACGAGTAGAATGTTTTTTTACCTTATAAGTCATGAACGGATTCTTACAGTTTCATAAAGCCTTATTTTCATAAAACATCATCTGCTTGATTTGAAGATTATTTTCAACAGAATCCTTTCTTTTAAAATTTCATGTCATTTTGTGAAAACAAATTGATTTTGAATAAAAAAGGATATTTTCCTCAATAATTAATTTCAAGTGTTTTGTCAAAAGTATTTTACATATAAGATGAAATTATTTAATATGTGTATGTTTCAAGTATAATGACTCTATGATTTACATGGTTTCACTTTTCTTATAATGAAATGATTTCCATTTTTTTATATGGATTATGTTATGATGTGATAACGTTTATGAAAACCATTTTATTCATTGGGTTATGATGAATGATTTATGTTTATTTTCTGACACAATTAAGAATGGCTTAATTATGAGAAGGGT
Source organism: Viscum album (assembly GCA_963277665.1). Lineage (NCBI taxonomy): Eukaryota > Viridiplantae > Streptophyta > Magnoliopsida > Santalales > Viscaceae > Viscum > Viscum album. The sequence goes on along the minus strand of OY728141.1, from coordinate 1,643,486,775 downwards.
GGGACCTATATCTCCCTCCAATGAATTGGTTAAAGATTTTTATCTCATGAGATAGACATGGCTGGAATGGAAATTTAATCTGGTTTAGTGATACAAGACTGGAATGAGGAGTGAACTCGGTTCAGTAAGGGACTTTGTCCACTAAGATGGTCTTGGCATCAATACCTTGGCTACTATGGAAATCATATCATGTGATTAATGTTTTTTCACAATTAAATGTTTTATTTCCATTCTATTTTATCATTATTGATGTTCCATTATGATAAATTCCTTACGTACTACCATGTTTTATGTCATTGCTCAAGATTTTGATGCATAAACATTATGTTCATGTTTTTTTCTTCAAATGAATATGGTTTGTTTTATTTTCTCCATGCTTACCCATACTGAGCATTTGAGCTCACCCTTTATATGTTTTATTTTCCCCAGGATATAAAGAAAGGTTTTAGGTAAGAAAACAAATGGGGAAGATCTTTATGGGAGATGTTGAAGATCTTTCCCCATGATTAGAAGATTATGTTCAGTGTTTCCAAAGACACTAAACTATTACAATCCTTGAGTGTTGGTTTTTGTTATGTATTGTGTATTCCACTAAAGTAATTTAATGTCCATGTTCGTCAAGATTTGGGTCCCTATAGTTGGTATTAGAGGAAATGATTACATAACCTTTAGATACTAGGATGTGAAAACTTTAGTGAGATACCTAGAGATATGTCTAAGGTATGTCTAGGGATGTCCCTAAGGTTAAGTATAAGTATAGGTTATAGTCCTAGAATTATGATAACAGTCTTAGAATTAACCCTAAGATGTTATATATTGAAGGTACTACACTTTTATTATGTTGTTTTTCCGTGCATGATTTTTTCATCTCACACTATTCTTTTTGGGTTTTAGATGATGGCTGGAACCCGAAAGAACTATGTTGATCAATGTAATGGACAATGAAATGAATTTACTCTTGAACAAACCAATTTTAAGGGCGATGGGGTGAAAAATATTATTACTATACTTACACAAGCTTTGAATCATTCTGGACTTCCAAATATGCAGATAATGGAACAATATTCTATTGAGTTCTTCATGAGGCAAAGTCCACCTTCTTTCAATGGATCTTCTGATCCACTTGTTTCTGAACGATGGATCAGTACCATTGAAAATATATTTTCCATACTTTTCTGTTCGGAACATGAAAAAGTCATTTTGGCTATTTACCATTTGGAAGGTGAAGCAGATAAATGATGGACTCTAATTAAGAATACAAGGCCCCGTGATGAAATTGAATCCATGGAATGATATGATTTAGAGAACATATTTTTCAATAAGTACTTCCCTCATATTCTTTGAACAAAGATGGACATGAATTTCCTTGATCTTAAGAAAAATGATGATGAATTTTTTATTATATATGATGCGAATTTTACAAGGCTTGCAAGGTATGCATCTGGCTTTATCATCCAACATAAAAGTAAAGTTGATCGATTCATCAGTGGCTTAAAACCAATTCTTTAAAGGATATTAGCTATAAGAGACTTTAGTAGCTATGAAAAAATGTGTGTTGTGATATGAATGTAGAAATGGAAGTTGGTGTTGCATATCCATCTCATGGTTTTGACAAGAAACGAATGATGGAGTTCAAGGAGAAATTTTAGAATAATGGTGACAAGAAGATGAATGTTTCTTTATGCTCAAAGTGTGGAAAGAAGCATGGTGGAGATTTTCTTAAAGGTACTAGAAAATTTTTTTAGTGTGGAAAATAAGGTCATCGAGTAGCTAAGTGTCGATGTAATGGAAAAAGGGTTGCTAATGATGTGAATAAAGAAAATACTACAGAGAACGCACCACCAACACTACAATGATTCAAATGTAAGGAAATGGCACATTATGCTAATCAATGCCCTAATCCAAGGGTTAATAATGATGAAGGTGATAAACCAATTAAGGCAAAAGATAAATTTATGTCACATTCGATCACTATTTTTGATGTTGAGTATTAAAATGATGTTGTCTAATGATTAAGTGTTTATGTAATGAGATTTAAAAATAGTATCATGGAATCTCATTTATGGCATCGTGGAATATTGGAATATCAATTTATTGGTTTTCAATAATTATATGGTACCAATAAATGTGAAAATTGATTGAAATATTTTTGTAAATAAGATGATATGCACATAATGAAGTGATAAAGAAAAAAAGAATTGATCTGATGTCTGATATAATGAAAAAGTTATATCAGGGTATGAGTATATAGAAATTATGGGATTTTGGTATGTGGAAAGTGTTAAATTTTGACAGCATTCATGTTTTCACTAAGGGTCAATGGGTATTCATTATTCAAGTGAATACATGATTATGGTATTCACATGTTTGTAATTTGACCAACAAGATATATCATATGATATATGGGGGATAAATGATGTTGTTCACATGCTCGGTAGATGACATTTTTAGTAATTGTTTTCTTTATACTATGAGTATGGACATAAGTATTTTGGATAAGCCTAAAGATTGGAATGGATAATGATGGACATAAGTCAGTATTGTTTAAGGCTAGAACTTCTTGCGATATTATTTATGCAATGTTATAATAATGTAGTTTTAGAAAAAGAACAAGTTGCAGGACGGTCGACAACCTGTTGCGTCAGACAAGGCTGTGGGAATCGAACCCATAACCAATGTTTGACAGGCCTTTATGGCCTACCACTAGCCAACATGAATTCCCTAGTTAGTAGAAACTAGTTTCCTTATATTAATCAGCATGATATTTGATGTATAAATCTATTTTAGGAACCATATATGATTAATCTCACAATATATGGACATATGTATTTTTGATAACATTTTCTAACCTTTTGTTTGAGACAGATGGAATGACACATAATTCTATAACATGATCTAATAACACTTCATGAATGAAAAATTCAACATCATTTCTTTAAGAGATGAAGTGGAAATAGTCCAAGGAATGACCAACGGTCAGATTGTAGGAAAATCAAAAAAGTATTTCTTCTAATTCAAATTTCTTCATCTTTAGGGAAATGATCTTGAAAACCAAAAATGTTGTCCTAGTGCTCTTATATATGATGAATTATATGGTATCTTAGATCATCAAAAATTTATGGCTTTGTGATTGTCTGCTTTTTCATAGCTGTGTCCTCTACCAATCTTCATCAGAAGTGGATGGTTATATTTCACGTCCATATCCATATTTTCACCTATGTTTTCCTATGTGGAAACCCAGTACTGAGTTACATTGGGTGACTTTTATGATTATAACTTTGCTTTTTAAAATGAAGTTTTTGTTTTCTTTTTACAATGTGGGTTTCTATGAAAGAAACATATACGTAGCAAACCATTTATAACCCCAATGAATTTTGAGGGCGAAATTCATTTTAAGAGGGGTAGAATTTAACACCATTATATTTTATGAGATATCTTATTTTTAATTTATTTGATTTCTTATATTATACACTACACCAATATTATCTTCTACTATAGGCAAAATTGTATTAGCTTGCAGTATACACAACACTATTCTTGGCTTGTGTTACACACAATTTCAGGTTCGTTTTGTGGAAATTATTCTATGTAAAATTAAGTATATATTTTATTTAATGTATAAATGAAATGAGTTTTGATTATGTTATATGAGACAAAAAATGGAGATTTAAATACATATAGCCCTGACTTGTCTTGCATTACACGCAATCAAGACCTTCTTTGATAGCATGTGTAGTACGCAATACCAATTTTCACTTAACTAGATATTATTATAATATTATTATGAACTAGCCATTATGAATAGTAATACACACCTTTTGAAATTTTATAAATTTTATCATTCAAAATGGAATTTATTTTTGGATTCAGAATATCTAATTTAGGCTAGGGTGAATTTTGGGTATTTTTCTTAAAATATTCAGTTTTTTATGAATAGTTAAAACACTGGGTTACTATTTAAAAACCGACTTTTTATTTAAATAAATATTTATATTATTTAAATTTATTTTAGGTCAAAATTGATATATAATACCTATATATGTTCAACGTAATTCATTTGAGTCATTTCAAAATAATTTATGATATATAAAAATTTTATTGAACTTTTCACCGCCTTTTACCCATCTCCTAGAGGAATTTGAAAATCTGCATAAAATGTAATTTTACAGCTTCTGTGGGTGGAATTTCAAAAATCCTAAAGACATTGTTAATATCAAGGAGTAAAATGTGGTTCAATAAGATAAAAATAATTTTTGGTGAATAGTAACTGTTTTACTTTTCTTTACCACGGTTAAAAGTAAATAGGGTAAATAAGGATAAAAATGACATTATTATGACCCTAACACATGTCCTAATAATATTTTATAAGTTTAATTAGACCACAAACAACCTTAGGAATAAATTATTACCCTTTAGGTACACTTGGATTAGATTAGGACACTTATTATTATTTTATTTAAAGAAGAGTTAAAATAGTTAAAATCAATGTTTAATAAGTAAATAATTTTTAATATAGAGTTATACATAAGATAAATTCGACTATAAATATTAATAAGAAATTTAAAAAGATTTCCTACATAATGTTAGTTTATTTATAATTTTTATACATTAAATAATTTAACTTATTTATGACACAATGATGATGCAGTAATTAACTTATTAACGAAATATTAACAGAATTGATGTTATAAATACCCAAAAATTTTAAATTTGAGACTTTTTATGAATTAAACTAAATTTCTTGTTTAATATGACATGATATTATTGATTCAATTAATTTATTTTGAACTTATCATGTAGTTATGGTTTTCACCTAAATCAATTACCAAATACTGTCAAATTGACATAAAATAGTTTTTAAAACAAATATTATATTATTTATTGTTATTATATTCATTAAAATATAAGGATTTAAAAAATGACTTAGATAAGGTTATATATATTAATATTGAACCAATTGGGGTTCCTTTGGCTTGTTATAGTATGTTTATTGACCATATAGTGTAATAAAACAAGAAGACACTATAAAAGTTAAATTATTTAACATAGAGTTAAATCTAAATGATAAGGTTAAAATAGTAACCTAAATATTTATAAAACTTATTTTCTGAGATTATTTCAACCCATCCAAACTTTAGGTTCGAAATAAATCAATTTGGATATATTATAAAACGAATATGACTTTATTATAAAATAATATTTTATGTTTTTCAACGGTGCCCCTCTCCTCCCTTATAAAAAGTAAACCCCTTCCCTCTTATCATCACACCCTTTTGAGCCTTGATGCTCGGACAACCCCTGAAAAATACTCTTCTATACCTCACTAGTTATATAATAGGGGTTATGGTCTTCTCAAAAAAAAAACTCTAGTGCCCCAAGAAGAAGTTTAAAGGAGGTGCATCGAGGAAGAGGTAATCTCTTCCGCCAACATTTTCAAGTTTCTTTCTTTTTCTACTTCCTCTTATTTAGTTGTTTCATTATAATGTAATAACAGCACTATTAAATATATAATGATATGTTATTATAAATTTAAAACAACCCTATTTCACATTTTATCTATCCTATGGAAAACGAAATCACCGCGCGTGCGTACGTACGGAATACCATCTTCACGCCGTGGTGTAATCAGTTTTTCCACCACCACCTTACTTGGATGGGTATAATGCTTTAAAGATTATCTATATATGATTATTATAACATCATATGGATTCTAGGATATTATATCATCCACTCCAATTTCATTCAATAAATATGGGAATGATATCATCGCTCGTCCATACCTACGGATTACCGTCTCCACGAAGTGATGAGATTAATTTTTTGTGTTAACAATTCAAGAATGATTATAAAGTATATATATTAAGTAATAATGAAATATATGAAATAATAATTCTACAAGATTTATGTATATATATATATGTATGTCAACTAATTAATTCCATTCAATTCAATAAGGATACAAAAAACAGTGTTCATGCGTATGTACGACCTACCGTCTCAATGAACGGTGTATTTATTTCTATTTATCAATGTATTATATATATGTATATTCAGAATATATATTATATATAAATAATTTTTTATATTCTGGAATTAAGTAATCATATTAATAATTACAAGTCAAAAAATAGAGGATAAATGAAACGATTTTACCCAAAACACTGCTTTAACATGGAATTGACAAATGAACGGAAAATATAAAGTCATAAGTGAGTCATATATGATATAAAAAATATTATTATTGTTCTGTTACAAGTTAATAATATGCTTAACCCCACTATATAGGAGTCTCGGACACATACGGAAGAAATTTGACATAAGGTATGGGATAATAATTCAGTCTCATTCTTATCTGACATTGTTTATTCGTAAGTATTCACTGGGGTTATATTTATCATCCATGACCATATGTTCTCAAAATTCTTTCATGAAATGCTTAAATTTATTCCATGTATTCTTAAATTCATTTGTACCCTTTTTTATCTTTACCACATCATATGGATGGAATCATTCTTTTGTTTACCACACGAGGATCTTTTGACTTTTCCGAAAAAAGTACGAGGAGAATGTTTTTTTAACATATATGGAATGAACTGATTTGTAGGGTTTTATAACACCATCTTTCCATGAAGATTCCTGTGCAATATTTCATGATTATTTTCATCAAAGTCCTTTCTTTTTAAAATTGAATGTCATTTTTTGAAAAGAAAATGATTTTGAAGAAGGATATTTTCCTCAAGATTTCATTTCAAGTGTTTTGTAAAAACTATTTTACATCTAAGATGAAATTATTTCATATATGTATTTTTCAAGTATAATTTCTCTATTATTTACATGGGTTTACTTTCCTTATGGTGAAATGATATCCATTTGTTTTATATTGATTATGTTATGATGTGATGATGTTTATGAAACCCATTTTATTATTTGGGTTATGATGAATGGTTTATGTTTATTTTGTGGCACAAGTAAATAATGATTTTGTTATGATATGGGTGGGACCTATATCTCCATCCAATTCCTTGGAAAAAGATTTATATCTCATGATATAGACATGGATGGAATGACAAGTTAATCTGGTTCAGTTATACAGGACTGAAACGAAGAGTGAACTGGGATCAGTAAGGGACTTTGTCCACTAAGATGGTCTTGGCATCAATGCCTTGGCTAATATGGAAATAATATCATGCACTTAATGTTTTTCCATAATTACAAGTTTTATTTCTGAGCTATTTTATCATGATTGATGTTCCATTATGATCTATTCCTTACTTATTTCCATGTTTTATGTTATTGCTCATGATTTTGATGTTTAAACATTATGATCATGTTTTTATGTTCAAATGTATATGGTTTGATTTATTTTTTCCATACATACCCATACTAAGAATTTGAGATCAACTGTTATATGTTTTATTTTACCAAGGATATAAAGGAAGGTTTTATGTAAGAAAACAAAAGGGGAAGATCTTTATGGGAGATGATGAAGATCTTTTACCCAGATTATAATATTATGTTCAAAGTTTCCAAAGACACTAAACTATTACAATCCTTGAGTGTTGGTTTTTGTTTTGTATTAAGTATTCCAGAAAAGTAATGTAATGTCCATGTATATCAATCTTTTGGTCTCTACATGGACCTACCCCAAATTGAGTCATCATGTTCTCCATCGAACTAATACCTATATTATAGTTGATACCCATTTCCCCATATAGAATGGAAAATATTGATTTAGATTAATTAATTTAAAAACATAAATATTTTATGGAGAATATAAATATAAAACCATGTGTGTCTCCTTATAGAGAACCTATTATATTTTTGTAGATGAACTGTAGATCAATGTTGGTATACATTGATTATAGAGAACACAATGGGATCAAAATGACGAACAAGTACCCTCTACAAAGGATTAATGATTTATTTTATCAATATTATCGCGATAAATTATATCCCATGAATGACCTCTTATATAGGTGTCATTAATTGATGGTTATGGAAGAAGATATTCCAACTAATTTATTTAGTAAAAGATATGGGTATTATGAGTTTTTCATTATGATACTCATATTGGCTAATATTAATACAATATTTAAAGATTTAATGAATAATGTCTTTAAGGAATACAATGATTATTGTTTTATATTTTATACTGATGATATTGTATAATATTCCGAAAAACTTTTAAGACCATGAGGATCATCAAAGTTTTATATTGGTGAATCTAAATATGGATATTCAATACATAAAATTATGAAAATGTGAATTTTGGGTACAACATGTATCATTCTAGGGTCGCATTATCACCAATGATGGAATATTAGTTGACCCTGTAATGAAAAAACCAACAGAGGAGTGGCCTCATCCTACAACGATAAGTGAGATTCATAGTTTCTTCTATTATCGTGATATTTTAAGAGGATTGTGGAAAACTTTCTATGACAATATAATTAACTAACAATATTAACTCAAAAAGGTGTTTAGTTCATATTGAAAATGGACTGAGAATAATTGTTCAAATAATAGAAGAATTGACTGGTCACTACACTACTGTTAACACTAACATATACCATCGAATGATTGGTTGTTTATAGGGAAGAATATCTAAAGGGGGATTGGGTGATTCCTCAGGAAAAAGAAGAAAGTTATTTCTTATGAATATATATTGATAGAAACTATTGAGAAAAATCATACTATGAATAACCTAAATAAATCTATAGTAATTTATTTCTAAAAATATTAAGGAACAATATTTATTTAGAGAAATGTGATGTATACATTGACCAGAAATGATAGAAGTATATTTTCATGAATAAGGAATTGAACATGGGACAAAAGAGATGGTTGTGAATTCTTAAAGACATCGACTATTCAATTCATTATCACCTTGGAAGAGAAAGTATTTACATTGATGCATTATATAGGATATACCTTATGACATTAATGATGGTGATTAAAGGAGATCCATTAAACAAGGAAAAAGTAAATTTGGACAACATATTTTTAAGGGAGGGGACATCATCATCATTATAACAATTTATTTTGAAACCATCAATGCTAGAGAATATCATGTTATTTTAAAGAAAATTTCATTTTCAATAGAAGATGATAAAGGTTGTAAAGAATGTGAATTTTACTAAATTAAAAAATGATAGACAAAGTGTTCTGAAATTTGGTTCCAGGAAATGTGTCCCAACTATCCAAGAGATAAAGAACAAGTTTAGGGATGAAGCTCCATGATCTATGTTCTATATAAATCTTAAAATCATTGAAATGTATCAAGACTTTCATGACTATTATTGGAGGTATAAAGTGAAAATAGTGATTTCTGAATATACATCACGGTGCTTGGTATGTTGGCATGTAATGGTAGAGAGAAATCTACCTAAAACTGTATTGGAACCACTACCGATACGAACATAGCAGTTGAACAATATCACTATTGGCATAGACATGAGTCATACATTAATATAAAAAGTAAACAATGTAATATGGGTTATTGTGGATCAAATTATAAAGATTTCTCATATCATCTATATTCAGTAAGATTTATATGTTGACCAAATTTCATAGATATGTGTAAAGGAATTAATGAGGGTGTATGGGGTGCCACTTTATATCACATCTAACAATTTTCAAAGGTTCACTCTAAATCTATGAGAATTCATCAATATGATGTGAATAATGATTTGAATTTCGGTATGGCCAATAACCCCCCCCCCCCCAAAAGGATTTCAAGTCTAAAATGACTATTCTGACACAGGAGGATATGTTTTTAACATACTCAATGGAATATAAATGTGCTAATGATCAAACACTCTCATTAGTTTAGTTCACATTCAAAATGTTCTTCCACTTGTGTATTCAAATGGAACCTATAAAGCTCTTTATATGATGTGATGTATAACTCCCACATGCTAAGATGGTGTTGGTGAGATGAAATTTATTCAGCCTAATCTTTTGAAATATTTGAAAGAAAAGTTTCATTAAATCTAATAACATATAGTGGCTTCTTAGAGTTGGTAGAAGATATATGATTCTAATCATCAATGGGACATAGAGTTTGAATTTGGGGAAAATTACATTTTTTTGATATCACTATGGAAAAGATCATAGTCTTTAAATAGAAAGGGAAGATTAGTCATAGGTATATTGGCCTTTTCGAAATCCAAGATTGCATAGGATAATTGGACTATTAACTAACCCTTCCACCATGTAGGGAATAATTTCCATGATGTATTCCATGTATATCTCTTGTGTGAGTACATACCAGAACCCTCACAGGTATTGAATATGGAGGTGGTGTAATATGAAGATTACCTCTATTATGAAGAGAAGTTAGGGGTGATCTTGGACAATAGATACAATTTTTTATGATAAAAAATATCAACCTCATTAACATGTTGTGTATTAACAATAAATAACAGGAAATTATGTTGAAAATAGAGGAGGAAATTAGATAGAAGTACACTAACCTTTTATCAATTGAGAAAATGAGTTGAAATTTTGAGGATGAAATTTTTTATAGCGAGAAGAATTTTTTGACCCAAACATTCATCAAGTGATATTTGTTTCAAAAATTAATGTATATTAAACTCAATAAAATATTATAAACCTAAAAATTATGTATAAATAAAAAATATTTTATCTTATAAACAATTATCATTATATCATTCATCAATTAAACCAATAAAAAAACATTATAACTATATATGAAATATAAAACTAAATTTCTAAAATAGTAATGTATGAATCACCCTAATATAGTAAAATAATCACCCCCACTAAAAATTATTTAAAAAACAAAACCAAATATTAGTGACCTAATCAACATCTTATGAAAGTGTAAATATATCCTTAATGGAAATTGTACTGGAATTTTTAATGAATGAATGTTGTTGTACAGATGAGCTATATAGGGAAATTTGAAATTTGGGATTCAATTATATATAACCATTTATCAAATATTTTCATTTATCAATATGACCATTGGAAACTATATGCTTCATCGAAAATTTTATCACTGTAATGAATATTCAAAAGTAGTTTTGGAAATGTGTTATTGATATTGAAAAGAGAATCGATGGCCTCAACAAACAATGATGTTACATTTGGAGCACATTTGTCAGAACATGGGAGGGAGGTATCATAATTGGAGTTCTTATATAACCAATACAACGATCAGTTTCAAAATCTAAAGCATGAAGAAAATAAAATACAGGAAAATTTCAATTTATTGAATATTTCAGCTCGGGCGATGTTAGCTGGTCCACCACATAAAACAAAAAATATTGAAAACCTTACCATTACGATGTATTCCAGTGAAATAAGGTGTTATGTGTCCGGAACATTGTTATATAATGTTTAAATTCCATCTGATTCATAAAATTTTTATTCCATTAATTCTTTTTAAGAATATTTTATCTTAATAAATAAATGTTTAAGTGAGTTGAATTTGATAAATTTATTTCTGGATTTAAATGAAATACAATTATATTTGTTTAGAATATATAAATTTATTTTGTAATAAATTAGGGTATTCTAAATAGTATTTGTTTTAATAAAATGTTATTTTTAAAAAATTAATAAAATTATAAATGATAATATAATTATATAATGGCCTAGGAGATTTTTTAAAAGTGCCTGAAATTTGATTGTGCCATAAAAACATTTATTTCAAAATAAATAAGGAATTTTATATTTAATATAAAATATTCCATATTTTTGGAATTATTAATGAATAATAAAAATTATATAAGAAATCATAATGTTGAAATTATGTTTTTGAGAACTGAGGATATTTTTAAAAAACACAGAATATTTTCCATGTAAAGTAAAAGGAATAGTTTTTGGGTTTTGGAATATTTTATTACAGAATTTTTATTTCATTATGATGTAATAACTAATTAAAAAACACTCCATAAAATACAATATTAAATTTTATTAATAATATTTAATTTAATTTATTAATCAGTTTCAAAAACTATGAGTGACATTCCAATGATTAAAAAATAATTTTTAAAAAAACATTACTTTTTGGAATCATTTATTATCTATTCTAAAAGATGTATTAAAAATTGGTGTTATGTTTTCTCGGTTTAAATTATCATAAATTTTTACCCAAATATCTAAAACCCATATTGAAAAATAATGGGTAATACAATGGTTTTTCATTTCACACAACCTAGTTTTCCAAGACCTATATTGGTAAATTACTAAATAAATATTTCATGTTTAAAAAAATTATACACCCATTTCGCTATTTTAGTTCACGATAAATCCATTATATACTAGTTTTTTTATATTTTCTATCCAAATTACTCCATATATTTTTCCGTCATGACTCCATATTTCTATTCATCTATATCTTAGGGTAACTCTTCAAGGTAAGGAAAATCACCTCTTCTATTTTCCATTAATGATTCCTTTTTTTGGTAAGTTTTCCAATTTCCATGAATATTAATTTCTGTCCTCAATATTTCTTCCCATTACTATAATAGGTGAATTTTATGAATGGTATACCATTTACCCCCTTTCATTTTCCCTTCACTAAACCTTTGATTTATACCCATCCTTCTACAAAATTTACTTCCAAAATTTCTCACTTTTATTTGAGAAATTATCTTTTATCATTTAATTGAATACCCAAACCTCTTTACATTTCAATGGGTATTCAAAAATCTATATAATTTAATTATTTATGTATGGATTTATATTTATGAAAACCGCATTTCCATTTTTTGGTGAAATATTACATAATAATCACATCATTAAGCTGTTTTGGGTGCCATGATTTTTATAAGATACCTGTTAATTATCCATCACATGTTATTAATGAAATGATTTATTGTGATCTATGAGGCTCACATGAAATTAAGACATATTTCGGATGCTCCCTAATAGTTCACTAATACATTAGAGAAAAAATTAAATCTTTAGATATGACATGTTTTATGACACCTTGGTGAATAACATTTGTAAATTTTTATCAAACCTTGGCGAGGAAGTGTGGCTCTCATCCCATGAGATGAATTGCTGATATTAATGAATCATATAAATTATATTCACATTTTATTTACAAATTAGATAATAAATTAAATGGAATTCTTTTTTATCATGAGTAATTTTGTTTTTATTATAGAATATGAAATTAAAAATAATAATTTTTTCTAGTTTTCAACCAAATAAGGGTGTTTTCATAATTAATATGTAAAATATTATTGTATCCCTAAAAAACCGAAAAATAAGTATTTAATTATTAATATATTACTTAACATTTAATTATGTTTTTATAGTCTTTCATGACATTATTTAATTACATGGATCAAGTAGGTGGTTAAACCATCCTTAACCAGAACATACCATGGTTATTAGTGTTTGTGATGATATTTTGTTATAATATTGTTACCCGAGTAAAATATTGATATCATTTAGTGTTTATTATTATTACATATCCTAAATGTAATATATTTATAATAAGTTAAAATAGATATCAAAATATTATATAATTTGAAATAAAAATTATCTTCTTAGTATGATTGTTTTTTAATAATTATATTAATGAGGACTATTTCTTTATCATATAATTAATATGATTTCTAATTTATCATAACTAAAAAATAATTATATCATAAAAATCATCTTTATATTATAATAGAATTCTCATTTCAATCCTTGTAATTGTGTGATGAAATGTGAAATGAAAATTGATCATTCCATGGAGGTGGTAGTCCACGTATATGCATGGATGAAGATTTATTTTCCCAATGAATAATGAAAAATATTAATATTTTCTATCATTTATGAATTCAAAATATAGACCAAATACCCTATTTATATATTTTATTCACAATTATGACCAGGCATGACTGTTTTTTATATAAATCAAAACAATGTGTGTCGTTGTGTTGGTGGTTTGTTTAACACACGATTCATGTTTTCATTCATCCTGATGAAAAAAGGGAGGCTGGTTCATTTTTGTATAATTATTGTAAAAACATTAAAAAATAAATATAATAAATATGTAATAATTTTAATATATTGAATCGAAATTTTATGAAGAATAAAATCAAATTAAAATAAAAATTAATGAAAGAGAGTTTATGATAGTTTACCTCACTACATGGATTATCTCTTTTGTAAAGGAGATTAAACGATTGGGGTTGTAATTTTTAGAAAAAATAATAATTAAAATATGATTATTTGAGATTGTGGTGTAGAAGTTTTTTTTATATATTTTACCAAATATAATAGGATATTTTGAGAGGTTATCTGAGGAGATGGGATCCACTTGTATAAGTTAAAAAGTATGAAATTGTTTATAAATTACCAAAACATTTTATGAAGAAGAATTTATTGTATGGGAAAGTGGATCAAAAAAAAATATTCGAGTTCAGAATATATTAAGTCCATACAAACATTTTCTAATCAATTAAATATATTTTTAAACATCATAGGCCCTCTACCTCTTTGATTACTCATTTATACTATTTTATCACCATGATAACTAGTTTTCGCCTTATTAATTTATAATTTATTACAATATAATATAATTGTAATTATTATATAAATTTAACCTACGGAATCTAAATTTTAAATAAATTTTTAATTCCATATTTAAAATTGATAAAAATAAACACTAAAGTACTTGACATATAATGTATGTGATTTTTTTTGAAAAATATATCATACTTTCTAAAATGTAAAATATGGGTTTCTAAATTAGAGAAAACTTTTTAAAATTATAAATAATTTTTTTGAATAAATATTTATTACCATTTAGATATTTTTTAAAATTAAAAATATTACTTATATACTAATAAAATCACAAAATCCTCTATATTAAAAAATTGTATATTTTACTATTCACCTAAAATAATATGTATTATAAAAATCCCGAAAAAACAACCTATGAATATATCAAAATGTGAAATTTGAAAATCATGTTCATTTTTTAAAAGTTAAATTTATATCATTATAGGGTTCAATATTTTATTAAAATCAAAAAATATAGCAGAAAATTATTCATATTTAAAAATAACTTTTTAAAAATATAACTATTATCTATTAATATTTCCTAAAAATTAGTAATAATTTTTTTGTAAATATAATATCCATATTATAAATTTATTGTATTATTTTTATATTATTATATACAATAGGTTTTTTTGAAATTAAACACGAAATTCATAGAAATAAATTTTTTAGAATAAATAATTTTTTTTATTATTTTAGCCAGACTAAATGAATTTCATAACTATTTTAAATTGATTTTATTTTCGTTATACCAATATTTAAAAATTTGGATACTATTATTCATACACACTAATTTAATGGATAATTTTTAACGGTTAAATTTAACACATATATTTTGATGTAAAAATTTCATGGTTTTCATTTATGTTCTTCATTGATGGTGGAGAAAAAAATAAAACAGTTTATTTGTTTATGTAATATATATAGTAAAATATAAGTCCTTAATATTCTTTACCATAAATAAATTTTTCTCTCATAATTTAAAATATTACATAATGGTGACATTAGGTAATTATTTAAAAATTGGGACATATCATATAATTCATTGAGATATATCACAAATATAATCCATAAAACATTTCTGTCAACACATAATATGAATAACACTAAAATTGATTTTTTCTCAAACCATTTCTGCTAAATGCATTTCTGTATTTTATATCAATACCCACATTATATAATTTTTCACATAGCGTTCAGTTATTATCATTATTTAATTTATAGAATATTATAAGTTAATGTTAATGTGTTTTCCATACTCTATATAATTCTCTCACCTAAGTGAATAAAATATACATATAACTAAAATTGAATTAATTTTATGTAAATGGATGATAATAATAGTACTAGAAGAAACATTTATAAAATCTTAAAAAATTATTTAAATAGTTATACGAATTGATAATGTCATTAAAAATAAAATAATTAAGTTTGTGACATAATTATCAAAAAATAATTGATTGATATACCATAATATATAGATTTAAATTGAAAAAAAGATATTTCTAGCAATGGATTTGAGGAATTTTTTACCATAAATTTTAGGTCCCACTTTGGGTGTATTTCTTATATATACACTTCATTTTCCTCATCATTTTAAATGATTAGGATTCTTATCTTCATAGTATGTCCTTATATTAGGTTGTTGTATTTTATAATTTAAAAGGTCCCCTCAATTTATACATTTTATTTTTAATGGTACTATTGGATGAAATATATTTTTTCAATCATGATAATATAACTCTTCACTTTGATATGAGAGTATAGAAAATAATGACTCAATCTTCCATTAAGAATGCATCTTTTGGTCCACTAAATATAAATCACATGTTTAATAATGCAATATTCTGACATATAAGTAATTTAACACATGTTAATTCATAATATTCATTAGATTTTCAATAACGAGACACCATTTTTCACTTATTTGCTGTTTTTGAAAACTACATTATGTTCACATTTTTTATCTTATTTTTTGGTATTGGGTTTGTAATAATTCCAATATTTCTCACCCCAACTCTAATTTTTATGTGTTTTTCATTAAAATAATCATATCAATTCTATTTTAACCACATTTTACTTATAATTATAACCATTAGTGAATCCCAAACAGATGAAATTGTTGAGAAACATTAAAAAAACTATGGAATTATTATAATCACAAAATATATTCAAAATTGAAATTTAATGTTATTTTAAAATTTATTGAGTTCTTGTATTTCATTTATTTCAACCAATATATTCTTCATTTTACAAAGGATAATTTATATTGGGTTATTGTATACTTATCAACCTATTCAGATGAAATAACTGGAAACAAAACCATATAAAAATATAGTAAATATAATATAATAAAAAAATATTAGCCCATAGGGCTTCAGATCATGTGTATTGTTATGTCTTTTTTCATGCTCCATACTAAAACTTTATTTACTACCCATAACCCATTCTTAGGCATTACAATCATTAGGTAAAATGTGTAAGATCTTGGATCCACCTATATTTTCTAAATAGTAATGTATTTCTAGAGAACACAAATTACTTATGTATATATAAAAATTTCTAAATATCATCCTATATATATTGTCATGTCTAGATTTTTCACTTTTTTTCTCTAAAATAATCCCCAAAATAACGACTCTAATATCCAAAAATAAATTAAACCTTATATGATACCGACTAAAGATTCCCAAGTATACGATATATTTTGTAATAATTTAATATATTGATGTAAATAATACATATAACAAACAATTGCATAACCCAATGACAGAAAGGTTTAGTGTCTCCAAGATTATCTAGATAAAGATCTTATTTTACATAACATAAAGATATTTATCACAAATCTCTCAAATATTAAAACTTTTCAAGATATCTCAAATAATATAACCATATTCATAACCTTGGGAATGGAATACAAAACATGTGGAGATCTCAAACAGTGAGTAAGGGGAAATGTCATATTTTTTTCGATCTAACTGATGAAAATGAACATGATGACGACATAAATAAAACTGTCAAATATTAAAATTCATGGATGATATTTTTATGATCATATGTTGGATAAGATAAGAACATAAAAATATCCTTAAAGAATCATATATTTAATGACTCAACTAAAAAAATACATGATCATAAAAGATATGAGAATGACCTAAAAGAGCATAATACATTAACATATTTCATAATAAAAATAATATGAAATTTCAGTGAAATGAAATGAATAATGAAATTTTAGAATATGAAGATTAAAAAATGGAAATTTTGGACAATAATAATAATAATCATTATTATCAAATATTCTCACATCATGTTAATGAAACAACATATGCAGAAATATACCAATTCCTATTTAACAATACAAAATTATAAACCATGATTCCCATATCCCATTCCAGCATCAAACATATGAAAAATTCTCACCAAATCACATTCACACCAAATTTAATCATCTCATATGAAATTAAACCTGAATTTGTTTCATTATAGGCGGATATAGGTCTATGTCCCTCATCATCCATACATATATTTTCCACATAAATTCAATTATAATATTATCTTAATGAAATCATGGGGAAATAATAGATTTTTTATACCTTTCAAAGGCAATAGATAACCAAAAATTAAGAAATAATAGGGTATAAAATCAACTATTTACCCCAAAAATAATATCATAATTACAATAGGAGGGTTATTAAAAATCACTTTTTGAAGGAAAAAGCATGTAGGGTAAATTTAATTGAGGAAACCCATTTTTAAGAAAACCATCTAAAAAACTAATGTACAAAAAAACATTGGGAAGGGAAAGAGAATAAGGATAGAAACCATATTGTAAAAATGTCAAAAAATAGATTATTTTCAATACATAAAAATAATCATAATAAAATATGGAGTTGATGATAAAACATATTATTTTTAGTGGTTGAAAAAATCATTTGATCTTTTTGAAATAACCTTTCTAAAAATCTAAAACAATAACGGATAATGAATCCAATTTTTTGAAAAGAATAATGGGGAGAAAATGGATTATTGTATATAAAATAAATTTTAATTTTCGCCATGTTATTTTTAACATTGTTGGGATGTAAAAACATGGATATAAAAGAATAATTCATTTAAATAAATGGAAAATACTATTATCAAAAAAGAATATTTACAAAGCAAAGGAATCAGGAAATACAATACAAGGTTTGAAATATGACTTCCATAAGAAATTATGTGTAAATAAAACATAACATAATAATAGTTTATTATATATGAATCTATAAATATAATAGTAAATGTAGAGTGATTATAAACCAAAGAAGAAATTTGTGTCACAAAAACCCCTTAATGTTATTTCAACTTAGTTGAGTTCACTCTATCATCATTAAATATAAAATATTAATATACTATTTAAAAACATATTAATACTAAAAACTATTTATAATTTATATTTATAATCATTATATAAATGTATAGAGTTGGTTTTTTCATGTTTTCAACAAGAGGTTATTATATTTTTTTTATTAATTTATAGAAGTTTTATAAGAGAATTGATGAAATTTATTCCATATTAAAAAATCATCATTATATATTAGTTATATTTCCATAATGGATTAATTAAAATTATTCATGATGTTTAAATTTCATTCCTTTAGTACTTTATTCATTATCATAAAATTTGAATTTGATAAAAAAAATTGGGCGATTTTCAACTCTAAAAGTTGTTTTCAAAATTAAGGATTCAAATATTGATGTATAAATTAAATTGAAAAAAATATAATTATTTTATATTTTTATAATATTATAATACAAATTATTTTTATATAATATTCCTTCTTATAATTTCATATAATATTTCATTTTGGTGGTCAAACAGACCCAAACACGAACATTCTATGGTTATTTATGATTATGATATGGTTTAGTTGTCAATTAATTGCACTAGTAGAATAATAAAGTATTTTATTTTTTACTCATGTTAAATGAAATAATTATTATGGATATATAATAATATGTAATGTATATTACATTATTAGATATTTTGAATAAAAATTACACCCTCAGTGCACTTGTCTTTAAACAATTGAATTTATGAAAATACTTTTTTTGATCATATAATTAATAGATTCTCTAATTTGTCATAACATAATAATAATAATATCATAAAAACATATTTATCCTTTAAAACCAATATCATGGCCATAAATTTATTAATGTGGTAATATAAAAAATTATAATTGAACATTAATGGTAGGCATTAGTCCACACGGACAGAAGGATGTCAATTTCATTTTCCATTGAATGGGAAAAGGATTAATATGGTAAATATTTTCATAATATAAAATATTTAATAAATATAATAATATATATTAAATTTCCTATTATTATTATCCATTTAATCAACTAAAGTAAAAGAAACCAATTTTTATCATAGAGTTTATAGTCCACAAGATACACTATTCTCATTTTTGATTTATTATAGAAAAATGTAGGGTAGTTAATGAATCTACCATACTTATAACAACATTCTATTATCATAATAATATTTATATTATCATTTTAACATTGTAAAACTAAATTTTATTCGATGTAAAAGAAAACAAAAAAAAGAGAATGAGAGGTTAGGAAGTTATATGTCACTTCTTTGATAATATCCATTAAAATTGGGATGAAACCATTGAGGGGAGGTTTTTTGAGATGCATTAATCCAAATTATTGTATCTATGATTGTGGGCAGTATTTTAGTTATGTTTTTAGAAAAATTGGGCTTTTGAGTTGGGGTAATTGATTAATGGAGTGCCACTTTAGTATATATATGAAAAGTTGTGACATATTTTTTAAATACCCATAACATATTAATAATGAAATTCACTCTCATGGTAAGATGATAGAAAATTTAAAAATAATGGAGTGGAGAAGGTATAAGATAAATTAAAACCTCCAAAACATAATTAAATATTTCTATAAACATGTTAGTCACTTAACATAAATGGGTAATAATATTTAGCATTTTAGTTTTCTCAATGTTAACTAGTTTTCAGCATGGTGAATTGACATTTATGCCCAAAAATAAAATTATCCTTATTATATAATTTAGACATATTTATTAAAAATACCAAATCAATTTTTTTTCTATTTTTAAAATGGATAAAATTATGTTTTAAAATACGTAATGTATAATATATTTAAAACATCATTTTGAATGATAAAAAAAATCTTAAAATGTCAAATATAGGTATATAAATTTGTTTAATTTAAATAAGAAAGTAAAAAAATTAATTTAATATTTCTTCTTTGAAAAAATATCATAAATTTTCAATTTGTTCTAATATACTATTAATAACAAAAAATAAGTAGTATAAGAAATATTTATAAATTTCAAAATATTCACCTAAAAATAAAATGCTTTAGAAAAATCCCAAAAATCCATATTAATATTATACTTCTCATATAACAAAAATGATGTGAATTTTGATAAATAAAATGTTAAAAATTTATTAATTAAATATTTAAATAATTTCCTATAATATTGTGGACAACTTTTTATATTTGAAAATAACTATTAAAAATGTAAACTATTATCTATTAATATTTCCTATTAATTATATTTTAATTTATTGAAAACTTATTATTTATATTATGAATATATTTTATCATTTTGATTCATAATATACATCACTAATTTTGGAATATATGAGCAATTTTTTAAATAAAAATTGTTAAGAAATAAGTTATTTTCTTTGTTATTTTACATATAATAACTCAATTTATTTTTTATTAAAACTATGTTATATTTTAATTATAACCATATTTAACATTATGGAAACATATATTACTACCTTAAAATTCAAAAGATATACTTCAGGGTTATAATTAATACTTAATTTTTTTTATCTAAATGCATTTTTGTTTTAAATTATGTTCAACATTGCCTGCGGTGAAAGCTATGAAACATAATATTTATTATGAGAATTATTATATTTAAATATATTGATATTAAAACTCTGTTTGGGAATAATTTAATTAGAGTAGAATCATGTTATTATTCCTCATTCCACCCCCCTTACTTATAGGTTTATATTTTATTTGTTTATTAAACACTCTCTCAATTATCATGTTTGGCTGAGTTTATATAGTTCCACAAAATTTTTGAAGGATTATTTCACCTATTGATTTATAATATTATTATAAAATCCTGATTTTTTTCATATATACTATAATTTATAACTATTATTATTTTCTTAAGAATGATCATTTCCTTCTGATGTTAGGGATGTTTTTAATGCATTTAATAACACGTAGTTATATCTATAAACATTGGATGAATTAGGTATTGTGTATAAATATGGATCTAGAACACTTATTCAATCGATTAATCTAATTTCGTTCCATAATAAAATGAACAAAATTAAGATAAATCATGTGCATCTAGACCAAGGTTTTTCCTATACCCAATTATGAAAAAATATTAACTAAGTCATTAGATTTTTCAAATAACTAATGTTTCAACATGGATTGACTAACCTAATTATGTTTTCCTTCAAAATGTGTGATGATGATAATTTTTACTTTATTTACATCATTCCTAATCATTCTATGTGTTTACTCAATTTCTTCCCTATGGTTTTGACCATGGGTTTCCACTTTCTACCCCGATTATTGTTAATAGTTTTGATGATCTTATTAAAAATTTCAAAACATGACTATCCCTAACGAGTTTACAACTCACTATGTGTGGTTAGTGAATTTACGGAAGAAGAATTTTTAGTTAAATTATAGTTGAAATATAATTAATCTTTTTATGGATGATCTATGTTTATCTATGTAATGGTGGATATGGGGGCTCGGGATATTGGATGCAACATGAAATAATGAAAGTGTCAACTATACATTATGTGATGATAAATTCATGGGTTGAAGGATATGTTGACTTAGACAAAGTACACAGAGCTAGTGGTTTCAGTCAAATTAGATTGAGTAACATAGGAAGGCATATCATTTCTATAGGATATATAGTGCGGGTCATTTGATAGAAGTTGAGGTTTTTATGTCATGGGGTAGAACATTTAGTCTTCTAGTTCCTCTAGAAAGTACCACGAATGATGAAAAGATATGATATAAAACCCGATGTGGTGGAGTCCATTATAATTTAGATAATTTTAGTTTAGGATTTTTGGTTCCTAACTAAATAGGAATTGAATTAAAAACCCATTAAAATGATATAGTGACCGAATTTTTTTTATGTTTCTTTAGTTCGAAGGCCCTTTTGGTCTAGTTTTTTATTGTAATTCATCATACATGATAAGATTATTTGAGGCCTATAAGATATTTTGATGATAATGTTTTTATGGGATAATGTATCATTAAACATCACACATCAAGGCCTTAATACTGTTAATAATATCTAGTTGGTTCTTGAATTAACTGTTAGCGAATTTCATATCTCAATAAGGATTCCTTTGATTCATTTGTAGTTTACATTGTAAAATAGCCCATAATATCTTGTATTATTTTTATCAAATAAAATTATTAATAAAATTTTAATATAAAATTATTATATTAATACAATATTTAAGACATTTATAAAAAATGATGTTATACAATATTTATTTATTTTTATGGTATGATACCTATATGTGTTTCGGTCATAATGAATTTGGATTCCATGTTTTAGTTTTTTATTAATTTTTTCATCTATATTTGATTTTTTTGTTTATTATGATGAAATTGGATTAAAAAATTAATTGTTTTTTAATACAATATAATGAAAAAAATAATGAAAGTGTAATGATCTTTTCCTATGGTGAATTTTGATTTGAATTAAATATAATGATTTAATATTTATATTTAATTTTACATGAATTGAAAAAAAAATTGTTGATTTATCATGGTTTTGGAAAAGGATAACATGAATTAAATTTAATTAAATATGTTAAATAGTAATCAAATATCAATTTTTTAGAAATATTTATATTTCATTGAAATTAACCCATATGATTTTTGATGGGATTTTTAATGAAATAATGGAAACTAATATACCTTATCATGTTCAAATAATGAAAAAAATTGTAAATAATTAAATGATATATGGAAAATTAATTTTGCGTTATTTTTTTCGTCCATAAATTATTCTCCATGGATTTGATCATACTAAATCAATTTTTATAGAAATAGTAGACCTAGGTAATACTCTTTTTGGATTGAATTTAAAAACATCATCTAGTTTAATATATAAAAATCAGGTTGAACATCAATAATGAATATAGTGATATTATAAACTGATAGTTTTTATGATAATCTACAAATGGACATAACATATTTTTTTCAGGAACCAATTATCCAAAAAAATCATGGTTATATAATATAAAAAATCCTAAATATAGTCACTCATAAATTTACTTCTCTTAGGCTTACATAGGTTAATGATTATTTATCATTAAATACTAAAAATAAACTATTGGCTAATTCAATATATCAATGAATAAATGGATATAAATTATTCTTACACGGTATCATTTTAGTGAAGGAATTATATTAGATAAAAAAATATAATGACAATTATAATCATAAAAATATTCATTTAATACATTTATGACACAATTTAACAAATTTAATTTAGTATGGAAATGTTAAATTCATATTCATGGATATGAGTATTTTTTTACTTTAATATTCTATTATGGAATCATTTTATCCTAGTCCAATTTTTATTGTTAACATCTATATATATAAATTAAAAATATAATCAAAATATACTTTTATTTCTTATCTATATCATTAAATAGATGCTTAAAAGTAAAATATTAGAAATATGAAATCCATTTTTCAATTTCATTCCATTGGGATGTTGTTAATAACGGTTTTAAATTATGTATTAAACAAAAGGGATTTTAGTATGGTATATTTAATATATATATATATAGTATTTTATTCATAATATATAATTTTATGGATTTTTAATTTCAGAATCTAAAAATTTAAAACTATGCATATTAGACCACTAACCATAAAATTTAATTATTAATGCCTTAATATCCCCTCATATTTGGTTTTTTAAAATTATACCCTTTTAATACATTATTTATTTTTCCATTGAGTATATATCAATTAAATATATGGGAATAAAAGTCATATATTAACATAATGTGGGATTGGAAAAAGAATATTTTGAAACAATGAATCATCAAAAAAAAATTAAAAGTGATTTAAACAGAAAAATACTAGTGTACTTATTATTCAAATTAAACAAGTCCTTATGAAGGAGAGTATAATAATGTTAAAATATGACATATGAGTAATATAATATTAAATATAATTGTTATTGTAAAATTTTCATGAATTAATAAAAAATTATTTTGTTTTGTAAAAATATTTTTAGTAGATTTCTAGAGATGAAAATCACTCAGGTGGTTATACTTTAACACCATGTATTTTATATTCAAAATAAATAAATTGATTAATTTATTAATTATTAATAATGAATATTATAATGTAAAAATCTATGTCTAATAATAAAAGTATAAGATTTTAAATTTATATAATTCGATTATAGTAAGTATTAAATGTTTCTTTTTTTATTCTAGTGAACATAATTTTGTATTACAATGGTTTTATTTTTTTTAATTAGTTAAATTTTTTTATAATTGTTATTATCATTAAATATAATAATATATGATAATTATATCTTCATGTATATATATATATATATATGTGAATTTCATATATATCAATTAGATATGTTGTAATTTTTATTATGTTTTTATATATTATTAAAAAAGTTGAAGTTGGGGAGTATGTAACTCAATGTTTTAACAAGTAAGGATGGGAAATTATCCCATTCCATTCAATATCCCTCTCTCTCCCTCTCAATCAATATTAAGTTTTGTGTGTGTGTATCTGGAATATAAACTTTACATTAGTTATTGAGTGTGGGTGTCCCTAAAAATACATGATTTTCATATATGAATTGAAATAAAAGGTAAAAATGGTTGGGTAATTTCTCAGTGACTACACTTTAAGGACATGAAATATTAATTAATTTATAAATTATTTAGTATCACATAGAAATTAAACTATTAAATCGATTATGAAAAGATAGAATTTTAAATTTTACAATTTTATGTTATTTTAACGAAAGGAAATAGAAAGAAGAATTATTTTAAAACCAATCAATGTAAAACAAGACATAATACAATTTTATTTCTTCCATAATTTTACAAAATAACATATGATTTAAGTGAAATATGTCGTGTTGATAATTTCATTCTTACTATTAAATAAGGATGGTGTATTTTTCTCAAAATATCAATATTTTCAATTAAATACATTAGTTAGGGTTTAATTGGGATATTTATTATTGTATATCCCTTTCAAGTGGTATACATAGGTGAAAATCATGAAACACAAAATTTTTAGCCAAAATTTATCCCTTGTTCATTTAATGTTGAATTCCAAACTGCATTAAAAACTTATTTTCATTGGAAAATAATTTGAATATTTTTTTATCTAATTGATAAAACATAGGTTACCTACCTAAAATTAAGAATCATACTAGTTATGAACAAATATTAATTTCATTAGGAGTTAGAATAAAAAATGAACCCATCGTTATTAATATATGGTTAAAATTTTAAAAATTATAATAAACACTAATATTACAATTAATATTTATAATTTATTTATAATAAATTTTATTCTAGATGTGTTTCTCCCTTATAATTACTTTCATGCATTGAAAAGGGGGATGATGCTTTAACATATCTCAAATAATATATCAACTATAAATATGACTATACATTGTTAATAATCAATATTAATAAATGTAGAAAAATTTAAAAAATCATAAATGGAAATACCTCACCCAATTATTTGGATATACAAATGAGGCTCCTAAGGTACCAATTTTAGAAAAAAAAAGATATGTGGATTCCATGTATAATCATTATAATTAATTTTGTTTTGAAATTTTCATAGAAGAGTTGTCCTTATATGTTTTTATAAAAGCATAAAATTTAATATCATTTCTACTTTAATCTAAAAAAATTAAATATTATTTAAATAGGAGTTATAGATTGTAATATATAGTTTAATTAATAAACAATCACCATGAGAATGAAAAATTCATATTATTCTAAACCATAATTTTTTATCAAGTTTTTTCCCCTTATTTTCTCCTTTTTTTGAGAATTCAGGATCACCTATACATTTCAAGGAATCATGAATACCCATGTCATTACAATATTTTTTAAATAATTAATATTAGAAAAACAATTAAATTTTTAGTTAAAATGATTTTCATGTTAATACATTATTTCTCATTATGAAATATAACGGTTATTACAATGGTGGAACAGGATATACAATCATAATTAGATCACACCTCCAAGCTCACCCTTTGTAATCCTATGAACTTTTTTGGAAGAATTTTTTCATAAATCATTAATATATATTAATTTTAATAATTCCTAATCAAAAGAAGTTTTTCATATATGGGAATATAAATTGGTTACGAGAATATACGTAAATAATTAATAACAGTGTGGACTTTATCAGAGTAAAAAATGAACACATTTTTATAATAAATAATGAAATAACAATTTAATTATTTTTTACCATTTATTCACTATTATTTCCTAGTTACATATTTATATTTTACGAAATGATTTTTTTTTAAAATCACGATCCTTTAATTTTAAATAAAATCATGAGAACCCACAAACATACAAATTATTAGATGTCTGCCCTTATATTATCATCCAATGGTTTGTATGGTGCTATAATTTTATTTAATATTTTTTTAATGATTTTTTAATACACTTCACAACATCAAACATTATTTACCAAAGCAAGGATAAATTAGTACAACAATAAAATTGATCATATTTTAAATATGTGTATATAATAAATTTTTAGATGGAAAAATAGATTATACTCAATATATATATATATATATAAATTTTCTTATAAAATGTAGATTTCTTTATGGTTTCTGATGATGTGTGTAGATATTAAATGATAAAATATTCCCATAAAAATATCACATAGATGGAATTGAAGTATAAATGTTTTAATAAATACATGATTAATCACATCATTGAGATAAAATAATGATTTACAAAAATCAACCATTAAAGGTGATTTATTTCTCATTCTATTATGTTATTAGAATGTAATTCCCATATAAATGGTTAAGTGCATAAATTTAGGGAGATTAAAGATGTAATTTCCTTATTTATCATGATTTTAATATACATGTACTATTATTTTTTCCGAAATGAAATGAAGACACCAAAAACAAGAAGAATAAAAAGAAATAAATGATTTTTTTACATACAAATGAATTCAATAACCATTGAAATCACAATACATGTACATAATCATTGAAATTTACACATTGTAAAGAAAATAAAATATAATATGAGTGGAGAATATACTGATCACTAGAATTCATGGATTATTTAATTATATAAGGTGAAACTTCTACAAATATGTATCTCAGAGTTTTTTGTGGAAATATTTCATTAATTTATATATATATATTGTATGTATTATAAATCATAATTTTTATCCAAAAAAATTAAAATTGGTTATAAATTAATTATCATTGTATAATTAAATCCAATGGGAATAAATATTACCATTGTATAACATCTTCCTTGAATTTTAATATAATATATTTTTACTGATATTGAGATTTTGTTTATGTGTCCCTTTCTTATTGAAATTTTTTCTCATCAATTTCTAAAAATGGGTGTTCTTATATACAACCCAGTGAGTCTCCACTAACTCATAATATTATATTTTTATTTGATGAACTATATTTGAATTGATATAATTAAATTCTATTAAATCTTAATATACCTTGTTATCTAACTCAACTGTAAAGGAAACCTAATACCAAAAAATAAAATAATGTAATATAGAAATGATTGTTATAATTATAGTCTGATTATCCTACAAAACATTTCTCTATATAAGACACTAATATTTTTTGTTTAGTTAAAATATTTATTTAATTTGATTGTGATTTATTATGAACCAAACTGATACTTCTAATAGTTTTGGGTTATAAAATATAGAAAAATTAAATATGACCCCATACCAATTCAATTTCGAATTAAATTATTGGTTATAAAATTGAGAAAATAACTACGTAATATTGAAACAAATAAATCGAGACCTATGATATTTTTTAAAAAAATTCATAATAAAATGAGATTAAATAGAAACAAAATCTAGCTCTTCATCTCATTTTGACACACAATCAAAAAAAATATTACCTAAATTTCATATGTTATGAAGATTGATTCCATGAAGAAAATTAATTAAAAAAAGAATATAAAAATGATTTGATATAGATATCATTTTATAAGCGGGACATTTATTATCCTTGGATAACTATAAAAATATTTGAACACACCCAAAGAATTATTAAACAATGATGTATAAACTAGGTGAGAATGTAGATACTTCTAATCGTTTTATGAGATACTATAGTTCCCACCTACATAAAAAGGTATGAATAATCCATAATATGAACTAAAAATCATTATTTATAACAAAACTCTATATGGCCTAAATACAACATGAGGTCCATTGGAAATGGTCATTTAAAATATACCAACAATCATTATATTTAAAGACATTGGATAAATTATTTTGTTTGTGTAACTATAACATAAGTCAATAACACCTTATTTATAATGTTTTAATACAATGAAAATTTTATAAGTAGACTCAAAAACATGAATTTATATATATTAATTACTTGTGATACATATAAGGACTAAGGATGCATTGGGGCCAACATATCCTCAAGATAGTTCGAGGGATAGTGTTAGTGCCACAACATCTTGGTTCCTTATGATGCAATATGGGGTGGATATATATTCCAACTCTATATATAATTTAGATCCAATAAATCATTTATGAATGGATTTTATTATTGTCTTTAAGCACATAACAATGTTTAAATACTCATTGGTGGAATTTGGCGACAATCGACGCAACATATATTTTATCTACATAATGGTGAGTGTGGATAATTTCCAATATATTGAAAGTTCCCACTTTAATGTTGTGGGTGGGTTTTAATTCATTTTTTCGATGCTACTACTAAAAAATCAATATCATGAAAAGTTATTTAAAAATGATTCCATTTTTTATAGCACCATTCACCACATAGTGGAGTAAATAACTCGACTTAAGAGTGTCATATTTAACATGATTGAATCATAGATCCCATAGTTGGGTGTAATTCAAAAAAGAAATGACATATATGTATTCTTATTAGGTGATCATTATAAAACTCTATCTCAATGATACAGTCGATGGTATCCACTTCACTCATGATGCAGTTGGGCTCTGTTTTTATGCTTATCCATTTTCATGCTTGTTTGATTCCATTGGGTTTATTTTCAGACTATTTCGGGGTTTTATAATTTTATATGATAATATAATGATCCATGTCATTCCGATTGATTTTATTAGATCTATCCTCATTATATGATCAACATGATTTATTCACTGTAAAATAAAAAACATTAATTTTAATAATTAGTGGAAATATTTCACATTATTTGGAATTATATGTGATCTTAATAACATATTTAGAAATTAGAAATAAGATTTATAAGGAATTCATAAACGTAATAAATAAGGCTTAAAACTAGAGAAATTAATAGTAAAACATATGAATTACTTTTTATTATATAGTGTTTAATATTGAAACTATATTAGTCCTTATTTTTAAAAAAACTATTTCATCCAAATAAACAAAAATTATTACAGATTTTGAAAGGGTTTGAGTAATGTGTTATATATTCATCATTAGATCATGTTAGATGTTACATAATTGATCTTAGAATATACAATATTTATAATTCTTATTAATTTCATATTTTTAAGGTGATATAACATAAATTTAATAATTTAATGATTTAATATTGAAAGTATATTTAAAGTGTTTATATGAATGAATATGGAATATCCATACAATTTTTGTTATTAAATTTTTTTTATTGAAATATTTGAAATATATATATCTCATAATATTTTATTTTAGGTTTAAATTTTTGAATTAATCAATTATTTAAAAATAATACCTTCTTTTATTCATATAAATAAAAATTTTGTGCACTTTTAATTATTCCTATAATTTATTTTCATATGAAATTAATTATAAGAGTTACAACTATTCATTACATGATATATGAAAACCGTAAAATTTAATTTTCCATCTACCATGACCATAATTTGTTTTTAATGTTATTTACCTATGAATAGTTATTGAATATGGTTTTCACATATTATTTGAAAAAAATATTATAAATTCAATTAACACATGAATAATGTGTGCTCGGGTAGAGGGACTTGTGGTTGGACTTCCCACTATCTTGGAATTTTATACATTCTTTTAGAAAGGCGATCTGTTGGCTACCTATTTTTCATTATTTTAGCATGTAGAGTTTTTCAATATCAATTAAAACATTTACATTGAATGAAAATTTTCATCTACCATACATTTGTTATGCATTAGAACATGTTTTAATATACATGATTAATATTTCCTAATTATTAACAGAAATTATTTTGTTGTGTAAGTGGTTATATATCAATGTGGTGTGAACACATACATTTTTTGATGGAATATAGATTCCAAAACTAAATAATTGAATGAATGAAATTTAGCGAAATAAAACATGAGAATATAATCACTGTAGAGGATGTAATAATTTTTTCAATAAAATTAATACAATATCTAATAAAATGGTGATAATTTTAATGTTAAACAGCTATAATACTAGAAATGAGAAACATTATAAAGAGGAAATATCTAATACCTCGATTATAAAATAGGATAGTTTCATAGAAAATCCATTTGTGTAACGTCCCTGGTATTTATAGACTAATAATTTTTTATTTCTATTAATACATTAGAATAAGATAATAATTTAATGTTAAAGGGTGAGCTTTGTCCGATACCATACTCAATATGCAACAAAAAGAATTTTTGAAATCTTACACTACACACAACATTGAGTTATACTAAAAAATAATATAATACTATTATTAATTTAAATGTTAGTTAACACCAAGCAGTTGTATTGGTGGGAATGAATAGAACTAACTAGAATATTATTATACATGTTTTCTAATGTCTTTACACTTATCCAATTTATTTTTTGGGCTTCAAATAAGAATGAATCTGATTTTTGGCATAAATACACTAATATTCCTTAAAATTTCCTTTTACTGCCTTTTAGTGGAGAACCACTTTTTAATCCAGTTTTGGCCTATTATTTAAGTTATATTCTACAAAATAAAATTATTCATTACAATCAAGACATCAAAATTTACTTTGGATTAATTTTTGGTATTTTTTTGATAAATTAAATTTTCTAATGAAATTTAAAAAATTCCACATTTTAATTCAAAATTGTATTTTCATCTATTTTATTTATATAGATAGATTATTATTTTAATTGGTTTTAGATTGTAGTTGGATTATATTTCTAAAATTTAAATCAATGTTAGTCATTGAAAATAATTTCACTTTGAATTTAGACAAAAACAAATGTCAATCTTTTTAAAGATTTTATTTCATAGAAAACCGTTTTTTGGTTTTATGAACAGAAATTTATTTGAAATTAATTTTTGCAACTTATGTGTTTTGAATTTGGAAACATGTATTAAATATTATGAATTAGGTGGTAATAATTTTTTAAATACGTAACTATTATTTTTAGTCCTTATGGATATTTCTTTTAGTAAATATTTTGTTTACATGGTTAAAGGGTGAATCTGGTAAATAAGAGTGAAAACAATATCATAATAATATTAAAATACCCTTAAAAAAGTCCAAACCCTATTTTATGAGATATTTCTGGCAACTGGAATCGTTGTGTCGATTTTGGGACCCCATTGAGCAACTTGGGAGTGATAATGACACTTTATATAAAATAATTTAAAACAAAGACAAAGGTAACAAAAAAGTGTATTTTTTTAAAACAATTTTTATATGGGGTTATATAAGTGATATATTTGACTAATATTATTCATTTTAAACATAAAAAATTTCCATCCTCATTGTATTTTAATTATAATTTTTAAAAATTAAATAATTATAATTTATTTATAACACATTGATGATGCAGTGTTTACCTTATTAATCAAGGATTTAAATAAATAAAATTAAAAAAATAAAAAATATCAAAAACCTGTCCAATTATTATTTGAAAATTTTATTTATAACACGAGTAATATTATCTTATAATTTAATGTTTTGGGGATATTTTGAAACAAAAAATAATGTTATAATTAAATAGTATTTTCAAACTTTCATAAAGAGCCCTTCCGCCCCTTATAGTAGGCCATCATATAAAACCCATTACTCACACCTCTCAAGACCTTTGGCTCATCCAAAATCCACCCAAATAATCTCTCAACATTCTTATCTCCCTCCTATAATCTTTAACCTACACAAAAATAAATTCAAGAAAGACTTTTGGTTCACACCAAAGAGAGTTACCCAGTGTAATGGTAACCTCTTCTCTCAAGTTCTTTTCTATTATTTTCCTTCTCCACCCCCATACTCTTATTATCAATTGTTTACATAACAAAGCCAATAAACTCAATAAACTAAGTTGTTTTTATGAGAGTTATTATAACTACACTTACACACACCTAAATCTAATGGACATAGAACATATTATTTCTGTTGATGTCAAACTACTACCTCACGAAACGATGATTGTTCAAACATCTTCTACCACCTATTATGGTGGCCATTATAATGGAACTGTAATTATATATGATATTTATGATATTTAATTTATCTTTATTCTTGAATAATTATCTTTTATAACATACCTTTATGCTTTTCATGTGGAATATATGTGATAATTTCATTAGATGAATTGCAGACTACCGCCCCCTCAAAGTGATATGACTCGGTCAGTCTCAACCTGGAACCAATAGATAATGGAAATAATAATCATATGTAACAATAATAACATGTATATTATACTATAATTTTATTCTACCTAGGTATAATTATGTTTCTATTCTTTTAAATGTGAAAAATAATCGAAAGAAGCGTTCATGTGTACGTACGGCTTACCGTCTCTATGAACGGTGAAATTCATTTCTTATATCCAAATGTTAAAGACTATTATAAAATACATATATAATGGATATATATGATATATAAGATATCTAAATAATGAATATAATTTTTTATATAATGTAATTTTTACCGCATGGAAAATTTGTAATTATATCATGTTAATTTTTTACTCAAGTACAAAATATTGACCAAACGACAGATATTAACTTAAATGATTATGTATTGTTTATAACCTATTAATAAGTGATATAAAACGATTAATAAATATTAAAATTTTCTTTTCAATGTATATATTATATTATTTTCATTATTCAGGAATAACAAGGATCAAACGAGTCAAGTCGGACAAAAGGTAAGGGGACTTATTAAACCAATTTCCATTATTTGGGTTAAACGTCCACATATTAAGTATGTCATCCTATAAATATATGTGAATGACCTCTAATTATTTTACACTTAATATCGAATTATATTGGGTGTATTTCAGTTTTTCTCACATTGTTATGTCACTGATTTGTCCTTAATATAATGATATGTTCTATGTATGAGAACCTTCCACCTTCCTCTTTTAGATAAAGAATTATTCTTTGTCTACATTTTCATATGGTGGGATCTGTTCTTCTATATACTTATTGTTGTACATTTTATGTCCAAGTGATGAGAGACCATTTTCTCTCTCATCGATTAATTTTATGAATTTTTTATATGATGACTTTAGGTAGCAGATTTTTTACGGAATTTCTATACTCAATTTCCTCTAATTGGGTCTTACACATAATTCATTGATTATATTATGCCAATATTATTTGTTGAATCAATGTGTTTTTATTTATGTTATAATTTCCACTTAATTATGTGTGGATATACTTTTTAACATATAATCACCCCATTTATAAATTCTTACATCATTTATAATATCTTTGTAAGGGATTTGGTCTAATTTTACATTATATTCAGACTTATTCATTAATATAAACAAATTCACTTTTATATGGTGTATGTACTTCCCTTTGACATATTATATCAGGAATGTCCTTATTCTCATTGTATTATATTCTTTTATTATTGTTATTATGCAATTTGTTTATTCAAGTATTCTCTTATGTGGTAGAAGACTATTCAAATAAAACATTGTTTAAAATGTTTTAAATATTTATTCTTTTAAATATTTCTTAGTAATGTCCATGTCATAAAAATGGATTTTATGATTTAAATATATAGACATTAATTTTTTAAAATTTAAATTCCTTTAAAAATATTCAAAGTGGTATGTGAAACATTCATTCAAAAATATCTTTATTAAATGTTTAATATGGTTTTGAAAATGGTTTTGACAAAGCATTGATTATGTAAATATATTGAAATGATATATTGTGATAAGAATATGGAAGTGTTATATTTAAATTATGATTATGTTATGTGTTATGATTATGTTATGGTTCTTCGGCTTTGATTACGTATATGGGTGGTCTCATGATAAACCTAGGGTGGGTGAGCCCGAGATAACTTTCCAATGCATTGTGTAACATGACCGTGGTAAACATTAATGTTTCTCCTACGAGATTTAAGAAATATAATGTGATGGTTATTCCAAATGTAACACCCTACGTAGCTATGAAATCTAAAATTTATGAATGTTATGTATGCCATAATTAACTTAATTATTTATTATTTCCATGTGATATTTATAAACCATAGTATTTCATGACATGCGGTTTGATTTAAAAGTATGTTTTCAATGATTTGTATTTATTGATTGGTAATGTTTTCTTTCCTTAGTTTGTAACCCTTATTGAGATTTTTATAATAATCCCATATTTTGGAAATGTTATACATAGTACATAATGTGTAATAGGGGAAAGGATGGGATCATTGAAAAGTCATGTTGTCTAAAACATGGAACCAGATATTCTTTTTTATCAAGAGTTTTTATTTTAGAAAACAAATAGATACTGTGTAGAAGTTCTTAATTTGTAATTTTTTAATGAAATTTAATAGTTATGGTATAATTCTCTA
The DNA here is from genome assembly GCA_963277665.1 of Viscum album. NCBI lineage: Eukaryota > Viridiplantae > Streptophyta > Magnoliopsida > Santalales > Viscaceae > Viscum > Viscum album. Next base: position 1,643,451,113 of record OY728141.1, on the reverse strand, counting down.
ATTTCCTAAACCTGTAGAATTATTCAATGTGAATTCTATAATTAACTCAAGATTATGTAATGTTTAAGGATGTGTCTTTTTAGTAAGTATCAGTGGTCAGTTTAGACAACTTTAGGGATTTTGAGTTCCTGTAAAACACATGGTCAAATCCTATGTCTATTATTTCAGGTAAATCCTTATTTTAAAACCTTTTCAGATCAAATAAAATTAGTTACAAATGGATGGAGGAGGATCTCAAACAACATTCCTATCTCTTCCTTATGACATTATTGCATTAATTTTTGAAAAGTCAGGTTTATATTTTTGTGAAACATTTTCTAGAAGACAACTCACTTGTAAGAAGTTGTTAGAGATATCAGAAATCTCCACTATACCTCGATATCATCAAGGATCATGGGGTTTAGTTAATCAAATCATATTTTCACAATATTATCATATTTTCAAGAAAGGTAAATATTTTCAAGGAATTTTCAATTATTTTACGTTATGCCAAGATTTTGAAGAATATTATGATTTCTAAAAAGGTTCATAAGAAGGATACCCATGCACAACCAATTTATAGTTTCTTTTACAATATAGTCTCTCAGCACATACATATGGTATTTTAACAGGACCATTGATTGAATGTTTCAACTCAAACTTGGTCCGACTATTTTATTAATCATGTTTTATCATATTTTTTTAAATTATATTTCTTACATGATTATATTCCAAAATTATTTTTTTTTGAACGCCCATATGACCCAAGTTATACAAGGTGTATTTGGATGAAGGAAGAAAATTATTTTGAAGGATCACGAAATCATTATTGTAATGCATAGACCTTCTACCTACATTAAAAAGGTGATGATGAAACCGTATGGAAACTATGATCAAGGTATGATGTTCTATCAATTGGAGATAGTATTATTATATTATATAGTGGTGAAAAATATGACAATATTTATGATATTGAGATCATAATGAGTTAGGATGAAAATGAAAGTTATAAGAAAAACTTTTAGGTTAAGACATGGAAGGTTATTTTTATGTTTTATAAAAAGGGAAACCAGTTAGATAGGTGATAACCCATCACATTCAACAAGGCCACAAGAATCGAACCCACAACCAAAAGGAGAAAAAGGCCCATCACCTAGCACTAATCTACGTGAAGTCCCTAGTTAGTATGACTTATTTTTTTAGTTAAATGATTTTATGTACCAAGAATAAGTTGATTTTGGAAACTTATTTTATTTCAAATGTATATCCCTATTATAATAAAATAATTGGGTGATTAAGTGATAAATGTAATTTTGGAAGATGTTATCTTTGTTGGGGAACATTATTTTCTTATGGGATGTAGAATACTTTGCGATGTCATTTTTGGAGTAATGGTTGATTTTTTTCTAAGAATCAATGTATCTATGTGGAAATATGGTGTTTTGGGGTATTTATGAAAATGATTAACCTATCAAAGAGAACTTGTGATTGGGTTAAATAAATTTTTTATGAGACTTTATGTCTAGTCGATGTTATTTGGAGATAAATGTTAAGATTTATCATGGAATATTGTGTTATCAAATTATTTGGAAGTTTAGAATTCAATATTAGTTTTGATTATATTGAATAATTTTAAGTAAAATTGTGTATTGAATGGTCTTTTTCAAACTTTGGGAACTGTTTTTTGAATTTTAGAGATTAAGATAAGTACTTATGTTTATCAAGGATTTTCCTTTTGGGGGATTATTCGATATCCTACTTACCATTTTGGTTTTTGTTGATGTATAAAAGTAGGTAAAATATAAACTTAGTATTATTTGGATTATTTGATACTGTATAAGTTGTTTCTAGTTCTTTTTATGTGACCAACATAGTAGGAATACTCATCGTTTGGTGAAAATATGAGTTTGTGTAAGGACTGTAGTAATGGATAAAAGTATACATGACAAGTAACATGTTTCGTTATGTTTTTAGTGAAGATAAAAAATAAATTCATAAACATTAATAAAATTATCATAACAACCGTTTTTCATTAACCTTTCCTAATGGTGAGTCAAATACTGTTTAACCTATCCCAATTTTGTGATTTTCTGGTGGTTAATTATCTCCTAATGATATTTTTTATCAATCTCTATCAAAACATGATGGTTTCTTTATTTTCCATATCCATGTTTTCCTACATGGAATACTAGTATGGGTTGTCTCATGGGACCATTTTACTTCTCATTATTTCCTTTGAAGTTATAGTTTTATTGACTCTTTTTTATGTTGGACATTCGATGAAGATTCTGAGCCCAATTTTAAAATTACGAGGTCGCAATTCCCAAAATGGGGGAAGGAGTTAACAAAATAGGTATTTATAGAATAATAGTTTTTGATTTATGTTAATACTTATGAATAAGATATTAATTTTATGTTAAAGGGGATGCTCAGTCTGATATCATACTCTACATGCAACAACTGATTTCACTGATGACTTACATTGCACCCAAGGATTAGTTATAAAAAAATAATATAATATTAATATAAATTTCGATGGTAGTTAATACCTAGAGGTTGTATTTGTGGTAATGAAGAGAACTAAATAAAATATTATTATACATTTTTGTTAAATTCCATTATATTTATCCATTAAATTTTAGAGGTGTAAAATAAGAAAGAATCCAATTTTAAGCATAAATAATCTATTATTTTTTTAAAAGATATATTTACCACCTTTTGATGGATAACCACTTTTAAATGTAGTTTTTTCACTTTTACAAGTTCTATTTGACTAAATAAAACTCTTCTTTGGAATTGGGACATCATAATTTACTTTGGGTAAATTTGTGGTATTTTTTTGATAAAGATAATTTTTTAACGAATAGGGAAAAATACCTCAATTTAATTCTAAACTATATTTTAATATAATATATATATATATATGTGTGTGTGTGTATTTAATTTAATTGGTTTTAATGTGTAATTGGATTACATTTTTACAATTTAATCCAATTTAAGTTATTTTATGTAATTTATCATTAAAATTGGAGATAATAAATGTCAATCATTTTATAGTTATTATTTCCTAAAAACACGCTTTTTGGTTTAGACAATGAGAATTAATTTTATTTTAATTTCAGACACATATGTGTTTTGAATTTGGAAAAATGGATTCCATATTCAAAATCAGGAGGCCCAAATTGTGCAAATATGTATGTTTTATTTTAAGATATTATTAATATTTACTTGATTAATTATTTTATTTACCATGGTTAAACGGTAAATCTCATAAATCTGGGTGAAAAATAATATTATAATAATATTTCATTACCCTTATATTTATATGAACCATATTGGATGAGATATTTCCATCCAAGGGCATCCATGTGTTGATTTTGGGACCCCATGGACCCACTTTGGAGGGATAATGACACTTTATAATAATTAACATAATGTAAATACAAAAGTAACATAAACATATATCTTTTAGGAAAACAATTTTTATATGTGGTTATATAAGTTATATCTTCAATAAAAACATTAATATGAAAGAAAAAATGATTTTCTACATCATGAAATTTTATTTATATTTTTTAAACATTAAATAATTAAATTTATTTATGACACAATCATGATGCAGTGATTACTTTATTAAAGAATGATTTAAATAAATAAGATTATAAAAATATAAAAATAACCACAACCTGTCCAATTAATATTAAATGATTTTATTTCTAATATGAGTCATCTTAACATCTATTTTAAAAATTTTAGAACATTTGGAAACCGAAAATATGTTTATAATTAAATAATACATTCAAACATTCCTAAAGAGCCCCTCCTCCCCCTTATACAATTATATCACCTCTAACCCTTTACTCACACCTGTCAAGCCCTTTGGGTCATCAACAACTTCTGCAAACGAGTTTCTGAAATCCCTATATTCCTCCCAGATTCCATTTCCTATTCATAAGGAAATTCAAGTCAGAATTTTGGTTCAAACCAAAGGGATTTACACAATTTAAAGGTAATGTCTTTTCTCAAGCTCTTTTCTTTTATTTTCCTTGTCCACTCTGTAATGCTCTGACCCCTTTTAGCTAGAGTCAATGCATTATTACATTAATTTTTCATGATCACAAATGGTCATGTCCTAAAATAACGATCGGTTTAGTAGCCTTGTATTTACTAGATACTTTCATAAGTTTCACATTTCATTATTAAATAAAAATCTACAAAAACATTATCTCTATTGAACACAATAATATCCCGTATAATATCCCTGCAAGTCAGTCATAATAAAATTCTTTGTATCCTGGGAAAAAATAAAACCTAGAATGGAGTGAGCTCCGATGCTCAGTAAGGATAAAAATATAGTAGAAACATTCATAAATAAGCATAATCATTTATGAAAATGTATTAGACTGAAGAATAAACCATTTAAATGTAAACTTCATCATAATATGGAAAATATAAATCGAATAATTTCATTTACATATTCACATGGATATTCTACTAGTCGAATAATCACATGAAATATCAATAGCTGATTTCATAATGAAGGAATGCATAATGTCGGACATCATAACCACAATGTCAAGGACTCGTGCCATGACTAAAATAAGACTTTTTCAAGGTCTTATGGCAAGACAAAAGTTTTTCTCATGAGACCTACCTATTCATCAAGGATCTATAGTGGGCTCCACCGGACACTTACTATGTCAAATGTATTCCTCATATGAAAGCGATGAATTATTACATAAATATTCATATTAAAAATAGCATAAGAAATGTTAATACATTAACCATAAACACTGATTGGTATAAAAATTACACATACAAAGCCAAAAATATCACAAAAAATTCAATATAATATAGAAGATCATTATCATAATAAATCAACTTCGAACAAGTATAAAATCCATTAGAGGATGTTGACATAGGTGAAATAAAAAATATTTGAGAAGAATATCTCTTATTTTTTTGAAATCATTTAAAAGTCATGTAATTATCAAAGAAAACATTTTTTAAGAAAATATTTTTACAATCTTGTAATGGGGGTTTCAATTGTGTTATAATAGAGGAGAATAACTACACCTTCCGTATAAGTTAAAAACCATTCTTACCATAATTTGTCGAAAAGTTAATAATGTACCTTGTTTGGAAAATGACAGAATGATTTCTTACCAACCATTTTATAAAAACAAAAACGAGGGTATAAATAAATTTAACCCATTTTCTAGTAAATAGTAAAAATGTTTTGAAATACATTTTTATGAAACATACATGTTGATGATAAAGAGGTCACAGTAGATACTAACGTAAAAACAACCTCGGATAATAAAGAGATTATGAAATTAACCCTTACCTTGTACTTTTCCTTGGTCGAGGTTACGATGACCTCTTATATAATAGTTAAATCATTTTTATTAAATTATACATGAACTATATACATAAATATGATATCATATATGATCTTCTAATATTATTTTAGTAGTATCACAGTTTAGTGTGTTAACTTATTTTTTTTACATTATATGTATTATTACAAACGAAATGTTTGTTATGGATTGGATATATTTTATTTATATCATGAATGATATTATGTTATTAGATATTATTTTTAACAATAAAATGAAAATTATTCTTGAATTGTTATAATGGGGAATGAATATCATCGCGTTTTGGAGACAGTAATCTGTACGTATGCAAGAATGCTACTTTCATTTGATTTTTTTATTTTAAAAGGAAGTAAAACCAAATGATAAATATGTATATTCTTATTCTAGTATAATATAATATTTTATATATGTTACGTGAGTTCATTGAAACCATCATTTATAAGTACCATGTATAGTATGAACAAGTCATATCACTATGTGGGGGTGGTAGTCCGGATTTCCTCAAATTAACTTATCATATATATACAACATGAGATGAATAAATCGATTATATAAAAAATAGTTACCAAAGATTATAGATAAAATAAATATCATATATCTCATATATAACTATAGTTCCATGATTATGGCCATCAGAATCGGTGTTATTAGATGATTGAACAATTGTCGTTTCGTGAGGCAGTAGTTCGCCGTCCACAGAAACATTATGTTCTATACCAATTAAATGGATGTGTGTGTAAGTATAGTTAAATTACTTCACATAACAACATCCAAGTATATAAAGGATAGTGTGGTTGTTATAAAAGAGAGGAATAAAGAGAGTTTATGTGGTTTGAGATGTAAAATAAAATAAAATAACTTAAGAGTAAATGTTACCTTTAAATCGGGTAACCCCATTTAGTTTGAAACAAAACGCTTCCATGAAGTTCCTTTATCATATGGTATGGCTTCTATGAGTAAGATAGTGATGTATAGAGATTAATTGGTTAGAGGTTGGATGAGCCAAGGTGCTTGAGAGGTGTGACAAATGGGTTATATGTAAGGGCTTGTTATAGGGGGTGGAGGGGCTCTTTAGGAATGTTTGGAAATATTATTTTATTATATAATTATTTTCGGTTTCAAAAGATCCAAAACTCATTAAAGTCCATGATAAAATTACTCTAATTAGAAATAAAATCATCCAATAATTATTTAATATGTTTCGGATATTTTTGTAATTTTTATAATCTCATTGATTTAAATCATTCATTAATGTGGTAAACATTTCATCATTATTGTGTCATAAAAAATATTATATATGTTATGTCTAAAAATAATAATAAAATGTTCCATGAGGTAGGACATACTTTTATCTTTCAAATAAAATTTTATAGTCAAAGGGATGACATATATAACCCCATGTAAAAAATTTGTACTAAAAGATTTATGTTTATGTCATTTTTGTATTTCCTTTATATTAATTAATATAATTTGTCATTATCACTCCCATGTGGCTACATGGGGTCCCAAAATTGACCCAAGGGTGCCTAGTTTTGGACATGTATCATTAAATAAGGTTAAGACACGTGTTAGGGTAATTTTTTATTATTATAAAATTATTTCTAACCCTTACATACCATATTTACCCCTTTAACTGTAGTAAATAATATATTTACCGAAGTAATTATTCATAATGTCTAAAAATAAAAGTTACCTATTTACACAAAATATACATCTTGACTCCAGATATGGAATCCATTTTACCAAATTCAAAACACATAAGTGGCCGAAATTAATTTAAAATTAATTCTCGTTGTCTAAACCAAAATTGTGTTTTTTAGAAATAATAACTATCAGAAGATTAACACTTGTTTATGTCTACTTGGAAAATTTCTAGAATATTACAAAATAAAACAATTTGAGGGGTTCTTCACAATAAGTTCCTCGGTTCCCATGTTTTATCTTTCATCTTATGGTTTCTCTATAGAACATTCATGAGACTAGTAATCCAGTGTCTCATCACTTGTACTGTTGTATCCCAAATTTTGAAAGGCTCTTCGCAATAAGACGAGTTGGGTTCCCATTCTATTAATTCATAGGTTAGTAAATGAATTGTGTCAGGTATGTTTTTTCTCAATAGTGATAGTGGAACACATCAAGATCTATGAAGATACATGGCGGCATTTCCAAACGATAAGCTACAAATCCAATTCGTTCTAGAATGTCAAAAGGTTCGATGTACCTAGGAATCAATTTACCCTTCTTACCATATCATATATCACCCTTCCCTAGATATACCTTCAAGAAAACATGATCTCCTACTTAAAATTCCTAATCTTTCCTTTGGTTATCAGTATAACTCTTTTGCTTTTTTAGCTGCATTGATGAGGGTTTGGATAACCTTCATCTTTTCCATTCTTTCCTCAACATGTTCAGGGCCTCCGAGTTTTCTTTCAACAACATCATCCCTACAAGTTGGTGTGCGAATTCTCATTTCATATAATTCTTTATATGGTTTCATCTGAAAATATGAATAGAAACTATTGTTAAAGAAAAATTCTACCAGAGGTAAATATTGATCCCACAAACCATGAAAGTCAAGTGACCAAGATCTAAACATGTATTCTAATGTTTTAATATTCCTTTCTCGTTGTACATTAGTTTGATGGTGGTAGACATTTCTCAAATGAAGTTCAGTATTCATAACCTTCTGAAAACTTTCCCAGAATCATGATGAAAAATTTGGATCATGATCAGATCTAATAAATATCATTACTCCCTAAAGTCTTACAACTTCATTAATTTATAGGTTTTTCAGTCGTTCAAGTGGTAAATCCACTCTTATAAAAATAAAATGATCTTACATGGTAAAAAAATCAATAATGACCCATATTTCATCATTCCTTCTACAAGTCATTGGTAGCCCAAGACAAAGTCAATGATAATATCATCCTATTTCAACTCAGGTATAGGAAGAGGTTTCATGAATCTTCTGGGATGTATTTTTCCAGCTTGCACTTGTTGACAAACCATATATCTTGACAAATAATTAGAAATCTCTTTCTTCATGTTGTCCAACCAAAAATATTCCTTCAAATCTCTATATATCATAGTGCTACCATGGTTTCTAGAGAATGTTGATTTATGAGCATCATCCAAAAATTCTCTTTTTAGATCATATATGTACGGAACACAAAGTATCTTCCGAAATTGAAAAATACCATCTTAATATTTGATGTCGACTAATCTCCCAACATTCACATCTTTAATTTTATTTTCAAAATCCTCTTCATTAGTTTGAGAACATTTTATCCTTTATAGTATTGATGGTTTAGAAACCATTTGAAAAATTTATTGATGTTTCACATTCCATGATTATTCCAATATACATCATTAAAAGATCCATAAACATAGGATCCCTTTCAACTGTCATCTTATTCAGAAATCCATTATTCTTTCTGGTCAAAGCATATTCCACATTATTTTCCTTCCATATGTGGTATTGTATGGTGCAATCATAGTCTTTGAGTAGTTAGATCCATCTATTTTGCCTCATGTTGAGTTCTTTTTGTGAGAAAATATACACTAAACCCTTATAATCAGTATAAATCTCACATTTTTATCATATATACAATTTCACCATATCTTCAAATAAATGATTACAAATACTAACATAAGATCATTAGTGGTGTAGTTTTGTTCATTAATTTTTAGATGTGGTGATTCATTGGATACAACTGTATCATTTTACAAAAAGGAACAACCCAATCCTTTCTTTGAAGAATCACTATAAAGAATAACCTATCATTCCTCCATGGTAGAGTCAATATAGGAGCATTGAATTATCTTCAATTCAGTTCTTCAAAACATTTTTCACACACATTTTTCACAAAAAAAAATTAACCCCTTTGCGTGTGATCTGGGTTAATGGGTTATCCAGTCAAGAAATATTTTGGATGAAACACCGATAGTAACCTGATACACCAATAAATCTTGTGTACCTCAGTTATACTTGTCAGTACTGGCTATTCATGGAATGCATTGGTCATTGAAGGATGAATATAGACTCCATACTTAGAGATGATATGGCCAACAAATAAAATCTCATGAAGGTATAATTCACATTTTCCGAACTTACCATGTAATTCATTTCTTTTAAAAGAATGTAGAATAGTGCACATGTGATTTTCACAATCTTCATAGATTTTGGAGTATACCAAGATACTATAAATAAATATCACTACAAAGTAATCAAGATATTACTTGAAAACTCCGTTCATTAGATCCATGAAGACAGAGGGTGCTTTAGTCAATCCAAAAGGCATTACTGTAAACTCACAATGCCCATACTAGGTTAGAAATGTTGTCTTTTTAATTTATTCCTTCTTCAAACACAACTGATTATATCCATGTCAAAGTTCAATCGTTGAAAACTATTGATCTTCATTAAGTTGATCAAATAAATCATCAATGTGGGGAAATGGATACTTGTTCTTTATTACTATATCATTGATCTTCCAATAGTCAATGCACAAGCTCATAGATATATAATTATTAATAATAAAATGAAAAGGGGGTCCCCTTGGAGATACACTAGGGAAAATAAATCCGTTATTAATCAACCCCTTTAGTTGTTTTTTTAGATCCACTAATTCCATAGCGGCCATTATATAAGGGGTCTTTGATATGGGCCTTGAAGGAGGTATTAAATAAATGGAAAACATAATTTCTCATTCTAGAGGATGTCCAGGTAAATACTTTGGAAGTACATCAACATATTCTTGTATAATAGGTACATAGTCTATATGAAAATTTCTTTCCTCACCCATCGCTATTTCACTACCTTCCTCACAAATAATGGAATTTAGTAGACCTACGAAGGGTGGATCTAGATAAGAATGTGATAGTGACATTTCTTCTCTAAAGATCAGGTATTCTTTTTCATCACTAGAAAATGTAACCTCATTCTTCTTATAATAAATTTTCACGTCATGGTCGGAAAGCCAATCGATACTGAGGATGATATCAAATTCAATCATGGGTATAACAATGAAATCAGCGGGCAAGGAACATTTATATGCCCGAATGGGGACCGATTCACAAATAATTATTGTAATGATATGTCTTAGAGGAGTTTTGATTGATAACATCCTTGTTAAATAAAATTTGAAATATCTAATTTTCATAGAGAACTAGGAAGATACGAAACAATGTGATGATCCAGAGTCAAATAATGCATTGTCTAGACCTGAGGAAACAATTAAATTACATGCCACCATATCTTTCATAGCTTCACCATTAGTAGTAGTGATCACTTGATCCTGGCATTTCTCCCATGACCTTTTATGGGGTATGTTTTCTTGGATCTTATGACATTAATTGGCATAATACCCCATTTCCCTACAATATTCGCATTCAACATTGAAAACCTCTTTATTTCCATTGCAATCATGAGTTTTGTGGTCTTTTTCACCACACATGTAAGATACTCTCATTCCCTTCAAGAAATTACCATGGTGTTTTTTCCCAATTTACCGTAGGATGGATATTCCACTTTTCCCTTATTCCCCTTATTTCCAATTCTAGACTGTTCACCATATCTCCTCTTCTCTTGATTGGTTTTAATGTCGTAAGACTTAGAGAATTCCTTTTTTATCTTCATAGCACATGAGACAATATAATTATATGATAAAAAGGATTTTGAGACTAATTCTTGATGGATAAATGGTTTTAACCCATCAATGAATCGATCAATCTTACTCCATGGGCAACTCATATAATCTGCAGCATGTCTTGCTAACCGTGTATTGTTTGCCTCATACTATTTGACATTCTCATCCTCCTTTTTCCTTAGACTCAGAAATTGACTTTCCCTGTCCACTCGATGGTCGCGAGGAATGTATTTTTTATGAAAAGCAATTTAAACTCCCTTATATCCATATTTGATAGTTCTTCATGCTCATTTGTGTTTTGAATTAATGACCACCATTGATTTTCATCTCCCATGTGGCGATAAAATTCCATGACTACTTTTTCACTTTCTCTACACCCCAAAGAATGAAATATTTTCTCTAAGGAAATTATCCATTACTCAGCTACTAATGGATTTGTATTCCAATTATATATTGGTGGTTGTTACATCATGAATCGGTCTAAAATTGATCCTTCACACTGTGGATCAGGGTGCTCTATACGTGTAAGGTTATTATTTATAATCTGACTAAGTTATTCCAGTATGGTGATAAGTTTATCAGAACCAGTTGCATCACCAGCACCACTATAATTATATTGAGTAGGAGGGAAATCTCTACATGGATTATGTGCATTGATATGGTTCTCATTCTTTCCCCTAGGCACCTTTTCTAAATAATTTCATACACTACATTAGTTTATGAATCAAAATATATAATTCCAAACTTGTTAGACACATAACATAAATGTAATAGTTTATCGATATAATCAATAGTCATAAAAATGGTTTCATGGACGATGTATAAACTCATAAATACTTCATAATGGTTTTAAAAAAATGTGAATTATCCTAAGCATATCCCTAGGGAGTGTCATATCCAAGAGTGCAGCAATAACCATTATCGAGTACCAGGATACCCCAGGTCAATCCCGAAACTTATATTTGGAGATTTCACTCCGAGGTACATCTATGCCAGAGTCTTCTCTACCTGGCCGTATCCCGAAAGGGATGTATTTTTTGAAAATATACAAAATATCTACATTTTCAAAAATTATAAGAATTTCTTCTATACTAATCTTCAAAGTCTATCTTAGGGTAACATGCTCTAATCAGAGTTTATCTAAACCTGGTTTCCAAGGATTGTACTAAAATTTCTTTGATTCCAACTGTAATGCCCTAACACCAGTTACCTAGAGTCAGTGAATTATTTAAAAACATTAGTATGATCACAAGGGATCAAATCATGAAATAATGATCAGTTTAGTATACTTAGAAGAACTAGATACATTCATAAGTTTAACATGACATTATAAAATGAAAAACAACAACAACATTGTCTCCATTGACCAAATTCATATCCCTTAGACTAATCTTGTAGGTCAGTCATAATATACTTCTTTACATCCATGGAAAAAATAAATCATTGAAAGGGATGAGCTCAGATGCTCAGTATGATAAAAATATAGCAGAAACATTCATAAATAAGCATAAATAAGTGTGGTAATGTATAAGACTAAAATATAATCCTTTTAAACATAAAATTAAGTATAATATGGTAAATATAAATCAAATAATTCCATTTACTTATTCAAAATTATATTATACTAGTAAAATAATTTAATGCAATATCAATATCCAATTTCATAATGATGGAATGCATAATAACGGACATCTTAACCACAGAGTCAGGGACTCATGCCCATCCTACAAAAAAGTTTGTTCCAAAGACTTATGCAAATACACTAGATTGTCTCATGAGACCAACCGACGCATGAAGGATCTATAGCGGGCTCCACCCATCACTTAATAAGTCAATTCATTCCTCAATTGAAAACATTAAAACATAACTAAAACATTCTAATTAAAACTAGAATACAAAATGTCAATACATTAACCATAAACCATAAATGGTATAAAAATAACACATCCATATTCAAACATATTAGAAAATTTTCAATATATTAAAGAAAGAATTGTATCATAATAAATCAGCTTCAAACAAGTATAAAATCCATTAAAGAATGCTGACATTAATGAAATCAATGTTATTTGATAGGAATATCTCTTTATATTTTGAAATCATTTAAAAGTCATGTAATTATAAAAGAAAACACTTATTTTGAAAATATTCTTATAATAATGTATGGGAAGCTTCAAATTTGTTATAATTGTGGAGAATAACCACACCCACCATATAAGTTTATAAAACATTCTTACTGAAATTTGTCGAAAAAGTCACAATGTACCTTTTTTAGAAAATTATGGAAAGATTCCTTTCATAACATTTTATAAAAAATAAAACATGGTTATAATGAAATTAAACCATAGTATAGTAAATATATAAAAAATGTTTTGAAATACATTTTTATGAAACATGGATGTGGATGATAAAGAGGTCACAATTGATACTTTTGTAAAAACAACCTCAAATAATAAAGAGATTGTAAAATTAGCAATTACCTTGTACTTTTCCTTGTTCGAGGGTATGTTAAAGTCATGTATAATAGTTAAGTCATTTTTATTAAATTATAAAATAACTAAATACATAAATATAATTTGATATATGATCTTTCAATATTTCATTGTTAATAATATTTTAGTAGTATCATTTTTTCGGGTGTTAACTGATTTGTTTTCCTTTATATGTTTTCTTACGTAAGTCATATTTGTTATGGATAAGGTGTATTTTATTTATATCCAAAATGATATTATGTTATTAATTATTAATTTTAATAATCAAATGAAAATTATTCCTGAATTTTTATAATGGGGAATTAATCTCATCGCGTTCATGGAGATGGTAATCCGTAAGTACGTACGGACACTACTCCATTTCATTTTTTATATTAAAAGGAATGAAAACCAAAGTATACATAGGTATATTATAATTACAGTATAATGTAATATTTTATATATATTATGTGATTTCATTAACATCATCCTTTATATGTTCCATGTATGGTTTGAAAGAGTCATATAACATTGAGGGGGCGATAGTTCGCACTTCCTAAAAGGAAATTATCCTATACATACAACATGAAAAGAATAAAGGTATGATATAAAAGATAATTACATAAGCTTATAGATAAAATAGATATCATAAATTTAATATATAATTTCATTTCTATAAAAATGGAGACCATAAGAGGTGGTAGAAGAAGATTGAATAATCACTGTTTCGTGAGGCAGTAGTTCGCAGTCTAGAGAAACATTATATTCTATACTCATTAAATTGAGGTCTGTGTATGTGTAGTTCAATTATTTCTCATAAAAACTACCTAGTATATTGAGGAAATCTGTGTTGTTATAAATGAATGGAATAAAGAGGGTTTAAGGGGTTGGAGAAGTCATATAAAATAAAAGAACTTAAGAGGAGATGTTACCTTTCTATCTGATAACTCTATATGGTTTTAACAGAAAGGATACCTTGATGTGCATTCTACCTAAGTTAAGGCTTCTTGGAGGAATATATGGATGTAGTGAGCTTAATTTTGTAGAGGGTGGATGACCCTAGGGGTTTGAGAGGTTTGAGAAATCGGTTAGAGGCAAGGGCTTTTTATAAGGGGGGGCTCATTAGGAATGTTTGAAAATACCTTTTTATTATATTATGATTTTCAGTTTCTGAAGGTCCACAACTAATTAACGTCTAAGATAAGATGACCCATGTTAAAAATAAATTCATAAAATAATAATTGGACTGGTTTTTAAATTTGTTTTAATTTTTATAATCACATTAATTTAAATCATTCATTAATGATGTAAACATTGCATCATTATTGTGTCATAAATAATTTTATTTATTTGATATATAAAAATTATAAAAAAAATATTACCATAATATAGGAAATCTTTTTATCTTTCAAATGAATATTTATATTCGAATAGATAACTTATATAACCCCCTGTAAATTTTTTTTTACTAATAGATATATGTTTATGTCATTTTGGTTTTTATTTTAAGTTAATTAATATAAAGTGTCATTTTCACTACCATGTGGCTCCATGGGGTCCCAAAATAGACCCAAATATGCCCATGGTCATACATGTATTATCAAATATAGTTAGGACATGTGTTAGAGTAATTAATCATTAATATAATATTATTTTTTACCTTTATTGACAGAATGTACATCTTTAACCATGGTAAATAAAATATTTACCGAAGTAATTATTCGTAATTTCTAAAAATAATTGTTACTTATTTACAAAATTTGGATCTCTTGATTCCAAATATGGAATCCATTTTTTAATTAAAAACATATAAGTGGTGGAAATTAAATTAAAATTAATTCCCATTGTCAAAAACATAAAGTGTGTTTCTAAGAAATAATAACTATCAAAAGATTGACAATTGTTTACGTCCAGTTTAAATGTGAAATTACATCCAATGACATAAATTATATGAAATGATTAAAATATAATCTAATGATACGTAAAAACCATTTAATATTATAATTTAACACTATAAACTATTTTTATTAAAAATTAAGTTTTTAATTAAAATTTAGTATTTTTTACTATTCGTCAAAAATTGAATGTTTTCAGAAGAGTACCAAAAATTCCCCATAAGATAATATTTATATTCCAAATCCAATATTACCATCCATTTTTAATAATAATATTTATAAAATTTTAAAAAGTTTATATTACTATTCATAATGACTAATTCGATTAGTTTTGTGGTGTTAGAACTCGAAGTTGCGCACAACGCAAGCTATGGTATAATTCAAAGAGAAGCATATCATGGATGCTTGGGGTGTTACATTCTTCCATCCATTAAAAAATTTCATCCTAAAAATTTATAAAATATTATTTCATAAAATTATTTGGGTAGTTCTTCATCATAAGTTCCTCGGTTTCCCATGTTGCCTCTTCCATCATAGGGTTTCTTCATAGAACATTCACAAGACGAGTCATCTAGTTTCTCAGCACTTGTTATCTGCTATCAAGAATTCTACTAGGTTCTTTGCAATAAGACAGGTCGGTTTTATGTTCTTTTTCTTCAAAGGGGAGTCCATGGGTTTGGTCAGGTATGTATTTTCTCAACATTGATATGTATAACACATCATGATCATTGGAGAGACATGGAGGCATTGCCCAATGATATGCTACAATTAAAATTCTATCTATAATTTCAAAAGGTCCTTTGTACGTGGAACTCAGTTTACCCTTCCTTCCAAACCAAATAACACTCTTCCATAGAGATACAATAAAAAACATGATCTCATAACTAAAATTCCAAATCATTCCTTCGGTTATCGACATAGTTCTTTTTCCTAATTTGAGCTTCTTTGATGTGGGTTTGGATAACCTTCTCTATTTCCATTGTTTCCTCAACAAGTTCCGGGCCTATGAGTATTCATTGACCAACTACATCCCAACAAGTTGGTGTGAAATATCTCTTTCCATATAATGCTTCATATGGTGACATCTGAATACATGAATGGAAACAATTGTTATAGGAATGTTCTACCAGAGGAAAATATTGATCCCATATACCTGGAAAGTCATGTGAGAAAGATCTCAACATGTCTTCTAATGTTTTAAATGTTTGTTCTGATTGCAGATAAGTTTGAGGGTGGTAGTAGTGTTCAAACAATGTTCAGTATCCAAGGCCTTCTGAACAAATTTCTAGAATGTTGATCTATAATGTGTATCACGATCAGAAACAATCGATGGGAGTACTCCATGATGTCTTAAAACTTCATTAACAAATAGTCTTTCAAGACGTTCAAGTGGTAAATCTTCACTTATAGCAATAAATTGAGCTTACATGGTAAGGCATTCAATAATGACCAATATTGAATCCTTCCTTATAAGAGTCTTTGGTAGCCTCCTAACAAAGTCCATCATAATATCATCCCATTCCCAATCATGTATGTGAATAGTTTCCCTGACTCCTTTAGGATTTTGTCTTCATGCTTTCACGTGTTGAAAATCCATACATATAGGAAAATAATCTACAATCTCTCTATTTATGTTGTCTCATCAAAAATGATCCTTCAAATCACTATATATCTTTGTTCTACCATTGTGTATAGATAAATTTGTGCTATGAGAATCATCAAACAATTTCCTTGTTAGATGAAGTATGTCAGGAACACAAAGCCTCTTCCCAAATTTCAAAACCCCATCTTCATATACGAAGTCAATTAACATCCCATCATTCAAAACATTAATTTTCTTTTGAAATTCCTCATCATTAGTTTTAAAGCTTTTTATCCTATCTAGTAATGATGGTTTAGAAACCATTTAAAAAAATATTGATGTTTATCCTTCTATGATTATTCCCATATCCATCTTTACTAGATACATGAACATAAGATCCCTTTCAACTCTCATCTTGTTCAAAAATCTAGGATCCATTCTAATCAAAGCATCTTCCACCATATTTTCCTTCCCTGGGTGGAAGTGTATCGTGAAATCACAATCCATGAGTAGTTTAATCCACCTATTTTTCCTCATGTTGTGAATTTTTTTGAGAAAATATACTTGAAACTCTTATGATCAATATATATCTGAAATTTTTCTACATAGTGATAGTGTCTCCATATCATCGTTGCTATGATTTAAACTGTTGACTAATTATCATTAGTGGGATAGTTTTTGTCATGAATTTTTAGCTATCATGAAGCATAGGCACTAACCCAATCATTCTGCATAAGGACACAACAATGTCCTTTCATTGAAGAATCACTATAAATAACAAACCCATCATTTATTGATAGTAGATTAAATATAATAGCATAGACTAATATTCACCTAGGTTCTTCAAAATATTTTTCACAATCCTTGGTCCATGAAAATTTAACCTCTTCGCATGTGAGCTTGTTTAATGTGTTATCCAATCAAGAAACATTTTGGACGAAACAATGATAATAACCTGCAATACTAATAAAACAGTGTATCTCAGTTATACTTGTCGGTGCTGGACATTCATGGATTCCCTTGGTCATTGAAGGATCAATAGAGATTCTATCCTAAGAGACAATATGGCCAAGAAACGAAATCTCTTAAAGCCTGAATTCACACATGCTGATCATACCATATAATTCAGTCCTTCTATGAGTCTTTAGAATAGTGCAGAAAAGATTTTCATGATCTAAATAGCTTTTGGAGTATACCAAGATATCATCAATAAATAACACTACAATATCATCAATATATTCCTTAAAAACACTATTCATTAGATCCACGAAGACAATGGGTGCATTAGTCGGTCCAAAAGGCATTATTGTGAACTCTTAATGCTCGTAACTGGTCCGAAATGCTATCATTGGAATGTCTTTATTCTTCACACACAAATGATTATATCTAGATCAAAGGTCAATCATTGAAAAAATTGGAGCTCCATGAAGTTGATCCAATAAATCTTAAATGCAGGGTAGGGGATACTTGTTCATTATCGTTATGGCATTGATCTCACTGTAGTCAACGCACAACCTCATAGATTTATCTTTCTACTTAACAAAAAGAACAGTGGATCCCCATAAAGAAAAACTAGGGAGAATATATATTTTATTACTTAACTCCTCTAGTTTTTTCTTTTTCTCCTTTGATTCCACAGTGGCTATTCTATAAGGGGTCTTCGATATGGGCCTTTAACGAAGAATTAAATCAACAAAAATCTCAATATCTAATTTTAGAGGATGTCTATGTAAATACTCTCTAAATAAATAAACATATTCGTGTACAAAAGGTAAGTCCTCTATGTGAAAATTAATTTCCTCAGTTATAGTTATTTCACTCTCTTCCTACCCAATAATAGAATTTAGTTGAGCTATAGGGGTTGTTCAAGATAACAATCAGATGGTGATGTTTCTTCTCTAAATATATGGTATTCCTTATCATCATAAAAAATTGTAACCTCATTCTTCTTAAAATAAATTTTTTCATCATGCTTTGAATGAAAATACATACCAATGATTATATCATATTCATTCATGGGTATGACGATGTGATCAGTCGGTAAAGAACATTTATATTCTCTAATGGGGACTGATTCACAAAACATTGTTGCAATGATACTTCCATTAGAAGGTTTAACTGATAACTCCTTTCTTAAATAAAATTAGAAACATCTATTTTTATTTGGAAACTGGGAAGATGTGAAACAATGAGATGATTCAAAATAAAATAAAGAATTGGGTAAAGATGAGGAAACCATTAAATTACCTTCCACCACATCTTTTGGAGCTCCAAACTCAACAGAAGATATCTCATAAGCTTGTACATTCTCCATTGAACTTTTATAAGGTATGTTTCCTTGGATCTTAGGACATTTAATTTCATAATTCCCCATTTCTATACACTTGTAGCATTCAACATTGACAACCTCTTTATTTCATTTGTAATGACGAGCTTGTTGTCTTTTTTCACGACACTTGTAACAGACTCTCATTCCCATTAGGAAATTACAAGGGTGTTTCTTCCCACATTTACTGTAGGATTGATATTCAAGTTTTCACTTATTCCCCATATTTCTATATCCAGAGTGTTCAATAGATATCTTCTTCTCTTTCTTATCTTTAATGTTGTAAGACATAGACACTTCCTTTTTTGTTTTGATAGCACCTGAGACAATATCTTTGTAAGATGAGTAGGATTTTGAGACTAATGATCGACATAAAAATGGATTAAACCCATCAAATAATCTATTTATCAAACTCATTGGGATATTTATATAATCTACAATACGCCTTCATAACCTTGTAATGTTATCCTCATACTTTGTGGCATTCTCATCCTCCTTTTTCCTTAGACTCAAAAATTGTCTTTCCATTTCCGCTCGATGGTGACGAGGAAAATATTTTTCAATGAAAATCCATTTAAACTCCCTTTAATCCATATTCGATACTTCTTCATCCTCCTTTAAGTTTTTAATTAATTACCACCATTGATCTGCATCTCCCATGAGGTGATAAGCTGTCTTGATAACTTTTTATCTTTTGCTACTTCACAAGGCATAAAATATTTTCTCTACGAAACTTATTCATTTCATAGTTACAAATAGATTTGTAGTTCCATTGAATGATGGTGGTTGTTTCCATATAAATCGTTCTAACATTGATCCTCTGTGTTGTGGATCAGGGTCCTAGATACGGGTAAGGTTATTATTCATAATCAGAGTGAGTTGTCCTAGTATGGTGATAGGCTTATCAGCACTAGTTTCATCACCTGCTTCACTATGATTATCTTGATATTGAGGTAAATACCTAAATGGATTACGTTCATTGATACAGATCTCATTCAATCCACTAGGCGCCATTTCTAAATAATAGATAACACTACATTAGTTTATGAATCACAATACATAAATCCAAACTTGTAAAACACTTAACATTATTTGAACAGTATAAGGATATAATCCATAATCGTAAAAATATTTTCTTGGAAGAGGTATATACTCATAAATCATACATAATGGTTTATAAATTAAATTTTAATTATCCTAAGAATATCCCCCAGGAGTGTCGTAACCAAGAGTGCAGCGAGGCCCATTGTCATGTACTAGGATACCAAAGGTCAAGCCCAAAAATCCCTGTCGGAGTTTCCACTCCTACTTAGATCTCGTCCAGAGCCTCCTCTACCTACTCGTATCCTAACAGGGATTTATTTCTTGAAATATAAAAAAATTCAATACATTACCAAAATTTAAGGATTTATATGTATTCTAATCCTCAATGTCTATCTTAGGTTAATGTGCTCTGATCCGAGTTTATCTAAATCTTGTTTCCATGTTTTGTACTAACCTTCTTCTGATAGAAACTGTAACACCCCAACCCTAGTTACGCATAGTTGATTCATTTTTAAATAACATTGGCATGATTACATGGGATAAAATCCCAAATGATAGATCAGGTTAGTAGCCTTGGATGTACTAGATACATTCATAAGTTTTGCATTACATTATAATATGAAAAACAACAAAAACATTGTCTACATTGACCACATTCATATCACTTAGACTATCCCTGTAGGTAATTTATAATATACTTCTTCGCATTATGGGGAAAATATAACATAGAAATGGGTGAGCTCAGATGCTTAGTAAATATAACAATATAGCAGAAGATTTCAAAAATATGAATAAACATTTAAGACAATGTATACGACTAAAACATAAGCCCTTTAATCTTATACTTTAGCATAATATGGAAAATACAAATCAAATAATTCCTTTTACTTATTCCCATGGATATTATACTATTTGTATAATCACATGCAACATCAATAGATTATTTCCTAATGATGGAATGGAAAATTCCAGACATCATAACAACATATTCATATCCTTGTTCCTAGACTACAAATAAGATTTTGACAAGGCCTTGTTCCAAGACACTAGTTTTTCTCAGGGTACTAACTGATGCATCGAGGAGCTATAGCAGTCTCCACTTATCACATACTAAGTCCAATGCATTCATCAACAAAAAGGTTTAAAAATAACATAATCATTCATATTAAAACTTGCATATGAAATGTTAACACTTTAACCATAAACCATGAATGGTAAAAAAATAGAACATCCACAATAAAACATTTCTCAAGAATTTCAATACAATATAGAATATTTGTATCATAATTAATCAACTTCAAACATAAATAAAATCAATTAAAGGATGCTGACATAGAAAAAATCAAAATTATATGGGAGGAATATCACATCCTATTTTGAAATCATTTTAAAGTCATGTAATTATAAAAGAAAACATTTAATTTGAAAATATAATTATAAGATTGTAATGGAAGCTTAAAATGTGTTATAACGATAGAGAATAACTACACCCATCATATAAGTTAAAAAATATTCTTACATTAATCTGTCAAAAAGTTTATAAATTACCTTGTTTGGAAAACGATGGAAAGATTCCTTTCCAACCATTTTATAAAAAGTCAAAAAAGGGTAAAAATTACCTTAACCCATAGTCTAGTAAATAGAATTAATGTTTTGAAATTCCTTTTTATGAAACATAGATGTTGATGATAAAGAGGTCACAGTATATACTTATGTAAAAACAACATTAGATAATAAAAAGATTGTGAAATTAACCCTTACCTTGTACTTTTCCTTGCTCGAGGGTACGTTAACCTCCTGTATCATTTTTAGATAATTTTTATTAAATTATACAATAATTAAATAAAAAAATAATATATCATACATGTTCATCTTTTATTACATTGTTAATAATAATTTAGTAGTATCATTGTTTCGGGTGTTAACTGATTCATTTTCCTTTATATGTTTGGTTACTTAAGTCATGTTTGTTATAGATAATATGTATTTGATTCATATCCAATATGATAATACATTATTAAATATTATTTTGAATAATGAATTTTAAACTATTCTTGAATGGTTATGATGGGGAATGAATCTCATCACATTTTTGGAGACGGTAATCCGTACGTACGAACGAACTCTACTTCCATTTAAATTTTTTTATTTTAAAAGGAATGAAAACAAAATTATACATAAGTATGTTTTTATTATAGTATAGTATAATATTATATATATATATATATATATATATATATGTTACATGAGTTCATTAAAAATATCATTTATACATTCCATGTATGGTATGAATGAGTCATATCACTTAGAGGGGGCGGTTGTCCACACTTCCTCAAATGAAATTATCATATACATACAACATGAAAAGAATAATGGTATGCTATAAAAGAGAATTACATAAGCTTATAGATAAAATAAATGTCTTAAATGACATATATAATTACAGTTCCATCATAATGGCCATTATAAGAGGTGGTAGTAGAGGATTGAACAGTCATTGTTTCGTGAGGAAGTAGTTCGATGTCAATAGAAACATTATGTTTTATACCCATTAGATAGAGGTGTGAGTAAATGTAGTTCAAATACATATCCTAACAACAACAATGTGTATTGAGGATAATGTTTTTGTTATAAAAGAAAATAATAAATATAATTTAGGGGGTTGGAGAAGGAAAATAAAATAAAAGAACAAAAGGGGAGATGCAACATTTAAATCGGGTAAATCCTATTGGATTAAACGAAAAGGCTTCCTTGAAGTTCCTTCAACCTATTTTAAGTCTTCTAGGATGAAGATAGGGATGTAGAGAGCGTAATTTGGTAAATGATGGACGAGCCAAGGGGCTTGAGAGGTGTGATAAATGGGTTAGAGGTGAGTGCTTTTTGTAAGGCGGAGGAGGGGCTCTTAGGAATGTCTGAAAATATTTTTTTATATAATGATACTTGGTTTCAAAAGTCAAAAACTCATTAAAGTCAATAAAAAGATGACCCAAGTAAAAAATAAAATCATCCAATAAGAATTGGATAGGTTTTGGATATTGATTTAATTTTTATAACCTCGTTTATTTAAATTATTCATTAATGGGGTAAACACTACATCATTATTGTGTCTTAAATAATTCTATTTATTTGATGTATAAAATTATAAAAAAAATACAATGATGTTGGAAATATTTTTAGAATTAAAATAAATTTTTATAGTCAAAGAGATAACATATATAACACCAGTTAAAAATTGTTTTACTAAAATATATATTGTTATTTCATTTTTATCAATACTTTAAATTATTTAATATAAAATGTCATTATCACTCCCGTGTGGCTCCATGGGTTCCCCAAATTTTCCCAAGGATGACCATGGTTGGGTGTGTATTAGTAAATAAGGTTAGGACATGTTTTAGGGTAATCTAATATTATTATATGTTTATTTTTTACCTTTAATTAACAGATTTACCCCATTAACCATGGTAAATAAAATATTTTCTATAGTAATTATTCATAATGTCTAAAAATGGATGTTACATGTTTACACAATTTTTACCCCCTGATTGAAAATATGGAACCCATTTTTTCAAATTCAAAACACAAAATTGGCATAATGAATTCAAAATTAATTCCCATTGTCAATCTAAAAAGTGTGTTTTTAAGAAATAATAATTTTGAAAAGATTGACACTTGTTTCTGTCCAATTAAAATGTAAAATTATATCCATTGACATTAATTATATTAAATAATAAAAATATAATCTAATGATACTTAAAAACTATTAAAATGTATAATTTAACACTCGAAATTATTTCTATTTGAAAAGTTGTTTTTAATTAAAATTTATTATTTTTTGCTATTCAACAAAAATTTCAAGTTTTCATAACAATACCCAAAATTTACCCTTTGGTAAATTTGATATTACAAAAAAAAAATTGAAGACCATTTTGAAAAAAAGAAATTATAAAATTATAAAAACTAGGTATTACTTTTATAACAACTAGTTTTATCAGCCCTGGTGTGTAAGAACTCAAAGTTGCGTACAATGAAATCAATTGTATTATTCAATGAGAAGTGTACCGTGAAAGCTTGGGGTGTTACACAATCCATATGAAAATATTATTCTTTGTTTACATAACAAAAACAGTAAACAAATTATAATAGGTTGTTGTTATGAGATTAATTCTTACAACACCTACACACACCTCCATCTAATGGACATTGAACATATTATTTCTGTAGACTGCGAACTACTGCCTCATGAAATGATTATTGTTCAATAATCTCCTAACACCTCTTATAGTATCCACTATGTTGGAAATATAATTATATATGATATTAATGATATTTATTTTATCTATATTTTTCTTTTATTCTCTTTCTGAACATACCTTTATGCTTTTTATGTTGTATAAATTTGATAATTACATTTTAGGAAGTGGGGACTACCAACCACTCGAAGTGATATAAACCGATCATTCTATACATGAAATGTATAATGGATAGAATTATTGAAATTATGTAACATATATAACATTTATGTTATACTATAATTGTAATATATCTACGTATAATTATTAATCATTCCTTTAAATAAGAAATAAAATTGAAAGTAGCATTCATGTGTACGTATGGACTACCATCTCCATGAACGGTGCATTTAATTTATTATATAGAAATGTAATAGACTACTATAAAATACATATATACTGGTTATATATATGATATATATGATATAAAAATCATGAATATCATTTTGTAGATAATGGAATTTGACCACATCGATAATTTGTATTTATAACAAGTTCATTATTGACTCAAGTACCAAATATCGACGAAACAACTGATATTAACATAAATGATTATGTAATGTTTACAATGTGGTAAAAAGTGATATAAACAAAAAAAATAAACATTAATGAATTTCTTATGAAATTAGAAATTAATTTATGTTTATTATTCTGGAAGAACAAGGAGCACACAAGTCAAGTCAAACATGAGGTAATCGGACATCTTAAACCAATTTTTCATTCTTGGGTTAAACTTCTACATATTAATTATGTCATTATATGAATATGTGTGAATTACCTATGATTATTTTACACTTAATATCCACTAATATTGGGTTTAATTATGTTTTCACACATAGTTATGTCATTGATTTATCATTAATGTAATGATGTGTTCTTTGTATGGTTACCTTTTACCTTCCTCTTTTAGTCAAAGACTACTTCTATGTCTCCAAATTTTTATGTTTGGATATGTTTTTCTATATAATTATTGCTTTAAATTTTATTTCCATGTGATGAGAGACCATTTTCTATCTCATAAATTCATTTTTTTTATTTTTTTAAGTGACACTGTTGGGCTGTCGAATATTTTGGGAATTTCTAAACTCAATTTCCTCTCATTGTGTCTTATACATACTTTACAAATTATATTATGTCAAAGAATATGTGTGGAATCACTTTTTATTTATTTTTTTTTAATTTCCACTAACATTTGTGGGGATATACTTTTTTAATCACATAATCACCCCATTGGTAAATTCTTAAGTCATGTCTACAATCATTGTAGGGGATTTGGTCTCATTTTACCTTCCAATGATGCTTATTTGTTGGTATACACCCATTAAAATTTATATGTTTTACACACTACCCTTTGAAATATTATATCATGAATCTTCTTATTTTCATGATATTATTTTCTTTATTTAATGTTGTTGTGAAATTATTTTATTAATGCATTTTCTCAAGTGGTACAGAACTGTTTAACTAAAAAATTGTATTAAATGTTTTAAAGATTTATTCTTATAATTATTTCTCAATAATTTCCTTGTTTTTAAAATGGTTTTTAGTATTTATTTATATGTATATTAATTTTTTTAAATTTTAATTCATTTTAAAGATTAATGTTATATGGGACACATTGATTCAAAAATCTCTTTATTAAATGTATTAAATGGTTTGGAAAATGGTTTTGACAAATCATTTATTATTTCAATATCTTGAAATGATATATTAATATTGAAATGTGGAAATGTTATCATTCTTTTATATTTCTGTTATGTTTTATGATTTTTTATGGTTCTTGGGAAATGATTACATAAACGGGTGGTTCCCTGATAAAACCTAGGGTGGGTGAGCCTGAGATACATCACCATTGCATTGGGTAATGTGACAGAGGTAAACGTTAATGTTTCTCTTAATAGAATTAGGGAATATACTATGACGGGTATTCCAAATGTAATTCCATATATATGTGTGAATGAAAAAATTTAATTATGTTATATATTCCATATGTTAGCTTTATGATTTATGATTTCTGTGCATTATTCATAAATCTTATAATTTCTTGAGGAATGTTATGATTGAAAAGTATAGTTTCATTGATTTGTATTTATTGATGGGATAATGTTTTCTTTCCTTATTTTATAACACTTACTAATATTTTTATAATAATCTAATGTTTTTGAAAGTTTTTTCACATGACTTAATGTGGAATTGGGTCAAGGACAAGATTATGGAAATTCATGTTGTATAAAACCTGGACCTAGACAAGTCTTTTTTTTCAAGAGTTTTTTATATAGGAAAAATGGATATTTAGTAGAAGTGTCTAATTCGTAATTTTTTGAGGTAATGTAACAGTTATGGAAAAATTCCCTAAAAAACTAATCATTAAAAGATCCTTAATGTGAATTCTTTACTTAACCCATGATTATGTAATGTTTAGGGGTGGGTCCTTATAATGTGGCCCTCGATTTTCTTATGCAAGGAATGAAATTAATACGTATAATTCATTTGGGAAATCCATAACAATTATGGGTGCCCTTAATTTTCATTTTTTATCTTATTTATGGTGTTTTTGTTTAGTGGTATTTGCTGAGAGACCCTAAATTTTTTTTTTACTAATGGAATACAATTTAATATTATCAATATGAAGGATATAGAATACGTTTTATATAATCTTCTATCCTTGTGTCACTGAAATTTCTATTGACATTACTACCTACAAAAAAAACTATGTTCTTATAGGAACACCACATCATATTCATTTCATTTCAAAATATAGATCATCAATCCCAAAATGAAAATAATGGTCGGGTTCATTGTTTTTAGTTGGACTATATTCATTAAAACACATTGATAAAAATATATAAAACATGATACTAATCTAAGGGAATTTTTTTATAGATAAATAAAATCATCATCAACAATGTAAACATTTATATTAACCATTTATAAAGGAATTATAAAAGTATGAAACTCCAAAAATCCATAATTTAATAAATATAGTGAATAAAAATCTATGTGTTAATTATATACCATTTTGAATGAAAAAATGAATGAATTTGATCTAGGTGTAGATTTAGTTTCTTATAATAATTTTATGATGATTCACTTAGTGTGTAAAATTAATTAAATGAAAAAATTACCTAATTATTTTACTTATATATTCAATGAAATTGAATATTCCAATGTCTAGTTAAAGAATTATTTCACCTATCATCTTTGGAAATGTTATAAAAAGATGAATATTTTTAAGGAAATATTACCCTATATACTCAATTGCTAATAATAAATTAACTATACATTTTATTTCTAGGTTCTTCTAGTATATAGATATTACTATATTGAAAAATTTCAAATCACAAGTAGATATGCTAGATGGGGAGTCCAAAATGTTTCATCTAATGAATAAAACCACATTAAATACAATATATTATATGAAATTATTAATTTTTTCTAATTATTAATATTAAAAGAAAATATGTTATAATTCGTACACAAAAGTGTTTTTGAATCTTTGTATAAAATTTCAAATGGAATTTAGTCCTTCAAAATATAGTGGGTGTCTATTTGAAACTAGAAATGTTTGATGTTAATCAAATATTATATATTACTAATTTTAATGTGATTCCATTGAATAACCCTAATTTTTTTAGATATTTCTGGAATGTAAAATTTTAATGGTTACATTTAGTTACCATGTTAATGTGTTTTTTCCATTTTGCAAAAAATTATACTAGTTAAAGTGAATGTCATATTATCGTAAATGATGATTATGATATAGTGGTATATAATATAATAAATTATAATATCAACTCAATGAAAATGTGTGACAATTGGGTCCTGGTGACAGCACATCCACCCTGCCTTAACATGATTATCGGGTCCTGGCCCACCAAGTACCGCCAGTTGCCCCGCAGATACGTGGTCCCCACCCTGGGTAACACCCATGTGCAAAAATAGGTCATCTGACTAATAACAACCCCCACAGGACAACACATGTCATTTACAGTGTGCTTTGACCTCACTCAGAAAGACCCTGGGAAACATCCCATAAGGTCACCCATCATGATCACTACTCCAGGACAAGAACACTTAACTGTGAAGTTCTAATCAAGTAGACTCTTGAAACAAAGGTGCACCTTGTTGACATGAGTCATATAATTTAGTCATTTAACCCTTTATCATCTACGGGAGTTACAATCACCTCCCCTTTAGAGCACAACGTCCTCATTGTAGGCTATACATCACAACCCAGGCAGTGCACCACACATAAGGCTGGGTACCACCTCTGATACCAAATGTGACAACTAGGTCTTGGCGATAGCACAACCACCACGCCATAACATAGTCATCGGGTCATGCCCCACCATGTACCACCAGGTGCCCCGTAGACACGTGGGCCCCACCCGGGGGCCCACCCATCCTGATCACTACTCCAGGCTAAGCACGCTTAACAATGGAGTTATAATCATGTACGCTCCGGAAAAAAGGTGAACCTTGTTGACATGAGTCCTATCATTTAGTCATTTGACAAATTATCATCTGCGGGTGTTACAATCACCTCCCCTTTAGAGCACAACATCCCAACTGTGGGCTCTACATCTCAACCTAGGCAGTGCACCGCACTTAATGCTTGGTACCACCTCTCATACAAAATGTGACAACTAGGTCCTAGTGACAGCACAACCACCCCGCCATAACATGGTGGTCGGGTCCTCACCCACCAAGTACCATCAGTTTCCCCGTAGACACGTGGTCCCCTCCATGGGGCACACCCATCTTGATCACTACTCCAGGCCAAGCATGCTTAACTGTGCAGTTTTAATCAAGTAGTCTCCTAAAAAAAATGGTGCACCTTTTTGACAGTAGTCATATCATTTAGTCATTTAACCCTTTATCATCTGTGGGTGTTACAATAACCTCCTCTTTAGAGCACACCGTCTTCACTATGGGATCACTACTCCAGGAGAACACATGTCATTTATAGTGTTCTTTGACCTCACTCAAAAACACTCTAGGAAACATCCCAGAAGGTCACCCATCATGATCACTACTCTAGGACAAGAACGCTTAACTATGGAGTTCTAATCAAGTAGACTCTTGAAAAAAAGGTGCACCTTGTTGACATGAGTCATATAATTTAGTCATTTAACACGTTATCATCAACGGGTGTTACAATCACCTCCCCTTTAGAGAACAACGTCCTCATTGTAGGCTATACATCACAACCCAGACAGTGCACCAGACATAAGGCTGGGTACCAACTCTGATACCCAATGTAAAAACTAGGTCCTGGTGATAGCACAACCACCACGCCATAACATGGTCGTCGGGTCTTACCCCACCATGTACCACAAGGTGCCCCGCAGACACGTGGGCCCCACCATGGGGCCCACCCATACTGATCACTACTCCAGGCCAAGCACGCTTAACGGTGGAGTTATATTCATGTACGCTCCGGAAAAAAGGTGCACCTTGTTGACATGAGTCCTATCATTTAGTCATTTAACCGATTATCATTTGCAGGTGTTACAATCACCTCCCCTTTAGAGCACAACATCCCAATTGTGGGCTCTACATCTCACCCTAAGCAGTGCACCACACTTAATGCTTGGTACCACCTCTCATTCAAAATGTGACAACTAGGTCCTAGTGACAGCCCAACCACCCCGCCATAACATGGTGGTCGGGTCCTCTCCCACCAAGTACCATCAGTTTCCCCGTAGACACGTGGTCCCCACCATGGGGCCCACCCATCTTGATCACTACTCCAGGACAAGCATGCTTAACTGTGTAGTTTTAATCAAGTTGGCTCCTGAAAAAACGGTGCACCTTTTTGACATTAGTCATATCATTTGGTCATTTATCCCTTTATCATCTATGGGTGTCACAATCACCTCCTATTTAGAGCACAACTTCTTCACTGTGGGATCTATATCTCAACCCAAGTAGTGCACCGCACTTAAGGCTGGGTACCACCTCTGATACCAAATGTCACAACTAGGTCCTGGGGACAACACAACCACCCCACCATAACATGGTCATCAGGTCTTGGCCCACCATGTACCACCAGTTTCCCCGCAGACTTGTGGTCTCCACCCTGGGGTCCACCCACGTGCCCGAACAGGTCATATGACTAAAGACAATCCCCACATGACAAAATGTGTCCTTTCCAGTGTGTTTTGTCCTCACTCACACACACCTGGGGAAACATCCCAGAAGGTCACCCATCCTGATCACTACTCCAAGCCAAACACGCTTCACTGTGGAGTTTAAATCAGGTAGGCTCTCGAAAAGGAAGGTGTGACTTGTTGACATGAGTTATATCATTTAGTCATTTAACCCTTTATCATTTGGGGGTGTTACAAAATGTATCAAACGAATTGGGTTTCATGGATGATGTTTTTAATCACATAAAGTGGTCTTGGCAGACAATAAAGTTAACATTGCAAAATTTAATGTTCTGAATTTAAGAAGGCTATATTACATTAGTGTGTTTACTATTATGAATATGGTTACATACTCTCAAATTTTTAAAAATAGATTATATCAATATTATTTATTTTTAAATGATTAAGTGGGAGATTTTTATTTTGTGTCAAAATATAAATATGGCATGGACTATATATTTATGTAATTAGTTTATAAAACATAGAATATGAAGTAAATATTCAGCAATACTAGTCGAATATAATATATGATATGAAAATAATAATATCCCTGTTATTTTAGTTAAAAATTCCTAAAGATATTAAGAATATAAAATATATCTGGGTTTTTGTAATAAAGGAAATATTATATTATCATTCATTCACATGAGATACAATTTTACTTATATAATGATAATATAATTATTCCATCAATGTATGACCTTGAGTTGGCCCAAATCAATGATAATCATAGAGTATTATGGGCTGTAATGATATATTAAAATTAATATGAATATAATATTATACACATAATAAAGGGTCACATATGAGATCTGAATAATATATTTATGGGTGAATTTGAAGAGGCTTATTAATTTTATTAACCTGCTAATGTATATATCATAGAATAATATACTATCATTGATTTACCTAGGGGTATATTTTTATAATAAATCCATTCAACCACATATTGGTAAAATAAATATCAAGATAAACATTAAACTAAAATTAATTTCTTACATGATTCAAATAAAATTTAATTGATTAGGGCGTGGTTGGGTATGTTATAGATCATGTCATCAATAATAGTACAACCAATTTTTTTAACTTGTATGAAAAGTTAATAAATCAAGACCACAACAAAATTAGATTGAAAAATTTCATGGGCATGATTATTGGATAGATATATGATGTCATATATACCAAGATGTGGGACATTTAATTTTATCATTCACTATATGAATGACATGTTATGCATTTATCAACCTAGTCAGCCTTCATTAGATAATGATAAAAAATTAAGTTCGCCATTACAGTATAAGAATTATTTCGTGTATTGTATTATCATGTGGACATTATAAAAATGATTGTATACATATACATGTGATTTATATGATTCATATTTTTCTAGATATGTTTATATATATATATGAGTATGTTTTATGGATATCAAACAAGGCACCTTGGTACCTTGAGTGGAAATTATGATTTGCTAGAGGGTTTTGTTTTCTTACATATATTGAATTTTGATTTCATATATGTTTTCAATGATGATATGACCCATAATATTAACATTAGAACCCTATAAAAGGATAATTATTTAGAAAAATAGTTTTCCAGAAAGAGGATACATAGATATAACAGTATTAGAAAATATTTTTTTTGTACTCACAAAACATTGAGATGTTTCTCATGAAGTCCTTTGGGATTTTTTTATGGGAGACATTATTATCTTTATTCTTAAAATACATTCATGGATATAGATTATATACATATGATTTTTTTTAATGTACCAACCAATGTTAACCTTGAACGTAGCACGTGACATAATCGGTCACATACTCGAACGTCGTTCTTGGTCCCCACAAGCAGGCATTAATCACCTAGTAATATTAAAACAAACTAGAGGGAATGATTTCACCCATCCTGAGTAAAAACATGACATATTTATACATAATTAAATAAGAAACAATATAAATCCTATAAATATATTCTATAACTATATGAATGATAGTACAAAAAAGATAATGAAAAAGCATAAAAACTCTAAGAGATAATTTAAAATGAAAATGACCAAAACCAAATAACCACTTCATATTATGGTATAGATAAACTCCCACCATCTCACCACCATTTACCCAACTCAACTAACATGAAACCTTATTTCCACACTATGGTGTTGTGACTTTCCATGTATATGAAGACATACATAGGTCTGCACACCACTGAAGAGGTACTTATGGTGTGAGTTAACATCATAATATGATCCTTCCCATGTTTCCAAAAAAAGAATATATATATATATATATATTATTTTATTCCCATTTAAAAAAAACATTTTTTGATTAATTGAAATTTATTTTTAAATATACCATGGTAAGGATTTCCGCTTTATCAAATTTTCTAAAGAAATGCTGTTATATCAATTTCAAGAATATTTTACATTTTAGTCCCTTACATGTATAGTCATACATACCATTGATAAAATTGAAATCCAATGAATAAAAATAGAATCACAAGTATTAGCAGTACGTACCACTATAAGTCAAACTAGCAGATGAATCATACCACAATTAATCATGTGCACAATCTAGATCCTAAAACACGGGCCTAGGAAGTAGAGGAATACCACAAGAATAAACCCCCAATGCAATGTGTCAATTAGTCCCCTAAAAATGGGCCTATGAAACAGAAAAAATCCCCCTGATAAAACCTCCAAATTATTATAAATCATGGAAGATGTATTAATATAATCCTTCCACCTAAGTACGCATGGTAAAGAATGTGCTCGATTTTATTTAAATTATTTAAAAATACCTGGTTACTTTCTATTTATCAATAGACATAGAAAAATACATTTACTTTTAAAAACACTTTTCAACACACAAAAAGGAGTCCTGGAAATTCAATTTATAAATAAATTTGTAACGATGTAACAATAATTTTCCTTAACATATAATATAGACCAAACCACCTAACATGAATCTCTGGATGTCCATGCCCACAAATGGACCCACTAACAATAAAAACCTAACAATGTCAAAAAAGGCCCTATAATCTAATCGAAATCAAAAGAATAGTCCAATATAGAAAAATGGGGGTTAGAAGAAAAGAGGAAACCCACATAACTAAAGAATAAAATCCTGTCATACCACAATGAACATAGGGGAAACTTCAGAATAGAGATTGTACAATAGGTCTAGAAGAAGACATGAAGAGACACAACTTTAAAACCAACAAATATGATAATGCATCCCATGTAAGAAGCATAATGATGAATCATGCATTAGGATGCACCACAACTGAAAGAGAGACTGAATGCTGAATAAATTGATCCAAGAAGAATGGTGTCTCCAAAAATCACTCGATTATATCCCTTGGTCAAGATAAAATAAGATATAATGTCAAAAATGGGAACTCAAACCCATTAAATGCCAAAAAATTGATTTTTGGGGAATTACACAACGTTTAACTCCTTTAAATGTCATGATATTTACTATGTCTAGGTATGATGAAAACATTATCACCGTGTATTGAATATATGATATTTAATTAACTCCCAATGGGTAAATATTCATCATATCGTCTAACCTTTCACAGCATGAATCCCTTTCACATATTATGCCCAGTGGTCCATACAAGTCATGTAACCAAGATACATGGTGTGAAATTCATTGTTATCCTATGGAAATCACCAGTTAAATCTCAGAGTCAAAAAATATCATACATCATCATTATAGGTGTCCTCTCAATTCATTATCGGTCTTATATAGACAAGAAAAATGAATCAGGATGTGGTTAATGATATACCTGACAGTTTAGTAACATGATGTTACAAAATCCATAAAATATTGAATTAAAATCCCTATGAATTCATGTGGAAGATGTAATACTTTGAAAAGATATAAGTCCATTATTGCCTCATCAATAACCCATGTTCTCATGTCTCATGATGATCTGATCTGTCTTTCCATATAAATCTTACCAACAATATTGAACTGAAAATTCTAAATGATAAGAAACATGTCTGATCTATTCAGTGACCTAAATGGTCCAACATTTCTCAGAGATAACATTTATTATCTTTTATGTTGGGGACAACCCAATTGAGGAGAATCTCTCATGAAAACCATTTCACTAATAATAAATAACAAAGGATGATGCTTATGATCCACATATGACTTATATTGAATCTAGGAAGTAATAAAATGTTTATGAATGTCCTAAATCATTCCTGATTTCTTTTAAACCAATCATGGGCTGACTAATGATACTTCGCCCACCTCAACCCATCAAAGAGGTGATCTTCTTGGGATACCATAAAATTCCTCAAAAGAATCAAATCTAGATGAAACTGATAATTATTTTTTAAAAAAACTCATCCAGTCCAAGATATATATCCCATGATCCCCCGAAATCCATGACATAGACATGAAGAATGTCTTCCAGGATCCAAATTACTTGTTCTTTCTAATCGTCTTTATATGGATGGTAATATTTTCTCTACATGTCCTCTGATCCCATTAAAACATGGAGGCTCATCCAGAAACTCAAGGTAAACCTAGGATACACATCTGATAAATGGAATAAGGAATGCCACATAACCTCACAATCTCTTTTACATACAACTTACACATATTTTCAATATATTGGTATCCTTGATGAAAAATAAATGAGCATACAATGTCAAGCGATCCATAACTACCCCGATAAAATTCCCCCTTTGGGTGTCCATTGTAATTGAAAATCAAAATTCATGGATACCTATTCCCAATTCCAG
The DNA here is from genome assembly GCA_963277665.1 of Viscum album. NCBI lineage: Eukaryota > Viridiplantae > Streptophyta > Magnoliopsida > Santalales > Viscaceae > Viscum > Viscum album. Next base: position 1,643,415,581 of record OY728141.1, on the reverse strand, counting down.
ACTGGCACATAGAGTGTCTGATAAAAACAAGATAGTTTCAAGGGATCTACCATTATCTATTGAAAGCTGTTAAAGTGGGACAAATAATCTGCAATGTCACGCTTCATACTAGGCCACCATAACCATTGTTTCTTGTCATAATACATCTAAATAATTCCTAGATGAATGGGCCTAGATGGGATGTGACAATTAAACATGGAAATACTCCTCATAGTTGCTGGTAGAGTAACCCACTTACCAAAGAAGAGAATCCAATCTACAGAAAGAGAATAAGAAAAAAATCTCTCTGCTATAAAATATTTCTCTAATTTTAGTAAAATCATCATCTTTACATTTAATCTACAAAGTAGACTATATGGGAGATGATTATACTTGGAAACTGGTCAAAAATTACCAAAACATCTTAATAAGCATCTAGTTGAGACTAAGAAAACCCCCCATATAGTTCCATTCATCCTTAGATTCTAAAAAAACATTTGATTATACCTTCCTTCTAAGAGCATTTGCAATGACATTTCCCTTCCTTGTGGTATATGTGACAAAGATGTTAAATGTCTAAAGGTATTCTAAGAATCATATCTATCTATGATTTAAGTATTTCTGTCAAAATATAGAACTCGAACACTTATGATCCTAGAAGATGGTAAACCATTCCCAAAAAATACATTGACACCAACATTTATGAACATGAATAATCATATAAATTTATATATTTTTTGTGGAGTTATTCTTCTCAAGTGTTTGAAGATTAAGAGACCCATAGGCTACTATATTGTTATTATATGTAAGAACACATCCCCAACCAGAACCAGAATCATCACAAGAATACAATGAACCCCTTACCGGCTCAGGTAATAAGAGAATAAGAGTCGATGTAAGAAGTTTTTTTAGTTCATTAAAATTATTCTTCCACTTCATATCCCATACGAATTTCACTAATTTTTTAGTATGAGTAGTCAATGGTGAGGCCAACATAGATAAATCATTAAAAATCTAATGGTAGTATCCAATAAGAACAAGGATTCTTTGTATCCGAAAGATATTTTGTGGTTACTTCCAGGACTAGTAATACTTCACCTTCTCTAGATCAACTACATAGATATTTTTATAAATATTTTGCCTTTGAAAGTCAGTTATTCAATATACACACTAAATTTTGAAATATTTCCATACAAATAGTGTATTCTAAGAATTTTTAGAACCAAAAACATATGGTACTCGTTCTCACATTCTGATTTCTAGTAAACAAGAATATTATCCATGAACAGTTCCTCAAAAGTGTCAATATATTGATGGAATAACTAAATAATCAAATGGATAAAAACATTAGGAGATTTATTTAGACCAAAATTCATCACAATATATTAATCATGACCATAGTCGTTGCTGAAATTTGTATTCGGTATAAATTGATAATAACATGAGTGAAGATCAATCATTGATAACCATTATTCCCCTTTAACTAATCAATGAAATCATCAACTTGAAGAAAAGAATATTCTTTTTTAAATTATAATTAGTTAAATTTTTGGTAGTCCACACACAACTGAAGTGAACTGTCTTCCTTCTTGGAAAAGAGCATAGGCGATGCCCAAGGTGAAACACTATAGATAACGAATCCTTTTTCCATTAGGCAATCATACAGAATCATAATCTATTTCAAGTCCACTGGTTCCATAATATAAGACAGTATTGATATAAAATGTGTACCTAGCACCAATTCAATCATAAACTCTACCTCTCTCTTTGGAGGATGACAAAAGAAGTCGTCTAGGAAAATGTAAAACCCCCCTATATCATTACATGGATAATAACAATCGAAGAAACACCAGCATACTCAATCTCTAAAAAATACAATAAACTTTCGAGCTCTTGTTGGGAAGATCATACATGACCAATCATCAAGTCCCACTCCTCCTAAAACACACATGATCATTCATATGTAGAAAGATATGAAACATGCAGATGATAAAAATCATCCTCAATGTGATTAATTAATTATAAAATCAAAACTGAGGATGAAGTCGAACAAATCTTGGTCAAGAACATGACAACCCCATACCAGCAATATTTCATATATCGTTAGAAAACAAGAATTACACCCAAACACCTACAGTTTACACTTACATAGAGGTGGTTCTAACTCCCTTATAAATGTCATAAGTTGTTTTAGATGTTTAATAATATCCAAAAAACATGTAGGTAAAAATAATTGGGTGGAACAATAATTAATTACATCAATTTCTACAGAAGATTTGATATGCTTATGACATCTAACTGTTGTCAGACCTGCATTGAAATCTAATGGATAATAATCTACTGCATGAAAGTGCTTCATTTCTGATACATGTCCCTAATGTCCTAGAGTCATTAATGCTTCTTATTTCACATATTAGCCTTTGGTGTTGATAAAACAAAACCATAACAAGGTGTATGCTTATCCTGTTATAAGCTCTATAAGTGAAAAACATGTCCATAATTGTTTCACGTCTTTATGAGAACAAAAAAGGACGTCTTTTGTTTTTAACCATTTCACACTAATATAAAGTGAGTGTCACACTACTGATGGTATTAGAAAATGTAGAGGAGGCATGATTCTGAGACCCTCCTCCACAGCTTCTGTGATTATCCATTCACTTCCTCTTCTTCCCACACATGGTACTAAAACAGCCACAATAGGGTAGAAAATGGGTGGGAAAACCAACCTTTCCCACTATATCCATATCATCCATCGTATTTTTTTCGAACATATACACAAATATAGAATGTTTAAAAATAAATAAAAATGATATGATATTTGGTAGCTAACCCTGTAGGTACTTCTAAGACTTCAGCTTGTCCTTCTTCACCATGTCCAGAATGAAATATACAAGCTCAACCAGTCAATTTGTGTATGCCGAAACCAAACACTATCCCCAATACAAGGACATGAACTATAGAGGCATTGAAAACATTATGGACTCTGGAAAAACTGATATAAGAATAGGGATTTAAATCCCTTTTGATCCAATTCCACATGTTTATCTTCCAAGACCATTGAATCCCACCATCCCTTATTAGAACCCACATGCCTAAAAGATGCACACTTCTCCTTGATCATCAAATATTTCTCTTAGAATTTGAATATCATATTGATCATATCTATCTACATTTCCTCCACATGAAGTTAATTATTTCTAATAATGGTTGGTGGGTTCTCACTTAATAATTCATGTAATCAATCTCTCCATCTTCCAGTTATTGGATTTACTTCAACAAATATGTTTCGGACCATGGTACATACTGATTGATATCATGAACAAATCATATGATAGACTTGATGATATTCTAAACTATTAGTGGATTCCCTTTATGATCATCAACTGGACCTTCTTCAGGAACTCATTGAACTTGTATCAAGGGAATACTACTAAATGATGAAACATAATAATGATCACATAACCAAAAAAAATCTCATTTAAAATAATAAAAAATATGATGAAACTAATATTTAAAAACAAATCCCAAAACTAGAGAGACATATCTGATCATCCCATGGATACTTGATTCTCGTCGCAATAAGATATGCCAAGGAACATATCGAAACATAATTCTCAAGTACCAAAATCATTTAAGAAGTCTATTCAAAATCCCAAGGAATGGACTCTTAGGAAAAAACATCCACCTTTGATTATAAATTGTTAGGAACTATCCGGGGTTACCATTAAGCCTGGCACCCAACCCGATCATCCATATACCCAAAGGGTGTTCCCGATCCCTATGGACTGGCAACATCCATGCATCCATCGAAAAAATACCAAAGAGAACAATTTATCCCAAACAAAATGAATACATGGAATATATATAAATGAATGAAATAAGGGACAATGGTAGTAAAATAAATATATATGATAACAATAAGAAAGATATTAGAAAGAAGTGACTTTAAAAGTATAAAAAATTTCAAAGAGATAATTCCAACTAAAAAGAAAAAAAATACACACTCCATGTGATGTCATGGGAAAGCACACAATATCTCACCACTATCTACCAAACTCAGTTCGCATTAAACCTCAAAACCTCACTATGGTGCCTTTCCATTCCCTACATTAGAAGACATAAATAAGTATATAACCCAATGAATAGGTGGAAACGGTGAGAGATAATAAGGTCATTATGATCCTACCAAGGTGTTCTATAACAATTATCTATATAAAAGTTCATGTATGCTCATTTTACATAAAATTTTGAATGATAACCAGTAAATCAGTTTTATAGAAATCAAAATAAACATTTCCCATTTATTGATGTTCTATTACAAAACTATTTATATAAATTTACAAGAACATTTTCCATACCATATTTTCAAAAATATAAACATACATATCAAGGCTGAAACAAAATTCCAATAAATACACAATAGAAGAACATGTGTTATCAATATGGATCACTATAAATTATAATACAATACTACAAATACCATAATCAATCATGTTCATAATACTGTTCCTACAACATAAGAATATGAATTAGAGGAACACCCCATGAGTAACCCCCTCCCCCAATAATGTCAATATGAGTCCCCTAGATTAATGAGCCAACGAAATTGTGGAAATAACCTTGAGAAAACATCCATATAATAACAAAACATAGATGATGTCCTGAAGATAAAACTTCCGTATAAGTACCCAAGGTAAAAAATGTTCTCATTTTCTCAATTCATTCCAATGACATCAAAATATCCCTTTCCATTACATTTATCCACAAATATGGAAAACCCATTTTACTTTTCATAACCCCTTTTAACACACACAAGACATTAATTTCAATTCCATGTATAAATAAGTTTCTAAATATTGAACAATAAGTTTCATTAACATAGGATAGAGATAGAACCACCTACCTTAAAATTGGGGTCATACACATCCGTAATGGGATGCATCAACAACGAAAACAAAACATTATCAACGAAGGCCGAAGAAAATACATTGTATCACATAACTGAACAAATTTAGAAAAAAAGGGGGATAGAAGAAATGGGGAAACCCACATACCTCAAGAAAGAACACCATTCATACCACAACCTAAATAGAAACAACCTCTAGAAAAAGATCACACCACAGATCATGAAGAAGACATGAAGAAACATAATTTTCATCCTATTGTAGCAGCTGCGATCAATGATGATAATGAATTAGAATGACCACTCACTTGGAGAAACACAATACAACTAAAATGATGATTGAATGAAAATGTATAGATTCAGAAGCAATGGTGTGTTCAAAAATCAATAGATAGGTTCACATGGTTGAGAGAAAAGGAGATCTAGTAGCCAAAATGGGCACTTAAACCCATAAACTACCATAAAAATTACTTCTTAGGGAATTACATGATGTGTAACCTCTTTACACAATTTGATGTCCATAGTGTTCAAGTACAAAAAAAATCCAATCGCCATGGATTAAAAATCTGATATTTAATTTAATCATGATGTGTAAGCATTGATAATTTGTGTATCCTTTGACAGTGTGATTCCCTTTCATGGATTGCATCCAGCAACCATTACACATTGTGTAACCTAGTCCCAATACATGAAATTCTTTGTCATCCTACGGAAACAACTGGTTTAAGATGAGAGTCCAAAAATATGTGACTCCACTATTATAGGTATCCACCCAATTCCTTAACTCCCTTATAAAATCAACAAAAAAATCACGATGAGGTTAAATTCTTACAAGAAATATCGAAAATAGGATGTAACATATTTATTTTTCATAATTATATAATAAGGAAAATGTATCCTTACATTGGAGATTGTGAAATAGTTAGTAAAAAAGACACCTCATTTCATTCTATGAATCCCTAGGTTGTATGCATCTTCAAATACACTCCCTTAATGTTTATATAAATATATTTTTAATGGAGTTAATTATTTACAATTTCCACTTATCAATGATTCCTTATTTAAGGGTGAAAATTTATGTCATATGATTCACCAAATGAATATTAAAATAATTGAGGATAGTTGATAATCAATAATATATAATTAGTTTTGTCATAAATTTAGTGGGTGATGTTCATTGTATGATTGAATTATACTGACAGTCATCAGTTTCATGTAATGTTAAAAATATTTCATTCCCTTTATATTGAACCATTCACTTAGTAATGGATGTTTGAGCACCCATTCTACATGTGGGAGTCCTCATGATATTAACATTGATAGCTTTAGAAAGTGTAATCCCACAAATGTATAGAAATATGTTTTATTTTAGGTTATCACTACCTTACCATATCATAGTGATAAATAATGGATCCTAGAAAGAATTAAGTAAAGGTATACACTATATTTTTGGTTTATTATGATTTTCATGCATGTGTTGATTATGTCAGGGATTGTTTTGGCCTATTTTTTTCACTCACCTATTCGGAGGCTATGAATATCCCCTCACTCACTTAAGAAGTAAAATTTTCTTGTTATTTAAATTTTATATTAGGAAACATTTCATATATTGGAATTTTGGTTGATAATTAAAAATATTATGATGGGAGGATCCTACAAATATGATAAACTTCAACATTTTCAACCTATTTTTATCTCTTATTTAAATGTTTAATTCCAAAAATGGAGTATCCAATGTATGAGAAAAGGTTTTTTATATGGTTAATTAAGGGAATATTATATTAGAACATGTTCAAAGAATATAATATCCATATACATTAGAATGTATGACTGATATTTTTCCATTATAATAAATTATTAAAAATTATTTTTGTTGTATTATAATATTTTCTAATAGGATCTATTGTGCTTTTGGTCTATGTAATATCGTGTAAATATGTATTGTAATGTTATGATAATAAAACTCTAGCTACTAGTTTAAATAATCAAATTTATTATCCAATTATAAATCCCATTATGGTGGTCGGACTAAAAAATATGATGTGATCCCCATTTTAATTTATTGAACACTTTAAAAAAATTTATCAAAGGTAAATTACATACAATTTATAAGTATTTTCCATATGGGGTAAAATAATGTTAAATAATTTAATAAAATGATAATAAAATTTCATATATCTTAATAAATTGTTCACATATAACATATTTGTTAGAAATATTAAAGAGTAAATAATTAAAAAATATTTTGTTGGATGTCTTCCCTTAAAAAGATAAGTCCACGTATTTTACCGTGTCATTCCAGGAAATATATTTTTTCATACATTATTTAATTATATTTTTATATAATAATTTATTAATAAATATAAAAACTCATACAATCATCATCTATGAATACATTATTGAATGTATCTAGGTAGTCAAATAATATATTAATCACATATTGATTGGATTTTCATTTATCATTGAATATCCTAAATAACATCAATCTATATGAAATATTCCAAGGGAAAATCTAGTTTTAGTTTTTGTGGATTCTTTTGGAGTAATATAGATATGATAATACTCATAATAAAAATAATGGAAACAAAATTTAGAATTCCAATCTATAATATCTAGAATTTATTTAATGAATAGTAATTTTAATTTTTCATATCTACTCTACTAATTTCTTCAAAGATTTAAAATTTATGAACACTAACAATTCTTCTTCCAGGTTGTTAACAATTCATTTGTTTCATTTTTAATTTTAGAGTGGAAATTTTTTTACGAAATACAAGCACTATAAATATCCATTGGAGATTAAAAATTTGATTACTAATTATAGAATAAAATAATTTACATAACACAAATTTAAAAACACCAATGTGGTTTGGGATTAATCATAATTAATTATTCCATAGTGGTACAGACATTTCACTAAATGATTTATGATGTATGTAAATTTACGGGTTAATAATAATAATATATGAATATGTATATCTCAATGAATTTTTAAAAGTCAATAGAATTTCTATTTGTATAACCTAATGAGTAATCTAAATTTGATCATAATAAAATTTTATATATTCTCAATGTATTCATATTTTATATTTGATTAAAGTGTTTTTCATTATTTTTCGGGTTTGTAGGATTGATTGGAGAGAATGAAAAACATAGAGTTCTATAATGATGTCACATTATCGAAGGAAAATGTAAATTAAATTGGAATTAATATTTCAAAATTATAAAAAAAATTATATATATTAAGAATGTTTTTTGGAATTTTTTTTAGTAAGGCCTCTCCAAAATGATCAATTCATGTCTATTTATTTTAGTAAAAAACATTTATTGAATTGATAAATCATTATGAATGATAAAAATTTCAACTATAATAAAAACAACATCTAAATATTATCAATGATATCTGGTTCTCCTTTTTTAGAATTGAAAAACTACATATGAAAAATAAATAAAGGAACCTAAGGTGAGGAATGATATTTATTGAAACCCCCAATACACAAATAAAATTAGATAGAATAAAAAAACATATCATGAAGTAATTAAAAATTCCTACGATCCTTAAACATAGTGTGATGTGTTGATTGGATCTGTTCATATTTATACATCCCATATATCACCCATTTATTCAACTTAATTAACTAAAAGATAAAATACACACCATTAACTAATTTAGTATATAAAAAAATTTCTTTATACCAATGACCATATGATCTTAAATTATAAATTCATTAAGATATTATATTACATAATTATCATTATATCATTCTTTAGGTTTTCTAAATTGATTGAATCATTATGTACATTAAAAAATTATGTTTGGGTGAGAAAATTATTCAATTGATACACTCATTTCCCTTAGTCTTACCTCTCTATGATATAATTTTTATTATTCTGTTTTTATTCGATGTTTAGAAAGGTGGAATCCTTGGATGAGGATGACTTTGATGTAGTGATGAAGGGTTTGGTATGCTATATAAAATTATACAGATTAATATCATGAACAATTACCTCATCCATTTAGTATAGTATAGTTTTAAATAGTTTTTTTCTAACTCATAACGAGTGGTTTCATTAAAATATTCATATTGTTTCCCTAAATTTTCTTGTAGGATATCTATTATATATTGGTTGTTCTAATGGAATTGTATATTATTAAACACAACTTTTGATAATGATATATTATATGTTTGGATATTATTTTTTTGGTAGTGGATGAAGTTGTTTTAGATATTGGAACATATTTCCATGTGGTGGTAGAAGATAAAAACCATTTCTAGTTTGATTCCATGATTTTTGTGGATGGTTAAAATTACCCCACTCTATAAATCCTTAGTTATTCCAAACAAATAGAATTATAATTCTTCAAAGGATTATGCCTAATGGGTTTTTCTATTATTGGAATGAAAAAATACACATACAACATTATGAAGGTTATCTATGATGATTCCAATGTGTATTATTATAGGTTTCAACAATATAGATGCCAAAATTATTTTTTGGGGAAGGTTAATAATAATAATAATGAGATGCGGAATGTTTGGGAAGAATTATTCCTACATTATATAATTTTTTTCTACATTTTTATCTAATCTTGATGATTATATCTCATGTAATCGATTAGTATTTAAGTTACCCCTTGAACATAAACATTAGGTTTTTTCAAAAAATAAAAAATGGATGTTATTATTATTTCAAGATTATTTCCTATTAGGGAATAAATATTGATTCATAAATCATACTACGGCCCTTAATAAATAATTTTCTAAAATATATTAGAGTATAAGGTAATCACTTATCTAATTAAGTGAATGGCATATGTATAATGGTTTAAATCATTTTTTATGTTTATTCAAATTTGAATGGTAAAAATGTGTTTTAAAAAATATGTATTTCTTATTTCTATAGCACATGTGTAAGGGAAATATTTCTTCAAAATATATTTTCATTTCCACTTAACCTCTAACTTTAATATTCACATAGTAGATATTTTTCATAGTTGCATTACCATATGAAAAAAGAAGTCCATTTTATTCCACAGTTTTCAACCACAACTGGTTATTTAAAGGTAAAAAATATTATAACATATTCTTCTATTTTGGTCCCTCTCGAAAATTTCCATCGAATTTATATTTAAAATGAATTATACTATATTTAAATTCAAAATTAGGTTTTTCTACTACAATTATAATTATAATCCATCATGTAATCCAAACCAAGTGACGTCAGTCTATTAAAATATTGATTATATTCCACAATATTATATTCTTTTAATTTTGGTTCATGAAAAATTAATAAATTTGACGGGTCTGTGATGTCACTAATGGTTTTTGGGACCATATTAAGTGGTTAGATTCAAGGGTTATCAATTTGATAATTTATCATTTTTTATTCAACTAAAAATTGTAATATATCTTCTAGGGTATAATAATTCATAAAAATATATATAATAAAAAAATTATGGAAAATTTAGTTATTAAATATTATTAAAAAATATTTATTTAATTCTAAAATCAATTAAAAAATTGAATCTCTAAATAGAGAATATATTTGAAAAGTGTGAAAAACAAATATTCATGTTCCCATAACATATTCATTTTTTGAATTTAAGAGTTAAAAAATGTAAAATTTGGCCCAAATTTGGCCTTATCTCTTAAATAAATGAAGGTTGATATTATTTTATTTTATAAAATAAGTTGACTAATATGAAAATAAACTTCCATATATTTTTGAGAATGGATCAATGTCGAAAATTAAATCAAATTCCTTGATTTTTTTCATTATTTTTATAAAATGTTTTGTGATTAAATAATTATATGTTTACGTGATCATAATATGTCTAATTCAATTTTTAAGGTTATTTTTTTAAAATATAATTTGGATTGATGAAATTCATCGGTTAATGTTTAATAAAGACCCAAATATTTCACTATCACATTGAATCTATTCACCTAGTCATGAATCTTAACATAATAACTGTTAGGACAAGATTCAACCCTAGTGAATTAAAGGATATCTTCTAAAGTTAATTAACATTTTAATTGAAAGGGAATTAATGAGATTATTTTGATTTCTATTTGAAATAAAATAGGTTCCCCACCAAAAGTATAAATCATGATTGGAAAATAACCAAGACGAATTTCAATGACCATATTAATAAAATGTGTTTTAATATAATCTATATTGAGAGAATGTCAATATTATTTTTTAATCTAAAATTTCCCCAAACTAATAACCACTATTACTCTCATATGTCTTTTATTAAGGGTTTTTTAATTGATGAACAATAGATAATTATAATTCTATAATGTGGAGGAGGAGTCTTGATCGGTAATCTAGAATCATTTTACCTCTCCCTTTATATATAGATAGCTATACAATATCAATAGATAATAATGTAACCCTAAAATTAATTAAAATTTCATAAACATATCCCTATTCTAAAATTATAAATGTTGTTCCCAATGTATATATATATAGTACAAGGAAACATTAGTGTGGGCATAAAATTTTTAAAATACCAATTATTAATGTATTTTTCGAAAATGCACAAGATTATATATATTTTTACAAAAAATAATTTATTTACCTTCAAATTTAATTAATATAAATAAATTTTGGTGAATATTTAATCTTTTAATTAAGATATTTGTTAGAACTAAAATAAAATCATCATCGCTATGAATGTTGTATATTATCTAGAATATTTCCATTGTTTATGGATTTAAATTAATACTATATTATAATTTATCTTTGGCAATGTTTTCTAAAATATATATTTTTCTCAAATTTTTTTCCAAATAGTATGGATTTAACTCTGGGAATGTTAAAATAGATCAACTAAAAAATTCGGTCACCTTTACAATATTTTTTGATATATTCTTCCATTATTCTAATGTCACCTACACCTACTATGTAATAATAAAAACAATTCATTTTTAACTATGTAAAAATAATTAAAATTTCATAAAATAATATTGTATGTATTAAAAATTGTAGTTATTTTTATATATTAAAAACCAAAAACAATATATAATATTAGTTTGTTGTTGAATTATTTTTCATTAAATGTAATCACCTAATCATTAAAAAGAAATGAAATATCCCACACCACATTTTATATGAATTTGAAAAAAAGTATGTAGATTGACCCCTTCACATTGTATATACTTATCAACTATCTCTTCTTATCACCAATTAATTTATCTTCTAATCTTTTTATCTCCCTCTATATTTTTGATATGTTACTGATGTTTATATCCAATTAGTTATTTAAGGGAAATATGCAACTTTTTTTAAAATTCACTAGAAATGGTTTGTCTAATGATATTTTTTAGAAACCCATAATATAAGATTCATTGTATATTCTACCTTATCCCTAATATTGTTGGGATATTTATTTATTTATATTTTTAAATAATATAATCATTTAATCTAAACTACTCTCATCATTACATCACATTTATATAAATGAGTTTTTGAATGATGTGTGTGAGTTATATGAAGGGTACATAATTGGAATCAATAACATTAATAAATAAATGAATAATAATAAAAAAGTTACATATATAATCATATTATGTTACACACATGTAGTATTCAGTTTTATTAATATAAATAAATTTATATTATGGTATTAATTAAATATATATATATATAATATGGTTTTTGAATATTTTGTGGCATGATGAGTATATTAGATATTGATATTAAATCACTGTTCTAATATTTTAATGTGTATCAAATTTATTAGGTTGATTCAAAAATAAGACAATGTTCTGGGATTTCACATAATTGTTTTAGGGATATTTATTTAATACATATATATTTTATATTGAAGAAGGATGTCTAAATTTATGGAGAATATTTTAAAGGATATGTAGTTTCAAAAGTGATTTTGTTTAAGTTAATATTTCAATAAATGATTAGTCACAATTCATCAATGTAATATAATATTATACATTGGAAATATACAATATTTTCCACAAATCAATTATTAATGATATTTCTATAGTTTTTTATAAGGGAATAATAAATATTTTACAATTAGATACTTTTTTAAAACCTCCAAAGGCCGGTTTATTCTTAGTGAAATTACAATGGTGAGTGGGATATCCCTTCAGAGAATATTCCTCCATAAAATTTATGAATTATCATATTTCATGTTTTTTATTGAAGATCTATTTTTAGTGAACAGGATAATCAAGAATTATTTTATCTCTTATGAGTCTCACTCATTCACTCAATTGAAACACAAAACTAAAGAGATTATTTTAATTAGTGCTATATAAACTATCAATAAAAAATATACTTATACTATGAAATAAGATAAACACATATTTATCTTCTATATATAAAACTGTATTATCTTTCCCTAGGGACTATCATTTTCACTTACTACTTTTTTACCATAAAAATTATATCTTAAAAACAATTATGTCAACTAATATATGAAGAATACTTTTAGATATTCACTTATAAAATTTTGTTTCTATTTAAAATATGTCCACGATAGCTGAAAAATGAACCAAAATTGATAATAATTTCGATTTATTTGGAAATATTAATAATGGTAACCTTATAATTTATTATTTAACCCATATCTACTAATATGTTAAAATATGTAATATATAAATCCCATTAGAATGATATAATATTGTTTTAGTTATTTAAATATTTATTTCATATGAAAACTTTTTAAAAAAATTATTCTTATTACAAATACTACTATAGAGAAAAATATTTTGGATAATATTTTTTTTTGACAAATTGAAATCATGTTGCATCACCTTAGAATACCACATAATACTTAATTATACTTCAATACAGAAATATGAACTCAGTGGATGGGTTGATGCATGATAGAGGTAATTCACATATGAACTTATATTAGTTCTATAGAATCATGATTGTGTCCTCTCGCATGCCCTTCCAATTTTATCAGTATTTTACAGTAATGTATAATGGAATTCTTTTCCCATTTCCCATTTTGTATTTATATAGTCAATCACATTATTATTTTTTGTTTTATATCCCTATATGAATGGTTAAGGATTTATAATCATATTTTAATGAAGTTATCATTGGGGTGACACATAGCCTTGTGATCTATCATTAAAGAGTCTCCCACATGCATCATCAGAATACTACGAAATCATCTCCCATAATTGTTAATGGTTAAAAATATAGGATATCCAATGAATCTAATATTATTCTATCTATGTTTAGTACTCCCCACCCCCATTTTTCTCTCCAAATGATAGAAATGGAGAAAATATTATTCCGCATGAATTATTTATGTTTTCTTAAGATATGGTTAATTTAAATATTTTCTATGTGAGATGATCATAATCCATAAAATACCTCAAATTAAATCTCATTATCTATCATTTCCATCCATATCCAGTGACAAAATTCTCTACCCTATATAGTGTAACTTTTATTCATCTTTAAAAATAATCCATGGGTGGACAATATGTTACTGATGGTGGAAAAAATGTATGTTTATCAATCGTTCATGTAATAAATATAATTTATTAATTTTAATATAATTGTAAATTTAATGAAATTATTTTTCAAATTTTAAATTTTTATTAATTTTATAAATATTATTATATATACAATAAAATAAATAAATGGATAAACAATCAAACATAAAATATCATTTTCTTTTTTTTCCTCATTTTCCCTATAATATAAATTTATCTTCTATTTCCATGGTATCATGATAATTATTGATTAGATGAAATGTTCTACATATTTAATAAAAACATATGCCTTGAAGATAATAACAAAAAACAACACCACTAAATTATAAATACATTTATAAATAATACTATATTTTTTGATTTCTAATGAATGAACTTGTATGTGATATATTTACTTTTATCCAATTGTTGATTTTGTTCAGGAAAATATTAATTTTCATATTTTAATTCCAATATTATCTTGGATATAATTTAAATCATATATGAAACTATTTTAATAACTATGAACACTAAAAAAAGGTATATTTATATTTATTTTGAAGTTTAAACATAAATTTAATACCATTTTGTATATATTTTGGTATATTTATGTACAAGAATACTATGAAATTATTTTGTTTCATTGCATTATTATATTTAGTTATTTACATGTAATTATAGACTAGATTAGAAATATAGTCATTTATAAATTTATTTTAAAATATATATTCTTAATTTATAATTATATTATAATTTTAGATAATTACATTTTAACTACACATGTAATTATGTGTTAGGGAATTATGGAGGAATTTGACATTTTAATGGGATTTAAGGAGTTGGAACATACCTAGGAGATATTATTATAATTATCGAATGGTTTAGAAATTATATCAAGATATCAAGAAAGTGTTTGAATGGGTGGTGATAAAGATTAATGTTGCTTACACAACTACGTAACTAGTGTAAGTGGACTTGGTAATTAATTAGTCCAAGGTTGTGATAAAATTATATTAGCGACTAGAGGGTAATTAGAGGAAGGGTAACAAGAACCTATTGGTATTATTTGTCATGGTTTCCTTTTTTGAGTCCATTGGGTACCCTGTGGAAGTATAATGAGTAATAATTGGGCCATATTGATATCACCAAACCTCACCATAACCTATATGTTGAGTCCATTCCCACTAAGGACAAACATTTTCCCCATAGACAGGTGATCCCCTCCATTGGGTCCACCAATGTTCCCAAAAAGGTCGTTGGACTAATGAATGTCCCCATATACCAAAGCGTGTTTTTTCAATATGCTTTGTCCTCACTCTCACACACATTGGTACATAAAACCAGAAGGTCTCCAATCATGATCACACCCTCAAGACTAAAATGATTAACTATGGAGGTAAAATTAGTTATGCTTCTAAAAATAAAGATGCAACATATTGACAAGATTCACATCATTTAGTTATTCAACCCATTATCATTATAGTGAGTTACATTCCACCCTATCCCCCATTAGAGTAAAATGTCCTCATTTTTGAAGATACTTCTCAATAAAGGTAGTTCCCCCATACATAATGACTCAATATTTATCTGATAATAATTTGTCAACTAGGACACCCTAACAACACATATCCTCCACTATAACTTGGTCATAATGTCCTAGAATGCCAAGGAACACCAGTTTTCCCACAGACAATTGGTTTCCTCCCTAAGGCCCACCCACCTTCTAAAACGGGTCTTCAGACTAATGACTGTAAACATAATACAACACATGTTCTTTCTAGTTTTATTTTTTCCCACTCACAAACACCCTTGAAAACATCCCAAAAGCTCAGAGATCTTGATCACTACTCCCAAACAAGAATGCATAACTATTGAGTTAAAATGATGTAGGATATTGAAAATATATATATAACTTGTTGACGTTAGTCATATAATTTGTCATTTAATCATTTTTTATTTTTTTTTGTTACAAACTAAGTACCCAATAAAGTTTTGGATGGGTTTTAAAAAGAGAGTAATGATTATAATTTTACGGTCATTTCCTTTTAAAATATAGATAGAATAGGGGATTGTGCGAGGTTTATTTCTTCATCCCCTCTCCCCCCAAAAAGATGATTTGTGTATTTTAAGGATATTCTAGATGTTTTTATTGAGGTTTGATCTCAAATTTATTTTATTTTTCATATTCTTCACAGTTGTTTCCAATGTTTTGGTGTTTCTAGATAAATGTTTAATAAGGATTCCCATAGAGAATTGTATAATCATATTAAAATTTTTATATTTCGTTAATTATTTATATGGTATTTTGTAAAACATTGACAAAACAGATTCACCCAGTATTTTATTTTGGTAAATTGTTTGTAGAATTTAGCAGGGTTTCTAATTTAACTGGTTTAAATTTGTTGATTATTCGGTTTCAATTGATCTGAATTTTTTTCATATAGGTTCCATGGATAGACCAAGGGCCATAAAAAAGTAAGAGGTTGTGGTTTTGGAATTTGGGTTTTATTGGTGTACAATCATAGATTATTTATTTAAGGAATAACGATTAAATTTATTTTAAATAATAATGATGAATTGTTTGACATTTGATTCTAATATAGGGTCTTAATGGATGGTGGATGATTTGTGTGGCATTTCATGGGCTTGAATGAGGCTTGGTGAGCCATAAGATACGGGGGTAACATCATGAATGGGTAGGTGGTCTTATATGATACCTAACCATATTCCCAAATATGTATGATTTTTCATTCCCTCATGAGAGGATCGATTTAGGAATGTTTGGAAGTAGACACAGGGTTCCATGGGGGTTAATTCAAGTGGAATTTAACCTATGGTATTTAATATGAGTTTTCAGTTCCATTTTGAGTGATCTATAATTTTGTGGAAAAATTTTTCACTTTGTGTTTAGGATACTAATTTAGTATATATGTTACTAGAGTGGGTATTTGGTATTGGAATGTGTATTATTTATCATAGATTGGTGTTTCTCTAGGTATATATGGTGATAATGGTTGTCTTTGGATAATGTTTGATATTTGAGATAGCTATTATCTTTCATATAGTTGGGAACATCAACATTAAGAATGGGTAAATGTCTTTGTGATTACGATGATCATGGTTAGTTCATTTTGGATTGGTATAGTTTGTGGTTGATTGGATACCCTTTATTGTTCGCATCAAATATCTAATATGAAAGTTATGAAATGGGAATATTATTTAACATGTATATAAATTATCCATAATAATATATATTTTATGATATATAAGTAAAAATGTTTATAAATTATGTATAAAAAATAAATATCCCCAATTAATTGTATGCGAAATCATGTTTAATAATATAGAATTTGGAGTAAATATGTAATTACTATATTTTACATAATAAGAAAATATATTCTCACCTATTATAATGTGTAACATCATAATAGGTGATTCAATCTAATCCTATATATTTCACTATACTCTATTGCATGATATATGGTTTTGTTAGATATGATGGCATCAGTCCTCATATGTAAATATAGTCCATGTATCCTCGATGTGATATGAAAGTGACATTCAATATGACTACAAGGCATTGATGTGAGATATCAGAATATATTTTCGTTATATTAAAAATTATGATAGATAATTAATTGAACTAAAAAAAGGATATAATGTTGATCATAAAATAAGACATGTTTAGAAAAAAACATATTTTTCAAAATTTAGATGATTAAATGACTTATATAATTTATTAAACATTTTAAACCATTTAAAATTTTATTTTGGGATATTTAATTAATTCAATATGTGTTAATTAATTAATTAATAATAAATTATTAATATTTATTATTTAGTGTTTAAGAAATATATTATAAATAAATATTCCATAATAATAAATTTTATTATTATAAACATATGATTTTATATTGAATTATTCTTAATTTGGTTATGAAGATTTTATATTGAAATTGAAATTTCAATATATAATTTTTTACAAATTATTAATTTTGAAATATATAATAAAATTTATATTGAATTATGAATCATTCATAATTAATGAATTTAAATTTTCAAAATTAAAACACCTCATATGAATATTAAATAAACCATATCAAAAGGACATTTTTTAATTGATACAACCAACTGTTAAATATTAATAAATATGTGATATTATAAATATTTACATAGCAAGATATTAGTTTATATAGAGAATGTTTCTATTTTATACATCATGTATTTAAATTAATTTCCATTGAAAAAGACAACATGAAGCACTTTATATTTAAAATAATTAAAATGCATTTCAATTTATTTAACTATGAAATATCCATGAATATTCTCTACATTATAATGTGTTTATAAATTTATAATTTATGATATGTTCATTATTTTTAATCCGATGTTACAATATAAATTTTTTAATTTATCCAATATATATTATGTTTCCATAATATAAATAATTGTTTTTTATTATGAATGTTTTTATTATTTAGTTAGAATATTTAAAGTTATATTATAAATTTTCATATCTATATATATATAATTACATTTTTGTAGGGAATTAAATATCATTTTATTCGACTATAAATTTTTATTTCAATTTTTTCATATGCTTGAATTTAAGAAGCTAATTATACTTCATACTTATGAGGTGTTATGATAATTATGTGATTGAATTGTCTCAGGATTAATGTATCTTGGTGTAGAGTTAATTTTTGTTTGAGTGATCACTAGAACTCAGGATTACTAGTTTTTGTTAAAAGTGGGTGCAATCTCTCGATCACTCTAGTATTACAATTATGGATTATTGTTATTTGATGTCATTTTAAGACATTAAATTAAAGGGTATCATATACCATAAAATTTGAATCTTTTGAATATTGAGGAATATTTTTAGATTTTAATTTGGGTTTCTTACACAAACTTTGAGTGGTTTCAGGGTTAACAGATTAATATATTTTGAATAAACTAATTTGGTGGAATAAATAATGATTAAAAAATAAATTTGTATATTCATGCCTATATATAAGGAAAAATATGATATTATATGGTGATATTATATACATTGTAATTAAAATACTAAATGTAAGATTTCTTCTGAAGATAACATATTTCAAGAACTTGACCATTAAACTATGTAAATTCATTCTAATGAAAGGTGACCATGTAATATATTTTTTCATAGAAGAAAATAATGAGGTTAAACTAATAGTTAACATTTTTAACATCATACTCCTCATAAATAGTATAATGTAAATTTAGTTAAACAAGTAAATGAATACTCTTTTTTGAAGGATTTATGAATTCAATAAATGTTTTAAATTAATTAAATTTAAAATTATATTATAGACCATTAATATATGTTCATTACATTAATGTTTCGAGTATATAAATAAATTAGTGAGACATATGATTCAATTTAAGTATTGATCATTCAATGGAATTTATTCTTGAATAATGGATGGAAATGATTCAACAATGTGGTTAAAGTTAATACATTTTTACCCGATTTTATTAATGTGATGAAGATATAGGCCATGGGAGTGTGATGATGAGGTTCTTTTTCAATATTGAAATTATGAAAGGGTAAAAGTTTAACCTAGAAAATAATATTTGATTTATTTATTTTTCCTGTCTTTATTAAAACCTCATGGTAATAATTATAATAAAGAGACATGTTTTGATAGAATGTAAATTTTTTGGTCTAGATAATCGTGTTTGAGAATATCCATTTAAATATCAGATCATGTATTTGTTTTATATAAATAATTTCTTTTATTTTATGGGTATATAATAAAAATGTATTTTTTTTACTTATATTAAATATATAAGAGTTAAAATTAAATGTAATTATTTGTATAGATTAAATTTTTTTTAAACTGTAAAAAATGGAGTTGATGAATTATATATTTAAATGAAAAGGAATATTTCTTACTATGATGAATGAATATAATGGACACATGGATTAATTTCAGGTCACTTGTATGATAAGTGTATTGGTATATTATCTTGGGTTTTTTTCGAACAATATGACATGATGGATTTATAAAACATGATTAATTATTCATCAGAATCCATAACATGCTTGAAAAATATAAGGATTAAAAATTAATTCATGACAAATGTTACTATTTTAAAATTTGTTAAAATATTGGGTAAAAGTATGAAATCACCCATCAATGGTATATTTATAAATATATAATTATTTATATATTATTTCAATAAAAACATAGATTTCTATATAAGATATGTATATAGTTGTTTATTTGATAAATATTCACAATAAATTTAGTAAGGGTTATTTTATAACTCATAACAGTTCATATAGGTTTTCATTATATTTTGAAGACAATATAATATCTAAGTGGATAATGGTGGTATATATGGACCTATAAAATATTATTTTAAAAATTAAATGAATTTTATAGTAAAAAGATTATATGAGAATAAATATCATAAAAGGGATACGGTATGTTTGTAACAGATCAATATAAAGAGGTATATTAGTTACTAAAATATTTCAGGGGATACTTTTTAGGGAAGTAGTTAAAATAATGATGATAATGATCAACATAGAAAGTGGTGTCTGTATAAAAATTAAAATTTTAACATTATATCCTTTGATGTTTGGATGACGATGAGATTGAATACATTTTCAGGGAACTAAAAATTAAGAGTATAGTATCTAAGTCTCAATACTATTCAAATTCTCATCATTCTTAAATGTTAACAAATAAAGAGTGTTTGTGGAAGAATTTTATCATATGTTCACATATAAATATGGAAAGGATTACAAAAAGATATAAAGAGTTTCATAAAAATATTTTTTAAAAAACATAATGAATATCGAGAGTAATAGAATATGTGATATGACTCTACATGAACTTCTATATGGTTTGTTAGATATTATTAAATTATTTCTAGAATATGAAAATTATTATTTTATAAAATGTAGTCTCTAATTTTTCATTCTTTCTTGTGGTTTCACAATCCCATATATTGAAAAGAAAATTAACCTAAAATATTAAATGGAATTTTCAGAAAACCAATGTTCATAAAAGAGTATAACAGGAAGGGTTGAAATGTTATGTTTTATGTGGATAGAATTGTTTATACATATATGAAATAGTCTCCAAAGAATCAAAAGGAATTTTTTGAACTAGATAATCTACTAAGAATATGAAGCCATAGAAATATAATTTTTAAAATTTTATATATTTCATACACAATCCTTGATGCTTAGCCTTTTAAAGGGTGGTTGGGTTTGTTTCTTATCATGTTATCAATTATGGAATAACTAATTTGGTTATTTTCCTATCATATGATGTGTATGACATCAAGACCCTTAATTAAGATATATTTAAATGTATATAATAGTAAAAAGATAAGAATAGTTGTGCTCTTATCAGTTGGATGAGGGTAATATAATATTCTAATAACTATTACTGAATGAAATTAGATGTATTTATTAACTTGGAATGACTATACATAGTTAATTGAGATTATACAAGTAAATATTTTTTATTGGCATACTCCGAATATGTTTCCTACATTATTTAATTGATATGGTATCATGTATAAATACACTATTTAATAAGGTAAAAGTTTTGGTAATATGTATATAGATACATTTCAATGAATGTGATCATTAAATATTCCATTATATAATTGAAAATAAATATGATTTCACAAATTCAGTGCTTGGGTATCATTGATAAACTTTATAGAGGATGATCCTTACCTTTATATATTAATTATATAATTCAATTTTGTCCCTTCTTCAAGGGAATATGGGGTTACAGTTTGTGGTCGACTAAATATGGATCATGTTTTATATAACATGGATATATGATCTAAATAAATTTTAATGTTAACCATAAATGAATTTTATATGGATATGCAAAATATGTTTCATATTGTTTAAATCATGGTGAAAAAAAAGAACGTATTTCTAAAATAATTTTTTGATATTCAAATTTTTTTCGTTTGATTTGATAATTTATTATATATGATACTATATAAGGATAAATAACATTAAGGCTGTAAGGATTTAGTGAATGTGGGAGATTGATATAGTTTTAAGAAAAAATCATATGTAAATATGATATAAAATTTATATTTTTTATTTAATGATATCGGTGTTTTATATGTTATAATATTAAATATTGAATTAATATCATACGAAATCAGTTTGGGTTTATATATGAAGACATTATTTATAGAAAGTATTCCACTACCAATAAAATAATATTTAATGATGTCATTATATCATATATATAGATTTAATAATTATAATTATTAATTGTATCATATTTTTTGATTCACATGGTAGTCTATTATTCATGAGTTGGAGAAATTTAAAATCTTATTATTCAAATATCCCCCCATAGAAGTAGTACTAAATAAATTTTTTTAATGAGTAACCAAGAACACATACATTTTTTGTGTATGTATGAAAGGTTATGAATCGATTTGTAACTGAATCGATTTATTTTTGTAAATAATGAATATATTTAAATTCCATATAGGATCGTGGAGTTTCCCAGAAGACTAAATACGGTATCAAAATTCATTATAATTTATTCAATGATCTTTTTTCATTATTTTTATTTCCCATATGCCTTTTTCCATCCCTCATTATTATCTACTCACGAAATAAAAATATCATAAATTAAGGGAGGGTTTATCCCAAAAAATTGGGTTATTCACTTGACCCATAAATATTCTATAGAAGGAAGAGAATTTTGACTTTAATACAAAGATATTTTTTAACCACACTAATTAAAGAACATGTGTAATGAAAATCATTGGTTAAAGTTAGTTATTCATCATTTTGATTATATGCAATTTTTTTGTGATTTTTGAAAGGAGGGTTCTTTTTTATTCTCCATATTATAAGTTTTGTTTGATTCCTTGAAAGCCTTAACATTCTATAAAATTTTTCACTATGGGGTGATGGATGTGGATTCTTAATCATAGGTAGTAATTGTTTTAGGTACAAAGAACCTAGTGGACTCCTTGATTTGTTTGATGGGTATTCTAATGGGTTCAGTGTGTTGTTACCAATGTGGTATGGTCCATATTTAGTAGGTTAGCCTATACAAAGAAATGGATAATGAGATTTGATTGGAAGTCTAAGGATATGTCATGTATGATTAATAAACACGACAAGTGGTAGGTCAATAGATAAATAGTTTATATATGTTTCTATTTGATGGTTATGAATTTTGGCTCTGAATCATTGTTGGATTGGTTCATCCTATCAATGTTCAAACTTAGTATATGCAATAAAGCTAAATGAACATCTACTAAGGGGATAGTTCAAATCATGTGAGAGTTTTGATATGTTACAACCACCTTAAAAAGATTTATATTATATAAGAAATGTATAATATTAACGATGGTGTAAACCACATATTGGTGGTTAATATTATAAAAGATGTTTTCTATAGTTTTCCCTTAATTGAGATCTAAAATGTGTAGTAATATTATCCATGATAACTACATCATGTTTTTTTCTCAACATGGATATTATCGTAGACTCATTTATATTAGTATTTGGTTGACCAAATATCTTTGAAATGAAGCTATGAAAGGCATTAACCATTGAACTCTTATTAATTATATTACTGATAAGTAATTTCCTTATATTAGAAAGGGTAATGAAGTGGATATCGCATGAGAATATATTTGTTGTGTGTCCAATGTATTTCTAATCTAATTACATTAGTAAATGATAAACCAAAATTTTAGGACCCCATTTATTTAAATGTTTTAAATATATTGAACTCTGATTTAAGATCCCTTACTATATAATCTATGTTTTATAAATTGAGTCACACTTTACACTGAAGGAAATAAAACAAAAAAAATTATAAATAAATTAATTATAAAGATATAATAAAAACTAATATGATATAATATTACTAGTTTATTCCATTAGAAGGTAAGTAATTAATATGAATTAATATTGAGAATTATATTCTCAATAAAAGATTTATTTTTTATATAATGTATTCTCATTAAAAAGATTAAATTTTAAAATTAAATTATTTAAATTTGTAAATTTAAATTTATTTTTTGAATTACCAATAAAAAATTAGCATTGGATGAATTTTTTAGATCATTATAAAATAATATATTCTTATGTGAATAATGGAAAAACCGATTATTGTGTTCACTTTTTCAAAAATTATTTTATTAATAAATTCATTGATTTTTTTAAAAAAAATATTATATCAAATAAGTTTTATAAATATGAATAAATTCATTTAGATTAATTTTTTGAATTCATATAACTGTGATAATTTTTTTTAAAAAAATATGTATCCTTTTAATTATTTATATTAGTATTAAGTATAATTAATTATAGGATTACGAAATGATATAATTTATTTCTTCTACTGTTAAATATATAGTATTTTTATAAAAATTATTATTTTAAATTCATAGGAATTTATGGAATTTAATATTTTTTGATGATCATAATTCTTCTTTGGTCAAAATTAACTTTTTCAATTAAATGGGTTTTAAAGTTTAACAAAAGCGGATGTAATGATTAATTTAACTACCCATACAAAGTCAATTTAAAAAATTTATTTTTTTAAGATAATATTTTTTATTAATTTTAATATTTCCAATTACAATTTTAGGAATTAAATATTGATTAATCGGACCAGTGGTCTTTGCTAAAATAATTATGAAACATTTATTTTAAAATTATTTTTTATTAATATCAATAAATATGTATATGAAAAAATCAATTAAATACAAAATTAATGTATTAAATAATATATATATGTATATATATAAGGAAAAAAATATTCAACCATTAAGTACTTGTCAATAAATAAGAATGAAGAGATTAAAAATCCATAATGGTCATAATGATATTTTTCTAATCATTTCATTTTTCTACAGATTATCAATTTTAATAGAAAAGATAAATTTAAAATAGTTCAAAATTGAATTATATTAACTCGAGGATAAAATTTATTACAACACTCCCAAATTAGCTTATATGGTCCATGTTATATGTTGAAGGAAATATAAAATAACATAGTAAAAAAAATTCCCTGTTATAAAAATATTTAAAGTATAATCAGAAATAAATAATGGTCAAAATCATATTTCCTGATTAAAACATGAGTATAAAAATATGGTAATTTCAATATCAACAAAAATAAGAACAAAAATATGCAATTTTGAGACATAAAAACCATAGTCCTTGAAATGGCCTCATGGAAATATTAATTTATAAAATGAATTTCCAGAAGATCCATTTTCAACACTTATAAATTGGAATCAAATAAACCATCTAAATTACAAACTTTCTATGGAATACTCATTAAAGATATTAATTTTATACTCTATATATAATTTTATCGGTGAAAGATAATAATTCGGTCACTCATAGCTATAATATGCCATTCAATTTAAAGGTAACTTTCAAGGGAGGAATCAAGTATCCAACAGAACTCCTCTTATAATTTTATTCTAAACATTAGTCATAAAAATATCTAATTTCTATAAAAAGTACTATTAATTCATTATAATTTTTATTCTAATGTATTTATAAATTGGATTTATAACACTTTTTTGCTTATTTTTATCCCCTTAGTATAGAAGAACATCATTACTGCTTGGGACAAACTATTGTTTCCGTAAAGTGAGGTCATTTTTTTGGTACTACTTTTAATTGATGATAATAACGAGGGTAATGATAAATAAATTTTTAATATGTAAAATGGTGTTTAATCTTAAATTTATATTTGGCATCCACATTCACACCCTATCAGTTATTGAGAAAGTTGAATGATTTTATTCCGTATGTGCTGATTCTCTCATCCACGATTGATATGGAAAAAATGACTATTTGCGAAGGGGAGGGGTCCAATCAAAAATAGTTTATCGTGATGGACTATTTGCGATGCCACCCAATCTCTATATCAAAAGCTTTGGTGCAGGTTGTGCGCCAAACTATTGGAAGAGTAATTGTGAGGGGTTTTTGTACGGATTGCAAAATTTCTGGATGCGTTTTTTAATATTTATGAGTGGGTTTATCTTCCATCACAAAGAGTATATCAACATATGGATATTCGTGACTGCATCCGATGCGAAAAAACCATTTAACCCCCCAATTTATTGTGGGGTTAGAATTTCTGACAGGCCTCTCGTTGAAAATACTCTCATCACAAAACTCTAACCAATATATGACCATATCCGAATTTTTTCTAATTCTAATACTTTATCTACACCTCTGTCTATATCTACATCGATTTACCTTTTGAATATTTTTTCAAAGTTTAAGATTCTACCTCGGATCAATTTTAATGTCTTACATCATATGAAATATTCTGTTTTAAGATATCAAACTTTTTTTTAATTTTTTCGTTAATTAATTTTATTTTCTATTAGTTATAATTATTGTTAATTAGCTGTAATTAAATTACATTAGAATTAGATCATTTTATTTTGTATTTTTTATTATTACAAATAATTACACATTATAAAAAGTAATTAGTATTAACTAATATTTATTATATTAATTAGTAATCATTAATATTAATTAGAAAAATTATTAAATATTTTTAATAATTTGGAAAAATGAATAATATTTGGCGATAATTAGTAATATTTTGTGATAATTAGTAATAATTAGCGATAATACATAATAATGAGAAATAATTATTGATAATTAGAAATAGTTAGTAATAATTTTCACTAATAATTTGAATGTAGTTATAAAAAGAAATAACAAGCGAGAATAAGAAATAATTAGCGGTAATTAGTAATAAATTGTAATAATTAGTCAACATTAGTAAGAAATATGAATAATTAGTTACAATTATTATTAAATATGAATAATTTGTAATAATTTTGTAATAATTAGTAATAATTAATAATAATTACTACTAATTAGCTGATAATTGGTAATCAAAAGTAATAAATACAAATAAATTGTAATAATTAGTAATAATTTCTAATATTTAGAATAATTTATGTTAATAATGACTAATAATTAGAAATAATTACTAATAATAAGTAATATATTACAATAATTAGTAATAATAATAAATAATTAGAAATAATTAGTAATAATAAAAAATAATAAGGATTAATTAGTAATAATTAGTAAAAAAAGCAATATATTGTTATAAATAGTAAAAATTAGTAAAAATTAGTAATAATTACAAACAATTAGGAATAAATTGGAATAAATAGTAACAAATATTCATAATTAAGAAGAATTAGTATTAAATTTGAAACAAATAGTAATAAATACTGATATATAGTAATAAATACGAATATTATGTAATTATTAGCAATAATTAGTATAAATTTGTAATAATTAAGAATAATTTGGAGTACATATCAATAATTAGTAATAATTAGGAAAAATCATAATGAATAGTAATAAATAAACGTAATTAGTAATAACTATTAATAATTAGTAATAATTAGGAATAATTAAGAATGAATTCAAATAAATAGTAATACATAGGAATAATTAGGAATAATTATTTATAATTAGTAATAATTCGTAATAATTTTTAATAAATAGTAATAATTAGTAATAAATAGTAATAAATTGTAGTAAAGATGAATAAATTGTAATAAATAGTAATAAATATTAATAATTAGTAATAATGAGTAATAAATAGTACTAATTACTAATAAATAGTTCTAAATAGTAATAATTAGTAATAAATAGAAATAAATAGAAATAATACTAATAATTATTAATAAATAGTAATAAATACGAAAAATTTGTAATAAATACCAAATATTTGTAATAAATTGTAATAAATTTGAATAATTAGTAATAATTAGTAATAATTAGTAAAAAATATTGTTAAATGGTAATAAATAGTAATTAAGTGAAATAAGTATTAATAAAAAGTAATAAATATTAACAATTTGTAATAATTTGTAATAATTAGTAATAATTATAAATAACAAGTAAAAATTAGTAATAAATACAAATAGTAAGTTATAAATATTAGTAATTAGTAACAAATAATTATAATTATTAATAAATAAAAATAATTAGTAATAATTGTAATAATTACTAATAATATTTAATAATTAGCAATAATTAGAAAATAAAATACTAATAATCAGTAATAACTAGTAGTTATTAGCAATTATTAGCAATAATTAATAATAATTAGTAATGAATAGTAATGAATAGTAATAAATATGATTAAATAGTAATAAATACAAATAAAAAGTTGTGAATAAAAATAATTAGTAATAATTAGTAATAATTAGTAATAATTAGTAATAATAAGTAATAATAAGTAATAATTAGTAATAATTAGTAATAATTAGTAATTATCAGTAATATTTGGTAATAAGTAGTACTAAATATTAATAAAACATAATACACAGTAATAATTAAAAAAATTGTGATAATTATTAATAAATAGTAATAATTAGTAATAAATATGAATAATTTCATATAATTTGTAATAAAGGGTAAATATTAGAAACAATTATAATAATTAGCAATAATTAGTAACTATTATAAATAATTAGTTGCAATTAATAATAATTACAAATAATTTGAAATAAATATAAATAATTAGAAATAATTAGAAATAATCATCAATAAATGATAATAATTAGTAATTAATATAAATAATTAGCTATAATTAGCCAGAAAAAATATAAATAAATCAACACAATTTCCATCAGAGTTATAATTTATTATAAATTATTACAATTTTCAAAATATTATCGACATCTCTCTTTCCAAATGAATAATATCTTTTCAAATTTCTCCAACATAATTCATTATAAAAAATATAATCCCACGTATGAATATTCTTTTTTTATGAATGATAATGGAGTGTAGTGTGATGAGGAACCCCAATTCTCCATTCTCATACATATGAAAATGGATACGACTAGGTCAAAGCCGATCATTCATTAGGATTCCAGTTAGAGAATGTTTCATTGAGATGAGCCAACCGGAAAAAATTATTTTTTCGGATGCCTCATCTCGTTAAAAATGTATCCCACTCATATCACTATGAAAAATCTACTCTGACATACCGATATCTATTTTCATTTGAACGAGAATGTAGGGAAACAAGGAAAGGCCTCCTTGATCTCCATTCTCTAGCATTAGAAAATTAATACATTTATCTCATAGAATATTTTTAATAGTGATTTCAGTGGGATAAAGTTTCCCATAGAGATTTTTTGTGAAGAAGAGAAACATCCAATCCATTGGAAATTGTTCTGCACAAAATTTTTATAAATTCACTCTAATTATTAATAATTCCAAGTAATTATAATGAATTATTAAAAATTATTGTATATTAGTATAAATTTTATACAAATACTATAAAAATAAAATCAAAATATAAATTATAATAAATTTTTAAAAAATTGAATTTAATATGGTTCCCTTTTTTGATAGTGTTTACTTTATATAAAATTATTAAAAATATATTTTAGATTTTTTAGAGAAGCATGGGACACGGATATCGACAAGTGTCATTATAAGATGATCTCTCTTGGATGAATCTACGTAGTAATCAAACCGATTCTAGTTTTAATATTGTAGAAATTAAGGATGTTGTGGCTTTCTTATATGTTGTACAATCAAAACCATAATTTGTTTCAGAATGTACAATTATGTGTCCATGTAATTTTTTTTCAACGGATGTTGAAAATTTTGAAAACATTAGGGGTCATCAATTTCAATTTGGACTTTAATAAAATAATTTTCATTGATGGAAATCCTTTTTTTTATTTCAAAAGCCGGATTAATGGGTTCCGGTGCCCAAGCATACAACCACAACATAAACCCAGAAACAGCAATCAACACACTAAAAACATCAGTAAAAATCATCAAATGCGTACTCCTCTCCGCATCCCCTGCCAGACTCATCTTCTCCAGTGGTTGAGGCTGTTTCCCAACCTGGTGTCCTCCAATACTGAGGACTTTGCACCCGATTCCTGAGAAGTTCCAGAACAGGGTCTGGTGAAATCCTCTCAGCCACAATGTTGTTCGCAAAAGACACAACGACCTTGTCTTTCTTCCTAGTTGCTGAACGAGTCTGCATAGTCCGCGGGAGACATGAGTAATCCTTCCTTGACCGACATCTTACTGTGGGTGAACCAGACCCTCCGATTTGAAAAGAGGTTTGCTCACTCTGTACCACCTCACTGAACAAGCGGTCACCTGTTCTGCTCACTTTCTCTGTCCCTCCCAAAGGGAACTCCCTTCCTTTATCATCCTGACCTGTAGTAGGGTTCTCCATCACCGGCCGAAGCACCCCCACTGAAACACCTTCGTCCACTGTTACCGCAGGGGCTACTTCCAGGCCCTGCTCAACCTGGCCCTCATCAGCTCCCACCACAAAGGCATTTCTGGTTTCCGTGCAAACAGCCAAGGGTGATCGCTCCAACCCCAGTCCCCTGTCACCCTCTTGCATAAACTCCATAGCCTCCATTCTGACCAAGCCAACTTCAGTCTCCAAACCTCCAGCCAACTGATCCTCTAAGGCCCTGTCACCATTCTCCTTACCTGCAAAATCATTCTCTTCCAAACATTCAGATCGACCATCCACGAAAATGATAGATAATCTATTACTCAAAGGTATAAAGGGAGGAGCTACAGGATCCAATCTCCTGGAATCCTTCGAACAATCCAATTTCGGATGACTACCTGGCCCCTTCCCATCCAAAGAACCAGTACCCGAATCACCCTCCATAATTGCCTTACCAGTCCTGACTGATTCCCCATCCAGTGTCATCGAAGCCACCCCAGAGCATTCTCCTCTGGTAGCCGGCTCCACCTGTTTCAAGTGATAACCCTCCTCAACCTGCAAACAGTTATTCCCCTTCAAGTCTGGGGGGATATATTTCCTTTTACCATCTCCCTTGGTCGACCGAGGAGGAAGTCCCCTACGGCAGACCTCAGTCGAGTGCCCTAACCTCCTGCAAGAACCACAGAAATCAATCCAATATTCATAAATCACCCGCTGTTTACAACGGTAATCTTCACCAATCGTGACAGAAACATACTCAAATGGAGATCTAGATGCGTCTATCTCCACACAAACACGAGGATATTTTGATCTGATATTTCCTTTCGTTAAAAAACCATTACCTAAAAAATTTACTAATAAATTTTATATGAGAGAAAGAGGTTGGTTCATAATTTGGGTCTTAATTATCATATTATTTATGCATATTGAAATGATTGGATCATATATTATGGAGAAAATGAGTTGTTGGGTAGTTTTCCCACTTGTGGAAAATCTTGGAGTAAAGAGGATCTTCTTCGGAAGTATGGATTGATTCTTATAAAATAGTTGAAATATTTCCCACTTAAACCTATGTTGTATAATTTATTTATGTCTCAGACCACAATAACACTGATTTCATTCCATAGGACCAATATTTCAACCATGAAAATTATAAATTACCCCTTTGATGGTGATTCACAGAATCATTTTGACCATGTGCATCTATCTTTTGAATTAAAATCCTAAAACATGTGATTATGTCACTCTACTAACGGTTTCGATCCATTTAGTTCTTATGGTAGCTAGTATTCATGTTGGAATGTCTTTACAAATATGTAAAATATGCCTCCTTTGTTATTCATGAAGCAACCATTTATATTGTTGACCTTATTAATTCCTAGAAAATAAGAAAAATAATATTGATGTTTATTTGAAACCATTGAATGATGGGATAAATTCATTATAGAGTAACTGTGTCAGTACATAGGTTGTTACTGTAAAATAAAATTTCCTGCTAAAACATGCATTAATGTGGAAAATTGTTGACTTCTAATCATATGGAATGTTATATGGATATGGTACACATGGTACAAAATCATTTCCATAATATATGGGGGACAACTAATAATTTATGCTCATTAATGGGTAAAAAATCTTATTTATTCACCAATCATATGAGAATCCTTCCAACAAATCATCCATTTTGGAGGAAAAAATTGCATTTCTGTAAGTGAAATTGTAATATATGGACAGCCAAAAATGATCTGAGGTATAGAGATACATTCAATTGTCTTTTCATTACCTCCCATCACATTTGGACAAAAAATAAACCAACACAAAATTGATGGCATTAGGAAATAACACAATAGGATAAAATAGTGCATTTCTTTTAATCTTATATATGGGACTAATTTATTGTTGGGTCTCATGATGGATGTCATGAATATTGATAAGATTGTTTTTGATAATTTAGTCCATTCATTTATGGATACATAAAGTAAGACCAAAAATAATATAAAGGCATGATTAAATCTTTCCCAAATTTATAGGTGACCAGAATATAAATTGTTTGAAAATTTAAAATTAAAGAATTTAATGAATCCAAATGAATCTTATAAACTAAACATATAAAATTTAATATTATTTTATGTGTGGATTGTATAATTGAGACCTCCAGATGGATATGCTTTTAATTTGGAATGATTTTTTGGAAATGGCCATATTACAGGATCAAAATTTCATTATATTCATGTTATAATGCGATGAATTCTATCTATTAGATTAAGATATTTGTTTATTTATATGATTTGAGATGAGATAAAATGCATTTAATATTTTTTCAAGACATTTGTTTGGTTAAAAAAACTATGATTCACTATACAGACTTAAAGAAGATATTGTTTTAATTGTATATTAACTAGAAAAGACCATCATGATGGTATTCTTTGGCTCAATAGAACATTTGATATTGCATTTTAATCGTGATGAAAATGTGGTGGTTTAATATAGTTCTGATGGATGCATCCATTCGAGGGATGCATATAGAAATTGAAAAAAAAGTAAAAAATATAGATTGGTTGAAAGCCCAATTACATAAGCTTATTTGCCAATGGAAATTTATTTATTCTCCTCTAATAATTTTCAATTGGAATATCCATCAGAAAACAACTGTATGGGACGAAATAAGGGAAATTTTGACTATGAAATGAAAAATCAATTATCGGTTTTTAATCATCCTGAACATGGCTTCATTGGTGTTAATGAATGTTTGATCTCCATTGATGAACATCATATAACTCATATAAATGTTCTTCTCCACTATTATGAAATAAAACCATTTGTACATTTAGTTATTCTATCACTTATTCTATAATATATTTTTATAGTAGATTAATATTAGTTTATTTTTAGGTTATATGATAATCATATAATGAAAATAATTCCAAAAATTACAATATAAACCGTTGAAGAAAAAAAGTGAAAATAATGTTTCCTATAGGTTTAAAAAATTTGTAACATAGAATATTTATTGGTTAACATGTAAGATCAATTTATTAAATGTTATATTGATAATTTTTTTAAAAAAAATTAGGAATATCAACATGCTAATAAAATTGATAATTGGTTCTATGTAATGAGTAACCCACTACCAAAAAAGGTTAAATCTTATAATTCATATACGGTGAATGGTTCTTGATTTCATAAAAGTGAATATGGGGAATTAAACAAATAAGAACAAATATGTTTTCCAGAGAGGATATCATCACAGAGAAACTGATGTAGACTTTTATAGCATGCTGTAAGATAATATTGAATTATGTTATAGAGGATAGAATTAAATAACGGTTTTTAAATCTCAATGGTTAGATACTGAAAATGATTTCATTTTCATCTAATCCAAGGAGTTTTGGATATTAAATATAAAAGAATTTTTTTCTAAATGAACCATTTAAATTATCTCTTTAGGCACATCATATTTATTATAAAAATTATTTTGCTACTTTGGGAGAGTTGGGTGATTGGTGGTGGATAATAAAAATGAAATCACAGAAAAAATAAGTTCACTCAAAGTGATTTTGGTTCTACTGAATTTCAAGGAATTGACGATTTTTTAAGAATCTGATTTGAATCTATTTTTTCACAAAAAATAGACACGAATATCAATGATGAAAGCCTACAGATAATGGTCAATGATGATGAAGATGTTAATGATGTTAAAAATTAATTTGAAATGAGAAAATATGATGGAACTAAAACACATATGGAAATTAATGTTATTAAGGGCGGATATAAAGGCAATGTCATCATCAGATATTAAGATGAGGATGAAATTGATGATTTACATAGTTCAATGCATGTTATAATTATATATAATATATATCTATATATAATAGTGGTTTTTAACTATTTACTAACAATATTAATTTCATGTTTCAGATGGATGTGATTTTTTTCATTAGTTATAAGAGTATGATCTACCTTTAAATGAGCCGAATTTTGGATCATCTTACCCTTAGAAAACTGGAGGTTCAAGGAGGACTCTAATGGGGTGTGGTCTTTCCATATTGATGATTCCCAACCCAATCCTAGAGAGATTTATACATCATGTCTTTGATCCACGCATGTAGAGGTATGTTTACAAGTTTATTTTAGCTTAATTTCAATAATTTATTTATATAATAACTAGATGAATATTTTATTCTTCTCATTTCACATATTACGTTTGGAAATGGGCGTCCTATAATGCGCAATTATTTTTTGAATCTTGGTTATCATGGTTTTAGGTTTATTTTTATGTTTAGCACCACTTGTTTGATAATGGGTGATATGTAAATAATTAATATTTATTTTTATTTTTATTTTATTAATAATCTGACATTATTATATATTTTTTGGGTTTATGGTATACCATCGATTAGATCATGTGTGGCTCTATCTAGAAGACATAGTATGGGTTTGTAAATGATAATTTCCCTTAGATTTATAACAATTTGTGATGGAAAGAAATGATTAACGAAGGAGTGGAAGTGTTTGATGAGTCTTTTCAAACCCACAAAACTGATAATTTTTCATCTTAGGTTTGGGATAGATTATGTTCAGACTGGATGGGTGATCATTTCTAGAGTAGGTCATCAGTAGGATGACAAAACAAAGGGATATAAAAGGTGACACATCGAGCAGATAGTCTAACATTTAGTACTTATGGGGAAAATATGGAATGTACCATTTTTAAGTAGTTTAGAAGTATTAAATTTATTGTTTATTTTATATTCCTACAGGAAGTCAGACATCCCAATATTATGGAGTTCTATGTTTATTAGAGGATCTACAGTGATCCAATCTTTAGAGAGATTATAGGTGATTTCCAGGGTTAGATTTTGGTCATTGTAACTTCCGTTTGAGTTTAAAATTATTTTAAAATAATATTTTTACTATTTTTATTTTAAATTGGAATTGAAGTAGTCTTATGAGGTCGTGGTATCTCAGACACAGACTCTAAGTCCGGTTGAGACTGTGGTTCAGAACAGTTCCCACTGATTTGTTGAGGCATCATAGATGTAGGCGACCTAGAATGGCTTCGACAAAGGACATGTTTTTGGTATTAGCTCTCAATTGATGCATGTGAGTTATAATGGGACCACTATGATTTCGACATCCATTTCCATAGGTTCTTGGGATGAGTCAAAAACATCTACTACAATTTATCAGGAGAAACTATGAGGTCAAATTGAGCATATAGAGTGTTTGCACTGGGAGAATGAACAGATTTGTCGAAAGCAGTAGGAGGAGACGCTTCGATGGATGTAGTAGCGACATGAGAAAAAGATGGAGTACATGCATCATCTGACTCATGGTTTAGGTATGAAGTTCCCCCTATCTCCTCCATATACTCCTAATGACCCCCCAATAGTGTCATCTCCTCTAGAAGACCCCCCCCAAATGATGTCAGCTTCTCTATAACACACCTAGTGATATATTTACATTTTATAACAAAACATTTTATCGTCATTATTTTTGAAATATTATATATTTACATTTCTACCTATTGTATTTTTATATTATTGTGCATATTATGTTTATTATTTTTTTTTTTATTGTTTTATTAGTTTATTAGTTTATTTATATATTTAAATATTTTACATCTTTTATTATTTATATATTACTTTTTTAAAAATATTATTTAATATTTTATTTTTATTATTATTTTGTTATTATTATTATTTGTTATTATTATTATTTTTATTATTTTTTGTGAATATTGAGGTTTTAATTATTTTACAATTTATTATTATTATAATATAATCTTTATTCTTAATAATAATAATAATATTATTATTATCATCATCATCATCATTATTATTAATTTATTATTATTATTTTATTTATAATATTGTTATCTAAGTAATATTATATTATTATTGTTATTATTATTACTAATGTTATTTTATTATTATTATTAATTATGCATTATTATTGTTGTTTAATATTATTTTATTACAATTATTAATATTAGTAATATATATTTTTTATTTTTTTAATGTTTTCTGTTATGGGACTGTCGTAAAAAATTATTTACGACGGGCTTGTGAAAAATACATATTTTTAATGTGTCTATATAAAATAATATTTTATAAATATCAAAAGTATTCTATTTACAATGGGAGAATTTGGCATCCTTAATATGGGTTGTCTTAGTGTTTATTGGAAAAAAACTCTATTTCTAATGTGATTTTCTACAACAGTTCATTTTGTGACGGGACCCCATCACAAAAGTCCCGTCACAAATAACTAAATTTTTTGTAGTTGATGAATCATTTTTCATTTTCTTTTTATATATACTTAAATTATTTAAACCTCATAAAATAAGGTTAAAAAACATAAAAAACAAAAATATTATAATTAATATTCTATTATAGATATTTTAGGTAAAAATAAATACCTCGATAACTATACTCACCCATAAATTTAACATGTGTTCAAGTATTATTCATTATTAACCACCGACATGAACAATGATTTGAAATCCTATTATAGGTGAACATATGATCGTGAAAATTTTTAAAATCTGATAAGTATACAATGTTTGATAAATGGTTCTATAAATTTATACTATGTAGTTAACTTATTATTTATTTAAAAATTTTGTTTCCTAAAATTACCAAAATAAGTCATTACCAATTCTGTTTTCAAAAAATGTAACACAAAAGTATATGAGATGAAATAAAGACATTTTAATTAAATATACATTTTATATTAAATAATTTCAAATAAAATATAAATAATGATCTTTTTATCAAATTATGATTAATGATATCAAAATTGTGAAACATGAGAAGAACATATAATTTAATTAACCCCTAATGGTCCTAATTAGTTATAAATAAAAATTATCTCTAATAAAATAATTATAAAATCAATTATAAAAGGTTAATAATTATTATTATGGATAATAAATTGGTTATTAAGAGGAATATTTTTCGTATAGGGTTATATATTTTCATTAAAAATCAAGGAAGCAAGGTAATGGTTTCAGTCTTTATTTTATTTCATTTAGAACTATTTACATTATACATAATTTTTACTATTAGATCGTCTCATTACTACCTCATTGTAATATTTATATTATGATTATATATTATATTTCATGATACTCAATGTTCCATTTCATGTTAACATACTCAGGAAACATTAGTTCTAATAATCCAAGGGTTGAAATCGGTTGTCCCCTTAATATCCCTTCACTAAGGCATTATCTGTATAACACACCTATTATCACTTATGTAATGTTTATATTGCCCATATGATATAATTTATCATTAATTATTTTATAATTCATGTTAATCTATTTGATATTTCATTTAATTCATCATTTTATAGTTTTTATTTAAATGTTACAAATGCCATCATTTATTATTTTCACCTTCCTTCAAAAAAATATAGACCTCAAAAAAATTGATAATATATCTAGGGAATTTGTATTATCAACCATTATAAACATTACATCATTTTTAACCGCTATATTTATTTAGTATACTTCAAATTCTATTAAGCGTAATTTAAATTGGATGTTTTCATATCTTCTATGAAATATGTGTTTTCAAAAATATGTTTGTTCAAAAGGATTAAATGTTTTATCCATACATTAAAAAAAGGTTTTATCATTCACTCTAAATTTTAACCTAACAATCTTTATAACTTTTTTTAGTGATCTATAATTAAATTTAATTTTTAAAATTAAAAATTCTCAGATTATTTCCACATACCTTTTGTGTATTTTTGTTATTTTTGAGTTGAATTTATTATATATTTAATTAAAAGTCCATTTTTTCAACATATTATCACATATTATTGATAATAACTATTATGTACTTTTATAGATGATTTATTGTAACTCTATTTATTATATAATTCAAATGGATTATCTTTCCCATCCTGATAATGTTTTTGAAATTTATCTTCACTTCAATGTTTTAAAATGTTATGTTAAAAATCATGTATTTTCACATCTATTTTTCCTCCAATGTTTATCTTTCATGTTTTTCTATTATGATCACCATATATATATATATATGTAATTATGATATTATCCCTTAAGTAAAATTATATTTTTCATATTTTATTATTACACAGTTTTATGATATGTGTATTTTTTTATGTTTTATGAAGACGAATTATTTACCATGGAATATTTTAAAAATGAAAATTGACTAACATTAAAGTGGATGGAAAATATATTTAATATTAGATGGGTGGGACGTATATTTCCCTCCAATAAATTTACTGAAGGATTATATCTCCTAGTTTCAAAATTTTATATGAATATTTTACTAAGCCTCTTGGTTTTGAAATGGTCAGTGTGAGGGTACTAATATATAAGAAAAATAATATTTTTGAAATGGTTAGAAATTTTCTAGATAGAAAAATTGTTTGTGCTATTGTGTAAAGATCTAATAAAAAATATTACTTGTGAAATTTTTAGAAATTCACTATATACAAAATAGGTGGGTGTGGTGGAATTAATTAGGAATCAAAATTACATGTGTGAACAGGATGGTGATTATCTTGCTTCACAAGAATATGATATATTTTTTCGTGATTTTTATATCTTTTAGTGTTTTTAATCATAATCTTCCTTGTTTTTAGGACTATGACTTATTTTTAATGTATATTAAACTATTATATCATTATCACATGTTTTATGATTGTTGATATTCATTATGCATTTCCATATATGTAAGAGTTTATTAATGATCTCTATGTGATATTATGTTGATCCATAAAGTATTATGATTATTATCCAATACATTTGTCTTTAATTAATGTAATTAAATCATTCTAATATTCTCTTTCTTTTTATGATAATCCCTTTATGATATTTCTTTTCATTTACATATCATTTTTTCTCACCCACATATTATATAGGTGATGAACGTGTGTTTATGATGAAAATGCTTGCGTTTTTTTGTTCAAAAGTGTAATTAATGGGGTTTTAATGGTTGAATAATCATTCACTCTGAATTCTCTATTTTCAAATATCTTCTAATATGTTTTATTCATAGTGCCAAAAACACCCAATGGTTCCCCTATTCGAGATATTTCATGATCCTCCTTTCAATAGGTAGGTCGTTAATTGGAAATCGTTCCCATGGAACATTGGGAATCAACGTGGTTTAGTTGATGGGATTTCGGGTTCATCAAACACTTTTGAGGGGAATTTTTTCTTACAATTTGATGCTCTTAATGATTTAAGACATATTCTTGAATCATTACTTCATTCCAATGTATAATATGTGTCACCCCAAGCTAATAATAAATAACTATCATTCATGGAACATATAATCTAACGTATGTATTCAACATTCATCTTATATGGAGATATCAATATATATCCAGTGTTCTCTACCACTGGGAAGTATTCATGGCCATATTAGAGAATGTTTTGATTTATTTTAGAGACCCAAAACTATACGTTCATGGACATTACATTACTTTAGCAGAATACTTAATACATAACAAAAACAGACACACAAGGACCGTAATAGTTTAGTGTCTTTGGAAACTTGGAACGTAATCTTCTAATCGTGGTGAAAGATCTTCAACATCTCCCATAAAGATCTTCCCTTTTATCATACATAAAACATTTATTTATATCCTGGGGAATAGAAAACATAAAAAGGGTGAGCTCAAATGCTCAGTAAGGGTAATCATGGATAAAATAAAACATAGCTTATACATTTGAACTTAAAAACATGAACATAATGTTTAAACATCAAAAGCTTGAGAAATGACACAAAACATGGAAGTACGTAAGGAATAGATCATAAAGAAACATTAAGAATGATAAAATAGGATTGGAATAAAACATGTAATTATGGAAACTATTAAGCACATGATATGATTTCCACAGTAGCCAAGGCATTACTCCCAAGACCATCTTAGTGGACAAAGTCCCTTTCTAAATCGAGTTCACTCCTCGTTCTAGTCCTGTATTACAGAACCGGTATAACTTGCCGTTCTAGCCATGTCTATCTCATGAGATATAAAATCATTACCCAATTCATTGGAGGGAGATATAGGTCCCACCCATCTCATAATTATACCATTCTTATGTGTGCCACAAAATCATAAACCATACATCATAGCATAACCTGTGTAATAAAAATGGGAATCTTAAACATCGTGACATCATAAAACAATTCAAAAAAGATAAAATAATTCTTAAAAATATTTCCGTCAGAACATAATCAAATCCATGTAATAATAGGGATAGAAACAGAACCCTTTATTATCTTAGATGGAAAATAATTTTGATAAAACAGTTGAACTCCATTCTTGAGGAAAATATCCTTTCTACTTCAAAAAAACATTTTCCATTCGTAACATGTCATAAAATTTTAAACTAAAAAAAGTTGATTAAAAATAAACTTGAAAACTTGTAAAGGATTCTTCTTTTATATAATGTTTTAAAAATCCATTCATGCCGTATAAAAAACATTCTTCTGGTACTTTTGAAGGAAAAGTCAAAAAAGTACCTCGAACGAAAAATGACAAAATATTCCTTTCATATATTTTAATAAAAACTCACCGAAGGGTAAAATTGGACTTAAAAAATTTTAGGTGGATGGAAATAATATTACATATTGAGGAAACATGGATGTGGATGATAAAATACACCCCAATGTATAAACAATCTCGGATAAAAATGAGCTTGTGATATTTCCCTTACCTTAGGTCCGATTAGCTTCGTAAGTGTCCGAACCTCCTGTATAATGATTTAAATAATGTCATTGTCTTATTCCATAATCATACTCATTGTTATTATATCTTATATGGTTCACTTATGACTTTATTTTACCCGTTCTTTTGTAAATTCCATGTTAAAGAGTGTTTTGGGTAAAATCGTTTCATGTGTCATCCGTGTTTTGACTTGTAATTATTCATATGATTACATAGATCATGATTACATAATTACATAATATAAAACAATATTTATACATAATATATATTCATAATATACATATATATAGTAGATCAATAAATGGAAAGAAATACACCGTTCATGGAGACGGTAGGCCGTACGTACGCATGAATGCTGTTTTTGTTGAGTTGAATGGAATTAAGTAGATTACATACATATATATACACATAAATATAGTATCATTATTATGTCATATATTTCATGATTACTTATTATATATACTTTATAATCATTCATGAATGGTTAATGTGGAGAATGAATCTCATCACGTCGTGGAGACGGTAGTCCGTACGTACGCATGAGCGATGATATCGTTCTCATGATCGTGGAATTGTATTGGAGTGTATTTATACTATTTAAGAATCATTATCACTTTACAATAATCATATATAGTTATTATCTACACCATTATACACATCCAAGTAAGGTGGTTGTGGAAAATAGATTACACCACGGCGTGGAGACGGTATTCCGTACGTACGCACGCGCGGTGATTTCGTTTTCCGTAGGATGGATAGATGGTGAAATAGATTTGTTTCATACTTATAATAACATATCAGTATATTAGAAATACTGATGGTATTACTTCAAAATGAAACAACTTAAGAATAATAAGTGGAAGAAGAAATAAAGTTGAAAGAATCGGTAACGGACATTACCTCTTCTTTGAAGACCCTCTTTGAGTCCTCCTCTTAGGGCACTAAAATTGGACTTTAAAGAAGACCAGGACCTATAGGATGTTTATAGGTAATTGGAGAAGATAATTTGGTAGGTTTTGGCCGAGAATGAAGGCTCAATGTGGTGTGAGGAAGAGAGGGAGGAGGTGCCATTTTATAAGGGAGGAGAGGGGCACCTTTGGAATAACTAAAAATATTATTCTATTATAAAGCCAAATTCGGTTTTAAATAGCTCCAAATTGAATTATTTCGAAGCTATGGTGGGTATGGGTCGAAATCCTCTCATCCAATATAATCTAGACAGGTTTAGGTTCCTATTTTAACCTTATAATTTATATTTAACTTTAAGTTAGATAATTTTCCTTTAACCGTCTCTTTTTGTGTTCTTACACCATAAGGTTAATAAACTTACTATAAGTAGCCAAACTAACCCCAAGTTGTTTATTGTTAATATATATAATTTTATCTATGTTATTTTGAAGAACCATTGATTTTTAGGAATAAAATAACAATTAATAATATAATATTTGTTTTAAAAACTATTTTAGGTCAATTTTGACACTATTTAGTAATTGATTTTTGTGAAACTCATAACAGAATGATTAGTTCGAAAAAAGTTAATTAAATCAATAATAACATGTCCTATTAACCTAGAAAATTAGTTTAATTCATAAAAAGTGTCAAATTACATTTATTTGGGTATTTAAAACATCATTTAGGTCAATATTTCATTAATAAGATAATTACTACATCATCTTTGTGTCATAAATAAATTAACTTATATAAAGTCTAAAAATTACAAATAAAATATCATTATGTATAAAATCGTTTTTTCTTTTTAATGAATATTTATAGACGAATTTATATTATGTATAACCCTATTCTTAAAATGATATACTTATTAAACTTTGATTTTAACTATTTTAACCATTCTTTAAATAAATTAATAATAAATGTCCTAATCTAATCCAAGTGGGCCTAAATGGTCATATTTTATTCCTAAGGTTGTTTTTGGTCTAATTACCCTTATCCAATAGAATTATGACATGTGTTAGGGTTATAATAATATCATTTTTACATTTAATTACCTTATTTACTTTTAACCGTGGTAAAAATAAGTAAAAGGTTACTATTCACAAAAAATTATTGTCATCTCAATGAACCAAATTTTACTTACTGACATCAACCTTGTCTCTCTGATTTTTGATATTTTATTCAGAGAAGCGGTAAAATTATGTTTTATGAAAAATTCCATTTTCAACGACCACTTAGTGGTTTCACTATTCATCAAAAAATGAAAATTTCCAGAAAAATACCGAAAAATAGGCCTAAACTATATTTGATATTATGAATTCAAAAATGATTTCTATTTTACCAAATTAAAAACATATCAGTTGCATTAATTAATTTAAAAATTAATTCCCGCCGTCAAAACAAATAGTGTGTTCTTATGTGATAATAACTATCAAAAGATTGACACTTGTTTATATCTGGTTTAAATGTGAAATTACATCCAATGACCAACATTGTATTAAATTGTAAAAATATATTCAAAATATACTTTAAAATCACTAAAATTAATAATTTATCACTATTAATTATTTCGATTAAAAATGTTGTTTTTAATTAAAATTTAGTAATTTTCACTATTCATCAGAAAATGAAAGTTATCCGAAAAGTACCAAAATTTCACCCTATGCTAATTTCGATATTCCAAATCCAAAAATGAAGTCCATTTTGAAAAATAAAATTTAAAAATTTTCAAAAAGTGGTTATTACTATTCATAACGACTAGTTTTAATAATATTTTAATAGAATATTGTTGTTTATTGAAACTCGGTATTGCGTACTACACATGCAGTCAAGGAAGGTCGTGATTACGTGTAATGAAAGGCAAGTCAAGGATTCATGTTGTTCAAGCTCCTTTTGGTGTAGTGTACAACACAAGACATTAATGAAATTAAAAAAAAATTTCATAAAATCTCGGGGTGTTACATTCTACCCCCTTAAAATGTATTTCACCCTGGAAATTCGTCGGGGTTATAAATGGTTTACTATTAGAAAGTTTCCTTAATAGAAACCCATATCGTAGAAAGTAATACCAAAACCAATCGTTAAAAAAAGTATGAAACGTAACGGTTACCCAAATAAACTAATCACTAGGTTTCGACATAGGTGAAAATATGGATATGGAAGAGAAATCTAACCATCATGTTTTGATGGAGAGTGGTAGAGAACATGGATATAGAAAATCCAGAAATCAAAAATCCACAGATTTGTGATGATCTAAGGTACCATCTGATTCATTTAATATAAGGTCACTAGGACATCATTTTTGGTTTTCAAGATCATTTCCCTAAAGTTGATGAATTAAAAGAAATACGTACATGATTTTGGTACATTCTCACTGTTGTTCGTTAATTGAACAATTTCCACTTCATCCCTTAAGGAAATGAAGTTGAATTTGTTATTCGTGATGTGTTAGCAGATCATGTGATAGAATGATGGGTCATTCCATCTGTCTTAAACAAAAGGTTATAAAAGTTATCAAAAATATATAAGGC
The DNA here is from genome assembly GCA_963277665.1 of Viscum album. Classification (NCBI taxonomy): domain Eukaryota; kingdom Viridiplantae; phylum Streptophyta; class Magnoliopsida; order Santalales; family Viscaceae; genus Viscum; species Viscum album. Next base: position 1,643,370,760 of record OY728141.1, on the reverse strand, counting down.
CATCTATAGTGAGATTAATCATATATGGTTCCTAAAATGGACTTATACTTCATATATCATACTTCTTAATATAATAAAACTAGTTTCTACTATATAGGGACTTCCTATAGGCCAGTGGTAGGAGATAAAGGCCAATCGCACTTCGGTTGTGGGTTCGATTCCCACAGCCTTGTCCGACGCGATGGGTTGTCGCCCGTCCTGTATGTTGTCCTTTTTCTAGAACTACATTACTATAACATCCCATAAATAATATCAAAAAAAATTCTATTCTTAAACAATAATAACTTATGTCCAACATAATCCATTCCAATCTTTAGCCTTATCTAAAATACTTCGGTCCAAGCTCATAGTATAAAGAAAACGATTACTTGAAATGTCATCAACCAAGCATGTGAATACCATCATTTATCCCCCATATATCTTGTTGGTCACATTCCAATCATGTGAATACCTTAATCATGTATTCTCTTAAAAATTGAATACCCATTAAACCTTAGTGAAAAAATCAATGTTGTCAAAAATTTACTCTTTCCACATACCAAAATCCAAAAATTCTATATACTCAAACCATGATATAACCTTCTCCTTATATCAGTCATGAGCTCATGAATACTATCAATAATTTAATTTTCTCCTTATCCCTTCATTATGCGCACATCATCTACATTCCAAAAATATCTGAATAACCTTTCATGGGTACTGTTACCATTAATCATACACTTTCAAAACTCAAGGAAAGACAACAGTGTAACGATCCTATGATGTCTCTTTATTCCATAGTACCATGAGATTAATTATACAACATTACACATGATAAACATGTAATCATTCCACTATATTCTCAAACCATTGACCGAGCTTCAACAATTATTTCATCTCACATATCATTTGTAGTCTCTTCATCATCATCAACAAAAATACTACCCATACGACCATACTGATTCTCTTCATGAGACATTCCCTTTGGGAATAGGTTTTCATAATTTTCGTACATTCCACATTTAAAACATTTAACCATTGATGATTTCAAAGCAATACCATTATCCTCATCCCTGTTGTTAACTGGACCTTTTCCTTTGCACTTACTGGCTTTGTGTCCTTCTTTTCCACACCCAAAGCATCTTCCAGTTCCTTTGAAACATTCTCCTTGATGCCTCTTTCTACATGATTTATATAGGGGAAATTTAACTTTCTTCCCTCTATGATCATCATGAAACTCCATCTTTCTCTTATTAGCCGAGTCCGGAAACATACCAAATTTTACTTTATTGATCATATAATGAGATTGCTGATTCGGCATAATAATTATGTTTGTACTTCCAAATCCCATTTCATTTGGTTCCTCATGAAGAATATTATTCCATTGTTAATCATATCCTCTGTTATCGTGAATCATCTTGATTAAAGCCATTTTCTAAAACCCAAAAAGAATGGTGTGGGAGGAAAAAATCATAATAATGGGGGAGTAACTTCAATATCTAACATCTTTGGTTTATTCTAATATCGTTACCATAGTTTTAGGACTATATCCTATAAGTATACTTATCCTTAGGGACATCCCTAGACATACCTTATAAATATCCCTAGGGATATCACTAACGTTTTCGCATCCTAGTTTCCAAAGGTTGACTAAACTTTTCCTCTGATACCAACTGTAACGGTCTGGAATTACGTCCAGTGGACTATAATTGATAACTATCAGGGCACTCCATGGGTGGCTACACCCCCTGGGCGGGACACACCACCATCCCCAGTGGCAGTTATTTCCTCATGAAGCCCTTGGGCGGAGAGCCATGATTCGTCCAACGCTCACATGTGAGAGTTCCCAAGGATCGGATACATTCCTACCTCCTTTGCCTCTAATACCAACTATAGAGACCCAAATCTTGACCTACATGGACATTACATTACTTTATCGGAATACTTAATACATAACAAAAACAAACACACAAGGACCGTAATAGTTTAGTGTCTTTGGAAACGTGGAACGTAATTTTCTAATCGTGGTGAAAGATCTTCAACATATCCCATAAAGATCTTACCTTTTTTCTTACCTAAAACCTTTCATTATATCTTGGGGAAATGAAAACATAAAGAGGGTGATCTCAAATGCTCAGTAAGGGTATGTATGGATAAAATAAAACATACCTTATACATTTGAACTTAAAAACATGAACATAATGTTTAAACATCAAAAGCATGAGAAATGACACAAAACATGGAAGTACGTAAGGAATAGATCATAAAGAAACATTAATAATGATAACATAGAATGGGAATAAAACATGTAATTATGGCAACCATTAAGCACATGATATGATTTCCATAGTAGCCAAGGCATTGCTTCCAATACCATCTTAGTGGACAAAGTCCCTTTCTAAATCGAGTTCACTCCTCGTTCCAGTCCTGTATTACTAAACCGGTTTAACTTGTTGTTCCATCCATGTCTATCTCATGAGATATAAAATATTTACCCAATGAATTGGATGGAGATATAGGTCCCACCCATCTCATAATGATACAATTCTTATGTGTGACACAAAATCATAAACCTTACATCATAGCATAACCCATGTTATAAAAATGGGAATCTTAAACATCGTGACATCATAAAACAATTCATATAAGATAAAATAATTCATAAAAATATTTCCATCACAACATCATCAAATCCATCTAATAATAAGGATAGAAACAGAACCTTTATTATCTTAGATGGAAAATAATTTTGATAAAACACTTGAACTCCATTCCTGGAGAAAATATCTTTTCTACATCAAAAAGACATTTTCCATTCTTAACATGTCATAAAATTTTAAAGTAAAAGAAGCTAATTGTAAATAAACTTGAAAACATGTAAAGGAAGCTTCTTTTATATAATGTTTTAAAAATCCATTCAGGCCGTATAAAGAAAACATTCTTCTTGTACTTTTGTCGGAAAAGTCAAAAAAGTACCTCGTATGAAAAATGACAAAAGATTCCTTTCATATATTTTACTAAAAACTCACCGAAGGGTAAAATTGGATTCAAACAATTGTAGGTGGATGGAAATAATATTACATATTGAGGAAACATGGATGTGGATGATAAAATACACCCCAAAGTATAAACAATCTCGGATAAAAATGAGATTGTGATATTTCCCTTACCTTAGGTCCGATTGGTTTCGTAAATGTCCGATCCTCCTGTATAATGATTTAAATAATGTCATTGACTTATTCCAGAATCATACTCATTGTTATTAAATCATATATGGTTCACTAATGTCTTTATTTTACCCGTCTTTTGTAAATTCCATGTTAAAGAGTGTTTTGGGTAAAATCCTTTCATTTGTCGTCTGTGTTTTTACTTGTAAATATTCATATGATTACTTAGATCATGATTACATAATTCCAGAATATAAAACATTATTTATATATAATATATATTCAGAATATACATATATATAATAGATCAATAAATGGAAGGAAATACACCGTTCATGGAGACGGTAGGCCATACGTACGCATGAACGCTGTTTTTGTTTCCGTATTGAGTTGAATGGAATTAAGTATATGACATACATATATATATATACAAATAAATACAATATCATTATTATGTCATATATTTCAGGATTACTTATTATATATACTTTATAATCATTCATGAATGGTTAATGTGGAGAATGAATCTCATCGCGTCGTGGAGACGGTAGTCTGTACATACCTACGAGCGATGATATCGTTCTCATGATCGTGGAATTGTATTGGAGTGTATGTATACAATTTCAGAATCAATATCACTTTACAATTATTATATATAGTTATTATGTACACCATTATACCCATCCAAGTAAGGTGGTGTTGGAAACTAGATTACACCACTGCGTGGAGACGGTATTCTGTACGAACGCACGCGTAGTGATTTCATTTTCTGTAGGATGGATATATGGTGAAATAGGGTTGTTTCATACTTATAATAACATATCATTATATGAGGGATACTGATGTTATTACTTCATAATGAAACAAACTAAGAAGAAGAAGTGGAAGAAGAAATAAAGTTGAAAGAATCGGTAATAGACATTACCTCTTCTTTGAAGCGCCTCTTTGAGTCCTCCTCTTAGGGCACTAAAATTGGTCTTTGAAGAATACCATGACCTCTAGGATGTTTCTAGGGAAGTGTAGAAGAGAATTTTTCAGGGGTTGTCCATGCATGAAAGCTCAACGTGGTGTGATGAAGAGAGGGAGGCGGTGCCCTTTTATAAGGGAGGAGAGGGGCACCTTTGGAATAACCAAAAATATTATTTTATTATAAAGCCAAATTGGGTATTAAATAGCTCCAAATTGATTTATTTCGAAGCTAAGGTGGGGATGTGTCGAAATCCTTACATCCAATAGAATTTAGACAAGTTTAGGTTCCTATTTTAACCTTATCATTTATATTTAACTTTAAGTTAGATAATTTTACTTTTACCGTGTCTTTTTGTGTTCTTACACTACAAGGTTAATAAACTTACTATAAGAAGCCAAACGAACCCCAAGATTATTATTATTAATATATATAACAATATATATGCTATTTGGCCGAACCATAGATTTTTAGGAATAAAATAACAATTAATAATATAATATTTGTTTTAAAAACTATTTTATGTCAATTTTGACACTATTTAGTAATTGATTTTGTGAAACTCATAACAGAATGATTCTTTCAAAAAAATTTGATTAAATAAATAATAATAGGTCACATTAACCTAGAAATTTTTTGAATTTATAAAAAGTCTCAAATTACATTTATTTGGGTATTTATAACATCAATTATGTCAGTATTTCATTAATAAGATAATTACTACATCATCATTCTGTCATAAATAAATTAACAAATATAATGTCTAAAAATTACAAATAAACTATAATTATATAGGACATATTTTTATCTTTCTAATGAATATTTATAGTCGAATTTATCTTATGTATAACCCTATATAAAAAATGCTTTACTTATTAAACTATGATTTTAACTATTTTAACCCTTCTTTAAATAAATTAATAATAAATGTCCTATTCTAATCCAAGTGGGCCTAAATGGTCATATTTTATTCCTAATGTTGTTTTTGGTCTAACTAAACTTATCCCATATAATTAGAACATGTGATAGGGTAATAATAATATAATTTTTACCCTTAATTACACTATTTACTTTTAACCGTGGTAAAAAAAGTAAAAAGTTACTATTCACAAAAAAATTATTTTCATCTCATTGAAAAAAATTTAACTTACTGAAATCAACCGTGTCTCTCGGATTTTTGAAATTCCACTCAAAGAAGCGGTAAAATTATGTTTTATGAAAAATTCATTATTTTTAACAACCACTTAGTGGTTTCACTATTCATCAAAAAATGAAAGTTTCCAGAAAAATACCAAAAATTAGGCATAAGATATATTTGATATTATGAATTCAAAAATGATGTCTATTTTACCAAATTCAAAACATATCAGTTTCATTAATTAATTTAAGGATTAATTCTCGTCGTCAAAACAAATAGCTCGTTCTTAAGAGATAATAACTATCAAAAGATTGACACTTGTTTATGTCCGGTTTAAATGTGAAATTACATCCAATGACCAGAATTGTATTAAATTGTAAAAATATATTCTAAATATACTTTAAAACCACTCAAATTAATAATTTTTCACTATTATATATTTCAATTAAAAAGGTTTTTTTAATTAAAATTTAGTAATTTTCACTATTAATCAGAAAATGAAAGTTATCCGAAAAGTACAAAAATATCACCCTAAGCTAATTTCGATATTCCGGATCCAAAAATGAAGTCCATTTTGAATAATAAAATTTACAAAATTTCAAAAAGTTGTTATTACTATTCATATTGGCTAGTTTTAATAATATTTTAATAGCATATCGTTGTTTAGTGAAACTCAGTATTGCGTACTACACACGCTATCGAGGAAGGTCGTGATTACGTGTAATGAAAGGAAAGTCAAAGATGCGTGTTGTGCAAGATCCTTTTGGTGTAGCGTACAACCCAAGACATTAATGAAATTAAAAAGAATATTTTCCATAAAATCTCGTGGTGTTACATGTATAGAATTACAATACTATTTTAAAGCCACGCATTGGGGAAGCCTAGAGTTATTCATCATACTGGGAGATGGGAGATGCTTTGATGTTGGTATTGGACCCATAATATGGGCTTCCTATGTATCATTTTTTGTATAATCATAACCCATGTAGTATAGTGATGATTTATGGCTCATCATATTTTTTAAGGTAATGTGATAAGGACTAAATTTTGAAGTCTATAATCATGAGGAAATAACATCTAGGTGAAAGGTGCATAAAAACTTTTTTTTGTGTATCTTATGGAGACTTGGACTATGGTAACTAAAAGGGGAGTGAATTTCCATGTTATCCATGGCCCTAATGGGAATGTGGCCTCTAAAGATTTGTGGTTGGATTGGTGTGGTCGGTTTAGACCTCGTGGAGGATTCCTATATATCCTATTTGAATTGGGATTGAAGTTATTTTAGTTCATATTTAGGATGAGGACCCACACATGTGAATATCTTCTAAAGGTCTGTATCATAAGTAATGTCTCCCATTGAGAGGATTGAGTTCGGGATTTTACCAAATAAGAGGCCCCGAGCTTTCATCAACGGGTACATAGTCCCATTGATGATCATTGAATAGTTTCAAGTATTACACATTATATGAGGATTTACCATGGTTTGGATATAAGATATTAAGGTCCAACACGTATGGAGGCCTTATAAAGGAAGGTTAAAGGACGATTTCAATAAATATTCTCAAATGAGACATGTATATGACCATAGGGATGTCATGATCATTCCTAACTTCTAATCCCAAGTGAGTCATTATCGAACGTGAGAATCAAGTCAGAGAATAATATATATAAAAACTCATGATTCTTCTTCCATTTGTGTAATATTATTTGGATACATTAGAAGAAGAATGGGATATGATGCGACTATCACCTCACCTGCTTTGGTAACCATGATAGTCACATCTAACTACCCGCCTAGCTAAAACCTATTATAATGTACAAAGGATTACATAATGGGGGATTAAATGGGTCCGGTTCCAAAAAATTGAGATGGGAAATTAACTATAACCCATTAGAGATAAAATTATACATGTTTCTCTTACACTATGCATTGAACTATGGGTTTGTGGGAATAGATATGATATGGGAAGTGGAAGATCTTATCCCTCACGTTTGAGACCAGGAGGTCCATAGAACTACCTCCATGGTTTGGTCCTTATCAATAATAGGATGCATACAAGTATTTACCCGAAGGACCCTACCCATTATGTGGGACAAGAGTGGGACACATCTGTCTGAAAGAATTCATAACATAATGGGATATATGATGGTGTGTATCTTTAAATAGTCATGAATGTATAGAGGCTTTGGTAGAGTCTTCAATTCGGTCCCCCAAAAATGAAGCATCCAAAGGAGGAGGGGACCTACCATTGGTGGTTTAAAATATATCATTGAGGGTTCCATGTGCATGTCTTGTCATGTAGAGTAGAATGAGGTATCATGTATGCCATGTCCTGTGTGGATCAGAAACTCTTTATGTTGGGTAGTCCTATATAATATACAAATGATTTTTGGATGAGAAATATCTGGGGAATCAATAATTTGTAGATTCATTTCCTTTGACAATATGGGCCTCCTCAAGTGTCCTTGGAAGCATATCATGCAAGTCACATATTTGGGGAGGACCTTTACAATAGTGATTTCTTGGAATGTGTGATGTCATTTTAGGTCATTGAACACACAATCCTACCTCTAATTCCAAATTTGTATCGTACTCCCAGTTGGAGGTTCTCAACAAAACTCCATTGTATCATTTGACATTTCTATAGAATTTTCATCCCACGGTATGTGATAATTGTTTGGTTACATCAAAATTAAATATTCCCCCTCTATAGAAAAAATGTATTTATACTAAAACTCTACATTTTTTAACTATGTGAGGACAACATACTAACTTGTTCATAAAAGTTTATGGAATATATTTATTAGTGTTATAAAAATACCAACCCATATAAATATATTTTTTTGGGATATAAATAATCTTATTCTATGGTAACTATAGGGATATTGGACATATTCCAAGATCAATTGGTGGGATTTAGAGTTATCTCGTCTATGGGAGGATGATCTAGTTTTTGTGTTATCAATGGGGTCTAGTGACCATAATTGGACTACTTCTAGGCCCATATGACTGAACCAAAAATGTTTTTTTATTTGTGTATTTAACCTAATTTTTCACTATATCTCTAATGAACAACAGTTAGTACGGTAGAATTGGTTTTTCCACATGCTTCCCTTTAAAATTTTTCATCCTAACACATTTATCTCATCTTATCTTTTCGTTGCTCGATTAATCCCTAAACCAAACAGATAATAGGTCAGGTGAGATGGGATATTACCCTCACATGGGATTTCCTTGAGTGTTTTTCAACCTTTTGTGTATTGTCTCTATTTTTTTATTTTTAAAGCCATGGATTTTAGACAAATGAGACTGGTGTTTTCGGTTGAAGAGCATTGAAAATGAGAATCGAAATGATGACCTAATGAACGGTTGTTGGGAATGATTTTTATGAGATTATTTATATACATGTTTGAGAATTTTTTGTCTGAATTTTTTGACTAGAAGATCTAAAACATCATGCAAGACAAACATACAAGTTTCAGACCATATTCAAAAAATTAGTTTCTAGTATGATTTCATCATTGGGGCTAATATATATAATAGCCTTCTCATAGGGATGAATGTACCACTCGTTGATAGGCCCTTTCAGTGGTATACATAGGCTAAGACAACTAGTGAATATTACTACATAGTCAAATAGCGGAATAAATTTCATGATATACCCTTTTAGTGGGAGAATTATGCCATGGAAACCAAGGCGTATTGCTTCATAGTCAAACAATAGTAACTTTTGGTATTTATAATTCCTTTAAAATTTTCTAGGTTGATTGTTAAGATTCGAAATTATCTAGACCAAAAGGTGTGTTTTTCCATTGAAAGAATACTAAAAATGAAGAGAGTATTTGTATTGGAAGTGGCCATGAATGGGAGACTGTTCCAATCCAAATTTTTCTTCTTTAATGTAGGGTAAAATCAAATAGATGACCAGAATCAGGTGGAAGGCCCCTCCATGAAAAGATATGAAGTATCATGTTGTTAAATGTCATGTGACAAAGACAAGGATCATGTTGTTTAACATTTAACAGTGATGACATCTGGTCTATTGTATATGGTCATTTATCTTTGACCCAAACATTATATATTTTTTCCATTCACACTAATATATCTATGAATCTAAAAAATTGTTTAGGTATGATATGGGGATGGTAGTAAGATATAATTTATGGGAATCTATATCTGAAGGAAGATATGTGTCAAAAACATCATTTGGGATTATAGAGATAAAAGATACATCTCCTGGAGATGAAGGTTCTTCTTATTGATATGTCCTTTTGGTGGGTTACTTAATCAATTACATCTAAGGTGTATTACGATATTTTCATATGGTTTAAACCATTGGATATGATTCCATTTTGGTTGGAGACTTATGAAAACCAAACTAGGAAGTATTACTACATACACATTGTAACACCCTGACCCTAGTTACCTAGTGTTGGTGAATTATTACATAACATTAGAATGATAAATGGAATTATTTCCCGAAAGACCAATCAGTTTAGTAGCGTTGGAAGAATTCAGTACATTCATAGGTTTTACATTACATCATGAAATAAAAACATCAACAAAATTTTATTCCCATTGTCCACAATTATATCCTTATCCAATCCCTGTAGGTCAACCATAAAATATTGCATCACATCCTGGAAAAAATAAAATAGAGAAAGGTGTGAGATCAGATGCTCAGTAAGGATAACAATATATTAGAAACATTCATAAATAAGCACAAACAATTAAGGAAATGTATAAGACTAAAACAAAATCCTTTTAAAATTAAACTTCAACATAAAATGGAAATGATAAAATAAAATAACTCAATTTTCATATTAACATGGATATTCTACTAGTCAAATAATAACATGCAATATCAATAGCCACTTCTATAATGATGGAGTGCATAATGTCAGAAGTCATAACCACATAGTCAAGCCCTAGTGTGAAAACTACAAGTTATATTTTTTTAGAGCCCTGTTCTAAAAAAATATTTTCTCTCATGAGAACTACCGATGCATCGAGGAGAAATATCATTCTCCACTCGTCACTTACTATGTCTAATGAATTCCTCATATAAAAAGGATTAAACATTACAAAAACATTCGTTTTAAAACTAGCATACTAAATGTCAATATATTTTCCATAAAACATAAACGCTGAAATAATTACACATCCATATTCAAACATATCACAAAAATTCAATAAAATATGGATGATTTGTATCAGAATAAATTATCTTCAAACAAGTTTAAAATCCATCAAATTATATTGGCATAGATGAAATAAAAACTTTTTGAGAGAAATATCTGTTTCTATTTTGAAATCATTTAGAAGTCATATAATTATAAAAGAAATCATTTATTTTAAAAATATTATTATAATGTATTAAGGGATGATTTTAAGGTGCTATAACAGTATAAATTAGCTGCATCCACCTTATAAGTTAAAAAAACATTCTTTCCTTAATTTTATAAAAAAGGTCGTAAATGTCCTTGTTTGGAAAAATATGGAATGATTACTTTATAAAACTTATATATAAAGACAAGAAAGGGTTTAAATTACATTACCCTATAGTATAAAAAATATTAAAAACGTTTTGAAACATATTTTTAAATAACACGGATTTTTGATGATAAAGAAGTCGCTGTAGATACTTAATTATTAACAACCTCAGATTAGTAATGAGATTATAGAATTATCCCTTAAAATGTACTTTTCCTTGGTCAAATGTATGATGAAATCCTGTATAATAGTTAAATAATTGATAATAAATTATACAAGAACTATATAAAAAAATATTATATCATATATTTCCCTCTTATATTGCTTTGTTAATAATATTTCAGTAGTATCATCGTTTCAGGTGTTAACTGATTCATTTTCCATTATATGCTTAGTTACGTAAGCCACCTTTTTTATGGATATGATGTAATTTATTTACATAATTAATGAAATTATGTTCATAAATATGTTTTTATTCATAAAATTAATATTGTTCTTGATTGATTACGATGGGAAATAAATCTAATCGCGTTCGTGTAGACGGTAATCTGTATGTACGCACTAGCGACAATATCAATATATTGATGGTGAAATCATATTTAATTGGTTGTTATATAATATATACAGAATCATTAACATATTATATTTATTATTTACATCAGGTATTCTAATTATTATACCCATCCAAATAATAAACTGTTTGATTAATAAACTACACCACGACGTGGAGAGGGTAAGACGTACGTATGCATGTATGGTTAATTTTTCATTCATATGATAGATATAATAATAAATATGGTTGTACATTTTTTATAATAACCTCATAATATGTAAAATATACTGAAGCTATTTTAATATAATTTAAACAATAAATAAATCGTAAGTGGAAGAAGAAAATAACACTAAATAGGTGAATAAATATTTACCACTTTTCAGGTTCTTCCATTTCATTCGATCAATAGGGCTCCATAAATTGACATTAAACCAAAGTAAGGAATATAAGTTGAAGGGTTGGAATATAGGACGGTATTTGGGCAGGTTTTGAATGAGCCAAATGGATTTGGAGGTGTGAAATTAAGAAAAAGAAAAAGTACCCTTTAATAAGAGAGGTGAGGGTCACATTAGGAAAAGCTTGAGATATTATTTTATAATAAAATACATTTCGGTTTATAATGGATAAAAAATGATTTATTTAGAGTCTGAGGTGGGGATGGGTCATAAACCTCTCAACAAATAGGTTTTATATAGGTTTAGGTCACCGTATTAACCTGATCATTTAGATCTAACTCTTAGTTAAATAGTTTTACATTTACCATGTCTCTTTATATTTTTATATTATATGGGAGTAAACATACTATAACAAGCCAAGAGAACCCCAAGTGGTACATTATTAATATATATAACCTTTTCTAAGTCCCATGTCCTATTCTTAGTTTTTTTAGAAACATTATATCAATTAATAATAATGTATTTGTTTTAAGAACTCAATTATGTCAATCTTGACACTATTTAGTATTTGGTTTTTGTGTAAATCATAACTGCATTATTACATCAAAAAAATTATTTAATCAAACCTAAAATGTCATATTAACCTATAAAGTTAGTGTAATTTATCAAAATTCTCCAATTAAATTTAATCAAATATTTAAAATATCGATTGTTTTAATATTCCATTAATAATGTAATTACAACATCATAATTGTGTCATAAATAAATTTAATTATGTAAAGTATATAGATTATAAATAAAATACCATTATGTAGGAAATATTATTAGCTTTATAATTAAAATTTATAGTAGAATTTGTCTTATTTAAAACCCTACAGTAAAAATGGATTAGTTGTTAAACTTTAAATTTAACACTTTTAACTCTTCTTTAAAAAATATAATAATAAATGTTATAATCTATTCCAAGTGGACCAATGGGACTATAATTTTTTACCAAGGTTGGTTTTGTTTGAATTAAACTTATCTAATAGAATTTGGAAATGTTTTTGGGTAATTATAATATCATTTTTACCCTTAATTACCTGATTTACTTTTAATCGTGGTAAATAATAGTCAACAGTTACTATTCACCAAAAATTCTTCTCATATTATTGAATAAATTTTTGTACTGATTTCAACTATGTTTCTAATATTTTTTAAATTCATGTAGAAAATGATGTAAAATTATATTTTACACAAATTTTCAAATGCTCCAAGAAGTTGGGTAAAAGACAGAAAAAAGTTTAAAAAAAATTTATATATGTAAACTTATTATAAAATTACTAAAAAAAATTACATTGGACATATATTGGTATTATGTATCTATTTTGACCTAAATTAAATTAAAATAAAATAACTAATTATTTAAAAAAAAATTTTAAACAATAACTCAGTTTTTTCACTATTCATAAAAAATTTAATGTTTTCAAAAAAATACCAAAAATTCACCCTAAGCTAATATTGATATTCCAAATAAAAAAAAAGAAGTCCATTTTGAATAATAAAATATATAAAATTTCAAAATAAGAGTATTACTATTCACAACGACTACATTGATTGGTCGTGGTGTGATAAAACTCTAGGTTGCTTACAATGTAATCTACTACATTATTCAAAGGGAAATGTACCGTGGAAGCTTGGGGTGTTACATTATCCTCTCCTCAAAATAATTTCATCCTAGAAATTTCACTAATATTGTTGTATAAAAAGATTCTGGTGGTTCTTCATCATATCTTCCTAGAGTTCTCACGTTGCCTCTTCCATCTTATGGTTTCTCCATAGATCTTTTACTAGACGAGTTGTCCGGTTTCTAAGAACTTGTTCCATAGTATCATGAATTTTGACAGGCTCTTCACAATAAAACAGATCAGGTTTCAGATCAATTTCTTCTTAGGTGAGTACATGTGTTGGGTCCGACATGTATTTTCACAACAGTGATACGTGGAATACATTCTGAACATAGGAGAGACTTGGAGGCATTGCCAAAAAATATGCTACAACTCCAATTTGTTCTAGAATCTCGAAAGGTCTGATGTACATGGGACTCAATTTACCCCCTCTTACCAAAATTTATAACACCCTTCCATTGTGATACCTTTATGAAAACATGGTCTCTATCTTGAAAGTATAAATCCTTCGTTCACTTATCAGCATTTCTCTTTTGCCTACTTTGGTCTTCTTTGAGGTGGGTTTGGATAATTTTCAATGTTTCCATTGTTTTCTTCAACAAGTTTTGTGCCTATGAGTTTTTATTAACCAATATCATCCCAAATAATTGGTGTGCGACATCACTTTCCATATAACGCTTCATATATTAACATATGAATACTTTAATAGAAGTTAATTTTATTGGAAAATTCTTCCATAGGTAAATATTTGATCACGCATACATTGAAATTCATGTGAGAAAGATCTCCAATTGTCTTATAAGGATTGAATAGTCTATTCCGATTTTCCAACTATTTATGGGTGGTAGGTACTTCTCAAAGGAAGATCAGTATCATGGGACTTCTGGTCAATTTTCCATAATTTTGATGTAAAAAGAGGATCACGATCAGAAACAATCGATATGGGTACACCATGGAGTCTTACAACTTCTTCAATATATTTTCTTTCCTAACGTTCAAGTGGTAATTCCTCTTTTATAGAAAGAAAATGTTCTAACATGGTATGACGATCAGCAATGACCCTTATTGCATCATTCCACCTAAGAGTCTTTGTTATCCCCATGACAATGTCCATCGTAATATTATCCCATTTCCACTCAGGTATGAGAAGAGGTTGCATGACTCCTCTAGGATATTTCCTTCCTGCTTTCACAAGTTGACAAACTATACATCTTCAGAAAATATAAAGAATCTACATCTTCATGTTGTCCCACCAAAAATGTTCCATGAACTGTCTATACATCTTGGTGCTCCCAGGGTGTATAGATAAATTGGAACTGTGAGCATCATTTAACAATTCCCTTTATAGATCAGGTATATTAGGAAAACAAAGTCTCTTCCCAAATTTTAAAACTCTATCATCACATATGAACTCACTCAATCTCCCATCATTCTTAGCTTTAATCATTTCATGAAATTCTTCATCAATAGTCTAAGAAAATTTTATCCTTTATAATAAAGATGGTTTTGAAACCATTTGAAAAACCATTGATATTTCACATTCCATGGTTGTTCTTATATCCATATTTACTAGATCCATGTAGATATTATCCTTGTCAACTCTCAGCTTGTTCCATACTCCATGATCCTTTCTATAAAAAGCATCTACCACCTTATTTTCATTTCCTAGGTGGTAGTGTATATTTCAATCGTAACCCCAAAGTAGTTTGATCCCTCACCTTTTCCTCATGTTGAGTTCTTTTTATGTGAAAATATACTTTAAAACTTGTGATTAGAATAAATCTCACATTTTTCACCATGGAGATAGGGTCTCCATATTTTCCAAGAAACGATTACAGCTGCTAACTCTTGATCCTGAGTAGGATAGATTTTTCATGAATTTTTAGATGTTGTGATGCACAAGAAGTAACAATATCATTCTACATAAGGACATAACCAAGTCCTTTAATTGAAGGATCGTAATAAATAACAAACCCATCATTCCCCGGTGGTTGAGTAACGATAGGAAAATAAACTAATCTTCTCTTAAGTTCTTCAGAAAAATATTCACACTCCTTTTTCCAAACAAATTTATCCCCCTTACATGTGATCTTGGTTAATGGGTTATCCAACTGGGAATAATTATGGATAAAACATCAATAATAACCTACTAAACCAATAAAACTGTGTATCTATGCTATAATCATCGGTGTTTTCCATTCTTCTATTGCCATGTTCTATTAAGGATCAACAAAGATTCCATCCTTTGAGACAATATGGACATGAAAAGAAATCTATTAAATCCAGAATTCACTAATTCTATTCTTTCTATATAATTCATTTCTTCTGAGGGTTTTCAGAATTGTGCACAAGTTATTTTCATGATCTTCATATATTTTTGAGTATAAGAATCTATCGTCAGTAAATACCAAAACAATGTCATGGTGATATTCCATGAAAACACTATTCATTAGATCCAAGAAGACAGATGGAGTATTAGTCAATCCAAAATGCATTACTGTAAACTCATAATGCCCGTACTGGGTTTGAAATGTTGTTTTAGTAATGTATTTCTTCTTCACATACAACTTATGATTTCTACATCGAAAGCCAACCATTAAAATTGTTGATCTCCATGAAGTTGGTCGAATAAATCATCAATACGAGGTAAAGATACTTGATATTTATTTTTATAGCGTTGACCTTCATGTAGTCAATGCACAACCTCATAGATCCATCATTATTCTAAAAAAGAACTGGGGATCCCCATGGAGAAACACTTGGGCGAATAAATCCCTTTTTACTCAATTTATCTTGTTGTTTCTTTAGTTACAGTAATTATATAGTGGTCATTCTATAAGAGGTCTATGATATAGGCCTCGAACTAGGAATTAAATAAATGAAAAACAAAATTTCTCATTCTGGGGGATGTCCAGGTAAATCCTCTATAAACACATCAACATATTCATGAACAATAGGTACATCCTCTATTAGAACATTCTTTTCCTCACCCATAGTTATTTCATTCTGTTTCTTTTCAATAATTGATTTTAGTTGATCTACTTTGGGTGGATCATGATAGGAATAAGGTGGTGATGTTTATGATCTAAAGATAAGGTTCTCCTTATCATCATAAAAAATTGTAACCTATTTCTTATTACAATAAATATTCACATCATGGCCCGAAAGCTAATCTATTGCGAGGATTATATCAAATTCAATCATGGGTATGATGATGATATCAATAGATAAATAACATTTATTTTCCCTAATGGGAACTGATTTACAAAACTTTGATGCGATGATACTTCCCTTACATGTTTTGACTGACAACTCCCTCATTATGTCAAATTAAAAATATCTAATTTTCGTTGAAAACATGGATGATATGAAACAATGAGAAGATCAATAATCTAATGAGGAAACCATTAAAATACCTACCACCACATATTTCAGAGCATCAACCTTAGCAGTAGTGGTCAAATAATATTAGCCTTTCTCCCTTGACATTTTATGAGGTAATTTCCATTGGTGCTTAGGAAATTAATTTGAATAATTCCCCATTTCTCTACAATTGTAGAATTCAACATTAATATCATCTTTCATCCTATTGCAATCATGAGCTTGGTGGCCTTTTTCACCACACTTGTAACAGACTCTCATTCCCTTGAGGAAAGTATCAGGCTGTTTCTTTAGATATTTACCACAAGATGGATGTTCAACTTTTCCCTTCTTCTCAACATTTCAATTTCTAGAGTGTTCAGAAGATCTCTTTTTCTCTTTCTTTGCTTTAAAGTCATAAGACATAGAGACTTCATTTTCTGAATTGATAGCACATGGGAAAATAACTTTGTACAATGATATGGATTGTGAGACTAATGCTTTATAGATAAATGGTTTTAACCCATCAATGAATCGACTAATCCTACTACTTGGTTTACATATATAATCAGCTGCATTCCTTAATAACCTTGTAATGTTAGCCCCATACTTTTCCATATTCTCATCCTCCTTTTGCATCAGAATCATAAATTTTCTTTCCATATCTACTCGATGGTCCCGAGGAAAGTATTTTTCAAAGAAAATCTCATTAAACCTCATCCATTACAAGTTTGATACATTTTAATATTACCTTTTATTTTGGATTGATGTCATCCATTGATATGCATCTCCCGTGAGGCGAGAAACTACCTTAACAGCTTTCTCCATTTCATTAATACCCAAAGCATGAAATATATTTTCTAAGGAACTTATCCATTGCTCAGTTACTAATGGATTTGTACTCCCAAAGAATGTTGGTGGTTGTTTCCTCATGAAGTGGTCTAACATTGATCCTCCACATTGTGGATCAGGGTTCTCTATAAGGGTAAGGTTTTTATTCATTACCTTAGTGCATTTTACCAGTATGCTGATAAGCTGATCAACATCAGTTGTATCACCATCTCCACTATAATTATCTTGAGTAGAAGGGAAATCCCTACATGGTTTACATGCGTTGATATAGTTTCAATTCATTCCACTAGTCACCATTTCTAAACAATGGAATTTGGTAGATTAGTTTTTGAATCACAATACATAATTCTAAACATGTAATACACTTACCATAAATTGAACAATTAATGGATATAGTCCATAATCATAACAATGTTTTCATTTAGTAGGTATATACTCGTAAATACTTCATAATGGTTTGTAATGAAAATGAGAATTATCCTAAGAATATCCCCTGTTAGTGTCGTAACCAAGAGTGCAACAAGGTCTGTTGTCGTACACCAGTTCTTGTTCGAGTCTAGCTCAAATCGGTGTTTTCCAGTTTTACCACTAGGTACATTTGTGCCAGATCCACCTATACCTTCTTTTATCATGATAGGAATGTATTACATGGAAAACTCACAAAATATATACATTACAAATAATTCTAGTATGTTTTTCTATACTAATCCTCAATGTCTATCTTAGAGTAATGTTCTCTAATATGAGTTTTTTTCTAAATCTAGCTTCTGAGATTTGTAAAAAAACATCCTATGATACCAACTGTAACGCCCCAACCAAAGTTATCCAGAGTGGTTGAATTATTACATAACATTGGCATGATATAAGAAATCATTTCCTGAATGAAATATCTATTTAGTATCCTTGGAAGTACTTGATACATTAATAAGTTTTACATTACATCATGAAATAAAAGAATCAAAAACATTTTGTCCCCATTGACCTAGTAATATCCTTAGACTATCCCTACTCGTCCCCCATAAAATATTTCTTCACATCCTGGGAAATCTAAAACATAGAAAGGGGAGAACTCAGAAGCTTAGTAAGGATAACAATATTACGAAAACTTTCATAAATAAGCATAAACAATTAATGTTATATATAAGACTAAAACAAAAGCCTTTTAAAAATTAATATCAGTATAATATGGAAAAAATAAAATCAAATAATTCCATTTACATATTCAGATGGATATTCTAGTAGTATAATAATCACATGCAATATCAATATCCACTTTCATAATGATGGAATGCATATTGCCAGATTTCATAAGCACATAGTCAAGGCCCTATGCCAAGACTACCGATAAGATTTTGTCAAGGCCTTGTGACAAGACCCTAGTTTGTATCATGAGACCTACCAATACATTGAGGAGCTATAGTGGGCTCTACCCATCACTTAATAAGTCCAATACATTCCTCATATGAAAATATTTAAACCAAACATAAGCATTCAGATTAAAACTAGCATAAAAATGTCAATACATTAACCATAAACCCTTAATGGTGTAAAAATAACACATCCATAGTCAAATATATCACAAATTCTTTAATACAATATGTTAAATTTGTATCATATTAAATCAACATCAAACAAGTTTAAAATCTATCAAAGGTTGTTGACATAAAATAAATAAAAATGTATTAAGAGAAATATCTCTTTCTATTTTGAAATCATTTAGAAGTCATTTAATAATAAAAGAAAACATTTATTTTTAAAATATTATTATAATATTATAAGGGAATCTTCGAAGTGTTATATCGGTAGAAAATATATGCCCCCACCGTGTAATTTAAAAAACATTCATTCCTTAAATTTATCAAAATTGTCATGAAAGACCTTGTTAGGAAAACCACAGAAAGATTCCTTTATAAAAATTTTATAAAAAGTCAAAAAAGGGTATAAATGACTTTATCCTATAGTCTAGGAAATAGTAAAAATGTTTGGAAATATATTTTTAATATACACAATTGTGGATGATAAATAGGTCCCAGTATATACTTACGTATTAACTACCTCTGTTAAGAAATGATATTGTACAATTAACCCCTACCTTGTACTATTCCATGGTTGAGGGTAAAATAATCTCATTTATAATAGTTAAATAATTGTTATAAAATTATTCAAGAACTATATACAAAAATATGATGTCATCTATGACCCTCTAATATTTCATTGTTAATAATGTTTTAGTAATATCATTATTTCAAGTTTTAATAGATTCATTTTACATTATATTATTGGTTATGTAAGCCATGTATGTTATGGGTAGGATGTATTTGATTCATATACAGAATGATATTATGTTCATAAACACTATATTTAATCATAAAATAAAAAATATTCTTGAATGATTATGATGGAGAATGAATCTCATCACGTTTGTAGAGACGATAATCTGTATGTATGGACGAGCTACAATATAATTATATTGATGGTGAAATCATAAGTAATTGAAAGTTATATCATATATACATAATCCTTAAAATGTTATATTTATTATTTACATCAGTGGTACTAATTATTATACCAATCCAAATATTGAAGTGTTTGAATAACAAACTACACCACGACGTGGAGACGGTAAGATGTGTGTACACACGTATGGTGACTTTGTCATTAATACGATGGATAGAATAATGAATATGGTCGTAAAAGTTTTATAATAATAGAACAAAATATATAATATAATAGAGTTATTATTTTATAGTGGAAACAACAAAGAAATAGGAAGTGGAAGAAGAAATGAACATAAAATAGGTGATGGAATATTTACCTCTTCTTCGGGTCCTCCATTTGGTTTGATCAAAATGAATCCAGAGGCTGGATTTATGAAAATAGGAAGGCCTCTAGGATGAAGGTAGGGTTTCTCGGAGGATATTTGGGCATGTTTTGGCCGATCCAAATGGCTTTGGGTGTGTTAAATTATGATACAGGCAAGAACCATTTTATAAGAGAGACGAGGGTCACTTTTCAAAAAGTTTGATATATTATATTAAAATAAAATAATTTTCAGTTAATAATGACTCCAAAATTATTAATTTAAAGGCTATGGTGGGTATGTGTTGATAAAATATTAACCAATTGGTTTTAGATCGGTTTATGTCACCATATGAACTTCATGTTTTGGATTTTACTGTAAGATAAATAGTTTGACATTTAAAATGTCTCTTTGTATATTTATATTATATGCTTAATAAACATTAAATAACAATCCATGAGAACCACAAGTGGTTAATTATTAATAAATATAACCATATCTATGTCCTTTGGCAAATAATTAGATATTTAGAAATGTTATATCAATTAATAATATTGTATTGGTTTTAAAAAATCAATTATGTCAATTTTGACACTATTTAGTATTTGTTTTTTTTGAAACTTATAACAGCATGATTAATTCAAGACAATATTATTTAATAAACCCTGTCATGTCATATTAACCTATAAAATTATTTTAATTCATCAAAAGTCTTAAATTACATGTATTTTGATATATATTATATCAATTATTTTAATCATTCAATAAAAAGGTAATTACTACATCATCATTGTGTCATAAATATGCTTAATTATATAATGTCTAAAAATTAAAAATCAAATATCATTATATAGGAAATATATTTAGATTTATAAATTTTATTTATAGTCTAATTTTTCATATGTATAACACTATATTAAAAATGGATTAGTAATTAAACATCGAATTTAACACTTTTAATTATTCTTTAAATAAAATAACAATAAATGTCCTAATGTAATATAAGTGGACCAAAGGGATCATATTTTATTCCTAAGGTTGTTTATGGAAGAATTTCCTTTATCTAATAGAATTAAAACATGTGTTAGGGTAATTATATTATCATTTTTACCCTTAATTACCCTATTTACTTTTAACCATGGCAAATAAACTTCAAAAGATACTTTTCGCCAAAATTATTTTCATCTTTTAGAACCACATTATACATACTGATGTCATCCATGTATTTGGATTTTTGTATTCAACTCACAGATTCTGTAAAATTATGTTTTATGCAAATTTTTAAATGCTCTTTTAAGGCGGGTAAAAGATAGCAAAAAGTTCAATAAAATTTTATATATCTAAACATATTATAAAAGGACTATAATTAATTACATTGAACATATATAGGTACTATGTATCTATTTTTACATAAAATAAATTTTAATAAAATTACTAATTATTTAAATAAAAAGTTAGTTTCAAATAATTACGCAGTGTTTTTTACAATTCATAAAAAATTGAAGGTTTTAAGAAAAACACAAAAAATTCCCCCTAAGCTATTTTTGATATTTCAAAACCAAAAATGAAGACCATTTTGAAAAATAAAATTTATAAAATATCATAAAGTGGGTATTACTATACATAATGTCTACTTTGATTGGTCGTGGTGTGTTAAAACTCCAAGTTGCGTACAACACAAGCTACTGCATTATTCAAAGGGAGACGTACCATGGAAGCTTGGGGTGTTACACACATAAGGACATTTCACCATGAATCTAAAATTCAAATAGTGATTTCCTAGGAATGTTCATGGATATTTGAACTATCCAAGATTTTTTTTGGGGTTTTGGGATGATATTACCATAAAACAGAAGTACCATTTCATTTGAAAATTATCATGAATGGGGTGAAATATCATTCCTATTTAGGTATGGACCATTTTTTGGGGAAAGATTGTTTTCTTTTTACATTATAAAAGTGAGAGGTAATAGTACCCTGGGGTAACATTATATCTCATTGTGGTGATAATCAAGCCATATGTTGTTCATAATGAACCGTGGGGTTTAAATTCATGTTGAAAGGATATGGGTTTCATAATGTGAAAAATTAATATTGTGGTTGGAAATAAGATTAAAGTCCATTGTGTAACAACATATATAGAAAAGGAAGGTATAAATCCACACATAGTTCTCGAAATTGCATCAACCACAATGTTTAATGTCATTTGGTACTAACATCTATTGTGCCTTTTAAGGTCTTGTGAAAATGACCTTAGAATACCTGAAATGAATTTATGTTCCTTGATCATTTAGAGGAATCCCCTATCAAAACTCCTAATAAAACATGATGGATGCTCAGTTACGAGCAACAAGAAGCGGAATAGTTATCTTCAACCACACATTGCTGATAAGATTGAAGGATATGGAATTATTGATTTTGAGGAGGACGTACTAGGATATAATATCCAAGTGTCTGTACATATCTCATTAGAGTGAGAATCAATACATATATTATTTTTTCGAAACAATGTTGTTTAGTGTCATGTCGTGAGGACATAATCCATGCCATTTAACATCACATGGTAAGGATAAAGATTACTTTTAAATTTCAGGTCTTATGGATAGATCCATTTCCCTCATGGAAACAATGGGTGATGTAAGACATAACAAGACAATAATTTTTTAGAAATGATTTAGATGCAGTTTATAAAATTATAAACCATTAGATTGGGGGTTCTTAGAACCAAAAAGTGATATGGGAAAAAAAATATCAATCATGATTATAGAGATAGAATATGACTCTCCATTGGATGAATATAACTTTGGTTGACATGCCCTTTTGGTAGGTGAATTTTGAAAATCTAAATGGGGGGGGGTATTACTGGGTAGTAAAATAATTTAATCCTTTGTCTAACAGGAACATTTGGTGGGTGAAATATGAATATACAACAACTATCTATTACGATTTTGTCAGAAAAATGAGTCCTTATGAATATAACATTTCACTAAAGATTACCAAGGAATGATTATGGTTATCTGAAATTGTCCAAGTCTCAGATTATGATGCGTGGACATAATATGTGCTATCATAATGGATGTGTCTGTAACATCATTGGGTATGGAGTCCGAACCTCTTTAATATATATTATTTTTGTTTATATGTCGTAGAACCATAATAAATAATTCTAGCTTAAGGTATTCTATATTTTTTTCTATTGGATATGAGAAATATTTATGTTGCTATCAAGAACAACATTTTAGATTCAAGAATAATAGAATATTTGGTAATAAAAGTAATCAAGAAACATGTTGTTCTTTAATAACAGTGTGGTGGGCACTATAACTGATGTTTATGATCCACCCAATTACATATTGAAATGTACTGTAGTTTTACATCATCTAATAAAGACCTAAACCATGAATTTTAATTTCGTGTTTAAAAGATGTTTTCAAACACGTTAATATATTATCACCTGGATTTTAGGCTATGTGGAATAATTTCGCAGAACTCGGACATTGGTGCCTTGTAGTTTTGTGTTGTATGACTAGAGCCCAATGATGTTCCTTTTATTATCGTCCATATAGGATTGTGATTCTTGGGAGTTTAATTTCATACAAATACTGATATTGGTTTCATGTAGTTTATTTTGTCGTGATATGGACAATATGTAATGATTATTATGGCCATTAATAAATTACCAACCATGTTTTTTAAAATTATCTATTGGAAAAGATTATGATCTCATTACACATTGTATTTCATGAAAAATTGTGTACTCATATGCGATGTGATGAGGTCTCCAACCATCAATATTTGGGAATAAAATCTATTGGATTTTCTCTCATTTATAGAATAAGGTCCTACAACAGAGGAATAATCTCTGAAGGTTTCTTTCATGGTATCATCATATTTCTAGTGGCCAGTACTATTTCACCATGGAGGATATATCGAGGTGGATTGTTTGTAAAAATCTTAAACTGTTTAATTTTGACAAACCTCTATGTGATGCAAGTTAGGCATAACATTCTCATCAAATTTCCCTAATTCAACTATTTGTTTGTGGAATTTATAATATATTGATAGATTATGACATAAGAAAAATATAGACTGAGGGTAATAGGACCTCATTTGGATTTAATATTTCTAATATACATAAGAGAAAATATGGGATATCTCATGTGGAAGTATGGGTTGCAGTATAGTAGGACCACTAGTCATGTATGAGATTATCATTCCATGAATTTTAATCCACATCCACTATCTATTAAAATATGATTGATAGGGTCTCATTGATGGCCTCTATAAGTCCCTTAGTTGATACATTGTAGTACGAAAAACGGTTGAATTTGATATCAAAACCTTGTTACAATTACCCAATCTATATAAAATATACATTTGTTTCTTTTTCCATTATTATTGTATGAGGGATACTAAATCTTGTAATTATATTGGATTTCATGAATCTAATGATGCTTATGGTCCAAACATCATTGCGGGTATTTCCTCAACTTACTTAAAGAAGAAGTCAGTAGTTTTTAGGAGATATTTGAACTACATGGCCATATCTAGAGTAAATGGTCCTACAATATCCATTACCCATACAAAAAATGGACATGATTATTTGTATTTATGTAGAATCATTTGGGATTAATGCAAGTAGTTGGATTGCACTGGGAAGGATAGACACTTCAATGTGAATTTTCTAAAATAATTCATCATTGATTTCTATTAGTATATGATCCTTAGTATTTGATTGGAATTCATAAAACCTGAATGGTTGGAAGTATAGTACCCTTCATATATTTTATTTTTGAAGTTAGAAGCCTTTTACTTATCGATTCCTCTAAGAAGAAATCCCTAAAATCTTCATTTATTGTGGAATATCCAATGATTTGATCCTTTATAAAGTGTAATGTTGGTCACCCATCATTGTATTTTCTCCTTTATAAATCTTTCTGATAAGATCAATACTTTTTGAAGGTATTCCAAAATGGGTTTCATCCAACCCATGGTAGCATCATATGGTTTATGGATGGGACTAACATCACTAATCTCTTCATTTTTGACATGAATGAAATGTGAGACCGGTCGGCGATGCCCAATGTTGAGGATAGTTTCATTTTGGTTTTAATATTATAGAACCCTGGATAGATTTTATAATGTATCGTTTTAAGAATTTCACATCCCTGTGATATGAATAAACATAGGATTAAATAATAATCCAGATCTAATTCCTCATACATAGTCATATATGGGGTTATCACTTCAATTTATATTCAATAATACGCGTTGATCTATTTGTACATCGGCTATAAACTTCCTCTCACATATAGGTGGTTCACTATCATTGGATGTGCCAATACAAGGCCTGCAATGACTACTTGATATTCAACATCATTGTTTATATAGCCTACTAAAAATAAGATTTTGTAAGTAAAGACTTATTTTGTAGAA
Source organism: Viscum album (assembly GCA_963277665.1). Taxonomy (NCBI): domain Eukaryota; kingdom Viridiplantae; phylum Streptophyta; class Magnoliopsida; order Santalales; family Viscaceae; genus Viscum; species Viscum album. The sequence continues at coordinate 1,643,344,952 of OY728141.1, read as the reverse complement.
TATATGATCAAAAATCTGAATTTTTTTTGAGATTGAGGTCTACCATTCACTTCCCAGTTGGGATTTTAGGTGGGATGTTGAAAATAATCATCCATGATAGGGGTCCATCTGGAATTGAAAATTTATCTTCATACTACAATTCAATATTTAATTATGCTAATTATGCTAATGGATATTGGGTATGTAATCCTTCAAATGCCTATCCTTTCACCACATTCTGTTGTAAAAACAGAATGTCAGTCTAATAGAGAATAACCACCCACCATGCCAAACAACTAGTCAATATAGAAAATTAGAGGAGGTACTTGTGAAGGATAGTTTGATAGAAAATGTGTACTTCATGTTATTGTAGGTAGTGCCTATGTTTACTAAAATGATTATTCATTTTTGAAATAGTATCTCAATATAAAAATATTGAGTATCAATGTTGCACATGGATTGACTGAGATAATAAAGGAATTATTCATTACATGAATAAATCATTTCTACAAGGAAATATCCTAATGATTACTCTAGGGTATTCACATATAAAATGGGTTGTTCTCCCTAACTATCTGAAATTAACACTTGCGATCTTTAGAGGTATTTCATAATTTTTTCATGTTATTTTGATCGTCATTGGTCCACTAATATTTGGCCCCCATCTTATTATGTCTTTTAAAAGGAAAACACTTACCAACACGGATGGATATGAAGTGCCGAATGTTGGAAATGTGTCCCTATAAAACCATAAATTCATTAAGGTTCATAGTATGTGATATATTAAGGATATCCAATGTTTTCATAGGGTTGACTTTTATTCCATGATTGCAAAGGAGGATGGTGAAAATTTTCCATGAGGTGAGCCCAGAAGCACATTTCAAGGGGTTCATATTCATAATATATTGTCTAATATTATTGAAGAATGTAACACGAATAACCACATGACAGGACCAATATAGGGATATAACCATTGGTTCATCACTATAGGATTCAAAAAAATACCTCATGACGTTTTTGAACATATGATGCATGGAAAATTGGTATGTGGTTCTATTATTTTTAAAGACAAAGTTAAGTACCATATAGTATAAAACTATTTTAAGGACCTTATGGTTGAAGATTATTTATCTTGTTTCTCCATTTAGATTTTATTACAACACTTTTAAACATCCATGATGGAGAGGTGATGATATCCAGTTGTTTAATTAATCCATCCTTTTGTAATCTAGATTGGGAAACCAATTTTTGTGAAGTGCATATTAAGATATAATAAGTTGATGAAGACCCTAATTTTACCATTAATCTTCTTTATCAAGAATATATGTTATATCCAAGTCATAAACATGACCTACAAATTTAATTTTCCTTGAAATGTTTATTAACATAGGCCTATATTTTGGCAGTATGGGTTATGTGTTTCCTTATGGCTGCATGTTTCTAATGTTGTGTGTTTCTATTGAAATCCCTTATGATGAGTGGCCACCCCAGGATTAAGTCCTTTCATATCTATTTAATTCCCCATGAATATGCTCTAATTATTCTATATAAAGGTGGTTTATAAATTTTATTATTCAGAAGACTTGGAAACACTGATCAATGTGGGTTGTGGATCTCCAATTATACAAAGATTTATTTTTCTTATTTCATCAATTTTTAGATACACATTCCTTGATTTCTAGAGGGGAATCCTTGATTTCCTCCTCCACTTTAACTTCCTCTTTCTCATCCCAATCCACATTTTCCACACTCTCCGAGGATATAGAAAATAGAGGAATATCTCAAGAGTTTGGATGTGGGTTGATATTCACAAATCCAAAATATGAAGTGAATCTCTATGATCCTGCTCGGAAAACAGGTTCTTTTCACATCGATAAAGATGAAGGAGTGATTGAAAGAGAAGGAGTTTATTTATTCTACCTTAGATCAGCTGAAGAGATAGGGATATTTTGGGTCTCTATGTATAGAATGAGGTAATATTAATCAACGTTTATACCACATTTTATATGGTCCCTAACATTTGAACACTTTTAAGATTTGTTTTTATGACTTATATTATGCACGTTTTCGAACTGACACCATATTTTGGGACTATTACATTGATTTGATGGTTCTAAAGAACATATTTTTCATTAACCTATTTTTAGGGATTGGATAAGGTCATTTATATACCATCATATGTATTGGACCCAAAAAAATAATTGTTTATGGGTGGCTTCCATTCCCTTCGATAGAACATTGCTGGAATATAATACGATCTTCTGGATTTGAATATTGATTTATCACTATACAATGACCAAATTTTCACATTATTTAAATATTTTAGGCAATGGTAATATGATTAGGGGAACACTTCATATTGTTGAAACAATTTTCTTCCCATAATAACATTTAAATTTATTTCTTTTATAAGAATTAGAAATTATTAGTCTAATACAAGGTCCACAAACTGGATTATGAGATTGATTTTAGAAGGAGTATTTTTATCTCCATTTTAATATTACTATAGTTTCAGAGGGGAAGGGAAAAATTGGGACTTATTGTAACCCATTCCATGATGTTTTTGGATTGGAATGTTGTTTACTTTTTAGCCATTATCAGTTAATCCTTCACTGATATCAAAACCATTTATCCTACTAGATATGTACAATGTTCTAATATGGCCTCGTATAATGGAATATTTTTCTTTATTTGTGAAAAATATGATCATGTGTATATATTTAGAATATCTATCTATATGATATAAATTAGAAGAAATATGTTTCATTTTGAATTACTAAGGTCTTAATATAGTTTCTACCAACACTTCTAGAAGGTATCCTGATTGAATTATATCATCTAATACTATAAAAGTCATCTATAAATCAGGAAAATTTATATAATACAAAATAATTTTGAGATAATGATGTATTATTTTCGGCATCTGAATGGTAATTTACATGAACACTAGGAACTGATATACTTGATGTATTCGTATCAACCCTTGGATTTTGAGTCGGAGGATCTTTCATCCTTGGTGTGTTAGGTCAACTAGGTCAACATATGTTCCAAGAATTATTTTGTGATGAATTATCCTATGATAAATATTCATGATTAATTGTTTTAGGGAAACCCCTGTAATACATCGGACAACATTCTTTCTCCTTCAAAGCTCACTAGAGTGCTCTCCCAGGAGCTTCAGCAGCATATAAAGTCCAAGGAGGGATATGGAAGGAGTATTGGTTTTTTCCACAATCACATCTTTCACAATATCCATGACCCATGTAGACTCTTCACCTGATTTCCCAGTAATATTTAGGGAATTAGGTTTTATAGTTACACATAACATATGAGTATTTATTCATTATGTGAATAGCATTAATGGAACCTAATATCAACTAATCATCTGATGAAGGTTCTGTCTTCTGGGTCTACTCTTGTTATACCATTGGGGGTTGAGTTCCCATTCTACATTGACTGAATACATGAATTTAGAAAGATTCAAATCCATCTTAATCCCTAGAATAGTTTTATCTTCAAATTTTTTCTTCCTTATCTTCCTAATGTTTCGTTTCTTGTTAGACTAGACATTGGATGGTTTTTGTGTTCATGGACAAGGGTGGGTTGTAGTGGAAGCATTTGGGGGAATAGATAGATGTGTTAACTATACTCGGAGGATATCATGAGTCTAGTTGGAATTATTTTTAACCATCTAATAACTTATCTTTTCCATACCATTCTTATAAAATTTCTACTATTAACCCTCCTCCTCTAGATTATCATTTCAAATAGATGCTAGCTATATTGGTGGCTGGATGACCTTTACCTATCAAAATTACACTTTTTGGAAGTATTATTATATAATAATTCATTACTAAATATTGTGTCATAATGATCTGTGGATGGGGAATGATTATTGTAAAAAGGTGAGACCATCCTAATCATAGATCATGGGATTTAAAATCCTGAGCATGTAATTTTCTAATTACACAACAAAGTATCTCAGGTCTTCATTAATGAAAAATGAATAAAAATTGTTCTCTAGATCCTAAAACCAATTTTCCTCATATCTCATCACTCATCCAAAAGAGGCATTCATTTTTTCTAATTCTTTTGAGGAGGATTAGCATGATATTGTATGAGTTTTATAGCTAGGGTTGGGGATGGGGATGGTGTAATCATAACATCTGAAGCATCTTTTTACATATTCTCTACCCATATCATTTAAGAATTACATGGGGCCTAGCCTTGTGGTGGAGGATAGAATCATTCATTTTATGAGATACTACAGTATGGTCCTGAAACCATCTTATGTATTTTATATGATTTAGTGGTGTACACAACTCACCATGTAAGATATTTATATAGATATAAAAAATATATTCATGGGGAATCTATAGGTTAATCAAGAAGGATAACCCTTTACATCAAAATAATATATCCAATACCCTCTTGTTATCACAATATTTGATGTTCAAGTGGTCGATGACTATATTATTTTACAGTGTTGTGATGAAATGAAAGAGAAACTCTCAACAGAGGTATTCTAATACACTAATTGACTAAGATAGTGAATTGGTGTTACATACGAAGGTTGGACCACGATGATTTTCTATAATGAAATGACTATCAATGAACTTGTTGTGTAGTGGTCCCCATCATGGGATCACAAAAAAATATGTGCCAATGCTACATAGGATCCCCTAAACCATTAAAAAATTGAAATGTTGGGTTCTTAATGTTTGGCAGAGAGGGATTAGATCCACCCATTTAGGGTAATTCCTCTTATCTAGATATACTTTTGAACTTTTTTTTGTAAAATATAATAGGGTTATCAATGACTCGATAGTATTGAGTAGAACTTGTGGGATTTCTGGTTGAAAATGTTCCTGGTAATGGGAATCAATAGGTAGATCCATATGTGGTGACTCTACTCATACCCACTGTGGGTAGCCCACAAGGGTTGGTCTATGAAAATTTTTATAATCCAATCCCCAAGTTGTGTTCCCTAGGGTGGGAAATTTTGATATTTCACTATCATGTGTTTTACATATATTGGTTGCAATTCCCTCACATTGAATGCATGTTTTGGTTCTTTGTCAACATTTGGGGGGAATCCTCTCTATTGAGGTACACCTATTGGGATTGTGAGTAAAGGATCTATTTATAAAGTACATCTAATTGGAATTTTTCCTCATGGTTATTTTGTGTATGAGACTTATCAGAATTTTCATATCTTACACTTGCTACCAAAACACTTCTTCTAGTGTGAGGGGTTCATCCTCTTTGGGAGGTGGGTGAGGTGAAATTTTACTATCACCCTTTTCATTGGTGGAGTCTATATGAGGAAGTAAAAATGTAGTGGTTTGGGTAATGACCACATTTAGAGGAAACTTATTGTTCGTAGTGTGAATCCCCCCTTCAATAATTTTTTTGGATCATATTATGAACATAATATTCCTCCTCTCACTACTCTACATTAGAAACGTGTTCTATTGTGTCTGTAAGGGTGTTGTTAAAAATATTCCCCAATGTGTAACTCATTAATGTTATTTCATTAATCTCTTAACAAGATTTATTTAATTTAATCCCTCCATTATGTCTCGTCCTCTCCAATGTTTCATATTTTAGGACCTTATTTCAGTTGGTAATCCAAAGGCAATCCATAAAAAAATTCTTTGTAGGTTCTTAGTTACTACACAGGGACACAAGATGTAATGAACTGGGAGGATTTATTCTATGGATTTCCCCCTAGTAAAGAGAATATAATCATTAATTTATAAGGTTGAGTTTGGGGGGAAAATCCCCAATCCAATTCGGTTGGGGATATTTCGGTTAAATTTCTTTATTCATTCTGGCATGTTTCATTGACATCGTGGGTTGTGTTAAAAAATTCAACATCCCTCCACAATGGGATATTCTCCAAGAATATCATGGTCACTACGTCCATGGATATTGTTTTGATTTTATAGATCCTTATTTCAACATGGGCTGTATGGATGGTATGACATACTCTTAAGCTTCCTTCCTCAGAAAAAATTTGCAGAATTTTCAACATTTTCACTATTTAGAGACTGAGATCACTCAAGTGGGAGGATTTATCAATATTCATAGACAATAGATGAAGAATTCCATTTTAGTATTTCTCTCTTCCATCCCAAGGTCTATGAGTGTCAATCAATGGTAGTTTTTTAGGGGATTCCATCTATCCTGAACATGGTCATTTTATTAAAGATTTCCTAATACTATGGCACTTCATGAAGTCCTTTTCAACAGGCATGGTTTATTGGAGAGTGAGGTGAAATGTAATATTTTGTGTTCAACCAACTCAATGATAATTTAATTTGCTGGGAAATCTATGACTAGGTATCAAAATTATTTTAATTCATTGATACATGAACACTGAAGGGATCGTTATATTTTCCCACAATCGCATGTCATGAAAATTGTCGTTCCAAAAAGTCAATATGGTGGTGTTTCCCTTCTATCATCAAGAAGTGGCATGGTTATTTTTCATAAGGAAATATTTTTTCTATTATTTTTCGATGGGTGATAAATATATTGATGTATATTTCATGAAAACATTAATCCCACAATTTCTATGAAATATTGTACTACGGAGTGGAAAAGGGTCATAACACGGACAATTTGTCATCATTATCCAGTTGTCTCATCATGTTCAACATTTATTCTTTATCTTTTTTGAGAGTTTCTTCAACATGGATAGATGAATGTAAAATATTCCATACAAAGTATTATAAATATGAAGATTTATAAGGAATTACTCTATAACATTAGATGTCAGGTGATCCAAGGGTTGTTCATATAGTTTCCATCACCTTGGTATGTCTTCAAGAAATTATATGATTTCACTTTTCAATGAAAATCCACCAGAAATAACTATCCACATTTTTTCCTATGTATCTCACTAGAAGGGCTTTCTCATCATTAAATAACCAAGGGGAGGAACATCTTGATGAAGTCAGATTCTCTTATGGGGAGGAATCCCATAAAAAATGATGCCCTACTATATTGATAGTTCATGCAGTGTATAACCTAGGCAGAACTATCATGGTAGATAGTATAAATGGGAGTAAAATCTTTCTATTTGACCTTCTAGCCATACTCAGGGCTACTGTGGCTCGTATCAAGAGATGGGATCTCGAGATCAATTAGATTCTGGACATGTGTCAACTATTCATGGATCCCTATCATTAGAGGACCTCTAGATCAAATAATAAAACTCTCGCAATTTTTTATTTATATTGTAGGATCCTGAGAGTCCATATATAAATTCTGAAGGGCTTTAAGGTCTCCATCATTAAGCAGTGCGGGATCATATATCATCTCATCATTTTACATTCACCTCTAGTGAAGATTATTTTTGGATTCATTTTTTGTGAGCGACTACATATTAATTAATGGAAATATGTTTTCATATATGGAATTTTCTTTTAATAGCTCCAATGTGGCTACTGGAAAATTCAAGAAGGGTTTTATAATTTGTTATAGGGTATGTTCCTACATTTGAATGACCATAGTCCGATAGCTCTAAATAGAAAAAAAGAACATACTCTATCTCTTTTTCCTTATATCAAGGTTGAATTCTATGCACAACCCTCCTAGATGGGGGGATAGGCGTGTCACTACTACATAGTGACGTGTGGATGAGTCACCCTAATAAGGGGGACTTTGTTGTGTGTCCCCCACAAAGTGACTTGTTGATGATCCACACAAATTGTAGGGATATAGTTGTTTTCCACCCCACTTCTAGTAGTTCTACTTCTATTATGTCATTGAATGTTATTACGATGTTGATGGGAATTTTCATCTTACCTTTCAGCATTTTTAGGATGTTCCCAGTAAATTTGGAAATTTGAATGAGAATGTAATACAATTACCTATCTCTATGAGGGGTGTGTGGTTGCTACTATGATCCATTTCGTGTTAGTGGGTACAAGTAGTACTCTAGTCTAGGATTAGAGATTTGAGTCTACCCTAGTTTTTTCTGGTAATTGATAGATGATTTCTCTAGATGCTACTAGATGAAGATACTAGTAAGATTGTTGGATGAAGATAGATTTGTTCTCTTAATCATAGGTTGTAAACAAATTAAACTGGAGTACTTGATTAGTGTGGGAATTGTTTTGGTACTTATCACTATTTTCCACCATATTTTATTAGTGGGATTCTTTGGATACTACTAGAAAAGGATACGTTCAGTCTTGTTTGATGTAGGTTGTTTTTTGATACTGTTCAAATTTTTATGAAAAAATTTGTTTTGAGGGATTTCATTATGTGTGAATGTTTTCGTGTATACTCACTATTTCCCACTATTATTTTAGATGGATTCTTATATGAGGACATAGGGTTATCCCTATACCCTATCAGTTTATCTCTTCCCTCAAAGAACTATCTCTTTTACAAAAAATGGATGACTGAGGCCATAAATATGAGGACGACACCCTCTTCATACTGAGGGTTCACTACCCAATGATGTCGATGACAATGAATACTGGAAAGAGAAAATTTAACGGACCCCTTTGTTTTCATAATTAGTCTATCTGTGTCCAATTTATCTTCCTCTCCTAGACATGGGAGGATATGATTATTTTGTTTTGGGACAAGGTCCTATAACATTTAGAGATGGGTATTAGTTCCACATTCTTCTACACCACCAACTATAACGAAGTGGATAACTAGTGGGGTCCGATGAGTGGGATGTTAGTTAAGAAGTCCTATTTATTCGAGATTGTACCATTGTGGTGGCACTAATGTTCTAGTAACATTGAGACCTGGTGTAGAAGACGTTGGGTGGGCGATGGTATCCTCTAATTTTTTTAGGACCCATCTTTCATAGTGACAGATGTGAATGTCTATATGAAATATCATATCACGTTTTAGATCAAAGGGAGATCATGTTGACATTTTCTTTAATATCAGTATCAATCAATAATAGTAATCCAATGTCAATATAATATCTATATAAAATGACACTTACATCATTGAGTTTCTAGTTTGGCCCTCTTCTATTTAGAAATATAATGGGACGTGATGTGTGGGAGACACCATCATCCTGGTTAAGGATTCACATATAGTTCAAAAAACAAATTCCAAAAATATTATCATGCTGTTTTATTAGGGTATGATTGTGTGGCTTTAAATGGTTGAAAATTTGTTCACACCAGCTTCACTATTTTCCAATTTCTTCTAGTGGGTTTTGTTCATGGATCCAATAAAACCCAATAGTTCCTTTCTTCAAGATGTTTCAAAAACCATCATTCTAAGGGAATGTGTTCATTTTGAAATGAATCCAATGGAACTTAGTTGAATAATGTGTGAGATACATTATCATCTTGGTTAAGGATTCACATCTATTTCACCATTTTTGTTTCCAAAAATTTATCATGGTGTTTTGTTCAGTGGTATTCTTGAGGGGATTTAAATGGATGAACAATCATTCACACCAGGTTCACTATATTCAAACAACATCTAAGAGGTTTTGTTCATAGAGATGAAAACACCGTACAATGACCCTATTCGAGTTGTTTCACAAACCTTCTTTCTAACGGTTGGTGGTCATCTTTAAATAGATCCAATGTAACTTGGGGACACAAATTGTTCGAGACTATTGGATGTTGGGCTCATAATGATCATTTTCAGGAAAATATTACCAACTCCATGAACTTATAAAAGATTTATGTTATTTTGACATATCCCTCCTTTATTCCCAAGTATAACATTTGTCACCCTTAGGCCTATAAAAAATTATTATCATGCATGGAACATATAATAATCTATAATTATCCATGTTTATTCATCAATGAATATTTATGTATATATCCATTTTTCTACATCAATGGTACCCTTTTATGAGAGGAATAGAGATTCTTTTGTTGTTATCGATTATGATGCTGGTTTTAATCCTTGTGGTGGGGATATCCAGATTTTATCATCATCTAGGGAGATGTTAGATTTTTATGTTTTGATCATACAAATAATATGGGATTTTTATATAACATTGTGAATGGAATCAAAACCCATGTTTCACGATCCCAATTAATAGGACACATCATAACATTTAGTGTCATGTGACGAGGACTAAAACATATAGTTCAGCAAGGGGATGAAACTCCATTTTTAGTGTGGAACTTATTTCAAGGAATCTTAATGAACTTGGAATGGTTATGGTATCCTATGTTAGTCATGAACCTAATGGGATTGAAGCCTAAAAATAATTAGGGTGGATATGGGGTGTTAGGTTTGGAACTTATGGATTCTTTGTATTTTACCCATTTGAACGGGAATATAATCCTATGTATTTTGATTTTTTATTTAGGTCTCATGCTTGGAGTTACTCTAATGGTTTTTCTCATAGGTAATGAGGACCATTGAGGGGATTGAGTTTGGTCTTTTGTGGAATATGATCCCTTGGGATATCTTCATCAGTTATATAGAACATTTTATGATCAAATTATGGTTCTGGTATTACACTATATAGGGGGACTCCCATTGGGTTGGATAAATGACATTGATGGAAAACACCTATAGAGTCCCTCCTAAAAAAGTTGAGTGTAAGATCTAGAAAAATAGTATCTTCTAACACATCCATCTAGCAATGTGAATTTCATCATCATTAGTAACCTCTATGCAAACGTGTTCCACACACAAATTCTAGAAAAGAAAGGATTATGAGGATATGGAAGACCACACAATCCTTCTTTCCCTTGTGGATGAGGCCTGGGCTAAGGGATAATTAGAAATGGAATTGATGTTCCCATCTCCTCTAACATTTTGGAAATAAGTATAATCCCATACGAATACACTCAAGGATATATCCAATTAGAAAGGTCATTGAATTACTCTATGGGGGATTAAATGGTAATGGTTCTAAATAAAGGAGGAGGATATCGATATAATCACCATTAAAGAAAAAATAATGTCTGACCATCTCCCTCCTCAATTGAAACTAAAAATACTTTGTCATAGAGGTAATGAAGAAGGGAAAGATCGTAGTTATCATGTTTTTGATTGGGAGGTCCCATGACCTACCCCCATGGTCTAGGTCCTAGTGACAGATGGGTTGAATAACTTCAAGCACCCTAAGGACCCTACCCATCAGGTGGGACAAGTGAAGGGAACCTCTAACTGAAGAAATGGAAAACTGAATGGCAGACATGTGAGTGTGTCACAAAACATGGTCATTTATTTGTGGAGGCCTTGGAGGGTGGAAAATTTAGTCCACCTAATATGAAAAATCCAATTGATGTAGGGACCCTCCATGGGTGGATTGAAATTTTTCATAAAATGTGTCTTGTGAAGGTCATTACTGGGCGAGCATGAAGAAGTTCCACATGGGATAAGGCATGGGTTGATTAGAATCTCTTCATGTAAGGAAGACATGAATATGATAAGTATTACCTGAATGGAAAAAACTACCTAGGGACTAATACTTGGGTGTAGTATTTTATTAAGCTCTAAGGGTTTCCTCTTGTGTCCCTAGAAGGGTCACACGCATGTCCACGATTTGGGGAGGTAGCTTCACACTAGTGATTTTAAACTAGGGGAAAGGGGGTCACACACATGTTTCTTTTGTTTTAGACCCTCGAGGTATTTTCATCACACTATCCCCTTTAATTTCCTATTCTAGCTTTTTTTCAGGGATTCATAAAATTTTTTGAGGTCAGGGGTTAATGGGATACATGACTAGATCAGTGAGAATTCTTCCATCATCCAGTTGTAAAAACAAGGGCAGCCATGGTTCTATTTAGAGGTAATCATGAGACCATGGTCAAAGAGGGTAACCCCTGAAGGAACTTTACATAATTAGCTAGTGTAGGTGTTATTCAAAGGGGTGGATGTATCATGTAGCTAGGGCCTCTGTGGGACATCTGGTGATGAGGTTGGGTTCATGTAGGATCACCTGGATGAAAAACAATTGAAAATACCCAACTCCATGAGGTACATGATAACCCACCATATCCCTTCTTAGGAACATTACTGAGATGCAATCCAGTCCATCAAGGATTGTCCCATGATTACCATTACCAGTCCCTATGGAAAATGGAGTGTAAGAACTAGATCTTATAGGGATAGGTTGTAGAACTTCTGGGTCTGGACACATACAACCCCACCTCTCATTCCATGTCCACATCCTACTCATTGAGGGAGGTCTTCACCACTATGACATTGAATTAGAAAATGTTTCTGAGGAATATACACCCCCTGTGTGTGAGTATTCATTTAGAACATGGAAATCCAGTATTCTTCATCTAGCATAAAGATTCATTCAAATTACACTAGGTTTATTTCTATCATTTTTATGAAAATTTATAAATGTTTTCTGAATACTACAATACTGTATAGGTACCATATAAATACTAGATTTATAAATACTATATATGAATCCATTTTTGGGGATTATATATGTTCAGGGAAAATTTTAATTCCGCTATAACATTATAATCATATTACCAATAGGATAGAAACACAAGATGAGTCCCTATTATAAGATTTAATAATTTTTTCTAATATTATATTCTAAAACACACATCTTATCCCATTTTAAATTCCATCTTTCACCACCACATTTCTTTACATAGTCTAATACCTCTCTAACTAAAACAGTTTCCAAATATAACCGGAACTCCCCCTTCAAATCCGAATATCATTTCTATCACAAAACTTCTAATCCAAATTCATGAATGGTTTAACCTAATAGTAAAAATCCAAAGGAAGAGGCAATGTTCCCAACCTATGTTTCTTAATTTATTTTAATTCTATAGCTCCAATAATCTATTATATCCATGATATTATGATTACATCGGTGTTATTAATATGTATAAATTTTATTATATTAATTTAATATCCATGATCTAATACCCTCTCATTATAATTTTGATTGGAAATGGTCTTCATATCAATCTTGTTCCACAACCACCCTAAAAAATTAATTACATTTTTAACTAGAACTGTCATGGATTTTGGAAATTCACATATAATGAAAACCAATATTTTTATTTCCATTTTTTTATGATTTACTACATAAATATAATGATAAGATAATCCCAAAAAATTAAACAGCCCTAGTTTCCTTTTGTAATTAGACATATATCATGATATCTTGAAATATGGGAACAAAATAATTATTTAAAAACTCTACTAAACACCATTAAAATAACATTTATATTCTAATGATCTCTATGATAACCTTGAGATATAAATAAGAAAAGGTTTATCTATATATCCTAGTATTTGAATAATAAAATCATAAAATGAATTAATTTAGTACATGCGATTCCAGAGGAATAACATAATGACATATAAAGGAGAGAATCATAAACATTAATATCAAACCATGGTATATGAAGAAAACATCAGTGATTATGTAGAAGTGAATCTTGTTTCTAAATATTTTTTTGAGAACTAAAAAAAATAATATATGTTTTGTAGAATTCAGTTTATTTATATAAAAATAAAAAAAATAAGTAATTGTTTTATAGGAGAAATATATTTTGGGTCATGGAATATTTTTATTATATGTATTAAATAATTTTTAGGCTTTTATGAAATAATTATTCATATTTTATAATTGTACTGTATTTAATTTTTTATTAAAAAATTATTTGTCTTATAAAATTATGAAAAATGCACTATTGGATAATTTATACAAAGAAATTTAAAAAATACTATTCATTTTATGTAAATGATTTCACTTATATTAATGTGTCCACTTTCAAATATAAATCATTATTTATTGAAAAATATTTTTTTTATGACACAAACATCTTTATAAACACTGTATGAAATACATTGTCCATAATTAAAATAAATTCCAAATTTTATTTAAATAAATATTATTTAGTAAAATTATTTCATGAAAATAACATGAATTTTATAATTATTGATTTCATCAAAAATTATTTTTTATTTGAAACTAAATATTTCCAATCAAATATTTTTTTCTTATTTGTATAAATTTCTTAATTTATCAAAATAAATATATAATAATGTATATATATATAAAGTAATAATTATAAGGGATATATATATTCATTATTTAATTAAAATAAAAGAAAAAAATTTACTAATATCAGGTTCAATATTTATAATCCCTTATTACTTTGGTATACACTATAAGGGAATTTTATGAGATGTTGTTACATTTATGGTTTCTTGGTGAACAAAGTTTTGGCCATGATTTCATTAAAATTGTACTTATTCTATAAATGGGTTTTCTCACGTATCATTTGTTGAATATTTTCTTCATCTTAATCATGGGAATATTTTATTGTTGGACACAATCTCAGTAGCATTGACAATTGGGATTCATAGTTTTAAATACTACTAGTTGATGTCATAAATACTATTTTCCATGTCAACTAGATATTAATAAAAGACTAAATATATACATATCTTGATGACCAATATAGAGATAATATTTTGTAGTGGTTTTAACTATTAAAATTATTCTTATTTATATATATTATATTTTATAATAGGCCAAATCAAAAATGAAATTTAGTCCATGTGTTTTCGATAACTATATTTTTTAATAAAGAAATTATTTATTCTAATTTCAATTTCATTTATAAAATATTCTGTCGATACAATATTTCTCCCCTAATAAATTTCCCCTTTGAAATTTAACTACATACACTGAAATAGATCATGGAAATTCTGTTTCATTTCCACATATTGTTCAAAATTATCACCCAAAAAATATTTTTTCTACCATATTATATTGAATAACTGAGTTGTCCTTTTGTGTAATTTTTTTTCTCTGATATATAATATTAAATTATTTCTCATTTCTAGAATGATAATTCTCCAATTGTACCACCTCATCATTCCCTACAAGTGAGGGTTTTGGTATGTAATTTTTTTTGTGAGATACTAGCAACACATCATGTACAAGAGGTTTTTTTGGTGGGATTGCTAATCGATAAGACCCAACACTGATCTGATCATGGATCTCAATGGAGATGATTTATTGGTGAATTTATTTTACCATCTCCCTAAACATCATGATTTTCGTACATGGTTTTATATGAAATAACACTTTATCTATAACCCCATACTCTTGATCTTGTCAACAACTATATTTATAAATTATCTAGTAAATTTTAATGTTTATAATATTATTGGATATGGTTTAAACATTGTATATAAGACCTAGTATAATATCTAGTCCCATTGTCCTCAACTCCCCAACTTCATCCCAACATGTTGAAGTCTGGCACCTCTTCCACTAAAAGTCCACATATGACTCCATTTGAATCCTATAATGCGAAATGTTGTTACATGGGAACTACACTAGGGAATCAACTCCAACCTTCCCCTAGTTTAGTTCCCATGTAACAACATTTGTCATTCTAGGATTCAAATGGAGTCATATGGGGAAATTTAGTGGAAGAGGTGCCAGACTCCAACATGTTTGAATGAAGTT
The DNA here is from genome assembly GCA_963277665.1 of Viscum album. NCBI lineage: Eukaryota > Viridiplantae > Streptophyta > Magnoliopsida > Santalales > Viscaceae > Viscum > Viscum album. The sequence continues at coordinate 1,643,329,546 of OY728141.1, read as the reverse complement.
GGAGAGTAGAAGACAATGGAACTTGATCTTATACTAGATATTATAGATAATGTTTGAACCATATCCAATAATATGAAAACATGAAAATTCACTATAGAAGTTATACATATAGTTGTTTACAATAACAATATTTTGGGGTTATATATAAGTTGTTATTTCATATAAGACCATGTACGAAAATCATAACGTTTAGGGAGATGGTAAATTAATTTCCCTAGAAAATCATCCCCATTGATGGATGAGAATTATTTTATGATGGACATGAATAATGGAACCATTTGGGTTATGTACGTGTAAGAGGATGAGATTTGTTCCCATGATTTTTTACATGCTAATCACAAAGAGAGAATGTTATGTGAATAGATCCTCCAACAAGAAAATAAATATTGTGGTGTCATTAGATGTTCCTATATATGAGATTTTTTAATAGTCCTTTAACATTAATAAATTATTTAATACATATTATGAACCACACAATTAGACATATTTCATAAACATTGATTATACTATTTATGGTGATGTTGTACATGAAGGGTGTGTCATGAGTGATGCGTTATTAATGAATATATCGAGGAACGTGTAGTGAATAGTGTCTCCTTTATTATAAATGAGATATCAATATGGGTATGGAAAGGTAGTGATTAAGTGACGATGATTATTGACAACAATAATTTTTTCCAAAGCTTTTGTCACAAGGAGATTCAATATGAAATGGCATTGTATTTCATTCTTGGACATTCACCATAAAAATTCAGACGATTGTAGAACTGATCCTAAGATCTAAGACATGTGTCAGTGGATGACACTTTGTTACACCATTTGTGAAGTCCATGAAATACTAGATTTCATGATGACTTTATCAGATCCATAAAATAATTTCTAATTTGATGAATTTGGTAAAAATCGAAAGGACTGTTTGAGCTATCCTTAATGTCCAATATATGTGTTAGTGGAGAACATGTCCCTCACAACCAAAATCCATGAATTATGCTTTAATACCCGAGGAATGAATAAATAAACCATTAATCATCCATGATTGGATTAAATGAATATTAATGATCTTGAATTTATTATTCCAAAATTAAAAGGATGATAATGTTTTAATACATAGAAGAAAAGAAAAAGGGATTAGTGTGGAATATACTAAGTGAATTTCCCATGCTATGTTTATGGGTGTGCATTATTTTATGATGGGACATGAAGAATGGAACCATTTTGTTTATGTACTTGTAAGAGGATGAGATTTATTCTCATGATTTTTTACATAGTAATCACAAAGAGGGAATGTTATGAGAATAGACCTTCTAATAAGAATATCAATATTGTGGTTTCATTAGATGTTCCTATACATGAGATTGTTTAATAGTCCTTTAACATTAATAAATTTTTTAATACATATTATGAACCACACTCTTAGAAATATTTCATAAACATTGATGATACTATTTATGGTGTTGTTGTACATGAAGGGTGTGTCATTAGTGATGTGTTATTAATGAATATATTGAGGAAGGTGAAGTTCATAGTGTTGACTTTATTTTAAATGAGATATCCATATGGGTATGACAAGGTAGTGAATAAGTGATGATGATTATTTAAGAAGAGAAGTCTTTCCAAATCTTTTGTCAATTGGAGATTCAATATGAAATGGAATTGTATTTTATTTTTGGACATTATCCATTAAAATTCAGACGATTGTAGAACTGATCCTAAGATCTAAGACTTGTGTCACTATATGACACTTTGTTACACCATTTCTGAAGTCCAAGAAATACTTGATTTCATGATGACATTAGCAGATCCATAGAATCACATCCAGTTGGATAATGGTGGTAAAAAATCAAACGATTGTATGATATATCCTTAATGTTCATGATATGTGTTAGTGGAGAACACGTCCGTCACAATCAAAATCCATGAATTATGCTTTAATGTCTCAGTAATGAATAAATTAACCATGCGTCATCCATGATTGGATTAAAGGAATATTGATGATCTTGAATTTGTTATTCCAAAATAAAAAGAAGTAGAATGTTTTAAGATGTAGAATGAAGGAGGAAGGGCTTAGTGTGGAATCTACTAAGTGCATTTCCCATCCTAGGTTTTTTTAAAGAAGAAGTTTTCCATGAATTATTCATATGCCAGACACTTGTCATTTAACCAAGTATATATGGACTTAAATTTAAATATAAGGGGCCATCCCTGGATGCAAGCCGAGGTCCTTATCCTTAAGAACATGCGGGACCCGAGGATCAACTGCGCCTAAGGGAATCCCTCAAGGGTAGCCTCACATGAGGTAGGACCACTTGTATTGTATAATGTAATGGGATCATGCATGTTGATCAACTCATCTGGCTAGGTTGCATAGTGGGTGGGAGGAGCGCACTCAAGGAGGCAAGATTGGGTGTTGAAGCGCCCTCGAAGAACATCGATGCAGGGCGGCACCGAGAGAGGGGGAAGGAGAATATTGGACTGGGATTTCCACGACTTGTTATTTAAAGAATCCGAATGAAAAGACATTTTTCTACGTGGGATGATATTTTAAAAATGGTGAAGCAGTCACCACTGTCTAGCTATTCTTGTATATGATATCAGCTTCACATATATTCCACTGTATGCAATCTAATCAGGAATGCTCATCTCATCCCATGTCTCACTGATTGAACAATTGTTGTTTAATCTCCATAATTTACTTATCCTCAACCTATAGCCACTCTCTGATGCACCCGTAGACTAGTGATGATCTTGAACACTGATCTCATCACTCTGGCCACCACTTGAGCACATTCCAAGATCACCTGGATCATATAAATAAAAAGAAACACATGCATGAATTAACATTCACAAGCATTAATCAACTCGAAGAAAAAAATCTTGGTCGAGACAATGCAAGGCGACCGAGGCTGTTATATTTGATGATTAGGAAGAAGGAGATTTTCATGTGTTCGAAAATACATGCACGTGAGAAATATACTCACTAGGAAAGAAGGACCCACGCTGAATAGGAACAAATCGAGAGACTTGGTGTATCATGTATCCCGTGTTTGAATATTTAAAAACACCGTATATCTTGGAATTTAATTTATTTTGATCACCAACATATCACAAGGGGTTTGGAACGTGCTCCTTGTGTATAAATGGAGAAGCCTAAGAAATGAAGAGGTTGATTATATTCTTAAAGGAAAGATCATCTGTTTTCCAATGAAATAGAAAAAACGCGAACCCCTATGGTTCGCAAAAGGTAGAGTTTTGTGCATCCCTGTTACAGAAGAAGAACAAGGTCTCACATTCCATCCACAAGTGCTACACAATCTCAAAGTGTCTCTCTCGATGAATAAATCCCACACACCCCCTCCATAAAGTAGATCCACGCAACATTTGTTGTTCGCGAAGTGATGAAACCATGAACCCCTTGGTTCGCAAAAGGTTCCAAAACCTCTATAAAAAGGAAACCCTAAGACACAAGATCGGTTTCACAAATCCTCGTTGTGCCTTGTGAAGAATCTGGTTTTTGAAAAACAAACAAGGAAAGTGTTCTATGCCTCCCTTTTTAGTGACACATACATAAGCACAAAGCCTCTCTGGATCATGTGTTCATGTGACATACCTCATGAATGATGAATAAGAAACCAAAGTTAGAACACACCCATTCGGTATATGAAAAGAAGAACTCGTGAACTTATGAATTAAATACATCTTATCCAAGTGAAAGGAAAAGAATAAATATGGAAGAGGATACTCAAGGGACCACATGACGAAAGGATAGTGAGTAAGTGCACACAAAAATTCACTTAATTTTAGGCAAACTGAGGTTGTGCATGGTTGTGTAAATAGAAAGAGTCTTGAGAAGGAGTAGTGCATGCATACTTTCACTCACATGTGATTAAAAGAGAGGAGGGAGCCTTACGCACAAAATATTACCCCCATTTGATTTTTAATAAAATTCAATCTCAAACAACCACATGTCATATTAAATTGAATGAATTAAAATGAAAAAGGCTCTGTCTTCTATGAACAAAAAGTGAAGAAGAGAAAGCGGGTTTCACCAAGAAAGATGTGCATACATGTGCATGAAATACATATATTGAACATAAACCATTGATTAATGTGAACAGTTAGTGTTTGGGTTTATAAGCTACATATCATACATTCATTCAATCATGAATAATCACATGCATGCAATCATTCATAATCACATGCATGCAATAATGCATAATCAAATAAATGTGTGAGAAGTCATAGATATATCCAGATATGAAAGGTATTGGATCCAATGATATCCATGCATGATGTAAATGGTAATTGAGAATGAAGCCAGACCGAACTAAAGATGATCTCCTCTCTGAGATGAAATTATTTGAGAATCCATGAAGGCAGACAATGCTGATAATGTTTAGAATTATTCTTGCATTATTGAAGAGAATGTGTTCACCATTTTCACACATATTACTGAGTTCAGGTCTTTATCAGAAGAAGGATGATTTTACCGAGCATTATTGAACTAAGGATTGATCAATAAGGTGATCAGATTTATCGAGAAATGACAATAGAACTTAATAATGGATTTTGAAGATTATTTAAAAGACACATTGGAAAAAGTAATTAAAAACCCTATTTGTGGAGAGCATTGGTTCAAATATATTGATCAAGATAGAACATAAAGAAGGAAGCAGATCATGTGAATCAAGAACTAAAAGACCTCTATGAGATTTTGGGAGGAGAATAAGTCTTTAGTGGGACCCTGATGTAGGCCAGTGGACTCTGGTAACACTGTGGGATGGAATATAAAGAACATACCATGGGAATCATGAGAGATACAATGGGACTCTGTATCAACCATTTTAATTGATAAAAATATTATAGTGGAGAATCATTTTTGGGGGGAATAATCAACACAATAAGGAGTAGGTCTTCAAAACAAACCATTTAAATCCTTGTGTTCACTGCCTTTAAATTTAAAATATCATTCGATATAAGGATAAGAGACATAATAAAAGTGTTTCAAGTATTTAACCAACCATATAGGTTTTATTGAGCAGAATCAATTAGTAAAAATATTTATAAGGTATCACTGATTCACCCCTCCCCCTCTCAGAGATTCACATTGATCTGCCCGCTTCAAATGGTATTAGAGTGAAGGTCGCTTCTAAAATAACCAAGGGAGTATTAATGAAGTGTAGATTTGATGGGATGAGTTAACAACCTCAAATGGAGAAATCTTCCAAAACTCATAAGAAGAAAAAGATGAAAAAGGGAAGGAAGATGAAAAAGGGAAGGAAGATGAAAAAATAAGCTTACATATAATGGGGAGACACCTTCAATTAAAGGAAATCTGAAAGTTACAACATTTAATAATTCCTTTTATTATTATTAATCTTCTGATGAAGCCTTCTCAATCTATGAAAATGATAGATCAATTAGTGATCTTTATATTGCACTCAAAGATAATATGGGGGAAGTCCGTGGAGATGTGGAAAGACACATTGCTTCAAGTATTAGTACTCTTCGAGATGAAAAATTATAGTTGGAAGAAGAAGCTAATTCCATGGAAGAGGCATTAGTTAAATGGGGTGGTTTATACAACAATATCACAAAACATGTGAAGGAAATGGAAGAAACAAGTTATCCTTGAAATGATAGGTATGTTGAGGTCACTGAAAAATTTCATGGAAGTATTTGGGAGAAATAATTCATTGAAACTGTATTTGTACATGCTTTACATGCATTTGAAAAATTTCACATAGTCTCTATAGTTTTCAATGAAGCTCAACTTGAAGATAGAGCTAACAAGGTAAATGATCTAGACATCTCTTTGAAAAAATTTAAAAACTTGCATGAAGAAAATTTGATAAAGTTTAAGGAGAATTGGAAAAGAAAGCTGAGATCAGTTGTGAATGAGAATAACTCCCTCAACATGATGTGTTTAGATCTGGAGGTGAAATTGAAGAATCAACAATCACTCTATGATAGTACATCCCAAAAAACTGAAAGAAGAGATGTTTCCAATAATGTTTTCATTAAGGAATTTTATTCCAAAAAGAAAGATCATATCATCATCTAATCCAATGGCAACATCCCTCAAGAAGATGGTATCACCTAACCCAATTATTTAAGATTCTACTAATGCAGTTTCATCTGCAAGTACATTTTCAAAGCTAAAATATTGAATGATATGAATTGATAAAAAGGTTGGTATATGAATAAAAAGTTATTGTATAGATGATGTGATGATTAAGAATAAAAACTCCAATGTGGATGATCCAAAGAAGAAAAATTCAATTACAAAAACAATAATGAACCATATATAGTTAGATTTATACTATAAGAAAGATAACGAGATTTATTGGCTACTGTTGGCGTTGTTGGAAGTTTGGGCATCCAGACAATGATTTTTTGAACAACTTTTCATCATATGAATGTTATACAAGGCCTATATTTTGGGAAAGTAGATACAATGAAATGAAGCAATCTGAAAAGGAAAAGAATAAATCACAGATGATTAAGAATCTGCCTATTAAGACCAAATTTTATTATCTTGAAGACCTCAAGGATAATTTCAACAAAAGTGGTCACAGTTATGATGAGTGGTATTTTAGTTCTACCATGACAAAGATAGTTTATAAGGAGTATAGACCAAAATAATGGTAGGAGAAATGAAAAGGAGTTGAATAGTCTTCCATTGGGATTATACAAATAACTGAAGTCAAGAAAATAGTGAATGAAACTATTCTTAAGAAGAAGCTCAGGCTATATTCCAAGAATGTCATCTCAACCAAGGAAAGATGATTCTATTGTGGAATGAATGTTCCTACCATGGATCCCTATAGACAATCCAAGGAAATGAATGGATGTAATGTAAAACTAAAAAGAGAATCAATCTAAAAGAAGATGGGATTGAGTGAAGACATTATTTAAGATAATCTTAATAAGTAACCTAATAAAGGTAACTTGAAGACAATGAAAAGTCCACGTGGAAGCTCCAAATGGGAAAATGTTATGAAAGAGTGTTTATTTATCGTACCTAATCAATTGAAAATTTCATGATAACTAGAAAAAGCTGATTAGGTAGTATTATCTAAATAAAAGGCAAAGAGTAAACAAATAATTCCACATGAATGAGAATTTGAACTTCATGAGACATTTTCAGCACATAAAAAAGCATGTTTCTCACAACTACTGTGTATAATTTGAAAGAAGGTTGGACATCATGGAAAAAATGTATAACTATTTAACCAATACAAATGGAGATGTGGGAAATTGAGAAATTTGCACCAATGGATGAAACTTCACTACTTGCATAATAAATCGAAAATAATCCTCACAAGTTGACAGTAAATGGATGTAAATATTCTATGATGACAAAGAAAGATCAAAATGTCAAATGTAGATGAAACACTAGAATGAAGTGTACTAAACACTTTAGAGCTGTAAGGAATGGAGTTCTTGGGTTGAGAGAAAATTCACAGCCCTAGTGCTTCTATTAATAAGCTAACAAGTGTTCCATCTTACTCCCTTATACTTTTGTTGTATATCTAAGCTTACATTGAATGGAATTGAAGATGAAAGTCATTATCAAAATAATAATTGAATGAATAAAGTGGATATTTAAAAGTGGGACTCATTATTCATGGTTTGATGAATACTTGAAGTGTTCCACAGCAGAAGATTGTCAATATGAATATCTTGAAGATCTTCTGATGATTATTTTCAACAAATTAAAATCAAAGGGAGTTTACCCATTTAGGGGGAGAAAAAATGAAGGAGATGATCTCAACAATTATGTCAAGACAACCATTGAAATTCATATTATCTCAAGAAGATGAAGTTGAGGTATTCCAATCACACTTTCATCTCATGTTCTTTATTTTATTTATCATGTAAATTAAGGGGTAGTGCTTGATTGATGACAAGATGGGTTGAAAGGGGAAGAATTTTCTTTTCACATGAACTATATAATAAGTTTTGAGAAGTATGTTCGATATTTAGCATGTCATTGATAAAGATGACTATTTCCAAACCATGGGATAAAAGTTGATACATTCTATACCAGATTTTACATGTATAGTAGTTTATGGAAATAATTCAATACCTCCTTCAAATCGCTTTTTCTTCTACACCGGGTTAGCCCTAGAAGACATAGAGTAGATTTACTAATGTATCATTTTTAAGTGAACCATGTGACATCATCACCCTCATAGAAATATTCATGAAGGTATTCTTTAAAGGGTGGAGGACATGTTTTTGAACAGACCCCACTAATCCATTGCATTTGGTTTCCAATAAGGGGGGAAAATATTGGCACACATATTGACCATTTTAAAAGTATGCCTAAGGGATATTAGCACCAAAATAAAAATTTAGAGATTTTAGATAATAGTGTTGATTTTGTTGCCAATAAGATGCCAATATTTGAATGAAAAGGTAGTGATGAAGTGATGATGACGATTCAAGAGTAGAAGTTGTTCCCAATATTATGCCACATGGAGAATCAATATGAAGGGAAATTGTATGTCATGATTGGATATTCTCTATAGCAATTCAGATGATTATAGAACTATCATATGTTCCAAGACATATGTCATTAGATGACACTTTGTTACACAATATGAAGAAGGCCATGCAATACTTAATTGCATGATGACTTTATCAAATCCATCCAATGGTTTCTAATTGGATAGCATTGTTAAATGAAATCAGGTGACTTTTTGAGCTATCCTCAATGTCCAAGATATGTGTTAATGGAGAACACATCCATAACAAATAGAAATCCATGAATTATGCATTATTCCATGAGTAATGAAGAAATTATCCATGAATCATCAGTGATTATATTAAAGGAATATTGAGATCATAGATTTTTTATTCCAAAAAGAAAAGAAGGTTGATGTTTTAAGATATAGAATAAAGAATGAATGGCATAGTGTGGAATCTACTATGTGCATTTCCCATGCATGAGCTTTGTAGGAATAAGGTGGCCATGAATTATTCTTATACTAGACACTATGTTTTTAACCATGTATATATGTCCATACATTAAAAAATAAGGTGTCAACCATGGAGGCCATCTGAGGTCCTATTCATCCCGAACATGTGGGACCTGAGGTCAAACCGTGCCTGAGGGAAGCCCTCAAGGCCATCCCCTCTTGAGGGAGGAGCATGGGGAGTGTATAAGCCCATGGGAGCATGCATGGTGATCATACTATGTGGATAGGATGCATAGTGAGCTCTAGGAGTATGCCTGAGGAGGCATGTTGGGTATAGAAGGACTCCCATGGACACTGGTTTTGGAAGGCACTGGGATAGGGGGATGGAGAATTCAGAGACGTTATTGCCACAATATGTTATTTAAAGTAGCCACAAACTAAAATGTGTTTGGATGTGGGATGGCATTTTAAAAATGTGGATGTGGTCTCTACCTCCCCTCTAATCCCGTGTATGATCTCAACTGCATATCTAAACCAAAATAAGTGATCTAATCAGGACTGCTAATCTCATTCCGTGTCTCACAAATTGAACAGTGTCCATCTGGTCTAATCACTAAGTTATCTTAAATCTCTTTCCACCCCCAATGCACCCGTGAACCTGTGATGATCGCAGACAGTGATCTCATCACTCCAACCACTACTTGATTTCATTCCAAGCTCATATAGATCATCTAAAGAAAAAATAAACACATGCATTCATTAACATTATCATTCAGGGATCAACTCAAAGAAACACATCTTTTCTGGGACAATGAAGGGCAATTGAGGTCATGCCATTCGATGTTTGCAAAGATGGTGATTTTCCTTCATTTTAAAATGCATGCATGATAGAAATATACTCCCTAAAAAAGAAGGTCTTGTGTTGAATGGAAACAAACGGAGATACTCACTGTAACATGTATACCACATTTGAATATTTCAAAATTCGGTATATCTCGGACATTCAAATATTAGAACCCACGACTTATCACGGTGGGTTTTGAACGTGATCCTCCCCTATAAAAGGAGGATACCATGATGTTAAGAGGTTTATACCATTCTCAAATTAAGGGGATCTTTTTTCTCCAATGAAATTAAGAAGAATCAAACACATCTACTTCTCAAAAGACAGAGTTCCATGCAACCCTACTATATGAAGAAGAAGAACGTCTTGTTTTCCTTTGACAGGGGAAATTCTCTCTCAAAGTGTCTCATGAAGAAAAAGTCATGTGAATCCCTTGAACGAATGAGATCCACCCACCATTCATGGTTCATGAAAAGAAGAACCATGAATCCCTTAGTTTTTGAAATATTCTGCACCCTCTATGCGAGGAAAACCACGTGACACATGATCAGTTTAAGAAACCCTCATCATGCCTTGTGAGGAATCTAGTTTGTGAAAACCAAACATGGATAGTTCTCTACACCTCCCATATTTGAGTAACACATATAGAAGCACCAGCCTCTTTGGTTCTTGAGTTCATGTGAATAACTCGAGGCAAAATAAGAAGAACCCACGGGCAGAACATACACATTTGGGTTTTGAAAAGAAGAACTCACACACATAGGAATTAAACACATCTGAACCAAGTGAAAGGAAAACAAGAAATATGGAAGAAGAGACTGGAGGGACCTCATGATAAAAGGGTAGTGAGTATATTCACACACTCATGTGTTTAATTTGAAGAATCATGAGACTATTCTTGGTTGTGTAAATAAGAAAATTCATGATAAGGAATAGAGACTTCATACATGCACACACATGTAAGAAGATGATAAGAGGGAGCTTTATAACGAAATGATCACACCCATTTAGGTTGGATGAATATTTGAGATTAAACCCCCCATATGTCATATAAAAATAACTGAATTAAAAATAACAAGGGTGTGTTTTATAAGATGAAAAATTGAAGAAGAGAAAGTTGAAGAATGAAGTTCAAGCATGTGTATGACATACACACATTGATCATAAACCACTGATTCAAGAGAACAATGAGTTTTTGGGTTTAAAAGATACCTATAATACATGCATGAAATATTATATAATAACATGAACATGTGAGGAGTCATTGAGATATCTAGATACAAGAGGTATTGGATCCCATGCAATCTATGTACGAAGTAAATGTGAATTGAGACTGAAGCCATAATAAATTAAAGAAGATCTTCAATATGAGTAGAGAGTATTTAAGAATACATGAGGGTAGATAGATATGATATTCTTCAGAATTATTATACCTTATTTGAAGAGGTTTGGGGAAGAATTTCCACATAAATTTGTGACGTAGAGTCTTCATCAAATGAAGGAATAACTACCAGATCATTGTTGAACATATGACTGATCAGAAAGGTGATTAGATATATTGAGAAAGTCTTACATACCTTACCAAAGGCCATAAAATATTCTTGAAGAGATATACATGCCAGTGTGATTCAGCAAGCCTATGTGGAGAGAGCAGAAGATCATCTACTGTGATAAATGAAATAACTTAAATTAGGAAGTAGTCAATGTGACTCGGGAGCTGGAATACCCCTGTGATATGTAGGGAGTAGAAGAAGTCTTAAGTGGGACTCTGAAGATAGACATTGGACTCTGGTAAGACTATGGGATGTAGTATATATACCCTCCTGTGGGAGTCAAGAGAGATATAGTGGGACTCTGTATCGACCATTTTAATTGATAATAGGATTATAGTGGAGAATCTGTGTTGGGAGGAATAACCAACACATCAATGAGTAGGTCTTTGAACCAATACTTTAAAGTCCATGTGTTTAGTGACTCTAAATTTACAACATCATTCATGGTAAGGCTAAGAAACACAATAATAGTGGATTGAGGCTTTAACCAGTTAGAGAGGTCTAATTGAAAAGAATCAATTATTAAAAATATTTAAAAGTTGTCCCTTATTCACCTCTCTCACTCTCAGTGATTCAAAATGATCTAGAAAATTTTCATGGTTTTTCCCTTCCATATTTATCGAAGACAATATCATGACTCTTTCATTATAATAGAATTACCATAACAAATTTCATGTATATAGTGTAAAAACATGTTTATTTCAGATAGATAATTAATTGGTATTGAGTATATTGGTTGATGACATGAATTCGAAACCATATTTGTGAGATATTTACACAAAGGTATTATATTATAAAATAATTGATTGTATATGGTTATTGATGTTGAGACATTAAGTTCATTTCCCAGGTTATCATGTGCCATTACATGAATGTAATATTGTACATTTTTAAATCCCTCTTAATGATAATGGGAACGAATCCTAGAGGGTAACACAAAATAATTGTTTCCATTAATCTCAATTAAATTCATTTTAATTCAATTAATAGAATATGTATACATTTCAAGAAAAAGGTATAATTTTATTCATGTTTTATTGAACAAATATGTTTATTAATGATCAAAATAGACGAATTTGGGTCAATTGTTAATAAAGGCAAGTGAATAGTCTCTTATAGAGAATGCGCCGCACGCGCCTCCTGTTTAATAAAATCTCCCGACCGTTACGGCGGCTTCGGACTGGCCGGTGGCCCCCGTTCCGACGTCGTCCCCTCTTCTCCCTTGATTGACCTGTGACCCCTCTTCCTTGTCCTCTGGTTTGGGGGCGGTGTTGCTTCCTAGTGCTCTCGGTGCCCGACCCTCTTTCCGGGATGCTCTCTACGACTCTTCTGGTATCCTACCCAGCATCCCGGCAGTCTCCTCTGCCGTTTCCAGATCGTCGAGAGTTGGATCTCGGATCAGTCTTGATGTTCCTGCTGCGACGTTTGCTGAGGCCTCGAAACACCTGCGGTTTACTCTAGTTTCCTAGTTTGGCGCATCCAAGCCCTCTTTGGTGGTGTTTCAGCACTTTGTGGACACCTGGGGTCTTCGTATTCCGGCTCAGATCTCTATGCTTCATCGCCTTTCCTTCTGTATTGTCCTTGCATCGCATGAGGACATTCTTCAGGCGTGGTGTATGGCTCCTCCCTCTTGGGATCGTTGGAGCTTCAATCTTTCTCGATGGTCTTTGGATGCTCACTAGGGACGTGAATATCCTCTTTCTGCAGTGTGGGTTAGTCTTCCGGGTATCCCTCTGCCTTTCCAAAACGATGGTCTTCTCAGAGCAATTGGAGATTCACTCGGCCGCTTTCTGTGCTCCGATCTTCGTACCAGATGCTGCGCGGAGGTGGACATGGCCCGCATCTGTGTTGAACTGGATCTCCCTCTCCCTATTCAAGATAATCTTGATCTTCGGGTGGCGGGCTCGCCCTATTGGTCTCATGTTCTCTCTTATCTTATTTTACCAAGTTTTTGCTCCCACTGCAGCCTTTAGGGTCATTCCTTGCATGTATGATGTCGTCTTCGGAAGGGTGGGCGTAGCGGCCTGCACATACCCTCAGGTGCGGGGACTTCTACTCCCTCCTCGCCCTTTCCTAGTGGTTCAGTGGATGTGGCTCCAGTTCTGGAGGTTGGTTTGGAGTGTCTTCAGGAGGCAGCGGATTTTGGGGGCAATTGTGAGGATAACCGGAAATCAGTCAGTGGAACTTGCAGAGCCTTGGTGCCTTTTGTTCCAATAGGTATAGCTCAACCGGTTAGTACCTTTTTATCCTCTTTTACTCTTTCCTCAGGATTGTATTCTCTTCTTCCCCTCTTCCATTTGGATCCCCTGCCATATCGGCGTACCTTTGGCTGGGTTGGCCGCTCTCTGGAAATGGTTCCTTTTGGTTTTTCTTTGGAGTGTTCTACATCTTATTTGGGCTTTGATGTTTCCCCAGATTCTCCAAAGGATGATGCCTCGCGGTCGGAGGACAGGCAGGTGAGGCTGAGTCATTCTCTCCCAGCAAGAATGCACATCTCGCACCCATTGTCTTCTGCTGTGGATATGCCTTCTAGTATACCCAATACTAACGTATCTATCGTTTTCACTCGAGCTCAATACAGGAAGGAACTGGGGGGAGTACCCTCCCATTTTGACAAGGCTATGAACTCTGGGGCCAGTCCCAGAATCCTCTTTTCCCAATGATGTCGATGTTCATCAGGAATATTCGAGGAGCTGGATCTCGTTTTAAATCCGACTTCATTTCCTCGGAGGTATCCAAACACAATGTCTCTCTCATTTCCCTTCTTGATCAAAAACAACTGTCAGATAAAATCAATGTTTTTCAAGGAAGATTAAAATGAAAGAGTGTATGCATGCTGAGCCGGTTAACACGAACATATGGATCTTCTGGAACCGAGGAACCTCAGTTATCCATTCCCTGGCCGGGGACTAGTTCATCACGGTGGCTGTGTCTCAGGGAAGACACTCCTTTTTTGCTACGTTCATTTATGCAAGTTGCGAGCGTCATCAAAGGGAAGTACTGTGGGGGGAGTTTAACGCTTTTGATCCTAGGAATCACCCTTGGTTTGTTGTAGGGGATTTTAATGTTGTTGTTAATCCATAGGAGAGGAAGGGGCGAGGGCCTTTTAACAGACAATCAAGTCGATCCTTCTACCAGTTCATGGTAGGTAAGGGGCTTCTGGACCTTGGTTTTGAAGGTGATCGGTTCACGTGGTGTAATAATCAACAGGGAAACCGGCGATCGTGGATTCGCCTGGACTGTGGCTTAGCTAATGTGAGTGATTTATCTAGCTATCCTAACTCCAAGGTAACACATCTCGCACGGTGGATCTCTGACCATTCTCCTCCCCTTCTTTCAATCCACAATGGTCATGAGAGTACTGCTCATTTTCGTTTCTACCCTCACTGGGCGAACCTCCCCAGGTACAATGAGCTGGTGCGCGACTCTTGGAATGAACCAGCAACTGGCCATACATGGACTGCCTTTCATAGAAAACTATGCCATCTCAAATCAAAGCTCCTGATATGGTCGAGGGACAAGTGCCTGTCTGACAGTGATGTGGACCTGGTTATGCATGATGTTGATCGTCTTGAAAGACAACTAGAATCGGATTTGAATGAACATATCTTTGAGGAGCTTTCCAATAGAAAATATTAATTGAGGGATATTCTTCTCAGACAAGAACGTCAAGCCAGAGAGGATGCACGTATAAAATGGCTTAAGGAGGGGGACAAGAAAACCACGTACTTCCACGATTGTATCAGGGAGAAGAAGAGGTGGGTGTGCCCAAGAATCGAGCTTGGGGATGGGTCCTTTTCTGAAGACAGGAATACGATTGGGGAGCTTGCATGCGGCCATTTTCAAAACCTCCTTGTTGGTCCTCGTGACTCTTCCTCGCCTGTAAACCCTGAAGACGTTTTGCCTTCTTTTATATTGTACAGTCTACATATAATGAACGAGACAATGTGTCTCTGAGTGTCATTCCTCATGAGGCGGAAATTCACGAGGCCATGCAATTGCTTGACCCTGATAGCGTGGTTGGGCCTGATGGGTTTACTGGAGCGTTTTATAGAGCATCGTGGGAGATAGTGAAATGAGATATCATTGAGGTGATTCAAGACTTTTTCCGTGGAGGTCCTCTGCCTCGAGCGGCCTGTGATACTTCTGTAGTGATTATTCCAAAAACTAAATCCCCCTCCTCCATTGAACAATTTGTCCCGATCAGCATGTGCAATATTCCTTATAAAATCCTTGCCAGTATCCTCAAAACCTTCATGGCCATGCATCTACCAATCTGCATCTCGCCCGAGCAACATGGTTTTGTTCGGGGTCGATCTATTCAGGGGCTATATCCCTTGCACATGAATTGATCAGAGATATTAATCGGAATACACGGGGA
Organism: Viscum album; assembly: GCA_963277665.1. Classification (NCBI taxonomy): domain Eukaryota; kingdom Viridiplantae; phylum Streptophyta; class Magnoliopsida; order Santalales; family Viscaceae; genus Viscum; species Viscum album. The sequence goes on along the minus strand of OY728141.1, from coordinate 1,643,313,844 downwards.
TCCAACATGGTTGTCATGTTAGACATGAGTAAGGCATATGATCAAGTCGAATGGGCCTTCATCATAAAAGTTCTGACTGGTATGGATCTGTCCACATGGAACATTGATCTGATTTTTCGTTGTTTCAGTTCAACATGGATGTTGTTAATATTCCTGGGAAAATACTTCGGATTCTTCAAAACGTCTTGTGGTCTTCGACAAGGAGATCCCATCTCGCCGACTATTTTTATCATCACCCAGAACATTCTTAGCCGCCTTATTCAGCAAAACACCAGAAGTGGGGGTATTCTACCTTTTTATAGAAGAATGCATCTTCAGAAGGTATCTCATCTAATGTTTGCGGACGACTCCATCATTTTCCATAATGCATCAAAACGTCGTTAAGGGATTTCAACAGGGTTTTGGAGGCGTATAGCAAGTGGATTGGACAAGTCATCAACTGAAGCAAGAGTAGCATCTTCATTTCGAACAGATGCCCAGATGTTCGAATCCTTACTATAATCAACATTCTGGGAATCCAAAAGGCTGAGTTTCCTATGAACTACATGGGAGCCCCTTTGTCTCCAAAATCCCTTTGCATCTGCGACTTTGATCCCCTCGTAAGCAGAGTCACTAAGACAATTCTCAACTAGAAAAATATGTATCTTTACTTTGGGGGAGGATCATGTTGGTCAATAGTGTACTCCTTTCCACCCCGGTGTACATACTCTCTGCCATCAAAGCTCCTATGGGACTTGGCCAGAGCCTGGATAAAATTCTTGCAGGTTTCATATGGGATCCCCATTTCAAAGGCAAACAACACTGGGTTTCTTGGGACAGGATGGAGAGGCCTAGTAGTCATGGGGGGATTAATTTACGCAGTCTTCAGGTTACCATTGCATGCATGCATGCAAAAATCTCTTAGGAAGTGCTGGAGAAGTGCTCGTTGTGGGGCACTTCCATGCATGCATGCTATAGTAAAGAGGAAAGATCTACTGCATATCAATCCTCTAACCTCTAGAAGGCAGTTGCTGTGTGAATCAGATCCATCTCATCTCAGGTTCGTTGGATTATTGGTACATGCGACATCTCCTTCTGGCATGACAACTGAAGCGGCACGATCATCAGATTTCCGGGATACCCTGCTACGGAAAATACTTTTAGGGAGGCTTCCTGTTATCCTTCTTTCATTAACGCGGTTTTGGACTGAGATCAACAGAAGATTTTTCATCTTATCGAACATTCAACTTATCCCGAAAAATGTGTGTTCACTCCATCCTCTTTAGGGGATTTCTCCACCAAGGAATACCGGCGCACAACTTCATATCCTGATGCAGGTGACCCCTGGAATGATACTCTATGGGATAACCTCATTCCTTCAAAGTTCAATTTTCTGGTCTGGAGAGTCCGAAACAGAGCACTACCCACTGATGAAAACATTAGAAGATGTGGCGTGCAAATGGCTTCTAGGTGCGTCTGTTGTAAGGGGAAGTAGGAGGAGACGTCGAGGCACCTGTTTTTTGAAAGTGAGTGGGCACTGGCAGTTTGGTCGTTTTTTGGTGAATTCACGCCAATCTGTATTCTACATATGAGAGAGGATACTCTAATGGTCCGCTGGTTTCACGGCTCGGATGCGGCGAGCTTTGAAAGAAAAGCACGAAACCTTATACTGTAGGCTGGATGCTGGTGTTTATGGAAAGCACGAAACAAAAACGTTTTCAAAGGGGTGGTGTCATCCGGCCGTGAGATTATCTCTAGAACCCTTTCTCTCCTCCTAGATATGAGATTGACTCTCATGTTTTGTAGGGAGAATCCTACATTGCATCGTATTAAGTGTATATCCCATAACCCAACTGCCTCCACTAATCAGTCTTTAGGCAACTCGGTATGGTGGATTCCTCCGGACCGGGGTCTGAAACTTAATATCGAGGGTTCATGAAAATCTGGAGTAATGACTGGAGGTGGTACTGTACGTGATTTCTCCGATTCGGTTCTCTTGGCTTTCTCTGCCCGGTTGGGGCATGGTACCTCCCTTGTGGCGGAGGCAATGATAATGTACATAGGGCTCTCTTTGTGTAGGTAGCTCAACCTTCATATCATGGAACCCGAAACCGACTCCTTAATGGTCCACAATACTATTCATGGCATGGGACCTACTCCTTGGTCGATTGAATATTTCATTCGTAAATGTCATTCTCTCCTCAGCACTCATACTAAGCTCTCTCACACTTGGCGGGAAGGCAATAGGGCGGCTAACTATTTGGCATCTCTTGATTTTCCTGGAATGGAGTAAGTATATTTTCATGACCTCCAAAGCTTGAAACCAACAGGGGTTAACATTCTAAGAGGGGATGCTTTAGGTCTTCATTATTTTAGACCCCCGTAGCCACATGTCTCTCTGCCCTCCCTCCTTATGGACTGGGCTGTCGTTCATGTTTTTTCCTGTTGTACTCTTTTTTATTATATTTACATTGATGATGATGATCAAATATAAAATTAAATATATATTTATATATTCAGTTAATATGGAGGAGTTCAGATTGAAATAGACTATATAATGTGATAAATTTAAAATTTTTATCTTGTAAAATAATATTTACTATTTTTCCAGTTACCACATTCTATAAAATCACAATAATATTAATATTGTTATGAAATTTGTTTTACTAAGTATTATTATATTATTAAAGGCATTATAGGAAGTTAAATAATGTTTGAACCTATCATATTTCTCTATAAATATATGGTCTTGTATAATATTTATGGTAATTGAGAAATGAGAATCATTGAGAATAGTATATTTCTCTATATACCCCTCTTCAACTCATCTTCATAATAGCTAGAAGAAATCCACATAAACTAAAGGATGAGAAATCAAGGGGAAGAACATAAAATGAGTGAAACATTGTTCAAGCACCAAATGATCCAATGTTGATTATTTAGAGATCAAATGGGCATGTGTTGATCATATCTAGAGGTATTCTACATCAGGATCCAACAAAAAAATGATGTTAATCTGAAAGGGTTTTCTAAAAGATCAAAATCACCAATGAAGTAATAATCTAAGACTAGGTAACCTATTCTTGAAGAACTAAATAAATAAATTATAAATTTAATGTTAAAAGACCCCCTCTGTGATCTCAATTTTTTATCATTAATATACAATGGAATGATTTCATTTTTCATGGAATTCATGTCATTGATATTAATAGAAATAAACCATTTGATCAACACTGTTATATTTTTTACACCCACAAAGTCTCATCATCTATGCCCGAACAACCAAGTTGTATCGAAGGAATCACCATATAATTTATTTTCATTTACATGATAGTTGATCAATTATATTTTAGAATTTACGAATCATTTCATGTTTTAATTTCTTCACGATTGATTTCTAAAATCTCTACATATAATTATTTTTCCTCACAAATATTACCAGAATTTATTAATGATTAATAAAATATACAAATGAATGTCACATCTGGATGACCCAATGATCTTGGATGGATATTACCAGGCTACATGGTGTTTATTTTTATATTACATGTCGTTTATCATTTTTCATTACACAAGGATGCCCATGCAGATTCTAGGTTTTTGTGTAATTAATGAACATTATATTTAATTAACGCACCATATGTAGACATGTCGGGGCAGTACAAAACTTGGATGGAGTATACTCTGTGTAGTTTAACATTGCAACCTCTTTTCAACATGTAACATATCCATAATTTAAATAATAATATTTTTTCATTTGTTTATAAAATATTTTTATCATAAATTAAAACTGAAGTATTATTTACAATTTTTTTTCCAAATTGAAATATATTTATTATACTGAAATAGTACAATAACATTATTTTAAGGGTATAATATTTCTAAATCCTATTTTGATATAAATATTATATCACTCTAATATATATTCATATTTAATGAACCTTATTTCAAAATGAATAATTACACATTTAAATTATAATAAATAATTTTTTTCTTATATAAATATTTAATAAAATTTTTCTAATAAAATATATTATTTTGAAATGAAAATTTTTATAATAATAAGGATAAGGTTTATCAAATATTAATACAAAAATATTATTAATTGTGGTAATATATGAGTAACATAATCTATGTATATATGAAAAAATTGATTACATGTATGTTTAAATATATTAGTTATTATTTTTTTGTATTTAAAATATATATTTTATAATAATAATAATAATAATACAATTAATTATGATTAATAATATTATATTTATATAAATATTTATTTGTTTTAAAATATCATGTCTATATAATTATCACTTCTGCACAACTAATTATTTTAAGAACTTATAAGTCTTAATTAAATTTGTAGTGATAATATTTTAATTTTTTAATTTTTAAAATATTAATAGGAAATATGCAAATATTAGTACTAAAAAAATTATTCTTAAAATGTTTGTATTTCATATGTTAAGTAATATATAATAAACCTAATAGAATAATTTGTTCTTAAAATAAATATATGTACCTAATTGAAATTGTATACTACAATAACATATAATTATTTTATGAAAATTATTTTAAACATACATATATACTAATGTATGGGGAATCTAAAGATCACACCATCTAAATATGGGACAATAGGGTCAACCACATGGGAGGAAATCTTTCGGACAAATTGAATATTGGAAAAGGGTGACAACATTTAACCCACTAGTAGTGAATGGGCTAACAAAGCTCTCATATAGTGAATTGTATTCCAAATGAAATGAAATGAGAATAGAGTGGTATCTCATAACATATATATGTGTGTGTGGATTGTTATGGGTGTTTAACCCCACAACAAGATCAAGAATTATATAGATCACACTCACTTATTATTCACTCATATAGTGAACTAAATTTTGATGTGGGACATTCATATTAGAATACTACTCTAACATATTTAAATATTCCAACTAAAACGAGTACATTAAATATAATACATATTTTCTATTAGAACATACTTTGCATCATTTTATTCCTCACAAACTTGACCTTTTTGTCCCTTTATTCTAATTTACTCTCCTCTAGTTCAATATTCATCTTCCACAATGTGTTCACAACCATATCGATATCGAGACCTCGTTTCAGTGTCATCATTCTATTCAATTCGATTTAAATGAATTATAAAATATGTAATCATTAGATCATAATGGATTCTTGGAATGAGTGTATATATATATATACAAATAATAAAATTTATTTTAAACTAAATATCATCAGTTATTCGTTTGAGATCTACCAGCTCCATCACAACTCTCTCAGGTTAAACAAGTGGTGGAATAGTGGTATATATAAATATATATTATCAATCAAGATAGAAATTATATTAAACTGAATTCATCAATAGATATAAAAATAAAGATTAAAATATCTACCAATATTAATGTTTTTTATCCACATTCACAAACATTAATGGAATGCAATTAATTTAATCTTATTTTTTATCGAGATACCTCAATTCTAGAAATCTATTATCAAAAGGTTGTATACATACATACATATATGTACATGAATACACATATGAATCCTTATATAATTTTTTTACATAATATAACATATTTAAAACCTAATAAAAAATTCTAAAGTGATTCATTATATTACATTAAAAACTAATCAAACCTCTTAATAAAATTAAAAATTTCCTAATGAGCTTTCCATTTTCTACATAAGGATACCCTTTATACACCATAGACAAACCAACACATAAGCACAATATTTCCCTCCCTCTTCACATATTTTATCATTCAATTTTAAAACATAGAACAAGGAAAAAACACTAACTTCCTCATTATTCTACACCAGTATTAATAATGTAAGAGAATTAATTTTTATTATATTATTTTTTATTTTTAAAAAACGTTTTTATTTGAATTATTTTTAGAGACATAATATAGTTTTATGATTCAAAAAATATCATAATATGAATGAGAATCCTTTCAATAAATATATTTTATATAGTTAATGTCAAAATAATTATTAAGGGAGATTTAGCTTCAAGTAGACTAATGTGAATTTACTAACAATTAACTTTAGAAATTTCACTATTCAATATTAGCATGTTCTTTTTTAATGGGATGTTTGTTTTATATATCATGTATGTTTTTTAAATGATATAATTTATCATTTTATGTGTAATATATTCTTTTGTTTCAGTTAATATAATTTATAGTAACCTCGAAGGCCATATACTATAATTTCCCCTTACATTTAATGTATATTAACAAAATCATTTGACTTATGTTCAATTTCCCATTTTATTTTTGTTAAAATTGTCTAAAAATTTATGAATTTAGCCTAAATTAATGTATTTCCATTAACGCTTAAGTTGTTTCTGAAATAATTTTTTTTTCAAAAATGTATGTGATTAAAAATGAAATTATTTTTATAAAAAAATGTAATTATTTTTCAAAAGTTTTTAGTGGATTTTAAATGAACAAATGTGACCTAATTTTGTTTTAATATAATTAAACATGTCAAATGGGTATTTAATGAGGTGATGATGAATGGAATGAAAATCCATAGCCTCATGGGTATGTTTTCAATAACAGATTCTAATAGTGGACTCATTGATTTCTTAAGTTTTTACAATTAATTTTTACTATATATGTTTTAATTTTCAATGTTTATTAATATATAAATCCAATGACTATTTTAAAGGTTCATTATCAAGAGATTAAATGGTTTAAAAAATGATATATATTTTAACAGGTTTCGAAATGAATCTTCAAATGGGTATTAATGATAATCCAAGATTTTTATTTTGGAAAATTTTATTACTATAACAATTTTTTATATAGAATGAAATAATTTTAAGAAGTGTTTTAAAATTATATTAATAAAATGAATTTTCACTAGTTTCAAATACCCTTATAGAGAAATTAATTCACACCCTATATTACAAAATATTTCAACTATATCTTTAGAATTATCAAAAGTATTTTCTATTTTAATGAAGTTAACACAACTAATGTAAAATAAAATGTTATGGTTAAAATTTATAAATATATTATATTTTGAATGTATATTTATAATCGTGCCAAAACCAGACATGAAAAGATCTTCATTTCTGTAAATGATTTTGTATTTTAGATATATTTTATATAAAATAATGTAACACGGGTTTTTAGCCCAGGATATTGGAATGCATGATTTAAGATTTTAATTTATTTTGTTTGTGGAATGGTTGATACAAAGTTATAGATTTATATATTGTTTTATGAATACATTAATTTTTTATGAGTAAATTTTATTTTCATTAATAACTTGTTATGTAAAATTGACTTAGATTAATGCATACTAAAAACGGGTAAAATGGATAATCATTTTGAAGAATTGGTCAATGTTATCATGGACATATATTAACATCACATAATTAGGAATTATATAGGGTGTCTAATTTTAGAAATCCAAGCATTGTATTTGGTAAATTTGGGATTTCCTTTCATACATAGTGAATATTATTTTTTTCTGCATAGTTCCCCGCATATCCCTTATTATCCCAGAAATAACAACTTATTTTTGTACTGTGGATGGAAAAGAATCCTGAATAGAACTTATAACTATTATTGATTACTTGGTGGTAGTTATTGTTGCAAAATCATGCTCTTATAATTTTGAAAAATTTTTAAACATTAAACTATCATTTAAGTAGTTTAATGAAATATCAAAAACAACATATATAAAATGATGCCAACATGGTCATGGATTTTTTTAATGAAATCCAATACTCTAAAATTTATTATCCTTATATACAAGGGAAATACCATCAATTAAATTGAAAATATTTTACCATATCACAAGACATTGAACAATACTTTGATTTCTTATAACCTCAAATGAAATAGACCTTCATGAAGCCTATATAAATATATTTAACATATAAAATTTTATTTTCATATTAAAGATATTTTTAATAGAATATTGAATGATTTTTTTTTAAAAAAACTCAATATATCATTTTATTTAAATCATGTTTTGTTGAGGTTTTTGAAATTTTGTATCATAAAAATGACATTTAGAGAAAATTTATCATCCAAAATAAATAAAAACTAATTGTAGGAGGTGATTTTATAGAATGGAATCAAGGGATTTTTTAGAGGCTCTAAAGAATTATTGTGATGTATCAGCCTTCTATATACATTACCAAAACAAAAATGAAATTTTGTGGAAACCATGATCAAGGTACACCATATTATTTACTTTTTCTTTCAAAATATAATTATTTAAAGCCTAGAGTCTTGAAATGTCATATGATGAGATATGAAATACATCATAAAAGAAGAATTCATGTTCAAAATAATTTTGATGATACAACTCCATTTAGGGGGTTAGAATGTAATTTCACCCAAATTTAATTAATAAAATTCTAATTAATATTTATTAAATAGTTTGATTCATTATTTAAATAAGTAATTTAAAAAAGATTAAATCAATATATATAATAATAATAATTTATAATAAATAATTATTTAACATTGAATTTTTAGCGAATTTATATTAATTTACTTAAAACATGTTTTATAAAATACCTATGTAGTTACAAAAAATATTACTATATAAATGATAATACTGTAAGTAATCTTATATATATATACTCTATGTAAGTATCAATAAATATATCTACATGTATGGTTAGATAAATTGAATATTTAATTAAGAAATTTATAACATACATTACATATAGAATAATTATAATAATACATGTAATAAATGACATTAACTTTATATTGACATGAAAGTGTATATTTTTCAAAATATTATTTTTAATGTATTAATTCTTTTAAAATAAATATTATTATCAGTATTTATAAGGATTTTTTAAATGGGAAAAGATAATATTTTTACATTATAATGATTAAAATAATAATATCACATATTTAAATATTAACCGTAAAAAATTTGTATTAATATGTTTGGATTTAATATTTAAAGAAAAATATATAAGAATCCTAATAAAATAATTATGCAGTAAAAATAAATATAAATACCAATATTAAAATAGTATACTACTATAAGATAGTATTCAATTTAATAAAAACTACTAATAAAACTTGTATTTTAAAAAGGATAGCCATTGGCTAGTGAAGTATCACCTCGATCAATTCGGGGAACCTAAGGTTGACCACATGAGTGGAAACCTACCTCAGTAGACAAATGTGAACAAATGGTGAGCATACCATTCCCACATGACGTTAATGGGACTATATAATTCATGTATAGTGCATGGTGAACCAAAAGGTGAATAAGGGTGCACGTGGGGTATCTCATCCAATGTATAAGTGTGTTTAGCGTTACAGGTGATGAACCCAACTGTCATATCTATCATTATATCGAACGTGATCAATTAGTAAACACATTCATACCAAATGGATGTTCTATATGAGATGAATGTCTTTGTGTGATGTTCACCAATCATTAATTCATCTATTTAAAACAATGTGATTCTATCTAATCCATGTTTACTGCTCTATTATCATGAGTATCATCTTATTCCTTTTTAAATTGACATAACCAACCCTGAGAGATTTTTTGTTATCCTCCAAAAAATGATTCATATTCAACCACACAGTCACAACCAACTCGATGTCGTGACCATAAATGGGTGACATTTCATTTTTCGAGTTGATTCAAATGAATTATAAAATATATAATTTGAAAAACCTCATTGTTTTTTATAAGGAGTATTATATATATATATATATTGGAATAAAATTTTGTTTTTAAATGAATGATCATCTTTTATCAATTTGAGAGATCCTATTTTCGTTTTCAGTCTCAAAATTTACACTAGTGGAGGTGATGAGGTTTATAAATTTTTATTTATATTCTACATTGAGACAAAACATTCACAGAACATATTTTATATGTAGATATATAAATATATATTATAATCTCCATAAATCATAATTTTTTCTCTTCATTATCAAATCTTTCTGGAAAGGCATGTAATCAATCTTTTAGATACTTGAGATGCCTCAAATTTGAATATTAGTTTTCCATTGGATATATATATATGGCTATATAAATGTGTGAATTAAATATATAAAAGTATTCCAAAATTTTCAAAACTAGATCCTATTTTATATATTGATTTAATAAATGTCATTGAATACTATTCAAACTTTTTTTAATATTATAATACTTTATGAAGGATTTTATTGTATAGATAAAAATACCATCATTGATCCCTTCAATGACCCCCATGGCCATGATATTTTTTACACCATTATTATATAATCTCATTATTTTTAAACCATATAATGAGAAAGCTTAACTATTAAACTGATTAGTCTACCCTAGAAAGAATAAGGCAATAAAATTAATTTTTAATTATATTTTATTATATTATTTTAAAAAACCATTTCTTAATGGGGTTTTTTTTAAATGTACTATGATTTTATGTTCCACAAATAGTCATTCTATTTTTGGGTTATTTAAAAAAAATATCTTTCATTAATTAGAATATTGTAATAAGGATGTTTATTTATAAAATGTGTACTATGAATTTATTAACAATTCTCTTAAAAATTTTCATTTTCAATATTAACGAGTTCATTTTTTTAATTTGATGTCTATTTTTTATTTGACATAATTTTTAAATAACTAATTAAAAAATATAATGTGTGCAATATTATTTTATTTAAATAATTTCATTAACAATATTAGTTATGACAATAAACTATAATTATATTGGAAATTTCAGAAATATTAATAAAATATTTTTTTCTATGTTTAATTTAAATAGTGTGTATGAATACATCCAATAATTTTTTTAATTTATTTAAAAAATATGGATTTCTCTTACTGATATGGTTTTTTTAATGATATAAATTTCTAAAGTGAAAAAGATATGCAAATATTTTCTACCTGATATATAATTTTTGTATGATTTGAAATATTATAATTCAATATAAACGAGATACAATGTGACAAAAATATGTTTTTTTCATTAAATAAAACCAATAAAATTGCTATCAAATAATATGATGAGGAATCAAGAGTAAACCCATCACATAAATGGTATTTTTTTGTAAAGGAATAATAATATTTTTCTCATGGTTTTATTAATGTTTTCCATGAATAATTTTAATATATAATTTTTTTAAATCATTTTAATGGATAATTTCAAAGCCTATTTGAATGGTTCTTTATTTTTCAATTAACTAGAATTTAAAAATTATATATCTTTTAATGTTTTTTGAAAATTATTTTCAATTGTATTTTCTTGAATTCCATATATTCTTCATTTAGAAAATACATTTATAAAATCATATATATTTATATATAAAAATAATGATTTTATGAAGGGTTTCTAAATAGTATTTATAATAGTAATTTCAATAGTTTTAAAACCCCGTAAAAGGAAACATTATGATCACCCTATGTTTTAAAATGTCTTTTATTTGATCTTTTAAAGTACCAATGGTGTTTGGTTTTGTTAAGGATCAAGAACAAGTGAAGTAAAATCAATTTATAGAAAAATAATATAAATATTTGATATTAGGAATAAATAATATTAATCCCCAATAAACCACACCAAAAACATTCCTCAATTTTGTAAAGAACTCTATATTTTCATATATTTTTTATAAAAAATATATAGAATGTTTTCATCACAAGATTCAATACTATGGGTTTCGAGTAATCACACAATGATTTTTCATGACCAAAAACATGGTTTCAAACCATGGGGTATAATTAATTCTCTGTGTTAATTTAATACATGGATTGAAAATACATTCAACTATATAACCATAAGTACAAACCATGTATCCTCTACACACACTATTTACTTTATAAATGCTCATGATATGTACTTATTTTTTCCCTCATTGTGAGATGTTTATATTTTGTGAATATATATACACATCATGTTTCTGCCTTGTACACATATAGTATATTACTTTTTTATGTGGAAATATTAAAATAATTGAATTACTACTTAAACCTTATGGACTTGAGATTTTTGGGTCATTAAATTTATAGTAAATTTTATTCAATGGTATTATATTATAAAATATGTTTAATTAGTTATGTGTAATATTTGATACTATAAATCATGTCTGGATATATTATAATAAATAATCAAATCATTAAATTATACTTGCTACATAATTTTCATGCGTTTTGTGGGTCATTAAGATGAATAAACAAACTATGAAATTATGACACATGAAATGTACAAAATATTTCATAAGAGTGCATTGTTTACAATTTAAGTATAGTAAGTACTTTATAAATGTATTATATAGGGATATTCCATGTAAAAATATATGTTATTTTTTACGAGATTTCAAATAATATAATATTATGTTTTAAAAAAACACAGTTCACAATTTTTTTTATGATTATAAGAATTTTGATAAAATAAATTTAAATAATAATAATAAAATTATGTTGAATAATTTGGGAATTTTTTAGATTAATAAATAAAATTTTCATATCAATTCAGGATAATTCATTAAAATATGTAATCATTGAATATTTATAACTAATCTTGATCCTTACCAAGACCAATTTATAAATTAGAATTATTTAATTTATTTTATTTAATATGATTAGAATAACACATTATTAATTTAAATATAATGACCTATAAGTCCTCCCTCCCTCTATTATATTGTAGGAAATTCATGTCAAATGTAATTTTCATAATCCCCCTTTGCTAATACTTTAGTCCCTACAACGTTTTGAGTGTTATAAATATATTTAATAAAATGAGTGTATGACTGTGCATGGAGGTGATTCATGATGGAACCAAGATAATTCTATACAATATGATAAATAGGTCGAAAAGTGGAGTTTCAACTCTTTCATAGAGCAGCAGATTGTTTATTCACCTTGGCCAAATGATGATTCATTATCCCCTTAGTAAATAAACTATTAAATAATCTCATGACTAGTTAATATATTTTTTATTTATATTTGTCTTATTAATTATTTCTTTTAGGGTTGAAAGACCCTGAAAATTTAATATATTAATTATTAAATAAATATGGAGTATGAATACATTAATTATCTGTAAAGCTTTTATCCATAAATGATAATTATATAAGTAAATTATAGTTATTATTAATAGTTTTTGTAATGTATAAAAAAGAAAATATTTATTCATGATAAAATTTAATGCCCTAACCCTAGAATCCCATAGTCAGTTCATTATTATGTATCATTGGAACGATCAAAAAAGATCATGTCTTAAAAGACTGATTAGTTTAGTAGCCTTGGAAGTACTAGTTACATTTAGAAGGTTTACATTACATCATAAAATGGAACACTACAATAAAATTTTTTCCATAGACAACACTAAGATCCCATAGAGTATCCCTGCAGGTCAATCATAATATACTTCTTCACATCCTAGGAAAAACAAAACATAGAAAGGGGTGATCTCAGATGCTCAGTAAGGATGCCAATATAGCAGAAAAATTCTTAAATAAGAATAAAAATTTAAGGCAATGTATAAAACTAAATAAAAATCCTTTTCAACATAAACTTCATTATAATATGGAAAATATAACTCAAAAAATCTTCCTTTACTTATTCACATGGATATTATACTAGTCGTATAATCATATGCAATATCAATAGCCACTTTCATAATGATGGAATGCATAATGCCAGATTTTCATGACCACATAGTCAAGGCCTTGTGCCAAGACTACAAATAGGATTTTTTTCAAGGCCTTATTCCAAGACACTAGTTTGTCTTATGAGATCTACTGATGCATCGAAGAGCTATAGTGGGCTCCCCCCATCACTTACAAAGTCTAATTCATTCCTCATATGAAAAGGTGTAAAAATAACATAAACATTCGTATTAAAACTGGCATATGAAATGTCAATACATTATCCATTAACCAAGAATGGTATGAAATAACACATCCATAGTCAAACATATCACAAAACCTCCAATACAATATGGATGTTTTGTATCATAAGAAATAAACTTCAAATACACATGAAATCCATCAAAGGATGTTGACATAGATGAAATCAAAACCTTATTAGAGAAATATCTCTTTCTATTTTGAAATCATTTAAAATTCATGTAATTATACAAGAAAACATTTATAATTGTTGATATTATTATTATATTGTAAGGGAAGCTTCAACTTTCTTATAACATTGTAATATAGCCTCACTCTCCTTATAAGTTAAAAAACATTCTTAACTCCATTTTGTCGAAAAGGTACCTTATCTGGAAAATGATGGAAAGATTCCCTTAAAACAATTTTATAAAAATTCATGAAATGGTTTAAATGACTTTAGCTATAGTCTATTGAATAGTAAAAAAAATTTAGAATACATTTTTAAGAAACATGGATGTGGATGATAAATAGGTCCCAATAGATACTTACATAGAAACAACCTCAGATAATAAAGAGATTGTGAAATTAAACCTTAATTTGTACTTTTCTTTGGTCAAGGGTAGGTTAACCTCCTACATAATGGTTAAATAATTGTTAATAAATTATAAAATAATCATATAAATTAATATGATATCATATATTATATTTTAACATTGCTTTGTTAATAATATCTTTGTATTGTCATCGTTTCAGGTGTTAACTGATTTGTTTTCCTTTGTATGATTTGTAACGTAAGTAATTTCTGTTATGGATAGGATGTATCTTATTCATATTCAGAATTATATTAATTCTTTAAACATTATTTTTAATCATCTAATGAAAATTAGTTTTGAATGGATATGATGGGGAATGAATCTCATCGCATTCGTGGAGACGGTAATCCGTACGTACGCACGAGCGATAATATCATTATTTCAATATTAAAATAATATATAATTTAATGGAATATAAAATATATATAATCATAATAATCTTATATTAATTATTTACATCAATTATTCATCATTATTATACCCATCGAAATTATAATGTATTGAATAACAACTACACCATGATGTGAAGACGGTAAGCCATACGTACGAACGTTTGGTGACATGTTATTCATAGGATGAATTGAATAATGAATATGGTTGTACCATATTTATTATAAAATAAAAATATATATAATATACATGCGTTATTATTTTATAATGGAAACAACAAAGAAAGAGGAAGTGGAAGAAGAAATGAACTTGAAAGCGGTGATGAAATATTTACCTCTTCTTCAAGTTCTTTCTTTTTATTTGATCAAAAGGAATCATTATGTTGGAATTATGACTGTAGAAAGGCATATTTGATGATAGGAGGACAGTTGAGAGGGTATATGGGCAGGGTCTGGCCATGAGAAATGGCTTGGAAGATGTGAATTTGAGGGAAGGGTAGTGCCCTTTTATAAGAGGGGTGAGGGACACCTTAGGAAAATCTAGATATATTATTTTATAATAAAATCATTTTCAGTTTTTAACGGCTCAAAAATAAATTATTTAAAGGATAAGGTAGGTATGGGTCTAGAAAAACTCAAAAAATAGGTTTTAGACAGGTTTTGATCACTATAATAACTTTATATTTTAGATTTAACTATTAGTTAAATAGGTTGTCATTTACCATGTCTCTTTGTATTTTTATATTATATAGTTAATAAACATTCTATATACATCCAAGAGAACCAAATTGGTTAATCAATGATACAAATATCATTATATAAGTCTTTTGGATGAACATTACATTTTTAGAAATAGAATATCAATTAATAATATTATATTATTCTTTAAAAACACTTTTATGTCAATTTTAAAATTATTTGGTATTATTTTTTCTAAATTCATAACAGCATTATAACTTAGAAAAAAATTCTTATTACCAAACCTAACCTTTCATATTAACCTATAAAATTTGTGGAATTCCTAAAAAGTCTCAAATTATATTTATTTATATATTTATAATATGAAATATTTTAATATTTCATTAAATTGGAAATTACTACATCATCATTGCATCATAAATAAATTAACATATTTAATGTATAAAAAATATAAATAAAATACCAATATGTAGGAAATATTTTTATATTTCTAATGAATTATTATAGTCAAATTTATCTTATGTGTAACCCTATATTAAAAATGTTTTAGTTATTAAAATTTGATTTTAACTCTTTTAACTCTTCTTTAAATTAAATAATAATAAATGTCCTAATCTAATCCAAATAGACCAAATAGGTTTATATTTTATTCCTAAGGTTGTTTTTGGTCGAATTACACTTATCAAATAGAATTATGACATGTGTTAGGGTAATAATAATATCATTTTTACCCTTAATTACCCTATATACTTTTAACCGTGGTAAATAAAAGTAAAAAGTTACTATTCATCAAAAATTATTTTCACCTTATTGAACCACATTTTACTTACTGATATCAACCTTGTCTCTCATATTTTTGGTATTTAAATCACCGAAGTGGTAAAATTAGGTTTTATGTAAATTTGAAAATGCTCCTAAGAGGTTAGTAAAAGACTGTAAAAAATTTAATAAAATTTTTATATATAAATAATTATTATAAAATGACTCCAATGAATTACATTGAACTTATATATATATTATGTATCTATTTTTACCTAAAATAAATATAATAAAATAAATAAAAAATTAAATAAAAATTTGGGTTTAAAGTATAACTCAATGCTTTTCAGTATTCATCAAAAATTGAATGTTTTCGGAAAAATACCAAAAATTCACCCTAAGAAAATTTCAATATTCCGAATCCAAAAACGAAGCCCATTTTGAAATATAAAATTTTAAAAAATTCAAAAATTGTTTATTAATATTCATAATGGCTAGTTTGATTTGTTGTGGTGTGTTAGAACTCGAAGTTGCGTACAATACATGCTATTGTATTATTTAAAGAGAAGCGTATCGTGGAAGCTTAGAGTGTTACATTCTATCCTCCATCAAATAATTTTGTCCTTGAAATTTCCAGAATATTGTAGTAAAAAAAGACTCTGGTGGTTCTTCATCATAAGTTCCTCGGGTTCCCACCCTTCCTCTTTCATCTTATGGTTTCTCCATAGAACTTTTACCAAACGAGCCATCTAGTTTCTCCACACTTGTTATCTTGTATCAAGAATCTTGACAGGCACCTCGCAATAAGACATATCAGGTTCCAGTTCTAATTCCTCATAGGTTAGTACATGAATTTGATCAGGAATGTATTTTCTCAACAATGGTACGTGGAACACATTGTGAACTTTGGAAAGACTTGGAATCATTTCAAAATGATATATTACAGACCCAATTCATTATAGAATATTGAAAGGTCCGATCTATCTGGGACTCAATTTACCCTTCTTATCTAAATGTTTAACACCCTTCCATGAAGATACCTTTAAGGAAACATAATCTCCAACCAAAAATTCCAAATCCTTACTTTATTTATCATCATAGAACTTCTGCCTACTTTGAGCTTCTTTGATGTGGTGTTTGATTACCTTCAACTTTTCCATGATTTCCACCAAAAGTTCCGGGCATATGTGTTTTCATTCAACAACAACATCCCAACAGGTTGGTGTGCGACATCTCTTTCCATATAATGCTTCATATAGTGTCATCCGAATATATGAATGGAAGCTATTGTTATATGAAAATTCTAAGAGTGTTAAATGATGATCCCACATACCTTGAAAGTCATGTGAGCAAGATCTTAATATTTCTTCAAAGGTTTGAATAATCTATTTTGATTGTCCATCAGTTTTGGGGTGGTAGGCAGTGCTCAAATGAAGCTCAGTATCCAGGGATTTCTGATGACTTTTCTAGAATCATGATGTAAAATGTGGATAACGATAAGAAACAATCAATAATGGTACTCCATGAAGCCTTACAACTTGATTAATATATTATCTTTCTTAATGTTCATGTGATAAATATTCGTTAATAGCAAGATAATGTGATGACATGGTAAGACAATCAACAATGACCCATATTGCATCATTCCTTCTAGGATTCCTTGGTAGTCCCATGACAATGTCCGTCCTATTCCACTCCAGAAAGAGAAGATGTTGGAAGAAACTTCCAGGATGTTGGATTCCCAATTTCACTTGCTGAAAAACCATACATCATGACACAAAATCACCAATCTCACTCTTCATGTTGTCGCACAAAAAAATTTCCTTCAAATATCTATACATCTTAGTGTTACCAGTGTTTATAGAGATAGTGTAACAATAAGAATCATCCAACAATTCCCTTTTTATATCTGGTATATGAGGAACACAAAGTCTCTTCCCAAATTTTAAAACTCTATATTCATACACAAATTCACTCAATATCTCATCATTCACATCTGTAATATTCTTTTGAAACTCTTCATCATCGGTCTGAGAACTCATTATCCTTTATTGTAAATATGTTTTGGAAACCATTTGAAAATGTATTGACAATTCACCTTCCATGGTTATTCCCTTATCCATCTTTACTAGATCCATAAAAATAGGATCCCTTTCAACACTCATCTTATTCAAAACTCCATGATCTTCTCTTCATAAAGCATATACCACATTATTTTCCTTCCCTGGGTGGTAGTGTATTGTGAAATCATAATACTTGAGTAGTTCAAGCCATCTCCTTTGCCTCATGTTGAGTTCTTTCTATGAGAAAATATACTTCAAAATCTTGTGATCAGTATATATCTCACATTTTTACCATAGGGATAGTGTCTCCATATCTTCAAAGCAAAGATTATAATTGCTAACTCAAGATAATTAGTAGGATATATTTTCACAAGAATTATTAGTTGTCGTGATGCATAGGCAATAAACATATCATTCTGCATATGGACACAACCGAGTCCTTTCTTTAAAGTATAACTATAAATAACAGATCGATCATTCCCCAATAGTAGAGTCAATATAGGATCATTGACTAATCTTCTATTTATTTCTTAAAAAATTCGTAACATTATTTTGTCTAAACAAATTTAACACCTTTTCGTGTGAGCTTTGTAAATGGGTTATCCAACCAGGAAAAAGTTTGGACAAAACGTCGATAATAACCTGCTAAACCAAGAAAACTGTGTACCTCAGTTATAATCATCGGTGTTTTCCGTTCGTGGATTCTTCTTGTCTTATAAGGATAAACATATATTCTATCCTTAGAGATAATATGGCCATGAAACGAAATATCTTGAAGCCAAAATTCACACTAGTTAAACTTCCCATATAATTCATGTATTATAAGAGTCTTCAAGATAATGCACAAGTGATTTTCATGATCAATATATCATTTCAATTATACCAATATTTCATCAATATATACCACTACAAAGTCATCATGATATTCCTTGAAATCACTATTCATTAGATCCATGAAGACATAGGGTGAATTAGTCAATCCAAAATACATTACTGTATACTCATAATGCTCATACTAGGTTCGAAATTCTGTTTTCGCAATTTCTTCCTTTATCAAACACAATTGATGATTTCCAGATCGATGTTCAATCATTTAAAAGTATTGATAAACTTGAAGTTGGTAGAATAAGTCATCAATGTGAGGTAGGGGTACTTGTTCGTTATTGTTAAAAAATTTATCTCCTTGTAGACAATTTACAACCTCATATATCCATCTCTCTTCTTAACAAAAAGAACAGGGGCTCCCCATGGAGAAACACTAGGGTGAATAAATTCTATATTACTCAATTCCCCTAGTTGTTTCTCTAGTTCCACTAATTCCAAACTGTCCATTCTATAGGGGGTCTTCGATATGGGTCTTGAACTAGGAATTAACACAATGGAAAACTCAATTTCTCGTTATGGAGGATGTCCAGGTAATTCTTCCGGAAACACATCAACATATTCTTTCACAATAGGTACATCCCCTTTTTGAACATTCCCTTCCTCACCCACATTTATTTCATTCTCCTCCTCCCCAATAACAGAAATTAGTTGAGTTAATGGGGGTTCATCTACATAAGAATTAGGTGGTGACATTTCTGATCTATAGATAAGGTACTCATTATCATCATTAAAAATTGTATCCTCCATCTTCTTGCAATAAATTTGTGCATCATGGTCCAAAAGAAAATCCATACCGAGTATTATATCAAATTCAATCACGGTATGACTATGTGATCTGAAGATAAATAACGTTTATATGAATTAATGGTAACGGATTCACAAAACCTTATTGCAATGATACTTCCCTTAGGAGTTTTGACTGACAACTCCCTTGATAAATCAAATTGGAAGTATCTTATTTTTATAGAAAACTGGGAATATATGAAACAATGTGATGATCCAGAATCAAATAAAGAATTTTATAATCATGATGAAACCATTAAATTACCTGCCACTACGTCTTTCGGGGCTTCAACCTCAGCAGTAGTGATAGATTATGCATGGCTTTGATCCCTTGTCCTATTCTGAGGTATGTTCTCTTGACACATAGAGAATTCATTCAAATAATGCCCCATTATGTACAATTGTAGCATTCAACATCGACGATCACATTATTCCCCTTACAATCACATGCTAGGTGGATTTTTCAAAACACTTGTAACAGACTGCCATTCCCTTTAGGAAAGTACTATGGTGTTTCTTCACACATTTACTACAGGATGGATATTAAACTTTTTCATTCTTCCCCTTATTTTTATTTCGAAAGTTTTCAGCAGATTTCTTCATCTCTTGTTTCGATTTAATGTGGTAAGACTTAGAGAATTATTTTTCTGTCTTGATAGCGCATGAGGAACTATCTTCATATGATGAGAAGGATTCTGAGACTAATGTTGGATGGAGAAATCGTTTTAACCCATCAAAGAAACGATCAATATTAATTCTTCGGTTATTTATATAATCAGCAGTATGCCATGCTAACCTTGAATGTTAGCTTCATACATTTGCGACATTCTCATCCTCCTTTTGGATCAGACTCAGAAATTGCATTTCCATGACTGCTCAATGGTCATGAGGAACATATTTTTATATCAAAATATTTTTAAATATTATCCATTATATATTTGATACTTCAACATATTCCTTTATGTTTTGAATCAATGACCACCATTGATCATCATCTCCAGTGAGGCGGTAAACTTCCATGACAACATTTTCCCTTTCACTACCCCCAAGGCTTGGAATATTTTCTCTAAGGAAATTATACATTGATTAGCAACTAATGTATTTTTAACCCAGTTTAATTTTGGAGGTTTTCGCTACATGAATCGATCTAACATTGATCCTCCATGTTGTGGATCAGGGTTCTCCATCCGTGTAAGGTTATTATTCATAACTTGAGTGAGTTCCCCAATATAGTGATAAGCTAATCAGCAGCAGTTTCTTCAACAGCTTCACTATTATTATCTTGAGTAGGAGTGAAATCCCTAAATGGAGTCCGTGCATTGATACTATTTTCATTCCTTCCACTAGATTCCATTTCTAAATAATTTCATAAACTAGATTAGTTTTTGAATCATGATATATAAATCCAAACTTGTAAAACACTTAACATAAATTGAATATTTTATGGATATAATCCATAATCATACAAATGTTTTCATGAATAACTATATAATCAAAAAACCCATCATAATGGTTTGCAAAGAAAATGAGAATTATCCTAAGCATATACCCCAGGTGTGTTGTAACCAAGAGTACAGCAAGGCTTGTTTTCGTGCACCAGTTCCCATTCGAGTCTAGATCAAAGCGGTGTTTTCGGGTTTTAACCCAAGGTACATATTTTCTAGAGCCGCCTCCACCTGCTCGTATCTAGATAGGGATGCATATTTTTGGAAAACTCACAAAATATCTACAATACCAAATCCTAGGAAGTTTTCTATACTAATCCTAAAATTGAATCTTAGGGTTATATCTCTAATCAGAATTTATTTATATCTAGTTTCCAAGTTTCATACTAAACTTTCTCTGATACCGACTATAACACCCTGACCCCAAAAGCCCTGATTCAGTGCATTATTACGTATCATTGTCATGATCACAAAAGATCAAGTCTCAAAAGACCGATTAGTTTAGTAGCCTTGGAAGTACTAGATACATTCATAAGTTTTACATTACATCATAAAATGGAAAACTACAAAAAATTGTTTCCATGGACAACATTGAGATCCCATAGACTAACCCTACTGGTAAGTAATAATATACTTCTCCACATCCTCGGAAAATAAAACATAGAATGGGGTGATCTCAGATTCTTAGTAAGGATAATAATATAGGAGAAACATTATTAATTAAGCATGAACATTTAAGGAATTGTATAAAACTAAAACAAAAGCCTTTTCAACATAAACAGCATCATAATATGGTAAATATAAATCAAAATAATTCCATTTCCTTACTCAAATTGATATTCTACTAGTCGAATAATCATATGCAATTTCAATAGCCACTTTTATAGTGATGGAATGCATAATACCAGACTTTTATAACCACATATTCAAGGCCTTGTTTGAAGACTACAAATAATACTTTTTTCAAGGACATGTACCAAGACACTAGTTTGTCTCATGAGACCTACTGATTCATCAAGGAGCTATAGCGAGCTCCACCCATCACTTACTAAGTCCAATGAATTTCTTATTTAAAAAGTTTCAAACATAACATAAACATTCGTATTAAAACTGGAATTCAAAATGTCAATACATTATCCATATACCATGAATGGTATGAAATAACACATCAATAGTTAAATATATCCCAAAACCGTCAATAAAATATGGAAGTTTTGTATCATTCTAAATCAACTTCGAACTAACTTAAAATCCATCAATGGATGTTGACATAGATGAAATCAAAACATTTTATGAGAAATATCTCTTTCTATAATGAAATAATTTAAAATCCAAATAATTATAAAAGAAAACATTTATATTTTAAATTATTCTTATGATCTTGTATGTGAATCTTTGAAGTTGTTATAATAGCATAATATTGCTTCACCTGCCGTATAAGTTAAAAAAACATTCTTACCTTAATTTTGTCGAAAATATCATAAGGTTCCTTGAATGGAAAATGGCGGAAAGATTCCATTCAAACCATTTTATAAAAATTCAAGCAAGGGTATAAATTACTTTAACCCATAGTCATGTAAATAGTAAAAAAATTAATACATTTTTAAGAAACATGGATGTGGTGATACTGAGGTCCCAGTAGATACTAATGTTAAAATAACCTCGTATAATAAAGAGATTGTGAAATTAACCCATACCTTGTAATTATCCATTTTCAAGGGTAGGTTAACCTCTGGTACATTATTGAAATAACTTTTATTAAATTATACAATAATCATACACATTAATATGATATCATATATTATCTTTTATCATTACTTTGTTAATAATATCTTAGTATTACCGTCGTTTCGGGTGTTAACTGATTCGTTTTCTTCTATATGATTTATTATGCAAGTAATGTTTGTTATGAATAAGATATACTGTATTAATATTCATAATTATATCAAGTCCTTAAAAAAATTTAATCGTCTAATGAAAATTAGTCTTGAATGGATACGACGGGGAATGAATCTCATCGCCTTCATGGAGACGTTAATCCGTATGTACGCACGAAAGATAATATCTTTATTTTGATATTAAAATAGCCTGTAATTGATTTTATATCATATATAAAGAATCATAATAATGTTATATTCATTATTTACATCATTTATACATCATTTTTATACCCATCCAAAGGTTAATGTATTGAATAACAACTACACCACGATGTGGAGACGGTAAGTTGTACGTACGCACCTTTGGTGACATGTTATTACTTGGATGGATAGAATAATGAATATGGTTGTACCATATTTATAATAACATCACAGTATATAGAATATATTATAGTTATTTTTTTAGTATGGAAACAACAAAGAAAGAGGAAGTGGATAAATAATAGAACTTGAAATAGGTGATGAAATATTTACCTCTTCTTCGGGTTCTTTCTATTGATTTGATCAAAAGGGCTCCTTATGGTGGCTTTATGACTAAATGAATGCCTCTAGGATGAAGATAGTACGGTAGAGAAGGTATTTGGGCAGGTTTTGGCCGAGTCTAATGGCTTTTAAGGTGTGAATTTGGGGGAAGGGGGAGTGACCTTTTATAAGTGGGGTGAGGGGTACATTTAGAAAAGCTAGAAATAGTACTTTATAATGAAATCATTTTCGGTTTATAAAGGCTCAAAAATGAATTATTTAAAGTATATGGTGGTTCTGGGCCAAAAATCCCTTAGCCAATAGGTTTTAGACAGGTTTGGGTCAGTATATTAACTTCATCATTTATATTTAACTCTTAGTTAAATAGTTTGACATTTACTATGTCTCTTTTTATTTTTATATTATATGCTTAACAAACTTACTATATACTTCCAAGAAAACTCCAATTGGTTCATTAATGATAAATATATCTTTATATAAGTCTTTTGGCTGATCGTTAAATTTTTATGAATAGAATAACAATTAATAATATAATAATTTTTTTAAAACGCATTTATGTCAATTTTGACACTATTTGGTAATTTGTTTTTTTCTAAATTCATAACAGCATTATGACTTCTCAAAAAATTCCAAAAACCAACCCTAACACGTCATATTGACCAATAAAATTAGTTTAATTAATAAAAAGTCTCAAATTAGATTTATTTGGATATTTATAATATCAAATATTTCAATATATCATTAATTCAGTAATTGCTACATTATCATTGCATCATAAATAAATTAAATTATATAATGTCTAAAAAATATAAATAAAATACCATTATGTAGGAAATTTTCTAATATTTCTATTGAATATTTATAGTTGAATTTATTTTATGTGTAACCCTATATTAATAATGTTTCAGTTATTAAACCTTGATTTTAACTCTTTTAACTCTTCATTGAATTAAATAATAATTAATGTCCTAATCTAATACAAGTGGACCAAATAGGTTCATATATTAATCCATATGTTGTTTTTCATCGAATAACACTGATCCAATAGAATTAAAATGTGTGTTAGGATAATAATAATATCATTTTTACCCTTAATTACCCTATTTCCTTTTAACCATTGTAAATAAAAGTTAAAAGTTACTATTCACCATAAATTATTTCCATCTTATTGAACCACATTTTACATTCTGATATCATCCACTTCTCTCAGATTTTTGAAATTCAACTCACAGAAGCATTAAAACTATGTTTTATGTAAATTTGGAAATGCTCCTAGGACGTGGGTAAAAGATGGTAAAAAGTTCAATTAAATGTTTATATATCTAAAATTATTATAAACTAACTCCAATTAATTAAATAGAACTTATATGGTTATTATGTATCACTTTTGACCTAAAATAAATTAAAATACGATAAATAATTATTTAAATAAGAATTTAGTTTTAAACTATAACTCAATGTATTTCACTATTCATCAAAAATTGAATGATTTGGAAAAAAACCAAAAACTCACCCAAAGCTAATTTAAATATTTTGAATTGAAAATAAAATTCCATTTTGAACGATAAAATTTATAAAATATCAAAATATGGGTATTACTATTCATAACTGCTTGTTTGTTTTGTTGTGGTGTGTTAGAACTTGAAGTTGCGTACAACATACAGTAATGTATTATTCAAAGAGAAGCATATTGTGGAAGTTATGGGTGTTATATAAAATAAGTCTCACAAGAGAATATTATGCTCTTTTTCCTACCATCATTTGATTTATGATGACTTCATGGATAATGTATATGTTCATCCAAAGTTGGGAGAAATTTAAATTATAGGGAAAATATAATCTAAGATTGTGGGTTTACAAAATTTACATAATATTGAATTTAATATAAAATGAATATTCACTAAAAATTTGGAGGTATGTATTATGAATATATAAGAAAGGATTTTTGCATTGCAGTGACCACTCAATGAATCAAGAAAGAAAAATAACATGGTTAGATAGACTCCATATATAAATGAATCCTTATGGTATTCAAGGAAATGCCAGGATCAGTATAAATGGAATTATGGATCCTTTACAATCTATTTTCAATGAAACTATACAATCCATGTTCTACGGTGTGTTATATTGAGACTTTATATAATTATGTAATATTATGTAAAATTAATTATTATTGTTTCTCACATATTTTTTAATCATGAAAATAAATAATAAAATTAACTATTAAATTGTAGACTTAAATGGAGAGATAAACAACCACATTATCCCTACAATCTATATTAGATAAAGGACATCTTTTCACTATAAATAAGTAGATGGAGTGGCTCATATTCCTTCATGATGCATTGTTCCATTATAAATAAATCCGACATTCTAAAATCTACGTTGCATGATTCACCTAATAAGATGGAAAACAATGGAGATATCATTGTTTAATAAAAACAATTGACTAATGTGGTTGATGTGAAAGGTGTGATGATATATTCATTATCTATTGAAATCATGATACCTCATGAAAACATGGATTATTATATAATTCTCAAACATCATAATGGTCCTTACAATGAGAATGTAAGGCTTGAATTGATTTAGATCTCTAAGTCTCTTTTTCATAAAAATATAGAGATGGTGAACCAGCTAGACCTAAATAAGTCAAACTATTTCTTTATATTTTCCACCATTAATTTATATGGTTCAAAAATACCTGATAAACTATACATTTATTTCATTCATGCATAAATCATACAGATATTCTTCATATTGTGAATTAATTTTAATATGAACATCAATGTAAGTCTCTCAATGATTCAGATTATATTCTTCACCATGAATATAGTAACAAATGTGAAAACCCCAATTTTGTCAATATGGTGAAAAAATTTAAGGTCCATGTGAATTTATGTAAGAAAAAATAACCTTCAAAACACCCTTCAAATATTGTAAATAGAAAATATGAATCAAAGGAACATGATGATTTCTAATTGAAATTGGGAATGAAGGGCCATATGGAGGAAAAGTACACTTAACTAAAGAACCAAATGGAAGCATCTGTTGAATTTTTTATTGATTGAGATTTATATTTTTCTATAATTTGTGCATTATATGAAAAAAAAATTACTTAAATATGTGTTCCATTTAGATTTGGATTGATTGACTGAGTGGATCTGAATCTATGATCATCCAAATGACCTAAACATATTGTTGTAGATATTCTGAATACCACCACTAGTTTACAACAAGTTTGATCTTGTTTTTAATTGTAGTTATTAAGTAGAATTTATTAACATAATTATTATATCACAATACAACATGATATGGATGGATTTATTTTCATGTTTGGGAATAAATGTGTATTTATTTATAAAGATATAATTTTTTATTTTAAGCTACAATTAAATAATATTCATTGTTTGTTGGACTACATGAACAATGCAATGAAAATCTATATTAAAATGTCTTTCCATGAAAAATAATACACCCAATTTTTGAATCAATTTATAGGCCACTTAAATGAATTTTTTTTAATTAAATTACAAAACGGTGGATACATAGGTTGTTTTAAACTGGAAAAATCTGTTTATGTCACCCTCATTTTGACGGTAAAAATAAAAAAACCCATTTTGTTCAAAAGGTCAAAAGTCCATGGATATTCAGAAATTAGTTTGTTATGGTGTGTGTGTACATTTTATAGTATGGGTAATGGATAGGTACTCATACATAATTACTTTTAGGATGAGTTATAAGTCATATTCCAATGAACAATTTAATGAATAAACAAATAAACTTTAGTACCATCATGGTTAAAATATTAAGAAAATATGTTATTGAATTATTATATAATATAATAATATATAAATAATTTATTAATTATTATATTTTCACATTTTATCTCAACATAGACCTCATTTTACACCATAATAGAATGATGTATGTGAAAGGGGGAACCATACCCGTTTGAATTGGGTGAGATCAATGATGAGTCATCTGAATCAATTATTATCATTTTGGTGATACATGTTATAAATATAAACATTGAAAATAATAAATTCTACAAATAATTTGAATGATTTTATTCGACACCAATTTTCTAGTGGAATGAAACCCATGTTTTTCATACTCACATGTTAGTTGATTTTAAGAATTTGTTATCTCACCTTCTTGTACCAAGCATGTACCATGAGGTATAATGTGTATATTTATAGGATATCCTTGTGAATGAATGAGATACTACAAATACAATCCTTTATCCAAAAATATTTTGATGACATATATCAAAAATTTCATGAGAAGTATCATACATATAAAAGAGATAGTGGGAGAAACATAGAAATTGATGATGTTTAGTCTTGAGATACACATGGGTTTTCATTGGAAAAAATTCCACAAGTCCTTATGGAAGAAATTTATCTAAAGAAACAAATTCTATTTTGTAGTATGATATTGGTTAGAGAACCAAGACGGTATAGATTTATAGTCACTAAGGATTGTAAATTATTCTAATATTCTAATAATTATCATCTATCTAATAAAGAAGCAATATGTGGCGCATATATTTTGTCAAGTGGAAAGATTCCATGATTTATAACATGGATTCTATGTACTAAAAAATGTCATGATTATTGTAGATCATCCATTGGATTTATATACAATTAGTTGAAAATGGGTACTCCAGAAGAAATTAGATATTTATGGGTATGTATGCTTAAATATTGAATAGATTTTTTCCAAAGGTTTCAAACAACTTAAAGTAATTAACAATGATGAATCCAACTACAATTTTTAGAGGCTGTAATCCATCATAAATATACATTCCATTTCATATTTCCATGACAATGATATTTACAAAATGGATATCGAACTAATATTACATAATGTATGAATTCATGAATATGTCCATATGACACAACCCGAATGGTTTGTGGCTCCACGATATGCTAACAATATATTCAAATTTCAAAAATATGTTTTTTGATTAAATAAAGAATCTATTTCATGGAACATTAAATTCATCAAATCCATAATGAAATTTTTTAAAAAATAATGAATGATAAACATATATCTATAAAATATTTAGTTTTAGTGTGTTCATTTTCATATGAGTATATAATGATGTCACATTATTTGTTTGAATTGAAATAGATGTGTTATAATATATTATGCACTGGTTGAATAAATTATTCCCTATAATGGATGTATTTGAAGTAGTTTGAATTCATGGGATGAAGATCCACCATGATAGTTCCATGTGGTTTTATGGACTAATTAACACTAAATATATTGAATAGATACTAAATAGGATTAGTACGGAGCAATTCAATAGGGTGTTATTACAAGAGTCACATATAATTCAACTGTAGAGGAAACCATTTCCTCAAACACCTGAGGAAATAAAATTAGTGACAGGGATTCTATATGAATTAGTGATTATGTCAATAGTGTATGTGATAATATGTACTTTTATCATTTTCCAACACCATGAGTATAGTATTATGATATCTTGTAGACCATAGTGACTATCATTGGATTGTAGTATGGACTATTGATATGTATCTAAGGCATATTAAGGATATGTTCTTTATTCTATAGAGGATATGTGAAAATATAGTTAACATTATATGAAAATTATAGTTTTGAAATTAATCAATATAATATGGAATCACTGAAGGGAAACATCTTCACTTTAAATGGAGGTCTTAAGAGATGGATGATTTAAAAAACGTAAGTGGTCAAATATTCTATAACATTGTTTGAGTTTATTGAAACATCAATGAAAAATATAGAAGTCGAATGGATATGATTCATTTTCCATGGCCATTTTGTGATACCTAGCATTAAATATAATATCATACTTTATTGTGATAATACTATTATTGTGTATATTGTATGTGTTCTACTTTCATATTAGTGTACAATAATATTCCTCAAAAGTATCATCTCTTGATGGATTTTTATAAATATGGTGAATTTGCAGTGAGTTGTAATTTTATGGAATATAACATGTTGAACCCTTTACTAAAGCCTTAATTAAATTGAAAAAATTATTTATGTGAGTTCCATTAGAATAAAACTCATTGATTTTTGGATATAGTCCAAGTGATCTCTTTATGTAGTTGGTGCAATGGTACCAACTGTTATTACATTGATTAAATATATATTGTTATATTTGAGTATTAATATAATATAATATTACATTGTGTTGATTTTTCTATGCGAATTTAATGTTATAATGATATAGTGTATATGTCACATTGATACACACATAATAGTTCCCGTCTAGGTTATGAACTATCAAATTCTAATAAGATGTTCTTAAACATAGTTCTAATGATAGATATCATTTTATGATGGGAATCATTGAATATGATCATCAGGTGCTAGTACTCATCTACGGGTGAGACTTTTTCTCATGATGTCGACACTTTTTATTATATAAGATGTGAGATTATGAGAACATACCTCTAATATGAAATCATATTGTTTTCGTGTCATCAGATATCCTAGTATACGAGTCCGTGAATTTGTATAGTCATTTTTAGATTATTAAAATATGATATTAGGAGTCCCTCACATAGATGTATTTTATAAACCATTATGACATAGTTCAATGTGGTTTTTTATATGTTGGGTGTGCTATGAGTTATTTTTCATTAATGAATATGTTGATGAAGGATTTTTCATTTCAATAATTATCGAAAATGAAATCACGAAATATTTTATAGGTACATTTCTTTAGAAATTACATAATATTTAGTTTTAAGTTAAGAAATCATTCGATTTCATTTGTAAATGTTTTTAGGTTTAGTGTTTTAGAGAATTTGTTCATCAATCATACATGATAAAACCTCATACTACAATGTAGAAACATATGATCAGTATCTATTTATCCCATACTAGAAAACATTTTAAAAAAATCATGATTTCATTTGATGAAAATTATTTAGAACATTGAACAAGAATTATTATTCTTCCATAACTATCTATAAACCATATCAAACATATTTTAAAAATGAGAGATGAGAAAAAAAACTCAGTAAGTAGCATAAAAGTAGAAAAAAATTGATCCAGAAAATGAAATGAAAACCCAATATATGTTTTCCTTTATTATAATTTTATATTGAAACAATATTTAGATAATTTACATATAAGAATAATTCATCAATGAAAAAAATTAAAATCCATATAAATATAATAAAAAAATGGATTCTAACATATATAATCACATCTATAATCCATTTTAATCTCATTCAATAAATAACTAGAACCCTATTAATTATATAGGATAAAACCTTTCGAAACTCACTCGTTCCAGTCTATCAAGACAAGTAATATTAGGCATTTCAATAAAGATCTATAATTTGGCTCACAATTCATATAAGATATATGAAAAACACTTTTGAATACCAAAATACCATGTTATTTTTAAAAAAAAATCAAAACCAAAAAACCCAAAAAATAGAAAGGAGGATATTATTTAAAGACCTGTAAAATTCAAGGGAAATTTTTTTCATAATTTTCTTTGGGATTTTTCAAGAGCGCAATTTCTGACGGCACCTGATTCTGAGGCCCGGTGTGCCCGAAATCAATTTCTGAATTTTAGCTCGGGAAAGTTCAGTGAATGAACGAGCAGGTTTTCCTATCTTTTGAACCGGTGCTTAGAATCGAAATCTGAGGGCACTAATGAAACCGCAACGACACTATTTTCTTAAGAACACCTTTTCCGGAGATGTGTTTGCTCGGGTGAGGTTATTAATTAAATGGGTTAACTAAAGAATAAAATAAAATATTGTCCTACAAATTTTATTTCTATTCTAGGTAGTTTAAACCTATGCTTGGTGGTTGGAGTGGGACCCAATAATATCCTAACTCCACTAGGTAGGATATTAGTGAAGTGGGGCCCATACCGGCCCCACCCCTTCAAATAACTTTTAACCTCCCTCTCATTCATTTAATATGTAACTCACCCACATCCCTTTTAAAAGCCATGTCAACCCTCAAAATTAATTTGGATATTAAATGGTCTTCAATTGAGACAATTAATTGAATGAGATTTGTTTTTGAATTTCAAATTAATGGCATGCATGAGTGATAATAAAATAAGGCGTGACTTATTTGATTGGGGGTTAATTTCGTTGTCCGAAAGGAAATAGAGGACTCTTGCGCTCTTGAGGATTATCTTCTTCCTCCTTGAAGAATGCGAAGATCACACTGTCACCAATGAAGAACGCCAACCTCCAACGAAGGACGACGAATAAATACTGATTCCTCGGAGATCGACGACGCGACGCCGTGTACCACGACGCCAACGATCCTCCTTCCACGATGCCGTCTTCCGCGACGTCCCTTTCCCGCAACAAACCTCGTTTGATGACTCAATCGAGGTAGGGGTTTGGAATTTTGTTCTTGATTATTCGTGTCGCTCTTCATCTTTATATTATGGCCGCCTGTTATCAGATTAATGAGAGGAGGTTAGACCACACGAATATGGCCGACCCTCCTCCCCCTTTGATGATGTGTTTGTTGCGGCATGAGTAAAGGCAGCGCGGTCCAACGGCACCATGCGGAAGCAAGAGGAGTGGGCGAAGAAGCGTGGCGCCGTCATGCCGCGCCGTTGAGGCCGAACGAAGTCGCGGCCAGAGTCGGGCCGTTGCGAAGGGGTGCAGTGCTGTCACGCCCCACCGGAAAACCAAAAAGGGCCATGGTCGGGGTGGGCCGTGGCGGAGGGGTGTGACACCATCGCGCTGCGCCGGTTGGACAACGTCATGGCACAAAGCAGCGGTGGTGCATGGCGGGGCGGCCGGAACTGCTGGCCGCCGGCACCTCGGAGGGGCGGGAACGCGGGGTCCCACGGCGGCAGCACCGGCCGGCCGGACTGAGTCTGCCATTTCGGAAGGGAAGCCGGGGGTCGTAACCCCCGGCTGACAAGGGAGAGGCCCCACGTGGGGGGGGGTTCAATTAAGGGTGGTAGCCACCCCCCCCCCTTCCGCTGGGCTCGGCCAGCGCCGAGCTGGCCTCACCGGGCCGCGCCCGCGCCAGGCCAACTGGCAGCCCAGGCCGTACCGGCCGCACCGGGCCGGGCCACGCCGGCTGGGCTGGGCCGCGCCGACCATCCGGGCCGGGTCGCCCCTTAAAGGGCCGGACCAGGACCCGGTTGGGGTCGCCCCGGTTCCGGCCGACCCAGGGGGTCTCGGGCCGGGTCGGTCCGAGCCCAAAACCCCCAAAAACTGCACATGTTCTTTCTTTTACACATATATTGGGCTACAGAACTTCGATCGACATACCTTTAGTTGTGATGCGATCCTTGGATCGAGGTGGTCGTTTCGGTATATTACACTCAAGGATTTGGAGAACTTCGGGTATGACCGGGTTGGTTCGAACACGAAACCATCCGGGCCCTTGGATTGGAAACACATACAACATGAGCTTCGGACGTCCGATTGACGTGCCGTCAACTTTGTTGGATTCATCATAGTGAGACAGACCTTTTGGCTTACTATGCTCAAAGTTTGGAAGTATTTGGAGTGCATTTAGGTTGGTTTTGACTTAAAAACCAACTGGGCCCCTGGAACGAAAAGGCCAATAACTCTCAGACCGGGCGTCCGATTGACGCGTCGTTTGTCACGTTGAGTTCCTATTGTCGAGATGGAACTTTGGGATACATAAACTCCAGACTATGTGTCAGCTGGTGTATCAAACCCTTGGCTCATGGAGTGGACCCTCCCGGAAACGAGCATGTTGTGTGCGGGAACCCTAGAGCTGGCTGCGACTGCGACGACGATGAATACTGCACTGAAATCCTCTGTGGGTTCGACAGGGATAACGAATGCATTGAAATCCTCGGTGGGTTCGGCAGGGATGAAGACTGCACTGAAATCCTCCGTGGGATCTACCGTAATGAAGAACGTACTGAAATCCTTTGTCGGTTCGACGATGATGAAGACTGCACTGAAAACCTCCGTGGGTTCGGCAGCGATGAAGACCGTATTGAAATCCTCCACGGGTTCGATGGCGATGACTACTATTCTTGTATCCTACGTGGGTATGGCAGTGTTTGACTCTATTCTTACTATCCTACATGGGTCTGATAGAGTAGCTGGTCTGTATCCTATGTGGATCAGACAACTTAGATGGTTTAGTATCCTACGTGGGTCCCAGCTTAGATGAATTAGTGGCTACATCTGATCATCTCTATCACCATAGGAAGAAGTATACCTGTGTTAGATGAGTCTTAAATTTCAATCAATTTCTTCGATATGATTGAATTTCTATCCTATGTGGATTGAGTTGTGTTGTCCAGTGTGGATTGGGTTGTACTCCTATGTGGACATGATCAAACTTGGGCTCAGATGTTGGAGCCGAACTTGAATTGATGACTTAGGTATATGTATGGGCATATACCTATGTAGTGTTGGATGTTACTTCGTGATTGTAACTTTCCATTGTGTATTATCCTTTTTGGATTATGGGATACCTTCAAGGGTCTCTGGATCCCTACTGAGTTGCGTATAATCACTACTGCACGGGCTATGCCCGCACTACGTTGTGTTAGATGCAGACGACAGACAGCGCTGATCGTGGTTGAGACTTGTGGAGCAGGTCGGTACCTGGAGGTGGACCACTAGGCGGGATGTACACGGAGCAGACGGCTGGACCCGAGGAGCTGATGTGGCTATCTTTACCCACCCTTTAGGTGGGACTTCTAGTGGATGGATCAACGTTGCTGCTTTACTTTCAGTTGATGTACTTTATTTTCAGTTGTAGTTTACTTTCAGTCTGGGTTTTTATTCTGGCCCATTTACATTCCGCACTTACTTTTGTACCCATTTTTACTTAGTGTTTACTTCTATTGGCTTACTCTGTGGTATTTTTTTTTACTTTATATAGGAAATTCCTTCCACTCTGCCGGCATTTATGGATTTGGTGCTAGTCACCAGCCCCAGGCCTATGTGAGGCGGGCTTGGTGTCTTCACGGCACGGGACCCGGGGACGGGTCCTGACAAATTGGTATCAGAGGAGTTTGGTTCTACCACAGAACTCAGGACTCTGATATTTCTACTATGTGAAGCAATAATGTTATGGGTATTGAGTGTGGTTATATGTCCAGGGAGTCCAGTGTTGGTGTGGCGACCGACGTATCCATACACTAGGACCCTGACTTCTGATTTCAGACTCAATGCACGAAAACGTTTATTGCAAGTGTGTTTCAAAAGTTTTCTTTGTTATTACTTTGTGTCAGCTCATCAGGTATACTATTTAACCATGGTGCACCTCTTTCTTTTTAGGATGGCCCCACGATAGTAGGCAGCTATGGTTCTAAGCTTTGTGCGAGACGATAGCCCACTGAGTGATGGGGCCTCGGTGCATGGCCATTTTTCAGGGGAGGCACTGGCGGCCCCAGTACCCGCCGAGCCAGCAATGCCACCAACCATAGCTGCTAAGATTACACGTCCCCTTAGTGCACTACACGGGTTTCATCATCAGAGACCGCCCAGGATCCGCGGGGAGATGAACCCTCATGCAGCCGAGGATTGGATGGATGCGGTTGTTCGAGTTTTCATGTTAGTGGGGACACCACCTAACCTCATGGTGATCTTCACAGCGAGCCTCCTGTACGCGGCAGCAGGCAGATGGTGGTTCATGATGCTCCAGGTGCACGACAAGGCATCTCTCCTCTGGATGGACATTGAGACCCTCTTCTGCTCGGATTTCGTCCCAGTCACCCTCCGTGCGGTGCGCATCCAGAGCTTCTACAACTGCGGCAGGGCAGCATGACAGTCACCCAATACTCGGCGAGATTTACCGATGTCTCATGCTATTCGACGGACATGGTACGAGACCCATTATTCTAGTCCTGGACATTCGAGAAGGGACTGAGGCATGAGATCAGGGAATCGATGATCTCTCTCAGCATTCCGACAAAGGCATGAGTACTAGAGAGAGCTCTTCTCATAGAGAGCTTTCTTGCTGAGCCTACGCCAGCAGCATGACCTACCGCATGGTGTCACGTAGTAGAGTCGTCAAGAGCTGGCAGTCGACGGATGTCACAGGGGTCCAGGAGGACCGGACCATCAGGCAGACGACCTCGGGACACTGGCTCAGAGGTGAGGGGCACACGACAAAGAGCAAACCTTCAGAGGAGCAGGCAGTGCTATGCATCCAGTGGGCATGGCCACATGGCTCATGACTGCCCGACCCACCGTGCAGAGAGTAGTAAACAGTTGAGGGGACACCCTGGCAGAGGCAGAGGATCGACCGGGTGGTCTCCCGAGAGCAGGCAGACAAGGCAGGGGAGTTGGCCGAGCAGTAGGTGGTGGGCGACGCTTTCAGGCTTTACCACCACCACCACCAGGAGGTCCACCCCGACCACAGGGAGATGGCGGGAAGAGACAGGCTTAGCTTCAGGCAGCGGAGGCCTACAACCACGGTGCGCCAGAGATGATTTGAGGTACTATCTATGTCTACTCCACCCTTGCTGCAGTTCTTATAGACCCAGGAGCGAGTCATTATTTTGTTGTCGCTGCCCTTGTTCGGAGCTCGGAGATTCGGACAGAGCCGTTGGCTCGATCTTTATGGCTAGAGACTCCTACGCGAGTAGACTCGATGATTACGCACTGGTGCCAGCAGTGTGATCTTACTCTAGGAGGTGAGAGCTTCGGCTGGGATCTTTTTGTAGCGGCGTCAGGGCCTTACGACGTCATCATGTGCATGGATTGGTTATCGACAGTCCATGCTCAGATTGACTGTATTAGGCGAATGGTGCGGTGTATACGCACAAACGGGAATAGGTTCACATTCACCGGTGAGAAGGGAGCCTTTATAGCACAGGATGGACTCATGCAGAAGAGAGGACAGTCCATCACTCATCAATTGGTTATCCTCATCCTAGGAGAAGTTGACGTACGGAGTCCTAGTTTGCCTGCTGTGGTGGATCAGTATGTATACGGTATCCCTGATGACGTTCCAGGACTACCTCCTCGCATAGAGGTAGACTTTTATATTGACTTGTACCCCGGGATAGCCCCGATATCCACTCCAGCATATCGGATGGCTCCCACATAGCTTCAAGAGCTGCGGGTACAGCTGGAGGACTTGCAGAGAAAGGGATTCATCTGACCTAGTGTTTCACACTCGGCTTCCCTGATATTTTTCAACAAGAAGGCGGACGACAACTTTCGATTGTGTGTCCATTATCGTCGCATGTACCAGGTGACCATGAGGAACAAGTATCCGCTACCAAGGATTGACGACCTCTTCGATCAGCTCAAGGAAGCACGGTGGTTCTCGAAGATAGACCATAGATCAGGGTATCATCAGCCTAGAGTTCGGGATGAGGACGTGTAGAAGATGGCCTTAAGATGTCGGTATGGCCACTATGAGTTCTTGGTTATGCCTTTTGGCAAAACCAATGCTCTTACAGTGTTCATAGGTCTCATGAACAGGAGATTTCAGCCATACCTCAATCGATTTGTCGTGGTCTTCATCGACGACATATTGATATACTCGACCACTGAGGAGGAGCACGCATACCACTTGCGGGTTGTACTGGACACACTCCAAGAGCCCCAACTTGATGGAAAGCTCTCGAAGTGTCAGTTCTAGATACGTGAGGTCCACTTCATGGGACACTTCATCCTTGAGGTGGGATTTGTGGTGGATCCTGTGAAGATCGAGGCAGTGCTAGCTAGGGAGCCACACAGGAGCGTGACAGAGGTGCGGATTTTCTTGGGGCTAACTGGGTACTACTAAAGGTTTGTGCCAGACTTCTCCAGAGTTGCGGCACCACTCTCAGCATTGAAGAAGAAGGGGAATCCCTTCGTGTTGTCAGACAGTTGTCAGCAGAGCTTCCAGGAGCTGAGACAGAGATTGACCAACACACATATCCTGAGGCTATATGAGGAAAGAGTAGGGTATGTAGTCTACTATGATTCATCATGGACTGGACTCTGCTGTTTTCTGATATAGGAGAAAGTAGTGATCACGTATAGATCATGATAGTTGAGGTAGCATGAGCTGAACCATGCTACCCATGACCTGGAGTTAGCATCAGTTGTCTTCACTATGAAGATGTGGCGACACTATCTGATGGGAGAGAGCTTTATAGTCTATTCTGACCACCAGAGTCTCAGGTACATCCTCTCGAAGAAGGACCTGAACCTGAGATAGAAACGATGGCTCGAGTTCCTCCCAGACTATGACTTTTAGATAGTCTATACTCCTGGAAAGGGGAACATAGTAGATGATGCTCTCAGTAGGATGACGGGAATTCATCTACATGGAGATGCGACCGAGCTGCTAGCCTATTTGCATATATCCTTCGTGGATAGAGATGGAGTAGCCTTTCTTCAGTCACTCACAGACACTCCTCCACTATTGTAGTGGGTCGAAGAGGCACAGCGTGGGGATGTTGACTGTGAGACGCGGCGTGCACAGATATCCCTAGGATAGGAACCTAATGGATACTCTATGGGAGGAGAGTGTGATTTCCTTTTCAGAGGATGTACCATGGTACCAACTGCTTTGCAGGAGGAGGTGCTGATAGAGTTTTACACTTCCCCTTTAGCGGTACATCCAGGAGTGGAGAAGTTATACCGGGATCTCAGATGACAACACTGGTGGCTGGGTATGAAGAAGGATGTAGCAGAGTTCGTTTATCGATGCCTCACCTTCCATCAGGTGAAGGCAGAGCACCAGGTACCAGTAGGCTTGGTATAGCCTTTGGAGGTCCCGGAGTGGATGTGGGATGGGATATCTATGGACTTCGTGACTGGACTTCCACGTACTTCCAGAGGTCATGACTCCATTTGGGTGATTGTCGACCGACTCACCAAGTCGGCCCCCTTCTTACCCATTAGAGAGTAGGGATCAGTAGAGAGTTTGGGATGTCTCTATGTTCATGAGTTTGTATGGCTTCATGGTGTGCCATCAACTATCATCTCTGATCGAGGTGCTCTCTTTACTTCCCATCTTTGGAAGGGGTTGTAGGAGGAATTCAGGATGCAGCTACGTCTGAGCACCACCTTTCACCCTCAGACGGATGGTCAGACGGAGAGGACCATTCACACTCTTGAGGACATGCTCCGTGCATGTGTCGTCGACTGTGGTCGCAAATGGGAGGACCACTAACCCTTGGTGGAGTTCACGTACAACAACAGCTACCACTCCACCATCGGGATGGAACTATACGAGGCATTATACGGCCGACCATGCAGATCACCACTGTGCTAGACATACCTTGAGGAGTTAGCAATTGTGGGTCCAGAGATGGTCCAGGAAATGACAGAGAAGGTCCAGGTCATCCAGGAACGGATGAGGACAGCCCAGAGCCGACATATGTTTTATGCTGACAGGAGGCAGAGGCCACTAGAGTTAGAGGATAGCGACCATGTTTTCTTTTGGGTCTCACCTCGAGGTGGATTGTGGAGATTTGGCCAGGGTGGCAAGTTATCTCCATGATTCATCGGACCATTTGAGGTCCTTATCAAGATAAGTGAGGTGGATTACCACCTGGCTCTACCACCTCAGATGCACCGGGTGCACAACGTCTTCCACGTATCTCAGCTGAGGAGATGCGTGCACGACCCGGCGCATATCATCGACCATGGGAAGCTAGACCATGACGATGGGGCGACCTTTGCGGAGGTCCTAGTGGAGATCGATTATCGATAGGAGTGGGTCCTAAGTGAGCATTCAATTACTCCATTGTGCATCAGATGACAGCACGAGAACCTCCAGGAAAGCATTTGGGAGCGGGAGGCTCAGATGCTTACTCAGTACCCTCATTTGTTCCCCTTGTTTGTGATGTATCTTTACGGGGATGTAAATCCTTGAGGTGGGAGTAATGTAAAGACTCGTAAAATTCAAAGGAATTTTTTTTAATTATCTTTGCGATTTTACAAAGGCATAGTTTCTGACGGCACCTAATTCCGAGGCCCGGGGTGCCCGGAATCAACTTCCGAAGTTTAGCTCAGGAACGTTCAGTGAACGAATGAGCGGGTTTTCCTAACTTTTGAACTGGTGCTCGGAATCAAAATACAAGGGCACTAATGAAACTGTAGCGCCAATATTTTCTTAAGAACACCTTTTTCGTAGTTGTGTTTGCTCGAGTGATGTTATTATTTAAATGGGCTAACTAAATAATAAAATAAAATATTGTGATACGGATTTTATTTCTATTATAGGTAGTTTAAACCTATTCTTGGTGGTTAGAGTGGGAACTACTAATATCCTAACTCCACTAGGGTAGGATATTAATGAAGTGGGGCCCACTCAAGCCCCACCCCTTCAAATCCCTTTTAACCTCCCTCTCGTGCATTTAATATGTAACTCACCTGCAACACTTTTAAAAGCCATGTCAGCCCTCAAAATTAATTTGGATATTAAATTCTCTTCAATTAAGACAATTATTTGAATGAGACTTGTTTTTGAATTTCAAATTAATGGCATGCATGAGTGATAATAAAATAAGGCGTGACTTATTTTATTGGGGGCTAATTTCGTTGAGCGAAAGGAACGAGAGGACTCTTGCGCTCTTGAGGATTATCTTCTTCCTCCTTGAAGAATGAGAAGAACACATTGTCACCAACGAAGAACGCCAAACTCTGATGAAGGACAACGAATAAATGCTGATTCCTCAGAGATCGACGACGAGACGTTGTGTTCCGTGACACTGACGGTCCTCTTTTCCGCGACACTGTGTACCGCGACGCCGTGTACCACGACACCGTGTACCACGACGCCGAAG
The DNA here is from genome assembly GCA_963277665.1 of Viscum album. NCBI lineage: Eukaryota > Viridiplantae > Streptophyta > Magnoliopsida > Santalales > Viscaceae > Viscum > Viscum album. The sequence goes on along the minus strand of OY728141.1, from coordinate 1,643,273,238 downwards.
ATCCTCCTTCCGCGACGCCGTCTTCCGCGTCGTCCCTTTCCCGCGACAAACCTCGTTCGATGAATCCATCGAGGTAGGGATTTGGAAAATTGTTCATGATTATTCTTGCGGTTCTTCGTCTTTATTATATGGCCGCCTGTTACCGGATTAACGGTAGGAGGTCGGACCGCACGAACAGAGCCGACCCTCCTCCCCCTTTGATGATGTGTTAGTTGCGACACGATCAAAGGCAGCGCGGTGCAATGACACCGCGCGGAAGCAAGAGGAATGGGTGAAGAAGCGCGGCACCTTCGTGTCGTGTTGTTGAGGCCAAATGAAGCCGCGACTAGAGTCGGGTCGTAGCGAAGGGGCGCGACGCCGTCGCGCCGTGCCGGAAAAACACAAAGGGTCGCAACTCAAAGACGTGGTGGTGCAAGGAGGGGCGTCCAGAATCGCCGGCCGCCAGCACCTTGGAGGGGCGGGACCGCGGGGTCCTGCGATGGCAGCACCGGCTGGCCGGACCGGGCCAGTCGTTTTGGAAGAGAAGTCGGGTGGGCTGTAACCCCCGGCTGGCAAGGGAGCGGCCCCACATGGGCGGGGGGGGGGGGGGTTTCAATCAAGGGGGGAAGCCCCCCCCCCCCTTCCACTAGGCCTGGCCAGCGCCGAGTTGGACTCACCAGGCTGCGCCCGCGCCAGGCCAACCGGCCGCCCAACCCGAACTGGCCGCACAGGGTCGGGCCGCGCTGGTTGGGCCGGGCCGCGTCGGCTGGGACGAGCCACACCAGTTGGACCAGGCCATGCCAACTTGGTCGGGACGTACCCTAAAGGGCTGGACCTAGACCTGGTTCAGGTCGACCCAGTTCGGGCCGACCAAGGTGGTCTCGGGCCGGGTCGGTCCGGGCCCAAAACCCCATAAAACATGATAGGTTCGTTCTTTTGCCCATATCTTGGGCTAAGAAACTCTGATCGATGCACCGTCAGATGGGATGTGATTCTTGGATCGAGATGGTCATTTCTTTATATTAAACTCAAGGTTTAGGATAAATTTGGGTACAACCAGGTTTGTTCGAACATTAAACCAACTAGGCCCTCGGAGCGGAAACGCTTATAACCCGAGCTCTAGACGTCTGATTGACGTGTCATCGACTTTGTTGGATTCCTCTTAGTGAGACAGACCTTTTGGATTACTTTTCTCAAGGTTTGGATGCAGTTTGAGTGCGGTAGGGTTGTTTTTTCCTTAAAAACCAACCGGGCCCCTGGAACAAAAAAACCAATAACTCTCATACCGGGCGTCCAATTGACGCGTCGTCTGTCACATTGAATTCCCCTTGTCAAGACTAAGCATTGGGATACATCACCTCCGGACTATGTGTAAGTTGATGTATTGATCCCTTGGCTTGTGGAGAGGACCCTCCCGGAAACGAGCATGTTTTTTGCGGGAACCCTAGAGCTGGTTGTGATTGCGACAACGATGATGACTGCACTGAAATCCACTGTGGGTTCAGCAGTGACAACGACTGCACTAAAATCCTCCGTGGGTTAAGCAACGATGAAGACTGCACTGAAATCCTCCGTGGGTTCGGCAGCAATGAAGACCATACTGAAAACCTTCGTGGGTTCGATGGCGATAAAGACTGCCCTGAAATCCTCCATGGGTTCAGCAGCGATGAAGACCGTACTAAAATCCTTTGTGGTTTTGACGGCGATGACTAATGTTCTTGTATCCTACGTGGTTCTGACAGTGTTTTACTCCATTCTTATTATCCTATGTGGGTCTGACAGGGTAGCTGGTCTGTATCCTATGTGGGTCCGACAACTTAGCCTGTTTAGTATCCTACGTGGGTCCCGGCTTAGATGAATCAGTGGCTACATCAGATCATCTCTATCACCTTACGAAGAAGTATACCTGTGTGAGATGAGTCTTGATGTTCAATCAAGATCTTCGATATGATTGACTTGCATTCCTATGTGGATTGAGTTGTGTTATACTATGTGAATTGGGTTGTACTCCTATGTGGACGTGATCGAACGTGGGCTCGGATGTTGGAACCGAACTGGAATTGATGACTTCGGTATTTGTATGAGCATATACCTAAGTAGTGTTGGATGTTACTTCGTGATTGTATCTTTTTTTTTGAATTATCGTTTTTGGATTCTGGGAGACCTTCGGGGGTCTCGGGGTCCCTACGGAGTTGTGTATACTCACCCTTTCACGGGGTATGCCCGCACTACATTGTGTTGGATATATACGACGGGCAGCGCTGATCGTGGTTGAGACATGTGGAGCAGGTTGGTACCTGGAGGTGGACCACTGGGCGGGATGTACACGGAGCGGACGACTAGACCCGAGGAGCTGAGGTGGCCATCTGTACCAACCCTTTAGGTGGTACATCCAGTGGAAGGATTGACGTTTCTACTTTACTTTTAGTTGCTATACTTTCTTTCCAGTTGTACTTTACATTCAGTTTGGATTTGTATTCTGTCCCATTTACTTTCCGCACTTACTTTTTTACCCAGTTTTACTTAGTGTTTACTTCTTCTAGCTTACTTTGTGGTGTTTGTTTACTTTATAAAGGGAATTCCTTCCCATTTGTCGGGATTTACACCTTTGGTGCTAGTCGACAGCCCCTGGACTATGGGAGGCGGGCTTGGGGTAGTCACGGCACGGGCCCCGAGGACGGGTCGTGACATGTTATTTTCTCTAAAACAAGTAATCTTGTAAATGAATACCAAAATATATAAATGGTTTATGTGGTTGGAAAATACCTTCAGATAGTGTATGCTAAAATAGAACATTCATGTTGTCTTTTATAAACAAATAGAAAAAATTCAACAAAAAAATCATATTTTTTTAATGAAAATCAAAAGATAAAAAAATTCTTTTATAATTCATTTACATCAATCTAAAAACATTCATAAAATAGTTTAAAGAATAAAAACATTGAACTGATATATTTAGAAAATTAATACTTTAAACATTTGAAATATTGTTTTTGATAATGTTCTCCTACATAAAATGTTAAATAGATTCAATTTTATAAAAAAATATTAAATTTGGTAAGCATAGTGATGAATGAAAATTAGAAACTATTACTTCATAAAAAATAATAAGTTTTAATACTTACTAAAATCATGGATGAAAATATGTTGTAATGGATTCATTAAAAGTTTGTTTTTAAATAAAATTACACTAATAGAAATATATCCATTAGAGACTGCCATTGGCGGTCGCTAAAGGTCATTACAGAACATGTTGCGGCCACCAATGTTGGTCATAATTGGGTTGTAAGTGAAGGGATTTAGTGACTGACAATGAAGGTCTCTGTAGATATTCTATCATGCAGAATTTTGACAAATGTTATTTCCCATACCTATAGCGACCGCCATTATAGGTTGTTATAGTTAACAAAAACCAAACATAAAGAGACCACTAGAAGTGGTTTCTAACATGGATTTTTTTTGAAAATTTACAGTTCTAATTCCCAAAGAGAATAAATAGAAAAACAACACAAAATAATAAAATCCAAAGAGCAAAAACACCAACAAAAATAAATGATCCAAAAAAACATTAAATGACAAACATACTTCCTCACATATCCAGTGATCCAAAATCCTTTAATCTGTTTCAATATTCTATTGAATTAATCCTACAATAAGATACAAAAGAAACAATTAATTAAATAAAATAGAAAATTTTCAAATTTACTTAGTTAGTATATATATATATATAATAAAAATACTTTATATATTATTACATAAAATGATGAGTCTGATGCTAAAATCAAATATCTTTTTACAACACATATATTTAAACAATTAAATATAAAAGTAAACCACATTATTGAATATCGATCAATCCATGAAATTTAGGTATCTGATCTATGTACCGATTCTTCCTACCAAATAAAAATTTATTAAATATCAATTTCTAAATATTTCATGTCAATAAGTGTTTGTTTGAATGTTTTTGACCCCAACCAACCTAATTTTTCTCATTATCAGAACAATTATAATAAATTAGAAAATTAAATTTCAATTATACAAATTAATATGTGCATCGAATTGACACAAAATTGATTTCAATATACCATAAATCATTTGAGAAATTTTCTATAAACTTTTAACGTCAACTAGAAGTATTTTTAGCATTTTGAGCCCATCACAGGAGATGTTTCATTTTAATAACTCTATGCAATGTTAGTTATTGTTTTCATTAATATCGAGTGACAAGAGCATATGATTGATGTCCGGTTGATTCCTATATATCCAAAATTTTCTAAGGATTGTTTTACTATTATTTCATTACAATAAAAGTGAATTTGGTTGATATTGATAGCTTTTTGCTTATTTATTCATTAACTCTTAATCTGAGGGGAAACACCAGTTTTCTTCATAATGTTCAATTCAAGTATCTGATCTGCATACAAATTCTTCCTACACAATATAAATTTCTTAGAAAATTTTCCCTAAGATTTCATGTCAATCGATGCTTGTTTGGTTGTTTTTGACCCCTACTCAAATGATTTAATCATTATTCCAAAAATTATAATAAATCTGAGAATAAATTTTTGTTTGTACCTATAAATGCATGCTTCAGATTAACATGAAGTTGTTTTCAATAGACAAAAAATGTTGTGAGCAATGTTATTCTAAATTTTCACATCAAATATAATTTATTTCATGTTTTGACCCCTTCATGATATATGATTCATTTTAATAAAACTATGAAAAGAAAATAATTTTTTTTGGTTCATATGGAGTGAAAAAGTGCTATTTTGATGAATATTGTTGCTTAAGATTGTAATATTGTAATTTTGATGCATAGTGTATATTTCAAGATTGAAATATATCTTATATTACATGCTTAAGAGGAGATGTAGAAGATATTAAATCTAGTAGCCAGTGTATTACATAAATTAGGAAAAATTAAGATTCCACAAAAACAATTTGTTGAATGAATAAAAAAACCATTATTCCAATGTGAAATTTGTGATATAAAATATAAAAAGAAGACAAGAATAGATCTCTCAAAATTGGAGCTAAATAATTGTAGTATCTTGGTTGAGAAGTATCTCTCAATATTATTTCACTTAATATATATTTGTATCGAGTTTAACATATTCCCATGCATATTTTTTCAATTTCATTGATGGGAAATCATGGGGTTTTATGCCTTTAATGGGATAAATAAAGTGATCAAAAGGTTTTATGATTTGAATAGTAGATAATAAGATTCAATCAAATAGTGATTTAATATTTGGTATCTTAATGATTAATAAATTGAACAGCCCCCACTCCCCTTGAATATCCCCAACCCCATCACCCATGTGAAGCCCCCTATAACCAACACATTGACCCTAAACAGCCCCCAAATATCCCCCTCCCCACCTGAATCCCCCCAACCCCCTCCCCCACTCCCCATGCACACCCCCACCTAAATCATCCCAACCACCTCCCCCTTGGAAATCCCGAACTCCCAACCCCCAACATCCCCCACCTCCACCCTAAATAGCCCCCCCCCCCACAAACTCTACCCCGAACATCCCCATAGATAGCCACCACCCCACATAAATCCCCCCAACCCCCTAGACAACACCACCCATGAAACCCCCACCACCCACCTCCCCCCTCCCCCTTAGATATCCCCCACTCCCAACACCTTGCAACCCCCACCCCCACCATGAACTCCCCCAACCTCTCCCTCTTGGATATCCCCACCACCCTGGAGGGTCTCAAGATTCCACAGGGGGTGTCTATAACATAGTATGGTATCTTATGATTTTTTTCCAGGTTGATTTTTTAATACAATTGTAATGATTGAGACACTTTAATTTCATTGTTTTACATCTTATTCCCTATATATTCAGCTTGTATTATCTACTAGGCTATCCCAATATGTTATACAGCTTATAGAGGATTGTGTGTCCAAATAATTTTCAAATGGGGATTATAAAAAATTATCTATCATAGTAAAGTATCCAATTATTGATCATACTATCAAAATTAATAAACATTGGAGTTTTTTAAAATATAAACTGTTCTAATAGCAAAAAATTATACACTTAATTTTAAAATAAATATATAAAAATAATTCAATAAGAAATATTAATGAATAAAACCTCATGAATTTGATTTGTTATTTGGGGAAATGGCTGTTACCTTCGTCTGGTGTGGCAGGGGCCTACATCAATTAAAAATTAAAATGATTTTTATATCGAAAATTTGCAATTAAAATAATAAATTAGTTTTAAATATATGTCAATTGATCCCCAACACCATTACCCAAATACACATATTCCTACAGTGTTCTAAGATCAGCGATTAGTTACAGATTTAATTCCTCGAAAGCACGCAACCATGCCTCGAAATGTATCAGTTTTTGTGTCATCAAAGAAAAAACAGGACCGAATCCTTAGTGCGTGATACGACTGAATGTGTAATCCCTATTCCATAAATCAAACAATACCCATGCTCGTCAAGACAAATAATGAAATGGAATAACTTATCCCTTCACATGGGAATTTGTCACTAGTCCTCTGGAAAATGTGCTAAAACAACATCAAATTGAGCCTATGTAGTATTTAAATATATATATATATATACATATTCATGTAAGTTTTGCTAAAAAGTATAAGGACTCATTATAAGAGCTCCAACATCTAGATCATTTCGATCATGGGTCCTCATCTACACTGACATTTTATCAGTCGGTGCACCTTGCTCTGAAAACTATATACCAATAAAATATAAAAATTGAACAAAAATCTTGTTAAATTGAAATTAAAAATGAATAGTAAATACATCAAGTTGGTTATGAGGCATGTGATGAGTCCTGGGCCTCTGCAATGGTCTCTACAATGCTCAATTCCCAGAATGGCATGTTGACACCTCTTACATTCAATTAATTAAAATTTCAAACAAATTAAATGTAACATAATACTTTATATATATATATATACTAAAATAAATATAGTAATTGAAAAATACATATTTTACCAATATGAATGTATGTCATTCAACTATGATAAGAGAACACCACTTAATAATTTTTCCAGAATGTCTAAGGCACCCGCAATTGGTACCCAATGATCCCTCTTGACTCTGCCATTATGTTCTATTCATATATTAATAATTGATTCCTTACACACTAGCTGAAACTCATCGGGGAACACATTTACATTAATCTATTTAATAAATAAACATACATATAAGAATTTTTTAAACATGGAGGAGAAACTGAAATGGTCCTCTTACCCGAACTCCCCTCCATATATGATCTAATGTATCTTGAGTGAATGAATCCCAGTCACATGTGGTCAATGTACATATATGTGGGTCCTATATGATATGACCCACCTAATGAATAAATATTGGGCTAGTCGACCCATATGATGAAATCTTTTGTCAGATGAAACATCTAAGGTCGTATCAGAATTATAGATTAAATTCCACGACCAGGGCCTCTATTACAAGAGGGAGAAGAGGTTGAGTCTGATCTTGTTGAAAAAAAATTTATACATAATAATATAGATTTTCATATATATATATATATATATATATATATATATATCTGTTTGTGTGTGTGTTTAGAAATTGAATACAAAATAAAAATAGTTACATTCCAATATACCTAGATCCTTAGATGTAGATGGTTCTACTGAATAATTTGGATCTAGTTCCTCTTCTCCTGAAATTCCTACAGTTGTAGAAATCATTTGTAAGGGAAGGATGATTTTACTATTATAGTTCCTATATGAATATAAATTCAATGTTTTGTGTAGTAAAAAATAATCTTGGTAATGGATATAACAAAGAAGTATCTAAAAGATTGAATTTATTTTAAAATACTCAAAAACATATCATTCCATACTCATCATCGATGGTGTTCACTAAAAGGATAACTAATTCTTTAATTTAGTGACAAAAATATTGGTTTTATAATTAATGGGAAACTCTTATGGACTTCAAATTTTGTTGATACAGATTCAAGTAGTTTGTTTTTTAAAAACTCTAATAGTTCTATATTATTTCCATTTAATATTATTTATAGAAATAAAAATCAAAGGATCATTGGTTAATCTAAATTGTGGGGATATTCTATCAGATTGCAATTTTTTCCCTCTTCCTCAACCTTGAATGTTAGATTTCCCTCTTCACTCTTTCCCCCTTTACTTCACTTTTTTTACTTTATTACTTGTTTCACATCATTTTCCATCAAACTTCCTTAACCATGTAGTATATTTTCATTTTCCCCATGTGAATCTCATTTTTTACCATGTTATGTAACTACAAAAAGAATTTCAATTTTATCATTGTCACATTATAGATTCTAAAATAACTTATTCTATGTGGTGATATATTACCACTATTAAATTTCATTGTAAAATAGAAATTTGACCATACCAATTCATTGTTGTGATAAAATATAGTTAATTTCTATAATTTTACCTGTTTATAATGGAAATAATGGTTCATTTATATATCAAACACTTTCAAATGTGAACATACCTATATTATGAAATAGCTCATTCTCATATAAAATCACATATAAATATTAAAAAATATATGATTCCAAAAATTATATTGAATAAGGTGATAAAGCCCATATCTCAAATAAAAACCCATATAAATATGTGTTGTTTTCCATATTAATTATAATAAAAAAACTCCATACTATATTTACTACTGATAATAATATATAAATATTTATAGAATAAAAATACATATAAATAATGTAATACACCACATCACACATTGTTATAGGTGTATATAAAATAAAAATAAGTTTTATCATTCCTATGTCTAAACATCAAACATTTTAAAACATATTTTCAATAAGTAAGAGTATGTACTATTAAAAAAAATGTCAAACCACACGTTGCAAGTCTTTATAGAGTATTGATGTTAAACAAATATGCAAAATAACACATCAAAAATACATAACAATGTATTTTTGTGATGTAAAAAATAGTACATAGTTTTTCATGGATTTTTTTTATGTTTGTGTGATGTTTCTCAGCAATAATCTTACAAACACATAAAATTATAAAACAACAGTTGTGAAATAGTATGTTGTTGTGAAATAAAAAACACAATTTTATGAGTATTGCTACTCGCATATTTATATAGTATTTTTGTTTTTACATTCAAATGCAATTGTTTCTTTTCCAAAATAGTATTTTTACATAATTACTGTTCGTTCACACAATGTGTGATGCACTTTTTTACATTATTTACATTCCTATTTGTGAAATTGTGACACAACAATACTCTTACACGTCCATAATAATGTGACATTGAAATAAACAGACCAATATGTTTTTATAGAGTACTGATGTGATATTTTTCATTGTTGTTCTATTCAAAAATGGTAAAAATGTGAAATGATTTTAAAAAAATTATAGTACAAAAAATGACATTCTTATAGAGTATTTCTCATCAGAGATGTTATAGTATGTACTATTTGGGATGTGATATTTCAAATAAAAAATTTACCTTTTTTAAAGTAGCACATCAGACTGTGTTGTGTTGTTCAAAATGTGTGATGTCCTATATAAATTGAATAGTATATACTCTTACATATTTTTTTGTAATTTTTCCAAATGTTCTTTTTTTAATATTGTTTTCTCACAATTGGTTTTTAAAACAGTTATCACAAAATGGGTAGCATGTGATGTCTTATAAACACCTAAAATTATATTACATGTTCATATTTAATGAACTCAACCAACATAATGAATGAACCCGACACAACCATACCATTTACATTTGATGAAATTACTTCCTAAGTTATAGAAAACATGAAATAAATACTTATCACATAAATATTTACATCTTCTTCAAACATGAATCTTGATTTATTCTAATATAAAATTACCAGCCTTGAAATTGAAGTATCTTATTTAATAGTATCAATATATATATTTCATTAATTCTATATTAATGGCCTTTACAGTTAAAAGCTTAAATAAAAAACTATTACCTTTGGATTTCATTGATGAACTGAAGATTACCTTATACATGCACTTAAATTTACCCATGGTAGATAGGTTATTTGGAGTTGAAGTGATAACTAAGTGGTTAGTGGTAATATTTTGTATTCTGGAAGAATATATATATATATATATATATATATATATATATAATGGGTCGAGTGAAAAATAGAATATAGTTCAATGACCTAAAAAATAAAAATTCGTATGTACCAGATTAGTTTTGGGTTGATTCTGACTAATAATAAATAAAAATGATTATGTATATAATTAATATTGGGTTCTTCTATTAAATGTTTTCCAAACAAATTAATTGATTTTGTAAAATTGATTGAAGGAATCAATGTTATTAAATTAAGAAAAGGTTACACAGTTAATAAAATGTCCAACAGTTTTAAAAAGGCATTAAATTGAACAGAGGGAAACCAATTATACCCTTCATTAAAAATTAAAATTGTCAATTTATCCTTCAATGACTATTACAACCCAATAAATATATTATTCAATTTTATCTACAATATGATGATCATTCTGTTGGGAAACAAAAGAAATAGTATCAGGTTCATTTTTTTCAAATAAAAACACTCCTCAAGAAGACATTTTAATAACAACATGAAAAGGAGGATTCGATGGTTTGGTAATAATGAATACTTATTCCTCTTGTGAGGTCAAAATGAAATGTTAATTACCAACTCCTTATTTTATTTATAACATATAGTTAAAATTCACCAATGTAAACTGATATTGATTCACTTTACTTCCACACAATTTATCACCCCAATTACACTTTATCAATATCGATTTCAACATGCGTTCATATACAACATCAACGATGTCTGTCAATTGACAATTTTAATAACCAGAATCAATGAATGGTCAACCAATGCAATTATTTTCTGTTTCTCAATTTTTGTCAACATATTTAATGCGAAATAAAAAGTCATTAAAATATTTAGATTCATAACGACGAGTCGTTATAGATAGACCCTCAACTAGATGTTTAAATTCTTCAGTTAGCATGGGGTCACCTAACTCCCTCAGGTTATGAACCTACATAAATTATAAAATTCAATAATTATTTCTGTAAAATGAAATTATTAGTATACTTCAATCACAATGAAAATAAATTTATACATAAAAAATCATTGAACCTGTAACACCCCGAGCTTCCACGATACGCTTCTCATTCAATAACACAATAGCTTGCATTGTACGCAACTTCGAGTTCTAAAACACCGCGACAAATCAAAGTAGCCGTTATAAATAGTAATAACCACTTTTTAAAATTATAGAAATTTTATATTTCAAAATGGACTTCATTTTTGTATTCCTAATATTGAAATTAGCCTATGTTGAATTTTTGGTATTTTTCTGAGAACTTCTAATTTTTATGAATAGTGAAAAATACATTAAAACAACTTTCTTAATCAAAATAATTTATTGTGATAAATTATACTATTTAGTGGTTTTAAGGTATAATTAGAATATATTTTTACCATTTTATCCAATGGTGGTCATTATAATTAATTTAACATTGAAATTGGACATAAACAATTGCCAATCTTTTGATATAAATTGTTTATTGAAAACACGCTATTTGTTGTAACAGCGGGAATTAATTATAAAATTAATTAATCCAACTTATATGTTTGGAATTTTGTAAAATAGACATCATTTTTGAATTAGGAATATCAATTATAGCTTAGGGTGAAATTTTGGCATTGTTCTGAAAAACATCAATTTTTGAAGAATAGTGAAACCACTAAGTGGTAGTTAAATAACTGATTTTTCGTTTAAATGAAATATTACCACTTCTGTGATTTGATTTTCAAAAATCCGACATTCATGGTTGTCATTAAGAAGTAAAATGTGGTTCAATGAGATTAAAATAATTTTTTGGTGAATAGTTACTTTTAAGTTCTTAATCGCGATTAGAGGTAATTAGTGTAGTTTAAGGTAAAAACAATGTTTTAATAATATGATATGATCTTTACACTTGTCCTACTCTTATTGGATGAGTCATGGCCGACCAAGACAACCCATGGGTCAACTTGGGGACCCATGGAGCCACTTTAGTTGGAAAATGACATTAATATATATTTATTTAATGTTAGAATTAAATTGACACAAACATGAGTTGTTTTACTAAAACAGTTTTTAAGTGGGGTTACACAAGTCAAAATTTTGACTATAAATATTCATTATAAATCTAAAACGATTTCCTACATCATAGTATTTTTTTTATAATTTTTAGACATTAAATAAATTAAATTATTTATGACATCATTATGATGTGGCGATGACCTCATTATTTAACGATTTAAATAAAATGAGAAGATAATGCAAAATCCAAGGCATACACTTGTCCAAATCCTATTGGATGAGGAGATTTCGAAACCTTATCACCTTAGCCTCGATGTATATAAGTTTGGGACCTTTAGAATCCTAAAAGCATTGTGAAATAATGTAACATTTCAATCTTTCCAAAAGTGCCCCTCCTCTCCACTTATAAAAGGCCCCCACCTCTCCCACCTCATTTACACTTTCAAGCCATTTGGCTCGGCCAAACTCTGCCCAAATACTCTCCCGACATTCCTACCTTACTCCTAGAATCCTCACTTTGGGCAGAACGTTTCCCAAGGAAGCCTTTGGCTCAAATCAAAAAGAGTTACCCGATTTTGAGGTAATGTCTTCTCTAATTTTGTTTTGTTTTATTTTTCTTATCCAACCCCCTAAACTCTTTTTATTCATTTATTTTGTAACAAAACCAGTATCCTCAATATACTAGGATGTTTTTATAATAATTATTAGAGCTACACTTACACACACCTACATCTAATGGTTAAAGAACATACGGTTTCTGTGGATGGCGAATTTCTGCCTCACGAAACGATGATTGTTCAACACTCATATAACACCTTCAAAGGTGACCATTAAGATGTCACTATTTTTATATATGATATATAATATGTTTATGTTTTACTTATTCTTCTGTATTTCTCATTTATGGCATACTTTATGATTTCCATTATTGGTAAAACGCGATAATTTCATTTTAGGAAGTGCGGACTACCGCCCCCTCAAAGTGATTTGAATCGTTAATGCCATATGTGGGATGTATAAAGGATGGAGTAAATGGTATTATACACTATATTATACTGGAATTATATTATACATTTATATCATTATGATTTAGTTCCATTAAATATGAAATTGAAATGAAAGTAGCGTTCATGCGTACGTACGGCTTACCGTCTCCATGAACGGTGCATTTCATTTCTTACCTCTAAATGTTACGTAATATTATAAATGAATGAATATACTTGATATATAAGATATATATGACATCTAAATCATGAATATAATTCTGGATATAATGGATATTCTACCACATGAACAACTTGTAATTATAAGAAGTTTATTGTTGACTCAAGTTACCAAAGATCGACAAAACGACTGTTATTAACTTAAATAATTACATAATATTCATAACATTGTAATAAGTGATATAAAAAGGATAATGAAATTGAAAATGGTTCTTAATAAGGTAGATATTAACTCTAGTTTATTATTCAGGAGGTTAAAGAACGGTTGAGTCAAGTCGGACACAAGGTAAGGGAATTTCTTAACCTAACTTTTCTTTGGGTTAATCTCCTACTTTCAAATTATGTCATGATATTATTATGTCTTATTTTGTATTTTTACTTTCTTTATGTGTACCTATAGTGAATACACATAATATATCTATTTTATTTTAAAAATGATCTTTGTAAGGACTTCGTCTCAATCTCCTTTCATTGAGGCATATTTGGTTTTATACACAAATATCTTTTATACGGTGTATAAACCACTTTGACTTTTACGTTTATTCAAAAGGAATATTTTTTATACGAAGCGTTTACTAAACGACAAAAGGGAATGTTTTTGTCGTACGTATGCGGTGACAATGAATTCTCCGCCGTCGTGACCATTATTTGAGTTTCGGCTTCCTCTATAAGCCATCTTTTTTTAATGAAAAATAAATACAAAGTTTTAACTTTCTTTTATTTTGGTATTGAAAATGGTTTTGAAAGCGTTTTTACTATATCAATGTGTTGTATTGATATCCTGTGATTGAAATGTGGAAATGTTATGTTTCCTTTATGCATGTTTTATGTGATACGATTATGTTATGGTTTATGATATGTTTAAACCTATTCATATGAGGAATGCATTGGACTTAATAAGTGACGGGTGGAGCCCGCTATAGCTCCTCGATGCATCGGCAGGTCTCATGAGACAAACTAGTGTCTTGGCACGAGGCCTTGACAAAATCTTATTTGTGGTCTTGGCAGGAGGCCTTGACTACGTGGTTATGATAGTCTGGCATTATGCATTCCATCATTATGAAAGTGGTTATTGATATTGCATGTGATTATTCGACCAGTAGAATATCCATGTGAAGAAGTGAATGGCATTATCTCATTTTACTTTTTCCATATTATGTTGATGTTCAAGTTTAAAAGGCTTTTGTTTTAGTTATACATTGCCTTAAATTTTTATGATTATTTATGAAAGCTTCCGCAATATTGTTATCCTTACTGAGCATCTGAGCTCACCCCTTTCAATGTTTTAATATTTTCCAGGATGTGAAGAAGTATTTTATGAATGACCTACAGGGATAGTCAGAAGAGGATATGAGTGTGGACTATGAAGACTTTGTTATTAGTATTTCACTTTATGATGTAATGTAAGACTTATGAATGTATCTAGTCTTTTCAAGGCTACTAAACTAATCAGTCTTTCGAGACTTGATCTTTTGTGATCATGCCAATGTTACGAAGTAATGCACCGACTATGGGTAGCTGGGGTCGGGGCGTTACAGAACCAATCATGAAATGAAGCATAATTTGATTATTGAATTTGATACTAAGTCGTACGTGACATCTCTTATTTTGTATCATTAATTCTTATCCAAAAAATGAAAATGCGAATAATTAATGATCAACTTATGAAAAAACATGTACATGTTAAACAATAAATGTGATAAGACACATACTACATTAATGGTTCAACTACAGTCTTATTGAACAACATATATCAATGACATTGTATCCACTTGATGTTGTACATATCGAATTTGGTTCCTTATCCAACTAGACCATCATGAATCCAAGTGGGATTCTTTAATTTGGTTTCAACATCCATAAGATATTGAGCACAAAAATTAGTACACTCTTATATCAAATAAACATTGGATCTTGATGCCTCTAGATGTGTTCTCCTACGTAAAAATAATTTAATTTTATTCAGACACAACTCAACAGGATGCATCCACCTGAAATGAATTGGACCATCACCCATTAGTTCATCAATTTGGTTCACATTCATGTGAACTATAATATAAAAAATTTAAGGTTGAAATAGTTTTTCAAAATGAAAAATCATAAGTAAATATCTATCATTCAAAATTTTCAAATAACTCATTTGTTTATTTCATAAACAATGATATCTAAAAAATATATTATCTTAAACAATAGTTGAACAGGATTGGGGGATAACCAATAACAAATTGAAATTGGAATAAACTACTGAAGTTGTATGGGATTGTCACGAATTTTCATCCCCTGCAATTTCTTTCTCGTCAGATTCATACAACAAGAAATATTAGAAGATTAATGATCAGGAACCTTGAGCATATTCAAAATGTAAAGAAATGTCATGTTTCCCATTATAGTCATCATATACTATGTTTCAGGCATATATTCCTTGTTTCCCATAACAAACTACAAATTCAACGATATTTTTTAAACCCATTTCATCCAAATAATGACGTGCATTAATATGGTAAATTTATTTTCCCCTAATAGGTAAATTTTCCACAATATATTATAACAAACTTTTTTTTTCAATGTGCATGGAATCCACATTATGAATTAAGATGTTATTTATCCAATTGGAGAGATTGTAAAAAAACATTTTCTATTTCCAATAATGATTGTACTATCATCCAACACCACCAATTTTAGGAAATGGATGAGCCACTAAATCATGAAACTCATATACAGTGTCGATGTCTTCTTATGCTATCTATGATAATATTTATACTCCTCTCATGATATTTGGTGCTTGGATAATCTATTTAGAACCTTCAAATGTCACTATGTCTTTATGAACCATTGCTGGGGGAAAAACCCCCATGTGACCCATGTATGCCCATTTTTTGGAATGTTTATTCCATACATAATTTTAACTTCTATTGTAACAAGGGTACGAAAATTTACCTTTCGTACTATATCCTGATAAATATTAATAATCCAGGAAGTCATTGATTGTCCAAAATAATGTATCCTTCATTTTGAAAGTTTCATTCCTTTCATAATCCAATGTCATCACAGGATCATCCCAAAATTTATTCAACACATCAATCAATATATGAAGGTAAATATTAATCTTATCTCCAAAGAATATAGGTCCATAAATAAGAGTGAAAATTAATATAAACTGTTGTTCCATATAATGACATGAAGGATTATTATATAGAACTAACACCACAATCTATATGCTATGTGTTGCTCAAAATATAGAATTAAATGTATTGAAACCAACTGCTACCAACCCTAATTGGACATTTCAAAAATAATTAGCAAAGTCAGGCTACCTCTGATCGAAATCCTGCCACGAATGAGAGTCTTCTGGGTGGGATAGCATAACACTTTTCTTGATTATTATCCACATTCCATATTATTAAAAATTGAATCTTTAGATGACATAAAAAATATTTTCAACATCGTCTTTGGATAAAAAGTTACACATTTTCTATATAGCAATCATTTTTCCATGTTTCACATTCTGAAATTGATGAGTCTATTTTCCCATGGTATGTATCCAACTAAAATCACAATAGACCATGAAAATATTCAAAGGGAAAATTTCCATTCTAAACAACACACAGTTGTTTGAACATGCACCTATGGTCTCACATGTGAAAGATGAGTTCTCTGTCATGAAACAAGCACGATATGATTACTCGAGAATCCTATTATTGATAGTAAGTACCTTTTTAAATAACACCAAAAGCCTGTCGAACTATGTGGATGACTACTGATTCAATGTCTTCAAATCCTACAACTCCACGACAAATGAAAATTTACGGTAAGTAGTACATCTAGGATATAATTTAGTTTTTTCATCCTAAAGTATTTCATAAAACCTCATCAAATCATGATCAGAACTAGAGTGTATATTTATCTCATGAGTCTCAACATTATAGATGTCAATGCCTTCAGGATCCAACTCACATACCATTTCATAAATCATTTAATGAATTGGATCATTCATCCTTGCGTCAACATATAGATGAACTACAAATATATTTTGACAAAAAATATATTCTTCCCCATTAAGAGTCAAACTAATAAAAATTTTTAAAAATCCATTTAATAATTGGTTCTCCCTTATGATATCATGTGTGAATTTCTATCTATTTTGGCATTTTCTACATGGGAAAGTAAAATAGTCACTTTTAAATCCTATAGAGAAATCAATAAATTTCTTAATACCAATGAAATTTTCTCTATAAATTCGATTTGGAAGATCAATCAAGGTCTTACCCATATTAATATATGTATAAAAAGTAGTAAAAGTTACACAAGTAATCATATTACAATCATTTTTCATATAACTAAATACATTTAAAATAAATACTGATCAATTTTATGTAGACCATTGATAAAAAAAATTCAATTTCTAAATAATAAATAAGAGAATAGATAATGGAATGGAAGTGAAATCTCAGGAACATACAAAAACCAACCACACACACATTCCAAATATATTGTTGGAAAAACTATCACCACACCTCCATGTTAGACTAATATGAATTATAACATGATATCTTCAAAAAATAGAGTAAGTAATAAAGGATGGAATGGTTTACTAAAGTCATGAATGAAAAATTAGCCATCATAATAAAGAAAATGAACAATCAAGACATCCTAGAGAGAATAAAAATGAAATTCACAATCAACTATAAACATAGTATCACCTGAAAAGTGCTGTTAACCATGATATTCCTAGATAAAAGATATTTTTTGGCACTATGGCATGTAATGATTGAGTTATTAGTTGATTATGAAATACTTGAGCCCCATTTATTAATTATATATTTATGTATAGCTACGTTCTAAATTTTTATTTTTTATTCTTGATGTGATTATAAGTTGGAGGTGTTTATAAGGGAAGTGTGTTTAGTAGAAAGGACATGATTGTGAAGTTAGTATTTTGGAATTTTAATTGTTATTGATTAATACTTGACTTGAACATGGCTCGTATCCTTTAGTAATTCTAGGATGAACCATAATATACTATGTTATTAGTTATGTTATATTACTAGGATACTTGAAATTATTAAACATCTAGTCACCCCTGGTTGTAAATATTTATGGAAAAGGGGAGGTTCACAGATTATGATGGGTTTAGAGTAATTTGGGAGATGGATATATGACTATTAACCAACTGAAAATTGGTCAACCTTGGATCTCTCATACTTTTCCAATTAGTTCCTCAAGTGTTGAACCATGATATGTATGGTATTTTGTGTCTTACATATTATATATTGAGAATTTAAATATCATATACATTATACTATGTATGTTTTTCTATGTTATTTATATAATGACTGGTCATCAACACTATGTGGTTTTCCTTAATATGGTATTTGGGCTCATAATGAATTATATGGAATTAAATTGTTTTTTTCATTTTAATACAATAAAATAAAAAAAATTACATATGTTTTCAATGTATTTTATAAATTAAAGAAATTATTTTAATTTAAATTAGTGATTAAAGTAATGTTATTTTAATAAAATAGTTTCTGGAAAATAGATTTTCATGACATGTTGAAATAATTGTGGTAAGAGATTTGGTTTCCTTCCAATTTTAAAGTATTATTTTAATCATAAAATGTACAATATTAATATTCATAAAAATATTGTTATACTAGAAGTGGGTTTGTGGTTTGGTTTATCAATCATGTGAAAAAAATATTTATATTTTTATGTTCAATATAGAATGTTTATAAATTGTCTTACTAAAGGAATTCCATTGTTTTCGCAAGTTGCGGTCACCTACTGAGTGATTCTTTTGTCATTACTATATAATCATATTTATAGGTCTCATGTTTCGCTCTGTGGTTTCTTTGAAATGAATTGATCATCCTAATGTTATTGTTTATTTTATTAATCACATATGGATACGTTGATAGCATGATTTTGGTATGACCAACAACTAATATCTTAGAATGTCTAGAATGTGTCCCATTATATAAATTACATAAGACAATTATTTATTTTATCCTTTTTACAGATTAAGATTATATATAGAAATTGGTACGAAAATCAAATCCATTTGGTCGGAATCTTTTCCATGAAGAAGATGGAGGCTAGGTGGTGAGAAAAGTTTTTAGTGGTCATGTTAATCGCTATTTTTTCTGTTATCTATTTAGTTTATTTAATCATTTTTTATTTTTTATTGGATGTATAATGTATTGATGTGACACAATATTTTTTTTTATATTATTACATTCATATTTACTCTTATTATTTGAAGAAATCATTTCCAAGTGTGTTCTTGTGATGCCCATGCTCTTGATTTAATATCGTAAGAAACAGAAAATCCATTTAGGTGTGTGGAGGGATTGTTTGAAAATCAATACAAGGGACTACCTAAACTGGTTCAATATAAATGGTATCATATATTTTGTTTCCTCTATTCCATAAGAACATAGTCCTTTTCGAGCTCCACTTTGATGTTTTTGGTATCACGGTATGATCAAGTAATAATTTGTCATAAAAAATCAAGAGTTTTTCTCAAGGGGAGTAAATAACCCTCCTTCCTTCCTTGGTCCCCGAGTTTTCTTTCTTTGTGAGATTGAATTTCCAATTTGAGATTTATTTGTATTTTGGTTTTATTCTTACATCATTAGTGTGTTGATCGTCAATGACATAGCGTGTGTTTACTTGAGGATCAAATGGGATTTTATAGATAGTAAAATCGCTTGAATGGAGGATGTTAGGTTTATTATTAAGTTCTTAAAATTGATTTGGATTGATATTCATAATAAAAAATCTATTTTCAATAATTTTGACGGTTCTAGAAGAACCCTATAAAATGCATAAATTCAAATATTTAACCATGGGATATATTTTTTCACATTCATGATGTTCAAAATCATGATATAATCTTTATTTATTAAAATTAAAGGATTTACATTATCAAACATAAAACCAGATTCCTTGTATAAGTGTCATTGAAGGGAAAAGAATGTGGAAGTACTAATTCAATGGGGATTTCATATGCCAATTTTCAATATGGAAGCACTATAAAATTTATTCATATGATAAAAGATTTCAATTTATTACAGTATGATTGTGGAGGTAAGATTGAAATTATAGACTGATTTAATTAATTTATACTGTTAGAGATAATTCCTTATCTTTCTCTGTCAAAGGAAATCTCTCTTCTCCAATATTATTTTTATTAACAAATTGATGTTCTGAAAACCATATTGTGTTGAAATGTGCCAAAAATAAAAATATAAATTAGAAAACACCTGATTACATGACAAATATGCAACCCAATAAACACAGACGTGATGTTGGAGGACCAAAGATATGCAAGGGAGTGGACCCAATGAGGGAGTATGTGTCGTACACAGCTCTGGTCGGTTTCGGGGACTAGTGAGGCATGAGCAGAGAGAGCCGGGGTGATGGTGGTAGAGATGGGAAGAAGAGTTTTTGAGGGAGAAGGATACAGAGCCAGCAGCGAATGAGAAGATGGGGGTGATGGTTAGACGGACGCAGGAAGAGTGCCTGATAGGGGTTGGGAGGGGTGCGGTTGTGAGATTGAGGAAGTGGTGGTGTGGAAAGGGTGAGGATAGGGAGTGTAGGAGGTCTGAAGGTAGAGGAGATTATAGAAAGGGAGATGTGGATAAACATAGGAGATCCGGAGGTGGAGGTAGTGTGGTAGAGGCGATGTTGTGGAGGCAGTGTGGCGAGGGGGTGGGGTTCGAGCATTAGTGTATGGTTTTTCAAGTGAGAGGGAGAGAGAATGAGTGGGAGGGGTGTGGAATGATTTTTTAGTGATGCTTTCGGGTCACCATCAGCCGTCGCCTTAATCAAGGGCAATGATTTGCAATTTTTCGAGTATTGGTCCCACGCCTTGAGTCTGTCTCATCATGTATGTTCTTTGTCTTCTAAAATAATAAATATATGTTAATTATTTATTTTATTGATAACAATTTTCAATATTATTATTCCATTTATTTCACTTATTAACATGTTATAGTTCAATTACATAATCATTTAAATTTATATTGAATGATTTGATGATATTTAGTTTATACATCAAAAATTAATTTGATAGGATAAATATGGTCAAAGAGGTCATTATTCTATCATCTCCCAAAAATAATAAAGAATTTATTTTCCGTTTTATACATCAATTATATTTCTAAAACCAATCCTGAAATATGGATTTCAAAATTGAACTATAACACAATCATGGAAATTGTAGTTCATTCATACGTATGAGTATCACTTCCAAATTTTAACGATAATTATTATAAGTGTGTGAGTATTATTTTATCTGCAAAAATTGAAATAATATCATATCATCAATTTTATTTATTTTAATATATATATTTATTTATGATCCATGTGATGTGGTTATGAAAAAACAATAACAAAACTACGTTGAAATGATTGTCCTTGTATACAAAAAATCACCATCATCATTTTCAAGTGAATTAAATGTTAAAACAAAATTGATATATTATCTTTACATTATTATAGAAAAAATTGAATATAAAATATAAAAATTAATTTCATCATTATAATCATCAATGTGAGACAATAATGGAAAAAAATTACATTGGTTTGCGAGGTGGTAGTCCTCTATAAACATTAATAATGGTTTCAATTGACATTTTATGGATGAGGTGATGGCTGTTGGTTACTAAATTCACATTATAAATTCACATAATATAGTAGATAATTATAATATTACATAAACATGGTCTAATAATATACTATGTTGCTATAAGAATAAACAAAAAAAATGCTCGGTTAAGAACAATACATCTTCTTCAAACCACCTATGTCAGATTATGCAAAATGAAAAACATGATTTTATTTAAAATAAAAACAATTCCTATTGGATGTTGGGATGAAATTAAAGAAGTTATTTGGGTAGGTATATTCAAAAACAAAAGTACTTAATTCTGAGATGTGAAGAGGAATGTTGGTGGCCGATTTTATGTAGGTAAGAGGACACACATGGAATTTATAAAAATAAAAATCTATTCCCATGGTTTAGATATTAAAAAGGTTCCAAAATGGACCATTATGGAAAATTAAAATTTTTATGTTATAAATATATCCATAAAATATAATTTGGAAATGTTTTTAAGATATTTTATCCCTTATATTATTAGTCTACCGCCAATAAACCTATTTTTTCCATAGCCACAATAAAAGATTTTTACAACATTCATTATTAATTAACATACAATATGTTGAGATTATTAAATTATATAAATTAATATGATTCCAAATATGTAATATATTTTTTTCAAATTTAATAAAAAAATGTAGCTAATGTTAATTTAATATTGAACCATCATGCATGAAGAAAAAATTTATTTTTATGAAATGTATTTCTAGGCCTAAGAATGTTTTATATTAATTCTAAGACGATTATTCATATTTAGGATTATAAAAATTCAAATTTATGGATACATGATCTATTTATTTCTTTAAAATTATTTCTCAATTGGGATTTTTTTATTTTATTACAATGGAGGAACATTATAAAGTTTAAAATTGTTTTGAGAAAAATGAGTTCTTAAAAAAAATAAAAAAAATAAAATATAGTAGAAAGATCAATCCAAATTAATTATTTAGATTAAATATAATTAAATAATATATATGTTACTCAATGTATAATATCATTATTAATAATTAATTTTATATTTCCCAATTTATTAAATATAAAGGATTGTTTTACCAAAAAGTGTATTTATCACCAGTCAACGATGAATATTCATTTTTTTGAAAAAAAAAAATCACTCTTTAAGTTTATGTTATAATGATGATTTAAAAAAAATAATTTTATAAAAAAATTCTATAGTTTATGATTTAAAATTTTAACTAAAATATTAAATGAAAATATTTTAATAAAACTATTTCCTTCACAATTTTAAAATTACTTAATAATTATATAATGAATATAAATATCTAATTCAAGAATACTAATAAAAATGGAAATGAATTATTCTATAATATCCTATGTTGTTTCATTAATTCCACCTTTTTAAAATTTCATCCTCACAACTATATTCATTTATTATATAAGTGTGTATATCATTCCCTCGTAGCATTTTCTATTTCATGGGATGCTTCTTCAACCATATGGGGTTTCCATAAATGTGTAACATAATGAATTACCCTATAATGAAAAAACATTTCTCTTATTCAATAATATGAATTTGATAGTCCTTATATGAAATAACCATTTCCAATTGAACTACCTTATGGATAAAAAAGTTAGATATATTAGGCACAAATTTCATGGACATTCAAACATTAAATACATCATGTACATGGAAAAAAAATAGAGGAAAAGACACATTATAGGAAGCTGAACCAATTTTATTTACCATTTCATATTATACAATAAACCATGTACCCAATTTCCCCTTTTCACCAAAATGCATAACACTTCAATATGGATATTCTTTGATAATGGCATAATCACATGCCTCATATGAAATATTTCTCCTCCTTCTATCCATGTATCATTTATTTGTTTTTATCCTTCCTCATTTGTTGTGGATTAATCTACTTCTTATAAACCATTTATTTTATCAACTCCGGTCCCATTAAATCATTTTACATACTTTATACAAAAAATATTGAATTTGACACTTCCTTCCACATAAAACGTAAAATGGAACAATCTATATACTGAAATAAACTGAAACAAGAAATGTAAAATAAAAAATCATATTGATCCAAATATTCCTTAAAATACCTTAAATGAGAAAAATAATATTATCCATGGTCTAAATTATACTCTCATTCTATCTATAAGACTGAAAATTAAAAGAATAACTAATTTAATTAAGCATCCAATTAATTGTGAAGTCTATTCCAAAAAATATAAGTCTATCCGGGAATACAATATGATATAATGTAGGGTTGAAATCCTTGTAACATAAATATTTCCTTTAGATACTATAAAAAATATAATATGATGACATCATATCTTGAATAGGAAATAAAATCACAGGTTTTGTCAATCACTCAATAATTACCCAAATCGTATTGATTCCTCACGATGTTTTTTGAAATCCCACCACTAAATCCATGGATATATGATAATATTTCCACTATATCACTAGAAATATTTTATGAATCCCCCATGGTAATTTTTGATTATCTATACCCTATTATAAAGTAAAACATTTTATGATAAAGTTAGAAATATATATTTTCCAATCCATCCAATAAATAATACTCAAAAGTTTCATTGTGCATATTAGTAATTCGTTAATGATCATAAAATGGGGAACAATGAGCTTTGATAAACAACTATTTCTTCATCCTGGAATCAAAAGGAACACATAATAATTTTATAAATCTGAATACACCATTTACATAAATATTAAACTCTAAAAATTTATCATTCGTAAAATAATTTACATTTTATTGTAAATGATGATTCTATTTTTGATATTACAAAATAATTTCTAATATAGAAAACTATATTAATAACAAAAAATTAGAATAGATTCCATCATGTAATATTTCACATCCAACATTCCCTTAATCATTGTCCAAAAGGTTGTGATCTAAATGTTAAATGGTTTCTAAAGAAATTTTATTCAGACACAATGTATATGATAATTTAGTTTTGATTGTTGTATGATAATTAATCATGAAATCATCATTCTTAATATATTGAATCTATCATTTCTACAACATGTGTATCTTTTTATGAAGGAATATATACTTTAAACAATATTTTTAGTACATTTTTCACACATTACATCATATAAATGATTCTGCCAAAATTTTAAATATAACTCTATAAAGAAAAATTATATATCATGTGTAGGATAATTTAACTCATGAGGTTTCAGTTGAAATGAATAATAACCAATTACCTTTTTATTCTACATCACAAAACAATTATTTCTTTTCAATGAATGATATTTGTAGATGATGAATTTTTCATTTCATGTGGGAAGATCTAACACAAAATAATTAACCAATATTCTTTTTCTATGTTGAAGAAAACATAACAATCATTTTTCTAAACTAATTTACCTCCTTTTAGAGTGATCATAGGTAGAGGGATAGAAAATAGGGAAACATTTTCAACACACTATTATTATTAACCATCTAATTAATGAAAACTATAAATATTTCTCATATTTTTGGCCATTGTGTATTCTTCATATAATTTTATTAACATTCTCAATAGCCATTCGTTGTTTTGAAAAAATATTTTCAATAGAATGAAATTTTATAAAACCGAAATTCACTCTTACTAAATAATAGATATAATTTTACATCATTTGGTATTTAAAAATAATCCTTAGATATCTTTAATGTTCCTTAAAAAATTTAGATTATACAAAAATAGCTTCAATAAACACAACTGAATAATAAATCATGAACTCATGCTTAAATGAAATAATAATGTCCATAAAAAAATTTATCATTTGAAAAAATAAAATAAAATACAAAAAAAATACACATATCTAGTGAGAAAATCAATATTTTCAATATATACCACTTTTAAATTCACCTGATGGTCTCCCAAAATGATATTAATCCTAAATAGATATTGTTCTCCCTAATGATTATAAATACCATCTATATTATGAAAATTTTACTTTTTTTAATAGTGATGTTATTCAATAATCTATAATAAAACTAATGCCTTATGGAACTATATTCTATTTTAAAAATAGAGGAATTAACCATTGTAAAGATCTATATTGAATGATAACATTATCTCTCAACTCATGGATTTATTTCAAAATTTTAAAACGAATACTTGAGATATTTGATAAGGGGGTTTAAAATTGTATTAATATCATAAAATATCTCAGTAGTAAATTAAACATCCAAATGAAGATTAAAACAATGATATTCATCTATAAATACATATGTGAATTAATTCACTACTAAGACACCACAAATCATAATTTTTTATTTCATTTCAATAATATGAGAAATGTTACATTCCCCGGCACCCTAAATTAATTTCTCATATTTTTGGTCTATTTTCCATGGTATGAAATCATTAAATAAAATAACTTTATCTCTTTATTTAATATTTACATGATAAACCAAAATCCAATACATACAAAAAATAATATTAACGACTATTATTAATAGTTCACCATGTTTTATAGGAAATACCATCCCACTAATAAAAAATGTAACATTCCTAAAATTCATGGTTGAGTTTATACATACACATGGATTTTTCACCATATGATTTATTTTATATTCATGTGTAGATATTGAAATTTTACCTAAATATTTCTCCAAAATAGTGGAAATTGGAAACCCATTATCAAGAATAGAATTGACATATTTAGAATAAATAAGTAACATATCAATCCACAAATCATTTTGTGGTCCAAAGACAGTGTTCACAGTAGAAAATTATTTTTTTATACCCTTTTATTTATATAATGATGATTTTCAACCTTATTGAATATCTTTTACTACATGTTAGTAAAATGAACTAATATTTTACAACTAAAATATCTCACCATTAGACAGTAATCAGTTGTAACATTTTTATGAGCTATTTTCTTTTCATTCAAGATCCATGTGACCAAATTAACCAAACATTTAAAACATTCATATCCTATCAGAAATTCATTGAAATTACATTTACTACACTTCAAACATGATATGAGATTACCTCCAAACATATTATTTATCTAATTCTCCATAATCACACCCCATGATCACTTCATATTCATATAATTTCAAGTAATATATGTTTAAATAAAACTGTATATATTCATTATATGAACAATGGGATACATTCTCATAAATTTTATTTCTTGTGAGGCCAAATATCTTTATAAATATTTTTTCATTCATGTGTATAATATATTAATTTCACTATAAATTTCTAATGTAAAATGCAGTATATACATAATAAATCATGTAATATTTTATACATATGTATCTAAAAAATATTAAACATTTTTCCTAAAATATAATAATTTATTTTCCATCTTTAGTAAAAAACCCATAGTGTAAATTTTAAAATTGAAAATATTATTAAATGATTAAATTTATATGGAATCAATATCATCAATCTATCTAGTATTTTAAATGAACGACATCCACAGACCAAACTCACCTTCTAAATGATAAATGATTAAAGATATGAATGTATGTTCAAAGTATTTCATGGAATTAAATATTCATTCAAATCATTTATCCATCCTTTGGATACCACTATACATGAGTTTTCACTAAAATAAATATGGTGATGTCTCATGAAAATCAAAACTGTTGAATTTTTTCTCTTTGGAAACTCCGGATTCCCTCTAACATAGATTCAGCCATGATTTATATCCTAAATTGAATTATCCATCATCGGAATACATTTTTCTAGTTCAAATTACTTCCAATTAGGGATGCTAATTTGGAAAATATATATCCCTCTTAGGGCCTTCCAGCTATAGTTTCCATGTTTTCTCTTTGTAAAAACATTATAAACCTAGATATGCTAACCAAATAGACACCAAAATATTCAAATACTAGATAAATTAAATATTACCATAAAGAATAATCTTTCAAGGGAATACAACAAAAATTATCATAAACTCTACGGTTATATAAACTATTACTCTCATAACAAATATTTGGACCCAACCATAAATAATAAATAATATTTTGTTTAATGTCATGAATTAAATCTGTTATTTTTATGATCACATCCTGTTTAAGGTTTTAGATAATTAATTAATAAATCATATATAAGAAAACCATAAATTAAAAATTGGAAACTTCTAATTAGTATCATTTTTTATATAATATTAATATTTTAATGTAAAATATCATTTCATTTCTGGAAATATCTTCATAACATTCAAATTGACTTCTTGTTTTTCATTAGAAACCCTATAATTTTTTTAAATTGTTGTTTGGGAAAATAAGTTAACTAATAGATTAATTAAAATAATAAAGATATTATTCCCATTAAAAACAATAGAAACCAATGTAATGTTTAGATTTAACTCAATTTTTCTGAGAGAATGAAATATATCAATTGAACATGAAAAATAAACATGCAATAAGTTAATTTAATACCATTATAACTCATCGAACAAAAATAAATTCCATTTTGGAAACCTTGAGAATCAAATTCATAACATGTTTTTAATTAGTGTAAAAAATAACTAGATCCCATTTAATTCCAATGGTAAAACCGTGTAGTAACTCTCTCTTTATTTTCAATCAATATAAAGAAAATTTCAAGAATCATTGGAGAGCTATGACGGGGATTTTCCTTTATATATTATATTTTGAGATCATCCATTTTTATTATATAAAATGGTCATAATCCATTCGTATATTCTATATAAGGCATTACCATTTCTTTTAAATAATATTAATGTATCATTTTGTCACGACCCGTCCTCGAGGCTCGTTCCGTGACTACCCCAAGCCTGCCTTCCATAGGTCAGGGGTTGGCGACTAGCACCAAAGACATAAATCCTATTAAAAAGGGAAGGCTTTGCCATTATGAATTGTAAACACACAAACACAACCAGAGTACAAGTGGAAGAAAACACTAAGAAAGCAGTATAACAAGTGTGCAGAAAGTAAAAAGGGGCCGGAATACAAGCCCAACAATAAAGGTATAGCTACAATTGAATGTAAAGTACAACTCAAAGGACAATAGCTAAAAAGTGACAAGCAGCTCCTGGATCGTCCTCTGGGTTCCAACCTGAAGGTTAGGTACAAATTTCCTTCTCATCACTCCACGTTTGTCCATCTCCTGCGAGTACCGACTCATCGTGAGATCCACCTTCGGGCACCATCCAGCTCTATAAGCCTCAACCACGATCAGTGATGTCTATCATCTGTAACCAACACAACGAGGTGCGGGCAGAGCCCGTGCAGGGGTGAGTATATGATACTCAGTAGGGACCCTGAGACCCTCAAGGTCGCACTAAATCCAACAAGGGTTATCACAAAGAAATTTCTCAACATATAACCCTTACATAGGTATAATCCCATGCTTATACCTAAGTAACCATGTAACCCATCTCAGCCATGAGGTATCAAAAAGATATGAAGTCAACATATAACCACTACTTAGGTATATGCCCATACATATACGTATGTTATCTAGTATCCCATCTCAATCATGAGGATAACACAATGGTTAATGACTCAGCTCAAACCAGGATTTTCATTATTGAAATGATGACTGCTGAAGAGCTCCGTCTCTGAAGAGTACAGTGATCATGTCACCACTCTGAGGTACTGCTATCTAACCTAAGACTGCTGAGGTACTCCTACTATCGAGTACCGCGGGTCAGCCACCTCATAAAGTAGTACACCTCCGCCACTGGTCTGCCACCTCACACAGTAGTGCTTCCCCTCATAGCCTACAGAGGTACTCCTCCTGTCGAGTACCGTGGGTCTCCTACCTCACAAAGTAGTGCTCCTCCTCTATGGGTCTCCCACCTCAAAAAGTAGTTCTCCCCACTGGGCTATGCAAGTCACTCCGAATCAAATAGGACAAGAAGTCATCTGGCCTCACCCAGCTACACAGTCTCCGTACTCCGTACGCTCATCTCTGGGAGGGTCTAATCCTTGAGCTACAAGTTGATACTCCAAGTATCACAAAGCCTCATGAAGAAGTATCTAAAAGGACCACCTCGTCATAGGGGTCTCAACGCAATATACGGCACATCAATCAGACGACCGGTCTGTGAGTTATTAGCCTTTTAATCTCAGGGGCTTGGTTGGTTTCATGTATGAACCGACTTGACTGTATCTAAACTGTACCCTGATCTCACATAGGGTATACTCATAGGGACTGTTTCTCAACGTGATCACCAACGCCGCTGATGGTTCGTCAAACGATTGTCTAGTCTGAAAGTTATCGGCATTTCCGTTCTAGGGGCCCGGTTGGATTTTAAGTCAAAACCAACCCGAACATACTCCAACTATGTCGAAACATCAAGAAGAGTAATCCAAAAGGTCTGTCTCACTAAGATAAAACCAACAAAGTCGACGACATGTCAAACGGATGTCTGAAGATCATGTTATAAGTGTTTCCACTCCGTGGGCCCGGTTGGTTTTGTGTTCGAACCAACCCGGATAAACCCAATGTTCTCTGAAACCTTGAGTGTAATAAACCGAAACGATTTACTGGATCCAAGGATCGCAGCACAACTGACGGTGCATCGATCAGAGGTCCTTAGCCCAGGATATGGACGTTTGAACGAATCTATCTGTTTTTAGGGGGGTTTGCGCCTAGACCAACCAAGACCAAAACCCCATGGGTCGACCCAAACAGGGTGATCCGTCCCAGGTTCGGTTCTGGCCCATTAGGGCTCGGCGTGGCCCTGCGCAGGGGGCGCGACCCGACGCGGGCGGCACGGCCCCATGCAGCATGTCTGACCTAGGCGGCTCGGCACTGGGTGAGCGGTTGCTGAAAGGGGGGGGGGGGGGGGGGGGCTACGCCCTCATGAATGAAGAAATGGCCCCCACATGGGGGGGCCCGCCTCTTGCCAGCTGGGGGTTACGACGCTCGGATTTTCCGAAACCGGCCGGCCGAATTGTCTAGCCGGTGAGCCACCGCGGGACCCACGCGTGTCCCGCCTTCCATGTGCCGGCGGCCAGTGGTTCCGGCCGCCCCTCCCTGCACCTCCATGACCTTAGGCTGCGATCTTGTTTGACCGTCGCGGTGCGATGACGCCGCACCCCTCCGCCATGGCCCCGCTCCGACCACGACATCTTTCGGCCTCAACAGCGCCGCACTACGGTGCAACACATCTTCACCGGGGCGATATTCCTCATCCCCGTGCGGTGTCGTTGCACTGTGCCGCCTTCGTCCCAAACTACAATGGTGAACACCAACAAAGGGGGAGGAGGATCGGTCGTGTTTGTGCGGTCTGACCCCCTCCCGTTAATTTGATAGCCGGTGGCTCAAATAAAACAACATCAACAAGCAGGCACAAATTTAATCCATTAAATTTGAACAGAAAACCCTTAAGTTTTTTCCCACAATAAAATATTATCAACCTGCAAACAAATTCTTTCGCGGATAAACTTAATATGGAGTTGATCCATGTTCTTTTTTTAAAAGGAAATATCCTTGGGAAAAGATACAATTCTAAAATTAATTCCCTACCTCGACGAAGACGTTATTCGGTGTCGCGGTCAACGGAGTCACGGTTAAAGGGCGTCGTTCCGTAAATGTCGGTAAGGATAAAGTCGAGGGTGGTGTTGGCGTTCTTCTTCTTCGTTGGGGGAAGAGGAAAACTCTCCAAGTGCTGGGCGCTGTGCTTCGTTGCTAGCGTTCCACCACTTGAAGAAGCCACCCAGAACTCCTCCCCTTGGCCTCCATTAAATAGGAGTGGTGGGTTCGTCGTTGGCACGCAAGTCATAAATGAGGGATTTATGACATAGGGCCCCACTAAATTAATCTTTTGTGGTGGAACATTAATAAGGGAGGAAAGATATTAATTAATTAAACAAGTTGGAATTTAATTAAATAGAGGGAGGGAAGGTTCCTCATTAATTAAACACGTTGTCATTTAATTAAATAGAAGGAGGGAAGGTTTAATGGGGTGTTAAGAAATTTAAGGAGGTGGGGACTCTTGTGCGACCCACCCCACTTCCTCACAACTTCCTTTCCCATAACTCTTAAACCACTAGTGGATAATAAAAATATAATTGTAAACAACTATATTTTTATTCCTCACATTTCTAACATCACATCCTGAGAAAACGCAACTCCAGGAAAAGTCCCCCTAAGAAAAAACTGGCACTTCAGTTTCATCGGTGCCCTCAGATTTCGATTCTGAGCACCGGTTCAAAAGTTAGAAAAACATTGTCCCTCATTCACTGAACGTACCCAATCTAAACATTAGAAATTGATTCTGGGCACACCGGGACTCAGAATCAGGTGCCGTCAAAAACTACGCACTCGTAAAATTCCAAAGAAATTCAGAAAAAAAATCCTGAAATTTTCGGGTCTTTACATTACCCCCACCTCAAGGATTTACGTCCCCGTAAACCTACAACATAAACTAGGGAAACAAAAGTGGTACTGAGCACACATCTGAGCCTTTCGCTCCCCTGTTCTCTCTCGCAGGTCCCCGTGCTATCAGTGAAAGAGCCCTGAGGAATCGACCATCCACATAGGACCCGCTCCAATCGATCCTCGTTCTCCAATAGAACCTCTGTGAATGTCACCCCGTCATCGACGTACAACCACCCCCCTATGGTCGATGATGTGTGAAGGATTATGCACGTATCTCCTCTGATGGGGTACATGGATGATATCATGCAACCGGTGCAACTGAGGTGGAAAGGTCAAGCGGTAAACCACCTCGCCCACCCTACTGAGAATCTAGAAAGTTCCATTGAACCTCGGATATAACTTTCCACCTCAGCCACATCTCTGTAAAACTCGTCGAGTTGAGACCCGTATAAGAACATGGTCGCCATCCTGGAACTCTAGAGGCCTCCATTTCCTGATTAGAACTGAAACTCAAAACTGCTGCTGCCACGATGGTAAGGTTGGTCGACCCAAGAGTGATCAGCTACACCCTCCTATGCGTGAGTTTATCCTGTGCTGCCTGGGGTTTTATTTTCACCGACCAAAGAAACCCCATCCCGACGTTGTAGATAGACCACAACCTTTTTGCCTAATACCGTCAATTTGTGTATGAACTGTGATTGCCCAGTCCATACTCAAACTAACGTTGTAAGGCCTCGACACTACCACCAAGATGTTCCAAACAAAACTCTCATCTCAAGGTCCAGATCACACCATCTGTGTATGTTCGATTATCGAGTCTCCTCCCAAAGGTATCTCCAGACGTGAGGGTCAAGTCAACGGCTTAACCGGAAACTCATGGTCTGGGACAAGATTCGTGGAAGGAAGGGATGATTCGTATTAGTGTCTTATTGTAACGACAGCTAGTAGAAGACACATTTTGTACATTGAATCATTCTTAGCGCCTTTCAGTCACACTCCTTGACTGCATGCAGCTAACCTTTCCACCGCCCTCTAGTTCCCTGAGCCTAGAGGGGATTACAAAGGCGGGTGGTTAAAAAATGTCGAAATGTTCACCACCCCATGCTGATCTCCTAACTCTGCTTCCACATCTATTACCTTGTAGATGCATCTGTCCTTTTTTACTTCCTCTACTTGAAACATTTTACATGCCCAAGTCTCGGAGACTGGCACTAGTTTCCTACTTTCCCACTGCTAACCTTCACGGAATGCATCCATTCAGAAAAATAATTCTCAACAACAAAGGTTCATTTTATCACCCTAGAATAAGTAGAAAATCATAGGAAAAAGGTGATGAAGCATATGTCTTTAAATATACCTCGCTCGTAAGTCCAAGCCCTGAAGCACCGATCGCATTGTATTGATCGAGTACCAGGAATGGTTTGGTATGCCCTGATGAATTCTCAGCAACCAACATGTTGTCCTGCCGAAGCTTTATAAGCTCTAGAATACTCTCTACCACCTATTCAAGCTAGTCCTCACCCGCCTGTTAGTCGAGCTTGCCTCAGAACTTGGGGGACATCTGGTGTTGTTACATAAGTAAGGAACTAAGCTTACAAGTATCATATACCAGAACAGCCGGTAGTGTCTGCTAACCAACAGGTAGTGATATAGCTGGAACACTACCCGATGGTACTATCATAGGCATAGGTCCACGTACCGAAGCCCAATCACTATACGGACCAACCTCATGGTCTCCCACCGGAAAACACATGTAGCTAAGATATCCATATAATCTACCAGTGTCTAAACATGGCGTAGAACTCTATAAATTTCCTCCATCCAGTCCATTACTACCCTAGAACCTGTCTCGCCTCATAACCTTGGATGCCTCTACTACTAGAAGTCGTACAAAGCGCTCTGTCAGCGTGCACTGTCCACTAGTACAACTGGTGAAAACTGCTGCCCAATAGGTGGTGGTTCTTCTGGTACACCACCCGATGGTGCCAACATAGAATGAGTGTCATTCACCAATGTCTCGTCGCTCAGTGGACCGTCATCGAGTACTCTCTCGGAACTCCAACTGACTGTCTGTGTGGAGACATCCTGGGCAGATGAAACACTGCCAATGATTTATACCTGGTGAGCTGACCTGGTATTAGCTGACATTAAAACTCTTGGAAACACCGACACAATCAATGTTTTCGTGAACAATGTCAGAAATCCGTAGACAGGGTCCTGGTGTATGGATACGCCGGCCACCACACCAACACTGGACTCCCTGAACTGAAGATGACACTCAGTAACATTAAAACTATTGATTCACAGAAAGGAAAGATCAGAGTCCTATGTTCTGTGGTAGAACTGACTCCTCTGATACCAATTTGTCACGACCTGTCCTCGGGGCTCGTGTTGTGACCAACCCAAGTCCGCCTTCCATAAGCCAAAGGCTGGTGACTAGCACCAAAGGAGTAAATCCCATTAAAAAGGGAAGGCATTACCATTATGAAACGTAAAAACACACACACAACCAGAGTACAAGCGAATGCAAACACTAAGTAAGCAGTATAACAAGTGTTCTAAAAGTACAAAGGGTCCGGAATACAAGCCCAACAGTAAAGGTACAACTACAACTAGAAGTAAATTACAACTCAAAGGACAATAGCTGAATAGTGACAAGTAGCTCCTAGATCATCCTCTGGGTTCCTACATGAAGGGTAGGTAAAGATTTACTTCTCATCACTCCACATCTGTCTGTATCCTCTGGGTGATGACTCCTCATGAGATCCACCTCCGAGTACCGATTCATCATGAGATCCACCTCCGGGTACCGACTCGTCGTGAGATCCACCTCTGGGTACCGACTTGTCATGAGATCCACCTCCGGGTACAGTCCAGCTCTACAAACCTCATCCATGATCAGTGATGTCCATCATCTACAACCAACAGAATGGGGTGCGGTCAAAGATCTTGCAGGGGTGAGTATATGATACTCAGTAGGGACCCTGAGACCCTCAAGGTCTCACTAAATCCAACAAGGGTAATCAAAAAGACTGTTCTCAATAGATAACCCTTATAAGGTATAATACCATGCTTATACCTAAGTTAACAAGTAACCAATCTCAGCCACGAGGTATCACACAGATATGATGTCGATGGATAACCACTACTTAGTTATATGCCCATACATATACGTAAGTTATCTAGTATCCCATCTCGATCACGAGGAAAACACAAAGGTTATTGACCCAACTGAAACCAGGATTTTCATTATCGAAATTGTAACTGCTGATAAGCTCCATCCCTGATGAGTACAATGATCCTGTCACGACTCCGAGGTAATTCTCACGAACCAAAGACTATTGAGGTACTCCTCCTGTAGAGTACCGCGGGTCAACCACCTCATAATGTAGTGCTCCTCTGCCATGGGTCTTCCACCTCACACAGTAGTGCACCCCCTCATAGCCAACAGAGGTACTCCTCCTGTCGAGTACCGCGGGTCTGCCACCTCAAAACGTAGTCCTCCTCTACCATGGGTATGCCACCTCACTAAGTAGTGCTCCCCAATGAGCTATGCAAGTCACTCCGAATCAAATCGGACAAGCAGTCATCAGGTCTCACCCAGCTACACGGTCTCTGTATTCTGTAAGCTCATATCTGAGAGGGTCCGCTCTATGAGCTATAGGACGATACTACAAGTATCACAACGTCCCACGAAGTAGTATCTCAAGAGACCGCCTCATCATAGGGGCCTCAACGCAACAGACAGCGCGTCAATCAGACGCCCGGTCTGTGAGTTATTAGCCTTTTCATCCCAGGGGCCTGGTTGGTATTGTTTACGAACCAGCCCGACCATATCTCAATTGTACCCCAAACTCACATAGGGAATACTCATAGGGACCGTTTCTCAAAGTGATCACCAACGCCACTGATTGTTCATCACACAGACGTCCGGTCTGAATGTTATCGGCTTATCCATTACAGGGGCCCTGTTGGGTTTTATGTCAAAACCAACCCGACCATACTCTATCTATATCCAAACATCAAGTGGAGTAATCCAAAAAATCTGTCTCACTAAGAATAAACCAAAAAAATTGAAGACACGTCAAACGGACGTCCGGAGCTCAAGTTATAAGCGTTTCTGCTCCGTGGGCCCAGTTGGTTTCGTGTTCGAACCGACCCGGTCGTACCCAAAGTTCTCCAAAACCTTATGTGTAATATATCGAAACGATCTCCTTGATCCAAGGATCACATCTCAACTAATGGTGCGTCGATCGGAGGTCTGTAGCCCATGTTACAGACATTTGAACGAATCTGTTCGTTTTTAGGGGGTTTGGGCACGGACCGACCCGACCCAAAACCCCCTGGGTCGGCCCGAACCGCGTCGACCCGACCTGGGTCCGGGTCCGGCCTATTAGGTTGCGGCCCGGCCCGGTGTGGGCGGTCCGGCCTAGGCGGCTCGGCGCTGGCCAAGCGGTTGCGGAAAGGGGGGGGGCGTGCTGCACCACTCATGAATTAAGAAATGGCCCTCGCATGGGGGGGGGGGGGGTGAATCTTTCTTGCCGGGGGTTACGACCCCCAAAATTGCCGAAACCGACCGCCATAGCGGGACCCCCGTGGGTCCCGCCTTCCATGTTCCGGTGGCTGGTGGTTTTGGTCACCCCTCCCTGCACCACCACAGCCATAGGCCGCTGGCTTGTCTGACCGGTGGGGCGCGACGGCGCCGCGCCCGTCCGCCGTGGCCCCGCTCCAACCGTGGACTTTTTCGACCTCAACGACGCGATGTGACGACGCTGCACACCTTCATTGGGGTGATATTCCTCGTCCCCGCACGGTGCTCTTCCACCATGCCACCTTCATCCCAAACCGCAACAGTGAACACCAACAAAGGGGGAGGAGGATCAGCCGTGTTTGTGCAGTCTGACCTCCTCTCATTAATTTGATAGCAGGTGGCCCAAATAAAACAACTTCAACAAGTAGGAAAAATTTAAGCTATTAAATTTGAACTTAGAACCCCTACGTTTTTCCCCACAATAAAATATTCCCAACCCGCAAAGATATTATTTCGCGGATCAACATAATATTGAGTTGATCTGCCTTCTTTGTTTTAAAAGGAAATATCCATGGGAAAATATATCATTCTAAAATTAATTCTCTTTCTCGAAGAAGGTGTTTGTCGGTGTCGCGGTAGACGAAGTCACGATTGATGGGCATCGTTCTGTCAACGTTGGGAAGGATAAAGCTGAGGGTGGTGTCAGCATTCTTCATCTTCGTTGGAGGAAGAGGAAAACTCTCCAAGTGATGGGCGTCGTGCTTCGTTGCTAGAGTTCCTATGCTTGAAGAAGTCGTCCAGAACTCCTCCCCCTGGCCTCCTTTAAATAGGAGTGGTGGGTTCATCGTTGGCACGCAAGTCATTAATGGGGGATTTATGACATAGGGCCCCACTCAATTAATCTACTACGATGGAACATTAAAAAGGGAGGAAGGATCCTCATTATTTAAAAACGTTGGCATTTAATTAAAGAGAGGGAGGGAAGGTTACTTAGTAATTAAACATGTTGGAATTTCATTAAAGAGAGTCAGGGAAGGTTTAATGGGGTGTTAGGAAATTTAAGGAGGTGGGGGCCCATATGGGCCCCACCCCACTTCCTCACAACATCCTTTCCCATAACTCTTAATCCACTAGTGGCATAACAAAAATATAATTTTAAAACAACTATATTTTTATTCCTCACATGTTTAACATCACATCCCGAGAAAACGCAACTCCAGGAAAAGTCTTCCTAAGCAAAAACAGGTGCCGCGGTTTCATCGGTGCCCTCAGATTTCGATTCTGAGCACCAAATCAAAAGTCAGAAAAACCCGCTCACTTGTTCACTTAACGTACCTGAGCTAAACTTTGGAAATTGATTCTGGGCACACCGGGCCTTGGAATCAGGTGCCATTAGAAACTGCGCAATCTTAGAATTCTAAAGAAATTAAGAAAAAAATTCATTGAAATTTCCAGGTCTTTATACATTTAATCAATAAAACCTTTTATTCGTTCATCTTTTCATCATAAAACCATTGAAAAACTCTTTTAAACACTTATTAAAAAAAATGATTCCGATATCAAAACACAATTTCATTTTTATAAAACTATTTTGAAAATTAAAATACACAAAATAATTGAAATAATATATTTAATGAAGGAAAACAAAACGTCTTGAAAAAGAATCCAATCATAAAAAATTGTTTATATATTAGTAAAATTTTTTGGTTGCATATATATTAATATAGAACATTTATTTTTTTATTTTGTAAAGAATGTGACTATAAAGAATAAAATGATTCATTTTTTTAATCATTTAAATAATCTCATATTAGAAAAAATTAATTCATATTTGTAATGCAATGAAATTCAAATGTAAGAACATTTTATTTGATAGCGCGTATGACACATAACACTAAGAGTGTAAGAGAATTTATTTTATAGGGAGTTTACAATAAAATTTAAAATTTAAATAAATTAAATATATCTCTTGAAATGCCTGAAATGTTGAGTTCTGATGCATTACACACAAAAAATACATTATTCGATAGCTTGTGTTATACAAAAGACATAATTTTACCAAGAAAAAATATTATATTATAAATATGATTATTTATAATAAGATATAACATTGAATTTAAATTAGTTGTTATAATTAATTTTAATTAAGATATTAAAATCTCCCTTTTACACAAATATAAATATAATTCTTGTGTTAGAAGATAATAAAAAATGAATATAAGAACTAATTTAATTTAAAGGGAATGTTATTATAGAAAATGTTTTTTATTCTCGTAAATCTATTTAAACATAATAAATTAAATTAATACCAATAATTGAGTGATATTAATTCTATACATATTATATAAACAATAAATTATTTTTTTCCTTCGTCCAATATTTTGGACATTCGTATGATTATAGGAAACTCAATATTTTACAAAAAAATCATTATTTTTCTAATGTAACTTTTACTGCATTTAAAAGATGGCACTATTTTAAATCCAAAATTTAGAACATTTATAAGAATTATATGCAAAAACAAAATTTATTAATTAAATAGAAATATAAAAATTAATATGGGGTAATTTGGTTTTATTTTTATGTGATGTTTCATTTTTTGATGAATAATGAAAAAACTAAATTTTAATTTATAACTGCTCTTTAATCTAACATATATATAAGGATATATTATATTTGAAACTGGTTTCAAAATATAATTAGAAAAATATTATATAATTTAATCAAATTTAGGTCATTCTAATAAAATTTAATTAGAAATTGAATAAAAAAATATAGAAAACCTTTGACCATTTTACATAAAACAAAACTTTGTCATCCGGTCCAAAAGATTAAATTTAAACTAATTTATAAGAAATATGTGATTTTACTTTTTAAAAAAGTATTCCATATTTGGAATAAGACTAATTTTTATTTTAGTAAAATTTCATCATTTTTTATTACAAAAAATACTAGTTAATACGAGTTAAATTAATTTCAACGATTAAGAAAAAATATCTTAACTAGGGACTAAACCTTAAAATTAAGGGAAATATGAACTATAGACTTTACCAAAGGCCATGTTATGTTAATATTTAGATAATAAAATCCCTCATATATAATTTTTCATTATTGTATCCATTTTTAATAGAGAAACCTTGGTAGAATTCACTTTTCAGAAATTATCAAGAATGCCACTTCTCATCCACTATAAAAGGAATTCACACCTCTAAATTATTGAAACCTCTCAAGACAAATTTTATAGGTCAAGATATAAAAAAATAGATTACTAAAATTCAACTCCCACTTCTCATCCACTATAAAAGGCATTCACACCTCTAAATTATTGACACCTCTCAAGACACATTTTATAGATCAAGATGTACAAAAAAAGATTATAAAAATTCAACTCCTAT
The DNA here is from genome assembly GCA_963277665.1 of Viscum album. Taxonomy (NCBI): domain Eukaryota; kingdom Viridiplantae; phylum Streptophyta; class Magnoliopsida; order Santalales; family Viscaceae; genus Viscum; species Viscum album. The sequence goes on along the minus strand of OY728141.1, from coordinate 1,643,233,030 downwards.
AGTATAATCCTCCTTTTGGGTAGGAATCAATCCAAGGAATCCATTTGATAGAAACCAAAAGGAGTTACCCAAATAAGAGGTAACATCCATCCTCATGCTCTTTTTTTTATTGTCGTTATCCAACACCACAATACTTCTTATTTATTGATTATATGACAAAAAATATCTATAAAATTATTATTTAATTATTATATAGTTTACAACTAAACAAAAACACAATTAATTAAAATAGGTAGAAAACTTATCCTTTACGTGTATGGTGAACTACCACATCATAAAACAATGTACTTCATTTTTCTATTACTATCTATCATAGTAGGGAAATATTATCGAAAAAAGTTTATTTTTTAAATATTTGATATTTATAATTATTTTATGATTCTTTATGATTTATATAACACAAAACCATCTGCTTTACTATTTGTGAAAATATGATAACATAATTTGTGGATCTTCGGACTACCACATACTCAAATCAATGTGATTTGTTCATACTATACAAAGAATGTATAAAATAATTTAAAAAAACAAAAAATACATTTATGAAATGAATAAGATAATTTAATCATACTATAAATATATATAATTAAATTTTTATTCATTTCATATAAAAATGAAATGAAATTAGTGTTCATACATATGTACGACCTACCATCTATATGAATGTTAGATTCCATTTCTTATTACAAATATTTTTAATTATTATAAATTATTATTAATTAAAAAATGAATAATAAATCAGAAATTTATATCATGGTTTAAATTCATTATATGATGAAACAATGCAAGAAAATATAAGAAACATGTGAAACATACTTCAGAAACTAGGTAATTAACACCCGAAATAGTGAAAATAATGAATGATTAATAACAACTGAGTAATAAGATATTATAAAAGAACATATATGATATCATAAATATTATTTTGGTTATATTATAAGTTATAAATATGTTGAAAACCATTATAAATTATATAATGGATGTTTAAAAAAATGGAATGCAATGTTTTGTATTTTTATCTCACTTTTTATATTTTTTGAGATAAAAGCTATATTCCCCAATTTTTTACTTCGTTTGGTCCATATACTACCCATTTCAATATAATATATCATGATTTATTTTTAACTTCATGGTATTTTTATTTTCAATTTTAATTATTTCATCTATTGGGAATTGAGTTAAATTTTACCAAGTGGAAAAACATTTCATAACTCGATTCATATTTATTGGATTATATTACTTACTCGTTTTCATAAATATTATAAGAATATGTGGGTAATAATTTTTTACTTTCTATTACTTTATTTAATGTTTTTATGTGTATTTTAATTTAAAACCTATAATCAATTTAATTTTTGATGCTCACGTAAATTTTATGGTCACTTCAGTGGTTTAATTAACACTATAATTTTTTCTAGATTTTTTAATCTTGAATTTTCATCAGAGGGAAATATTATTTCATGGTTCAAAAAATAATTTCCATTTATTGTTCTCTAGTTATTCAAGACAGTTTTAAGTAGTATTATCGTTTTTCAATTTGTGGAACCTAAAATATGTAATAAAATGTTTTTAAGATAGCCTAACATTATTTCTCACATTAGTTATAGAACCTATTTTCTTATATAAATACGATTTTAAAAAATGGTTTTCATTTTTTTAATCAAACCAAATTTATTTATTAAATAAATTTTTTTAATTTTTTGTTTTAAAGTGTTTTCAAGGGAATATTATTGCCACTTTCCAATCAAGTAATTTTTGTAAACTTTTTCTGTGTAAAATGAGTGTTCTTTTTTTTATGTACCGTATATATGAATTTTATTATCGTCCTTATTTCAAATATTCCTTTTCATGTTTAAAATTATATTTTTAAATATATATATCTCCCAAATGTGGTTTTCAAAGAAAATTAGTTTAAAAAATTTCTAAATAAAAATGATATTTACATCATGATTTTTAAAAAATATTGTTTTATTGTATTTATATTACTCATGTAAAACAACAAATTTTTTTGTTATATGTTTTATAAATACCATCATTATATTTCCCTGGGGTCATTTATGATTTTTTTGGGGAAATATATTTTTGATACTCACTTATTTGATTCCTTTGTTAGCCCCATGAAATATTTAGTTTCCAATGATTATTATTCATTGTATTTTCCCTAATTATTCATATCATTTATCATTGATATGTTTGTTTTTTAATCCGCATGACATTTTTATATAGAATATTTACATTTATAATTACTTGATTAAGTACGGAAATGTTGATTAATCCATATAATTTATTAAATAATGATATTTTATAAGTAATGTTATTTAATTAAATTATTCAATATGAGGAACGCATTGAATTGGAATTAACGGGTGGGACCCAGACATTATATAGCCCCTCGATGTATCAAATAGTTCTCATTAGGAAAATTAGTTGCACTAATTAAATAGATTTAAACTTTTAGTTTTAAACTATCATATGAATGGTACTGACTGTATAAGTGATCATGTTCCTAAGACATGATGTCCAATAATTATGGATTTCCTTTATTTTGAATCCTTATTTATTATCCATGAGATTTTTACTATGACATAGTCTATGGATGCATTTAATTAATTATTTTTTATTAAATGGCACGTGTTTTTAGTTTATTACCTCTTCATATTATTATTTTTTTATCTATTTGTTTTTAAGGAATTTCATTCAAGTAATTTATGTTCCATATTTTTACACACTACCATTTCTGCATATTTGTTTCATGGAATGTATATTCAGCTATTACCTTAATATAATGACGATTGTAATAAATTCATTATTTATTCCAATGTACATGAACCATACTAAGATCTTGAGATCACCGATTTTATATTTCCTTTCCCCATGATTCCCTTAACTGTACTAACAATGATATTCAAGGATACACTAGATTGAATAATGTTTTCCTCATTTTTTTAATTAGTGTATTTATTTGTAATACAAGGATCATATATGTATTTGGTTTATCAAGACTAAAAATCTATTCATTCCTTCAAGATTTTATTCCATTAAATCATGATAATCTAATTGTAGAATGACAACAGATACAACATTACTAGGGTTAGGTCACTACATTTGGTGTGAGATTATGTTCATTAGCATCCTTATTAATTAGATTTAGGAAAAAAATGATTTAAAAACATAACCCCATGATATCTTTTGAGCATAAGTATGGAGGAACATCCTAATAATTTGGAAAGATAGATATTATGTTGTATTTCCTACAAATACATCCCAATATAGATTGTAAATGTAAATGTGGTTCTAGAATAGATTTATATAGTAGTAACAACCCCAACTAAGTGAATTGGTAATGACTCGAGTGAAACATGGTACATGACAATGGGCCATACTATGCATCGACTTTGACACACTCATGGGATACTCATAGGAAAATTAAATTATTATTTAAAATACAATATGAAGGATTTTAATATGTGATTTAATTTAATAACTTATATTAAACATATGTTGTATTAGTTTAAAAATAATGTATCACAATTTTGATATCATATAAATTTTCATAATCTTTTCTCATTAGGACTATTTTTACTCACATAATTATTTCTAGATTTAGTTAACGGTTTGAACATGAAGGAATCGTGGTAACATTAAAAATATAGGATAAGTTGTTGATGATGAGGAACCAAGTGAGGTGTTGATAGGATAGAATTATATTGTGATAATGCTTAATTAGTTTCCCCAAAACATGATTAACTACATACGCCTTAACAGACCTATGACCTCACCAAATAAGAGAGTGATGAAATTTAAAAAGAGATCAATTTTTGGAGACCATATGAAGGAAAGTGTAGCATTTTCATCATTTTAGAAATGTGGAATGAGGCACCTAGGATAGCATCTCAAATGAAAGAAGAAATGCTTTATATGTGGGAATGAAAGACATAATGAAAGTAATTTCTGAGAAACAATGAAGACTGTGATGGTAGGGAAAGAATCTAATCCTAGAGATCCATTTATGTTTTATTGCCATAAATATAGGGAACATGTTCATTACCCAAGTCAAGGACCCCTTCGAAATGATAAACCCTAGACTATGGAACTATTTGGAAATAAATGTATGAAGTATTTATTTATTTAGGTTATATTGAAATCATTAGAGAAAATATTATTTAAGGAAAAACTTTCTTTTTTGGGCATCATATATATTAATATTGTTTTCAGAATGGGAAATATGTATTCCAAGTGACAACCCATCCAATCTGGAAAGGCCCCCAGAGTAGAGCCCATTACCAAAGGACAATAAGGGTTTAAAACAACAACTAACATATATAATTTCCTTATCAATATGTCATTATATCTAGTTGAAATATTTAACTATAAAATATAAATAATGAACTAGTAGTGTTGATTTTTTAGGTTTAGATATGACTTTGTTAAACATATAGGGTTTTGGGAAGTAGTTATAAACAAACGGAATGACATGTCACTCTTTTTTGGGCCTTACGATCCATTTAATGATTATTTTAGTGTTATAAGAATAAAATTTAATTAATTTATATCCAAATAACGATTTAATTAATGAATTAGAAATTCTTCAAAGTCAAAAAAAGAGTGAAAATTATGTTCATATTAATATGTTATGAAAATATATTTCTTTATTTTTATAGGAATTAAAAAAATTAATCAACCTTAGGAAAATATTTAAAAAATGATCTCATAATTCTTATATTTTTATTAAATCGATGGTCTTTTGAATAATCACATATTTGTGGATTTGAGTCCCTTAACATTCCATTAATCAATCACTTATTTCTCATGGATTACCATAATCACTCCCTAAAAATATTTATTCTTTTCCTCTATGTATGTATGTCCACATGCCACTAATGTTCTACAAAAAAGTCATCTAGTTATATTTTATTCTATGTGGACTTTTAACTTCTCATTCCCTCTATTGTATAAGATTTTTTAGGAAACCGTATAATGATGTGTAATTAAAACAAAAGAAATATCAAAAAATTTATAACCATGGTTGATATTAAATTATGAGGATTCAATTTTATTAACGAAGGGAAAATGTAATGCCCAGAAATTCTATTGTAGGAACACTTTATTCAATAGCATGTATGAAATGAAACACCAAGAACAAATGGAAGTATAATATCCTGCAATTCTATAATATAATTAACTTTTTTTTAAATTATATATATATATCTTTTAATTCATTCTATTTTGTGCAATCTTGCATTGCACACTACAAATAATTTCTTCAATTGCTTATGTTACATGCAGGATCATGTTTTTCAGATAAACATTATATTATTAGAAATATTATTATTTATAATAAGATATAACCTTGGTATTAACTTAGATATATTTAAGAGTTTTATATAACTTATTAAAATTAATGGTTTACACAAATATAAAATCTATTCATTTTTAAAAAATTAATTAGAAATGAATATAAAAAAAATTAACAAAAAGGTAATGTTATTATCGAAACCATGCCAATTGAGAAAGATGGATTTGTCATAGTTAGAACACATTTTGAAACCAAGTGAACCTACGATGTGACTCTACATCTTGAGACCGAATTTGGCACATGGTTATCATACAATATTCCTATCCCTGTAACTAACTACCCATTGCCTGAAAACTAGATCCTATAATAGTGGATCTAGGTCGGATTTATGTTGTATTGCATCTCTATTCCTGAAAATAGACCTAAAATGGGATTTTTCATCTCAAAGGTTGTAGAAACTATGAACATTTCTTAAAAGAAATATAGAGCTGATTCAGGGTTCATTGAATCACAATTCTTGCAGTAAGCCTTCATTCATAGTGGTTTTAGTGGTTTTCCATAGATCTACTTCTCTCTCTCTCAGTTTTTTATATATTAATCTTAAGTAAAAATATATAATATAGTTGATTCCAAATATTATTATTTTTGTGTTTTTTTCATGGAGAGTATATCTAAGGTGGGTTTTTAGTGATTCAACCCAGTTTTGTTGGGGTTTTTCTTTCAGTTTTTCATTTTATAAATTTCTCAAGGTAGGTGGACTCACTCTTGACTCCTCAATTTAGAACATGAATCCATGATTTAAAATATCATATATTTTTTAAATTGGTTTTTAAATTTTTATTAATTTTTTTTTGAAAAACCTCTAGAGTGATGATTTGTGAAATTGGTAAATATGGTGTTTTTGTTGGAAAGTGAATTTCATAACATGATTTTAAAATGTTTCATTAGTTTTTCAATATGGATCAAAATTGTATTCATTAAAAATTTGGTTGTATTGAAATGGGTTTGGACACACTTGTGTTTCGAATGGGTGTTGCATGGTTGTTTGGAATGTGTTCGTATTCATTTGGATTGATAATTTCATGAAGTACCTCCACCAAAAAGTTAGTATGAATATGGTCATGATGTTCCCCCTTAAATATGGTTCTCTAAGTGATGAATTACTAAAAGGATGACTCACCTCATTCATGTTTAGTGACGTAAATATTTCATACATGGATGAATGTGTGGTTGTGAGGAATGGAATGGGTTATTCCATAATATGAAATTTGATATTGTTATTGAACATTGTTTTGTAATTTTACATAGATTTTTTGGTAATCATGTGATATCTGTTTTATTGGAACTATTTTATAAATTGATATAAACAATTTTGGAAATTATTTTTTATAAATTTTAATATATAAATTTTATGACTTTTTCTATCATAGTGGTGTGATAAGGGAAGTCATTTAGGGAAAAACAAACCAATTTTACTACTCATGCATGATTTGGTACCACGTTTCTATTACAGATGTTGTTTATCGAGAAATGGGAAGAGGTAACCTATCACAAATATTGATAAGTACTATGTGATAGTTGGGATGTTTTTGTGTTAGATCATTGAGCATATTTGGAGAATGAATTTATCATTGGTTTCTTTGAGTTTTATAGTATTCTGCCAAGTGCATTGATGTTGTAGTCTTTTTTTGGTACTTGGTTTTAGTATTACTTTTACATAATAAATGTTGGGTTTTATATTATTAATACCATGATTGATAAAGTGAATTATATGGTTAATAATTTTCTGTTTACATGTTTTATTATTAAATAAAAAAACCCTTGTGTATTGAATCCCTTTGAAATTTACTACCATCCTTTGATGCCCTAGGAATTTAACATGTTTTCTCCTTCCATGGTGATGAGTAGACCCCCTATGTCCGAACAAACTCATGGAAGGTAGATTGTGTGGTAACCTCCTTTGCATGGCCTAAAACATAACATGGATGGATCCTTTATGGTCAGGCATATCAGAGGTGGGAAGGGGGGCTCTCAGGGATTCCTAGGGCTCTGTCTGGTTCAGTTTTAGTGCATTATATGGCCCTAGTTTCATATTGGCTGCGGAATCTAGGGAACTCCATACAGGACTCAAGTTGTGCAAATCATTGGATATTCAGGCGATGGAGGTTGAGTAACACTCGGAGGATCTAGTTAGAATCTTATAAGGGAAATTTATCACTACATGGGATTTGGTTTACATCACCAGAATTTTCTCCTTGGATACCAATGGAAGACAGATGGTGAGGCCCATTTGGCATCAGGACAACTTCTCAGCGGATGCTCTTGCATGGGTTGGTAATCCGGAAGAACCTCCTTTTTTATATGATAGTGTTGGTTCACTTACTTTTGAATGTAAATTTTTTTTCAATGGGGATTCCCTAGGTCTTCATCACATTAGTATACCATGAGATACCCTTGTTGTTAATGGGTCTTTACCCCCCTTCCTAATAAAAATTCAATTTTCAGTCACATTCTCAAGACAATTAAGAGGGGATGGAAATTAAAAATGGTATCATATTTGTTTGGCCCAAAATTATATTTTAGGAAGGTGGTATCAGCATATTCCGTCAATTTTTATAGAACAAGTGGTCTTTGAATTGGTATTGGTTTTCATTCTTAGAGTTTATTCCATTCTGGAATATTCCTTGATTTAGGATCCTGTAAAGCTGTTGGCATTTTTTTACATGAACTAGAGAAAATTAAAATGTGTAGATAGCGTGTTTTAAGATGAATATAAATTTATAGGGGATTTAGGTACACAAATTATTTGGGAAACATATAGGATTTTTCATCTCATTATCATGGATTTTTTCTAGTTAGAAGAGTATGGGATGCATTATAGAACTGACTTCCCACTAGTATTTTGTGTCTCGTTTTTTGTAATGATTTGAGGAAATTAATTGATTTTTTAAAAATGTTTATTTTTTAAAAAATGAGATATTTTGAAATAGAGCATGGTTGTGTTAGTTTGAAAATGTTTATATTTTCAAAAAAAATGGAATTTTTTCAAAAATATTGAATGTTGAAAAATATTAATTTTGGGATGCACATGTATGATAGCATGATGTGGTAGTATTTAAAAAGATTTTCCATCAGTTAATAGAAAGCGTGACTTATGAAATTTATTTTTTTATTTATAAAATGGAACCTGGTAGGCATCATATAAACCATTTGGAAGAAGTTTATGAAAATGTTGTTGTACTTGGACCATAGGTGAAATAGCAACTGGTTTAAAAAACACTTAATGAATTTCAGGCTAGGGATAGATGGAACATGAGGATTAGAGAATAAATGTAGAATATTTCAACTAATTCCAAATATAGAATCCCCCACCATTATAAATGATTTTAAACTAGAGAAGGTAGAAGTGTGGTTGAATATGATGAATCGTATATTAGATTTCATTGGCACACTAGTAGAGTTGAAATTCAATATGATGAATCACATGCTGGAATATCATGCATACAAGTGGTGGGATTTTACTATTCAGGATTAATAAAAATTTCCATTGAATGGTTTAGATTTTGAAAATTGTTTAATAAAAAAATGTATCCATATAAATCAATGAATATTGTAATTCATTAACATGATGTTGGAAAAATTTGTTTTCATTGAGTATGTTTCTATATTAAAGAATTTTGTATACTTTGCTGCGGAGGTGTTTCTATGAGTGCATCCTTGAAGGAACAGAAAGTAAAATCATTGATGAGATAGGATATCCAGTCAATTATTTTTGTGACCCATATTATAGATTATATTTAGATAATCAATAGAGTGATAGTCTCTTAATGGGATATCTCATGAGCCATGGGAGGAGGATGTATGTTGATACCCATGGGAAACTGTGGGAACTCTATTTCTATGAGTAAGAGGAAGAGGGAAACGTATTTCTAAGGCGGTATTATTAATCAAAATCAGATGAATGAATTGGTAAACATTCCTCCATGCCCTATGAGTAAAGATAGATGTTTACATAGTGTTTCACATGAGCACATAAAGTGATAGTGTATGAAAAAAGTAGAATATCCCACAACTATAATTAGACTGGGAATATTTAGTGCTATCATTACAATGATCTTGAGTCCGGTTCATAATAAACTTTTCTTCTGTGTCAGACATCATATTATTCAATAGGGAATGAGCAGCATGATACCTCTCATCAGAAGAAAATATCTAGCCATGGTGATTCTATGCATACCCTGACACCTAAAGCATTGCAATTTCAGTAGAATAAAAAGGATCATTATTTTTTAAAATTTAATTATACGGTTCCTAGAAGTATATTATGGAAGATCATTTAGGACCATCTATAGTGTGAGGTAATATTATTTTTAATTTTACCCATGTACAAGTCTTCTTTGATTTTTATGTATCCCATTCCATTATTTATTCTCATGTTGTTGATTTTCTAGGTCTAAATCTTGAGTTGATGCCTTATGTGATAAAACCTCAAACACCTCTTGGTCAAAGAGAGTGTTGATCCTTTTTGTGTAGAGACTGTTCTATATTAGTTGCTAGATCTGATCTGAAATGGAATATCGTTATGATAGAGAAGGATGTTTATGATATAGTTATAGGTATGGATTAGATGATGACATTCATATCTCACATCGACTGTTATACACGATGTTCTAGTTTCATGACTGAAGATTGCATCTCGAATCTCATTTGATGAGATCATGATATTAGTCCTTGTGAATAAAGATTATTAGAACTAGTAGTTCAAATGATCTCATAATATTTGTACGTTTTGTATTTTTCATCGATAATGGAGGTCCAGAAAAATATTTTTCCAATAGTGGTGGATAAGTTTCCAGATGTCTTTCCTGAAAATTTTTCAATGTCTCAAACTATAAGAGAAGTGGATATTACGATTGATCTCTTTTCAAGGAACTATGAAATGTCCATTCAATCGTATTGGATGAAACAAATTAAATCAATGTATAATAAAGTTTAGTAGGAATTTCATGAATGGAACGGTCTCATTCGGCAGAGCATGTCTTCGTCGTCAGCACTGATTTTGTTTGTGAAAAGGAAGATGGAACTATAAGGTTGTGTGTGGATTATCTTAATCTTAACAAATATAAAAAATCATCATCCATTTACATGAATGGATGATCTATTCAAAAAATTAAGTGCATCATAGTGGTAATCTATGATGTTTTTCCAATGAGGATATTACCAATAGGGATTTCCAAAGGAGGATATTCCAAAGACTGCTTTCAGAAGTAGATTTGGACATTATGAATATGTAGTAATGCCTATTAATATTAATAAATCACCATCAGTCTTTATAGAATTGATGAATATGATATTTTTGAGGGATCTGGTTTCTTTTTTAGTGGGTTTTTGGATGGAATTTTGGTCTTTTCAAGGACAAGGGATGATAATGAGATAAACATCCCTATATTGTTTATAATTTTGATCGATCATAATCTATATGTTAAATTAATATGTTATGATTTTTTGATAAAAGAGATAATTTTTCATGGCCATGTAATTTTGAAAATAAGTGTTTTTGTGGATATTGAATTGATCTAGATTGTGATATCTTCACAACATCCAAATAATGTCTTCAAGATATACAATTTTGATGGATTTGATGGTTATTGTTGATGTTTTGTGCATGATTTTTCAAGAAAAGTTTCATCTATGATAGATTTGAAAAAGAATAATAATTTATTTCAAAGGGAAGATGAGTTCCATAACTCCTTCTATGATGTTAATGATTTCCATACATCAGCACAAATATTCATTTTTTGGAATCGAGAAGAGGCCTTGTGGTGTGTTATGATACATCAGTATCATGGATGGGGATGTGTTATCATATAGGTGGATCACATGGTTTTAAATGGATTAACGATGTTGTGAGTGCATGATAAAAATACCCATGAAATGATTTATAGTATGATTATATAGTCCATTATTTGAAAATATTGCATCACTATCTATTCGGTGAAAAATATACTATTTTCACAAATCATAAGAGCTTTAAACACATTTTAACACAATTGGGTTTGAATCAAATATAAATAAGATGGTTGGAGTATATCCAAAATTTTGGCTTTGACTTAATTTATATATAGGTCAATAGAAATTTAGTGGCATATGCAATAAGCATAAATTCAAATGATCTATTGAAAAAAGTGGATTTATATCAGTGGTTGGTAATGTCAGTGATAATAGATATGAACATGGAATGTGAAGAACCAGGTGATGTAATAGTTTTATTCCCAATTTCATTGGTTCTTGATTTGGTGAATATGCTTTAAGAGGCACAAATTACAGCTTTTGAATGTGTAGAAATGAGAAAAATACACAATGATCAGGGGAAAATTGTGGGATGGAAGTGGGATGGTAGCATGGTATTGTGGTTATGAAATACTATGGTGGTACCTATATCATTTTAGGAACAACTTTCTCATGTTTAAAACCATTCTAGATTGGATATTCATCCAAAATTTCATAAGTTGTATAAGGTGTTGAATGTATTATTTTTTCAGTCAGTATGAAATGAATGGCAGATGAGTTTGTTTTAAAATTCTTAACCTATAAGCATGTTAAGGAACGAAATTTGGAATCAATAGGTATGTTTTTTTCATTACCTATTCCCATTTATAAGTGGGAGTAGATAGCTATGGATATTAATATTGGTCTCTAAGGAATAGTTCAGAAATGAGATTCTATATGGGTGATAGCAGACTGCCTCATAAAATCACCACATTTACTCCCTATACATGAAAATCATACAGTGGAGGAATTGTCAAAAATATATATTTGAGAAGTGGTAGGGATTCATGGAATAATAGTTTTGATCATGTCATCTAGAGATATACGATTTACATATCATTATGATAAATCCTTAAATAAATCCATTAGGACTCAGGTTACTATGATAGCAATGTATCCTCTTCTAACTGACGAAAAATCTTGGAGAATGATTCCAACATTTGAAGAAAAGTTGTGGGATTATGTAATGGATTTTGGTGGATCATGGAAGGGTTTTGTTCTATTAGAGGAGTTTCCATATTACAAGAGTCATCTGGCCTTGATAAAATGGATCTATTTAATGAATTTTGTGGGTATCCTTATCATTCTTCACATTATCAGACTGAAACACGTAATACATCATTGGTTGGATCTTTCCTTGTCCAAGAGAAAATAAATAAGATTCAGTTGATCGAGAAAAGTATAGAGACATCTTAGAGTTCTCAAAAATAATATGAAGACCATATTTGATCACTATATTTATTGATTATGAGTGATCATTTGTTCTTAAGTAAATCTCCATGTCTTGGACATCATTTTTTAGAATCTTGGTATGTTATATTCTAGATACATAGACCCTTTTTAGATACAGGAGAGTGTTGGTGTGGTGTCTTATCAGCTCACATTAACACCACGGATTAGTGTACTATATAATTTTACTACAGTTCCTCGGTTAATAAAGTATCAACATGTTCTTTACATTGTGATTCTATGGGATTATTTTTAACAAGAATTTAATGCTCTATTGGTATATATCCCATTGCGAATTGGGGATAGGAAAAATAAATCTTTGCATGGTAAAAGCATCAGTCTCAAAAAGTTTTTTTGGATACACGGTCACATTTATAAAAAGACTTGTAAACAAGAGAATAACATGAAAGGGAAATGGATAGAGCTCTCTAAATAAATGATGATTTTATACATTCTACGTAAGGAAAATGCAATGGTGTGGAGTGTGTGGAACCTTCAGTTTTTAGTAAGTAACCATTTCATTATAATTTTTTTATAATTAGTATATATGGGTGATTTTTTGGAGAGTTTGGAGAGCTATAATAATATTTTAGGTGAATTTTAGATAATAATGTTTAGTGCACTATTTTTTGTAACCATTAAACTTCCCCAAGAAACCATGCAAAATGTAAGATGAGATAAGGGGGAAGGCACAATGATGGTGCACTATTTGTCCAAACTATGTGGTAGCATATGATAAAATATTCCAATTAATATAAAGGGGTCTAGCCCATTTGGCACACATTTTGTAACTATGCGAACCAGTGATTCGACGATCCTTCTTGGGAAAGAATCTAGCACACAGTTAGTGCATGGTTTTCTTAACTATGGTATAACCTCGCACAGTCAGAAAACTAGATCCTTAAATTGACTATATAGGTCAGTTTTATGTTGTAATGCCTCTTTTCCCCCAAAATACCACATACACGAGATTTTTCCATCTCAATTGTTCTAGAACCTATCTACATTTATTTAAAAGAAATCAAGAGGCGGTTCATGTTTACAGGATGTTTGATTCTTGTGGTAAGTCTTAATTCTTGGTGGTTTTTAGTGGTTTTACTTAGATATAATTCTATGTCCCACATATTTTATTAGATCTACATAATCTATTGATAGATGTAAAATAGTTTATTCCAAATATGATTATATTTTAATTTTTTGTTTCTTTGGTAAAAGATCTAATTTTGTTTTTTTGAGATTCAACTAAGATTCATGGTTTTTTTCATATCGTTTATCATTTTCAACAATTTCTCAAGGTAGTTGGATTTACTCTTGACTGCTGTATATTAAAAATTAAGGCTTTATTTCATTTTTTTGTCTGAAATTGGTTATAAAATTGATATTAATTGGTTGTTGAAAACCAAATTGAGCAATGATTTGGAAAATATAGTGTTTTGGTTTAAAGGTGAATTCAGTAACTTTATTTTAAAATAATTATTTTAATATATATGGTTAGTTTTTCTCCATAGAAAAATGATTTTCAATATTTTTTTATTAAAATGGGTTTGTATAGAGTGAGGTTTCACATGGGTGTGGCATGGTTTTTTGGCATGTGTTCATATGAATTGGTATATATATGGGTGTGTAATGCCAACATCAAAAAGATGGATATGGGTGTGATGTACACCCATAAAAGTGGATCATTATGTGAAGTCATAGGGAAGGGATGACTCACCACTCAAGTCATTATAGAGGTCTAGGTTACATACATTTATAAAAGTGTAGTTGTGTTGAATGTAATGGGTTATTCCAAAATAGAACATGTGATATGATTTCAGAACATTGTAAAATTATATTCCTTAGTAATTGTAGTTATCTCATGAAAACTATTTTATATCAACATATTTAGGTTTTGATATAAAATATTTTGGGAAATGATTTGTATAAATTGTTTTATAAAAATGTTCCACTATCTTTTATCCATGTGACATGAGTAGGAAATTTATTTGAAGAAAACCAACTGAGTTTTAGTTTCACCCCCATATAGGAACATTGATTCTTTTCCTGATGTTGTTTATCAAGACACAAGAAAAGGTAAATTATAAAACATCTTTAAAAGTAATTTGTTATTCATGGGATTTTTTTAGTGGGGTCATGTAGAATTCGTGGGGTGTGATGTTTTCATTGGAGTCTTTCAGTTTTATAATCTTTTGTAGTGTATTTTGATATTTTAGTCTTCATATAACAACCCTGTAACTTATTTCACAGTTAATAATAATTTATTACATAAACTATTCACTTGGTAAAACATATATGATTGATAGTTCTAGTGTCTTTGGGGCATAGAAACCTTACAAAACAACTTAAAACCTAAAATACACATCTTTATTCAGAACTACATTAACATGACCATACACATTCCTTCGTACTTAGCATTTCATGGGATAACATGAGGTCATGAATAAGAAAAATGTGAGCTACAAATCCTGTTAAGGGAGTAAACAATGCACAATATGAAGAATAATATACATGTTAGGAAATAGTCATATTAATGGAGTATAAGATAAACATGAACATAAATGCATGGTATAACATGATTATCATAACATGGAAATGTGGAAAAACCATTTAACATGATATTAGAATAACCCAAGGATCATTGAACACAGAGCATGAGTAAAACCTCATTGAACATGAATTTTAATTAGTACAACCTCATTGCACTTGAAATATCCTGATATTAATATTTACCCAATGCATTGAATCACTACCAGGGTGCACCATTCTTAATCATTTCATTTCATTCATAAGTGTGCCACATTGATCATACAACATAAAATCATTCACCAAAATAATTTATTTCATTATAAAAGAATGTTTAATATGTACATTAAACTATATAATAAATTATTAAATGTGTGTAAATGTTAATACCCTTGATATTTAAAATTGACATGGTATTCACTACACAATGACTTTGTATTGGAAACTTGCTATGCAATTTCGGCAGTTTAATGGTTTGACATAATAATTTATTAAAGTGGTTGATGAGATAAAAAGGGGTATATAATATTATTTACATGAAATGGGCAATGTATGGGTCATATATATAGATGTCCCTATATATTTAATGGAATTTTTATGCATAATATAAAATAACTTCTTGAATGTAATTGAGAAGAGAGAAAATCCATACAGAACATCAGAATGGTAACGAGTGTACATGGGTAGCATTAATGATAAATAAAGAGGTTTATCATTATCAAAAGATAAGGGGGGTTGTATATTTGAGGTTAATAGTAATACCCCAACATTTTTAATTTAAAAAAATGGTATAAAAATATAATATAATTTAGATGAAAATGAGAAAGGAAAAACTCCCTTACTTGGAAGTGTGATCCAAAGGGTGGGGGAGGCTTGAGAGAGGTTTCATGGTTGATTGGGGAACCCTGGGAGGATAATATAGATTTGAGGGAAGAGTATGGATGTTCTAAAATGGTTTTTAGTGATGGGAAGTGGGAGCTTGGGTGGCTTTATATAGGAAAAGAGAGAAAAGTAATTATTATTTAGGTTTGGGACACCATAATGTAAACTAATCAAAACCGTAAATGAACCAATGGTTTTTCCAAAAAAATTTAAAAAAGAGGAGTGTAAAAACTTATTCTATATGTACAATGAACTAATTTGTTAAAATATTAGGTTTTCTTATGTGGATATGAGTGACACTACCAAGGAAATCATTTAAAAAGTTAAAATGTTTTATAACACTTGGAGGGTCCAGTAATCCAGCATAAAAATTAATCAAAAAAATATTAATTTCACATTATTTTCAAGGTAAAATATATATTGGACTAAAATAATTTTATATTATCTAATTACATCACTATTGGGTCCTTATGATTCCATAATGCACATTATATATTTTAACCGTATTTAATTTTTACATAAGAATTTGACTGTCTTAAAAAATGAAAAATTCACCATTGGATAATTTCAACATCCTGATTGGTTAAATAAAATATTTTTTTATAACACTGTAAAAATTTAAAAATATATTTTACGGTACATGGGATGATAATTTTCATGAGATAGAAACTGAATAATTATCAATAGATTGGTGAGAACCTGAGAAAAAAGTCATTGGAATAATTTACATGCAAAAAGTACATGATACATGTTTCATTTGAAAGCTTCCTAATAGATTTCATAACATAATAACCCTCGTACATCATACTTATAGGATTATTATATTAGAAACCAATATTATCTCTATCCAGATTCAACATAAATACCATATTATTATATTTTTTTCCTTGAATTTAGTTAGATAACATTTCTTTCAAATTGAAAACAAATTTTTTATTAACAATATAATTTTCAATAATCTCAAGATCATCATAGAAATTGTATTTTTAGATGAAAAAATTTCCCATATTGTGAATTATCTTTTTCAGGTTTTAAAAAATTATTTTCCATAAAATTTATTTTATCATTTTATTCATCAAATTCAATAATATAAATTATAAATTTTTTTAACTATAATTATTATATTTTCATTAGAATCCATCTTTATAACATTAATCAATTTTTTATTGTTTTTAGAATGATTTTCAGTTTCTTCGTGAAATACATTACATATATCAAAAAATTGTTTTTCTTTATAATAATATAAATAAGAAATAAAATATAATTTATAATTATGACTTGAAGTGTTAATAACATTTCATGAAGTATCCATCAAAGAGAAGTACGAAGGTTTTAACGTATTATAAAATGGAACTGTAAGCTAATGAAATTTTCCCATTTTTTAAAAGTTACTTGTTTCCTTCTCAATTCAGAATTCCTCACTTATGTCTGATATTTATATGAAAATCCAACTATTATGATTAAAACATTTCAATTACATCTTGTAATTATTATCTCTCTATTATATTATCTGTATTGTATATACTTATCTTGTATTAATGGGAATCCTCCATTAATATATAATAATGCTATATTTACCTTATTTCCTTCTATTTTTAATTACTTTTTGAATATCATGGTTTTAACTATAACCTTTCTGGAAGTATGAATTTTTTTATCCATCCATTAATACATTTCAAACTTGATTTAGATTTTGTCCTTCTCTTACCTGTAATAAAATGTCAAATCACTATAAGAGACAACATAAATGTATTTATATTTAAAATCCAAGCCCATTTTTTCATTTCAATTAACATCATATTTCTTAGATTCAATATTGTTTAGTAATAATTATCAACCCATATCACTTAGAAAATATTATATAAAATCATTTCATTTTTCAATGGCTACAATCATTGAATTTTACTTTTTTTGTTATGTCAAAAAGTATCCTATAAGTATTCACGTCATTTTTCATAGTTTCACCAGGTTTAACCATAATGTAAAAAACATTTTTGAATTTTTTGAACAAATAATTTACACATTTCTGCTTAGACAATATAAATTTATGAAATTCCTCCCTAGGAATTCCAATTATTATTTATTATAATTTGTCATTTTATTGAAGAGTTATTTTTAATGTACTCTAGATGTCCTTGAATATTTTACAAAAGGATACATATCAACACACACTTCTATAAAATTTGGAATAAATATAATTATTCACATTTTAATTAATGAAATATATTATAGAATCATTTTTAATTAAAAATTTCAGTTTACCCCTAGGTATTTTATAAGTTCTAGAATCGATTGAAAAATATTCTATACACTTATTTTGGAATAAAAAATTAATTATAGATTTACCATATCAATAATTATTTCCATTGAAATTTGGTTCTCTTAATGAATTCACAAATTCAATGTCTTAAATTTCCACCACTAAAACAGATCTTTTCATTGTCTTGTTAAGGACATGGATACGAGTCAGCTATTAAAAAAATAAAAATACAATGATATAATGAAAAACATAATATCAATTGATTTTAACAAAATAAATAACTTAGTTATAATAATAAGTCATAAATGATCCACCATTAGATAGTAGTGACATTATCGATAAAAGGAATAGCACAACTAATAAATCCTTAGGACGATCTACCATTGATATAAAAATTTATTTTTGAAATGTGATGAAAGAAGTTCTAGAAGTGGATGAATAGGCCTCATTTAAATTTTATGTGATAAAGTAGAATAAAATTAAATTATAAAGAGAAATATGATTTTTTTAGTTGTGGAATCCCAATTTCAGCAAGTCTAATATTAAATCTCTATACATAGAGAGAGAACCATTATGAACTAATAATTTTAATTAAGAGGGATAAACCCCCACATTAAAAAATTGTTTTCTATTAGATATATATTAATGGATCCATGAATTAATAAGGAACGTCCCATGAAAAATAAAATATTGAATTTAGATATTGTGATTCACAAGCTGAATATTCCTTACATTAGCATCCAAGGGTCACAACCCTATGAAAGATTATTTTTTTATGGAAAATAATAAATATAAATAATGATTACATGTGTGAGATATGTGATGTAGTTTTCTAGACATATTAAAATAGGTAAATATTGATAGATTAATAATAATAAATAGGTATTGGTTCTGATTTATTGATCATGTTTTGTCATAAATAAAGTGGTAATTAATGAAGATGTGGTTCAACAGTTAAGAGATCATAAAAATGTTGAACCAAATAACACATTAGACTTTGTAGTTTGTATAACCATTTTAATTTAAATAAATATTTTATCAAGTGAATGATATAGTGTACACAATATTATCAATAATGTTCCGTGCTTTCTATGTATACTCAAAATATATTTAAATAGATAACTACTTTGAATAACAAAATAATTCCACTGGTTAAATAAGTAGAGGAACATAATTGCAGATCCAAAAAAAGGATCATAATAGTTATCTCGGAGAGATGAAACTAGTTTTTATTTTAATTTTCATGATTTTATTAATTTTTTTAGTCAATTAAAAAAATACCCAACAACATGTCAGTCTTAATTTAAATAATCCATTCATACTTAGCCAAAAAAGACAATAAATATCACAGCAATATTGACTATAAAAAAATACATTCTATATGAATGAATGAAATATAAACACCCTTTTAACATGAATTTAAAAATTTAATTATGTTTTTAAAATATATTTAAACTTTTAAAAAATAAGAAGCATTTAATATAAATAATATAAATACAAATAAAAAATCTCATATTATTCAAAAAACGTTTTTTGTTTCTATGAATCATAATGAATAAATGAGAAAATTTAAAATGAGTTCATAAAAAATAAATTGAACGAAATCAATATTTTTATTACTAAAAAAATAGATAGAACCTAGATAAATGTGGTACCATCACACTTATTTGTCACTGATTTGTATAACTGACAGTCATAATAAAATTTTACTAATGGTAGAATATATACACTATAATGAAAAGAGAGGAGCTGCTAGTATCATGGGCGATATCACTAGGAGATATAACATTGATTATTGATGAGGACATGGAATAAATGATTAATATATTTCTTCCACTTTTATTGAACAAGGATGATTCTATCATTAATATGTTGTAGAACTTTCCGCCATTATAGCTAAAAGATCAGATTCCATTTATCTGTTACATGAGATATTCTATCTCTTAAATGTTGGTGTAAATGAAGATTATACGATAAAAGGAACCAAGTTCAATAGTTGGGTTTAGTATGCTACTATTTTATAGAGACACCATGTATGTTATTGGTTTAGGGTGACCTCATTAAGATTAATTTTTTTAGGGGCCATGTATTTGATAATTCAAAAGGACCTGATACTATATATTGATGTGTTCTTCAACTAGCAGAAGAATGGTCCTACTACCATTGTGATTTGAGCACACTCCCACTAATGGGAGTGTTTAAATGAGTCAAATAACTGGTGCCATAGTGTAGGTGTACTACCGAGGAAGAGGAAAATGGATTTTGTGGTTAGAATATTGTTGGACCAGGATCAACCACATATATGAATATAGGAGAAGACAAGTGACCGACGAGATGAGTATGCTTCTAGGTATTCACTACCAGTTAAGGAATATGGTTAATTAAGTAGAGGAAGTGAATATTTATAGGGTGTGGAAGAAGCTACTCGTGGTGGATTAGACACATTGGAGTTACTCATGGAAGCTTTTTGATATTTCATGGAGAACCATGAACTACCACAGATTCAGTTTTAGGCGGCGTTTCCCTTTATTAGTTCATTAAAAAAATTTCATAAAGTGGGAACTTTTATTAGTGTAAAAAAATTACAGATAAAAGAACCATTTATCAGTGCCGGAAAAGGCCAATAAAAGAACAAATTTATTAGTGCTAAAATAACAATTTTGAGTGTAGATAAAAGGAATATTTCATTTAAAATATTTATTTCATTACAAAAAATCATATTTTAATATTTATATATTAATATTGATATAAACACAACATATATTTTTTAAATATGTTTTCAATAAGTCTAAATAAGAAATTTTATTTAATATGTCTGATATTTAGATAAAATTACATTTAAATTAATTAAAAAAGGATTATTTGGTAATAAATTAATAAAAATTATGGATTATAAATTATTTAATATAATTTGGATGACATTAGAATTAAATAAATTAATGAATAGTCAATGATAATTTGAAAACCTAACATGAACTTCAAACGACCATAATTTTTGATCCAAGTGTCTATTTGAGATCTACATAATATGAAATAAAACAATAAAAGGAAGTCTATGCAATAGTTACCGCGGGGAATATACGGTCACTTTTTTAGTCTAAAAAGGAATAAATGGACTATAAAACAATGTCTTAAATTTGGGTAACCACCTTTTTACATGTGATGGAATTTATCCCCCTTTAAGGGGCTCTTTTTTCTTATTTTCAGTGGGGATTAAATTTTTTCCTAGCCCTTACATTTATATGGATATTATGGTTCTAAAATTTTATCATTTATAATTATGTAGTATTATATATAATAAATATATACCCATATATACAAATATATATTCACAAATATCATTTTAATTTTATAAATAAATATGTTAACATATTTACATATGAAATGTCATTATATATATATAACCCATATCTATATGATAATATATAATTTGTTTAAAATATAAATGTATGAATATTTATATTCATATAAAGCTAATATTTATATAATTTATATACATATAAATATACATGTGTGGGTGTATTGAAGAGAATATATATATATATATATCTTAATATATATTATATAAAAAATGATATGTATTATCTGAAAATAAATATAAATACATGTAATTATATTTATAGGCACACACAAATATATAAATATGAACATGTATGTGTGAATACATATTTATAGGCACACAAACATACATAAACATATATATATATATATATTTAAATATAAGTATAAAAATGTAAATATATATATGGATTAAAATTGTAATAAATTGTATTTAAATGAATTAATATTTCATAAAATATAAAAAACAATATAGAGGAGTGGTGATGGTTCTAGTCCATGAAGGGAAGGTCTCAGGTTCGATGCTATGTTGGGGAACACGTGCGGGTACGTGAATATAGATATTCTAACAATGTTAGGTGGTAGAGCTTTAAGAACTGGTAAAGGAGGGGTTAACACTATTATTGGGGTGGGGGTCATTGAATGTAGATAATGGGGGTGGGGGAACCTAGGACGACCATTGATTTTTTTAGTTTTTGGAAATAAAAAGGTTAAAAAAATTATTTTCTTGAATCTTTCAGTGATTTTTAAGAACTGTTTAATGTGGTGTTTTATCAGCAAAAATAAAAAAAAGTTTTAAAAGCCCACTTTATTTGTCATTTTTTTAGAATTGATAAAATATACCTTTTATCAGTGATCTTTTATCACTAATAAAGGCTTCCTCTATCAGTTCATTTTCAGCACTCATAAAGGGGACCCAATTTAATAGCATTGAAGAAAATAATGTTTTTTTCACTGTTAATTCCCTTTTTTCATGTTCTTAAATGGCCGATTTGTAGTAGTGACCTTATTTTCAATGTGGAGATGAATCCAATATGGAGGATAAAATGATTCATTCACTTTACTCTCGAATATATATATATATATATATATCAAGGTGTATTCTAAATAAAAATAATAAATTTAAAAACAAATTATAATACAAAACATAACTACAAATTATAAATATATTAGTAATATATATATACATGCATTTTAAAAAATGGATCAAATATATATGTATGTTAATCGATAATGTATTTAAAATTGTGAAATGAAAAATAATTTAAAAACAATTAGTCATTAACATATGCTGATAAAAATTGTATTTTATTCAAAATAACAATTAAAATAATAATCATGTTAAACTAAAGTAAGACACTTAAATTAAGACATATTCTATGGTAAATTTTAACGTAAAACATTGTAAAAGTTCATCAGAACAATTAAATAAAACATTAATCATGTTAAGAAAATAAAAAAACCTAAATATTAACCTAATATAATTGAAATATAATATTTTTTATTAGTGAATATTGATAAATGTTTTAATTGGATATAATACTATATCGAATACTCTATATTGAATAAACCCCATTGAATTGAAAGAACCTAATAAGAATCTACACTTGAATATGGAAAAAAATTTCATATTACCAAGTGCTTTACTATATGGTTTGTAGATACTCTATTTTTAGAAGAAGATGGGAAAAGGGGAATCATCATTGATTATTATGAAAAAAATAAAATCATTATAAAGAATAAATTACTTCTACCATGGATTGATGAAATTTTCAGCTAGCTACCTGCGGAAGAGTACTTCTCTTATATGGACACTTAGCTGGTTGTCATTAATTAATGTTGAAAAAGGAGAATATTTTCATGAATTCCATTCATATAAGAAATAGACACTCTAAATTCATAGTTTTTCCTATTATAGTGTCCAATGATATAGAAATATTCATATACATGATGAGTATTATCATAAATTAATCTATTTTTAAATATGGTGTAGACTTTATAGATTATATAAAAGTATAGAAGAACACAAGGAGTATTTTAGTACGTTGTTGTCATGATAGAGATATGAGAATATGTATTTTATGTATAGTAAATGTGTTATATTTATGGAGAAATTATCATTATTCGTAAATTATATCACAAGATATGGGATATCTATGGACCTTTTAAAGAAATGGTTGGTGGGGGAATAGATGTGGCCAAAAAGTGTAATCAAAATCTGATGAATCCATAGATTTTTTGGGTACTAACGTTGAATTGTAAAAAATATTTTAGGATTTTTAAATCCATAAATAATGTTACATCATAAATGAGTGATTTTTTTCTATACTAAAGAATCTGAATTGAGATTCATGTTGTTTTTGAAATGAATAATAATTTTACCTATACTCATAATAAGTAATGATGGGGAAGGATATGTGATGTATATTGATACATAAATTATGGTCTTATATGTTATAAAGATAAAAAATTATAAAGTTATTTCATATGATTATAAAAAATTATTGATTCATGAGCAGATAAATATGATGAATTGTCTTGATTTGGTTTTCGTAAAATTTTATTGATTTTTATTGGGGAATTAATAATATAGAAAAAATTATTCCATATATTAAAAAAACAAGAGTCTCACTTATATAAGGACATCGAATGATCAGAATATTTTCCAATTAAGGGAGTATAATACTATATTAGACTATGTAAACATACACCATTATCATCTTGTTATGGTTAATAGGATTCCATATTCTTCCAGAAGAAAAAATATTATATCATTAAAAATAAAGGGAATGAAAAGGATTCAGTCTACAGAGATATAGAAAGGATGGACATGTGAATACTAATGGTAGATAATGATCATATCATTCTCAAATAATTACTAAACACTCAATTCATGATATGACTATGAATACTCAATGGGAATATTCGGAGATAAAAAATATGGTGTATGATATAAAAAATGATAAGTCCACCGAGTTAAATGATGATAATGATGAACTTGTGAGATGTAGGCCATCAATATGTTTACCATCAAAACAAGAGATATTGAAATAGAAGATGAATGACTCACATACCCCCAATATTTTCGATCAACCATAGATAAAATTGATATATAACTATTACTTAGAGAACTATAAGTGGGGAAATTTAAAAATGGATACTATAGAGAATACATGAATTTTCCTCATATTTTAACAATTGAATGTAAAAAATGGGAAATTTCATGGGGATGACACAACAATTACCCATACCATTATTGAAATGGGAGACTATCACTATGTATTTTATAATGGTTCATCTAAATACATTTAGAGGAAATTATTCCACTTGATTTTAGTTCAACTTCTATTAAACTCCTCTAACTTAATCATCATTATGGATGAATTATCAAATAATTTACTCAAAATCATATACATTATATTAGTGTTATGGTAATATGGAATGACTCTATCAATTTCATTTTATAGAGGTGTGATATTGACTTAAATGTTTCGTAAAAGTATCAAACAATCCTTGAAAATAAATTTTAATATAAATATGACCCATAAACCTCATAATGAAGGCCAATTATGATGAAAAATACAAACACTTTAGGATATGATGAGACATTTTTTCAAGGACATCAAATGAATTTATGATCAATATCTATCTCTAGCATGATTATTGTACCCCAATATATTAAACTAAAACATTTTTTTGGATATTTTTGAACGGTTATATGGGAATATATATTGTACAACCATGTATTGGGATGATGTTAGTGAATGAATACTTATAGGATATTAACTAGATGTTTAATTTATGAAAAAAGGACATTCATTAGCACATCAAGTAAATTTAGAGTTGGAGGAATATCTACAATGATAATCTTTAATAAGATCTATAGATTTCAGTTCTATATAATGTGTTCTATAATTTTTATCCTTGGAAAAGGGTCATAAGGATTGAGATAGAGGGAATGATAAGGCCCAAATACAATATCCTATATTAGATTCTTAATCATAATTGAGTTGTTTCGTATTGACAATAATTTCATCAAAAACTATCTCAAGAAAATGTTATGTTAAACATATCCTTATTGGGGAATAACATTCCCAATACCTCATATATACTAAATGAAGAGATGGTATAGTTTGTTTATGAACTCTCTTATAAGTATCAAGTGATGAAAATTATAAATTTTATAGAAAAATACATATTCAACTAGACAACTCACATTACAAAAACATATTGGTTAAATAATTAGTATGGAGATGAAACATAGGACCCAAATTATGTAAAAATATGAAGTACTCTCATTAGTATAGACCATAGAATCTGAAATGAAATTTCAATGGTGAAATTTATAATGGGGTGAATAATGTAATGACCCATTCACATATAAATGTACTTTCCCTTTTGAATTTATAAGTTTGTTATATTTAATGATATAAAAAACATAAAAAACATAAATTTTATATTATTAGAAATATATATTAAAAAATATGTTCCTTAGAACTACAAATATTATGATTTTTGGTAACAAACCCATTAAAATAATATCATTTGTATTTGTGTATGTTAATGGTGACAGTGAGAGGTAGTTGGTGAAGAATGTAGGAACAAATGAATCAACTAATGGGTTTGTGTAGGTTTAATCTCAATTATCTAAGCTTAGGATGGGGGTAACATCACTAGGGTTTACAATTATTAGTCCCAATTGGTTCTTCAGAAAGTGAGGCTCAAGAGGAATCTCCTATAGGGGAATTTTATGTTAATGGTAATCACCAACTATTTTGTTTGTTTGTACCACTCCATAAAAACAATACCATCACACAACATAACTTCTGGTGTCATTCTCTTGTTATAATATTTTATGTGATTATGGGTGAGGTATATGTATAATTATTGTTTTTTTAAATTAAATGGTGTTTACATGAGTTCCACATTTCATCCTAATGAGTGTGATTTTGTAATTTTAAATTTGAGGTAAAAAATAAAAAAATTGTATATTTGGTATTTCTTATTAAGATAGAAAAATAATAATATCGTAAATTTTGATAAACATATGATGAATTTTTTAAATATGTATGTTATAAATGAAGTTTTACTTGGATAAAAAATATTCATATTTTTATGGAATTTTTTAGGAATTCTATTCAATAAATATTTATATTTATATGAAATAAAATTTAATTTCATAAAATGATTTTATAAAAATATATTTATATTATTATAAATTATTATAATAATTTATGAAATCATAAGAAACTTTTCAAAGAAATAAAAATTTATCAATTGTATAAAAATATGTAATTTTTAATATATATGGTTTTTATTTTAGAAATTTATTTCTTAAAATGTATAAGATTATTCTGTTAAAGTGGATGTTATTATTTTAATCAAAAAATTGAAATTACCGTATAGATTTTTTCATTTTTAGAAAAATATAGAATATTTTAGGGAATATTAATGTAATGTATGAGTACCATAAGATTAAAATATTTAGAAATCATGTAGAAGAATTTTTTGGGGTATTATCTATGAATGGTAAATATTTTAATTCCATCATTACTACCCTATACAAAAATATGTATTTTAGGTAGTTTTTTCACAGTGGTTCCAAAAACCTGTATTAAATTTTTTTTCAAAATTTAGTGGTGATTTTTTTAAAACCATTGTTAAATTTTTTTAAACAAATGACACTTCCCTGCTCCAACATCCTCCTGAATCTAACACCCCTCTATATCTTCCCCTAGGCTGTAAATCCCTACATCTCATCTTCTCCTTCCCCCTGTCAATATCGGCCTCCCAATCAGTTGTTGTCACCCCACCACCAGACCTAACACACCTCCTTTCTCATCCCCTGATGTTGTAAAACTCCATCCCCCTCATTATGACCCCATTCTCCCCCTCACCCCAGCCACCTTCCACCCCACCTCACCACTGTCTGGATTCTCCATCTCTATCCCCATCATGCCCTACTCCATCGTTGTCCCCTTCATACCCTCTCATGATGACGCCATTTTCCCCCTCATGTGTGTTTTTTATCATCATCCCCTGTATTTAAAACACTAATTTTGGAACCATATGGTTTTTTAATGTTTATTGAGAACCTTTATATACCCTATTTTAATTTTTACACGTACTCGATTCATTATAATTATATTATGTATATTATTTTTTCATTTTCAATATATGGATATTGAATCTTTAGTATATTTGGTGTTTAAAAATTAAAAATATAAATAATGAATATTTAGTATTTTCATATAAATATTCAGGGTATACATATTTGATATTTAAAATATGGATAGTAAAAATTCTGAATATGCATATTACATATGGAAGTATATCATATTGCATATTATTAAATCTATTTATCCATATTCTATATTTCTTATTTTATATTTGGTATATGCATAAGTGATATATTTTTATATGAAAATTTTATATCTTGTCTATGAACATTGTATATATGGTATACATAAATTTCATATATGATTTCAATGTACTTTTATGCCACATGGTTTTGGTAAGCATGTTTTATGGATCTTTATCCATTGATAAATTTTAAATTTAGTAATTTTTTATTTGAATTTTTTTATTCAATATTATGAATTTTTTTCTTAGACCTTACATTATTTGTTTTTGCATTTACAAAATTTATTTATTATTGGAGAAATGTAATTCAATTTTAATATTGGTCATGTGGATGGTTATTCTCTTAGACTCTCTATCTTCTCTAACCCCATCTGTAATACATGACGTATTGAAAAACAAAGTACATCAATTATAGCATTTTAATTTTAAAAATTTGTATGTTAACTGTAGTTTTGACCTCTTAAAAATGAAAAAAATTTCTACCTTACTTCCAACATATTTTTATGGTTCATAGTTTCTTATTATTCAAAATTTAGTTACTAATTTCTAAACTCAAACATTTATGTTATTAGTCATTAAACAAAACATAGTTTATAATTTTTTCCCTAAATGATTCTATAAAATTCAATGGCCTAGTGGATTTTATTTCTTATGTAAATATGAATAAATAATCTTTTTCATATACCATGCATTCTAATGGATTACGCATGGAATAAGGATGAGTTATGATAATTACTAAATCTAGTTTTAGATTTGGTGTTCTATATAAGAACAATGATGGTGTAATTCTGGATATATTTGATTTAGTGTGTACATTTGGGGGGAATATTATTTGTTTAGTTATTTACGGAACATTACATATTATCTAAAACAATAAATTTACTATTTCATGGGAAAATAATCAATGAAATATTTTCTATAAATCATCTGTTTAGGGATTTTTTTTGTTTCATTATTCAAACAAGTTTCAATGTGAAATTTTTTTATGTCTATCAAACTTTTGTATCTCTAAATCTATTTACACAAAACACCTCTTTTGAATTAGATCATTTTATTTTGATCAAATTCACATTGACATCGAGTAACCATAAGGAATAATGTACATCAATATCATATTATTATTCATAAATTATTCTTTCTTCATTTAAAACTGATTAGGTAAATGGTTATATCACATTACATTTAATCATATTTTATATAATATATTATATCCCACTCATAACAGATAAATATATCATTTGTCATATATTGGTTTTTTATAAAATTCCTCATTAAATATAAATTAAGGGACCAAATGACATTCTAATCATATGAGAGGATAAATCCCAACATGTTTATTCTCAGTCCAATGACATGATCAACAACATACCCTACTGATCAATGATAATAATGGACAGAATGACTTTAGAAGAAATGAATCAATTTAAAAATAATTTCATTCATGGTATCACACAAACCTCATGTATGGTGAATTCTAAATAGAATTGATGCACCAGTAGTATACTAATTAAGTATTATATTACATCCAATGTGGTATTTTTCATTGGTCATCCCTCATATAAAGCTCATATTATCCCTTATGGGAATATTCTATATCTCAATAAAAGAATCCATCTAATAGTAATTATATCATTTAATTGTGAACTATAAAACTCCATTTTTAATATTAGTTAAGGATAACAAAATTTTTAATTTTTGTGGTCAATTATCATTTAACTTCAT
Organism: Viscum album; assembly: GCA_963277665.1. Lineage (NCBI taxonomy): Eukaryota > Viridiplantae > Streptophyta > Magnoliopsida > Santalales > Viscaceae > Viscum > Viscum album. The sequence continues at coordinate 1,643,203,367 of OY728141.1, read as the reverse complement.
TTATATAGACAACCAACTTAAAAGAATTAAATTAGAGAGATTTTATTTTTTTAATATCGCATTGATTTTATTTTATAATACTCTATTCATAATTATAACTAAATATCACTAATTGACATGTCATATCTTTTCATATACGAAAAAATACAAGAGTAGCCTTATAATTTCTGATCCTTTATGGTTTTTATTAACATATTATATTTATATGTAATTATTATTAAATATCAATGTGTAAAATGAAAAAAAAATAAAAAAATATTCCATTATTTAGTGTTATATATAAAGTACTAATGATTTAATAATCATTAGTCATTGAAATCATATTTGTAATGTTCAAAACATTTTATATATAATTAAAAATAATAATTATTGATCATGAAACATTACTATATCAGTAAATTATATTATCTTTCTAGAAGTCATAATAATTCCATCATCATCATCATTCATTAAACCATTTACTCAATAAAATTATATTATTCTATAATGTAAAATGGTAATGGGGGAGATTAAAACCATTTCCATAAAGAATTTATATTAATTATAATTTAAAACTAATGAGTCTATTGAAATTAATATTTTACCAACATACCCTAATCCATTGAGGTTATTATAAAATAATAACCATATATTTTCACTATTCAAATCATTTATATTTTTTCTTTTAACATATATATGTTCATATATGATCCCACAAAAAACTTCAACATAATTGTTTACTTTGACATTTATAGTAATTATATGAACATTATTATAACCAATTTGGTTGTGTTTTTGTCACATCCATTTATATCTTTTACTACATAGTAATACTTTTGTGTTTTAATTGTTTTTAATAGTTTGTAAGTACACTATGATATGGATAAAATCTATATCACATTATCGAGGTACACAACACATTATGATATGGGTTTAGAAGATTTTTTAGATTTTAAAATTTTCAATTGATCCATTGATGGAAGAAAAATATATCCAGGTCCTAAATTTAAATTTTAGAGATGGTTGAATATATATAACGTTCATAAAAACATGATATTGAAGTGATTCCCAACTCAATATTTTTGTAGGATTTGTCATGGATAATCAAATGTCGTAGAATGTTTGAGAACTAATGTCAATAGATAGAATGAGCTCCCAACATCATTAATAATGTGCAAAGAGATTCAAATACTTATAAATTATGCATTTGACATTAGAAGACACCAAAATCAACAAAAAAATATATCAAAACAACCATTCGATGGTGTTATAAATAGAAACATCATAAGTGATGTTTTTTAGACACTAGAAAACCATATTAAGATTTTTATATATCAATGGATCCTCCACTTGATTCTATAATGATTAATGAAAAATAAAACACTACTGAGCCTATAAATTTGTTTCTTGGTTTATTTTATGATGGAAATCCAGATTTGTACAGTGGATGTTTGAAATATTCAAAATATTATTTTTTCCCTAAAGATGTACCATATAAAATGCCTATGTGGAATTAAAAATTAGTTTATGTCCATGATATTGGTATTGTTGAATTATTAATTTATTGATGAAATGAGTTAAGAGTCTTTTTATGAAATAGAAAAAGTTGTTAACTATCTTGGTATGAATTAAAAAAAAATTACTTCTGTGCCTCAATGATTTTTTGATTTATTGGGGGGAGTATTGAAACAGACCAGATTTAAAAATGTTCTTCATCTAGAAGGAATCCAATGGGTGATGTTGAAATAATAAATCAAAAAAATAACATGATGAATAATAAATGTAACACACATATAAATGGTTGTCATTACATTCTTTTATAGCCTTGATTGAAAAGATTATTCATCTCATTAAAAACCCCCAAACAGATGATGTGGAACTATGTAGATAATAACAATTATGGGATAATATGTCAGCCAAAAGATTCAAAATCATGGAATAAATTTGATTTAACACATTCATATTTATTAAATAATCGAAGGAATGTTCTATTGGGATTTTCTACTAATTGATTCAACCCATTTGGGACTTTGATCACCGGTTATAACATTTAGAAAGTTGTATTTATCCCTTACAATCTATTTCCATGGATGTTAATGTAATAAATGTCTTTTAAATTTTAGCTGATTATTCCTAGAAAACAAGTGAAAAAAATGATATTGATCTATACTTATGGAATTTAATTGAAAAATAATAGTAGTTATGGGGAAATGGTATTGAGACATATGATGCATCTTCTAAAACAATGTTATAAATGAAAGTATATCTAATGCGAACAATTAGTGACATCCCTATGCATGAAAATTTAGCTAGTTAGTACAAAAACATGGGGTTGTATTGTATTGTTTTTATCATTGATTTTGGGCCCGAATGACTACCTCACAATAGAAAATGGTGCTTCATGTTTCAAAGAATATTTCTTGATGCATATCATTGATTTCTATTCAATAAGTAAAAATTCAATGGTTCTATTGATCATAGTCAAATTAAAAATATTTTAATATGTTATGAAATATTGGCACAACATAGAAATGGTGAAATAGAATTTGGGAATGGGATTCATTTGAATTATTCTAGGAAATGTGTTTCAAGTGCCTCTTCAAGTGAAATCCGAATGCAATAATGGAAGGAATAAAATATATACACCCAACTTCAATGTTTGGAATTTAATTTGTTTCAGAATAATCCTGATGTGATAATGATTAAGAATATTTTTTTTGACAATTTGATATTCACTTTTCTTAATGATCATTTTAAATAGAAGGATCATCTCACTGCTCAAAAATACATACAAGAAATGAACATAATGTGTGATATCTTGCTAGATGTGAATTGAAAGTATGCTCCTGAAATAAGCTGTATTGAAAAATAGTGAAAATGATACATTCCATTGAATATTGAAACATGTCAAGGTATGAGATGGGTATTAATGTTACATCACAGGGTGTGCTGACATAATGTGTCATAGGTTACATGGATTGAAAATCCATAATTCACAAAAAAAATTTATAGTAGTTACTACTATAGGCATTGCCTACATTATTATCTGAAAAGGTTACTACTAATGTACTCCAATTTTCCAAATTATTACGAGAACTATGTAAGAAAACTCTACCGCCATTTGAACATGAAATCGTTCAGGAGATATTTTTTTGACAATTTGTGAAATTGAGATGTTCTTTACTTTGTTGTTTATTTAATTTCATGATGCATTTAAATGTTCATTTTCTTGTAGAATCTAAATTAGGAGGCCTCAGACATTATCGATCGATGTATATAATTGAGAGGTACCTTATTTAAATTTTTTCATTTAAAAAAACAGTAATTTTAAATTCATTAAATACAAAATTATCATTTTTATATTATTTCATTGATATCATGGGAATTTAAAATCATATGTGAAAAAAAATCTCAACATGAATGCTCTATTTCAGAATGATATTTGGAATAGAATTGTCTTAACTTTTATTATAGATACATTAATGATATTTTCCCAAGATTAAATCCAGTTGGACATGTTGATGACACATCGACTCAACCTCAACTACATGGGAAATCAAAAATCATTTCTATTGTTGGCCTATCTTTTGTAAGGATCTCAAATGTTAGACATCCACAAACAGAATTATCAGAAAAATATAGATATGTGATGTTGAATAGTGAAATTGAAGATCCTTTTTTTGAAGATTTGATGACACCAACAAAAAATATGAATAAGAGGCCAATCTATATATGGGAAATATATAAAAAAAGTTGTTAATAAATAGATTGTAGAATTGTTTTCATGACATTAAAGTTCATAAATATTAAAATCAATATAGATATTACATTAAAAAATATATTTTTTTAATCTAATAATGTTTATTATTCATTCTAGATCATGACTACTGATACTCGAGATAATGTTTTATAACACATTATGTTTCTTGCTCAAGGTCCTCTAAAATAGGCTAGAGAGTTTAATGATTAAAATGTGAATGGATTTAAATTTCCTAATGTCAGTCATGAAGAGGGTTTGAAAACATAGAATACTATTATAGTTATGTTTTAAGAAGTGGGATACTATGGAATGTTTACTGATATTATAAAATTAAACAACCATATTCATTTTTAGTTTTTTTATTCAAATGAAATTTGTTCAATATCATTAAGAGTGTTAAACGAGATTCCTTAAAATTTTATTCTGTGATCTTATCTCTCTTGATGGATGTTTGAGACTATGAGTTAAATGATCCATATATCTTATCATTAATGGATAAAATGGTATATTATGATAAAGATGTTGTAGATTGAGGGTGGAGTGTAGTATCTCACGTAATACAATAATACATGTATGATTTGGATGATGAAGTGGAATATCTGACCTCTAACATTGAACCCCATCAATAGAAATAAGAAAATTTATTTTTCCAACATGATATTGAAAATATTAATCTAGAATGGGTGGATAAAGTATATGAAGTAATGATGGATGTGGAAAATGAAATGATTGAAGGATAAAATGATTTTATGTGTAGTTATCCATTCATTAATCAACTACTTATGTCATTTTTTATTTCATTCATTATAATAGTTATATATATTTTGTTTGTTCGTACTGTGCATATTTTATTGTATCTAATTTTTTCCCTCATTAGTTTTTTGAAATATATGTTTTTATGGTAATTCTATTTGATTAAATGATTAAAATTCCATGGAAGAAATGTTATACTGAAAATTGTTGACCATCATCCAATGCTCCCTTGACCATACCTATAGATGATGATATATATATCCCTCCCTATAGTATCTAAGAAAATATCTTCTTTCCCCCTACACTGACTATCACACATTCTGTCAGCATCCCATCAGTAGTTATGAAGACGCCTCTCCATTTAGTATCTTTATCAGCGAGGCAGCAGGTAGCCACACCCGACTCATCATGGGGATATTCTAGGGTGACTATTTTAGTTAAAATTTATAATACGAATAATGTTATTTCAATTTTTTATACTAATATCTTTTTTTCATAAAATAAGGAAACAATTCTACTATGGAGAAAATATGAAAATTTCAAATGTAGGGAATATGAATGAACTAAAGATAGTTGTCCCATTGGACTTATATGGGGTCCTTATGGATGATTCCATTGTATTATTTGTCCAGATCCTCGGTTAGTTAGCAAAAATAATGGTTACCATTCCAATTACATCGAATGATTTGTGGCATATGCCTTCATCTTCAAAAAATGATGTTTCTGATTCACAGATAAATGTAATTTTAATACATTATTGTGTAATTGAAAGTCATTATGTTATTAAATTATAATATTTTCAAAAGGAATCTATTTTTAAAATTGGTTTTACACATTGATGTTCCAGATGTAATAGAATGAAAATGGACATTGAATAATTTGGGCAAGAAATAGATTGATTTTAAAAGGTGATTATGAAATTAATTTAACCATACTTCATTTAGAACCCATCAACTATATTATTAGGAACCAATTGGAGTACCTAGAGTTAAATAGAATTTTTTTATTGATATCCATCATGATGAGATGCACATGGTATTAAAATATTTATTATATATGAATTACATTTTACATTTATACTTTCATATGAAAAATTGATGACTTTGGATGCAATACACTTATATTAAATTTTATTTATTTTAGGATGATTCAAGGAATATTCAATTGAGTTGGGCTACAAAAAATCATCCCTCACACTATAGGGTCAGAGTGTTTTTCTAGAAGCTGATTTACATTGGAAGTGTTTTCATTAGTTTAAATACTTATAAGACAATATTATCTTTTCAATAAATTAAATTTTTTATTTATCTTCATTTAATGCATTTATTGAAGTTAGGGCATCAAACCCCCCAAATAGAACTGTGGTATGATGTTAATAAAAAATATGATCGGAGTTATGTCAATGATACTACCAGAGACGTTGCGATATGAATTCATTTTTTATTATAAGAATTTATTATCAGTCATTAATATGTTAATTTATATTAATTAAAATATGACTAATATTTAATTTATATCTAAAAATTAAATAACTATAGGATGTCAATCCCACACAGTCCTTCGCAGTCCTCTAAGATGACCCAATTGTTAAATTTCATGGGATGGATTATTCGGTTCAAGTGTTTGAGATGGGTTTGGGACAATTACTATTTGTGGGGTTTGGTAGGCCATCATGGATTGTAGATACATCAAGTCCTGGTTGTAGTCACTCCCTACCCAAAGATACCCAGAGAGAGAGAGTGAGATAGTTTTTTTCAATGAAATGTACAATTCACGAAAATTGGGTCATATATCCAATTTAAATGAAGTGTGGGTTGATTTATACCAGAAGACAACTAGATCTATCCTCAGTGATATTGCATCGATGAATGTTGGTGAGGAGATAAATAAAAAAATTTCGAAATCATTTAGTTCACAAAATAGTTGTTGTTTTTATGTTTAAATATACATATCTAATACTATTTAATTTGAAATATAATTATTTTACAGGTGCTAGTAAAAGGAAGTAGAGGTGGAGTTGGAGTGGGTGATGAGAAGAGTACATCGTGCAAGGATTAGTGGTCGTTTTGATGTCTTGGAATAATATGGAATGAGAGGGCTTGTTGATTTATAATTTGTGATAGAGAGATGAAACCATTTATATTCTGATGTAAATTAATATACTTGTTTTTCATTCTATATTTTTTTATATATGAGTTATTTTTAATGATTTTGATAGGGATTTTGTGTTCTTTCTGATAAGAGATACAAATGGTGTGTATTTGTTTTTTTAGGGTAGTTCTTGGGGCTATAGAACATGAAGAATGTTTTTTTTTTGGAAATTCACTCTTTTCGGTGGTTAAAAATCTCACTAAATATGGAATTTGTTTTATTCTTGATAGTTAAAACTAATTTTATATGATGATGGCCTTTTTTATGCGGCGGTTAAACCCACAACTAAATATGACACACTATTATTTAGCGGCATTTTTCCTCATTTGAGCATTGGTTTTGTGGGAAAAAATTGGGATTTATTGGATGTTAAAACAACTGATCAATAGAAGTTATGTTTCCCAAAAAAATCCAATTAAATTAATAAATTCCACCTAATATGCTTTCTATGACGCATGCCATAAAAATTAGATAAATGAAAAAAACCAGCACATATTGGATGTAGAAACCAGCTTTAGCGGGAATTTTTTGAAACCATCACAGAACCATGTGGCAGTGGTTTAAACTGGCGCTACATGACACTTTTATTATAGTTTAATATTTTCACATTTCCATTACTATTGTGTCACAAAAGTAGGAATTATTTGAAAATATAACATTATTTTATAATATCTTATTCCAAAACATCTCACTCCTCCCCTCTGATGCCCCAGATACTCCTGGTACATTATTTTCCCATATATATGGTGTTTGGAGTTACATGGGGACCATCAGTGACCCATTAAAGTGTTTTCCAAACTCTCGATTCCCCTAAACAGTTCCAGCACTATAAGGCCCCAGCCTTAAACCTTACTTAATCTTGAGTTATTACAAGATTACACATTGAGGATCTTTTCAGATTTAGAGTTTTAGAGAATTAGATCATGAAACTTACATTACATTCCACATTTAAACAAATTGTTTACATAAAAGATAATATTCATTCTTCCCATCAACAGAAACATATTTAAAATATAACACGGATTCTTTCTTGACACATCCTTGACACTATCATCACATCATGTACCTTTCCCTTGACATGTGAAAAACATTTCAAAAACTTGTGATGAGCCCAAAAAGCTCAGTAAGGGTTATAAAAATATGGAAAGGAAACATGATTTCATATATACATAAGAATGAAATCATACTTTACCCATAAAACATAGGAATATCAAATCATGAATAAATCATAGAAGACATAAGACATAAAGGTAACTTGAGGCATTCATAACATTCTTACGTAGGGAGTAACCCTCTTGGTTACGTTTGGAATACCCATCACAGTATATTCCCTAAATCTCTTCGGAGAAACCTTAACGTTTCACTCCTTCGCGTTACCCAATGCATTGGAGAGCTATATCGGGCTCACCCGCCCTTAGTTTATCACGGAACCACCCGTTCTTCATAACAATGCCCAAGAACCATAACATAATCGTATCACATAAACATGAATAAAGGAAACATGACATTTCAACATTTCAATCACAATATAACATTTTAGGATATTGAAATAATGAATCTATTCAAAAAGAAACCATTTCCAAAACCATTTAAAACATTTAATAAAGTGATTTTTGAATCAAAGTGTCCCATACCACCTTGAAGCTTTTAACATTTTAAACCATTAATATCCATATAAATAAATCCTTAAAACCATTTTGAAAACATGTATATTAATAAGAACAAATAATTAAAACATTTAAAACGATATATTGGTTAAAGGGGTTTTACCAAAATTAGAGACACTTGAATACAATAATCGAGGAATAACATTTAGTCAGAACTTTATAATATCATGAGAATAAAAGGATTCATGATATAATACTCCAAAGGACAGTATATACACCATATAAGAGTGAATTGGTGCATAACAACAATGAACCCTCAATAAAAACGTCAAATGTGATGAAATCCCTTATAAAGAAGGTATCCTTAAATTAAGGACAAATAAATCTCAAAAAATATGTGTGACAAATATATATACACCCAATATAAGTTGATATTAAGTGTAAAACAATAAAAGTTCATTCACACATATTCAATGGATGACATATTCAATGACTACAAGTTGAACCCAAAGTAATCGAAATTGGGTTAAAAAGTTCCCTTGACAGCCTAACGGCATCACATAAAAATGAGATGATGAGAGATAAAAAGTGTATCTCATCACTTGGACATAAAATTTACATCAATCAGGATATAGGAGAACATATCCCAACATAATAGTATGTGAATTAAAAGACATAACAAACGAAGTCTTTGAAAATGAGGAGGGTGAATGGTTCCCTTACCGACATGGGTATCTTTCAAAACATACACCTCGTGAAAGAAGTACAATACAACATTGATGTAAATACTCATAAAAGAAATTATTTTACACAATGAGTAAAATAATGGGCAGTATATACACCACTCAAAGGAAATTGTGTAAAATGTAGCATAAATCTCACGGGAATAAAAGTGAGATGAAAAATCCCTTACGAAAACTCGGCAGCCTAACGGCGTCACATAAAACTTCCGAATATGGATTGATGAGATCAAATATGGTATCTCATCATATTACAATAAAATTTACAGCAAGAGGAATATAAAATAACATCCCCCATCATTACAAAGAGGATCTTAAAATAAGTGACATAAAGGAGAGTACTTAGAAAGAAAGAGAGAGGTTAGATCTCTTACGAAAGTTCGGCAGCCTAACGACGCCACTCAAAACTTCCAAAATGGATTGATGAGAGAGAATATGGTCTCTCATCACATGAACATAAAAATTACAGTAAATTTAATGTAAAAGAACTTCCCAATCATAAGAAATATGAGCTTAAAATAAATGACATAAAAGAGTGTACTTAAAAAGAAAGAGAGTTGTAGGATCCCTTACCTCGGGTCCGACTTGACTCGATCGTTATTTAACATCCTGAATAATAAACATGAGTTAATTTCTACTTCCTTAAGAACCTTTTTCAAGTTCATTATTCCTTTTATATCACTTATTACCATGTTATAAACACTATGTAATCATTAAGTTAATAATGATTGTTTTGTTGATATTTGGTTCTTAAGTCGAAAGTGGACTTCTTACAATTACATGTTGTTCGTGTGGCCAAATGATTATTATATCCAGTATTGTATTCATGATATAGATATAATATATGTCATATATATCCAGTACATGCATGCATTTATAACATTACATAATCATTTAGAGGTAAGAAATGAAATGCACCGTTCATGGAGACGGTCAGCCGTACGTACGCATGAACGCTACTTTCATTTCTATTTCATATTTTATAGAATGGAATAATAATGATATAAAGGTATATTATAATTCCAGAATAATTTCATATATAATATCATAGTTCCATCCTTTATATGTCCCACATATGGTATTTAACGAATCAAATCACTTTGAGGGGGCGGTAGTCCGCACTTCCTTAAATGAAGATATCACGTTTAACCATAATGGAAACCATAAAGGTATCCCCAAAACGAAAAAAACAGAGGCTTAAGGAAAACATAAACATATTATATATCATATATAAAAATAGTGACATCATAATGGCCACCTTTGAAGGTGTTAGAAGAGTATTGAACAATCATCGTTTCGGGAGGCAGAATTTCGCCATCCACGGAAACCGTATGTTCTTTAACCATTTGATGTAGTTGTGTGAGAGTTTAGATAGAATAAATATTATAACAACATCCTAGTATATTGAAGATACTGGTGTTGTTACAAAAGAAATAAATAAAAAGAGTTTAGGGGGTTGGAGAAGCAAAATAAAACAAATGAACCTGAGAGAATGAATTACCTTTAAAAGTGTAACTCCTTTTGATTTGAGACTAAAGGATTTCTTTGAAAGGATTATGACCAAAGGGAATCCTCTAGGATGAGTATTGGGATGTGTAGAGAATAAATGGGCAGGGGTTGGCCGATCCAAAGGCTTGAGGAGTGTGTTAAATGAGGTAGAGGTGGGGGCCTTTTATAAGAGGAGAGGAGGGGCACTTTTGGAAAGTAAAGAAATATTACTTTATTTGAAAAATGTGTTTCGGTTTCAAAAGGTCCCACATTGATATAATTCGTGGATAAGGTGATAAGGATTCGAAATCCACTCATCCAATAAGTTTTGGACATGTGTAGTTCATAGATTTTACATTATCATTCCATTTTATTTAAATCGTCAAATAATGATGTCATCGCTGCATCATTATTATGTCATAAATAATTTAATTTATTTAATGTCTAAAAATTATAAAAAAAATACTATGATGTAGAAACTCCTTTTAGCTTTACAATGAATATTTATAATAAAAAATAGGACTTTTATAACCCCACTTAAAAAATGTTTTAGTAAAACATATCATGTTTGTGTCAATTTTACTTTTACATTAAATAAAATGTTATTTATGTCATTTCCCAACCAAAGTGGATCCATGGGGTCCAAAAGTTGACCCATGGCTTGTCTTGGTCGGCCATGACACAACCAATTTGGTTAGTACATGATTCAAGCTCATCTTATTCCATTAAAGCATTATTTTTACCTTAAACTACACTAATTACCACTAATCGCGATAAAAAACTTAATAAGTTACTATTCACCAAAAAATTATTTTAATCTCATTGAACCAATTTTTACTTCTTAATGACAACCATGTATGTCGGATTTTTGAAAATCAAAACACAATGATGGAAAAATTTCATTTAAACAGAAAATCAGTTTTTATAAGTACCACTTAGTGGTTTCACTATTCATCAAAATTGATGTTTTTCAGAAAAATCCCAAAAATTCACCCTAAGCTATATTTGATATTCTGAATTCAAAAATGAAGTCCATTTTACAAAATTCAAAACATATAAGTCACATTAATTAATTTAATAATTATTTCCCGCTGTCATGACAAATAGCGTGTTTTATGAAACAATAAGTATCAAAAGATTGACACTAGTTTAAGTCTGATTTCAAAGTGAAATTGATTCCAACGACCACTATTGGATTTAATGGTAAAAATATTTTCTAATTTCACTTTAAAACCAATTCAAAATACAATCTAATCATGTAAATAAATTAGATTAAAAAGTGGTTTTGAATTAAAATACAACATTTTACACTATTCATTAAAAAAATGAACATTATCGGAAAGATACCAAAAATTTACACAAAGTAAATTTTGATGTCCCGATTCTTAATAAGTGTTTTATTTGGTCCAAAAGAATGTTTAATAGTGAACAAAACTATATTTAATGTTGGTTCTCCATCAAAAGGTGATAAATGAACCTTTAGTGAAAACTAGGGCATATACGCCTAAAATTGAATTCTTTCCGTATTTTAAGCCTTTATCTTTTAATGTATAAATGTAAAAACATTTAAAAACGTATATAATCATATCTTAGTTATTTCTATCCATTCCCGCCATTACAATGGCTACATTGTAACTACCATTTAAAATAATATTATTTTATCATTAGAGTGCAACGTAAGATTCCCAAGAAACTCGTTGTTGCGTGTTGGGTACACCATCGAGCATAGCGTCCCCTTTAAAGTCATATTAATATTTTATTCACAAATATGGATAAATATGAAAATTTCATATTCCTTATTTACCTGGTGTGTTACAAGCACAATTCTAGAACAGTTATGGGGACACTGGTTATGGTGGCACCTTGACGACGGTAAGGTGATGGTGGCGTTGTGTCGGTGACACCATGGTAGGGGTGCCTTGATTGTGGGATGGTGACGATGGCACCATCACAGTCACAGTATCATGGTCACAAACTGAAAGAGGGAACTTCTTGTGGTGTTCCATCTAATAGGTGACAACATTATGATGTCTCACCGAATGGTGTCCCACCCGTTTCCATTTTTTCAGTCTCCTGAGTTTTTTCAGTTCCGCTTCAATAATGTATCCTTTGATGTCAATTTGTTTTAATTCCATTTTAAAAGACATTAAAATCCAGTAAAATATGTTTTAAACCAAGAAATTTCTGATGAACCATTCAATTGCCAAAATGTGTGGAATTTTCTTTTGGTGTCTTACCTTCCATCTTTTCCCCAATAATTTGGTTTATCTCTATCTAGAATATATTTATTAACTCACAAACATTATCTTAACCATATCCTAGGATAATTCTAAAATAAAATTTAATTCTAACGCATGTAACCACAAATTCATATGGTGAAACCAAGACCCCCTTTAAATAGGTTAGATATTTCATATCCCGTAACTCCAGGATCTAGGATTTTATCACACAGAGATATTCTTCTTCCCTTTTCCCTTTCCTTTCCATGGTGCACTTAGAGTTCCTCTTTTGGGGATGAAAAGTGTCTCACACTAGAGCTCTTCCCACTCACCCTTGAAGCCTTTGAATTTTCTTTTCCTACTTCTTGGGCGTCCTCAGTTATTTACGCAATGATAAAACATCGATCTGTGATCATCGAGGTTGGGTTTTCCTTCATCTCTCAATACTGTGTATCATGAGAGGCGGGAATGATAATGTGTCCTCAGGGCGTGGATGAGACTAAACCTTAAATAAGATGATAAATATTTTTTAATGAATGAAGGGGTCTGTTTGGTGATGATGTTGTTTTACTATTTTATATTCAATTATATTTTGTGAATTGTATTGGATTATGCTCACTAAAAATCATGGCTTTTGGTGGTGTTTTCTCGTACACTAATGAACCTCTTTTTTATGGATAATCCTTTGATTGAATCGATGTATCATGGAAATTGGTTAATCACATAAACTAGTTTGATTAAATTGAGGCCTAATGAATAAGAATCACTGTGTGGTCACCCCGGTTAATCAAACAGAAAAAAGGATGTTGATAAATTGCGTCGTTAAATATGAAAACTCACTAAATCAGTTCTACAAATAAGCACAGTTGTATTTCATGATGCTTGCGGGGTTGATATAGATGTGGATGGGATCCCTTATTATATAGTTGTTGATTTGTGGATTTGAGGCTGGGTGGGGACATATGATGGGGTTTGGATCAGTTCTAGTGAAATGAGGGATCTCATGGATCGCTTTTGTTTTTTATACTTTACAAGAGAAGCATGTGTCAATTCTTAAAATATGGCTTGGATTTATTTCCCTCAAGTTTCCATTTTGGCTTGTAAATATTCCTTCTAGTCACCTGATAGTGAAGTAATGTTTTAAATGTAATAACATGAACATGATAACGATAACTGGTATTATCGTGGATTGTTTTCTAGAAATTGGTTGTTCTCTGGTTGTGGTTGTTGTGTATTTTTGCATGTAGGGATTTTAATGAGAGTGTTTGTGTATGAGATGATTTCAGAACCCATTGTTTGTGATGAGTGTTTGTTTACTTATATGTTTAATTATTTTCTCTGGTGTTTCTTATATGTACCCCACCCATGTTGAGAACCTAATTCCGAACATTCCTATTTCTTCCAGGAGGGTGTTTTTTCCTACATTCATTTCAGGGGATGGGTTTTTACTCCTTCATGAACCCTCACCCATGTGGCCCTATACTCTTCGTTTAGGTTGTGATGGCCTAAGGTTCACTATGTCCCAAGAATCTTTAGACAATGTGTGTTGTGGTGGTTAGCCCAGGTGTGTGTGGGTAGGATTGTGTCCCAAGCATCATTGGGATGAGGCCCAGGTGTCTTCGGGAAAGGCAGTGGTTGTTCGGTCCTAGGTGTCTTTAGGCATGGTGGTGGCTATTATAGCCCATGTGTCTACGATTGGGGTTATGGATGGCTATTGTGGCCAAGGTGTCTATGTGTAGGGATGTGTGTGGTTGTGGTGTCCTAGGTTACTGCGGGCGAGATGCATGGTTGTGATAGCACATAAAGTAGTTGTTGGGTTGGTAGTGGGCAAAATTTGAACTTATAAGGGAGGTCTGACCTATAGGATGTCCTAATAACAACTAAGAATGTGTTGTGGAATACCAATAACTCTATGTGTTGTTACTGTTACTTTATCTAACATGGGTTAATTGGTTAGTGTGCCTTGGTGAGGCTTAGTGGATAATTTTCTCTTCTAGGTTATTTTCTTATCTCTATTTCTCATGGGACTTTAGAATGCCTCCACACATGTGCATGATTTCTTTGGGATTTCCCAAATGATTATACCATTATACTCACCCTATGTATATAAAACAACTTTCATATTTTCTGGAGGACTTTTAGAAAAGTTTCGGGCATTACTATCTCAGACATCAGGATATTAATCATTTATACTTTTCATTCTTTTGGTACATTCCCTTATAGTTTTCTTGTACTTTGAATCACTTTATTTTGATCATGTATGTGGAAAAGGGTTTTTTATCTTTACATTTACTTTCTGTATTTGGATTTTTTTTATAATTACCATCTTATATCCAAATATTTTTCTATAAAAAGTATAATTCCTTCCATATTACGTGTGATTATATACCCTTGGTGCTATTTTCCACTATAGGACATATTAATGGTGGGACACGATGGTCACAATCTCTCATTTAACTTGACAAAGGAAGGGTCTAGAATTTCACTGCCCCTTCCATCATAATTGTGAATGTAGGTCATGACAGAATGGTATCAAATGTGATGATTGGGAGATATAATGGAGTTCAGAGTTAGGCATAGTGAGTATATCATGGGATGGTCGGGAAACAATATTTGGAAATCTTTGTGTGGGATATAGGCTTGGGAAGACCCACTAGGATCCTGGATTTTAGCACCCCCTGGGTGATCTGATGCAAGGACTCTGGGCCTACCAAAAAACCATGTGAGTTTATACATATTGAAGGTTAGAGACCCTAGGAAAGGTACATGAATAATTATTAATTGAGTTATTTTGTGTTTGGGATGTTTGTGAGATTATAATTAATTACATGTTTAACTAAAATTTATAAGAAAATAGATACACTGCCCACGATTCATCTTTTCCCAATTTATCATGCATCTATGGAACCTAGAATACATCTATGAGTTGTGTGCATGATTGAGGCCTAGGAAGATGATTTATCTTACTATCATATGGATGATTGAGAGAGGGATGATGGCCAGTGGCAGAAGTTGCTTCACGACTTTCAACAGCAGACCCTCGGAAAATACGAGGGTAGTGTTTCCGATATGGAGGCGGAGGGTGAGCTCAAGGAGTTGGTGATAACATTTAGCTTTATCTAGCCTCAGCATGAGTACTAGTTTCTTCTGGCCATGATCCATATGTGGGGAGCGGAACGTCAGTGGTGGACTCTCTATCTCGGGGATAAGAGGGAGGATGATGTTTCATGGACTGACTTTGAGAGGGAGTTCCAGGAAGAATTTCTCCCTTCCACAATGAAGACTAAGAAGAGGCATAAGATACTCTCTCTTCAGCAAGGGATTATTTCATTATGGGAGATGTGTATCATGTTCAAGGATCTTTTTCATTTTGATACAGACCTATTTCTAGATGAGGAGTCTGGGGAAAAGCTCTTAGAGGAGGCACTCTGACCTTCCCTGCAGCACTCTATTACTACATTCACTCTATAGAAGTACATGAAGGATAAAAAGAAGGATGATGTGGTGGAGAGGATACACACACTGGGAGGTGTTTTGTGATATGGGATTCAGTTGAGTTCATTAAAGGGGAAGGAAGCTAGCAGCAGGCCTCTAACCTTAGGTCCATCCAAGTTTCATCGGATGGGGAGTCGGCCCCAACAGATCCATTTTCGATCTCTCGGTCCTTGACCATTCCTTAAGGTCCTTGTACTAAAAATATTTATTTGTGGATATCATGGGAACCTTTAGAATCAGTGCCCAGACTGAGGGCAGTATAGTGGAGCTGGGCAGATTCAGCACCCACCTTAGCAATATAAGTTTTCTACCATGCCTTTTCACTAGCCACGACAGGGACAATGATCTCTCGCTTCTCCAACAATAGACATTGAAAGAGGAGGCCAACCTCAGGGTGATTTTTAGGGACCTTGAATATGATTTGGTTAGGGAGGTGGATGACATCTGAGGGGCAGAGTTGCTGGGTGTGGGTTATTGCATGCTGTAGAGGGAGCAGTTCGAGTATGACCAGAGGACATTCATGGTATGAACATCTTGTTCCCAAGTACTGAGTATGCTAGTCATAGGTCAGAATAGATTGTCTTATGTTTGCTGTGGATGTAGATGAAGGTTGGGGCCCCATCAGTCCAGTGGCGACTTTCATTTGCTACAGATGTTGTCATATGATATCATTTTATGCATCGACAAGTTGTACCTTGTGTGTTCCGTTATCGGCGGCTTTTGGGGAAGGGTTGTGTTTTCATATATGGGCGGCCATTTTTGTAACTTTTGATGGCATCTATGGTTTCCATGGAGGAATATTGCGATTGGGTCCCCTTCCATCCTTGTTAGAAGAGTTTTATGTGGAGTCAGAGGATATAGAAATGATGGAAGTCCAAGAGATCCTTAGTGAGTTCCTGGACATATTCCCCAGAGAGGTTGTGACTCTACCCTCTTGACGTGATATTGAGCTTGAGATAGACATGGAACTCATCACCCATCTGATTTTGATACCTCTCTATCAGATAGACCCTTCTATGTTGCTGGATATGCGGATCCAAGATGATGAACTAATAAAGAATGGTTTTATCTGACAGAGCACGTCACCATGGGGTGCTCCAGTCTTGTTCGAAATGAAGGCAAACCGTGGTATCAATACATGTATAGACTATAGAAGGCTGGATCTGGTGATGGTCAAGAACCATTACCCCATCCCAAGGATAAAATCCCTTTTGGACTAGTTGATGGGAGAAGTTTGGTTCTCTAAGATCAACATGTGTTCGGGATATCACCAGTTGGGGGTGATGGAGGGTGACTTATCAAAGAATGCTTTCAGCTATAGATATGGGAACTTTGAGTTCATGGTCATTCCATTCGGCATTACAAACTCACCATTCATATTCATGGGGCCCATGAACTCCATCTACCGTGAATATCTGGACCATCTCATAGTCATGTTTATTGATGAAATATGTATCTACTCAAGATTATAGGAGGATCGTGCCGAGCAACTGAGGATGGTTTTAAAACTGTATTGAAACAACTAGCTCTATGGGAATTAGTACCATTGCATGTTCTAGATAGAAGAGGTGCACATCCTTGGACACATGGTTTCCCAGTAGGGAATAGTAGTGGAACCGTTAATGTTTGAAGATGTTGTTTCTTTGGAAACAGACTAGAATGTGGCATTGAATCATATTTTCCTTGGACGGGTAGGTTACTATCAGTGTTTCGTGCCCAATTTCACTTTATTTTCAGATCCTTTGACTACATTGACCATGAAAGAACAATCAATTTCATGGAGTGAGGAATTTTGGGAAGCCATCAGTTATATGAAGGGTAATCTGGTCAGTTCCCTAGTGGGGAGGTTTATAGTAGAAGGGGTAATAGTTGAAGTATTTTGTGATGCTTCAAGCATAGGCTTTGGGTGTTTACTGATGCAGTAGCGGTGAGTGATATCTTATGAGTCAAGGTCGTTATGTCCTCACGAATGTAACTATTCAACCCATGACCTAGAGCTTACAGCAGTAGTGTTTGTGCCAAATTTTTGGAAGAATTACCTCATCAGGGAGAACTTCATGGTCTTCATAGATTATAAGAGCTCATTGTATATATTGTCCCAGCTAGACCTGAACTTGCACAAATGGAGGTGGATGGAGTTTTTTTATGAATATCACTTTGAGACCCCCTACACCTCAGGAAGGGGAATGTGGTGGATAATTCCTTGATTAGAAATTCATATAAGGATATGGTTTGAGAATCTGCAGTTACTTCGAAGATGATGGAAGAGTTGGCTACCTTACACTTGGATACATGAGTGGAGGATGGTAGATGTTGTCTATTCTCGATGACGGTATAGTATTTCATTTCATAGTAGGTGGATGAGTCTTAGTGGGGGGGGCTTAGATGCTGGAGTGATGCGTTATCATGTTAGCTAGAGAAATTCTATGAAATGATGATTGGAATATGGTATTAATCAGATAATGTTTCATGGAAAAATGTTATTCCCTGTTAAAATTCATGAGAGAGATCTCAATGAGTTCCATAATTCACCTATGATTGTACACCCTTGAGCTTCTAATATGTACTAGGGCTTGAGGATTCCATTTCAGTGTCTTGGGTTGAAGATGATAGTGGCGATTTTTTTTGAAAAGTAGCTCAGGTTTCAATAGGTGAATTGTGAACACCGCATCCCAGAAGGTCTCTAGAAGTAATTAGATGTCTCTGAGTGGATTTGGGATGACATCACAATGGATTTATTCAAAGAAATACCCTGTGATCAATGAGGTTGCGATGCTAGCTGGGTAGTGGTGGACCAGATGACGAAATCATCTCACGTCCTAGCAATTATTGAATTGAGTGCATTGGATTCATTAACATAGAGGTACATGGATGAGGTAGTATTGTAGAATTGAGTTGTAAGGTCCATACACACGGATCAAGATACATGGTTTACCTCACATGTTTGGAAAGGATTAGAACATTATTTTGGAAACCAGTTATGCCTCAACACATCTTTCCACCCCTAGACAGATGGGAAGATAGAGAGAACCATCCATACATATGAAGATATGCTACAAGCATGTGTTTTGGACTTCTAGGGATCATGGGTACAATAATTTTCCCTTGTTGATTTTTCATAGAATAATATCTATCAATCAACCATTGGCATGGATCCATTATAATCCTTGTATGCAAGACCATGTCGTTCACCCATGTGCTGGAAAAAGGTTTGGCAAGAAGGTTTCTTAGCCCAAAGGTGGTTCAGAACATGACAGATAAGGTTTATCTTATATGGGATAGTATGAAGGTGACTCAGGATAGGAAGAAGTCATATTCCTATCATAGGAGGAGACCATTGTATTTCAGGTATGGGGACCTCGTGTTCTTAATGGTCTCCACTCAGCACAAGCAGTGGAGGTTCGGTAGGGGGAGTGAGCTTTCTCTATGGTCCGTTAGACCCTTAGAGCTGTTTCAGAAAGTAGGCGAAGTTGCTTATCTGATAGAGCCACCACCGCTACTATAGAGGGTCGACAACCTCTTTTATGCGTCTCAACTCTGTTAGAATCTACACAATGATTTTTCACATCCTCCACTAGGGGGTGAAATATATCTAGGATGATTCGATGTTCATATAGAAACTAGTGAGGATTGAGGATCATGAGGAGAAGGTGATTTGGGGTCAAACATTCCACTGGTTCATTTGATATTGAGGCATGGTGGCCTTGAAGAGAGTACCTAGGAATGGGAGGCCAAAATAGGCACCCAGTACCTAGAGCCGTTTTGAATTGTGTTCTGTGTTGTTTTGTACATGACTTTGATGTAGTGCTTAATATTGTTATCAATGAGATGTGGTGTTCTTCTTTTCTCCAAGAGTGTGTGAAATATCCTCACCATGGGGAGGGGAGTACATAATCCCTAATTGAGACACATTTAGGTGGATGTGATTGAACACATATAGGCAAGTTAGTTCCAACCAAAGCGGATAGTTTGTCGACATGGGGTAAGGGTCTCTGTAATCCATATTTGTGGATGGTTTGAACATTATTGGATTGTGTGTTTACATAGGGGAGAAGGGCGTTGGTGTATTTTTTATTGTTTATGGGATAAATGATGGACATGTGTTCCTAGATATTGAGGTTTCATCAGGCTATCAAACAACTCTATGAAGGATTTTTCCCTGAGAGGTATCTTACTAGGTGGTTGTTTGGACCCCGCTATTTTCTTTGGGGTTACTTTTGGATTCTCGATGATGAGAGTAGTTTGAGAGGTAATTGATGTAATGACCTGGACTCTCCCAGTCTATTACTTTTTCAAATTTTTTGTGTTTGGGTATCCTGGGGACTATTTGTGACCTATTAACGATTTTTTTTAAAAACATGGTTCCACCGAAACGGTAGCTCCAGGAAGGTGGCATCATGATGGTGGAACAGTGACAGTGGCATCCATCATGGTCACACTGTCATGGTTACAAAATCATGGTCACACCCTGAAATAGGGGCACCACATGCGGTGGTCCTACGAACTTACAATATTGTTAATGTTTCTCTTCAAACAGTGTCCCACCCATTCCATTATGTTCCAGTTTCTTTATTTTTTTCCAGTTCCAATCCCGTAATTTTTCATAGGATGTTAAAGTGTTTTTATAACCATTTCAATGCCATATAATGCCAGTAAAAGATGTTTTAAACCCCCGAAATTTAGTCTACTTTTTAATTTACAAAAATTTAGGGCCCTTTTCCTCGGTGTCGTACCTCTCAGTTTCACCCATGCAATGTGGTTCTACTTTGTTTAGAAGATATCTATTAACTCAAAACCATTATATCCATCATCTCCAAGGATAATTATTAAATTAAAAATTATTCCATAGTGTGTAACCAACCAACTATTTGGTGAAACCATGATCCACCTTTTAAGAAATTTGAGATTTCATATCCCGTAACTCCAGTATC
Organism: Viscum album; assembly: GCA_963277665.1. NCBI lineage: Eukaryota > Viridiplantae > Streptophyta > Magnoliopsida > Santalales > Viscaceae > Viscum > Viscum album. The sequence continues at coordinate 1,643,182,244 of OY728141.1, read as the reverse complement.
GAGCATTTTATCACATGTAGATATTGTTCTTCTTGGTGTGCTTGGAGTCCCTCTTTCGGGGGGATATTTTGTTCCTGTGATGGAGCTCTTCCCACTCAGCCTTAAAGCCTAAAAGTTTTATTTTCCAGCAAGTCGGGCTTCCTTAGTTCTTGACGTGAGGTTAAAAAATAGATCATTCATCATCTAGGAAGGGTTTTCCTTCGTCTCTCTTTACGGTGTATCATGTGGGGCGGGTGAGATAATGTTTCATCAGGGTGTGGATGATACCAAAACATATAGATGTTAATATGTTTTTTATAAATAATTAATGAGTGTGTTTGATGATTATAATAATGTACTCTTTTATCTTCATTTATGTGTTTTAAATTGTATAGGCTTAGGCATATAGAAAATCAGGTCTGTTAGGGGACCTTTCTTATGGAAGAATGACCTTTGTTTTTTAGATAATACTCTGAATGAATGTTTGTAACATGGAAACTAGTTAATCACATAAACTCAGTTGGTTAAATGGATTCCCAGTGTATAAGAATCCATGTGGGGTCACCCTGGTTAAACAAATAGAAAGATAGAAATTTCTAAATGGTGTGGTTAAATTTTAAAACACCTTGGCTCTGTTATACTAATAAGCCCGATTTTTCTGCTTGATGCTAGTGTGTGACGTGAATAGGGATGGGATCACCTATTGTTCAATTATTGGTTTGTAGATCTAAGGTCCTGTGGGGATATATGATGGGGATTTGTTCTGTTCCAGTACATTGGGGGATATCGTGGATGTCTTTTGATATTGTAACATTATAGGAGAACCGAATGTAAATTCATTAGTTACTTCCTGGTTGTTTTCCCTCCAGTTGTCCTTTTGTCTTGCAACAATGCCTGTTAGATTCCCCTTTTATAAGGAATATTTTAAATGGAATCACTTGACCATGATAATGATAACAAGTATGATAGTGGATTGTTTTCTAGAAATGGGTTGTGCTCTGGTTGTGTATATTGTGATGTTGAACATGTAGGGATAGTAATAAGGGTGTTTGTGTATGTGCTGGTTTCAGAACCCTTAGGTAGGAATGAGTGTTTTTTACCTGTATATGTATATATAATACCTTATCATTGTGTTTCTCATATGCACCCCACCCATGTTCAGCACTTCATGTCGGACACTGACATTTCATGGGGGATGGTGTTTTCCAAACATTCTTATGAGTGGGTGGTTATTTATTACATTCGGATCCCTCTCCCAGGTGTCTCAATACTCTTCAGGTAGGCTGTGATAGATTAAGGTTCACTAATGGACAAAGACTTATCAGGAAAGGTTTTTTGTGGTGGTTGACCTACGTGTGTGAAAGAAAGATTGTTACCCAAGAATCCTCAGGAAGAGGACCAGGTTTCTTTAGGCATGTATGTGTTTGTTCTAGACTAGGTCACATTGGGTGTGACAGTGTTTGTTGTGGACAAGGTGTCTACGGGCAGGGATGTGTGTGGTTGTTGTTTCCCAGGTGGTTTCGGGTAAGGATGTGTGTGGTTATGGTGGCCCAAGTGTCTATGAGTGGGATATGTGGTAGTGATATCTCATAAGGCTATTGTTGGTGTGGTTGTGGGACAACAGTAGAAAAAATGGGGTAGGTCAAATGCATCAGATGTCCTATTAACCAGTGGGAAAGCAGTGGAGGGTACCCAAACATCGATGTGTTATTACTATTACATTACCTGACTTGATTTATTTTCATATTATTCATTGGTATGACTGGGTGGATTGATTTCCTTGATAGGTTCTTTGGTTTTCTCTATTTCTCATGGGCCATTGGAATGCCTCCCAACTGGTGCATGAGTAATTTTGGTTTTCCTTACAGTGTATACCTGTATACTCACCCTACGTATATAAAATTGAATTCATGTTTCTAGGAGGTCATTGAGGACCATGATAGACCTTACTAGCATGGATGTTGTGATAGTAATCATTTATCATTTACATTCTATTGGTATTTTTCTATGAGGTTTTCTTGTACATTGCAACACATTATTTTGAAAATGCATGGGAAAAGGGTTTTTGTATTACTTTTACTTTTTGAATTTGTAGTTGTTTGAAATTTACCATCTTATAAAGTGATATTTTTTTATAAAAGGGTAATTATTTCCATATTATGTGGGATTATATACCATTGGTTCTAGTCACCACCACAGTGCCTACAGATGGTAGGACTCAGGGGTCATTATCTCTCCATCAAATTGAAGACAGAAGGGTTTGTCACCTTGCTACCCCTTCCCTTCCCTTTGTGAAGGAGTTTCATGAAACCTTATTTTAAAAACCTCCCTTCAATAACCACATTCCTTAACTAATTATATAACAACATGAAATTTCATGAAATATTTTTTAGTTAAATTTATTTTATTTGATAAATTTTATAACACATAACACCGAACTCAAAACAAACAACAAAATATTATTATTTAAATAAGACGGTTTTAACCCAAGTGTAGATTTGTAAAGTAAGAATAGGTATAAAAAATTATGATATATATATTTTATAATAAATAAAAATGCATTGAATAAATCATATGAAATAAGAACTAAATTTTTAGTAATGTCATTTTATACTTCAAAAAAAGTTTTTTTCCAAAATGGTTTTCATTGATTTTTTGGAGAGAATAAGTTAATAAAGTAAAAAAATTATTTTGAAATTCTATTTTATAAAATGGTTAAAATTTTTAAAACATTATATCAAAATTATCATAGGTTGAATTATTTGAATTTTTATAAAGAAGGTGATTTTCCACTAAATAGTGAAAATGTTGATTTTTATTGAAAATTTTAATTTTGTTTCATGAAAATAAAATCACATTATGTTTCACAATGGATTAAAATTTAAATTAGATATCATATATGTTATGAATTTTAATTACAATCATTTATATCAGTTTTATTTTTGAAATTGGAATAAATATATTCGTTATATGTAAAAGATCATTTTTATAAACAAATAGTTTTTATACACACAGTGTAACTTTTAATATTAAATTCAATTGATCTCAATTGGTGGATTTTTTTTGACAAATTATGTATATATATATATATTTAATAAAAATTACATTCATAAAATATTTTTTATTCTTCATATACAAATAAAACCAGGATTATGCTTGAAAATACATTTCGCTAAAATCAAGTTTCATTACATTTTTTATGCTCATTTTAAAATTAATTTCATCCACTTATAGGTATAGAATCTGAGGAAAAAAGATTTCATATTTTGACTCAGGAGGATCAAGATTGGAAACAAGGAAAATTTTATTTTTGGGCATTATGAATAGTAACCATGGTAAACATTATCATCTCAACAATATGTAAATCATGATAATATAGGAAAAAACAATGTTATAAGGTCATAAATATTCATAGTAATTATTAATGGATAAATTTTATTCTACTATTTAATCATAATTCTTAAATTTTATTTATTTAATTGAAACTTTTCAATTCAAATATCATATACACTATTTAATTAAACGATAGTTAGAAAGTGTCACTCTCTTAAATTTAAATATCTATTATGTGTACACAAATAGAAAAAATAATTTCATGAATGAATATAAATTCTTATTTTGAGAAATATTAATTTATTTTCATGGTTGAAATTTATTGAATTTTTTAGTAATTATATAATTATAATAAATGATTTTTCTAATCTGACTTGTTATTTTATTAATTAAGAGTGAAATGATATAAATATTTTTAAAATTATCAAAATTAATATAATTTGAGTGAGTTATATTATTCCAAAAAATTAACAGTGAATTATGTTATAATCGTATTTTGTTAAAGTCATATATTTTAATTCTAAACTTTTTTTATTAGATTCATGTCAAATGAAATGAAAAGTGTGAAAATTGACATTAATTTTATTCATCAAAATATTAAGTTATTAAATTATTTAAAAAAACTTATGATTTTGAATGGGGGAAATCTGGAAATGATATTTTTAAAATTATCATCCATTTTCAACTTTATGATCCAATTATCATCATATTTGTAATGTTACAACCCCTCCTGAGTGAAAATTTGTTACCACTAGTAAGGATATAATATTTTAAACAAGTAGTTAAATAAATCAATAATGTTTAAAGCACAACATAAATCTATCCCAGTATTATTGGTTGATTATAATTGAACCATAGTATAAATTATCTCTTAATCTGTTTCCATTTGGAAGTATTTTTCATGGGAATTTCTCTATTAAAATTTACATTATTATGAAAATGAAAATGTTCTTCTTTGCTCATGTTTAAAATGGAACCTCTCCTTACTATTCTTTATGAAACATTGAGTCATTTATCTGGACCATACCCTAAAAAATACCTTCTAAAATTCTTTATCTATAGTATAAATGTGAATTTATTTATGAATGACCAACCCTATGTTTTATTAGAAAATAGCTAATTATTCTATTTCAAATAAGGGGTGGTCCGAACATATATGATAGATGTTAGACCGCATGTAACAAATTTTCCTCTCATATTTATTTCTATGAGACACATGGCATATTAACCATTTATTATTTAATGAGTTGTACATACTACCCATGAATATATTTTTTTATTCTTCATATGAATATATGGTGGATTTCATATCCATATAAGGCCATTTAATTCCTAGGGATTACTATTTAAATGTTACCAAAGGGGTGTTGGTTCTATCTTACAATATTTTTTGTCAGGATTGTTATGATAATGTTTATAATGATGAAATATTATAATCAACCAATAATGAAAGTAATTATTTTTTTTCACTTATCGTAAATTCAAGATAAATATATTTTTCATTTAATTTTACATTCATTATGTACATAAAAGACAAAAAAAATTATAGAAAATAGACATTAATAATTTATTTGTTCTAAAAATAGTTTTTCTTTCATACCCACATTTATAATGTTTTTTTATGCACAAATTTATAATGCTAATATATTTTTTAATTTTTTTTACCCCGGTTATAATTTTTAAAAATATATATTAAAAAAATATTATTGCCTTTTCCATGTGAGGTACATTTTATTTTTTTAATAATTGTAATAGAATGTTTTATTTTAAGATATATAGAATGAATAGAATTTTACTTCATCATGAACCCTAAATAATTTAAACGTTACATTACATTTTCCCATGAACATAATCAATGAAAATGATTCTCAATATATTTAAAAAAATTTGGAGTCTTGGAAAATAGATTTTTGAATTAGAAAGGGTATGTTCATCAAGAATGTATAAAATATCATGTAATTGCATTTCTAGTCAAAAAATATAACAAAAATAAATTATTTTAATTATTAATTTCTGTGGATTTTATCCAATGGCACCATCATTATTTATTCATTATATAGTTTATGATTATGATGGAAATAAGTTTATGAATTTTATTCCTTTTCCATGGATATTCTATGTAAAACGTTGAATGTATATGAAACCTATTGATTTACAACTAGTTTTAAGATGATGAATTTTTTGTGAAACCAATTTTATTCAGTGGTTTTAATATGATGAATGATTTATGATATTATGGAACACATCTGTTTGATTTTCACTATGTGATTGGAGGTCTCAAAATTATAGGGCCCTCTATTGCATTTGGTAATTATTGATATCTCAAAGGATACATATTACATGAAAGGGGAGTGAAATTATTTTAGTACGGGAGTATATTCATTGTGGTATTTTAAGGACTGAACCCTGATAATTACGATGGTTTGGGGAGTACATCCAAACCACTATGATATTTTTGGGAGTAAAAAATGACTACTATTATGGGTTGGGTAGTGATCCCAATCCACATTGAGAGTCATGGGTGTGAACCATTACAACTATTGTGGGTTAGAGAGTCAACCCAATCAATAATGATAGTCTTGGAAGGGAATCCCTGAATATTATGAAAATTATTTTGATGATTATTTTCATTCGAAAATACTAATTTCTAATGAAAATAGTATGATATCATGGATCGTTTTTTGGTTATTTAATTATTCTTGTGTCAAAAACTAAGTATACTTATTCTATGATTCAATTTAGTGATCTATGATACGATGGGTAATCTTTTAAAATTTTAATCCCATGTTACCATTCCCTTATGTTCAAATTTTGATGAAGTGATAATTGATATCTCTAATGTTTTCCATTACCTTGAATCTGAAATCAACCATAATATTTCTCCCTCTCCAGGTTATGAATAATAGTTTTATGTAGGATGTGTCTATGATGTGTTCTATAAGGGATTAAAATAATGGGAGATATTTAAGAACATCCATGAAATAGGAAAATCGTGTATCTAGTATCAAAATTCACTAATCTTATATGTTCCACAATCTTATTTTTTAGAAATGTATTAAATACTAATCTATAAAGAATTAATATTTATGAATTAAAATTCTACATCACTATAGCTATTATTAATGGCCAAAGACGATACATGATCATTGGTAACACATTCATGTGATAATTTTTTGAAGAGTGACTCTCTTCCCAGGTCTTTATAAGGAGAGGGCATCCACTGCGGATATTGGTAAGAGTTTAGCCCAAGAGGTGTATCAAACCATGGAAGTATATGATATGTATATTTTATATATAACTTTTTATACGAAAATAATATTATATTTTTTATCATATGACGTGTTTAGTTTCCCTTTACTGATTTATATTGGAGAGAATTATTTTAAAAAATAGTGATATGGATAATTATATGATAAATCCTAATTTTTTGGTAAGTTATATCTTACATGGATCTCTATGAAATAAATCCTTGTATGGATAGTTCAAGTGGATATGGTTTTGGAACTTATGAATATAAGGGTAATAACCATAACAAAATATATTTCATCATATATCATCCATTAATCTAGTGCATGGTTAGTGTTACCTTACCTTTCCCCATCATTTGAGGCTCATGATGTATACTATAATGTTAATTCACATTTTTTGTTGAACCATAATAAATCATATAAATATTCTATGACTATGGATGATATAGGATAATTATTATTTTTAATGATAAAAACTAGGTTTCATAATTTATACATTTTCTAAATTAGTTTTCATTATTATGATTATGGTTTTCCACCGCATGATTTATTTTTTATTCAATTCCTAGAAACATGTGTAAGGATGTTAACATTGAATGTGGTAGTCAATGTGGTGATAAGGAGAATCCATAGTGTATGATTACTGATTTAAATGATATTTTATTGTACCTAATCATTTGAAATGATACATGAATAATAACCATTACGTTAAAAATCACTCAGACTCACTAAAAAAGGGAAGTATGGAGTATTCTAAGAGAATGTGTGTTGGACACCAGGGAGGATATAATGACCAATTTAATTTATGTTAAAAATATGAATCAAGAAACACAATATATTGAATCAAATGATTTTTTAATGAATATTGCAATAGTTATATGAATTTATAATAAAAATTATCATGTTTAATAGAGAAAAATAGTTATCATCCTTTGGATCCATTTATAGGTCATTTTTAAAATGATGGAAAATAAGAATTACCTAAATTAATTCTCAATTTTTAGGATATTTCCTTGTCCAAATTTGTAACTATATTATATCATAATTTGAAGTAAAATGGTTTATATATTTTTATTTTGTGATTCATCAATTTTTTTATAGAGTTTTTTTATTAATGGTACATTAGTTATACGAATTATGTGTCATCTAATGATCATCTTAATTTGGAAGAATATATGTGATTATATATGAATGAATAATGATTTATGGATACCATAATGAGTTTATGAGTTTATGTTTGATCATTAGTTCGACATCGAAGACAACACATTTTTGGTTTTATGTTATGGGATCATAATGTGATTCATGAAATATTTTGAGACGCTTTATTAGGATGGGTTATATTTAACCCTTTGGTTAAACATGAATTATTATTTTTTAAATTATATTATTTTTGTATGTATAATTGTATTAATAAAATTTTTGGGATTATATAATCATATAAGATTAATGTTATTTTAAAAGATGTTAAATATATTTATAGGGACATTATAAGAATTATATTAGTACTGATTTAGTAAATATGAAAACCTATCACGATCGCAATGGTTGCAGGGCATGAAACCACAATTGAAGGATAAAAAGTGTAAAATAAATACCCCTAAAAAGAGTGATTATTTGATTAGTATCACATTCTTTTAAAAATACAATGATAGATAATTATTTTGTTCATTTTGGGAATATTTTTTTATCATAGATATTACAATGGGATTGAAAAAAGATTTTCTAAATATCGCATAAATGTTATTAAAAAAGACATTCCATATTTTGACAACCGGATATAAATAAGGAAAATATACCATTTTGGGATTCTATTTGAGGAATAAAGGTTGAATTATATTGTAGAAGTTTAAATGATTTGAACTTTAATAAATACCATTTAGTTCATTTTTGTAAATTAATAGAATATCATAAAGATTATATGATTATGACATATCAAATTTTTGTATGAGACCTTAATAATGATTGATGTTATTTAGAGAAAATGTTACATTGTTCAAAGACGAAAATGTGAATCATTCCCATATTATTTACATGATTTGAATGATGAGTACTCTACAGAGATATATATGGAATAATCTATGTCAAACATTTGGTGATATTATTATGGTATTATAGATTTTTGTGTTATTTATTTATATAATTTTCTATTTTTTTGAATTATCATACAATGTTCTCATATTTTATGGGTTTTATTGATTCATAATGATAAGAGGAATATCATGATATGGTTTTTTTCCTTTTAAATATTTCTTTCAGTGGTTCATTAATGAATAATTTGTCTAAAATGTACATCATTTTGATATAGAAATTATATTATGGTAAAAATTTACTAAAAGATAGAATTTTACTATTTAGGTAAGATTCTTTCCTTATGATATTACTCTACATGTTAAAGGATTTCATAAAAAATAGGAAGTTGATAATTATTGATAAATGTTTCACTCTTACAATAAATTATATTGAGTAAATGGGTTTTCAAAACATATCATTTTATGTGTTTTAGTTCCTTAACTATATTATGACCATTCAATTTATTGTGAACAATGTTCTCTATCACTCATCATCCTTATATATTCATTATGTTTTCTTCCATTTCTATATTTTCACTTACCACTAATGTTAGACTATATGGAACTGAGACATGTGTTATTACAGATAAACATTATATTCCATTTTTCATCTTTTCTATAGGATGTTTTATGAACATTTTTTTTGACATACATATTTTCTCACCCTAAAAATCGAATGTACGAACCCTATATTCGAGAATGTGTGTGACATGAGACACAAAGTGCATAATGTAATATAATATTTTGGTACTTTATAGTAAATTTAATGATTAAAATATAATCTATATATTGCATTTCATGCAACACTGAGTTAGCATGTGTTACATGAAAGAATGAACTTCCTAAATGGCCTGTGTTACACACATGACAGGTTTTTATCAAACAAAAATATATTATTAAAATACAGTGAGATATAAACTTTCTATTAAATTAGTAGTTATGAATAGTAATAACTATCTTCTGAATTTTTTTATTAATACTAATATAGAATGAAATTATTGGTTTCAAATAAATTATAATTGAATATAATAATCAATTGAAAGTAAAGAGAATATTTTGATAAAAAAAATTTGTACTCTAATATAATTATTTAACACTAAAATATAAAATTAATTATAATTAATAGTGATTTTAATGTAATATATATATATATAGTTTATATTCATTAAAATATTTTTTATATTCATCCATTTGGTTTGATAGACATAAGATAATAACAAACTCTATTTTACACATAAAATCCTATTTTTTATAAAATCAATTTTACCTCCTTTTAATGGAGAACCCATTTTAAATATGAATTTTTACACATTAATTGATTCAATATGTCAAAATTGAATCAATATTTGAAACTTGAACATAATAATTAGTTTAGGGTGAATGTTTGATATTTTTATGAAACATTTCAGTTTTTAATGAATAGTTCAAAATTTGAAATTTGAGTTCAAAACGACTGTTTTCGTCTAAATTATTTATAGTCAAATTATATTTTTAATTCGTTTTAATTTATAGTTAGATAATATTTTAATAAAATAATAAAATTTATGTCACATTCATCACTTTTAACCTTGAAATTCATTATTAAATGATAACAAACAATTTGAGGTTTTTACTTTCAATCGTCACATTATCATCCTTCCTACACGATTAAATTTTAAATTATTTTTGATAATTTTATGATTGGAATTTAAAAAATTTTATTTTGTATTTGGAATCCAAATAATTTATAATTTCTAATAATACCATATATATTTTTACCAAAAATATTGTGATTGTGATTAAAATTAATTACAATTTTTATGGTTAATTTAAGCTTATTTAGGGACAAAAAACATTACATTAAGGCCCAAAACAACCTATAAACATGTCCAAGACCTATTTTATTGAAATATTATGACCCTATATTATATTTTATCAAAAAAATTACATTATTGGATCCAATTTTAACATGAAAAATGTACATGATATTCCTTTTTCAAAATAATATAAGAGTTCCACTCCTTCTCCAATAAAAAATGCCTCTTCAATCCCAATTCCTACTTACTCTCAAGTCACTATGGATCAACCAATATCTTCCCAAATTTATCCTCAAAATTCATCCCCTTGTTCCTAAAATAATTACCTTGGGTTATAAGGGATCCAATAAAGCCTTTTGGTATAACCCAAATGTTGTTGCCTGATTGAGTGGTAATATATTTCCGTAAGGTTTTTAGTTTTATTTCTATTATCTACACCCTAGACCCTACTTATTCCATTATTGTATTGAAAATAGTATTCACAATATACTAGGATTTTATTATTATATGTTTTCAACTTACACTTAAACGAAACCATTTAATGTGTAACGAACATACTTATTTTGGGAATGGAGAACTACTATCTCACAAAACAACAATTGTTCATTTTTCAATTAACACATCTCATTGTAGCCATTATGATGGGAAATAAATTCACATATGGTATATATGATATTTTTAATGTATATAAAATTGTTTAAATCTTTTAAAATACACATCTTTATAGTTTACCTTTTGTTTAAAAAATGGTATCATCATTTTTGGTAGTGTGGACTACCACCTCCTTAAAGTGAAGTGATTCGTTCACACTATACATGGAATATATGAAATAATGTTATAATTTAACATATCAAACATAAAAAATATATATTATATTCAAGACATAATTAAATTTCTGGAAGTAATATATATATATATATATATATCATTTCCCATATTACCTTTTCAAAAACTCTTAATAAGTTATATTGTCATTTATGGACATTTGGACTACCACCTCCTTGACATGCTCTGATTCCTTTTACATAAGAAAAATTATATATATATATATATATATATATTATTTAATAATATTTTATTTATGATATAATGGTCATTTTTTAATGTTATTATTCAACTAACATTCATTCTGTAATGATCATTAAAAAATGATATTGTTACTCAGGTGTAGGTACAACCTACCATCTCTTTGATTATTACGTGGACTAATTTTCCAGAAAAATATATAATTATTGGTTTTAAAAGAATAATAAATATATTAATATAATAATTTGGTCATGATTACTATTCTTTATAATATAAATAAAGACACCATTGAGTGTAGGTGACCTACAGAAGTTGGTTAGGACATATCAACTGAATTTGGTCAAAACACCCAACGTTAACATATTGATTTAGTAGTTTCTTCAAACATGATAATTAGTGACATAAAATTAATTATAAACATGAAAAATGTTATCATTAAAATAAATAATTAACATAATTTTATTATGAATGATGCTAATGGACGTTTTGCCAAAAGGAAACACAATTTAAGGGATTTTGTCTCAATTTACATTCCATTAGGACTTATTTGTCATTATAAACACTGTTTCTTTAAATAGAATGTGTTTCACTTCAATAATTTCCATATTAATATTTCATTATATCCTTATTTTAATGGAATTAGTTTCTAATTATTACCATGACATATTTTGTACACACATCCATTCATTTTAGGGATTACCCGGAATGTGTGTTTAGTATTTACCTTTATATATTGAATATTCTCATTTATTATTTATTGTTTCCAATATATTGTCACAAACTGGGAATTTAATCTATCCTTTATTAGGTTTCTATCTCCATGAATCCAGGAAGTGTACAATGAAATATATGTAGGGTTTTAAAGAAGAATTTGAGTTATCATCAATTTTATTTATTTAGAAATCAGGAAAACTAATTTTATAATTACTATATTATTTTGTAACAAAATGCTCATGATGGATTCTGGGTTACCAAAACTAAAAAACTCTCAATCCATCAAGATTTGATTTCTTGAAATCATACCAATGTAATATATTGTAGACACCGACTGTCGACTATTAATGGTCGGGTTGTTATAATTGGAATCAATGGAGTTTAATAAAAACCATGGGAATGATATTTAGGAAAACATGTGTTAAAGAAAATTAACCTAATATTTAAACAGAGGATAAATATAGAATAACATCCTAGAATTTCTGTAATTTTATATATTTCGTGGGTCTTAATAGAAATGCATCCCAGCCTGGATGCTATAAGTGGATGGGGTTCAGGAACTGTTGTACCTAGGAGTAATAACTCTGACATGATGTTTTATACCTAACTAAGTGTAAACTGGTATATGACAATGAGCATTACTGTGCACTTGGTTTGACAGTCTTGGTGGATATTCTTAGTATGATCCACATTTTCATTTCAATCAAATATGATGAATTTGATTGTGTAATGATACTGAATAATCAAGGTTAAACCTGTGGTTTTTTAGATGTATAATATCAAGTCATGGATTATAAATCCTAGTGATGCTATTATGGATAAACATTAAACAAAAAAATACATTTATCTAAATAAATTAGACAATGTATTTATGTATAGAGGATTCATTGAAAATATATCTATATGTACAAATAGTTGTTAACCTAATATCAAGGATGTCCATCACAATTATTTTTGAAATTATATAAATATTTTTTAAAAAAACACAACCTAAAAGTCTGGTGATAACAAATCAATTATATCAAGGTCATGGGTCATGAACCCATCACCAAAGGATGATAAGGGTTTCATTATAATAACTAACCTACGCAATGTCCTACATAATTTTTTGTATTTTTAGAAAAAATATTTTATTAATTAATGTTAATAATGAATGAGTAATATCAATTTTAATATTTAGTGATTAATCTATTAACCATATTATTTTTTTTAAGATATTTAAAGAAAAAATTTATAATTTTAATTCATTTATAGGACTTACACTCATTTAAACGTTTCTTTTAGTGTATTGGGAAAAAAATGGAATATTGGTAATTAATTACAATTTTTAAAGGAATGAGTTAGAATGTGATCAAAATATAACTAAATGTTAGGATATTTTATATGAGATTCAGTAATATTAAATAAAAAAAGTTATTTATATTCTTATGTTGTAAATGAATTAACCAACAATATGTGAATGAAATAGTAATAAAATGTTATCCAAAAAGATTAATTTATACTAAACTTATAGTCTTTTTAAACATCATGTATTTATGACTTTGAGGCCCTAAACATTCTCTTCATCATTACGTTATTTCTAATGGATTAACTCAATCAATCCCTATAAATATTTATGCACTACCTCACTGATTGAATCTATACTTTCCACCGATGTTCTCCAACATAGAGACATCATTCCATGGTAGTCTATGTGACCTTTGTACTTTCCGTTCTCACTTTTATAGAGGATAACCAATGAAACCTTCTCATTATGTGGGATTTAAAATATAGGATGTGTCAAAAAGTCTATCACCATAGTCGATTTTAAAATCTAAGGATGCAGTTTGAATAAGGTGGGAAGAATGTGATGCCCTGAAAATCGAAAGTTAGAACCCTGTATTTGATAGCACGTGTGACACCCCATAATAAATTCATAAGGTTGCATAATATCTGGGTACTTAAAAATATTATTAATACTTGAAATATATTCACTATATTTAAATGCATGCAAGACCAATTCATAAGGTGTTATATACATGAGAGACCTTCCTCAATGACTTGTGTCACGAGAAAGGCTTAGTTTTATCGACCGATAATATATTATTAAAATATAATGTGATATAATAAATCCATTAAATTAATTTTCATTAATATTAATAACTAAATTATTAATATTATAGTTTATGAAAATATATAATTAATTAATTGGTTATAAATTAATTATAAATTAATATATTATGCAACAAAAAATAAAGTGAATATTTTTATTGAAAACTATTTTATGCTAAAAAAGTTTTATTACCATACTAAAATATTTTAATTAAAAATTGTGAGTGATATTAATGTAACAATTTTACTTTATATTTTCAATAAAATAATTTTTATATATATACATTAGATTTAGTAGACAAAAGATATGAAAAAGCTTCATTTTATACATGAAACCCAATATTTATATAATGATTGTTTTACCGATGTTTTATAGAGAACCCATTTATATAAATATTTTGACACATTAATTTATTTAAAATACTAAAAAAACATTATATTTGTATTAAAAACAAAAAAAGATTACGTTTGGGGTAATTTATGATGTTTTTATGAATCATTTCATTTTTGAATGAATAGTTCAAAACACTAAATTTAAGTGTAAAATTACTTTTTATTCTATATTTATTTATAAATTTAAATGATAATTTTAATTAGTTTAAATGAATAATTAGAAAATATATATATATCAATTAATTAAATTTATTTTATTTTAATCCATTTCACTTTTAAATTTTTTATAAAAACATTGTAATCTTTTGAAATTTATTACTTTAAAAACCCATATTGTCATCATATCAGCGGGATTAAATTAAAATCAATTTCTCCAGTAATTGTTTTTGAAATTTGAAAAATTTTATTCCATATTTTTAATAATAATAAATAATAAATTAAAATAAGACTAACTTTGTATTTTTCAAGAAATATTTGTGAATGTGATTAAAATTAATTATAATGATTAAATATAAATTAATCTTATTGAGTGATAAAACCATAACCTTAAGGCCCATAACGTCTTATACAGATGTCCAACAACCATTTTATTGAAATATTTTTACCCTCTAATCTCTTGTGTCTAAATTTTACCAATATTTGATCCATATAATACATGAATAATGTACATGGAATTTGTTTTTTCAAAATATTACCAGATGGAAACTCCTTCTACACTATAAAAGGCCTTTTATCTTCCCACTTCATCACACATCTCATAAATCTTTTTATAGAACAATATCTTCCAAAATAGAACTTAAAAATAACTATAATCATACTAGTATCATTTCCATAGGATTGAAGCAATCCAAGAAAGCCTTTTGGTACAAACCAAAAGTAGTCACCTGATTAAGAGGTAGAATATTTCATTATGGTTTTTAGTTTAATTTCCATTATCTACAACCTAAACCCTATTTATTCCATTTTTGAATAAAAAACCAGTATCATCAATATACAAGGATGTATTTATTTCTATATTTTTTACCTAACCTTAAAATAATCTATTTTATGGGTAATGAACTTACAATTTCTATGTACGTCGAACAATTGTCTCAGGAAAGGATGATCGTTCATTTTTTCTTTACCAACTCTCATGGTGGCCATTACAATGGAAAAAATAATTACATATGATATATATGATAATTAACATGTATTAAATCTTATTTAATTAATTAAAAATCATATATTTATAATTTTTGTTTTGTTTAATAATGATAACATCATTTTTGGAAACATGGACTACTGCCCCCTCAAAGTGATGTGATTGGGGAACATCATTCATAGAACGTATGAAGGATGGGATTAATTAAAAATATGTAATATAAAAAACATCTATATGATATTAATAACATTAATACCTTTTGATAAATAACATATATATATATATATATCATTTTATTTCATTATTTTTCACACACTTAAAAATTGATAACGTCGTTCTTGTACGTGTGGACTACCACTTCAACCACATGATGTGATTAATTTTACATCTAAATAATTATATATATATTTATATATGATTAAATAATATTATATTTTTCATATATTTTTTATTATGGAAATTCTTTCTTCCACTTAACGTTTTCAATAATGATCATTGAAAAATGAGAATGTTATGCATGCGTACATACGACCAACTGTCACCATGATTGTAGCATTGATTAAGTTTATTTATAACCATATCAAATTAATGGTTTTAAAAGTATAATTTTGGAGTAAATAAAATAATTATATCATTATCACTATTCTATAGATGTTTTATAATGTCCTATTTGACCATAGTTGAACTACGAAATATTATTTTGACATACAAACTGAATTTTATCAAAAACCATACATAATCATAATTATTTATGTAGTTGTACAAAAAATGGTAATAAGTGAAATAAAATTACTAATAAAACATGAAAAATATTATCAATTAACTAGGTATTTAACTTATGTTTATTATACCTGATGTTAATTCATGTTCACCTGAAAGGAAACACAAGGTAATGGATTTCATCTAAATTTACATTCCATTGAGAAATATTTTCTTTTGCACCTAGATTATTATACATAGTCTATATTCTAATGTTTTTATGATATATCATGATTATTATTAATAACATGATCTTATACCATTACATTAGTTTTATTTCTTCATGAGTTATATGATTTAATGTGTTTCAAAGTGGTATGAGACACTTTAGAAATTTTAAGGATTATATCCTTAAAAATAATTCTAATCATATTTCAATAGTATTCCAATTTGATGAAATTATATGACCATTTTAAAAAATTAATTTTATTATCCTCTAGTTATTTATAAACGTTTTCATGTATTTGTTCCATTTTTTCATTCTTTAGATTTCAAAAAGTTTTAAAAGATTTTTAAGAAAACCAGACCTCATTTCTCTCTTTAGTTGGAGAACATATTTTCTTTTAAAAACCGTGTTTTATTAAAATGTATTAAAAATTGTTTTAAATTTAATTTATAAATTAATTTATATCTTTTTTCCTTCTAATAATGTTTTCAATAAAATATTTTTATCCATTTCTAAACAATACAATTTTCTAACACTTTTTACCTTGAAAATGAATGTTTCTTTTTTTTACCCCGAATGAAATTTATGGATTAATCCGAAGTCATTTCTCTGAATCTTCCTTTGCAATTTTAAAACGTTAACATTTAAAGAAATTATTTTAAAATTTATTTAATAAAAAAAATTCAAATGGGTTTTCAATGAAAACGATTATTTTCCTCAAGAATATTATTTATGTATTATTTTATTTCATCAACGACAAAAACCATATATTTTCACTCCAGTTGTTATATGACATGTTTCTACCTTCATTTTTGTTAATTTGTATAGTTTTTGATTTATTTGGCCAATAATAGTATTCAAATTCACTTCCTTGATACCTTTTACTCCCATTAAAATATTTAATTTCCTATGATCATTTAAAATTGAATTTACACAATGTATATGTATCACATTTCATGGAAATAATCATTTTCTAAACCATGTACCATATTTCATATGGTGTTAAATTGAATTTAACATTATTATTTGAGGAAATATTGATAAATATTTATCATATATTTTTTATAGATATTTGAAAAGGAACATTGTTACATTGAATGTTTGATATATGAGTAATGTGTTAGACAATAATGACATGGGTTTGGAATAGTTATAGATATCCCCTCTATGAATTGGTAGTCTCATGGGATGAGTTAGTAGGATAACTACATTAGATGTGGTTTTACATGATAGTATAACTATCTTGGGAAGGTCTTGACGTTACTGGTTCCATGTACCTCTAAAATATGGCATCCAATAATTAAGAACCTCCCTAATTTAGAATCAATTATGATTCATCCATGAGATTTTTCATAGAAATATATATGAATACATTTCACTTTCAGCTATATGGATAGAATTTCTTTCATCTTATTATCATGGGATATGAATTTTTCTATATATTTTTATTTTAATTTCATGTCTTTCAAATTATTACAATGTGATATTGTTTACACACTTCCACTTAGTTTGTGGATTATATGAAATGTGGGTTTTGTATTTACCTTGCCATATTTACTATATCATTTATTATTTTTTTATTATTCTATTTTTTTCCTTATTGAGAATTTAATCTCACCCTTATTATATTTTATTCCCCAGTAATCCATGAAGTGTAAAATGAAATATATGAATGGATTTACTATATGTATTGGTGTAATCTTTAATGATATTTATTTAGAAAGAATAAAAAATGGTATTAATTAGTTAGTTACATTCTAATAAAATACTCATGTAGCTATCTAGTTTCACAAGAGTACTGAACTCTTGGTTCATTAAGATTTTATTCCTTGTAATCACTCCAAGGTAATTGATAGCATACACTAGCTCTAGTCTATCTGGAGTTTGGTCATTACATGTTTCTACAAAGGAATTTTCAAATGAAATACCCTTTAGTACAAAGAACAATTTTAAATTATAATGAAATAATTTTTTAATTGTTTGGGGTAGAATATTACCCATCCATATTTTATGAAAAATATTTTTTATTAAAATTAATTTCATAGACACCTTCTGTTCCACACAATGCTTAGCATAAATACTCCAGCAAATATAATTATATAAATATAATCATTATAATATATTAGATAATTTGGTAGATACTTATTGGAATATAAATAATTTGAAATATATATTAAGGCTAAAATTAATAAAAATTTATTAATTATTTCTTGGTAAATAAGCACTCATTTTTTTATTAAAGACTTCTTATTCGAAAAAATATATTTTCTTCAAAATCGGTTTTATTTATTTTTGATGGAATATTAAAACATGTTACTTAAAATTATAGATATTTTATTTTCTAAAAATAATACAATTTTTAAATGATAAATTCATAATTAGGTTAGAGTAAATTTTTTTAATTTTCTAGTGAATAGCGAATAATGCTGATTTTTATTGAAAACCATATTTTTATTTCAAGTGTTTATAATTTTAAATTTTGTACTAAAATGTTTTAAATGTAAAAATAGAAATATTATTTTATAAAAAATATCATTATTTTCATTGGAATCATTTTTATATTTCAATTTGGTATAAAAACATTCTTTATAAGTAAAAAAAATATTTTTCTGAATTTTCTTGTCATGAAAATTTGTTTTCATAATTAATTAAATTTATCAATATTTTTTAATAATTTAAATGATATATATATATATATATTATACATTGATGAAATTATTTTTCTATTAATCTAATAATTTTTTTATCCATGGAATTAGAAAAAATATAAGTTTATGTTTAAAAATATATTATTTAAAAAAAATTCATATCGAAATTCCAACTCTAATTTAAAAAATTAATTTTTACATGTTTATTATATTTGATAAAATTTATTCCATATTTTGGGGTATGTGGATAAAATTGTTTAAATATTCCTATAGAGATCTATTATTTTTATACAAATATATTACAAAAAATTATTTACATTTATTACATTACACAAACACATGCTTGATGATTGTAAAGGTAAAATGGAATTGGAAACATAGAAACATAAAACACTAGTTCATAGGTTAACTAAAAAATCTCCCACTATGTTATTTTTATTTATAACACTTCTTATAAAAATGATATACAAAAAATTTGTTTAATTTCTAAGGAAAACAATAATTTGAAAGTGTTACATTTGATGTTATGTAATTGTAGAAAATGGATATGCATATGTATAACAAGAACATAAGGGTAAGGTAACATGATCATAATTGTTTGAAACCATAAACCACAAATAAAAACCATAATATTGAGTCATGGAACAAATATTGAAAATTTATTAGATGTGGATCATAAGGATATCAATGAACATGAGCTAGGAGATCAAAAAATTATCATAAGAAATCAAATTTTAGCATAAAATTATTCATCTAAAACCAATTTATTAATAGTTGAGGGTCACTAAAAATACTATCATATTGAAATTATTCACTCTCCAACCCATTATATTAGTGAAGGAACAATATAAAAGACATTATAGTAGAAAAAGTACCTCATTCAACCACATTAACCCCTAATTAATGAATTGTGTAATCATAATATATAAATCATTACCCAAAAAATTATAGGGTGATAAACCCATGACATAATGAAAATCACACATTTGTGTTCTATAATATCTTAAAAAATTATTCGTATCAGAACCCATGAAATGAAATGGCATTAAGTAAAATTTCATCTTGAAATAAATTGTGGATAATAAATTTTTATCATTATCATTGCATCATTTCATTAAAGAATAACTCATAGAAAACATATAGATATCATTATCATTTTATCATGATATAACCCATAGAATAGAAATAGGGTTCTCAAAATATTTCCTTCATAAACATAAATCATTTATAGAATGGGTAAAAATGTTATCCTAGCATCGTATCCCTGCAAAATAATAAGTTTTATTAAAGGATTTAATATTGTAAGTAAAATGAATTTGAATTGAAAATCAAATCGTAGGAAGATATACTATCATAAAAAAGAAAAAATTTTAAAAAAAAATTAAAAAAAACTTAATTCATCATATAACATTATTTGATAATAACCTAGAAAATGTATTATGGTATATTCAAATAAAAAAGTGGTGCTAACATCATCAAATTTATATTCATGTCATAAAAATTAAAAATTATTTCTGTCAAGGTTTAGGTAAATTCCAAATGATCATTATTTGAAAATCAAAATTATGATTTATCTTAATAAAATTTTTATAAAATCAAATAATAATAATGTTTTATGTAAAACCCATTTCTACATGGTTAGAAATATTGAAAACATTTTTAGGAAACTAGGTTTTAGAAAAAAATACCTTTCGATTGAAGAAAGATATAAATACAATTTTTTATACATAACAATTATGAAATACTGAGTACATAAATAGATTGAAATGACTGGAAAACATGTATTCTCTTAAATAACTATTGGAAGTGTAAATAAATGAGTTAATTGATAGATACATCCAAATATTTTGTCATCGGAAGCATATTCATGAATAATTCCAATAACAAATGCAATGTTACAAAAAACCCTTACACATTGCTAAAATTTAAATTTAGTACCCATGAAAGAATAAAATTAATTGAAATTAAAATATCCTAATAATAATTAAATAAATTATAATAAATTCCATAAGAGTTTTTATATACCCCTCAAAATATAAGATACATGTATTACAAAACAAATGTCTCAAGGAAGGGAAATTGATACAAAAATCCATTACCTTATGTATTGAATTCCATTGTAAATGTAAAAACCTACTATTGAATAAATATAATTTAATAATTCATATTTTTTAAAAATAATTAGATAAATAAGATCCAATATTATTTTCGTGTGACCTTTTATTACCCTTTTATTAAAAATTCAACGTCAAATTCATGTTTTGGGCAATAATTATATTGTTTCTCATGTCTGTTTTGATTTTTCGTCCTCTTACGTTGATAAAGGTTACATAATATCCAGAATGTAAAACATGATATAAATATCATATATATTTATTATATGTTTCGATATATAAATCTAAATTATTTTTATATTTAAAATTAAATACACCATACACAGAGATAGTATGTCCTACGTACACTTGTAAAATTATTCTATATTAAAGAATGAATGAATGAAAGACAGTAATATAATATTTTCAGAAACATGAGTCATTTTTATTTCATTTGTATCAATTAATTTCATTTATAAAATTCATTTTTAGATCAATGTTAAGAATGAGTGAATCACATCGCTTCGTAAGGTTGTTGTCCTCTAATTACATGCACGACATTATCGTATTCACACAGAATGGAAAGTATGAAGTTATATGTTATATAATAATCCATAATTATAATTGAATTGTAAATATAATATATATAAATATTTAATCCATCATTATATATAATCCAAATAGGTGGTGATAGAAAAAAACCTTGGTCCATGAGTTTCTAGTTAGCTATACACATGAATGTTTATTTAATAACCCATTTGATGAAATAAGTGCGGTATTCAAGTTATTACATTAGCCTGATAATTTTTTATTATATGTATGATTTGAAATATTTTATATCATGATGTTTTGTTTATAATTTATGGGGGTAGACGAATAACAGATTAGCTTGATTATAGACGTTATATCTTCATTGCACCACATCATTTGGCTTTCAGTAAAAGGATTCATAAGGTGAATTTCTGACCAAAATAAGTCATTTAGGATGACCAAAGGGAATAAACGATGTTATTTGGTTATGGATTGGATGAAAATGTGTTTTGGATGTGGGAAGATGATATGATGTGATGTTGGATTTCATATATGAAGTGAGTTCTACATATGATATTTTTTAAATAATAAATTGTAAAAAATTTCAGATGTAAAATGATCCAAAATAAGAAATTATCAATGATTAGGGGTGATGAGGTCAACATATGGCAATTCAATGGGTCTCATAAAAGTTTACATGTCATTTTAAACACAATAATTTTACCAAAACCCATCGGTAAAATCATTTTCACCTTAACCACGATAATTAAATTTTACCATTGTTACTAATCATTATAGTAATAAATTAATCTTAACTTGTTATATAATATAAATTAGGCAACATCGAAATATGGAATATTTTTTTCCAAATTCCATTAACATAATTAGAGATTTTTATTACGAAATTTATCTTATAAACACATTGATAATTTAGTTTCCAAAATTGATAATATTGAAAATTTTAAATCTTTTTTATGAAAAAATTCAATATAAAATTTATTCGAATGACATAATTAGATTTGATTATATATAATTGAATTTAATTTAATTTTTAACACCATTTAAAATAAATTATTAACCTTATAAATACTTTAAAAGAAATTGCAGCTTTCAATATAAATAAAAATTTGCCACCATTGACTAAACAATTAATTTTTTTAGTATAATCCAAAAAAATCACCTAAGAAATTTTTTTAAATGATGATTTATAAAATTAGGTTCATTTTATAAATTTATTTTTTAAAAATATTGTATAAAATTAATTTTATTTCTATTTATAACAATAAATAAGAAAGCATTTGTTCTGAAAATAGTATTTTGGAATCACATAATGTCTTTTCTATAAATTAAGTACTTTATCAAAATGGTTTTATTATATAAAAAAATATACATAATATTTTTAAAGTAGTTATTAAAATTTATATAACTATGTTTATAATCTGTGTTATAATAGTCTCATTTATATAATAACATTAATAGTCTTTAAAATTTCATTAAAAAACTTGGTTTTTATGTAACACAGGTAAAACATAGTGTTTCATGTAATGAAATCTATCAAAGAAAAAAACACATTCTAAAAAATAATAATTTCAAAAAAACTAAATCTGGTACATTATGACCCCTAAAAATAATTTCACACTTAAAATACATAACACTAATATAAAAAAATAAGGATACTACTACCTCATAATTTCGTAATCATCCCACATAGCTTCTTCAAATAATTGATTTCACCACAAAACTTTGACCAAGGGAGTGGTTTGGTTTCACAATAACTTCTCTTTACGATCCAAGATATCTATGAGATTATCCTCATAATAAACAATGGATGAGGTTGTCCCAGACGGACAAAGAGAAGGCGGCAATCGACACCCAGAGGAATGAAGATTCACTCATGAAAAAACACATGTCTCTATTGGTGGTCATAAATTTCATTGAAAACATCTCAGTGAACCAGGGGGCCCTCAAAAACACCCAATTGAATCTTTGGAAACTGGAAGCTGGAGTAGCTATTCGGGAAGCGGGGAACAATCGTATTGTTTTTGAGTTCTTCAAAAAGGGAGATAGAGATAAATTCCTGAGAGGTAGACCTTGGTCCTTTGATAATCAACTCCTCATAATGGAAGAATACAAAGGGGGGATGATACCCAGCACATTAATCTCACTGGTCCCCCTTATGGATACGTATCAAAGGAATCCTATTTCACGCATGAAAAGAACGCGTTATGAGAGACATTTGGGACTATATTGGCCAATTCCTTGAGTGGGACCACTCGGACCCAATCCAATGGGGGCCCGAGGTTCGAAATAAGGGAATGATTGAAGTGTAAGAGCCACTGATGAGTGGCATTTTTTTGAAATTTTATGGCGCCGACACTTGGATATCATTCGAGTTTGAGAAACTCCCAGTCTTCTGTTTCTTTTGTTGATGCCTCGACCATCTAGAAAGAGCGTGTGTCTCCAAGAAAAGTAATTATTCTGGTAATCTAATTCTTCAATATGGACCATTTCTCCGAGCCAAATCGACCAGATATTCCTTCATCCATGAGACAGAGTAATAAATAGATTGCGACCGTCTCACATTGTCCCATACAAAGCGGGTGGAAACTGTACATGAAAAAGTCGTTTTAGTTTGACCACCAGAATTCACTAAATAGGGCCCATCCACGAAGAGGGAAACTGGAATACATCCTAAACCCCTAAAGGGAGGTGGCTCACCATTATTAGAGTCAATGAAGACACCAAAAGTCCCACCAGAAAGAAGCCCGATGCCAAAACCGATGCACATTGAACCACCTGATCCCAACCCTGATCCAGAAATAACCACGTCAGACATCCTATCATAGGGTGAATGCAGGATGACTGAAACTCCACCACCATGCCTAATCACCCATCGAACCTGGAAAAGTGTTCCATGTGAAGTAAGTGATGGTAAAATGGAGGACCCTAAACATGGGGATCTGAAAAGACTAATTGAAATATGACAGGCAATGGGGAACAACCCAAAAATAAAGAAAATGACGGGTGGAAAATCTAGTTCCAAGAACTCAAAGGTGGAGGCGGGTGAGAAACAGCCCTGTCTAGATCAATGATTGTATTATGCTGGAACTGTCTTGGGCTTGGAAACCCATGAACGGTTCGCATGATCCAGTACAATTGCCCCCAATGTCACCCCGATATATTTTTCCTGTCCATAACCATACTGGAAAACAAGGACATCACTAACATTGCTCTGAAATGCGGCTTACAAAACTTTCTCCCAGTCTCTAGACAATTCCACTCAGGGGGAATTTGTCTCCTATGGAAGGATCATTTCGACATCACAATATTTTCCTTCTCCTCACACCACATGGCTGTGACTATCTAGGCGGACCAGACCCCACCATGGACCATTGTGGGATTCTATGGTTGGTCATCCCATAATGAGAAGGGTAAATCTTGGAATATTCTCTTCAAGATTCGTCAAGCGCTTTCAAGCCCTATTCTTGTTGGAGGGGAATTCACTGATATTGTGTTCCATAGGGAATTAAGAAGCAAAAATGTCTAACGCTCTGTGTCGATGTCAAATTTTAAGGACATAGTAGCTAGGGAGGACCTAGTCAATTTAGGATACATGGGTAATACCTTCACATGGTTTTGAGGTAATACATATGTCACATGCATCACTGAGCGACGTGGAAAATTTCTAGGCTCAACAAATTGGATAAATCTCTTTAGAATGTCCCACATAGGCCACATAACACTCAACTATTCAGAACAATGCCCAATTTTCATTGACTGCACTCAAGGTGAATACAACAAAAACCCTGAAGACACTTCAGATTTTAAATCTTTTGGTCAAAGGATCGGGAATGCGAATATGTTGTCCAATAAATCTGGAACAATACTCACGATGATGTGGGCCTCAATATCCACTAGGTTGCATCTGATTTGTGATCTTGTAGCAATAAGAAATTTCTCCATCCCAAGACGCATTGTGGTTTTCTTGAAAATAATCTGCACATCCTTCTTAAGAAACCCCCATCCAATTGCAATCTTTATATGATTGGTTCCACTCAAAGAGAGCTGGACACAGCCCTGCGCATTAAAGAAATGTTCTGGGCTATGTGTGTGCGGGATACCCTCATTATAGAAGGGGACACCTATAGCTGGTATCTTCACCAGAAAACATAAACTAGGTGCCGAAATTTTATTATGAATAGAATATCACAACCAGATTGGAGGAAAGTCTCTAACACTAGTGGAATTAACAAAACACTGACATGTTAATTCTACAACCTCTTCACTACAGGAACTCCTATAATTTCTGCAGAAGTTGAATAATGTATCAGACTAGTGATCACCGATGAGATCAATCGGCAGCTTACCAAATATGTTATGGATGATGAGATATTCCTGGCTCAAAAACATATTCCCCCCACTAAGGCGCCAGGACCAGACGGGTTCCACCCCCTATTTTTTAAGCAATACTGGCACATCATCTGTCCTAAAATATGAAAATGATAAAGAATATCTAGGCCAGGAGAACAAGAATTTCCACCATCAATGAAACTATCCTCGTCATCATTCCCAAAATTATGAAACCTCTGGAGGTCCCTAACATTAGGCATATCATCGTCTACAATGTCTCTTAATTGATCTTCTCAAAGATCCTTATTAATAAGTTGTGACTGTGGTTATCTGATATTATCTCAGAAAACCAAAGCACCATCGTGGCCAAGAGACTGATAACTGATAATGTAATTGTGGCCCATGATGTGTTCCACTCTATGTAAACACACTCCACTATGGAAAGAGGAACCATGGCCTGGAAACTGGAAGTGATGAAGGCCTACCATAATGTGGAATGGCATTTTCGCAAAGTCGTGATGCTAAAAATGGGTTTATGCACTAAATGGACATATATGGTCATGCAAAGCATCTCGACCGTCTCCTTCAGAATCCAGGTCAATGGGAAGCTCACTTGAGGATTTGTTCTATCACGAGGCCTACGCCAGACAGATCCCATCTCCCCTTTTCTCTTCATCTTGGTGGCTGATGTTTTTTCTAAACATATTTTCAGGGCTGCATCCGCTAATTCTAATCATGGGGCAATGGTCTGCAATGTAATTCCACCAGTGCCACATCTCTTTTTCGCCGACGGCTGCCTCCTTTTCTCCATAGAAACTATTAATGAATGCTAGATGGCCTGGTAGAAACTATGCATACCCAAGTCGGAGGGAGGGATGGGATTGTGGAATCATCTTCCCTTCAATGATGCACTATTGGCCAAGCAAGGATGGCGCCTTATCAGCCATCCTTCATCTATTTGAGCACATTTACTACGAGCTAACTACTTTCCCCACACGGACTTCCATGTTTTGTCTCTTGGCCCTCGACTTAGCCTCCTTTGGAGAAGCATTTGGTGGTCCAAAAGCTCCTGTAAAAGGACTGGGATAAAGGATAGGGGATGGCTCACCTATCAATATCTAGACTGATCCCTGGCTGATCGATACAGATGGTATGTGGGATACAGACCACACCCATCCAGACTTTGAGGATGCAACTGTCAGATGCCTCCTTTCCGATCAAGGGACGGGGTGGTGTTTGGAAAAAATTCATGAATGGTTTAATGAAAGAGACCAAATAATTATTCTAATCATCCCTGTGTTCCTAGACTCAGGGCCCGACCATCTCTTCTAGAGCAATGACATATCGGGCGACTACATAGTGAGATCCGGATACAGACATGCTCTAGGAAACCACGTAGTCGGCTAGAATGGGGGACCATGGAAATATCTTTGGAAGATCAACATCCCCCAAAAAAATACGCCACTTTTGGTGGCAGGTGTGCACGAGCACCATCCCTACCAGGAGCCTTCTCGTTTACCAACATATGTCCCGTGCTGTTTTCTGCCATTTCTGCTCGAATATCCCAGAAACCCCTTTGCACACCATCATTCACCGCCCAGGAGATATGGAAATTTGGAATAAATGGGGCCCGGCTCCAGATGCATCGCTGGCCATGGCCTCTGACCTCCCCGCCCTCCGGAAGCATTGGTGATACTCTCTCCCATCAGCTAATGCAGGTTCACTATGCATTCTGGCCTAAATCATCTAGGTCTAGCGTAATGATGTTGTTTTCCAACAGGTACATAAACCTCCTGAATTCTGGATTGAACGGGCCACTTCATGTATTGAGTGCTGGAAGCACCACAATGGACATTATATGTCAAGTGTTCCTCCCTCCAATACCTTTCATTGGAACCCCCCAAATGAAGTGATTATTAAAATCAATGTGGATGTGTCTCTCCCCAAGGATGGGCTTGTCTCCCATGGTCTCTTGGCCCAAAATCATTGGGGGAAAATCATTGCAGCAAAGTATGAAACACATCATGACTTTTGGGAACATGTAGTAGCTGAGGATAATACCATCCTAGCAGGTATGATTCTGATTTTGGAATGTGGATGGTTTGATATCAGCATTGAGTCTAACTGCCTCACTGTGATCGATTCCATTAACCACAATGACGATGGACTCCAGTCATTTGGCCTCATCATAGAGAGAATTATCTCGCTCCTCTAATGCTTTTCATTCTGCACCTTCTCCTTTACCAAAAGGGAAGGAAACCATCCGGCCCATCAGCCGGCAACATCAGGCCCCTTCGATGCCAACCAGCTCTAGCTGGACATTTTCCCTTCGTGGCTTTGCATATGTACATCTACTGATCTTCATCATTAATTATATCTATCTTTTCTCAAAAAAATTATATAATTCCATAGGTGAGATACATATAATACATCTTGGGCATGATAGAGGTTTGATTTAATCACAATCCAATTGGGTCACTTCCTTATATGATCATCAATTTCAAAGGGACTGATATAACAACCGATTTGATTTCCCTTAATTCAAAATATCATAACCATCTTCATGTGAGAAATTATGAGAAATACCTTATCACCAACATCAAATTCTCAATGACACCATTGATTTTCATCATATTTTTTTAAGAAATCTAATATTCCCTGATGTTCTTCTGAACGGATCTATATTATCTATATTTTTTATCTATATTAGGTGTAACTCCCTAACCCTAGTTACCCAGAGTTATTGCATTATTACGTATAATTGGCGTGATCACAAAAGATCATGTCTGGAAATATCGTTTATTTTAGTAGCCTTGGAAGTCCTAGATGCATTCATTAGGTTTAAATTACATCATAAAATGGAAAACGATACCAACATTGTTTCCATAGACAACATTGAGATCTCATATACTATCCCTGTAGGTAAGTCATAATACACCTTTTCGCATCCTGGGAAAAACAAAACATAGAAAGGGGTGAGCATAGATGCTCAGTAAGGATAACAATATAGCAGTAACATTTATAAATAAGCATAAACATTTAAAGAAATGTATAGAACTAAAACAAAATCCTTTTAATATTGAACTTCGATAGAATATGAAAAAGTTAAAATCAAAATAATTTCATTTACCTACTCACATGGATATTCTACTAGTCGAATAATCACATGCAATATCAATAGCCACTTTCATAATGATGGGATGCATAATTCCAGACTTTCATAACCACATAGTCAAGACTTGTTCTAAGAATTCAAATAATATATTTTCAAGGCCTTATGCCAAGACACTAGTTTGGTCATGAGACATACCGATGCATCGAGGAGTTATAGCAGGCTCCACCCGTCACTTACTAAATCCAATGCATTCCTCATATGAAAAGTTTAAACATAACATAAACATTCGTATCTAAACTAGAATACGAAAAGTCAATACATTATCTATAAACCGTGAATGGTATAAAAATTTTACATCCACGGTCAAACATATCCCAAAATCTTCTAATACAATATGTACGTTTTGTATCATAATAAATCAACATCAAATAAGCTTACAATCCATCAAAGGATGTTGAAATAGATGAAATCAAAACATTTATCGAGCAATATCTTCTTCTACATTGAAATCATTTAAATTTCATATAATTAAAAATAAAATTTATTTTGAAAATAATCTTATAATATATTAAGGGAATCTTTGACGATGTTATAATGGGATAAAATAGCCTCACCCACCGTATATGTTAAAAAACATTCTTACCATAAATTTGTCAAAAAGGTCAAAAAGTACCTTGTTTCTAAAATTCTAGAAAGATTCCTTTATAAACATATTATAAAAGTAAAAAAAGGGTATAAATGACTTTATCCCAGAGTCTATAAAATATTAATAATGTTTTGAAATACATTTTAAAAAAACATGGAAGTGGATGATAAAGATGTCCCAGTAGATAATTACGTATAAAACCTCGGATAATGAAGAGATTGTAGAATTAACCTTTACCTTGTACTTTTCCTTGGTCGAGGGTAAGTTAACCTCCTGTATAATGGTGAAATAATTCTATTAAATAATAAAATAATCATATACATTAATATGATATAATATATGATCTTTTAACATTTCATAGTTAATAATATCTTTGTATTATCATCGTTTCAGGTGTTAACTAATTTTTTTTCCTTTATATGATTTGTTACATATGTAATGTTTGTTATGGATATGATGTATCTTATTCATATTAATAATCATATTAAGTATATAGACATTATTTTTAATCATCTAATGAAAATTATTCTTGAATGGATACGATGGGGAAGGAATCTCATCGCGTTCGTGGAGACGGTAATCCGTACATACGCACGAGCGACAACATAATTCTTTTGAATTTAAATAATATATAATTGGATGGTATGTAATATATACAGAATCATTATCATGTTAGATTTATTATTTCCAACAATTAGACTTCATTATTATAACTATCCAAATAACAATGTATTGAATAACAATTACACCACGATGTGGAGACGGTAAGCCGTACGTACGCACGTATGGTGACATGTCATTCAAAGGATGGATAAAATAATGAATATAGTTTTACCATATTCATAATAACATCAAAGAATATATAAGATACGGGAGTTATTATTTTATAATGCAAACAAAAAAGAAATTTTTTGTGGAACGAGAACGGAACTTGAAAGAGGTGATGAAAAATTTACATCGTTTTCGGGTTCTTCCTTTTGATTTGATCAAAAGGGATCCTTAGGATGGCTTTCTAACAAAATGAAGGCATCTAGGATGAAGGTAGGACAATTTAAAGCTTATTTTGGAAGGGTTTGGCTGAGGAAAAAGGATTTGAAGGTGTGAATTTGAGAGAAGGGGCGTGCCCTTTTATAAGAGGGGTGAGGGGCACCTTAGGAAAAGATTTAAATATTATTTTATAATAAAATAATTTTCGATATCTAATTTCTCCAAAATGGATTATTTTAAGGATATGGTGGTTATGGGTTAACAATTACTAAACCAATAGGTTGTATACAGGTTTGGGTAACTATATTAACCTTTTCTTTTAGATTTAACTCTTAGTTAAATAGTTTCACATTTACCATGTCTCTTTGTAATTTTATATTATATGATGATTAAACTTACTATATAACTCCAAGAGAACCCCATGTGGTTCATTAATGATACAACTATCATTATATATGTATTTTTTCTTATCCTCAGATTTCTATGAATATAATATCACTTAATAATATAATATTTATTTTAAAAACACTTTTATGTCAATTTTTAAATTATTTGGTATTTTGTTTTTATAAAATTCATAACAGCATTATTACTTCAAAAAAAATTATCTTACCAACCATAATATGTCATATTACCCTAGAAAATCAGTGTAATTCATAGACAGTCTCGCATTACATTTATTTGGATATTTATAATACCAATTATTTTAATATTTCATTAATTCAGTAATTACTGCATCATCATTTTGAATAAATATTTTTAATTATTTAATATCTAAAAAATATATATATAATAAAATTATTTAGAAAATATTATTTGATTTATAAGGAATATTTATAGTCTAATTTATCTTATGTTTAACCATATATAAAAATGTTTTAGTTATTAAACATTGATATTTACTCTTTCAACTGTTCTTTGAATAAAATAATAAAAAATGTTCTAATCTAATCCAAGTGGACCTAAACGATGATATTATATTCCTAAGGTTGTTTTTGGATGAATAAAACTTTTCCAAAATCATTAGAATATGTTTTAGGGTAATAATAATATCATTTTTAACCTTAATTACCATATTTACTTTTAATTGTGGTAAATAAAAGTAAAAAGTTACTATTCACAAAAAAAAATTTTCATCTTGTTGAACAAAATTTTTCATACTAATATCTGTTGTGTCTCTTGGATTTTTGAAATTCAACTCACAGGAGGGGGGAAGTTAAATTTTATGAAAATTTTTAAATGATCCTAGGAGGTGGGTAAAAGCCTGTCAAAAGTTCAATAAAATTTTATATATCTAAAATATTTGAAAACTGACTCCGATAAATTACATTGAACTTATTTAGGTATAATTAATTTATTTTGACCTAAATAAATTTAAATAAAATGAATTATTATTTTAATAAAAATTCAGTTTTAAACTATAGCTCAGTGTTTTTCACTATTCAGCAAAAATTGAATGTTTTCAGAAAAAAACAAAAAAATTAACCATAAGCTAATTTTGATATTCTAAATCCAAAAATGAAGTCCGTTTGTTGTGGTGTGTTTTATAACTCAATGTTTCATACAACACACAATATTGTATTATTCAACGATAAGCATACAGTTGAAACATGGGGTGGTACATTCTCCCCTCTTTCAAATAATGTCATACTAGAAATTTCAAGAGTATTAATGCGTAAAAAGACTCAGGTGGTTCTTCATTATAAGATCTACGGGATCCCACTTTTCCCCATACATCTTATGGTTTCTCCATAGTACTTTTACCTGATGAGTTGTCTGGTTTCTCAACACATTCTATCTTGTATCAAGAACCATGATAGGATCTTCGCAATAAGACATATCGGGTTCCAGTTCTAATTCTTCATAGGTAAGTACATGCGTTGGGTCTGACATGTATTTTCTCAATAGTGATACATATATTACATCGTGAACATTATAAGGACTTGGAGAAATTTCCAAATGGTAAGGTACAAACTTAATTCATTCTATAATTTCGAAAGGTCCGATGTATGAGGGACTAAATTTTCCTTTTTACTGAAACGTATAACACCCTTCCATGGAGATACCTTCAAGAAAACATGATATCCTACCTAAAATTCCAAATCATTCCTTCGGTTATCAGCATAGATCTTATATCTAGTTTGAGCTTCCATGAGGTGGTTTTGGATTACCTTCACCTTTCCCATTGTTTCCTCCACAAGTTCTGGGACTACAAGTTTTCATTCACAAACATCATCCCAACAGGTTGGTGTGCGACATCTCTTTCTGTATAACACTTCATTTGGTGCCATCTAAATACTTGAATGGAAGATAATATTGATGGAAAATTCTACAAGAGGTAAATATTGGTCCCACATACCTTGAATTTCAAGTGAGCATGATCTCAACATTCCTTCTAAGCTTTGAATAGTCCGTTCTGATTGTCCATCAGTTTGGGGGTGCTAGGAAGATCTCAAACAATGTTCAGTATCTAGTGATTTCTAAAGACGATTCCATAATCT
The DNA here is from genome assembly GCA_963277665.1 of Viscum album. NCBI lineage: Eukaryota > Viridiplantae > Streptophyta > Magnoliopsida > Santalales > Viscaceae > Viscum > Viscum album. The sequence goes on along the minus strand of OY728141.1, from coordinate 1,643,148,655 downwards.
TGATGTAAAATGTGGATCATGATTAGAAACAATCGATAGTGGAACTCCATTAAGTATTAAAACCTCATTAATATATAGTCTTGTTAAACGTTAAAGTGGTAAATCTTCCCTTATATCAAGAAAATGTGTTGACTTGGTAGGACGATCAACAATGACCCATATTGCATCGTTCCATCTAGGAGTCTATGGTAGTCCCATGATAAATTCTATCGTAATATTATCTCATTTCCACTCAGGTATGGGATGTGGTTAAAATACTCTTCCAGGTCGTTGCCTTCTAGCTTTCACTTGTTGAAAAACCATACATCTTGACAGAAAATAAGCATGATCCATCTTCATGTTGTCCCATGAATAATGTTCCTTAAATTATCTATATAATTTGGTTCTCCTAGGGTTTATAGAGAAACTGGAACTATGAGAATTATCCAACAATTCCATTTTTAGATCAGGTATATCGGGAACACAAAGTCTCTTCCCAAATTTCAAAATTTCATCTTCACACACAAAGAAACCCTATCCCCCATCATCCACAGTTGTAGTCTTATTTTGAAACTCTTCATCATCAATCTGAGAACTCTTTATCCATTCTAGTAAAGATGATTTGGCAACCATTTGAAAAATAATTGATGTTTCTCCTTCCATGGTTATCCCCATGTCCATCTTTACTAGATACCTAAAAATAGAATCTCTTTAAACTCTCATATTCTTCAAAACTCCATGATCCATTATGATAAAAGCATTTGCCCCCTTATTTTCCGTCCCCAGGTGGTAGTGTCTAGTGGAGTCATAATCCTTGAGTAGTTCAAGCCATCGCCTTTTCCTCATGTTGAGTTCTTTCTAAGAGAAAATATACTTCAAACTCTTGTGATCAGTATAAATCTCACATTTTTTCCATAGGGATATTGTCTCCAAATATTCGAAGAAAACATTACGCCTGCTAACTCAAGATCATGAGTAGGATAGTTTTTCTCATGAATATTCATATGTCATGATTCATAGGCAATAACACTATCATTCTGCTTAAGGACACAACCAAGTCCTTTCTTGGAAGCATCACTATAAATAACAAACCCATTATTCTCTGATGGTAGAATCGAGATAAGATCATTGACTAATCTTCTCTTCAGTCCTTTAAAATATTTTTCACACTCTTTTGTCCAAACAAATTTAACCCCTTTACCTATGGTCTTGGATAACGGGTTAGCCAATCAGTTAATATTCTGGATAAAATGTTGATAATAACCTGCTAAACCAATAAAACTGCGTACATCAGGTATACTTGTCAGTGCTGGCCATTCATGGATTTCCTTGGGGTCATAGAAGGATCAATAGAGATTCCATCCTTGGATATAATATGTCCATGAATATAAATCTCCTAAATCCAGAATTCACACTTTCTAAATTTCCCATATAATCCATGTATTCTCAGAGTATTTAGGATAATGCGCAAGTGATTTTCATTATCTTCGTAGATTTTTCAGTATACCAAGATATCATCAATAAATACCACTAAAAATTCATCACAATATTCCTTGAAAACTATATTCATTAGATCCATGAAGAAATAGGGTGCATTAGTCAATCCAAAAGGCATTACTGTAAACTTGTAATGCCCGTACCTGGTTCGAAATGCTGTTTTCGGAATGGCTTCCTTCTTCACACACAACTGATGATATCTAGATCAAAGGTCAATCTTTGAAAAAGTATTGAGCTCCATAATGTTGGTCGAATAAATAATCAATGAGAGGTAGGGGATACTTATTATTCATTTTTATTGCATTGATATCCTTGTTTTCAATGCACGCCCTCATAGATCCATATTTTATTTTAACAAAAAAGAATAGGGGCTCCCCATAGAGAAACACTAGGGTGAATAAATCCCTTATTACTCAATTATTCTAGTTGTTTATTTAGTTCCAATTATTCCATAGTGTCCATTCTATAATGGGTCTTTGATATGGTCCTTGATCTAGGAATTTAATCAATGGAAAACTGAAGTTCTCGTATTGGAGGATGTCCAGGTAAATCTTCTATAAACACATCAACATATTCTTCACAATAGGTACATCATCTATTTGAACATTCCATTCCTCACCCATAGTTATTGCATTTTCTTCCTCCCTAATAATTAAATTTATTTGAGCTACTATGGTTGGATCTAGATAATTATTAGGTGGTGACGATTATGCTCTAAAGAAAAGGTGTTATTTATCATTGTCATTGATAATAGTAACCTCCTTCTTCTTACAATATATTTTTTCTTCATGGTCTGAAATCCAATCCATAACTATGATTATATCAAATTCAATAATGGTTATGATGATGAGATCAACTGAAAAAGAACATTTATATTCCTTAATGGGGACTGATTCTCAAAACATTGGTGTAATGATACTCTCGTTAAGAGTTTTTACTGAAAACTCCCTTGTTAATCAAATTGGAAATATCTAATTTTCATAGAAAAATAGGAATATATGAAACAATGTGATGATCCATAATCAAATAAAGCATTTGATAAACTTGAGGAAACCATTAAATTACCTACCACTATGTCTTTCGGAGCTCCAACCTCAGCAGTAGTGATAGCATAATCTTGGCCTTGATCCCTTGGCCTTTTTTAAGGTATGTCCCCCCTAAGCTTAGGAAATTCATTCAAATAATTCCCCCTTTCTCTACAATTGTACCATTCAACATCGACAACCCCTTTCTACCCCATGCAATCACGAGTTTGCTGGCATTTTTCACCACACTTGTAACAGACTTCCAATCCCATCAGACAAGTACCAGGGTGTTTCTTCCCACATTTATTGCAGGATGGATATTGAAATTTTCTCTTCATCCCATTATTTCCATTTCCAGAGTGTTAATTAGATATCTTCTTCGCTTTCTTTGCTTTAACGTCGTAAGACTTAGAGAATTATTTATTCTGTCTTGATAGCACATGAGATAGTATCTTTGTACGACGAGAAGGATTGTGGGACTAATGCTCGATGGAAAAATGGTTTTATCCCATCAATGAAAATATCAATCTTACTTATTGGGTTATATATATAATCTGCAGCATGCCTCTCTAACCTTGTAAACATATATTCATACTTTGCAACATTCTCACCCACCTTTTGCCTCAGACTCTGAAATTGCCTTTCCAAATTTGCTTCATGGTCATGAGGAAAGTATTTTTGGGAAAAAATTTTCTTTAAACTCCCACCATTTCATATTTGATACTTAATCATCTTCCATTGTGTTTTCAATCAATGACCACCATTAATCAGCAGCTCCAGTGAGGCGGTAAACTACCATGAAAATTTTTCTCTTTCTCTACTCCCCAAGGTGTGGAATATTTCCTCTACCGAATTTTTATTTTGCTCAGCTAATAGTAGATTTTCCACCCATTGAATGTTGGTGGATATTTACTCATGAAGAGATCAAACATTGATCCTCCATTCTGTAGATCGAGGTGCTCCATACAGGTGATGATATTATTAATAACCTGAGTGAGTTGACTTGGTATGGTGATTAGCTGATCAGCACCAGTTGCATCACCATCTCCTCTATAATTATCTTGAGTAGGAGGTAAATCTCTACATGGAGTGTGTGCATTGATATGGTTTCCATTCCATCCACTAGGTGTCATTTCTAAACAATTTCATAAACAATATTAGTTTATGAACCACAATAAAGATATCTGAACTTGTATAACACTTAACATAAATTTAAAAGTTTATTGATATAATACATAATCATAAAAATGATTACCTTGAGAATTATATACACATAATCCCTTCATAATGGTTTCTAATGAATATAGAATTATCCAAAGCTTATCCCCTAGGAGTGTCATAACCAAGAGTGCGGCAAGGCCCATTTTTGTGCACCAGTTACCGTTCGAGTCTAGCTCAAAGTAGTGCTTTTTGGTTTTAACCCTAGGTACATCTATGCCAGAGCTGCTTCTACCTACTCATATCCAGACAGGGATGTATTTCTTAGAAAAATCAAAAAATCTATACAATACCAAAATTCTAAGATGTTCTTCTATACAAATCCAAAATAGCTATCATATGGTAATGTTCCCTAATCAGAGTTTATCTAAATCTAATTCCAATGTTTGTACTAAATTTCCTCTAATACCAACTGTAACACCCTGACCCCAGTTACCTAGAGTTTGTGCAATATTACATATCATTGGCATGATCACAAAAGATCAAGTCTCTAATGATCTTTTAGTTTAGTAGCCTTGGAAGTACTAGATACATTCATAAGGATTACATTACATCATAAAATGGAACACTACAATAACATTGTTTCAATAGATAACACAGATATCCCATAGACTATCCCTCAAGGTCAGTCATAATATACTTCTTCGCATCCTGGGAAAAATAAAACATAAAACTGGGTGATCTTAGATTCTCAGTAAGGATTAAAATGTAGTGTAAAATTTCATAAATAAGAATAAACATTTTAGGAAATGTATAGAAATGAAACAAAATCCTTTTAAACTTGAACTTCAGCATAATATGGAAAAGATAAAATTAAAATAATTCCATTTACTTACTCACATTGATGTTCTACTTGTCAAATAATCACATGCAATATCAATATCCACTTTCATAATGATGGAATGTGTAATGCCAGACATTCATAACCATATAGTCAAGGCCTTGTGCCAAGACTTCAAAAAACATTTTGTCAAGTCCTTGTGCCAAGACACTATTTTGTATCATGATACCTACCAATGTATTGAGAATCTATAGCGGGCTCCACCCGTCACTTACTAGGTCCAATGCATTCCTCATATTAAAAGGTTTAAACATAACATAAACATTCAGATTAAAACTCGCATATGAAATGTAAATACATTATCTATAAATCGTGAATGGTATAAAAATAGCACAACCACATTCAAACATATCAGAAAACCATCAATACAAAATGAATGTTTTTTATCATAATAAATCAACTTCAAATAAGCTTACAATCCATCATAGGATGTGGAAATAGATGAATTAAAAATATTTTTTGAGAAATATCTCTTTCTATATCGAAATAATTTAAACATCATATAATTATAAAAAACATTTATTTTGAATGTATTCCTATAATATTGTTAGGGAATATTCGATGATGTTATAATGTCAGAAAATAATCGCACCTGTTGTATATATTAGAAAACAATCATACCTTAAATTTGTCGAAAAGGTCAAAAAGTTATTTTTTTGGAAAACGATGGAAAGATTCATTTATAAACATATTATAAAAGTCAAAAAGAGTATAAACGACTTTAACCCCTAGTATAAAAAATAGTAATAATGTTTTGAAATGAATTCATAGTAAACATGGATGTGTATGATAAAGAGGCCCGAGTAGATAATTACTTATAAACAACCTCGGATAATGAGATGATTGTAGAATTAACCCTTATCTTTTATTTTTCCTGGGTCAAGGGTAGGTTAACCTCTTGTATAATTGTGAACGAATTGTTATTAAATTATACATTAATAATATACATTAATTTGATATCAAATTTTATCTTTTAACATTTCTTTGTTAATAATATCATAGTTTTATTGTCGTTTCGGGTGTTAATTGATTCGTTTTTTTATGCTTTATTACATAAGTAATATTTGTTATGGATATGATGTATCTTATAAATACACAGAATGATATTAAGTCTTCAATCATTATTTGTAGTCATCTAATGAAAATTAGTCTTGAATGTATACGATGGGGAAGGAATCTCATCGCGTTCGTGAAGACGGTAATTTGTACGTATGCACGAGCGACAATTTCATTAATTTGCTATTAAAATAATATATAATCGGAAGTTATATTATATATAAAGGATAATTATGATGTTATATTTGTTATTTACAAAAATTAGACATCATTATTATACCCATCCAAATAATAATGTGTTGAATAACAATTACAGCACGACGTGAAGATGGTAAGCCGTATGTATACATGTATGGTGACATGTCATTCAAAGGATATATTGAATAATGAATATGGTTGTACCATATTAATAATAATATCAAAATATAAATTAGATATTAGAGTTATAATTTTAGATTGGAAACAACAAAAAATAGGAAGTGGAAGAAGAAAAGAACTTGAAAGAGGTGATGGAAGATTTACCACTTCTTCAGGTTCTGCCTTTTGACTTGATCAAAAGGGCTCCATAGGTTGGATTTCTAACTAAAGGGAGGCCTATATGATTAAGAGAGGACAGTTGAAAGGGTATTTGGGTAGGGCTGGCTGAGCCAAATTGCTTTGAAGGTGTGAATTAGAGAGAAGGGGCAGTACCCTTTTATAAGAGGGGTGAGTGGCACCTTAGGAAAAGCAAGAAATGTTATTTTATAATAAAATAATTTTCGGTTTCTAATGTCTCCAAAATGGATTATTTAAAGGCTAGGGGGATGGGTCGGAAAAGACTCAACCAATAGGTTTTAGATAGGTCTGGGTCACTATATTAACCTTATCTTTTAGATTTAACTCTTAGTTAAACAGTTTCACATTTACCATGTCTGTTTCTATTTTTAAATAATATGGTTAATAAACATGATATACACTTATAATAGAACCCCAAATTGTTAATTAATGATACAAAAATCATTATATAAGTATTTTGGACGAACCTTGGATTTTTAGGAATAGAATATCAATTAATAATGTAATATTTAAAAAAAAACTATTTTATGTCAATTTTGACACTATTTTGTATTTTGTTTTTTCTAAATTCATAAAAGCATTAGTTCATCAAAAAAATTAATCTAACTAGTACTAATATGTCATATTAACCTAGAAAGTTAGTTTAATTCATAAAAAGTCTCAAATTACTTATATTTGGATATTTATAATATCAATTATTTTAATGTTTCATTAATAAAGTAATTACTGCATCATCATTGTATCATAAATAAATTTAATTATTTAATCTATAAAAAAATAAATATAATATAAATATGTAATAAATATTTTTAGCTATCTAATGAATATTTATATTCCAATTTATCTAATGTTTAACCCTATATTAAATATTATTATTCATTAGACTTTTATTTTAACACTTTTAACTCTTTTTTGAATAAAATAATAATAAATTCATTAATCTAATCCACAAGGTCCTGAAGGAACATATTTTATTCCTAAGGTTGTCTTTGGTCTAATTACACTTATAAAATTAAATTAGGACATGTGTTACAGTAAAAATAATATCATTTTACCCTTAATTACCATATTTACTTTTAACTGAGTTAAATAAAAGTAAAAATTTATTATTAAAAAAAAGATATTTCCATCTTATTGAAACATAGTTTTCTTAATAATATCAACTGTGTCTCTCATATTTTTTAAATTCAACTCAATGGAGTGGTAGAATTAAATTTATTTAAATTTGAAAATTCGCCTAGGAGGTGGGTAAAAGACTCTAAAAAGTTCATTAAAAAAAATTTATATTTAATATTATTATAAACTGACTCAAATGAATTACATTGATGTTATATAGGTATTATGAATCTATTATTTTCTAAAATAAATTTAAATAAAATAAATAATTATTTAAATAAAAATTCGGTTTTAAAGTATAACTCAGTGTTTTCAATATTCACCAAAAATTGAAAGTTTTCAAGAAAAATACAAAAAATTCACCCTAATCTAATTTCGATATTCCGAATCCAAAAATGAAGTCCATTTTGAAAGATAAAATTTATAAAATTTCAAAATGTGGGTATAACTATTCATAGAGGATAGTTTGATTGGTTGTGGTGTGTGTTATAACTCGAAGTTGTGTACAACACACACTATTGTATAATTAAAAAAGAAGCGTAACGAGGAAGCTTGGGGTGTAACATTAGGTCACAATATATTAATATATCTATCAGCATTCCAACATATTGGAGCATTGACCTTCATTATATAGAGGAATTTATAAGGTTCCATCTGAATTCAAGAGTAAAAACAATTAATGTATGAAATCTAGATTGTAAGAAGATAATAATCTCAAACACCTATGAAATGAATTTAAAATGATATAAGATTATCATATAGGGTTTTAATTGATCTCTTTGATTGACCACCTATTTGAGGATGGTACACAATGTTGAAAATGAACCCTATATGATGATACTTTTAAAGTCATCACCAAAAAATTAAGTTAATCCTCAGATCCCAATTAGATTCAATTGAATGTGTTAATCCAAGAAACCATACTAATTCATTAATATAAATTATAGAAAGATAATCAAGAGAAAAAATATCTCTAATAGTCTTGAAGTGTAATGAAATTGTAAGGTGATCAACTACATCCTGTAAAGAAAAATTCCATTAAATGTTTTTGGGAGTGAGAACTCAAAATCCATGGTGATGTTTTCCCATTAATATTTTTCTATGGTTAATGGTTAAAAAATATGCATATAAGTTTTTCTCTAATATGTAACATACAGTCATACCATGGATGAAGATACAAAAACTATGATATTTGTCTTCATACCATACCACTATGAATTCTCATTCGAATCTGTATACATGTTTATAATTCTTTAATGAATCGAGAATGACAAACTTTGACAATATTCTAAGAACTCCTTCTTCAAATCCATAATCGATAAAAATACTTCACATTTCAAGAACATTATAATTCTATAACGATTAATGTTAAAATGATGACCATTTCTTACGTAATTTTATATCTCTATACCTTTATTTTAGGCCTCTTGAATCTTCACCTGGAAATAATCTTGATCATTCAATTGAAAAAGATATTATTTCTCCGTTTTCTTTATGATTTCTGGATCTATCTTTTTAAAATCCATAAATATCCTATGTTTTTTTAAACTCACCATGGATAATCTATAAAAATTATTTCGACTCAATGCATCAGCAACCTTGTTCACTTTCTCAGGATGATAATTTATTTCGAAGTCATAATCATTAATCATCGCTAACCATCTTCTCAAGAGAATATTAAACACTTTATATGTGAATTTATACATTAAATTATTTTGATCAGTATATATATCCAAATTTTCATTGTAATGATAATTCCTATGTATTATTAATGGAGAAATACTTAGAGTAAATTCTAAATCATGACTTGGGTAATGTTCTTTATGAACATTCAATTTTCATTGGGTGTAGTATTTAACCATTTAATTATACCTAAGAACGCATCACAATCCCTTCTTGGATTCCTAACAATATATTACAAAACCTAATACAAGGTATGGTATAATTTTCACTAGTGATCTATATAATATTCTCATCAATTCTATGAATGTTTCCACACATTTTTAAATCCATTAAAGCATGTCTCTATTCTGAGATAACATAGGGAGTAGATTATATTTTCATGAGAATTTTACAAAAAAACCTTGATAATATCAATGAAAACCTTGAAGAATTTGGATCACAGTCAATATGGTTCTTTTGAATCAATATTTAATATCTTTTTTCTTTGATGGGTCTATCAAGATACATACTCTTGAGATAAAATGAACATAATTGAAACCTTTTACTACCAAATTTAAATTTTTTAAAACATTAAAATTGATTCTCCTTTAATTGGTTCTTTAGAATAATTTTCAAGGGAAATTCATTCTATTCCCTTGTCAATAAATAAATATTAATATCATCCAGAGATTCTACCCCAAAATGATCAAGGTAATCTCTAAAGAATATATTTAATAAATCCATGAAGATATTGGTGGAATTAGTAAATCCAAATGGAATAACTATATATTCATTATGTACAAACCATTTATGAAATTTATTCATTGGTATATCCTCCTTTTATACTCTCAATTTTTTATATATAGAATGATTATTAATATTTTAAATTTATAGAGCTCTGTATATTTGATCATATTATTCATGAATATTTGGTGAATGAAAACGCTTCCTGATCTATATCTTGTTTATCCTCCCTAATTAAATTCAATGTCACATCAATCCATATTTCTTTTCAAAAAATTCAACTGGTGAACCCAAAGGTGGCACAATTGGATTGATGAATCCCTTTTCAAGGTTTTATGGATGAATGTTTTTCAATTCATGAAACTCAATCAGATACATAATATAACGAGTCATCAAAATGGGTGTGATATATGGCAAGAAATATATTGAGAACTCAACTTCACATTTCAGTAGAAAGCTATGAAACTATTATTCAATTACTTCAAAAAAACACCCCCATTATAGGAATATCATTAATATAGAGTTCCTACATAATCAGATGAGATAAATGACTCTTTTGAATAAGAATCCAGACACATTAAATGGATGTGATTTGATTCATATGTTAATACTTATCATCAAACTGATAGTCGATCATAATTTATTTTGGAATATCAAATGATACATCCCTTACTAAACAATTGATGTAAGATTTAGGTTGTTAAATCCAATAAATTACTAATATAACAACAAAAAATTCAATAGAAATATTGAAATAATTTTAATAATTTACATTTCCAAAAACTTCAACATTATAGTAATCATATATTTGAGATGCAATCACCATGCCATTTGGGGATTTCACTTCTATGTTTATATCTAATAATTTTAATAGAATATAGATACACATATAAAATTCATCAGATATAAATTAATCGGTTGATCATATAGCAAATAATATGTCAGTAGTTTTAGAAGGGATGGTATGTGTATATTTAACCACACTATTGTCACAACAATCATAAAAATAGTGATTACATGATATTTTCCACTCTCTATCTTCTTAAGAGGTTTTTGATATTTATATCATCATCAACCATTAGATTTTGGAATTGGACACAATAATACCCATACAAATTGTATTTGAAACATTCTAGCATGGGTGGTTCATTTTATGGAGATTTATATATATTTTCATCATTTGATATCTTTTTCACACGACATTATAATTTGATTTCATGAAGACCATCCCTTCCATAATTAAAACATTTTTAACTACCCATTTGAAAACATCCTCAGTGTTTCTTCACAAACTATAAACATAGTGGAATGGTCAAATTATTCTCCCCATTTTATGATTTTATATTACGTTCCATTTTCCTCTTCTTATTAAAACCAAGAGATATATTTCTAACTAAATACAAAATCATCACCTTATTATCACATAAAAAATATCTTTATTGATGGTTATGTCTCATATAGATAATAGCCATCATAAAATTGTTTTTAAACAACTAATGAATATATCAATATTATATTCAAGTAGGATGATAATAACAAAGAGTACCTCACAAATTTTGTAAAATTTTCCTCATAGGTAACAATGTATTAATCATGCATGTGTTTAACTCAAGGAGATACTTCTCAATATTCATAAATAGAATAAGAGAAAATTAATTAATGATAATTAATCTCATAAACCCACCCCTACACATGGAGTCAAATTCATCAGTTTACCATATATTATTAAATATATTACCACATTAATCTTCTTCTCCATCCAAATGATAAATATAGTGACCCTCACTTTTCATACATTAATTATTCTTCATTTTATGAAAAATACATAATTCATTAAATGAATAGACACCCAAACCATGTATTAGTTTAGTACATTAGGAATCTTAGAAACAAAAACAATGGTACATAAGTGGGATACATTATCTCTCAATATATAATCAATGACTAGAACAATTCATGGAAATGTCTTATATAATACATATCTTCAGAACGTATGGAAAGGAAACCTATAAAAAGGGTGAGCTCAAATGATCTATTAGATAAAATAATGGATATATGTAATAATATCATCTATATAAGGGTATGAGAACAATATCATGAAAAAATATCCTATTCTACATATCAAATATCATAAAAAAGATTTATTGAATAAATATTGGTATTTCATAAGACATGAATCATAAAGGAATCCAGCGCATAACAGATTAAATCATAACATATTAATATGACATGGAATGGGGGTAGACACATTAACATGTCATATCATTCCTTATAAGTCATTGTTAGCTTCCAAAACATAATAGGGAACTTCATAGGGACTAAGCCTCTTGGATGGGAAGACCACCATCCTCGTTCATAGTCCCTTCCTTATAAGGGATCATGTTTCCCCATCTTCCCATATAGGATCTGATTTACCAACATACCATAGTAGATCAAGTCCATCAACATTATTCCCTTCATTATCTAATGATATTTAAATCATTAACTAATGAATTAGTGGTAGATATAGGTTCTACCCATCACATAATGAATATGAAACAAATTTATGCTATAATAAAATAAATGATTCATCATATCACAAACTATAAAACAAAATGATTTCAATAAACCTAAATTCATCATAAAATAACCCATGTAAATGAATTGGGTTCTATAAATATCATTACATAAAAAAATAAATAAACCATAGAAATAACAGATATTGTATCATTGAATAATATCTGTAGAAAAGAATAAATAACATAAACAAATTTTATCATAGTGGGAAATAATTTTGAGAGGTCACTTAAAATAATTATTTAGGAAAATATCCTTTCTTCTTTGAAAACATTATATTTTATTAAAATGATATCGAATTTTAAATGAAAAATATTTATTTTAAAATAATCATTAAATATTATAAAGGATTTATGATGGAATTATTTTTTCATTACAACTAAAATTTCCATTCATTCAAAATTACATAGAAACATTCATTTCATATATTTTTGTTGGTAAAGTCTCAAAGAAAGAAGTTTAGAAAATGAAAAAAAAATACTCTTTTCAAGAAATTTAAAAAAAATTAAAACACATCTAAAAAGAAAATTAAACATTCATATGATAATAGTTAAAAAATTGGAAACATTTTTAGAAAAAATGGACATGGAATATTAATATTCAACAATGGCGATTTTATAAAAAATCCTGATTATCAATGAGGTTGAGAAATAATAACTGATCCCTTTACATTCAGAAGAATAATAACCGCAATGAAATAAATAAAATATTAGTTATATGAAAATACAATAATATTATAAATAATACTCATAAAATTAAATCATCTTATTTATATATAAGAATCAAAAGAAATGAGTAGGGTATATGGAATTTGTCCCAAAGATATATAAGTAGGACAAATATCACATAATTTATGTCTTCACTAAATTTGAATTAGTGAAACTAAAATTATAATAAATATAAGTTTATTATATATATTTTTATGAACTATATTCATTTAAATCATTCCATATATAACACACATATGACCATTTATTACCTATTTATTAACCCTTTTTTGAGTGTTACATTTTAGTTAATATACACTTGTTTTGACATGTTATTCTTGATATTCTTAATTAAACCATTATTTACTTATTTGTACTATTGAAAACTTTATATTGATATATATATATATATATGGGAATACACCATTCATTTTGACTATAGGTTGTATATATGCATGAACTATTCGAATGCTTAATTATTATTTTGATAGAAAGAAAATAAGTGAAATATATGTATACATATTAAAAAATTGTAGAAACAATAATAAATTACATATATCATATAAAAATATGATGTCCATCAAAATTACCATCTTTGAGAGGTGGTAAGGGAAAAACAATCAACATCATTTAGTGATGCAGTATTTTACATTACACAAGAACGGTAGGTTCGTAATCCATTTGATGGAAGTGTGTGTGAGTGTAGGTCGAAAACATATAATTAATATAACTCTATATATTTATGATACTGGGGATATTATATAATCATGGAATTAATTTATTTGTTTCTAGAGGATGAAAGTAAACCAAAGGATATTGTGAAAGGATGTTACATCATCTTTTGGTAACACGTCATGGATTTTGAAAAAGGGATTCATTGGATTACTTCATTTCCAAAGGAATGATTGATATATTATAGGACGTATTTTGGGAGGATAATTTTAGAGAGATATTATGAAACAAATTTGTTATTATGTGTGGATAGAAGTGATCAATAGGTCTCCTTTTATAGGAAAAGGAAGGGTTTCTTTAGGAATGTCCAAAAAATGTTCATTTCTAATAAATTAAATATAAATTAATATATCTTCAAAATGATATATATTATAATATTAGAAGAAATATGGTTTTAATCTAATCAAAAATATATTTTAGAAATTTTTTTCATTATATTAATACATAACATTTTCTTTATACAGAGTTATCATATTTTAATTTTAACAAATGTAACAAAATTTTCAATTTTAAAAGGAATAAATTTTTTATATATGTGATGTTAATTAAATAAGAAAAGAATAATTTATTTCATTTTAGTCCAAATTATAATTTATATATATTATTAAATATGTTTTTTCATTTTTAATGAATTTAATAATATAATATTTTTACTAAATATCATAAGTGACAATTTTTCCACTATTCATTAATTTGATGTTAATAAAATCAATAGAACAAGATAACATTGAACTAATAAATTTAATACACACTTGCATTTACGTATAAACATAAAAAAATTGTATATCATTTTAATTTAGTCATATTATATTTCTCATAATATTTATAATATCATTTAATTGGTTTATCATCAATTGAATCATTATTCCATCATAATTTTGTAAATAATTTTGATAATTATTTCTTCTCTAAAAATTATAAATACATTTATATGATATAGTTAAAAAATTTAACTTTCATAAATATGTGTCTTATAAATACATACATATTCAATCATATCTTTTATTTATCCTCATATTAGAAATAGTTTACTTATTAAAATTTAGAGTGTGACATTTTATTAGTCTCTTAATTTTAATAATATAGAAATAATTATCATTGAAAGTTCCCATTAAATAAATCTATATTAGATAATTATCAGATATAGTTCATCTTAACTACATCCAATAACATTTTATCATGTTTCATTGTGGTTCTATGATATATTTATTATTATTTTACCCTTAATTACATGATTAACCCCTAACTGTTGTAATAAAAATTACAATAGTTACTACTAAGATTTTCAAAAAAATAATGGGCCCTAATCTATAAATCAAGAAAATTTGATTCAAAATATGGATTCCATTTTTAAAATTCAAAAAAAATATAATTGGATAATATTTATTTTAAATTAATCCCATTGATAGAATGACAAAATGGGGTTTAAAAGTGAAAATATCCAAAAGTATGAATTGTTTATATTTAAAAATTCAACATGAAATTTATTCCAATGACATAAACTATATAAAATGATAAATTTCTTATCTAATTATATATTAAAAGTAATAAAATATTTAATTTACAATGTCAATTATTTTGATGAATTTTTTTCAAATATAACTATGTATTTCACAATGTACATCAAAACTAGAAACATATTGTAAAAAATTACCAAATTATACTTTGATATCACAATATAAAATAATAAATTATTCTTTTAAAATAGAATTTATAATTGTTTGGTAAACTATATATAAAACTAATTCACCATCAAAAGGGGAGAAACCTACCTTTTTTGAAAATTATTTATTTTAAGAGAATAAATAGATATTTTCTTATATCATATATAAGAAACATAGAAGATGAATGTTAAACCATATATTTAATGTATATATATATATATCATTAATATAATTCAATAAGGGTTATTTGTTTTTTTTATTTATATAAAACAATATTTATGACATTTAAATAGTTTTTTAGAAAAAAAATTCCTTTTAATTTATAATTTTGTTTTCATTATTTTATAATTATTTGAAAAAAGAATTATATATATATCTGTAAAACCAAATTTTATAATTCTTTTAACCATATTTATACTCATCATTTTAATTTTAATATTATATTTTTCTACTATAAATAATTATAATAAAAAATTTTGTTTTTAGAAGCTAGATGTTGTTAGTAAAACAAGCCAATTTAGTGTTGTGTGTTTAGTGAGCTTATCTTATTGTAGAATATAGTTAAAAAATACATGATGTGGTGTTCATTGAAAGAACTGAAAGAAAATAAATTTATTAAAGAAAAAAGATCATTAAATCTTGTGGTGTTCTATTCTACAACACATAAAATCAATTCTTCCCTTGAAAAACAACATTATGATACAATAAAATGTAGATAATTTTACATCCTCTTATACTAAAGTTACCAAATTAATTCCTCTAACCAGTGATTTCTAGAAAAAAAACTATTACCTGGTTGGTGGTCATTTTGTAGAACTTTATCTATATGATCCATAATTTCAACATGTTATTCTATGTAAGAATTATCCTTCATTATTGGTATGACCTCGATGTTTAGTACATGTGAAGGGAATGGTTTTTACTTTCTCAGGTGGGATACATGGAGACCATCATATACTTGAGGGATATTTGTATGAAGATTTCAAGTGATATGTTACTATAAAAATAAGGTCATTAATCTCAAAGGTATAAATATACTGAGTTATTATTGTGTGTTTCTTCCAAAACCTCATAACCTTCATCTATGTAAAAATTCATAGAAACACCTCTTCTTCAACATCAAATTCTAGATCACACCATCAGTTATCAGTAGAAACATTGTTCTTGCAATTGTCTATCTTCATATGTTGTCGAATGGTTTTAACCTTCTAAGACATCTCTTCATCGATCATTGGCCCCAATATTGTTCTTTCTAAAACATCATCCCAAAAAATTTGAGATATAAATTTCATCTCATTGAGGGACTAAAAAGGAGCCATCTGAATTCTCGAGTGAAATCATTTATTTTAAGAAAAAACATCTAGATGAAGGTGATAACCATAAAAAATTTCTAAATCTAGTGAAAATGATCTATATATATCTTCTAGGATATGAATTAATCATTCTAACTATATATCCATTTATGTATTATAAACAATTATGAAAATCAATTACATATCATGTTCTTACTGAGGACATCAATAATATTTTTAGGTAAGGCTCACGTCCCAATTAAATTCAATAGAATCGGGTACTCCATGAAACCTTACCACATACATAATGTATATCCTAAAAATTTTATCCAAATAGAAGTATTATCTATAAGTAATGATGTGTTCACACATAGTAAAGTGATCTACAACCACCCATATAGTATTAAACTCTATAGAGGTATTGGGGGGTCCATTAAAAAAATCCAAAGTGATGTTTTCCCATTTCTATTCTAGTGTGGGTAATGGATGTGAAAGCCCATTAGATTTTTGGCTTTTAGACTTAATATGTTTTCATACCAATCATTGAGATACAAACATGTTTATATCTCTCTTAATTAAATCCCACAAAAAGTATTCCTTCAAATATCTATACATCTTCATACATCCAGGTTGAATAGAAAATGAAGAACTATGAACTACCAATACTATATCATTATTTAAATTCAGTAAGGATGGAATATACAAAAAGTTTCAGAACATTACCAATACATCTTAGTTAGATTCAACTCTGGAACATTTCTAACATTATTTTGCAGCATTATATCTTCCTTTTATGCCTCTTAAATATTTATTTGGATAGAGTGTTGAGCATTAAATTGACCAACATAATATCTCCCCCTTCATTAAATATTTGTAAATATATCCTTAGAAAATATAGAAATATTTGATCTTTTTCCGTCCTCCTCATGGATAATATAGCATGATTATTTTGACTCATATCATCAACTTCCTTGTATTATTTCCTAGGGTTGTAAAGTATTTAGCAGCCAAAATCCTTTATCATCTCTAACCATCTCCACTAACCATGATGAACTCCTTCTATCTGAATATATATTTTATACTTCTACGGATGTTATATATGTGAAACTTTTCACCATATAGATCAAGATTCCATAACATTGATGAAAAAATCCCCACATCTAACTACAAATCCTTAGTTGGTAACTTTTCTCATGAATCTTCAATCGTTGAGATGCATAAGTGATAACCATGATATTCTACATAGGGAAACCTCCAAATACATTTTTATATGAATCACTATAGATTAAAAAACCTTATCCCATATAGGGAAATGTTAACACAACTAATGTGAGTATCTGAATCTTTAATTACATGAAAGTTTCCTCACATTGAATTGTCTGGAAGAACATAGCACCCTTCTGAGTAAACTTTGTAAAAAGATTATATAGTCTTTAGAAATACTCCCCAAAAGTTCAATAATATGCACCTTAACAAAGAAAACTATGGAACTCAGTCACTATAGTAGGTCTAGGAAATCATTCAATACACTTTTTCATTGATTGATCTACTTTTGTACTAAATATTTAGATTATGAGACCCATAAATAAAAACTTTTTCATCCAAAATTAAATCATTGAAATTTTTTCACACAATTTCTCCATAATTGGTGTCTTTATTACAATTATAAAGGGTTATTAATTATCTTCCATTCTATTTCAATAGATTGTAAAATCATACATAAAGATTGAAATTAACTAATCGAGTTTATCTATAAATACATTATTCATAAAATCAAGGAAGACTGTTGGGGAATTTTTCTGACAAAAATGAATTAATATATATTCATACTTCCCATTCATTTTATGGAATGTCATCCTGAGTATATCCTCTTTCATAACCATCAATTTGTGACATCCATAAAGATGTTAAATCAAATAAAGTTATTTAGCTCCAAAAATTTCATCAAAAAATCATCAATACAAGGAAGATGATACTTGTTCAAGGATTTCATCTTGTTTCACTCCCAATAATAAATGTAGAGTAACATTTACCCCCATTATTTTTCATAAAAATAATTGGTTCACCTAATGGTTACACACATGAAAAAATTAATCCACTCTCAAGGTTTTATTGGTGTTTCTTATTCAATTATTGTAACATATTTTGGGCCATTCTATATGGATTATTTGATATTGGTGGATATGTATGAGTTCTATATAAAACTAAAATTTATATTTTTTTTGGAATACATGGAAACACATTTGAAAATACATCTACAAATTCATTAACAATAATCACATAATCAGTTTTTATTTTCTCTCATTAATTTGAGATAAAAAACCATTATGAATGATATTTAATACTGATACACATTAGGTAATATTCATTAGGTGTTCATACATATCATCACATTGATGGATGATCCTCAGTTGGATTGGAAGATCATACATAACATCCATTTATTGATAATTGATGTGATATTTATATAGATAAATACAGTCCATTCCTAATATGAAATTAAATTCAACTGGAGGTTGGAAAAAAATATAGGAAACAAATTCCCACTTAATTCAATGAGAGAGGAGTCATTGACATGCGATGAAATCATCGTACCATTCTATGTTTTCACAAATAATAACACATCTAATCCATTGGGTGTAATCTTACCATATTTAGAAATTTATTTAGATATTAATGAGTGGGTAGATATAGAATCCAATAAGTCATTACCGGGTCTAGATTGGATGGTATGTGTATCTTTTACCACATAATTATCACACCCCTAATAATAAATAGTGATTCCATGAGATTTGTTTGGTACCTTGGCTTAAGAGGTTGTTTATGCTGATCATAATCACTAAAAATCATGTTTGGGGACTGTTTAGCATAATTTATATTCTCTATACACAGGAACCACTGAAGTGTGGGGGGTGCACACTATGAATATTTCCAATTATTCACATCATTATCCAACTTCTTCCCAATTTTTTGGTAATCATCATCATGACGATCATACCTTACACACTAAAAATATATATTATGTTGCATAAGAAAATTTTCACCATGATTTATTCCAATCATAGAGCATAAAGGCTCGTCTTCATGTCTATTTTTTTATATTTTACTTTGATCTAATTATTACATATATCATTGAAACTGTTATATTTATATGTAACTCCAACATCTATTTCTTCATTTATTTCATAATGAAAAATAAATACATATATACTAAAGTCAATCATGAATAACTACCTTATAACACTTGGCTTTAATACACAGAATAATCTGTCAATGTTAATTTCTAGTTGGATGATAATTCTTGAATAAAACTTCGAAATTCATGTAAAATTAGTCTCATATGTAATCACAGATTCATCAACCTTTTTCTTAAACTCATTGAACTACTTTTCCATCATTGTATGAAGAAAAGAAATTAAATATTGAATAATAAATTAATGAACATTTCCCAATCCATGGAATTAATATCAACATGTTGCCTCATGTTCATGATTAGTTTCAACCACTTATACATTTCACCTTCTAACCGATAAAAATCCAAAAATACATTCTCATGATTCGATGACTGTAGAATGGATAATTTTATTTCAATGGTACTAGTGCATTGTTAATCATCAATAAAATCAGAATACCCACTGAATGAAGGTGGGAACTGCCTCATCAAGGAATCAAAATAACGTTATTCCCTCCTTTTTCATTTTTAAGTCCATCATTTTTCATATATTAAGAAATTATTGTGAGAATAGACACACTATTTTCCCCTCAATATCCAATAGCATTATGATTGACAATAGAGAAATAGTCACATTTTCCATCATAATCACCATAAATGTGGTTCATTTGGGTTCCATCCATTGACTAAAACTAAAAATTGTTGGGTATGAAATAATTTTAATAGTGAGGTTCCACATAATCTTGAAAAACAACTTATATGGTGTGTAAATTATGACACCATATTTAATCAATGAAACCATAGGCTCATCTTTACGAACATCCCTAGAAATAAATATAGTGATCACAAAAAATTTTAAAAATATTATATCAAAATGTTTACTAAAACCCTCAGACTACCTGCAGTGACCCACACATTTCACATATTGATATTTCATCATTTTTTGTAATACATAATACATTACAGAAACAGATGCCCAAAGACAATTTTAATTTACTGCATTTGAAAACATTGAAACAAATACAATGTTACATAACTCTGACAAATTATCTCTAACAATAATCTTACTTACTAGAACCATTCATTAACACATCAAACAAAATACATTTCTCCATAAACAAGGTAAATTAAATATAAAAAAGTGTCATCTCATATGCTCAGTATAGGTAATCAAGGGGTATATATAATCATAAAATTAGAATAAGGGTATGAGAACATGATTCTGAAAATAAAAGGTCATAAAAATTATTTAAAAGATCATAAATGGAAGTCAAGGAATTAATATTGGTTTTTCATAAGACATGAATAGTAAGGAAATCATGGGCATAATCTATTAAGTCAGAACATAAGAATATGAGAAGTACTATGTGGTCGGTGAAAAAAATGAAATATCATTCCCTATAAATCTTGGAGAATTTCAAAAACATAACATGGATTATAATGGGGAGTAATAGGACTTGGTGGGACACACCACTATCCATAGTCACAGTCCTTTCCTTGTAAGAGATTGGTTTTCCTCCTCTTTTCATAGTGGATCCGGTTTCCACCTATTCCATACTAAATCAATACCATCAAATTGATTCCCATAATTATATCATGATACATAAATCCATTCACAATGAATTAGAGGGATAAATAGTCCCCACCCATCATATAATTAAACCCTTAAATAATTGTATGGTAGGAACATAAATCATTCATCATATCAGAAACTATAAAAATAAATGTGCTCTAAAAACATCATTCCAAAAGAATATAACCGATGGAAAAAAATTAGTTTACAAAATATGATTCCATCATAAAAAAATAAAACTATTGAAATAATATAGATTTTATCCATGCATAATATCCCCCATAATGAAAAAATGACATTACTGAATGTTAGAATAGATAGAAAATAATTTTGATAGACCACTTGAAAATAATCCATGCTGAAATTATCCTTTCTCATTTGAAAACATTTTCTTCTATTAAAATTTTTGTAATTTATAAAGAAAATATTTTTATTTTAAAATGAACATGAAATATTTTTAGGTAACATCCGAGAATTGAGGATCCATTAGAGAAGAAAATTAATTTCATTTCATATAATATAAAAAATCATTCTTTCCAAATATTTTTGTAATTAAAGTCACAAAGAGATTTGTTTATAAAATTAAAAAATACACATTTAAAACCAATTAATAAAAATGAAACATGGGTAAAACTAAAATTAAATAAATATATAAGAAAAGTAAAAACATTTTTGATAACATTTTTATAAAAAATTGATATGGAAGATAAATATTCTACATTGTGATTTAAAAAAGAAAAAATCCTGATTATGGATGAGATAGTGAAATAATCACGTATTTATTTATAATTTGAAATATCTTCTGAACCATGAATGAAAAAAATTATATGAATATTAATATACTATAATATTCATAATAATACATTTAAATCAAATTCATGGTCCATATATACACCACGAAAAAATAAGTAGTGCATAAGACATGTGTCCCACAAAAATAAAAGTGAGAGAAAAACCCCTTATCTATTGTCTTTAATATCAATGTATTCAATAAAAAATCCATTTTAATAAATAAAAGTTTATTATAAATATATTTTAGAACCAAATTCAATTACATAATTCTATATATTATTTAATTTTATCCTTCTATTATCCATTTATCAACTATTCCATGTTATAGGAATGTTTTTTCTAATATCCTCTTGTTTGGACATGATATATTGATCCTATTAAATAAATAGTGATTTAATTTTTCAAAAATTTATAAAACAATATATATATATATATATATATATATTCATTATATAAATATTTAAGGTAACATATAAAACATTGATATATGAAATGGAACACACCATTCATGAAGACGGTAGGCTGTACTTATGTATGAACGTTGTTTTCATTTTATAACTATTTTGAAATAAAGTAAGTAAGTTAAACATACACACATATATATATATATACAGACTATAAAAGCAGATATATATCATATATAACATATAAAATCAATTTTTCTTTATAAATCCTATCCATGAGAGGTGGTAATGATAAAATGGACAACATTGTTTCGTCGGGTGGTAGTTCACCTTACACATGAATAGAAAGTTTGTTACCCATTTGATAGAAGTGTATCTGAGTGTAAATAAAATACATATAATAAATAAAAATACATATATTATGATACTAAGGTTATTATATAGACATTGAATGTTTATATTTTTTGGGGTGGATATTGAAAATAAAGAAAAATAGAATCTGAAAAGACATTACCGATTCTTTGGGTAACACCTCTTTGTTTACACCAAAGGGATTCATTGGCTGCCTTTATGCCTAAAGGGAGGATTCTAGTATGAAGGGTGGGATTTTAGGAGGTGGTTTTTTAGATCTTGTACAAACCAAATAGTTTTGTAAGAGTGTTGAAAATTGAATAAGATGTACCATTTTATAAGAGAGGTGATGGAAACTTTGGAATTTTTTCAAAATATTAATTTAAAAAAAAAATCTATTTCAGTCCAAATACATTAAAATCCAAATTATTAGAATATAATATGATATAGGATTGTAATATCAAAAACCAATTTATTATATAATTTTTTTTGGGTATTATATCAAAACTTATTTATTTGTGAAACCCTTAGTTATCCAATTTTTTTAATGAATGGTGAGTCTATACAAAATAAAATGAAGAAGTAAGACATAGAAAGGGGAATGGGCTCATACATGACCTAATTCCCTCATACAAAATAAATCACATCAGTAGTCATAACTAATATGATTATAGTCATCATAATCCCAGTTAGACTCATCCTTTAATGGACTGAAAATATTACCTTGAACCTTTTTACTACATGAGACGGGTCTAGTTCTCATAGTGGGTTTCAAGTGAGAGTTTCCCTTCCTTGTTCATGACTTATTCAATGGTTCTAAATAAAAACCTTCAACAATCAACATTCCATTATCAATAAAATATTTATAATATTTTTTCTTTGGTGATTCTTCATTATCAACCTCATTCTAGCTACCCCCAATTTTCGTTAAGCTCCATTGCACATTGATTTCATCAATAAACATAGAGCCTGAAATTTCAATGCCGTAATAAACAAAGTTTATAGAACATGGAAAAACTCCATCGACTTCTTCTCTTCATGTCTTATGGGCCTATAGGGGGAAACATCAAGCCCTATCTTTTAAATCGACCTATTACCAGATAACTGTATCACCATAGCCGGACAATGAGGCTCTTATTTTTGATTTTTCACACTGCAAGGCAATTGATCAACATAATCATTTACTATATTAGCACAAATAGTATAAATCTCCTTTACAATACCATTTTCATTAATCACAACCAAATGTAAATCAACTTCTTCCTTGCTTTCTTACAATGCACTGGAGGATCCTACCTTGGAATTCCTTTTTGTAGCTTCCTGCATACCTACTGGTTGTGACCCTTGACAAAACAGAAATTACAAGTATCGTTTCTAAAATAGTGTTCCACTTTGTGTTCAATGGACTCATAGTCTGAGAAAATTGAGGGTAACTTTTCTTTTTTTATCTAAAAATTAATGTCATATTTTGAGGTGGAAAGAACAACATATTCAACTAGATCATAATTAAGATCAATTTCAACTAACTCTCTTGCATAATTGTTTGAACTAGCAGTCTCTGTAGTTCTATCCATTTTGATAGGATTTTCCACACCGAATGAAATATCAAAGAGGAATAAGGGTTCTAATAAATAAAATTCAGACACAAAATTTGATTCCATACCTGAACTATGGAGTTCTTAATGGAGAATAGATTTAAATAGAAGTCCTATTGTTGAATGGAAACTAATCCTGGATTCTAGGAAACTGAGCCAAATCACCACGAAAAGTGTTTGAACTCCACATTAATGAAGTTGATATGGAAAATTATATGTCCTATTTGGATATATGTGAAATCAGTGAAACCCAAAACCTCATTGAGTCTGGCCAAAAAATCAGATACCTTTAAAGGATTAGACCTAACCAGAAAAATCAATTGAGAAAGAATCTGAAAGTGTAAAAGCTTATACCTGTTAGTGATAGAATTATCATTATCATGAACATGAACTATATTAACTTTTCAAATAATCCTTTCAAAATCATACTCCTTCAGAGATGTGAAATGCCTTCGGCTTGTATCGTCATATCTCACAGTACATTCGTGAACATGAAACGTCAATGATGGTTCCCTAGAACAAAAGACAATATGAGAAGTCACTCAAGGAAAAAGATCAAATTTGAGATCATGAGGAAACACCATCCACAAGAAACCCTGGCTTGGAACACCGTCGCCGCATGGGATCCTGAACCCACAAACCATCCTCAAAAATTTATTCATTTTGTTATCTTGTTTGGATTTTAACTACGGTAAAAAAAATCAATATTAAAAGGTTAGGATTTTTATGTATGTGATTTAAATTAAATAATTAATGCATAATTTAAATCTTTTCAGACCATAATTTATGATAATTTTATTTTTTAATTTTTAATGTTTTTTTAAAAGTAATAATTTTTTTTGTGAAATATTAAAATTTTCAATTTTCAAACTATTGGTTATATTGACATTAATATAATCAATAAAAAGAAGGAAAAATCAAAATAGTTCCTTTAATACACTCGTAAAAAATTATATTCACTAATAAACATTTTGTATCTCTTTATTTACGTAGAAATATATTTATTTTAATATTTTTAATATCATTTATTTATTTGTTTCATTAATTGAATAATTATATCATCCTCATTTATTAATTAATTACTATATTTATTGATTCACATAAAATAATATTAATTGTCTATGATAAAGAATATTTTTTTTTGTTTTCATAATAATATATATAGTTGTAATATCTTCTATTTCCCCCCATAGTAAAATATTTTACTTTTTAAAAGTATGAGTGTGTAATTTTTTCACTCTCTAGATTTAAAATATATTAAAATAATTATCATGGAATATGGTACATTATATTGTTAAATTTTTAATCCATATAGATACATGTTGTATTAACATCATCTAATAACATTTTATCAAATCATAGGGTAGTTATTTAATAAATAAATAATTATTTTTATTGTTAATTACATGATTTAACCTTATCCATGCTAATAAAAAATACCAAAGTTACTAATAATATTATCAAAAAATAAAAGAGACCTGATTAATAAATTTGGAAATTGTGATTCAAATTATAGAATCTACTTTTTATAATTGAAATTTTTTTTATTGTATTAAATTAGTTTGAAATTAATATCGTTGATGTAATGAGAAAATAAATGTTTAAAGTGAAAATTTTGAACAGATTTAATGGATTTTGTATAAATATTTGATATGAAATTGATTAAAATGAATTATAATGGATTAACTGATAATAATTAGATATAATTATACTTTAAATCAAATAAAATTTATAATTTAACAAAATAAAATATTTTGGTGAAAAAACATGCTTTCAATTATAACTCAGTAATTGTCACTATTCATCGTAATATGAAACTTATCATATAAATACCAAAGAATAAATCAAATTAAATTTTGAAATCACTATTTCAAAGATAAAATTTACTTTGTAAAATATAATTTATAATAGTTCCAAAAAATATATTTTAATCCTAGGATCCATCAAAAAGAATCATAACTATCTTTTTAGGAAAATATTTCTTTTATGAATAAAATTGGATTTGTTATATTATTATATCGAGAAACAAATTATCAAAATCTTAATAATTATATTTAATATAATAGGTATATTTTTAATTAATATAATCCAAGAAGATTTATTTGTTTGTTTATCGGTATTAAAAATCCATGTACTCATTTAAATATTTTTAGAGACAATTACATTTTATTTAAAAAATGGAGTTTCGTTCATTTATAATTAATTGGTTAAAGAATTATATATACAATTATAAACCATATTTTCACAAATCAGTTTTTCCTATTCTAACACACTTTTCTAATGGATAGGATATATTTGTCTTGTACAAATAATTATAATATAAATATAATGTTTCATAGAAAATCATTGTGGCCTATAATTTAACAAATGTTAATGTAATTTGTGGTGCATGATTATCTCGGTGAAATGTATAATGAAATGATATCTTTTTGTGGCATACACTATAAGACATAAAATTTAAATTTTTTCCCTAAAAAATAGTCATAAAAACAAGGGGGTGTTACAATTGAAATCTAAATTCCATTTTCATATTCGTGTTACAAGATAAAATATAATATCATTTTAGTGGTACTAGAGAATTTAAATGAAACTAAAGAATTAATTGATATACTAAAGGAATGTCGACATTTCATCATAAAGGAATCAAAAAAATGTTGTTCTCTTTATTTTCTTATTTGGATATTCAACATGGTTCATTGATTGAGAATGCTTCAAGTGCATAGCAATAAGATTTTTCATTACAGGTCCCATAATGTTTAGATACTTAATTGAACATTGATATTATTTTATATCCCATATAAAATAAAAACATATTTTTAGGTCCAAACCACTTATAAAACCTAAAATTTATTATGTAAGAAACAATAATCAATGAAGGGAACCACATAATCATTAGAAAATAACTTATAGGATGTCTAAATCATGTCACATTTTTTATTTATGTTACAATACGTTTATACATGTTTATTTGAAGTCATAATATATTTTAATCCTATATTAAGGATCATAATAAATTTTTGATTTTCGAATTCATATCCCCCATGAATTTCAACCCAACAGTGTTGTAAGACCTCTTAACTTTCACTAGGTGACAAACTAGTCAAAATAAATGCACCTTTTTTTGATTTAAACCACATAAGAACTTCCGTTACAAAGTCAAATCCACTAGTATTATCCAAAAAATTATATAGTGTCTTGGAAACCACAAACTCTACCATTTAACAAAATTTAACAGAATTTTCATATACAATGGCTCAAACTTATACTTATTCTTATTCATGTCCTTAATAATATCTCTAAAATTTTACCATCTATGTTCTCAATGGCTAAAAAAACCTATCCTCAAATACAAACTATATAGAATTAGTATTTTCATTTATAGATATTACTTATTTTTTTATGAACATTCATAACATTTCAAAAACACATTCACATGAATCATAAATGAAGAGTTGAATTAGAAACAATGAAGCATAAAAAATATTTCATATGTGAACTATACGATCTCAATGTATGGTCATAAATTATAAAACTCTTCATAAAAAAACATAGGTAATAAATTTATTTATAACACGAGGATGTAAATAATATTAAATGGTGAAATTAGTTGATGAGTAAGGCTAAAAAACAGATACGTATGGACAACATGAGAATACATGTATGAGAACATGAAAATACCATTTCAAAACCATACACTACATATAAAATATCAAAATATTGAGTCATGTAAAATATATTGGATCTTCAAAATAAATTTATTATATTGATATAAAATAACATATTCTGTGAGTGAATAAAAATACAGAAGGCATGGATTTGTGGTATTCACATATGCACAAAAAACATTTGAATAGTATTCAAAGATCACTACTTGGATTATCATAGTTTAATGGGTTCACGTTACAAACCATATTGGTAGTAAAGGTTTACTCTTAAGGCCATCATAGTGGAAAAAGAAACTTAATGAACTGGGATTTCTCATAATTCCATTTCTTTATATCTCCTTATATAAAAATCATTACCTAACTCATTGGAGGGAGATATAGGTTCCACTAGACACATAATGACATTCATACATATGTTTGACATTCAAATCATAAAAAAATATTCATATTAGATACAGTGAAATGAAATATATTTCAATTTCATTTAATAATAACATAACATGTATACAAAAATTGTATTCAAAATTATTTCATTATTTTATTAACCCATTACTTGGGTAAAATAGTGGATTTCATAAGGAGTTAATCTTGGTATAACCTGTGTAGATAAAATAGTATTCATAAAAATCACATCATCATTAATATAAACCATTAAATGAAAGAGTAATAATGGTCTCCTCATGTCATATCCCTAGTAAATCCCAATCAACATCAATGCATTCCATCTTATATGTAAATCGATTTTAAAGGAAAAAATCACATGTAATGTTTCTTGAGGGAAATATCCTATTTGGATGGTCTCGATTTTTCTAAATATATAATTTATAATATATTTTGGAAATATATTTCGTTGAATTTAACCTATAAAAAATATAATGGATGATTCAAATAAAATAATTTTCATGATGTTTGTAAATTTCCATCAATAATATACACGTTAAAATAAATATTTCTTTCTCATTTTTAGTAGACGCCACGTATAACTTTTCTAAAAATAATAACAACAATATTTATTTAAATTTTATTTTAAAAAAGAAATAAATTTGTAATAAAATATTTAGAGAATATTCTTGAGTACCTTAAATAATATAATTTTTTTGAAAACATTGTTTGGGATAAAAATGGTTTGAACCCTAAGATATAAATAAAAGTGTTATTTTGGAAAAATATTCCTTTGAAATCATGAGTATTTAATGAGAGAAAAATTAATTTAAAAATTTTATTCTTTAGAAATAAATAGTGGGGTATAAATAAATGTGTTTATTTAGATATGGATTGTAATATTTCATCATTGTAAAAATAATCTGGAGCAATCACGGTAAATGATGTTATTGTTAAATAAACCTTTTACCACATTGGTAACCTTGAGTAATAGTCCCCTTGAATGAATAATGTAACATGTACCATATAATATCAAGGGAATAAATATATACATTATATTACATGTCAATGGGGGATTTATATACAACTAATAAAATAATATATGTGAATTACATAACATATGTCTCAAGGGAAATTTAGACAAACACCTCTTACTATATGCCTCAACTTTCTCAATACTAAATAAAAACAATAATATATTAATTATATCTTTTTTAAAAATATAATAAATTACCATAATTATATACATATAATAACATATATTATTCTTAAATGACATTTTAATATCTATTTACTAAAAAATAATCGTTAAAGTCATGTTTCGAGAAATAGATTCTTTAATTTTCATTTATGTTTTGACATTTTATTTTCTTGTCCTATAACATTGATCATGGATATATATTATAATTAATTATATCCATTATATAAATATAATATTTATTCAGTTTGTATTTTTTACAGTTATCTATAAGATTTATATATATATAATGAAATATATTATTCATGGAGAGGGTAATCCATAAGTACAAGTGAACACTGTTCCAATTTTATTTATTGTTTTAATGAATGAATGATAAAAAATATATTTCCTTTATGAAATAATTTTTATATCATGTATTTCTCATATTATCATCAATCCCATCCTTAATTCGTTTCACAAAATACATGAATGAATCATATCATTTTGCAAGGTGGTTTTCCTCCTTACACATGATCAATGTTATCATATTCCAGTATACTTGAATGAATAATGGTATATGTGATATAATAATTTATAAGTATAATATTATCAAAAATATATTATATCAAAATTTAGTCAATAATTATATCCCGTAATGAGAGGTGGTGATGGAAAACGAATATCATCGGTTTGTGAGGCAGTAGTCCGCCGTACAAAAGAATAATGATTTCCTAACCCATTTTATAAAGAGGATAATGATATATGTAATTGAATTAACATTTTAACATACAATAAAATTGAATATACTATAGATATTATATCAGTTTCATTCATTAATAGTTGATGGTGTTGGAGGATGAAATAAATTGGAAAAATTGATTAGGGTCAGTACCTCTTCTTCATAAAAAATTTTCACCATAATGAATATTATGTTGTTGTTACGACAAAAATTAGGATTCTTGAATAACATTAATGTTGTAAGGAAATGATGTGTGAGGTGTTTTTTAAATATTGGGGGTTTTTATGATTGAGGTGGATAGGAGAGTGGGTGTCAATATATTTGTGAACTGAGTGGCCCACTTGTAGTTTTTCAAAACAAAAGGGTATGACCATGTTTTTCACATATCTATAGTCAAAAAATGCTTTATTGTAAAATATAAGATCTGAAAAAGATGATATATTAAAAAAAACTGAATTTAACCATGTTTCTTGGTTATTTTTCTTTTTACCTTTTTTGTTTTATTCTCGTTAAACCCTTTTTCATATTTACTGCGATATTGATTTTTTTTATTTTTAACATCAGTTATTGCTATAAAAATACTTTTTACTTATTAATTAATATAAATTATTATTATTCCAAATATGGAATCCATTTTTTCCATTTTTTTATTCAATGTATTGTTAAAATATAATTAAAAAATTATCCCATAGTCATGACGAGAAATTATTTTTCCAATGAGAAAATAATAATTAATAAAAAATAATAATGTAATATTAAATATGAAATTGAATAAAAAAAATAATTATATTAATTTTACATAATTTACTTATTCATAATTTTAATATTACTTTAAAAAAAAGTATCCTTATAAATTCCTTAAATGAAAAAGTTAATTTCTATAAATTTTAATATTTTACACTATTTACTGAAAAACTAATCTTCTTAGATCAACTTACCCTAAGCTAATTTTTTCATGATTATTTTAAAATTGCATTATTTTTTTCCATGTTAATATTCTAAATTAATTAATATTCAGTTCAGTATGGTTCATAATATCAAATAAAAACACATTTTTGAGGAAATAGTAGTTTTTGAATATATGAAGGCATTTCTAAAAATTATGTTAATTTTTAACAATAATATTTATTTATATAGAATCTTTTGTCTTATATATTTAAAATTATTTATCACTCTATATATTATTATGTTTAAAAGGTAGGTTATAATGGTCACATTTAAATAATAACATTAATTGTCTTTCATGGATCATTAAAACATAGAATTTTGTATTACACAAGCTAAACATAATGTTATGTTTAATCGATGATATCAAAACAACAAATTGAATCAAGAAAATTATATCATCAAACATTATTGTGTTAGAATTCCCACTTATATTTTTTAATATCAATAGTTTCTATGGAAAATTTTCTCACAATGGTAAAGGGTAAATCAGGTGATTATAGGTTAAAAGAAATTGACATGGATAATTTTTTTAATAATATTTGTTATTTGAAGAATTTAATTATACCATTATCAAATTATTGATGATATTTATTTTCCTAATGAAATATTTTCCCCAAAAATAACCTATATAAAATATAAAGCTAGTAAGGTTACATTGTGTCACTCTCCTAGTTTAATATATCTCTTATGAGTTAACATTAGAAAAAATGAATGTTATGAACAAATGTAATATCCTATTATAAGATTAATGAAAATATTTACATGATGAATTTTTTTTTATATTTTTTAGTAATAATATAATTACATTAAATTTTTATGAAACACTAATTTACATTTATTAAAATTAAATAAAAATAAAATATATAATTTTCTGAATATTAAAAGTTTTTTAATTTGTGTGAATTATATTATTAATTTACTTTCAAATATATATATGATAATATTAATTATGGGTTGAAGGATTTTATTCTAATTATAATTTTTAATTTATTCCTTTCATATAAAATTTAATAATTAATGTCAAAATTGACATCAATGATATTATATCAATAAAACTATTTATTAAATTGTTAAAATCATTAAAATATTGAAATATGTAAAGGGGATAACATATGGACCTTTGGATGTATTTTTATACATAATAAAATTTATAAAATATTATTTTTATAAAATTTTAAAAGTTGGTCTCACATAAATTATATAAGGGAACATATCTTTCCTCTTCATTATAACACATTGTGTCATATAGTTTGAGTATACCCAACAAAAATACGCTTTGAAATTTCATATCCACATTAGATAAGTGATTTTTTTACCAAAATACTACCATTGGGATCCTGAAGAGGATATCTAATGGGTATTTCTCCAATGTGGGGAGGTTCAAACATTTATTATGAATGTTGGACTGATGGTAAAATATTTTCATCTCACTATTAATTCAGGGAGACACATGAAATATTTAACACATGATTTTATTTTGTGGTGTATATAATTCCCATTAATCTAACTTATTATGATTATAGTAAATGATATGGGGTTTAAATATCCATAGAAGGTGATTATTTTCATGGGGATAACGGTTCAAATTATACTAAGGAAGATATAATTTTACGTTATAATATCATTATTTATTAGGATGGATTTTGATTGTGTTTCCAATGATGAAATATTATGATATAATTGTAAATTAATTATTGATACATCTTATCCATTATTTATTTATATAAGATATATGTTTTACATTAATTTTATTCTCTTTATATACTCATGGGTACAAAATAATGTTTATAAGAAAAGTAGAAATTATTTTTATCTTACATCAAAAACCATTTTCCTTCAACATAAATTATTTATAAAGATGTTGTAAAAAAGATTTTATATATTCTACTGTTTTTTAAAATCGTTTTCCCCATGTTTTAATTCATATAAAAAAGTCTAAATTAATATTTTTATCATTTTTTGAATAAGCTACATTTAAACATTATAAAATATAAGAATTAAATTTTTATCATTTAAATAATATAGGATGAAAAGAATTAAATTCAATAATGAAATCACAATACTATAATGATTCCATTTTTTCTAATACTATTTTCAATGGATGTAATTTTCTTAATATTTTTTGAGTTTCATAATTTTGAAAGGGGATTTGAAAAATGTTAATGTTATTTATATCAAGAATAGTTGAATTATCTTTTTGTGGAATTTCAATTCAATAAATAAAACAGTAACACATATTTTAGTTAATTTTTTGTTGGGGTATGATTCTGAGAACCATATATAATATTTCTCAGGATAGATAATGATTACTATTTAATGTTTTTTATAAAACCCATTCCCTTTCCATTGGTTATGAGATGATGAAAAAAAATGGATTTATAAAACCCAATTATTTTCTATGGGCTATGCTATAGATAAATGATTATGAAACACAATTATTTTAAAGGGTTTTAATTTGAAAAAATTTCAATGATCTTGTGGCACACATATATTGGATTTTCATTACGTGAATTTTGGACCCATAATTAAATGAACCTAAAATGAGTTTGTAAAATCATGATATCTCATATGATAAACTAGACATTAACATGATGTGCACCCAATTCGGTAATGGAATCTTTCCTCTATTATAGTATTTAGAGTGAATCATTAACCTTATGATGGTTTAGAGAGTGAACTTCATACACTATGATAGTCTTGGGATTGACCCTTGATTACTATAACGGTTTGGTTAATGAATTTAATACACAATGATAATATTGGGATTGATCTATGACTACTACAATGGATTGGGTTGTAAATCCAATCTTCTATGATAGTCTTGGTTGTGATGCTTTGATATGAATGGAAATAATTTTCTATTATTATATATATGACATAAACATGTCTCTTATTCAAATTTTATGGTCTCTAGGATCATGTTCAATAATTCTATTATGATTCATGACATTGAACATACATATATAATTCCATGATTCAAATTTTTCATCTATGATAAGATTGTTATGGTTTCAAAATGGTATGTTCCTATTTTAATACCCCTGTGTAGAAGTTGTGTTTATGATATCATTTAAATGTACCCTATTCACCCATACTGAGAATTGGAAGTCACCATTTCATATATTTGATTTCACTTGGTTATGACAAAAGGGTTTTTTGTACGGTATGTGTAACACCCCAAACTTCTACGGTATGCTTCTCTTTGAATAATGCGATAGCGTGTGTTGTACGCAACACCGAGTTCTAACAACCAATCAAACTAGCAGTTATGAATAGTAATACCTTCTTTTTAAAATTATATATATTTTATATTTTAAAATGGACTTCATTTTTGGATTCGGAATATCTAATTTAGCCTAAGGTGAAATTTTGGTACATTTCGGATAACTTTCATATTTTGATGAATAGTGAAAATTACTAAATTTTAATTAAAACAACTTTTTTAATCAAAATAATTAATAGTGATAAATTATGAATTTGAGTGGTTTTAAAGTATATTTAGAATATATTTTTACCATTTAATATAATTTTGGTCATTGGACATAATATTACAATTAAACCGAACATAAACAAGTGTCAATCTTTTGATATTTATTATCTCTTAAAAACACGCTTATTATTTTGACAGCGGGAATTAATTTTAAATTAATTTCTGCCACTTCTGTGTTTTGAATTTAGGAAAATGGATTCCATATTTGGAATCAGGATGTTCAAATTGTGTAAATAGGTAACTTTTATTTTTACACATTTTGAATAATTACTGTGGTAAATATTTTATTTACCATGGTTAAGGGTAAATCCGGTAAATAAGGGTTAAAAAATAATATTATAATAATACGAAATTACCCTAAAACGTGTCTTAACCCTATTTGTTGAAACATGGTCGACCATAGGCATCTTTGGGTCGATTTTGGGACCCCATGGTTCCACTTGTAAGTGATAATGACACTTTATTTTAATTAAGTTAAAATGAATACAAAAATGACACAAGCATATATCTTTTTGAAAAACAATTGTTACATAGGGTTATATATGTTGGATTTTAGATTATAAATATTCATTAGAAAGATAAAAAGATTTACTACATAATGATATTTTATTTATAATTTTTTGACATTAAATAGTTTGTTTTATTTATGACAGAATGATGATAAAGTAATTACTAATATAGTGAAAAATTAAATTAATAGATATTATAAATACCCAAATAAATATAATTTGAAACTTTTAATGAATTAAACTAATTTTCTAGGATAATATGATATATTATTAATGCTTTAATTTACTTTTTTCTAAGTAATCAATCTGTTATGAGTTTCAAAAAAATCAACAATTGAATAGTGTCAAAATTGACATAAAAGAGTTCTTAAAACAAATATTATATTATTAATTGATATTAAATTCCTAAAAATCTAAGGTTCGGCCAAAAGACTTATATCATGATAGGTTCATCATTAATGGACCACTTGGGGGTCTCTTAGATGTATATAGTAAGTTTATTAATCATATTATATAAAAATACAAAGAGACATTGTAAAAGTGAAACTAATTAACTTAGAGTTAATACTTAAAGATAAGGTTAATATAAGTACCCAAACCTGTCTAAATTCTATTGGTTGAGTGGTTTTTGACCTATCCCCACCTTAACATTTGAATAATCAACTTTTGAGCCATTAGAAACCGAATAATAATTTATTATAAATTAATATTTCTATCTTTTCCAAAGGTTCCCCTCACCCCTCTTATAAAAGGGCACTCCTTCTCATTTCTTCACACCGTAAAAGCCTTTTGGTTCGGCCAAAATCTGACCAAATACTCTCCCAACTTCTATCACTACATCCTAGAGGCCTTAGTTGGATCAGAAAGCCATCCTAATGAGCCCTTTTGATCAAATCAAAAGGAAGAACCCGAAGAAGAGGTAATGTTTTCACCACCCCTTTTCAAGTTCCTTTCTTCTTCCACTTCCTCTTTCTTTGTTATTACAATTATAAAATAATAACTCCAGTATCATATATATACTGTGATGTTATTATAAATATGTTACAACCATATTCAGTATTCTATCCACCCTTTGAATAACATGTCACCATATGTGCGTACGTACGACTTACCGTCTCCACGTCGTGGTGTAATTGTTATTCAATATATTATTATTTGGATGGGTATAATAATGATGTGTAACTCATGTAAATAATAAATATAACAAGATAATTATTCTGTATATATGATATACCATCCATTTATATATTAATTTAATATCAAAAGAATGATATTGTCGCTCGTGCATACGTATGGACTACCCTCTCCACGAACGCGATGAGATTCATTCTCCATCGTATCCATTCAAGTATAATTATCATTTGATGATTTAAAAATGATGTTTAAGGACTTGATATCATTCTGGATATGAATAAGATACAACAAACATGGCTTATGTTACAAAACATATAAAATAAAATAAGTAAGTTAACACCCGAAACGACGATAATTCTAAGATATTATTAACAAATCAATGTTAAAAGATCATATATGATATCATATTAATATATATGATTCATGTATAATTTAATAACAATTATTTCACCATTATACAGGAGGTTAACCTACCCCAACAAAGGAAAAGTACAAGGTAAGGGTTATTTCACAATCTCTTCATTATCCGAGATTGTTTATAAGTAATAATCTACTAGGATCTCTTTATTATACACATCCATGTTTCTTAAAAATGTATTTCAAAACATTTTTCTATTTACTAGAATATGAGTTAAAGTCATTTATACCCTTTTTTACTTTTATAAGTGGTTTATAAAGGAATCTTTCCGTCATTTTCAAAACAAGGTCCTTTTTAACCTTTTCGACAGAATTAAGGTAAGAATGTTTTTTTAACTTATACGACGGGTATGGCGATTTTACACCGTTATAAAATCTTCAAAGATTCCCTTAAAAGCTTATGAAAATATTTTCAAAGAAAATGTTTTATTTTATATGGATCTTAAATGATTTCAAAATAAAAAGAGATATTTATTTAAAAAGAATTTTGATTTCATCTATGTCAACATCCTTTGATGGATTATACGCTTATTTGAAGTTGATTTATTGTGATAAAAAACTTCTATATTGTATTGAAGGTTTTGTGATATGTTTGACTGTGGATGTGCAATTTTTATAACATTCATAGTTTATGGTGAAATTATTGACATTTCGTATGCTAGTTTTAATACGAATGTTTATGTTATGTTTAAACCTTTTCATATGGGAATGCATTGGACTTAATATGTGACGGGTGGAGCCCGCTATAGTTCCCCGATGCATCAGTAGGTCTCATGAGACAAACTAGTGTCTTGGCACAAGGCCTTGACAAAATCTTATTTTTTTTAGTCTTGGCACAAGGCCTTGTCTATGTGGTTATGATAGTCTGGCATTATGCATTCCATCATTATGAAAGTGGTTATTGATATTGCATGTGATTATTCGATTAGTATAATATCCATGTGAACAAGTAAATGGCATTATTTCATTTTACTTTTTCCATACTATGTTGAAGTTCAAGTTTAAAAGGCTTTTGTTTTAGTAATTCATTGCCTTAAATGTTTATGCTTATTTTTGAATGTTTCGCTATATTGTTATCCTTACTGGGCATTTGAGCTCACCCCTTTTATATGTTTTATTTTTCCCAGGAAGTGAAGAAGTAAATTATGATTGACCTGTAAGGATATTATGTGGGGATAAGAGTGGGGATTATGGAGACATTATGTTGTTGTAGTAGTTTTTCATTTTATGATGTAATGTAAAACTTATGAATATATCTAGTGTTTCCAAGGCTACTAAACCAATCGGTCTTTCGAGATTTGATCTTTTTTGTGATCATGCCAATGTTATGTAATAATGCACCGACTCTGGGTAACTAGGGTTGGGGCTTTATATTTGGTATCAGAGGAAGTTTAGTACAAACCTTGGAAGCTAGATTTAGATAAATTCTGATTAAAGCACGTAGATCTAAGATGAACTTTGAGGATTAGTATAGAAGAACTTCCTAGAATTTTGGTATTGTAGAGATTTTGTGAGTTTTCCGAGCAATACATCCCTGTCTGGATACGAGCAGGTAGAGGCGGCTCTTGTACAGATGTACCTAGGGGTAAAACCCGAAAACACCGCTTTGATCTAGACTCGAACGAGAACTGCTGCACGACAACGAGCCTTGTTGCACTCTTGGTTATGACACTCCCGGGGGATATGCTTAGGATAACTCTCATTTTCATTACAAATCATTATGAACGGTTTATGAGTATATACATCCTCAATGAAAACATTTTTATAATTATGGATTATATCAATATATAGTTCAATTTATGTTAAGTGTTTTATAAGTATGGGATTATGTATTTTGATTCATAAACTGATCTAGTTTATGTCGTTGTTTAGAAATGGCGCCTAGTGGAAGAAATGGAAACCGTATCAATGCACGCACTCCATGTAGGGATTTCCCTCCTTCCCAAGATAATTATAGTGGGGCTGGTGATTCAACTGGTGCCGATGAGCTAATCACCATACTGGGACAACTTACTCAGGTTATGAATAATAACCTTACCCGTATGGAGCACCCCGATCCGCAGCGTGGAGGATCAATGTTAGATCGATTCATGAGGCAACAACCACCAATGTTCAATGGGAGTACAAATCCCTTAGTAGCCGAGCAGTGGATAAATTCCCTAGAGAAAATATTTCAGGCTTTGGGGAGCAGTGAAAGGGAAAAAGTTATCATGGCAGTTTACCGCCTCACTGGAGATGCTGATCAATGGTGGTCATTGATTCAAAACATGAAGGAAGATGATGAAGTATCAAATATGGAATGGAGGGAGTTCAATGATCTGTTTTTAGAAAAATACTTTCCTCGTGACCATCGAGCAGATATGGAAAGGCAATTTCTGAGCCTGAGACAAAAGGAGGATGAGAATTTCACAAAGTATGAGGCTAACTTTACAAGGTCAGCGAGGTATGCTGGAGATTATATTCGCAACCCAAGAAGTAAGATTGATCGTTTCTTTGATGGGTTCGTTATTTATAGTGATGCATCGAAGAAAGGACTTGGTTGTGTCCTTATGCAGAATGATAGAGTTATTGCCTATGCATCACGACAGTTGAAAATTCATGAACAAAACTATCCTACTCATGATCTCGAGTTTGCAACTGTGATCTTTGCTTTGAAGATATGAAGGCACTACCTCTATGGTGAAAAATGTGAGATTTATACTGATCACAAAAGTTTGAAGTATATTTTCTCACAAAAAGAACTCAACATGAGGCAAAAGAGATGGCTTGAATTACTCAAGGATTATGATTGTACGATACACTACCACCCGGGGAAGGCAAACAAGGTGGGAGATGCTTTGAGTAGAAAAGACCATGGAGTTTTGAACAATATGAGAATTGAAAGGGATCCAATTTTCATGGATCTAGTAAAGATGGACATGGGAATAACCAGGGAAGGCGAAACATCATTTCTTTTTCAAATGGTTGCTAAACCATTTTTACAAGAAAGGATTAAGAGTTCTTAGACCGATGATGAAGAATTTCAAAAGAGGATTAAAGCTGTGAATGATGGGAGATTGAGAGACTTTGTGTATGAAGATGGAATTTTGAAATTCGGGAAGAGACTTTGTGTTCCCAATATACCTGATCTAAAAAGGGAATTGTCGGATGATGCTCATAGTTCCAATTTCTCTATACACCCTAGGAGCACCAAAATGTATAAAGATTTGAAGAAACATTTTTGGTGGGGAAACATGAAGAGGGAGATTGCTGATTTTGAGTCAAGATGTATGGTTTGTCAACAAGTGAAAGCTGGAAGGCAACAACCTGGAGGAGTCATGCAACCTCTTCCCATACCGGAGTGGAAATGGGACAATATTACGATGGACTTTGTCATGGGGCTACCAAAGACTCCTAGAAGGAACGATGCAATATGGGTTATTGTTGATCGTCTTACCAAGTCAGCACATTTTATTGCTATAAGAGAAGATCTACCCCTAGAACGTCTAGCAAGACTATATATTAATGAAGTTGTGAGACTTCATGGAGTACCCTTATCAATTGTTTCTGATCGTGATCCCCGTTTTACATCAAGATTTTGGAAAAGTCTTTAGAAATCCCTGGATACAGAACTTCATTTGAGAACTGCTTACCACCCTCAGACAGATGGACAATCAGAACGGACTATTCAGACCTTAGAAGACATGTTGAGATCTTCCTCACTTGACTTTTAGGGTATGTGGGATCAATATTTAACACTGGTAGAATTTTCCTATAACAATAGCTTCCATTCGAGTATTTAGATGGCACCATATGAAGCGTTATACGTAAAGAGATGTCGTACACCAACCTGTTGGGATGACGTCGGTGAAAGAAAACTTGTAGGTCCAGAACTGGTGGAGGAAACGATGGAAAAGGTGAAGGTAATCCAAAATCACATTAGAGCAGCTCAAAGTAGGCAGAAGAGCTATGCCGATAATCGAAGGAAGGATTTGTAATTTCAAGTCAGTGATCATGTTTTCCTGAAGGTATCTCCATGGAATGGAGTCATACGTTTTGGTAAGAAAGTTAAATTGAGTCCTAGGTACATCGGACCCTTCGAAATTTTAGAGCGAATTAGGGTTGTAGCTTACCGATTGGCAATGCCGCCAAGTCTCTCCAAAGTTCACGATGTATTCCACGTATCTCTGTTGAGGAAATACATGCCTTATCCAACGCATGTACTCACCTATGAGGAATTAGAACTGGAACCTGATCTTTCCTATTGTTAAGATCCCATCAGGATTCTTGATACGAGAGAACAAGTACTGAGAAACCGGACGACGCGTCTGGTAAAAGTTTTGTGGAGAAACCATAAGATGGAAGAGGCAACGTGGGAACCCGAGGAACGTATGATGAAGAACCACCCGAGTCTTTTCATGTGATAAGTATTCTAGAAATTTCGAGGATGAAATTATTTGAAGGAGGGGAGAATGTAACACCCCAAGCTTCTACGGTATGCTTCTCTTTGAATAATGCGATAGCGTGCATTGTACGCAACACCGAGTTCTAACAACCAATCAAACTTGCCGTTATGAATAGTAATACCTACTTTTTAAAATAATATATATTTTATATTTCAAAATGGACTTCATTTTTGGATTCGGAATATCTAATTTAGCCTAAGGTGAAATTTTGGTACATTTTGGATAACTTTCATATTTTGATGAATAGTGAAAATTACTAAATTTTAATTAAAAACAACTTTTTTAATTAAAATAATTAATAGTGATAAATTATGAATTTGAGTGGTTTTAAAGTATATTTAGAATATATTGTTACCATTTAATATAATTTTGGTCATTGGAAATAATTTTACAATTACACCGAACATAAACAAGTGTCAATCTTTTGATAGTTATTATCTCTTAAAAACACGCTTATTGTTTTGACAGCGGGAATTAATTTTAAATTAACTTCTGCCACTTCTGTGTTTTGAATTTAGGAAAATGGATTCAATATTTGGAATCAGGATGTTCAAATTGTGTAAATAGGTAACTTTTATTTTTAAACATTTTGAATAATTACTGCGGTAAATATTTTATTTACCATGGTTAAGGGTAAATCCGGTAAATAAGGGTTAAAAAATAATATTATAATAATACTAAATTATCCTAAAACGTGTCTTAACCCTATTTGTTGATACATTTTCGACCATAGGAATCTTTGGGTCGATTTTGGGACCCCATGGTGCCACTTGTAAGTGATAATGACACTTTATTTTAATTAAGTTAAAATGAATACAAAAATGACACAAGCATATATCTTTTTGCAAAACAATTGTTATGTAGGGTTATATATCTTGGATTTTTGATTATAATAATTCATTAGAAAGATAAAACGATTTCATACATAATTATATTTTATTTATAATTTTTAGACATTAAATAATTTGTTTTATTTATGACACAACGATGATGCAGTAATTACTAAAATAGTGAAAAATTAAATTAATTGATATTATAAATACCCAAATAAATATAATATGAAACTTTTAATGAATTAAACTAATTTTCTAGGATAATATGATATATTATTATTGATTTAATTTACTTTTTTAGAAGTAATTAATCTGTTATGAGTTTCAAAAAAATCAACAATTGAATAGTGTCAAACTTTACATGAAAGTGTTCTTAAAACAAATATTATATTATTAATTGATATTAAATTCTTAAAAATATAATGTTCGTCCAAGAGACTTATATAATGATAGGTTCATCATTAATGGACCACTTGGGGGTCGCTTGGATGTATATAGTATGTTTATTAACC
The DNA here is from genome assembly GCA_963277665.1 of Viscum album. Classification (NCBI taxonomy): domain Eukaryota; kingdom Viridiplantae; phylum Streptophyta; class Magnoliopsida; order Santalales; family Viscaceae; genus Viscum; species Viscum album. The sequence goes on along the minus strand of OY728141.1, from coordinate 1,643,105,871 downwards.
ATATTATATAAAAATACAATGAGACATTGTAAAAGTGAAACTAATTAACATAGAGTTAATAATTAAAGATAATGTTAATATAAGTACCCAGACCTGTCTAAATTCTATTGGTTGAGTGATTTTCTACCTATCCCCACCTTAACCTTTGAATAATCAACTTTGGAGCCATTAGAAACCGAATAAGAATTTATTATAAATTAATATTTCTATCTTTTCCAAAGGTGCCCCTCACCCCTCTTATAAAAGGGAACTCCTCCTTCTCATTTCTTCACACCTTCAAAGCCTTTTGGTTCGGCCAAACTCTGCCCAAATACTCTCCCAACTTTCCTCACTACAACCTAGAGGCCTTAGTTTGATCATAAAGCCAACCTAAGGAGCCCTTTTGATCAAATCAAAAGGAAGAACCTGAAGAAGAGGTAATGTTTTCACCACCCCTTTTCAAGTTCCTTTCTTCTTCCACTTCCTCTTTCTTTGTTATTAACATTATAAAATAATAACTCCAGTATCATATATATACTGTGATGTTATTATAAATATGGTACAACCATATTCAGTATTCTATCCACCCTTTGAATAACATGTCACCATACGTGCGTACGTACGGCTTACCGTCTCCACATCGTGGTGTAATTGTTATTCAATATATTATTATTTGGATGGGTATAATAATGATGTGTAACTCATGTAAATAATAAATATAACATGATAATGATTCTGTATATATGATATAACATCCATTTATATATTATTTTAATATCAAAAGAATGATACTGTCGCTCGTGCGTACGTACGGACTACCGTCTCCACGAACGCGATGAGATTCATTCTCCATCGTATACATTCAAGTATAATTATCATTTGATGATTTAAAAATGATGTTTAAGGAATTGATATCATTCTAGATATGAATAAGATACAACAAACATGGCTTATGTAACAAAACATATAAAATAAAATAAGTAAGTTAACACCCGAAAGGATGATAATTCTATGATATTATTAACAAATCAATGTTAAAAGATCATATATGATATCATATTAATATATACAATTCTTGAATAATTTAATAACAATTATTTCACCATTATACAGGAGGTTAAACTACCCAAACCATGGAAAAGTACAAGGTAATGGTTATTTCACAATCTCTTCATTATCTGAGATTGTTTATACGTAATAATCTACTGGGATCTCTTTATCATCCACATCCATGTTTCTTAAAAATGTATTTCAAAACATTTTTATTATTTACTAGAATATGAGTTAAAGTCATTTATACCATTTTTGACTTTTATAAGTGGTTTATAAAAGAATATTTCCGTCATTTTCAAAACAAGGTCCTTTTTAACCTTTTCAACAGAATTAAGGTAAGAATGTTTTTTTTAACTTATACGACGGGTGCGGCTATTTTCCGCCGTTATAAAATCTTCAAAGCTTCCCTTAAAAGCTTATGAGAATATTTTCAAAGAAAATGTTTTATTTTATATGGATCTTAAATGATTTCAAAATAAAAAGAGATATTTCTTTAAAAAGAAATTTGATTTCATCTATATCAACATCCTTTGATGGATTTTACGTTTATTTGAAGTTGATTTATAGTGATACAAAACTTCTATATTGTATTGAAGGTTTTGTGATATGTTTGGCTGTGGATGTGCTATTTTTATACCATTCATAGTTTATGGTGAAATTATTAACATTTCGTATGCTAGTTTTAATACGAATGTTTATGTTATGTTTAAACCTTTTCATATGGGAATGCATTGGACTTAATATGTGACGGGTGGAGCCCGCTATAGCTCCTCGATGCATCGGTAGGTCTCATGAGACAAACTAGTGTCTTGGCACAAGGCCTTGACAAAATCTTATTTTTTTTAGTCTTGGCACAAGGCCTTGGCTATGTGGTTATGATAGTCTGGCATTATGCATTCTATCATTATGAAAGTGGTTATTGATATTGCATGTGATTATTAGATTAGTAGAATATCCATGTGAACAAGTAAATGGCATTATTTCATTTTACATTTTCCATACTATGTTGAAGTTCAAGTTTAAAAGCCTTTTATTTTAGTAATTCATTGCCTTAAATGTTTATGCTTATTTTTTAATGTTCCGCTATATTGTTATCCTTACTGGGCATTTGAGCTCACCCCTTTTATATGTTTTATTTTTCCCAGGAAGTGAAGAAGTAAATTATGAATGACCTGTAGGGATATTATGTGGGGATATGAGTGTGGATTATGGAGACATTATGTTGTTGTAGTAGTTTTTCATTTTATGATGTAATGTAAAACTGATGAATATATCTACTGTTTCCAAGGCTACTAAACCAATCGGTCTTTCGAGATTTGATCTTTTTTGTGATCATGCCAATGTTATGTAATAATGCACCGACTCTGGGTAACTAGGGTTGGGGCGTTACAGTATGTCTCTGAATGTAACAATATTGGAAGACATTTTTGGGAGATGTTTAAATTCAGTCATGAAAAAATATCATATAGTCTCCAATAAAACTATACCTTTGTGGTCCCCCAAGATGAATTTTATATTTTTATTGATTATTCATCAAAAATTGTGTAATATTTATATATAAAATTTATGGGTCAATATTTTTAGTATTTGAAAAGAGGAATGTATCTAATCCTTGTCTACTCTTGTATGTAAAAAATGTGTTATGCATGACTCTCCAAAATTGAGATTCATGATTAAAGGAATAACAATATAGATAGTAGTATATTTCACACCTTGGAGGTGTAGCCACCTCTAGAGTTGTCTAATACATATCAATAATATACCACTGGTTATAAAAATAAATATATAGAAATATTAAGCCTTATGTCCTCCTTAATATAAATATAATCTTCCAAGTGATCCCCCCACATCCTAGTATTGTTTTTCTCACCAAAATCCCCATCTAAGGTGAAATAAAGTTCATCATATATGTGATAATCAAATGTAAGTGGTAATGTTACCTTACTAATCCTCTTAAAATTTTTCATTCTTCTACAATTTAAAATCTATTCTTTTTTCTATTGTTTAGTAAATTAAAGGATAAGAATTTTCTAATAAAATTTTATACATAGTTTATATTTATTATATTACCCCCATTAATTCCAATTCTACCTAAGCATTATGTTAATATTATGATCAATTCCATGCCTACACCAACTACATATTTCATTTTACCCCACCACCTATATGGATAGTTATACTTCACATTTTATGTATTAGAAAGTTATAAAAAGTTTATTTTTAATTTTTATATATTATAGATGAATTAATTTTTATAAGGATAATTAAAACCAAATAGTTTAATCGTGTTTGGAAAATATATTGAAATGACCATATAAAATAATCATAATATTTATACAATATCAATCTTCCCATTATTGGAAAAAATTTGGATATATTGGTGAAAATTTAACTCTATAGTGAAACGTTGGTAATTCAATTCCACTTCTTAGGATATGGTTCCATTGTAAATAATATTTTACAATTACAAAAAAAAAATGTGACCTTTGAACCGTGCAATAAATATACAAGAGAAGGTAAAAATAATCCTAATAATATAATAACATAATTATACACTAAAATAAATATATGATAATAAATAAAAATATATTTTAAAATGTTTCAATTTTTTTTTAAAAACATTATTTGATTATTCTAGAAATTATAATCACATATGAAATTAGTCAAGTATTAGAGGTAAGTTATATTTTGAAAATATCTCATTACATTTGGGTTACTTATTCTCTATCTTTTACTAATTTTCCAAATCTGATCTATTAATTTACATCATAAAAATAATTTTTATACGTTCTCTTTATATATATCTATTTTTAACGTTTTTTTGCATATAATATATATCTTCAAATTTCACATTATAATTCATTCTTATAAGTAGACCCACTTTTTATGGACATTGTTATTTTTTATTCATTTTTATGCAACACTCCATATAATTTTTTAAACATTATATGGTTTTTATAAAAACCATTTTTATGTAATTCCACATGGGATCATTTGTTATTCAATGAAACGTTTTATTATTGTAACACCTTTAAGGACACTTTACCCTAATTAGAAAAAAACCATTTAAAAAGATTATTTTGGTGCTTCTCTACACTTTTTTACCACTTTACATCAGTTGAAATTCATATCCACTTACTATACTTACTTACTCAATAATAAATTTTTGATAATTCTTCAAAATCATAGTTAATTAGAGTCTTTTGGTATATTATATATGTTTATTATATATTAAAATATTATGAAATCATTTTTTATTAGTTTTTTATACGATTATTCCATGAATATGAATTACTTATGTAGAACAAATATTCATGTAAATTTCATTAATTTGATCTATGGGACAATGTTTATATATCAAAATAATTATTTGGGTAATATTTTTAACTCATGAGGTTACACAGGTCCTTCATGGGCGCTTAGCATAGCACTGAATGTCATTTTGTTTTGATGGTGAGCCTTGAGAAATACTTATGTTGTAATGTTCAATATTCTTTACACATTCCAATACATAAATGATCCTATGATATAATTTAATTTTTCCATTCTATAATGTGAACATATATGAAAATTCCATTTTCATATATCATGATATTCCCCTTATATCATATGTATTACTTTTCATCATGATTTATAATGATTATTCACTTACTATGATTAGTAAAACAGCATCAAACATTATGGATATCCATAGGATTTCATATGTATTAAAATTAGATCAATTGTATTTTAGAAAACACTATGGAAAATCTAATGATGATGTAGTAAATTATGGTCTAGTTAAGTTTGAATTCATATAGTATCCATAATTCACCAATCCTCGTGATATCTCAGTTGTATTTTATGTTTTATTATATAAAAAATCATGAAATAAAATATAGATCTCACTCAAGATGATATGGAGTTCAATATGATTTTTTTAATAGAGGTGACTAGGCTAAGAATGATTAGGTTTCATGGTGACCTAGTTAATACACGGTGACTTTAGATGTTTATATATATGCTTGATGTGTTTTTACAAACATATTTCCTTCATAAATAATATTGTATAAAAATTCATTTATTAGAGTTGCTTTGGTGGATTATAATAGAGACCATTTATCATGTGTTTCATGCAAACTATGTTGTATATTCATACTTAATGTAAATTACATGGGTGATACTATATGCCTCATAGTGTTTCGATCTGGTTTATATCGACAGTGATTGAAGATTTGGGTTGAAGTGTGACTTTGGTTTTGTAGTTGTAATTATGTGTATATTATTTCCAATAATTATTTTTTATATGTGATTGGTCTAGTTGGTGATGTATTCAGATATATGACATTATGAGTGCATTATTCATTTTATATAACATGAGTCTTTTTTATATTTTCCTAGATTTATTCTATTTTAAAATATTGTAATATTTTTTCTTAGATATATTTGTGGTTGATATTTTTTTAATTTTTTATTTTTATGGATAAAATATTAGTAGTATTGTATAGAAAAATATTTTCATTTAACTATAATAATTTTATAGAATGGGTTGATCTTTGGGGACGTATACATATGTTCTTCTTGGGAATAATCTTCTATATCATTCAGAATTTTTTTTCAGAATAACAAAATTATATCATATCATTGTTTGTTTTTTGTTTTTATTTGGTGATTGGAAGATGAGTATAGTAATGTATTATAGATTTTTAAAGATCGTCGGCTGGTGAGTCATGATTGCATGAATGGTGGGGACACCGTGTTACCAGGATTGAATGATTTTGGTTATTTACTTTTCACTATTATAGTTGAGAGATTCATTCAAGTATGATGTACTGGTATGAGATTATTTTTTATTGGTATTACAATTTTCATATGATAATATGATGAATCAAAACTGAATCATGTTATGTAGATATTTCTCTTATATATATTCATTGTACTGACTATGAGAGTGATAGTAGTTTTAAAAAGTATATTTCAAAATGCTTTTGGAAATGCTATTTTTAAATAAAAGGTATCATTTTATATATTTGTTGGAAAAGTTTTAATTAATTAAAGAAATATAGATATGTTAATCAGTGCTTCCATTAATATCCTATTGTTGTAATATTAAATAATTACAATCGATGGTACTATTGTTCTCATTATTTTATATTTCCAAAATTATTGAGTTTAATTTTTTTCTGTGAAGTAATGTAATATTACACTGGTTGGTTAAGGAATTTAATTCCTCTATAATGATTGGTATATGTGGTTTATGTAAGAGAGATAGTATACAAAGGTCATATGATTCTTTATTGAGTTCGATACCTTTGGGAGGATAGATAAATACAAGTGGGTCACTGTGGGCTAGTGATATGTAACGAACTTATAGTGCTTGTGTTATTGTGGCTATGTTTTTATGGAAGGGGTGATTTGATTCCCATATTTATTATATTTTCACATGGTTTTTTGGAATAGTAAAATTTTTCCCAATATTGTTTTATGTAGGATCAGTAGTAAATGTGTGTATATTTAACATTGTGTATTGATTCCAAAAGTGCTAAATGATCATGAATATGATTTTTTTCATAGGTCAGTTTCATTTGTTTCTCTAACAATGTTTGAATAATGTTTGATTCTAGGGCTGTGTGAAAACATGGAAGGGATACATAGATATTAAAATACTAATGTGATGCAAGGTATGGGTAAATTAGATTCATATATATGTGTGTTTAGTTCTTTGAATAGGTAATATGGGAGGTTATACCAACTAGGTACATCTATGATCCTGATGAAAAATTAGTGATATCCTATGAGAGGTGTAATTCATGAGAGACAACAATATATATTAAATAGTACACCCAAAAATATTTAAATAATTCACACTATAAAGTGATTTTATTCATGAATTTATTTAAAATATAATATTTAATTTTAATAACATAAATTTAACATCATTTTTTTTTGATGTGTTGGTATTTCCTTAATATGATTATGTGCATTGTTTCTGAAATAAGTGATCTTTAGTTTAATAATGAAAAATATATTTTTATGTAAAATGTGATTTTTATGAATTTTTAATAATGAAAATGATGTGTATAAATCATTTTAATGTGTTAAATATATAATTTAGATAAACACAATATAATTTTAAAACAAAATTCTAAAATTATAGAATCTATGATTTTTAATTTAACAAAAGTATGTAATTGGTTTCAAAAAATATTATTTAGGTCTTTTATTATTTTAATTTTCTTTTACTAGAATTATTTTTCCCTTAAAAGGAAAATGAATAGTATAAAAACATTTATATCATGGATCGAAATTAAACCTATTATTTTATGCTATATATACATTTTATTATTAAAAATACACATTTTATGAAAACAATTTTTTACATGTTATATGTGAAAATGTTACATTTTAATTTTTTTTATTTAAAAAATCAATCACACACTATCAATTTAATATTTTTATTAATAATGTGAAAATTATATATATCAACCAATTTAATTTTTGGTGATAAAAATGACATAATTAGGTAAACAAAGTTAATATTGTAAAAGTAAAAATGGTAGAATTTTTAAATCATTTGGTAATGAGGTATAAACATTTTTAAAAATTAATAATTGAGTGATTGAGTCATTATCAAATTAATATAATCTCCATAAAATTAAATTTCATTTTTGGACCCAGTTGAATTTATATACATCTTCCCACATTATATCAAGTTTCAATATTTATTAAAATTCCATTCTTTCCATTCATAAAAGGTGACTCTCACTAACCACTCTAAAACACTAAAAATATTATATTTCTTTTTTTAAAACACATCTTATTTAATTTTCTGCAATCATATTTCACCCTATTAATATTTTTGTCACCTGAAATATTCTAAATATCACCATTTCTGGAGAGTCTTCATGGTAATTCCGATGTCCTCAATTTGAATAAAAAATCTCCCAAATTTCATTTATCTCTTATACTAATTTTCAAGATATATTTTATTTTTATTTTATAATTATAGAATTTTTTAATTAGTTTTATTCATTAATGGATATAAAAACTAACCTATTTTACTTGTCTCCATTAAGGTAAAAAAAATTACTATCTTGTATGTTTGGGTACTACCACCTCCACAAATAATAATGATTTATTTCCCTTAACCATCACATAAAAAATTTCCTCATGATAAATATTATAAAAATGTATAATAATTATGAAATATTTGAGATTATTAAATTATAAACCATAATAATCATTTCTCTTATTCAAGGTAATATTAAATCCTTACATATTGTAACATGTGAACTTCTACTCTAAATAATGATTTATTTTCATTTTTTCAACACTCCATTCATTGATACTAATGAGAATTGGATCAAGGGATAAATATGATTTTTGGGACATTATTGAGGGGTATTAAAGAAAACTTGGATAACCGATTAACATATGGACAATTGGAAAACATTGTAAGTTCAACATTACTAAAATGCATTAGCATAAAACACATGATTTCTTTATATTATGTAATATCATAGTATATGTCATTATATTATTCTACATATTTATAATTCTATTATAAATCCCTAATAAACAATAAATTATATAAATTTTATTATATTATTATGAAATTATAAATAAATCACTTCACAATTGTCCATTAATTAGTGTATGTTCTTGTATATACATTTTAACCACCTACATGATCATTAATAAACATTTTTATCATTACTGACTGTAAGGCTTTAATGTGTGGTAAAAAATTCTATTAAAAAATAAACAATGAGTTTAGTTTAGTTTTGTAATTGAGAATTAATATTAAACTCAGTAGTTATGATAAGAATGATGATTTGACAGAAGCCAATTAAACACTATCCGTATCGAAATCGCCTTTTTGTATGAAAACCAAAACACTCCTCTAATCAAATCAAAAAATTTAAAATAATTATAAATTATGAATTTTGATAACTTTTTATTCATTTTGATTGAAAATTTTTTTATTGAAATTAATAATAATAGTATTATTAAACTAGTTCAATTAAATAAAAATTACTCACACATATTATTATGAATTGAAAATAACTAAAAAATATACATGTTGGGAATAATTATAAATGATATTAAAAAATTATACAGGTATGAATAAGGTTCTTATGTATTAAAATAATAGAGTTATTTGTTTTAAAAGGGTAATTATAGTGCTTTAATAAATTTGATAATAAAGGCAATGATTCATTATCTCAAATTTCAATTCAATGATACATTATTTTGTAATTTACAATGTTTTATATTATATATTGTACTCACATACCATTTTATATTTTATATAATGATTAAAATATTAATTATTTTCATTAATGTTCTATTTTTAATTATATTATACAAGGTTTTTTAATTCATATTTTATTTATGATATCATAAATTCCAAAAATATTAAATTTGGGAGGGTAAAATACGTATGGTTTTGTTGGTAATTAAATGCTAATCTAGATAGTTAAATATTGATGAGCTTTTGGTATATATGAACCTAGGGTAATCAACATAAATTTATTTTTGAGTATCATCTCAATATTCACTATATACATGATATGTTGGCCTAATACTACACACATGGTGAGCCACACTCATTTTAAAATCCCAACAACATTATCATGACTTCAATGAAAATGGTACTTCAAAGTACATTGAGAATACCGTATAGTCTCCCTTTTGATTTTTGATATATTCCTCTAGATGGTCATGTTATTACATAGGATGGGACATATTTATTTTTTATATTTATATATTACGAATACCCATAATTATTTCCATAATTGTGCTATAATATTGATGTAAATATTATAAAATGTCATGTTAACTCGTACGAGGAATGCATTGGGTCTAGTTTGCGATAAATGGGGTGAAATAAATATATCCCCCAATTAATCAATATGTCCCATGATTAAAGATATATAAGGTATTGGAATATTCTATACCTATTTATATATGATGTTTCTGTAAAAACAAATTGATGATATTTTCTGATTTCTAAAATTATTCAATAATACAGTATAAATTTAATAACTATGATAAATGATTTAATTTTCCATCGTTGAAAAAAAAATCCTCTAGTTTTATTTGGTTTAATAAGTATTTAGATTATCTTGTGTTTTTGAAACTCTTTATTCCATTTTTATATTAATATAGCCTACATTGTAGAATACACCACTCTAAAAATATAAAAACACACTTATTTTGTTTTTTTCCCAAGAAACCTATGAGAAAACATTATAAAAATTTCCAGGATATTCATGAAGAGATATTAATTCCCCTAATGAATTTTTTTATGATATGCCAAATATTCTCATGTGTAATGGGATATATAAATATATTGAATTTTAAATACTACTATGATGTTGGATCCTTCTTAAAATAACGTATTTAGTTCCAATAATATATCATAACTAGAGAAAATCAGTTTCTATATTTTGAATTATAATATTTGGTATTAGAGTATGTTAATTTGAAGCTCTAGGGAATAGGTTTTAAGGTACCTAGTAATATATCAATGTTTTTATATAAAAACATTATTATTTTAATGATATTTTTCCAATAAAACATAATAAGAATGACATTTTATAATTCAATATATTTGTTAATAATGTTTATTACATTATTTACGGATCAAAACTAAATGAGGAAATCAGAAATGTATAATCATCTGTATTAAATGTAGGAATTTAATTCCTAATCAAGTTAATGAGGTCCGAGTTGGTGATAATAAGATGATTAAACTATTATAGTTTTAAACCATGGTTATTACAAATGACATCATCCACATTGAGCAACCATATGATCCAAAAAAATAGAAGATACAATTGACCAAATCATATTAAAACCTCCTCTACCATTCAATGAAACCACTAATATTGTAGTAAATGTGAAATGGATCAAGTACCTTGAAATTATCTTTCTTACTTTATTAAAGGGAAAATATTATTATACTGTTTTATCATCATAAGGTCGATTCATAGAATTGGTTTCCCCAAAATCAAAAAAGGGGATTTAGAGATAGATTTCATTGAAAGCATAAATTTTAATGGGATAATCAATGAAAAATACTTTCCTAAGGAAAAAAGATAAAATTTAATGGTAATTACTTCATATTAGACAGTTGAAAGAGGAAATTGTTTTCAATTACAAGGATAAAAAATGGGGATATGTATATGTGGTATAAACTATGTATGTAGAATGAATATAACTAAAAAATATTACATTGATCTGCTAATTCCCATCATTAAATGGTTTCTAGTTGATCAATCATTTAATAATTTGATGATTTATTCTCATGTTCTACTATGATAGAAAATAAGTTGTCCAAGAATTAGGTCCTCAATGGAAATCTGGAGTTTAATTTTTCTACTGAGCACCACTAAATGAAATGAAAGTATTATGGGAAGAAATGGAATGTTAAATACACCACATGTAATAACTAATGTATAAAAAATAGAGGAACTTAATTATATGGAATGTGAGCATTATTCAAGTTCAAGGATAAAATCTATGAAGCTCATGAATGAAACTTAAATTAAAAATTTAACCAGGTTCAATGAATTAATTATATTGATTTTGGGAACTAAAAATACTAATTCCCCAAATGTTAATATAATTTACAAAATAGAAGTACAAGATAACAAGGATAATTTTATGATATCACAATAGCTATGTTTGATGTAATAAATGGAATCATAACATGTTCATCGATCCATCGAATGATGTTAGTGAATGATCTATTTGATTTGAGAACAATTAAGTCCGTTTTATCATTAAACATATCTTTAAAAACTTAATCAAACCATAATACAATTATAAAAGATTTATTGGTTAAGTAACCGACGAGGATTTTTATTACAATAATGATTTCTGAGTAGTCTCTATAATATATCTTGATATTACCTTGAAGAAAATGTGATTGATATTCCTAAAGTTATATTTGATATAATAATTGGTAAGGATTGGATTTCAGTGTATAATGCATGATACTATTTATTATTGGATGAGATTAAATATTTTTAACGGGACAAGGAATACCATTTTCTTAATGGAGAGACTTCACATATTGAGCCCTTTCTAGACATAGAATTAGTCTCCTGAAAATTGAAATAATTGGAGAAAATGTCAAAAAGAACCATCTATTAATGGGAAGGACATCATAAGGATATATGATATATACATTATAGAAAAACACATTGATTTAGTTTCTAATGGAATCACAAGACCATCCATCTATGTGTGATGTTTTGTATTCCATAAAAATCAATCATAATGTAAAAAAACATATAAAACTAAATATATAATTAGCTATTGTATATGATAGATTTTATGAAATAAATATATTATTTATGTTAATAATGATTTTTACACTGTATTTTTTACCATAGGGAGCCCATTTTTATTCATGAAAAAGAATGATTGGATTACGTGATAATGAATCAATTACAGTGAGATAAATTTAATTACTATAATGAAAAAGTATAATTAAACGCACATAGTTCACTTATTTAACAAAATATAAGGATAATTATATTTTTCAATCATATATCTTATCTCTGGTGAGCATTAGTTATTGGTGAAGAAGAAGGATATACCGAATACAAAATTCAAATATGATATTGGAATTATGATTTTAAATCAGTACACATTGTATTGAACAACTAACCTTATTTAATTTTGTATTGAATGATTATAAAATTCAAATACAATCTTCATAAATTCATTGTTTTTTTAATTGATGATATCTTGATATAATCCAAATGAATTGAAGTAGATGAGAACCATATACAAATAACTATTTTTAATATTATTTAAAAGGATATATATAGAAAATAAAAATTGTGTAAATTTTATATTGATGAGGTTTTATTTATTATACATTATGTGTAAAACCATGTAATATCTATTGATCTATAAAAAATAAATTTATTCATTGAATTTATTAACCCAAAAAATAAAATCATGAAACATAGTTTCCTTGGAATAGTTTTTTTACTATTTTTGTTTTGTTAAAACATTCCTAAATGGAAAACCCATTAACCATGTGTAAAATTAAAGGGAATAATCTAAAATGGTCTAGTTAATGTGAAGAATGTTCTTTAAATCTATGGTGGATATATCTGAATTCAACAGCATGGAATCTATTATCCTGAATTGAAGGGTTTTTTATATGTAGAAGTGCATCAAAGAAAAGATGGTGACATATCCTTATAAAAAGTGACAGATTTTTTATATATGATTGACATTATATCATCATAAAAACAACAGTTTTTCAATTTTTGAGTAAAGTTGAATGTGAACCATTTTCCCATGTTATATAAAGATAAAATATTTTCATAATTTTCTTTCTCACCACTAACAAAATGGGCCTCTCAACATCCCAACAATACTACTAAAAAATGTTTTACACTTGAAAATAAACCCTTATTTCATCCAAGAGAATAATATTTCATCACATTATGCTTATGTACAATTGACATTATCAAAATCCCTCCCATTCCATATAGTCATACAAGGGAAAACATAAGTCCTCGATATGACTACAAATTTTCCAAAATTTCATTTCATTTATATATTAAAATTTTATATTAATTTATTTTATTATTATATTAAGAAATCAATAATTATTTTATACATTATTTTGATGTTTAGATGCATTAAATGTTGACCTATTCTCCCATTTACCCTTAAATATTATTAAAATGACATTTTTATGTGTGTGTGTGGATTGCCACATCCACAAAGCACCATATTTTTTCTAGAAACAACATAAATGGGTGGTAAAAATGATGAATTTAAGAAATTTTTATGAAATTTATTATAAATTTTTATTATGAAATAATAAAAAATATAGAGATTTCACTCATTCTATAGAAAATAAAATCCTTAACCATTCGTATGTTCTGATTTCAACCTCCATAGAATGATTGGTTTTCTATTTTATTTCTATTACGAGCATTAATAGATTCTCAAGATAAAGTATTTAATTGGTAAATATTATCTTTATCGAAATCATAAGGATTATTAATGGTAAATATGGGTACCAAATAAAAATATTATAAATTAACCATTATGGTAAATTCTACCATCTTGAAGAGCATTATATAAGAAAAAAATGATATGTTGATATAAGTTAATTAGATCATAGAGATTATCTAATTTTTAAAATTCAATAAAAATATGTTATAACACAGTAATAAATAATAAATAAGGTCATAATTCCTTGGTTATGTTGGTATTATACCTAAATAAGTTCCAAATCAGCCATTAATTATTGTATCTTCCGGTTTGGGTATGTTTAACTACATACTTAGGCAATGAAATAAATTTATATCATGGATGAATATGGGAATTTAGTATCTGTAATAACATATATAAAAATTAAAATCACAATTTTATATTATTTAATAATTGTAATTTTAATATTTAACACATTAATAGAGACAACAATTACCATTTGTTAAAAATCACTGAATCATTCTCATCAATGATTTCATATTTGACGATCAGAAAAAAATAATTCAGAATGAAAGTATAACATTATATCTAGTTATGAAGAACAAATAATAATATATTTTATTATTTTTTATTGATAATATTTTGTAATATAATTAATAGAATCAATTCTAATAAAATACTTCTTCATTAAAATCCTGATTACTCACACCTGATAAAGAAAATAGAAAAAAAAACAAATAATCTGATATAGAATAATTATAAAGGAATATTAAAATAATATATACATATGATTAAGGATCATCAACATGTAACTAAGATAAATATTATTTATATACAATAGGATAGAGAAAAATCAAATTAGAGGGAATAATATTAAGTTATCCTTGTACAAAACTATAATTCATTGAGACATGATAAAGTTGTACACCATTTTTTCTATTATATGGTTTACATAAAAACCAATTGATATCTTATATCAAGAATATATCCTTATTTATTGTATTTAATTCCCTATTTTAAATTCTATCCTATAGATAAATTTTATTGAGATGTTACCTAATCCTAAAAAGTTATAATAAATTTTTTGTTTTTGATAGTTATGTGGGTGTAGTTCACTCGGAAATTACATGACCTTTTGGATAATAGAACGAAAATTTAGCTGTAGAATAGATACAACAAAGAGAAATAAACCTGAAAAAGGATTGTGGTGATTATATCAATCTCCAATCGATTCAAGATTAGTGGTCCCAGTACTACACACCTAGATATATTTTTTTAGGGGTCTATATTTGGATAATTCAAATGTTCTTTTGGAACCATAATGAATATGTTTCCTAAAATATATTTTGTATCCTACAATTGTATTCTGCTAAATTCCATTACTATGATATATTTATAAATCAAAACATTTATTGTACCCTATTCAAAAACATATTTTTATTTCATTTAAATTTATAAATTAATTATATTTATAATACACTATAGTTTCTATGATTATTTTTACAAGTGTCCATGAAATCCAAATTATTCCACTGAATGGGGAAATATTTTTTTTTATACGTCCATCATATAAAATATTATTATTCAATTTTTCTAACGATTAAGGAATATGTTTATTAGTTAATTGTATGAAAATTATTTTAAATTCATATAATTAATGAATTTTATATATTTAGTGTTGGGTGGGGATTAGTATAGATAATCCATTAATAAATGACTAGGTATCAAGAGATATTCTCTCTAGGCTATTTGTATGTGCCTTACAAATTTATGTAGGATACATTAGCATAAGGCATAAATGTTATGTTACTGATTTGTTGAAATTATGTATTATATTAGAGTGAGATTAATAGTTATTATAAAGGATTTTATTTATTTCAGGGATATTGTATGCCTTTAGTTACAATTTATTGTTAAATTATATAGATCATATACCTTTTACATTTTATTTATGTTGTACTTATGTTATGATAGCTTCCACGATATGATATATCGTATCGAGAATTTGAACACACCCATATTTTATTTTCAATTACATTAGAAACCAAAAAGATAAGTATATTTAATTTTTTAAATCTTCATGAGTTGATTATAATGATCTAATGTAGTTTGTGTATACGTTAATTAATTTTTAGAAGTTTAAAATGAAAAAATTGTATGTATTTATTAATCACAGAATTCTAATGGATTGGATTCATTTATGGCTATTTTATTATATAACATTGAGATTTTATTTTTTTGGAACCTTTATAAAACCATGATATTTTAACATATGACTACCTTTAAAAATGTCAATGTGTCATATAGATTTCATCACATGCAACATCAAAATAAAATAAATACATTGTATGTTTTTTAAAAATTCAAATATTAGGTAGGATTGTTGAAAACTACTTATTAACTATCCAATACAAATATGAGTCATAAATTTCTGAAATATTTTTAGAATATAAATAATGGATTTTTTTTTGAATTTGAATGGAATTCAAATAGTTTAACTACAAAAAATAAGAAAAACATTATATGATTGAAAATGTTTTTTTAAATTGAATTTTATTTTATACAAGTATATAATGATTAAATATTGAAGAATTTTGTTGAAGATTTGAATAAGATATTTTATATAAATCAATAATTAATTTATAAAAACTATGAAATATGAAATGTTCTTTTAAATTTTTTTAGGAAAATAATTGATTTTCCACTATATTTTTGAATTTTGTTAAATTATTAATTTATCAAATTTTATATGTTTAATTTTTAGGTTTTTCATTATTTTAGGATTCAATGTAACAATAAAATCTTATAATCCATTTTTATGGGTTTTCTAAAAATAATGATTTTTAGATAAATAGTGAAAATTAAACTTTTTTCAAAGAACATGGCATATATGACATTATTCATATATTATAATGAATTCAATTTTCATTTTAAATTTTTGTAAGACCAAATATATATTTTATTGGTGAATTTATAATATTACTGGTTTATGTATGAATTTATATGAACATATTTTTTATTCTAGATCCATTGTAATATTATCTCTAAAGTAATTTTTAATAAATTATAAATTCGTTAAAAATTAGTTTTTCCACCATTATAAATTGAATAATATGATCTGTAATTTATCCATAAAATTATTTTGAATAAATAATATTATAAGGACCAATTTATTTTTTTGGAAGATGGATTAGTTATCCTAGGTTACAACAAGATACCACTGTATAGACTAAAACACTAAAAGTAAAGATCGAGAAATGAGCTTGGGTAGAATTGTTCCTTATCAAAAAAGACACAGAAATAGAGAAATTTATTATCAAATGTTTTTTGATGACAAAATATGTTTATCAGCAGATGAAATAGGTCAATCTATAGGATCAACAAAATAATAGAGGAATATTGTTTATATAGTGGGAAAAAGATTAATCATGAGAAGATACATTTTAAAAAGATAAAAAGGTTATAGAGAAAAGGATCAGGAATTTGGAAGGAAGACTGAACATGAAAAGTGTTTAATTCCCAATAGAATATTTGATTTCTTTGGAATCCCAAATAACCTATGTATTCGACACATTAGAAAGGTAATTGCTAAAATTACCGTGCACCTCTAGAACTGAAAAAACAGTATTTTATCATTTGGAGGATGAATTACACTCATAAATATCATATTATCTTCTACTATGATACATTTAATATCTAATTTGAGAGAACCAATGAATATGATATCCAAAATGGAGAAAATAATGATTTCATTTCTCTGGGATAAGAATGGGGGGAAACACCATTGGGATCCATAGAAGAAATTAGAAAAGAACATATCAAAGGGTGTATCAATCTCAGGTGTGTCAATATTACTATGTATGGGTTCCATGCCATATTTTCTTGGGAGGCTCTAGAGGGGTTATCTTTATAGGTAAATCTACTATAGGGAAAATATGTGACGGATGTATATATACTGAGAAGAATGACCTATATTATTTGAAAAATAGTTTAGCCCTACTATGACACTCTTTAGCAATATTCTCACTGTATTTTGGGAAAGGGGGACACCAAACTCTTGTCAAATGATTTTGGATGAGGTGTATTATGGTTACCAGGCTACCGAGTCTCATAAATCACAAATAGGGAAGCTTCCATCCATCTCATACTTCTTCATGTGAATTTGAATAAGGACCAGTGTAACATGATAGATTGAATTGTGCTAAATAATGACCCTAAATGATGAGTTTACACCTCCATTGATTTGGGTAACTTCAGAACTAAATAATTTTTAAGCATAAGAATAGAATCGATCAATCATGATTGGTGGTGAGATAAATTATGGGGAATATTGATTTTTTAATGGATAACATCCCGATCTAGAATGTAATAATCACAGAACATCTTATAGAAGAAAATATTAAATTGATGGGCCCTGACATGGCATCATGATGTGGCTATTGTAGCAATCTAAGCACTGAATCAATTAATCAACGATAATATGAAAGTAAATGGGATAGTTGGGGGCGGAAATCATTTGGAGGGTACATTGTCTGGTTGACACAGATTATAATGCATAAATTATTTGTTAACTAGTGGTTTTAGGGAGCTGGCAACAAAGGTCTCTAATGAAAGGGGAGAGTAGTAATACTCATAGCAGGATGTAGGAATCTCCGGAAGGAATGTAATGATTCCAGACAAAAAATTACAAAAATAACCAAAATATGTATTTCATTCAATACCAAAAACGATGTTTTGGATCTCATTTGATTATGCATGATAGAAGATGCAACATCATCAGTTAAACAACTATTTACTTGTTCCCCTACTATGATTCATCCACAATACAAAAGAATATATGAACTGTAAGATAACATCATAACAATAAATTTTCCAAGATCAATAATTATGGTCCCCTCTATGTGGGCCATATGTATGGTGGAGGGGTAATTAGTAACATGTTTAGTTCGATCATGCATCATAATCATCATATAATGGTATAGGAGATTCAACCAATGTAGTCGTTATATCAATGGACACAATCCCAAAGATGTGTCAACTAACTGACATCTCAATTGGAGCTATTGTCACCAAATCTAATACAATTTATAGTGAACAGTATGAAAATGGTAATATTCCCTAGAAGGTCACATATACTATTATAATATTAAGGCATATCTTGTAATATATGTGGGTATCTCTAATGCATGGCGTGGAGGAAACAAGGTTGCTTATTTTATAACATGCATGTCTGCGCATAATGATATGATCTTGTATTTTGACATTATTGAATATTTTCTAGAAGAGGGAACCAAATTTGTATGATCAGATTCTTGGGGACTACATTACATCATACCCCTATGAGGTAATGCTACCGAGTTTTATTTTAGCTTTATATTTTCTATATTCCTTTAATGAAATGCATCTTTTTTAAAATAAAACAAACATCGATTATTAGATTAAATGTAAATAATCTAATGGTAAACTAGAAAAAACTTGTGAGAATATGTTTTTGGGTGATCATTATATATTATGACTTATACTCACCATTATTTATTAGTTTTGGAGAAAAATTCCTTAATAGTGGCATATTATTATTGAAAACATTTTGGTAATTACAAAAATACCATCCTCTGTTATTATAAATGCATTAATCATATCATCACCACCACTGAAACCAAAAACCATTTATTATCATCCAAAAATATCTTATTCCTCTTATAAATAGTCCTATATTCCTTAATAATGTTCTATTTTTCACCAAATACAATCTTACAAGGGCTTAAACACCTTTGAAGAATTGATAATCCAAAAAAATTGAGTTACAAATTTAAGACCTCACAATTATTTTTCTATCTATTTATGAGCACTTATTCTTCCCAAATTATCATTTCAATATCAAAATATTATAACATTAGATTCATTATCATGCTATTATGTTATTATACTAGAAGTGGTTAAGCCATGGGTTTAGAAACCCATGATACCAAAAATTTGCTAAAAAGTGTAAAGGTTCAACAGATTGATGGAACTACTTACATGTAAAACACCACACCCGGATAGCTGACTGAATAGACATATCAGATTCTCAATTATTACTCTTTACTGGTCTAGCCTCCACCCCGAGATCCTCCCCGATTAGCTGGATATGACCCTCTTACCGTTTTCATCATCGGTTCATCATCAATCTCCAGAACCTCTATCGTGTGAAAATTTGTTTCTTCGTGAGGAGTTTTCCAATGAAACGTTGATTGTATAGTCTCACTAGAGGAGATGATAACCTGGTTGGTAGTATCATTAGTAGGCTTCTCATTCTCTTGAGGAGCCTCCTATACATCCTTGGAGTCATGCACCGCCAAACAAGCATGTGAAGCATTATGAATAGGTCGGTCCACCTTCTTGGGGGTCTCCAAACCATCAACAGTAGCAGGTTTTGAGGAGGATCTCATTCAGTTACTTCATCCTGTATTCTTGAGTCCTACTAGATTAGGTAAATCAAACTCAGGAGTATTAATAGACTCTAACATTGAAAAGAAATTGACAGCTGGCTTTAGAGGTCCTTGAAACTCCACAATACTAGATGCATCCATTTAGACGAAATTCAGATTATTCCCCCCTGATTCATAACCATTGGAGGAGATCACACTAGGTCTTGTACATGACTTGGTGTAGTAACATCTTCCATGTTAGAAGGGGGAGATCCTACTAGGCTATCACCCTGCTTAGATGCAGATGATTGGAGCAGACCCTATCCCCCTGGACTATCCACCTGTATCCCATCCTGAATCCCCTATTGTACAACAACATCTCATACAACAACATTTTTCATCCTCGGGTCCACTTCCATCCGGGCATTCACATTGGCCACCTACACCTCATCATGAATAATTATACATGCCATCGGCTTCGTATGAATCACCTACTAGAATCCATAACCATCCAGGATCTTCATCATACCCTTCCTACATGTAGAGGCTATTGTAGTGTTGTCCAACTCTTGATTTACTTCATTCTGGATAGAAGGCTCATGCTCAGAATGCTTCACATCCTCTTCCTCATCCACATTATCCAAGGACAGGTTATCTAGGCCCCTGGTGACTCCAAAGGTGTCCTGCTCCAGTGGTCCACCATTCAGTGGCATAGTAGCAACATTAGAAGGTTTCAAAAATGCATCAGAAATTGATAGACCATGTTAGACAGCCTCAACAAATTAGGATATACCCGCATTGTGAGGATCCTTCATCCTGAAAAGATGCTTACCACCATGAGGGGAAACTTTTTTCATTGTGCACTGATCTGGGGCATGACCAAATGATTTACATAGTGAACATTTCATATTCCTACGACATTGCGTAAGATCATGGCCAATGCATAGACAAGAATTACATAATTTAGGTAACCACTCATATTATATATATCTAGATATAACTTAATTTCACCCACAATAAGGAAAACTATGTCAATAAGAACTTCATCTAAATCAATCTCTACCAATACAAGAGCAAAGTGACCATACCTAGGATGCTCTGTTTCCATTTCCACCTTAATAGGGCAACCAACAGTAGAGGAAACCTCCCAAAAAATGACGGATTCTACAAAAACCAATTCAAACCCCTAATTCGAATCCATGTTTGAGTGGAGAAGTTCTTAAATTGAAGAGTAATTTCTATAGGATCCCACTGTTGAACCATGATGTATCTAGGTTTCAGCGAAATAGGTCCAAAACTCCATGCAACATTTTGAAGATACTTCAAAGGAAAAACAATATGGAAAGTAACTCTCCCAATTGATATCAAGTGCCAGTCAGTGAAGCTCCAGCTCTGAGGAAAATGACCCCGTACTTCATCAACCCCCAGAGGGGTGTCACCCCGAGTTCCTGATAACCTGGAGAGGAGGTAAAACCGACATTCTTTAAGAAGAGCTTACAAAATATTTGGACATGCTTCCACAAATGCAATTGATCCATTCATGTAAATTTCATTAGGTAAAGAAGTCTATTTAATGCTGAGATTCAGATAAAAACCTATTCTGAGAAGAAAAACCCTCATAATTCTTCATAGGGTTCATCAGATCTTCCTTCACCACATCCACAGGATTTGGCAAAATCACACCACCCGTAACCACCGCCTTCGAGGTGGGAAATTAAGACATGATTAGGATAAAAATAACATTCCAGTGGATTATCTATTCATCGTCAGCCCGAGGATCTCCATAACTATAAATGAATTATGTTATTATAATTATTTTATAATATGTTAATATAGTTTACCTTTTCTATTAATAAAAATGAAAACATCCTTCATGCATTATGGCCACTATCACCTTCACATAACAATAGGTTTCATTTCTTGTAAATAACCTTAAAGGGATAGTATAAAGTGTAAATTTACTAAATAATTATATATTTACACGAAGTTATAATTATGACATTAGAAAACATGTTACTTATTTCAACCAGTATATGGAATATGAAATCATCATCCATTCTTACGTGTGAACATTCACCCATATGGAATGATTACTTTTTTTATTTCCTCCTTTAATTGATGGAATTAATAATGGATTTAATGTAAAAACATTAAATTTATGTTATCAGTAATGTTCTATTATGATTCATTTGAATATTTATTAATGATGTGATAGTCAAATGATTATCATTAATGAAATCATTTAAAATTTGAGAACTAAGAGGTAAATGATGTCACCTATTCCTTTAATAAGTAAATAAATTATATTCCATTTATAATTATTTCAAATTATGATACATCACACTAATAAACACTAATAATGATAATTATGTTCCCGATGTGATGATATTACAAATAAAACAACCACATATTCCTCCCATAATCATTGTAGGTCCATGTTTTTGTTAGTTTGACCACATACATGAACAATACCATAAATTTATATCATTAATAACTATTGAAACTTATTACATACAATAATATTATATAAATTTTTATGTAATTTTTTGGTATGTTTTTAACATCATTTAACTCAATAATTAATGAAACAACTTTTTCATTAAGAATAACTAAACTAGTTTTATAACTCATATAATATTCGTAGTTTCTAAAAAACTATCATAGAGTTAAATTATACAATTCATTTCTATGTATTAAATTCATTTATATTATTATTAGTTATTTAATAATGATGGATATTTTATCAAGAATTAATTCTAACACCATTTTTTTGAAACTAGTTTAAATTCATAATAATTACTTAAAACTAGTTTTGAAAATAAAATATAACTATATAATATTTATATTTATATATATTGAAAGTTAATTAATATTATAAATCATTATTTATATTAATAATTTATTTTATTTTTTATTTAATGAGATTAATTTATCCATTCAATACATTTTGTGAATTTACAGAATTAGTCAGGATAAAAGTATGGGGTTTTCTCAGAAATTACACTCTTTTGGAATTTTTTTTATAATACACCTAATTTAATTTATTTGTCGTGAATTATACCTATATGGTATATAATATCATCATTTATATTTTATTCATGTTATTTTATTTCCAATTTCAATCATTCTATTTCATATTGTATTGATTATAGTGTCACTAATGTCATGTGGGTTTTCTTAATCTCAACTCTGATTCTATGAGATATGTCACATGATATTCCCCCTGATTCCTTTATATAGTGTTATATTGATATTATATACTATGAATTTGTGTAAATTATTTCCATAAAAATAATTTCATATACATACAATTTAGTTATTTTATTAAAATATCATTTTAATGAAATTTTACCCAAATCAATAGAGTTTTTGGTTACTCAATATTCATTCATTGAGTTGCGATCATTCATGTTATCTTATCTCATATAATTTAGTAAAATTATAAATATTAATATTCATATATGGTATTCAACTATTTTATACACCTTTACCATATGATAACCTATGAAAATGTTTTATTCTTTTTGGAGTATGTTTCATATAAAGAATATTGATATCTAAAATCTCATATCATTAAGTTATAATGTTTTATCATAATAATTTATTATGAAGGATTGGGTTATCCCACAATATTATTTTAGTATATGTTATTTTATAACGCACTTTAGGAAAGATATTTTTATGGAATATTAATTTTTTTTACCCTTCTTATAATTTGTGTTTTACGAAAATGTTTTTCTATAAATTAATTGAAATTTTCCAGCCACTATCACCTATTTTATACCTAACCTCATTTAAATAAAAAAATTAATTCTTCTAATGGGTCAATTTTTTGGACATTTTTTTAATTCTAAATTTTTTCTATAGTTTTCACATAACCTTTTAAAAATATTACTTTAATGTGGAATTTACAAATTTTAATTTACATAAAAGTTAAAAATAATTTTTAAAACATTGTTTATGTTTTCATTTTCATTTTCATTCTCATATTCAAAAGGATATACCAAAATATAGTTTATGTTTCATGTTTTATCGTAATATATATATATATATATGTTATCGTTTTTGGGATTTAACTCATGTTATCAATCAATTTATTTCTTGGCCAATTCTTGTATGATACCTTTTGAACCATTTTTTTATGAAGGTTTCTCATCTTTGCGAACACCCTCATATATTTACCTTATTTCAAAGTGGTTAGTAAGTCTTGTATACATCCACCACTTTTATTTTGATAACATAATATCATTTTAATTCAGAATGAAATTATCCATAAGCCCATTTCTCTATATGGTTTGAATATCACATTTTTTGGAATTATGATTGGATAATGTCAACTAAGAAATAATGTGATTATTTTGACATGGGGAAATGCATTTTAAAATCATATTTTTTTTATTCGGATATGGATGATATTTTTCATGTTGATTTTGTGTTATTAGACAACTATCCTTCTTTTTGTAGGTCAGTTTGGATCATGTCAACCCTTTTGTTGACAAGGGGACATGAATTACCATTTTTTATGATTATTGACTTATGACACAAGTTAATGTTATATTAGTATTTTTTAATTTTTATTATATATTTGATAATGTTTTTATTCATACAAATGATCCTTAGGGAATGCTATGAATGTTTTAAATGAATCTTATATTGAATGGTTTGGATTGAATCATGTGATGGGTGTGGCCCGTAAATATATACCTAGTCAAATTATCAATACAAATCATGAGAAAAAATTGTAATGGTTTTGGTGTAAAGAACATACCATAATAATATCGAGTCTTGGAATAATTCCTTGACAATATCTCTTCAATTTATGGCGTTATTAATTTCATTAACATGATGATAAATTCATTTATATCCATGTATTTATTTATTGTAATTGATATATAATTCTCATTATTCTAGGTCAGTATGGATTAATATTATTTATTTATTCCCAAATTAATAATTGTTTCATGATTAAGGTAAAGATTATCTATGATGTTTGTTTTACCTTACTAGGAATTTGAGTACAACAATTCTTATTTGTATTTTTTTGGGATATAATTAAAAGGATTACACATGATATACCTCATAATATATCTTGTGAGGATAATTTGTGGGATATTTTATGAACACCTTATGGACTAATAAGTTTCTTATATAGAGGAAGACAATGTACATTATTTGAAAAAGGCGTGTGATTTATGAATTTATTTTTTTTACCTATTACCTATATCACTAAAAATAATTGTTTTATGATATGAATAAATGAAATGTTTTCATTATGTAATTTAATTTTGGGATAGTTATGATTTGGAATTTATAATGGATATCATATCCATTTGTAAAGTATTGGTTTATTTCCCGAGGCTCTATAGTGTAGGACCATGGTATGATATATGGAATTATTTGAGGGATTAGATAACTTTGGTGAGTAGGATATTTTAATAGGATGTGATATATTTGATAATAATTCTTAAAAATATTTTTTACCATTGATATTATAATATGATATAATTTTATTGTAATAAAGTGACTTTTAATTGAGTATTAGTGTTAAAAACATTTGTAAAGACCATATATATGAGTGTGTGCATAGAATCATATACTAAAATATAAGTAAAATCATGAGATAATGTGTCCCCTATTCATAAATTGATGTATAGATACTAGAAAGCGGATGATGTAGAGTCACAAATACACCTATGTTTATTCACACAAATGGGTGGTTGAGCATTGACATATTCATTACTGTGATGTATTATTGGTAAGACTAAGACTCAACACGTATCTAGAAACTCCCAAGGGATATTATTTGTTTAATAGATTACTCTTTATGAACCAATAAGAATGATTGATTTCCTTGTTTCAATATGGTATTAAGTTATGATGTAAAATAGACCCTATCTTAGATAAATATAGGTTTAAATGATTGTATCCTATAATTAAATGAGTGAAATAAGACATGTTAGTAATTAGTTTTGACATCCATATTGTAATTTATTTTCATTCTGTTTGATTACAATTTTGGGTATTAGTATTTATTTGATTTTGTATCACATAAATGATTCCCAAAAATTGACGTATCTAAAAACTAATGTGTCCTAAAACTGGATAAGTGATCATAAATAAATGGGTGATAATTTGATTTTATTCATAATATGATTGAAAATGGTTTGATTCCCATTCTTATCTAGGGTAGTGACTTATGAATTTCTAAGAAAAAATTATATACATTCATTAGTGAGTTATATTTATCAATGATATTATGCTATATTCTAAAATCTATGAGGATTATGTGATAGAACTATGGATTTTCTTCAATAGTTTTTCCTTAATGGATTTAATAAAAATATAAATGGCATCAGTAACCTAGGAAATTGATTTTGTGTTTTTCTAAATTTTTCTGGATAACTATTGAAGAATACTTGATTGAAGGATGTATACATATTTTGTTTAAAATAGGCCTAATATTGAAATAATAATGGGTAGATTTTGTTTTCAAAATAGTGCATGAAATTCATCATTGACATTCAATTGATAATTGATTCATTGTGATTTTTTTTGAATTTCATGGTATTATTGGGATTATAATATATATTGAGTTTGGTGTGACCTTATGACATAGTTATTAATACAATTTATAGAGATAAAGATAGAGTTAATTTTTGGAGGAATATATAACATTATTGTGGTATATTTTCATAGAGATTGAGTGGTTTTTATGAATGTTTTGTTATATAGAATATATGATTTTGTTCTATACATACATTGTTGTATGAATTTATTAATAGGAAAAAAATTTAGGTAATATCAGAAACTTTATATATCCTATGAGTGTATGGTAGATTACATATTAGATGGCATTCCGTGAATTTTGAATATTAATAGAAAATTTTTTTCTACATAATTAGAGGAGAGATAATTAAAATTTTGAAGAAACAATTTATTTTAGAGAAGGGAATGAAACAATATGATATGTTAATAAATGATTTCCTTTAAATATGTCAATGTGTATGATAACTAACTTCACATGAAAAACTAAACTAAATCATTTTTGAAGATTGATTTATTAAAAATATAAAAGTATAGAATGAAATTTAAAACCATGCTATTGAATTTGATGGAATGGAAAAGAGTGAACTCTATATGAGAAATTTAGTAATGGAAAATATTTTAATTTTTTAATGAGAATAAAAATAAACAATTATTTCCAAAATAATTATGAAAATTATATTAATTTTAAAAGTACATTTTAAAAAATATATTTTATTTCATTAAAAAATATATTTATACTCAAATACAATAATATATATTGTTAACAATAATAATATATTACAAATAAATTATTTGGTAATATATGGGAAATAAGAAAAATGAAAAGATAAGATTTTAAAAAACTAATTTACAATTTAAATTTTATCTACTCTATTTTTAGGTTTTATTTTATAATATAATTATAAAATTTCAGACATTTTACATGAAAAAATTGATATCATATATTAATTGAAAATTTAGTGTATTCTAATGAATAATTTTTTATATTTTTCAACAAGTATTATTTTTTAACTGAATGGTGTAAAATACCACGATGAAAACTTTCATGACATTTATGAAATTATTGGTAAATAAAAATGAATTGGAAATCAATAAAAAAATTCTTTGAAAAATGTTTATTTTTTAATTTAATTTATACATTAAAAATTTTTGTTTTTATTTAACAAATGCATAATCAATATTTGAAACCCTATGAAATGTTTTCACAAAAAATGATTTTAATAAATTACACATTTTTACCTTTTTTAATTTATGAAAATTGAATCTAATGAAATGGATATAATATTAATAATAGTAGGTCCATGTTGTATAATAGGTACCATTTATTTTTATTTTTGATAAATAGATAATTGACCTTAAGAAAAAACTAGCTACCACATTAAAAGCTAATTTTTTGAAGCAAATAATATAAGATTTATATACATCAAAAATGATTATAAAATGTGTAAAACTATTTTTTTTGAGATCTTGGTCATCCTTATCACTTATTATATAAATTATTTTCCAATTTTAGAGTCTCATTCCTTGATAGAGACTACCATTATTTAAAACATCCAAGAATTTATTAATATTTCGTCCCTTTTCAATTATAAAATGGGATATCCACTCCCTACATACCCATACTCCACTACCTCATTATTTAATCCCAAAATCTATTTAATATTCTCTCACACACTCCAATACAACATAAGGAGATTTTGTTTCCTAAAAGGCTATCTATCAATTGATTAACCCCTAAAAAAATGATATAACCAAATAAGTGACTATAAATTTCAAATATTTATTTCATTTTCTATTTCATTATTCTCACATATTAATCCTAAAAATAAATACCACTATGTTATAATGATAATATGAGAATAATTATTATACCATTATGTTGTTATCATGATTGTAAAAACATTAACCACACCGTCCCTTTTCAATTATCAAAAACAAAATAGTCGTTCGTGGATTATGTAGACTACCAAATGAACAAACAAACATGTTTGATTTCTTGCAACACTATATAAGGAATGTAGAAAATAAATATTTAATAAAAAATATGATTTTATTATATTTGGAAATAATAAAACATAATACTTATTTCTTCCATTATTTAGGAAAAAATCATTATCCATGTACATGTGTAGACTATGGCTTCCATGGAATGATTTATTTATATTTATATTTTCATTACATAAATTATGGGATAATATAGAGATGGATTACTATGTTTAAATACGTTTTTCCTATAATTGTTGTTTTTATGATAAACTAGTGTAACTAGTAATGATATTAGAGATAAACAATTGTCTTCAATTCAATAAAATAAAACAAGATAAGTTTGGGGAAAACTATCTCTTCTTTCAATGAAATAAATTTTATAAATTATATTATCATTATATATATTTTTAATTATGATATATCATTGTAATTATCACTTATTTAGTTAATTAATCTTCTCTTATAATGATATTACCACCAAACCACCCCATAATTACCCATTATTCATGATATGATCATATTTGGGTAATTTCAACAACCACATTAACAATACTATGACTTTATATCATCAATAACTATGAAAAATAAATTATTTATTTAATATGATATAATAAAGTAAATAAGTTTTTCCTACTAGTTTTTTATAATTATAATCTGTCATTTAGAAAACACATTTAATTTTTCACGATTCACCATAACATGATCATCACAAATTTCATCTTCATGACTCATAAAATAACTACCAAGGAATGAAATTATTATTTAAATAAAAATCATGGAGCATATATTCACATATAATTTGATATCTTTGAATGATGACCTTTTTAAAATGAAACAATTTCAACACCATTTTTTGAATTTAGTTCATTGCGTTGAAGATTAATTTCTACTAGAATTAAAACCATATAAAAATAAAATAATATTTATTTTTAAGGAATGTATGTAAATAAATATTATAAATTTTTATAGTAATGAATATTTTTCTAGGGAATTAATTTAATGAATTCAATTTAACCAATCTAGATGATTTGGGCATGTGATGAATAAATTATTAATTAAGTATGGTTGTTAATAAAAAATTATTCTCTTTGAGATGTTTATGTTTTTATGAATCTAATTTGAATTATTTCGTATGTGTATTACCTATATGAGAAATCATATCGTGAATTGTATTTTAATCCAAGGATTTTATGTTTAGTTAAAAGTAATCTATATCAAAGGATTTTATTAATCTTTTACTCATGTAATATGTCTTTTTAGTGTATCAATTATAATTCTCTGTGACATTTCAGATATAATGCATTGTGTATCATTTGTATGGTGTACTATCTATTTAAAATCCCAAGGAACTTATATATTTCATTTAATTGTAATTCATTTGTTAAACTATAGCTAATCATGTTCTTTTTCTCAAATTATTTTTGACTAAAGTGTTACCCCATCCATAACTATATTTGGTAACTCATTTTTTTTCATTAAGTTATGATCGTTCACATGAACATATTTCATTAATGTTGGATAAATTACACACTTTTATTTTTTTATGTTTTATTCCTTCATTATATATATTGTTTCCATATGAATCCCTTTTAAAAAGTTTTTTCCTTCACGGAGTATGTTTCTTGCATGGGAAATTAAGAACATTAATATCATTTCCATGAATTATAATGTTTCATCAGGATCATTACTTCTCAATTCATGGGCTTTAACATCCTAATATTTTAATAAATTTTATTTTATAATCATTTTTATAAAATTATATTTTTTTAAAAAAATTTTGTTACTCTTATTACAATTTTAGATTTAAACCATGATATTTAAAAAAAATATTCACTTTCCCTAATTATCTCATACCATCAAAATTTCACTAAATAAACATTATAAATTTTGAAGGATTGTTTATTGGATACTATTTACAATATTAAATGTTTTTAAGGCGCTCTCCTTAAATTTTTAAAAGTTACATTTGAATGAGATATGTAAATTGGTATTTTACATCAACGTACAAATTGTTTTACAAAATATATTTTATATATTCCTTCAATTTTCCCTATTAATTTTAAATTTTATATCATCACTGGGTTTAGGGATGAGATTAATCCTCATATATATATATATATAATCTTGGTGGTTTACAACGTATTATAAATTAGTTTGATTCTTTACCCATTATTGTGTGACAATTTTTGAAGAATTCTTTTTGTTATGGTGTTTTTAATTTATGTCAACACACTAATATAATTACTTTAATTTACTAGGTATTTATTGTTTGGAAATAATAAAAATTATTTATCTATCTATCTTATGATCATGTTATTCTAGTATTTTTGAGGTCGTATTCCTATTTCATTATACAGCGTGAACATCACAGTAGACATAATTTCGATTAGATGATGTTCAACTAGAGATAATGTTTTTAATTGAAATAGGGGAAAATATTGAAATGTCATATA
This sequence comes from Viscum album, assembly GCA_963277665.1. Lineage (NCBI taxonomy): Eukaryota > Viridiplantae > Streptophyta > Magnoliopsida > Santalales > Viscaceae > Viscum > Viscum album. The sequence goes on along the minus strand of OY728141.1, from coordinate 1,643,074,493 downwards.
CTATTATTTAAATATAGATATTTATTGTAAAGATAATTATATTTTTCTTAAATATATGCCTTATTTTTTCGGATTTGATGATTATAATGAAATCTACATGTTAATATAAAAAATATCATTGAACATATTTTATTATTATTGAAACCATGTGACTTTTGATCATGTGTTGATATGCTGTATTTCTTATTAATTGGATATCCATTTTTTATTCATCCAAATGTTTTTCAAGGAAATATAAGAAATTTAATGTTATCTTTTATGGTGAATGCCTATTTCTTAATCAGGATATGGTTTGGATAGAAAATATAAACCCCATTGATGAATATTTGAGACTAATGAGACAAAACAAGTATGTTTTTTGGTGTATAACACTTCCCATAAATAAAAAACTTTTTCAAAATGGTCCTTGAAAACATGTTTTTTATGTTTGACATTATGCATTCCCACACTATGAGATTAGTATTATTAATATCTATTTTTTAATTTTTTGGTTTCACTTGGTTATAGATTCATATTATTTACATTTTCAAGACATAATAATGATGCCATTTTAATTCCATGGTTGAGAACATGTTTTTTTACCTTATGAATCATTTCATCTCACGCCTACCTATATATCAATTTACTAAGGTTATAAAGAAATTTTTTTATGATGGACCAATGGGATATATTGTAACACCTCAGGATATTATAGTACATTATCTCTTTAAAGTAATTCCATAGCTAGCACTACATACAACACCGAGTTCAAGTGCACCACGACTTACCAAACTAGTCGTTCAAAAAGTGGTTATGAGTTGTATTAACATAAATTTAATTTTCATATTTATCATATATAATTTTAAAATTCAACTTTTTTGTTTATTAGTCATAATATAAGGACAATTTTAATATTTCAGATAAAATATGTATTTTAAAAAAATGCAGTTTTTCAGTCTTTTATTGGAGAACCCTTTTTAAATCACATATTTGACACTTTTATATATTCAATTTATGTAAATTAAATTATTCTTTATCATTGGGATATAAAAAATTAGATTGGATAAATTTTTGGTACTTGTTTGATTACATTTATATTTGGATGAATAGTAAAAATGCTAAATTTTAATTGAAAATAACTTTTTAATCAAAATAATTTATAGTGTAAAATTATGAATTTGAGTGACTTTAAAGTATAGTTAGATTATATTTTTATCATTTAATATAATTCAGGTCATTATAAATAATTTCACATTTAAATTGGACATAAAAAATGTCATTCTTTTGATTGTTTTTAATGTTTTAAAACCCACATTCTGTTTTTGAATATGAGAATTAATTTTATATTAATTAATTCAACATCAATTTATTGAATTTTATAAAATATAAATCACTTAATTAATTCTTTCCAATTAAAATTTTTTACAAAAATATATACAAAATACATATATTAGTACAATGTAAGCCATGTGAGCCATTTTATAATATGATTAGATATATAAAATTGTATTGAACCATTTTAACGTCATTTTACCCACCGTCTTGGCACATTTAATCACCTACTAGGAACATATTAAAATTGGCATAAAAAATATTTTATCACATCCTTGAATTGAATTTCAAAAATCCAAGAGACATACTTGACATCATTAAGTAAAATGCGGTTCAATAAGATATATATAATTTTTGATGAATAGTAACTTTTGCATTTTATTTACCACGGTTAAAATTATATAAGGTAATTAAAGATAAAAATAATGTTAAAAATACCCCTACACATGTCCAAATTCTATTGGATATTTTTATTTCAACCAAAATCATCCTTAGGAGGAAAAGAAGATCATTTTAACCTTTTGTGTCAGATTATGACATATATTATATTTTATCTATATAATAGTTAAATGTGTTAAATTAAATGTTTAATAACAAAAATAATTTAATATAGGGTTACACATAAGATAAATTCAACTATAAATATTCATTCTAATTATAAAAATATATTATACATCTCAGTATTATATTTTTAATTTTTAGACATTATATAATAAATTTTCTATATGAACCAATGACGATGCAATAATTATATTAGTAATGAAACTATCTTATAAATATTATTATAAACATTAAAATAAATATAATTTTAATTTTTTGATTCCATCAATGAATTTTATAGGTAAATATGACATGTTAGGGTTGATGAAATTTATTTTTTCTAACTATTCAAGTTTTGATGAGTTTCACAATAACCAAATATTATATAGTGCAAAAATTGATATAAATGTGTTTTTATAAAAAAATAAATTAATATTTAATGATATCATATTCCTAAAAATATATATATCTTTTTAAAATGACATATATAATGATATATATATCATTAATTAATAACATTAGGTTCTCTGGTCTTTTTATTGTAAGTTTATTAACCATGTATTATAATAATACAAGAAGACATGGTAAAAGATAAATTATTTAACTAAGGGTTAAAAGTAAAATATAAGTTTAATATGGTGACCTAAACTTGTATAAAACATATTGTTTGAAAGGATATTAACTCATTCCCACCTTAGCCTCATAATATGTCATTTATGATATATTTGAAACTGAAAACCATTTAAGAATAAATTATTATTTTAAACTTTTCCTATCGTGCCCCTCACCTCTCTTATAAAAGGGTTCTACCCCTTTTCCTAATTTAACAACTCCAAAGAAAATTGTATCAAACAAAAAGCTACACCAATATCATCCCATGTACACTCACTTAAAATTAGAGTCCTCCCATTAATCAGAATGTCATCCAAATAAGCCATGTTGTTCAAATCAAAAGGTTGCATCCAAAGAAGAGGTAATTATTTCATCACCTCTTTCAATGTTTTTTCCTTGTTCTTCCACATCACAGTTAATTACTTTTCCCATAATAAAATAATAATTCCTATAACTTGTACATACATAGAGGTTATTATAAATATGTTAAACCCATATTCATTATTCTATCCATCCTATGAATGACAATGTCACTATACATGCGTATGTACGGCTTAACGTCTCGACGTCTCAGTGTAGTTCGTTATTCAATACTACTTTATTTGGATGAGTATAATAAAGATTATATTTAATTTAAATAATAAATGTAACAATTTAATGATTATGTATATATAATATACCATCAATTTACTTAAGATTTCACAATCAAATGAATGATATCGTCGCACGTGCGTATGTATGGTTTACCGTCTCCACGACACGATTCGATTCATTTTCAAGTTCACCATTCAATGATGTTTATAAAAATACATAATATTAGTTAGTATGTAACATATGAAATAATAATGATAATTTAAATATATTTATATATGAATGTATGGATTTACATTTATCTCATTCACACTAGTGGACAAAACGTTTAACATGTCATAAGTTTTCACAACGGTTCAATATAACTAGTGTGAAATGATGTAAAAATCATTTTATCAAGTTAGTTATTTTATAACAAATGTGATAAATTGATAGAAATCAATTTTTTTACATTGGTTATTTTATAACTGATGTAAAATAATTATCGAGATTAGCTTTATCACATCAGTTATTTTATAACCGCCGTGAAAATCTAGTCTCAATGCTTTATCAGGTCGGTTATAAAATAAACGACGTGATAAATGAAATCTCCACAATTTATCACATCTGTTATTAAAATAACTGATGTGATAAAGCGCTCTTTATCAAATTGGTTATAAAATAACTGATGTGATAAATTCACTTCTATGTCGGTTATTAAATAACCAATGTTAAAAACATAAAAAATGGGTTTATCATGTCAGTTATAAAATAACCAAAGTGAAAAAACTTTTAAATTATCTATCTCTCCCCATATTCAGTCATTTTGTTTTCTTCGATCTGGAAAACTGTGACTCGACTCGCAACACTCAAGTAAGCTACACACAACTCGGTTTCACTTTTTATTTTTCACGATGTCCTAAACTAATTTTTTGAGAAGTTATTTTTCTATCTTTGTTCTTAATATCATGTTATGTTTCATAGTATTCATTTATATCATGATAAATTCTTTTCTTATAAAAGAAACCATGGATGTGATATCATGTAACTTTATTCTTTTTGTGTGTTCCATCATGTGTGTGTGCGCGTACAGGTGGTGTCGAAGGGGGTGGGGTGCTGTCTAGAGGGGTGGGGACTATCCAGAGGGTGGGGGGGACTTCTAAGGAGGTTGGGGTGTCCAAGGAATGTCAAAGGGGGTGTGGGCGGTGTCCAGGGGTATGGGGGTTGTCCAAGGGGGTTGGGGTGTCAAAGGGGGTGGGGTGTCTGGGGGGGATGAGGAGGTTGTCCAACGAGGTAAGGGTGTCTAGGTGGTGGGGGTCAGGTCTAGGGGGTTAGTGGATTGTCCAAGGCAGTAGGGGTGTCCATGGGATTGGGGTGCCTAGGGGGCTGTCTAGAGGGATGGGGGGTTCCCAGAGGGTGGGGGCTGTCCAGTGGGGTGGGGTATCCATGGGATGTCGATGGAGGCGGGGGTGGTGTCCAGGGGGTGTGGGGGCTGTCCTAGGGGGTTATGGTGTCCAAGGGGGTGTGGGTGGTTATTAGGGGCGGTGAGGGGGCTATCCAAGGGGGTATGGGTGTTCAGTGGTTGTGGGGGTGGTGACTAAGGGTGAGTGGGGTGTCCAAGGGGGTAGGGGTGGGGGTTTCTTGGGGGTTGGGGATGTCTAGAGTGGTGGGGGGCTATCCAGGGGGTGGGGGAAGTTCAGAGGGGTGGGGGTATCAAAGGGGGTGTGGGTGGTGTCCAGGGGTGCAGGGGCTGTCCAAAGGGGTTGGGGAGTCCAAGGGTGAGGGGGTGGTGTCCAGGGTGGTGAGGGGACATCCAAGGGGGTCAGGGAATCCAGGTTGTGGTGGGGGGGGGGGGGTGTTACATGGGGTGAGTGGGTTGTCCAAGGGGGTATGGGGTGTTTAGGGGTTGGGGGTGTCCAGGGGGATGTCTAGAGGGGTGGCGGTTGTCCGGGGGTGGGGGGCTGTCGAGAGAGGTGGGGGTTGTCTAGGGGGTGGGGGCTGTCCAGAAGGGTGTGGGTATACAGGGGGTGTCAAAGGGGGTGGGGTGGTGTCTAGGGGGTGTGGGGGTTATCCAAGGGGGTTTGGGTGTCTAAGGGGGTGGGGTGGTGTCCAGGGGGTGACGGTGATTTCGAAGGGAATATGGGTATCCAAGGGATGGGGGTGATGTCCAAGGGGTGAGTGGGTTATCCAAGGGGGTAGGGGGTGTCCAGGGGGGGCTATCGAGAGGGGTGGGGCGGCAATGGGGGTGTCAAAGGGGGTGGGGTGGTTTCCAGGGGGTATGGGGGTTGTCGAAGGTGGTGGGGGTCCAGGGGGTGGGGGTTATCTTGAGGGGTGGGGGCTGTCAAGGGGGTGGGGCTGTCAAGAGGGGTGGCGTGTCTAGGTGGTGTCAATGGGTGTGGGGGTGGTGTCTAGGGGGTCCAAGGGCCTTCCAAGGGGTTGGGGTGTCCAAGGGGGTGGGGGTGGTGTCCAGGGGGTGAGGGGGCAGTCCAGGGGGTAAGGGTGTCCAAGGGGTGGGGGTGGTGTCCATGGTGGTGAGTGGGTTGTCCAAGGGGGTAGTGGTCCCCCAAATCACTTGAAAACTCTCTTAATATATATATATATATATATATATATCCCAATAGTTTCATTGAAACCGTTGGAATATTTTAACTTCAGGTAGTCTACACCAATGTTTCTTGTAGAATAGATTCAATAGGTTTATTGCAACGACCATCATGCCAACGGTTGTGTGAAAATATTGGGTACCAAAAACATTTCACGGGTTATCCCATTGGTTTCAAATTGTTGTGATCTGTGTCATTTTTATTAGTGAATGTATACATATTTTAATATTTATACTTCATGTTTCTTTTTTAAAGAAGGGTGAATTTGGTATCTAGTTGCACCAGGATGTATTCCTTAGGTACCTTAAGAATAAAGGATTCAAGAAGAATTTAAAACTATTATATCTAACTATATTATCATTTTAAAATGATTTTTAGGTATATTTTTTTCAAATACGCATTGATTTTTTTTTATATTTTAAAAAGGGGTTTACATTCAAATAATGATTTTTTTCATATAAATATATGTTGGTATTATCTTATAAAGAAATATAAATTTGAAATTTTATTATCTGTTAATAATAATTTGATGTTTGATTATGTCACATCGAATGAGTAATGAATATGAGGATGGTGTTGATGCCTTTTTAGAACTTTCGTAACGAAATGTTCTAAGCAGTGACATTTTTTTGTTCATGCCTGAAATGTTTGAATATGAAGATGTTTAAAAGTAAAGAGATCAAAGATCATAGGATTTTTCATGGTTTTAATCCGAGTTACAACCCTTGTATTTGTCATGGTGAAACTAGACATATTGTCAGATCTACGGATGATGATGGTTCACAAGATGGTAACTCCGATGTAATTGAAGAAATGATTCATGATTTTGCAGGAGAGGAAATTGAGATAGAACCAATAGTTATGCATCTATATAGTGATTCTGAAATACTAATGTATCCTCGTTGTATGGATTTTATGGTTTTTCTATGGTGTTATGATTGATTAACCTAAAGGTGAAACATGGCTAGAGTGAAAAAAGTTTTACAGAGATGCTACAATTTATGAATGACATTCTTTCAAAAGTAAACGATCTTCCAGATTCACATTATAAGGCCAAAAAATATTATACCCGATGGGATTTGGATAAAAAAAATATATGCATGTCCAAATTATTGTATCGTATAGAGGATGGAATATTAATTTCTTTCAAAGTATCAAAACTTTGGGACATCACTATGTAATTTGAAAGAAAAATCACAAGCTAATACAGTGATTACAAAGAACCCTTCCAAGGTATTTTGGAATCGTCCAATAAATAATCGTTTGAAATGTTTCTTTTCTAATTCACATGAAGAAAAAAGGATAAGATGTCATGATAATGGGTGGATATGTGATGGAAAAATACGCCATCGAAAATATTTTACACAATGGATGAAAAATGATGAGCAATATCCTACAATTGGAAATGAAATATGAAATCTTAGACTATGGTTGTACACATATGCAATGAATTCATACCAAACCATCAGTAGTACACATAGTTCATGGCCTGTTTTATTGGTAATTAAGAACCACTCACCTGATGTTTTTATGAAGTGAAAATATTTTATGTTGAGTATAATGATCTCTAGTCCGAAGAAACTTGGAAATGATATTGATATTTTCTTGTCCCCATTGATTGATGATTTGAAACTTGTATGGGAGGATGGTATTAGGGTGCATGATTCTTATAATGTTGAATATTTTCAGCTGCATGGAGTGTTTATGTAAACTACAAATGACTTCCCAGCATATATAAATTTGTATGGATATAGTGTTAATGGGAATAAAGCATGTCCAATTTGTGAATAACAGACTTCATATTTTCAATTACATCTTGGGAGTATAACAGTGTACATGGGTCATCAAATGTTTTTTCATATGGATCACTCTTATAGAAGACTAAAAAATACATTCAGTGGCTGACAAGAATTTGATATTACTCCAAAACATTTATCCCCTGATTTTTATTTTGAGAGGGTGGAAAAACATGATGTGAAATAGGGAAAGAGACAAAAATCTGGAAATGATAGACATATTTTGAAGATAAGGTCAATATTTTTTGAGCTACCATATTGGAGATATCATGAAGTTAAACATAATATTTATGTCATGTATGTGAAGAATATTATATATGATAGATTGATTAGATTATTTTTAGATATTATAAGAATGATCGAAGATGGGTTGAATGCATGATTAGACTTACTATCAATGGTAATACATTTGGAGTTATCTCCCACTGCTAATGGAAGATGAACATTTCTTCCCCCGGCTTGTCATACATTATCCAAGAGGGAGAAAATTAGCTTTTGTTAGTGTCTAAATGATATAAAAGTGACTCAAGGTTATTCATCAAATGTAAAAATAATTGTCTCATTATAGGATTTTATGTTGATAGGTATGAAATCTCATTATTGTCATGTCATGATGCAACAACTTCTACCAGATGTAGTGCATGGAATATTTCCCATCCGTGTCAGAAAGACTATAATAAAGTCATGTTATTTCGTCAATTTAATTTTTAATAAGGTGATTGATGTGAATTCTTTGATCATTTTAGAAAAGGATGCAATTTCAATAATTTTTCAATTGGAAATGTATTTTACTACATCTTTTTTTGATATAATGGTGCATTTTATTATCTATCTGGTTTGAGAAAAAATGACTTATGAACCTGTATATCATCATTGGATGTATCCTTTTGAAAGGTGTATAAAAATTTTGAGTTGTTATTTTAAGAATCCATATCGAACTGAAGCATCCATTGTTGAAAATTATATTTCTAAGGAGGTTGTGGAGCTCTATACAAGCTTCTTCGCTGTGACAGAGCACATAGGTTGTCCTTAATATCTCTATGAATAAGTTAATAATGATGGAAAGGGTATTCGTGGCTTGAAAGTTAAATTTTTTTCACCTAAAAAGATGAAGAAGTTTTAATTATTCATCTTGAATAACATAATTGATGCTCCATAATATATCTCATTGCATATTAATGAGTTTAAAAAATGTCATCTAAAGAAGAATGAAATGTGGATTTTGAATGATCACAAAAAAACATTTTTTTCATGGATTATAAAGACCATGCTTGGTAGATCAGATATATCAAAGACATTAGTGTGGATAGTTGGTGGTCCATGATTAAATGTGATTACATGGTCCGGTTAAGTCATTAATGGCTATAAATGTTATACGAATGCTCAGGACAACTGAAGGGTAGTTCATAATAGTGGTGTATTGGTGTTTGCAGAAGCAATTCATTTTTCCAGTTCTAAAGAAAAAAACCCAATTTCTACATCAAGTGCATATATGGTGTTAATGATGAAATATGGGAGGTTGATTACATTAAAATTAATGTTCATGTTTTTAACTATAAATGGTTTATCGGTAACAACAGTGTCAGAAATGATGAATTTGGAATGATAGTTGTTAATCTGAATAGATTGGATGACACATATGATTCTTTTATAAGGGTAACACATGAAAAACAGATTTTCTATGTAGTAGATCATTCATATATGAAATGGTCTATTGTTTTATAAGTTATAAAACAATATGTTGGTGAGGATCAACATGATGAAGATGTTGATTAATGTTAGATCTCTACTTCCTGGGAAATATTAGTAGAATATAATGATGATCATGTTGAAGACATGGTTTTCTCCATAATGAACTATAATGAAAAATTAATTTGGGAAAACAATCCATTTTTACATTCCTAAAATTACAAGTAACATATGATTATTTCTTTTTTACATTTATTACTTTCATAAAATGTTAGATATTGTAATTTTTTTCATTATTAAAACGCGTATTAAAACAAATAATAGGATTTTTTGTTTATTTTAATTTTTTAGTGTAGTTTACCATGTTTACAATATTTTACCAAAGTTTACAACAATTTAACATTATGTAATTTATATATTTATCGATTTTGTTAAATGACAATTACACTACCATTTTTACCACATTTACCATCTTTACCATTGTTTAACATGCTTACCATATAAACCATGTTTACTATTACATAACGTAGTTCAATATTCCATTTCATGTTTACATTAGTAATGTAATATTTGAATTGGGATATTTGTGAACTAATGTTTGTTTTTTTATTTGAATGATAATGACTGATCAAATAGTTGATCAACCACATGATTCTGGATATGAGCATAATGGTCATACCATTGGGGAGGAACATTCACATGCTCCTCTTGATGTTCCCCAATCGTCCTCATGTGATCTCATAATGATAAAGAGTTCAAGATTTGGTAAATGTGGGTGCACACGTTTACCAAAATTATCACTTTCCTGTACGCAGGACCATAGGATACTCGTTGAGTTTGATGAGAATGATATTACTAGATGTCTAATGCAAACAATTTAAAGAGTTCTGTACCAACTCAAGGTAAGATCAAAGTAAGCATTTTGTATGATGATTTGAGAAGTGTGGACAAAGCAATAATATCCTAATTTTCGGTGATGATTTTCATATGCTCATTTGATATTGTGTGCATATTCATTAAATTTTTCTAGTATAATATGTTTGACCTCTTATTTATCATATGAAATTTGATATTACTGACATTGGAGAACTAAGAATGAAATACATATCGATGGCTGGTATGAGATATAGGGTTTTCAAATCAACCCTCAAATATGATTTTATTTGTGATCATAGGATTCATGAGAATAAATGTCACATATATCCTTTCATAGACGAAGAAACATGGAGACATTTTGTTGAATGTAAAAGAAAAGATTCATTTTTGTAAAGGGAAATGTAATGTTTTATAAGAATTATTATATAAATTAACTTATGAATGTTTTTTTAATTATTTATTATTCTGAATTTATAGAAAAAAAGGATATCTCCTTAGGAAATCCAATGTAAAAATTCATACCCTCATTGTTTATCTTGTGGAGGGTATACATTATTGGAAGAAAAACTTATGGTGGAAAATTTACAAAAACTGAGAGCTGAGTCTTCAAGCTCTGGAGAGGTTTCCCCTCCATCCCCTCCATCTAGACAAGAAAAATGGAAGAGTGCTTGGATAGGAAAAATGAGAATTATCTTTCGAACGATTCAAGAGTCATAGATTAGAGGATTCTAAGATATTTTTTAATTTAGGTTAACTATATTCATCATATAATTTGAATCATTATAGAATATTTTTAAATAAGTAATATAGGATTCTCTTGAGGTGTAGAGCTCACAGGGGGTATTTACAGCTGTTGGGAAGCAAGATATTTTAGTTGCAGCATTGGGAAAGCCTGAACATCCTGGTCCTGTATGAGGATATCAGACAGGTGTGTCAGTAAGAAATGTTTTTCCACATTATTCAACTTTTTCAGTTGAGGGTGGTTATAAAAAAATACAATCATGGGATGTTAAAGTTCATAATATTAATGCAACGATGGGGGAAAATATTAGATAATCAGTGCAGTCTTTGTTTGCAGACATTCAAAGACAATTTCAGACTGTAGTTCCCACTCATCCACCTCCCCCTGCAGAACCCATTATCTATACTCCACCTCCGCCAGTAGCTCTCACTCCCCTTCCTCAGCCAACAGACCCCATTTCTTATTCTACTCCTCTGCTGAAACTTACTACTTATTGTGAGTTGTATATTGACGATCTTCTACATCATATTGTAGAATATGGGTTGGTATATTGTATAAAAGATACAGATCATCATAAAAAATTAGAGGTAGAGCATAATAGTGTCATTGTACAAGATATATTTGATAGATCATCGCGAGAACCATTACCTACAGATAAGCTGACGACAGTTGGACATAGTATCATCCATTTTTAAATTTGGCCATGTAGACATCTACGACTCATTACCATGTATTTATGTATGATATATATTTTTTTTATTTTTTTTATTAAAGTTGGTTTAACATTTCAAAACTAATATATTTTTCGATTTGTTTTTACAAGTATACTTCAATGGTAAAGAAATACTGTATATACAACAAGAAAGGAAACTGACTATGACATCAGATATATATTCTATTAGTCTTGAGAGATTGTCAAGATATTCAAATTTGATGGGGGGTCATTATGTGTTTCCAATGTAAGCTCATGTTTGTAGACATCCAATAACTATGGGCATTTTGAAATCTGATATCTTGGAGATTGTTACTGGAGAGAATTTGGGCATCAATGTGGTGAAATGTTTTTCCATGTAAGTCTTAACAACTTTTCCCTATGTTATATTTATTTAAAATGTATACTTATATCAGTTTTGTAATAGGTATCATTATAACCTATGTGAGAAGAATGAGCGGAGATATGTATATGGATTCATGGTCCTACATTTTATTTCCCCTAAAGCACATGCATTGGATGAGAGAAAAAAATGCTTTATATTGCTGAATGATTTGAACAGAATATAATCACACAGTGTTGGATGATTCCTTTTTGTGAGAGTATTGAAATATATCTCCAAAAAAGAGTTCTTTATCTTTTAACAGAAAAAAACCACTGACCTTGAATTATCTTTTATCAATGATCATTGGTTGTTAGGTGTTTTTTACCTAAGGGAGGAAACACTTTATAGGATATGCTCGGTCCATATAGATGTGCGAGAATGTATTAATAATATGTTGGAAAAGTATGTTTCAATTTCATAATAGTTTTATATATTATAATGAATTATTAATTTAATTTATTCGTATTATTTTTTTACAGGGGATGGGTCTACTTTCGAAAAAACCCAATGAAAATCAGTGCCAATATCAAAAATGTATAAGTAAATGTAAATATCCATTTTTATTTTGTAATTTTTGATGTATTACATAAAAATAATATTTTGTATTTACATTCATTAAAACAAAATTATCATGAAAAAAATGATATCGTCTAATTTAGATATTATATGTTATGATTTATGTATGAAATAATTACAACTGGAACACTTGTGAACTTTGACATGGTAATATTTCCTTTTAAACATTAACATTCTATGATTTCCTTATAAAATTTTCCATAATATTTCATTTCATTTATTCATTATACATGTTAACTACAATCATTTTAATTTTTATCTATTTTATTTCCCTCATCCCTATAGTGATCATGAGGTCAAATACTTACAACTGGAATGGCCAAATTATTTTACAGGTTTGATTGGATTTTTTATTTTTTGTAGTGTGAAATGTAATTTTGAATATTGTCATTATAATTGTGTTTTTGGAAGTCGTTTGGGTTGGATTTAGGGTTTTTTGGGGACATTGTATGTTATGAATGTTATATATGTGACTGTATAATTTTTTTCTACTTCTTGTTTTCTCATAGTTATAATGGTTTTTCTAGTATGGATTTTGGTTTGGGAGGGTTTCCAGGGTTGTGGGGTAATGTCCAGTGGGGTGGGGGTTTCCAGGGGTGTGGGAGGGCTGTTTAATTTAGTGGGGGTGTCCAAGAGGGTGGGAGGGATGTCCAGGGGGTGTCCATGTGTGTGTGTGGGGGGCAGTGGGGACAGGCGGCTTTCTAGGGGTGTGAGAGGTTTGTCGAGGGGGTGGTGGGTGTCTAGGATGTCCATGAGGTTGGGTGAAATCCAAGGTGTCCATGGGTGGGGGTTCTAGTGTATGGGGGGTTGTTGAAGGGTGTGGGGAGGGCTACCTAATGGGGTGGAGGAATTAAATGGGTGTGATAGGGTTGTCCAGGGTGGTGGGGTGTCTAGGGTGTCCATGAAGGTGGGGGAAGTCTAGAGAGTGTCATGTGGTGGGGGGTTCTAGGGGTTTCCATGGTTGTGGGGGTTTCAAAGGAGTCCATGGGGGTGGGGGAGTCTCGGATGCTAAGAGGGTTTTCCAGGGGGTGGGGGCTGTCTAGGTGGGTGGGGTGTCTAGGGTTGTGGGCATGCTATTTAGTGGAGTGGGGGGGGGGGGGGTTCCAGGGGTGTGGGAGGGTTTTCCACGGGCTGGGAGAGGGCTATCCAGTAGGGTGGGTGTGTCTAGGAGGGTGGGAGGGTTTTCCATGTGTTTTCCAATGATGGGGGGTTCTAGGAGTGTGGTATGGCTATCTAGGGGTCTGGGGAGGGTTTCCGAGTAGGGTGGGGGAATTCCAAGGGTGTGGGAGGGTTTTTTAGTGGGGTGAGGGTGTACAGGGTGTCCATCAGGGTAGGGACAGTCCATGGGGTGTTCAGGGGTGTGGGGGTTTCTAGGGGTGTGGGAGGGGTGTCTAGGGGTGTGGGGGTGTCTAAGGTGTCCATGGGGGTGGGGGTATCCAGGAGGGTGGGAGGGAATCCTAGGGGGGTGGGGGTTTCCAGGAGGGTGGGGGTGTTCGGGCTTGTGGGCAGGCTGTTTAGTGGGGTTGGGGTGGGTTACAGGGGTGTTGAAGGGTTGTCCAGGTGGGTGGGGAGGGTTTTCCAGTGGGGTGGGGGGGTCCAAGAGAGTGGGAGTGCTATCCAGGGCGTGTCCAAGGGTATAGGGGTTTCTAGGGGTGTGAGAGGGATATCCAGGGGTGTGGGGGAGGGCTGTCTAGTGGATTGGGGCCTTCTAGGGGTTCGGGAGGGCTGTCTAGTGAGGTGGGTGTGTCCAGGGTCTCCATGAGGGTGGGGGCAGTCCAGTGGATTTCCAGGGGTGTGTGTTTGTGGGGAGGGGGGGTTTAGGGGAGTGGGAGGGTTGTCCAGGGTTGTGGGGGTGTCTAGGGTGTCCATTGGGGTGGGGGTGTCTAGGAGTGTGTGAGGGTTGTCTCGAGGGTGGGGGTTGTCCAGGGGGTGGGAGTGTCTAGGGTTGTGGATAGTCTATGTAGTGGGTTGGGGGGTTTCTAGGAGTGTGGGAGGGTTGTCCAGGGGTTGAGGTAGGTCTGTTCAGTGGGGTGGGGGGAGGTCCGATATGGGGGGGGGGGGCTATCTTCGGGTGTCCAAGGGTGGGCGGTCTAGGGGTGTGGGAGGGTGTCCTGGGGTGTGGAGAGGTCTGTCTAGTGGGGTGGTGGATTTCCATTATTCTGATAGGGTGGTTCAGTGAGGTGGGGGAGTCTACGGTGTCCATGAGGGTGGGGGCAGTCCAGGGGGTGTCCAGGGGTGTGGGGTGGGGGTTTCCATAGGGGTGGGGGTGTCCAGGAGGGTGAGAGAGATGTTTAGGGGGTGGGGTTGTACAGGAGGGTGGGTGGGTCCTGGGTTGTGGACATGATGATTAACGAGGTGGGGGTGGTCCAGGGGCGTGGTAGGACTATCCAGGTGGTGGGGGATGGTTGTCCCATGGGTGGGGGGGAGTTTTTCAGATTTTTTTATGTTTCCAATATTCTACTAGCGGGGCATAGTTGTGGGGGGTGCCCAGGGGTGTGGGAGCTCTCTAGAAGGACGGGGGGAGTCCAAGGTTGTGGGGGTGTCTATTGGGGTAGCGGTTTCTAGGTGGTGGGTGTGGGGGCTGTCCAGGTGGGGGGTGGTGTGTTTTTTTTTCTTTCAAAGATTATTGCGGCTGTGTATAGTAATGGGGGAGTGTCCGAGGGTGTGGGGGATTTCTAAGAGGGTGGGGGAAAATCTGGGGGGTCCAGGGGTTTCTGCGGGAGGTGTCTAGGAGGGGTGGGGGGATTTGGATCTCTTTTTTTCTATTTCAGGTATTCATTGGGCTGGTCATAGTTGTGGGGGGGGTTTCTAGGGGTTAGTGGGTTGTCTAGTAGTCTGGGGGAATTCAAGGCGTTTGGGGGTGTCTAATGGGGGGGGGCTATCCAAATGGGGGGGGGGGGGGTTGGTCTGTTTTTATTCTTTTGTAGGTATTCTTTTGGCTGGGCATAATTGTATATGAACGGTTTAATTAAAAATAATATGGTTTTTAAATCAGTTATATAAGGCAGCGGCCTTAAACCTTACTTAATCTTGAGTTAATACAAGATTACACATTGAGGATCTTTTCAAGTTTAGAGTTTTAGAGAATTAGATCATAAAACATGCATTACATTCCACATTTAAACAAAGTGGTTACATAAAAGACAAGATTCATTCTTCCAATCAACAGAAACATATTTAAAATAAAACTTGGATTCTTTCTTGACACATCCTTGACACTATCAACACATCACATACCTTTCCCTTGACCTGTGAAAAACATTTTAAAAAATTGGGATGGGCATAAAAAAGCTCAGTAAGGGTCATAAAAATATGGAAAAGAAGCATGAGTTCATATATACATAAGAATGAAATCATACTTTACCCATAAAACATAGGCACTTTAACATACCTCATCAAACCATTAATAAATCAAAGAAATCATAAGACATGAAGGTAACTTTAGGAATTCATAACATTCTTACATAGGGAGTAACCCTCTTGGTTACGTTTGGAATACCCATCACAGTATATTCCCTAAATCCCTTCAGAGAAACCTTAACATTTCACTCCTTCGTGTTACCCAATGCATTGGAGAGCTATAACGGGCACACCCGCCCTTAGTTTATCACGGAACCACCCGTCTTCATAATAATGCTCACGAACCATAACATAATCGTATCGCATTAAACATACATAAAGGAAACATAACATTTCCGTATTTGAATGACAAGATATCAAAAAACACATTGATATAATAAAAACATTATGAAAACCATTTTCAATACCAAAATAAAAGAAAATTAAATCATGGTATTTATTTTTCTTTTAAAAAGAAGGTATGGCTTGTAGAGGAAGCCGAAACTCAAATAACGGTCACGGCGGCGGAGAAGTCGTTGTTTCCGCATACGTATGACAAAAACATTCCCTTTTGTCATTTAGTAAACGCTTCGTATAAAAAAGATTCATTTTGAAACAACGTAGAAGTCAAAGGGGTTTATACACCGTATATAAGAAGGTTTTGTATAAAACAAAATATACCTCAATGAAAGGAGATTGGGACGAAGTCCCATACAAAGATGGTATCCTTGGATTAAGGATAAAACTGTTACATAACTATGTGTGACAAACGAATACATGAAATATATGTGGATATTAAGCGTAAAACAAATCAGAGGACACTCACACATAATCATAGAACGGCATATTCAATGTGTACAAGTTTATCCCAAAGAATCGAAATTGGGTTAAGAAGTTCCCTTGCAATAATTAGACAGCCTAACGGTGTCACTTCAAAATTCAAAAAAAGAGTTGATGAGAGATAAAAATGGTATCTCATCACTTGGACATAAAATTCACATCAATAAGGATATAGAATAACATATCCCAAAATAATATTATGTGAATTAAAAGACATAACAAAATAAGTCTTTTAAAAAGAGGAGGGTGAAAGGTTCCCTTACCGACATGGGTTTCTTTCGAAACATACACCTCGTGAAATAAGGACAATAAAACATTGATGTAAATACTCGTAAAAGAAAGTATATTACACAATGAGTAAAATAATGGGAAGTACATACACCACTCAAAGGAAATTGTGGCAAATGTAGCATAAATCTCACGGGTATAAAAGTGAGATGAAAGGTCCCTTACGGAAACTCGGCAGCCTAACGGCGCCACTTAAAACATCCAAAAATTGATTGATGAGAGAGAATAGGGTCTCTCATCAAATGAACATAAAAATTATAGTAAGATTAATGTAAAATAACATCCCAATAACAAGAAATATGAGCTTTAAAAGGAATGACATAAAAGAGTGTACTTAAAAATAAAGAGTGGAGTAGGATCCCTTACCTCGGGTCCGATGTGACTTGATCGTTCTTTAACATCCTGAATAATAAACTTGAGTTAATTTCCACTTTATTAAGAACCTCTTTCTCGTTCATTATTCCTTTTAGATCACTTATTGCCATGTTATAAACATTATGTAATCATTTAAGTTAATAATGTTTGTTTTGTCGATATTTGGTTCTTAAGTTGAAAGTGGACTTCTTACAATTACATGTTGTTCGTGTGGTCAAAGGTTCTTTATATCCAGAAGGAAATTCCTGATTTGGATAGGATATATATCATATATATCCAGCATATACATTTATTTATAATATTACACAATCATTTAGAGGTAAGAAATGAAATCCACTGTTCATGGAGACGGTAAGCCATACGTACGCATGAACGCTACTTTCATTTCTTTGTCATATTAATGGAATTAAAACTAAATGAGAGGTATGAATATTTTAATTCCAGAATTATATTCACCATTTAGATTTATCATTCATCATATATATCCATTATATACATTTACTTATAATAGTACATTGCATTTGGGGATAAGAAATGAAATGTACCGTTCAAGGAGACGGTAAGCCGTACATACGCATGAACGCTACTTCCATATCTATTTCGTATTTTCTGTAATGGAATCATAATGATATAAGAGTATATTATAATTCCAGTATAATATCATATATAATATCATTAACTTTATCCTTTACACTTCCCACATATGGTATTAACGAATCAAATCACTTTCAGGGGGCGGTAGTCCGCACTTCCTAAAATGAAGATATCGTGTTTACCCATAATGGAAACAATAATGGTATGCCATAAATGAAAAATACAGAAGATTAAGGAAAGAATAAACATATTATATATCATATATAAAAATAGTGACATCATAATGGCCACCTTTGAATGTGTTAAATGAGTATTGAACAATCATTGTTTCGGGAGGCAAAATTTTTCCATCCACGGAAACCGTATGTTCATTAACCATTTGATGTATTTGTGTGAGAGTGTAGATCGAATAAATCTTATAACAACATCCCAGTATATTGAAGATGCGGGTGTTGTTACAAAAGAAGAAAATAAAAAGAGTTTAGGGGGTTGGAGAAGCAAAATAAAACAAATGATCATGAGAGAATGAATTACCTTTAAAAGTGTAACTACTTTTGATTTGAGCCTAAAGGCTTCCTTTGAAAGGATTATGCCCAAAGGGAATCCTCTAGGATGAGGAAAGGGATGTGGAGAGAGTAAACGGATAGGGGATGTCCGAGCCAAAGGCTTGAGGAGTCTGTGAAATGAGGTAGAGGTGGGGGCCTTTTATAAGAGGAGAGGAGGGGCACTTTTGGAAATCATGAAACTATTATTTTGTTTTCAAAAGTGTTTCGCATTTCTAAGGTCCCACAATGATATATTTCTAATATAAGATTATAAGGCTTCTAAATATTCCCATCCAATAGTTTTTGGGCAAGTGTAGGTCTTATATTTTATATTATCGTTTCATTTTTTTTAAACTGTTCATTAATGAGGTCATCGTTGCATCATCATGATGTCATAATTAAATTAATTTATTTAATGTCTAAAAATTATAACAAAAATATAATGAAGTAGGAAATCTTTGTATATTTCCAAATAGTATTTATAGACAAAAATATGATTAGTATAACCCCTTCTAAAAATTGTTTTAGTAAAACAATTTATGTTACTGTCATTTTCACCTTTATTTTAAAAAAAGGCATTAAAGTCATTATCTCACCCAAGAGGCTCCATAGGGTCCCCTAAATCGACCCATGGGTTTTCTTGGTCGGCCATGACTCATCCAATAAGGGTAGGACAAGTTTCATGATGTTTTCACATTTTTAAAATATCATTTTTACCTTAAATTACACTAATTACCTCTAATCGCGATTAATGAAAAAAAGCTACTATTCACCAAAAAAATATTTCACCTCATTGAACCACATTTTACTTCTTAATGACAAACATGAATGTCGGATTTTTGAAAATCAAAACATAGAAGTTGTAAAATTTCATTTAAACGAAAAATCAGTTTTTATAATTACCACTTAGTGGTTTCACTATTCATCAAAAAATTGAAGTTTTTCAAAAAAATTCCAAAAATTCACCCTAAGATATATTTAATATTTTGAATCCAAAAATGAAGTCTATTTTAAAAAATTCAAAACATATAAGTCACATTACTTAATTTAATAATTAATTCCCCCTTTCAGAGCAAATAGCGTGTTTTTATAAAACAATAAGTATCAAAAGATTGACACCAGTTTAAGTCTAATTTCAAAGTGAAATTTATTCCAATGACCACAATTGGATTAAATGGAAAAAATATATTCTAATTTAACTTTAAAACCAATTCAAAAGATAATTTAATCATATAAATAAATTAGATTAAAAAGAGGTTTTGAATTAAAATACAACATTTTACACTATTCATTAAAAAAATGCACTTTATCGGAAAGATACCAAAAATTTACACAAAGTAAATTTTGATGTCCCGATTATTAAGAACAGTTTTATTTGGTCTAATATAATGTATAAGAGTGATAAAAACTATATTTAATGATGGTTCTCCATCAAAAGGCGATAAGTGAACATTTAGTGAAAACTTGGGCATATACGCCTAAAATTGAATTCTTTCCGTATTTTATGCCTTTATCTTTTTTTGGATATATGTAAAAACATTTAAAAACATATATAATAATATTTTAGTTATTTCTATCCATTCCCGCCAATACAACGGCTAAATGTTAACTACCATTTAAAATAATATTATTTTATTATTAGAGTGCAACGTAAGATTCCCAAGAAACTCGTTGTTGCGTGTTGGGTACGCCATCGAGCATAGCGTCCCCTTTAAAGTCATATTAATATTTTATTCACAAATATGGATAAATATGAAAATTTCATATTCTTTATTTACTTGGGGTGTTACATCCTTCCCCCCTTTTGGGAATTGCGTCCTCGCAATTTTTAAAATTGAGGTTGGAAACTTCCTTGAAAGTCCCACATCGGAATAAGAGTCGGTAAAACAATCACTTTAAAATAACAGAAGATAAGTACAAAGGTCACCCGAGTTAACCCATACTATGATTCCAAGTTTGAAAACATGGACATGGAGGAGAAAACATAGAGTCATGTTCTAATGAAGAGTGATAGAAATCATGTTTAGGAGAAAGTTAACCATGAGAAAATCACAAACTTGTGATGGGTTAAACGGTATTCGATTCCCCAGTAGGAAAAGTTAATAGAAAACATTTTTGTCTTAAGATACTTTTTATTAGGGAATTTATTCATAAGGAAACATAATCACTTATCATGTTGACTTTCAACTTTTATTAGATTCCTTACACAAACTCATATTTTCTCCAAAAGGCGAGTATTTAGGAAGACTTGTTCACATTAAGAGTACTATAATCAACTTTTAGAGAATCACCTAATCCACAAAAGAGAACTATATAATTCCCATGTCTTTATACTTTAACCAAAACCAAAACCAAAAAGGCTAGTACAAGACCAGATAATCCAGAAAAGGATAACCTTTTATAAAAATAAAATCTATTCTTAACCTCTAAAATTTGTCCAACAAAACCCAAAGTTCAACGAGGACCATTCGATAACCAATTTGTCCATAAAATTCTTCAAAGTAAACCAAACTAAGATTGAAACCCAAATATTTGAAGCATTTAGTCACATAGTCTTCCAAGTTAAATCGTAACATTTATCTCCAAACAACATCAGTTTCTCCTAAAGTCTCGTATTGAAAAGTAATTAACCTAATCACATATCCACCATGATAGGTTAATCATTTTCATAAATAACCCAAAATCAACTTACTCTTAATTCATAAAATCATATAACTAAAAAGAATCAGTCAAACTAACCAGGGACTTCACGTATTCCAGTGGTAGGAGATAAATACCAGTCGCACTTTGGTTGTGGGTTCGATTCCCGCAGCTTTGTCCGACGCGACGGGTTGTCACACGGTCTGCGTGTTTTCCTTTCTATAAAACTCCAAAAATAACCCTAACATGTTTTAACCTCAATTGATTCCTTATACCTTTAATTTTCATCCGAATTCATTACGATCTCAACATCTTAATTCATGATGTCTTATTTTACCACCATAAGATAAAATAAAACGATTCCCAAAATGAATAACATCATACCATGATCATGGCGTCCACTTGGGTTCATCGTAATCTTTCTCACGTAGGTAGAAGTCCCATGAAATAAAAAAATGATTTAGAGATCCTTCAAAATCATTTTCTTCCTCCGTCCAAATACACCTCGTACAACATGGGTCATATGGGTTTTCACAGAAAAACAGTTTTGGAAAATAATCATGTATGACATATAATTCCAAAAAATCTGATAAAACCTGATTTCTATAAAATAGTTGGACCGAAATTGAGTTGAATCTTTATATTATTGGTCCTTTTAAAATACCATAAGTATGTGGTGTGAGACTATATTTTAAAAGCAAATATAAATAGGTTGTGCAAGGGTCTCCTTCCTCAGCACCATTTTTAAAATCATAATATGCTTCAAATTCTTGTGATAAGGTAAAATATTTGAAAATACCTTTATAATATTTACCTTTCTTGAAAATATGAGAATATTATGAAAATAGTATTTGTATAAAAACAACCCATGATCCACAATGATAACGAGGTATATTGGAGGAGTTTTATATCTCAAACAACTAGTTGCAAGTGATTAGTATGCTAGAAAAAGTTTCACAATCATCCGAAGATGACTTTGCAATAATTATTGCAAGCATGTCATCAGGAAGAGATAGGAATGTCGATTGAGATCCTTCTCCTTCCATTCATAACCGACTTTACTTGACCTGAAAAAAATGTTATAAAACAATGATTTAACTAATATAATAGATATAGGGATTAATCATGTGTCTCACAAGAACTCTTAATCCCTAAAGTTGTCTAAACCGACCTTTGATACCAACTATAAGGCCCTAGCCTTAAACCTTACTTAATCGTGAGTTAATACAAGATTACACATTGAGGATCTTTTCAGGTTTATAGTTTTAGAGAATTAGATCATAAAACTTTCATTACATTCCACATTTAAACAAAGTGGTTACATAAAAGACAGGATTCATTCTTCCCATCAACGGAAACATATTTAAAATAAAACTCGGATTTTTCGTGACACATCCTTGACACTATCATCACATCACGTACCTTTCCCTTGACCTGTGAAAACATTTTAAAAACTTGGGATGAGCATAAAAAAGCTGAGTAAGGGTTATAAAAATATGGAAAGGAAACATGATTTCATATATACATAAGAATGAAATCATAATTTTCCCATAAAACATAGGCACTTTAACATACCTCGTCAAACCATGAATAAATAAAAGAAATCATAAGACGTGAAGGTAACTTGAGGCATTCATAACATTCTTACGTAGGGAGTAACCCTCCTGGTTACGTTTGGAATACCCATCATAGTATATTCCCTAAATCTCTTCGAAGAAACCGTAACGTTTCAGTCCTTCGCGTTACCCAATGCATTGGAGAGATATAACGGGCTCACACACCCTTAGTTTATCACGGAACGACCCGTCTTCATAATAATTCTCAAGAAGCATAACATAATCGTATCGCATAAAACATGCATAAAGGAAACATAACATTTCCACATTTGAATCACAAGATATCAATAAAACACATTGATATAATAAAAACATTATGAAAACCATTTTCAGTACCAAAATAAAATAAAATTAAAACATGGTATTTATTTTTCTTTTAAAAAGAAGGTATGGCATGTAGAGGAAGCCAAAACTCAAATAACGGTCACGGTGGCGGAGAAGTCGTTGTCGCCGCATACGTACGACAAAAACATTCACTTTTGTCATTTAGTAAATGTTTCGTATAAAAAATATTCCTTTTGAATAAACGTAAAAGTCAAAAGGGTTTATACACCGTATGAAACAAGGTTGTGTATAAAACAAAATATGCCTCAATGAAAGGAGATTGAGATGATGTCCCATACAAAGACGGTATCCTTGGATTAAGGATAAATCTGTTACATAACTATATGTGACAAACGAATACATGAAATATAAGTGGGTATTAAGTGTAAAAAAATCAGAGGACATTCACACATAATCATAGAATGACATATTCAAGGTGTACAAGTTTATCCCAAAGAATCGAAATTGGGTTAAGAAGTTCCCTTACAATAATTTGACAGCCTAACTGCTTCACTTCAAAATTTAGAAAAAGAGTTGATGAGAGATAAAAAAGGTATCTCCTCACATGGACATAAAATTCACATCAATAAGGATATAGAAGAAAATATCCCAAAATAATATTTTGTGAATTAAAAGACATAACAAAATAAGTCTTTTAAAAAGAGGAGGGTGAAAGGTTCCCTTACCGACATGGGTATCTTTCGAAACATACACCTCGTGAAAGAAGGAAAATAAAACATTTATGTAAATACTCATAAAAGAAATTATATTACACAATGAGTAAAATAATGGGAAGTACATACACCACTCAAAGGAAATTGTGGCAAATGTAGCATAAATCTCCCGGGTATAAAAGTGAAATGAAAAGTCCCTTACGAAAACTCGGCAGCCTAACGACGCCACTTAAAACTTCCAAAAATGGATTGATGAGAGAGAATAGGGTCTCTCATAAAATGAACATAAAAGTTACAGTAAGATTAATATAAAATAACATCCCAATAACAATAACGATGAGCTTTAAATGGAATGACATAAAAGAGTGTGCTTAAAAATAAAGAGTGGAGTAGGATCCCTTACCCCGGGGCCGACTTGACTCGATCGTTCTTTAACATCCTGAATAATAAACATGAGTTAATTTACACTTTATTAAGAACCTTTTTCTAGTTCATTATTCCTTTTAGATCACTTATTTTCATGTTATAAACATTATGTAATCATTTAAGTTAATAATGTTTGTTTTTTCGATATTTGGTTCTTAAGTTGAAAGTGGACATCTTACAATTACATGTTGTTCTTGTGGTCAAAGGTTCTTTATATCCAGAATAACATTCCTGATTTGAATAGCATATATATCATATATATCCAGCATATAAATGTATTTATAATATTACATAATCATTTAGAGGTAAGAAATGAAATGCACCGTTCATGGAGACGGTAAGCTGCACGTACGCATGAACGCTTCTTTCATTTCTTTGTCATATTAATGGAATTAAAACTAAATGAGAGGTATGTATGTTTTAATTCCAGAATTATATTCATCATTTAGATGTATCATTCGTCATATATATCCATTATATACGTGTACTTATTATAGTACATTACATTTGGGGATAAGAAATGAAATGCGCCGTTCATGGAGATGGTAAGCCGTACGTACGCATGGACTCTACTTCCATTTCTATTTCGTATTTTCTGGAGTGTAATAATAATGATAAAAGAGTATATTATAATTCCAGTATAATATCATATATAATATCATTAACTTTAGCCTTTAAACTTCCCACATATGGTATTAACGAATCAAATCACTTTCAGGGGGCGGTAGTCCAAACTTCCTAAAATGAAGATATCGTGTTTACCCATAATGGAAAAAATAATGGTATGCAATAAATGAAAAATATAGAAGATAAATGAAATAATAAACATATTATATATCATATATAAAAATAGTGACATCATAATGGCCACCTTTGAAGGTTTGAAATGAGTATTGAACAATCATCGTTTCGGGAGGCAGAATTTCGCCATCCACGGAAACCGTATGTTCTTTAACCATTTGATGTAGTTGTGTGAGAGTGTAGCTTGAATAAATCTTATAACAACATCCTATTATATTTAAGATACTGGTGTTGTTACAAAAGAAGTAAATAAAAAGAGTTTAGGGGGTTGGAGAAGCAAAATAATACAAATGATCATTAGAGAATGAATTACCTTTAAAAATGTAACTCCTTTTGATTTGAGCCTAAAGGCTTCATTTGAAAGGATTCTTCCTAAAGGGAATACTCTAGGATTAGGAGAGGGATGTGGAGAGAGTAAATGGGCAGGGGATGGCCTATCCAAAGGCTTGTGGAGTGTGTGAAATGAGGTAGAGGTGGGTGCCTTTTATAAGAGGAGAGGAGGGGCACTTTTGGAAATCGTGAAACTATTATTTTATTTTCAAAAGTGTTTCGAATTTCGGAGGTCCCAAATTGATATATTTCGAAGATAAGATTATAAGGCTTCTAAATATTCCCATCCAATAGTTTTTGGACAATTTTAGGTCTTAGATTTTATATTATCGTTTCATTTTATTTAAACTGTTCATTAATGAGGTCATCGTTGTATCATCATGATGTCAAAATTTAATTAATTTATTTAATGTCTAAAAATTATAACAAAAATATCCTTATGTAGGAAATATTATTATATTTCCAAAGAGTATTTATAGACAAAAAATGATTAGTATAACCCCTTTTAAATTTTTTTTTAGTAAAACAATTTATGTTAGTGTCATTTTCACCTTTATTTAAAAAAAGGCATTAAAGGCATTATCTCACCCAAGAGGCTCCATAGGATCCCCTAAATCGACCCATATGTTGTCTTGGTCGGACATGACTCATCCAATAGGGGGTAGGACAAGTTTCATGGTGTTTTCACATTTTTATAATATCATTTTTACCTTAAATTATACTAATTACCTCTAATCGCGATTAATGAAAAAAAGTTACCATTCCCCAAAAAATTATTTTCATCTCAATGAACCACATTTTACTTCTTAATGACAACCATGTATGTCAGATTTTTAAAAATCAAAACACATAAGTGGTAAAATTTCATTTAAACGAAAAATCAATTTTTATAAGTACCACATAGTTGTTTCACTATTCATCAAAAAATTGATGTTTTTCATAAAAATCCCAAAAATTCACCCTAAGCTATATTTGATATTCCAAATTAAACAATGAAGTCTATTTTACGAAATTCAAAACATATAAGTCACATTAACTAATTTAATTATTAATTCACGCTGCTAGAGTAAATAGCGTGTTTTTATAAAACAATAAGTATCAAAATATTGACACCGGTTTAAGTCTAATTTCAAAGTGAAATTTATTCCAATGACAACCATTGGATTAAATGGTAAAAATATATTCTAATTTCACTTTAAAACCAATTCAAAAGATAATATAATCATATAAATAAATTAGATTAAAAAGAGGTTTTGAATTAAAATACAACATTTTACACTATTCATTAAAAAAATGCACTTTATCGGAAAGATACCAAAAATTTACACAAAGTAAATTTTGAAGTCCCAATTCTTATGAATAGTTATATTTGGTTTAATAGAATGTATAAGAGTGAGAAAAACTATATTTAATGATGGTTCACCATCAAAAGGCGATAAGTGAACCATTAGTGAAAACTAGGGCATATACTCCTAAAATTGAATTCTTTCCGTATTTTAAGACTTTATCTTTTTTTGGATATATGTAAAAACATTTAAAAACATATATAATAATATTTTAGTTATTTCTATCCATTCCTGCCAATACAACGGCTACATGTTAACTACCATTTAAAATAATATTATTTTATTATTAGAGTGCAACGTAAGATTACCAAGAAACTCATTGTTGCGTGTTGGGTATGCCATCGAGCATAGAGTCCCCTTTAAAGTCATATTAATATTTTATTCACAAATATGGATAAATATGAAAATGTCATATTCTTTATTTACCTGGGGTGTTACGGGTTATTTTATAACAAACATAAAACATGCAAGAAGATTAATTTTAATGTAGGTTATTTCATAACTGATGTAATGAATGGAAAGGAATAGTTTTTTACATCAGTTATTTTGTAACCGATGTAGTAGATATGTTCTCACGTCAGTTATTATTTAACCGATGTCCAAAACCGCATGGCATACCGCTTTATTACGTCGGTTATTTTCATAATCAACTTGATAAATACTTCAGAGGTGTGATTTAGGATGTTAGTTATATAATAACCATTGTGATAAAGTATATACAAAAGCGGTTGTTAAAAAACATACATAAAACATCACGACTCCGAAGCAATTTCCACGTCTGTTTTTGAGTACCCGACGTGAAAAACGCTTTAGTTTTCTGTTTTTTAAATCGGTTTTTAATTAAACAATGTAGAAAACAATATTTATAATATCTTCTATAATAATGTCGACCAAAAACCGAGTTAAAAACTAAAAAATAATCGCGATAAATTTTTTTCATCACTAGTGTCACTTAATTCCATTCAATAAGAAATGAAAATGGAAACAATTTTATTGCGTACGTACGACCCACCATCTCTATAAATAGTGTATTCCATTTCATATATCTATCAAATATACATATTTATATTATTAATATATATGATATATAATTTTTTTCTATATTTTCAATTCAATTACATCATGAAATAAGTTATATGACCCATAATAACAACTTAAAACACATACGATAAAGAAAGAGATTATTACTCGAAAAGTTACTTTAACATGGAAATTATTATTTAATGGGTAGTGTAAAAACATTAATTAATCATGTATGATATCATAAATATAAACATTTTTCTGTTATAATTTAACAACATACTATGATCATTATAGAAGAGGTTAAATGTACCATCGACCAATGAAAAGTACAAGGTAACAGTTAATTCCTCAATCTCATTATTATATAAGATTGTTTATTTGTATGTTTTTACTAAGACATATTTATTATCTATGTCCATGATTCTTAAAAGATTTCTCAAAAATATTCTTTTTATGGTACTCTTTAACTAAATCATCATTTTAAATGGTTGAGATAATTGTTCATCTAAATCATTATCATTAATGTCCATGTATTCCAATTGTCTTTATGGATTTACTTTTATGGACATGAATGTTTTAAAATGTTAATTCCATTCAAAAGATTTAATGTGGTATAAGAAACTTAATTCAAAATACCTTTTAAATGTATTTCTTTTTAATTTGATACACTTTTAAATGATTACCTTAAAAATTGGTTTTTTCTCTCAACTAGTATTATTGACTAAATTTCAATTATGTCAACATCCTCTAGTAGATATTATTCATGACTATGGTTGATTTATTATAATACAATATTCCATATTGTAATGAATGATTTATGATATGTTTGAATATGTATGTGCTATTTTTATACCATTCATGGTTTATATTTAAATTATTGACAGTTCATATGCTAGTTTTAATATGAATGTTTATGTTAGGTTTCAAAATTTTCATATAAGGAATGAATTGAACATAGTGAGTGACGGGTGGAGCCCTCATTGATCCTATATGCATCCATAGGTCTAATGAGATAAACTACTGTCTTGGCATAAGGCATTGAAAAAATATTTATTTGTAGTCTTGGCACGATGTCGTGACTATGTAGTTATGATGTCTGACATTATGCATTACCTTGTAATGAAATTAGTTATTACATGTGATTATTTGACTAATATAATATACATGTGCATGTTTATATGGCAGTGGATGGTTTATTTTTTCTATATTATGTTCATGTTTATGTTTAAAAGGCTGTTAGTTTTTTACACATCTTGTGTTAAAATTATATATCTTCCGGTAAATTATTTACCCTTACTGAGCATCTGAGCTCACCCCTTTCATAGGTATTATTTTCCCGGGATTTCATGAAGTGTATTATGATTGATAAGAAGTCTTATGATAATGGAATAATTGTGTTTTCAAATTATTATTTATGATTTGTTGTATATTACTATGTGTAATGCAACGTTCATGTATGTAATCTATTTTCCAAGGCTTTTAAACAGATCGGTCCTTCAGAACATGATTCCTTGTAATCATGATAATGTATTAATATAATGCATCGTCTCTAGGTAACTAGGATCAAGACATTATAGTTGGTATCAAATGAATTTTAGAAATTACTTCGGAAACTATACTTAGATAAACACTGATTAGAGGACATTACCCTATGATAGAATTTGAGGATTGTTGTCAAACATTTAAAAAAATTGTAGAGTAAATATTATGTGGGTTTTCCAAAAAAAAATCATGTATCGATACAAATAGGTTGATATGGCTCTAGAAAAGATGTACCTAGGAGTGAAAACCTGAACAAGGAGTTTTGGGCTTGACCTGAGATATCCTGGTACAAAACAATGGTCCTTGCAGCACACTTGGTGTTGACCCTCCTAGTGGATATACTTAGAATAATTCACATTTTATTTACAAACAATTATGAAGTATTTATGAGTAAATAATTCCCCAATGAAAACATTTTTATGATAATGCATTATATGAATAATCATTTCAATTTACATTAGGTATTTTACATGTTTGGAATTATGCATTTTGATTTATAAACTAACCAAATGTATTTCATTGTTATGAAATGGTTCCCAATAGAAGGAATTAGAACACCAACAATATTCATGATCCAAAGATTAATAAGGATCATATCATTCATGGTCTTAAGAAAACATTAATAAGGGAAATAGTCTCCCATATATTCTAATCATATAAAAAAATGTATCACATGTTAAAAAGATAAGAAAATAATTCTCTGAGTCCTATGGATTTGAAGGGAAGCTGAGAAGAAAAGGATGGTAGAGAGAATGATGTATAAAGTAATGAAGGGAAGGAAAGATTTTCCCATAGGTGGTAACTATGGAAAGAATAACCTTGGTAAATGGATGAACGAAATGGTAGTTTGTCATAAGTGTGGAGAAAAAGTACACCATTCTCGTGATTGCAAGGGTAAGAAAGATGTTTTATATGTACCATGCTTCATCTGCAAGGAGTTGGGACACTATGAAAATAAATGTCCCAATCATCAGAGTATACCACAAATGATGCTATTGTATAGTAATCAATTTAAGATAATACCACAGAAAAAGAGGAATGATTAGTGATCTTATGTAGTTTTTACAGAATTCTGAAATTTTAATATTATATTAATGACGTAAAAGTAATAATAATTATAGTGTATACGAGGATTGTGCTGTTGTACAATTTCATTTAGGATTTGAGATTGTATGGTACTATGAAAAGTGACTCAATAACATGTTAATATTTTTCCAAATACATGGCTAAGGGAATGATAAACATTAATATGGACTTGATAATGGGGTAGTGATTTATGAATAAGAGGTGATTGATTTTGATAAATTATATTGCATATTCTTGACTACTTAGAAACTAATTAATTATTTGTTCATTCAATTATTGTTGGAGTTTAAAATATTTTTGTATATAAAGAGTATATCTAGTATTCTATCTAGAATAAGGGATCACGAATGTAATCAAATGGTTTTATGATAATTAAGTATGTTACTATTTTTTAAGAGAATATATGATAGAGTTATTCAAATGTTATTACATGGAAAAAGAGAGCTTCAATATGTTTACCATCTTTATAAATTCTGGAAATTGAGTTTAGATAGAAGTGTTATAGAAAATTATAATGGTTGGAATGAATTAAGTTTGACATTGGATACAATTTTGTAAGATTAAAACATTTCATCAGATTATTTTTGGACTATTATAAAAAGGACAACGGGGAAGTTAGGTGGTAACCTGTTGCATCCAATAAGTCCAGGAGTGTTGAACCCAAAACCGAAGGGCGAAAAACGTGCTCACCTACCTCTGGCCTATGTGATGTACTGGTTTCTATAATGACGATTTTTTTAAATGGTCTGAGAGATGATTATAAATTCATTTTTTGGAACTCAATAAAAGTGGGATAAATAGAATAATTTTGAGTAATATTATAATTTGGAGTGAAAGATGAGTTTTTTGTAGAAATTAATTTAAGGATTAACTGTACTTGTCAAGTATTTTTTTTATTCTATGGAAAATTTACTCTTAAACATTAGTGAAAGGATCTAATAATAAAAACTATGTTAACCAAATACCTTTTTTTGTTGAACCAATTGCATTTTAAATCAGAATAGATTCATGGATTTGGGGACCTCAATATTCCATTTATTATTCACTTCCTTGTGATTGATGACCTCAATCACTCCCTACAAATATTTACCTTTTACTCCAATTATGTGACTATAATTTCCACCAATGTTCTCTTATTCATGATCATAATTTGGTGCTGACTTTTTGATTTCCCTTCCCCCTTATTAAGACTAAATTTTATTAACCCTATTTCTGATGTGGGTATTAAAAAAAGGTATTTTCAATTTTTAAACATTTATTTTATACAATCAATTTCAAATTGTAAGGATGCAATTTATTTATGTAGGGGCTAATTTTCTCACCCCAGGATATCATAGTACATTATCCCTTTAATGTAATTCAATAGCTTTCACAACATGCAACACCAAGTTCAAGCACATCATGACTTACCAAACTAGCCATTATAAAAGAATTTATGAATATTATTAAGAGAAT
This sequence comes from Viscum album, assembly GCA_963277665.1. NCBI lineage: Eukaryota > Viridiplantae > Streptophyta > Magnoliopsida > Santalales > Viscaceae > Viscum > Viscum album. Next base: position 1,643,042,837 of record OY728141.1, on the reverse strand, counting down.
TTTGAATTATATATATATCCTATATAATTTTAACATTCATCTTTTTTGTTTCGTAGACATAATATAAGGACAAATTCAATTTTTCAGATAAAAGAAGTATTTTTGAAAAGATGCGGGGTTTCTCCTTTTAAAAGAGATACCTTTTGAAATCCATGTTTTGAAACTTTTATATATTAAATTTAGTGAAATTAAATTCTTCATTCGATGTAATATATAAAAATTTATTTTGGATGGACTTTTGGAACTTTTCTGATAACTTTTATATTTTGATGAATAGTGAAAAAAATAAGTTTTTATAGAAAACATCTTTTTGAATCGAAATAATTTATAGTGTTGAATTATGAATTTGAGTTGTTTTAAGGTATAATTAGATTATGGTTTTATCATTTAATATAATTTAGGTCAATATATGTAATTTCAAATTTAAATTAGACACAAACACATGTGAATCTTTTGATAATTTTAAATTTTTAAAAACCCGCTTTCTGGTTTTGAAAACGAGAATTAATTTTAAATTAATGAATCATGATTATATGTTTAGAATTTGGTAAAATAAATAGAATATTTTAATTAATAATAGAAAAATTATCATCGGAGGGAATTTTTGGTATTTTCAGAAAAACATTTAATTTCTGCTGAATAGTGAAAAATACTACATAGTATATAAAAACCGACTTTTATTATTTAAATAATTGTATTTAATTAAATATTTACGTTTAAATTGATACATAATACATATATTAATACAATTTAGGTCATTAGAATCATTTTATAATAATATTAGATATATGAAATTTTATTAAACCTTTTTAACGTCTTTTTACTCACCTTCAAGGCACATTTACAAATTTGCATAAAACGTAATTTTATCAATTCTATGAATTTAATTTCAAAAATAAAAGAGACATGGTTCCTATTATTATGTAAAATGTGGTTCAATAAGATAAAAATAATTTTTGGTGAGTAATAACTTTTGAATTTTATTTACCATGTTTTAAAGTAAATAAGGTAATTAATAGTAAAAATAATATTAAAATTACCGAAACACATGTCATGATTCTATTAGATTAGTGTATTTAGACCAAAATCATCCTTAGGAAAAAAATAAGATCATTTTTATTATTTTTGCGCTATATTAAGACATTTATTATATTTTATTTAATAATGAGTTAAAAGAGTTAAATTCAAAGTATAATAACAAAACCATTTTAAATATAGTGTTACACATAAGATAAATTCAATTATAAATATTAATTATATATATAAGTCAATTTTATACATCATGGTTTTTTATTTATAATTTTTTGACATTAAATAACTAAATTTATACATGACACATAGATGATTCAGTAATTACCATATTAATGAATGAATCAAATAAATGGTATTATAAATATTAAAATAAATATAATTTTAAAGCTTTGATGTCATCCACGAATTTTCATGGTGAATATGACATGTTATGGATGATAAAAATTATTTTTTTTCTATGGAATCATTGTTTGATGAATTTCACAAAAACTAAATACTAAATAGTTTCACAATATACATAAATGAGTTTTTAAAACAAATACTATATTACTGAATGATTTAATATTCTTATAAATATAAGGATATGGAAAAGGAATTATATAATGATATATAATTACATAATGAACCACATTATATTCTCTTGTAATTTTATAGAATGTACAATAACCATTTATTATAATAACACAAGAAGAAATGGTAAAAGTTTAACTATTTAACTAATTGTCAAATCTAAAATATATGTCAATTATAGTCACCTAAAAAAGAATAAAACCTATTTTTTGAGATGATTTAGTCCCATACCTGCCTTATCTTCTAAATATATCATTTTGGATATATTATTAACCAAAAATCATTTTATAATAAATTAATATTTCTTGATTTCCCTAAAGGGCCCCTCACCTCTCTTATAAAGGGTAACCCCACTTGTCGTAATTTCACACCTCCAAAGCCATTTGAATTATCCAAAACCTACACAAATATCCTAAAAATACCATAACATCCTCATAGATGCCTTAAATTTATCAAAAATCCAACCTTCTGAGCCCTTTTTCAAATCAAAAGGATGCACACGAAGAAGAGGTAAGTATTGCACCACCTCTTTCTATGTTATTTCCTTCTTCATTCACTTCCTTGTTATTGATTTTTCCCATAAATAATAATTACCACATTACCATATACATACTGAGAGGTTATTATAAATATATTCAAACCATATTCATTTTTCAATCCATCCTATGAATGAAAAAGTCACCACACGTGCGTACGTACGACTTGCAGTATCTACATCGTGTTATTTTTTGTTATTCAACATTAAATTATTTGGATTGGTATGATAATTATTATAATTAATTTAAAAAATTAATATAACATGTTAATTATTATTTATATTGAATATACTATCCATTTACATATGATTTCCCCATCAAAAAAATTATATTGTTGCACGTGCGTACGTACAGCTTATCGTCTTCACGACGCGATGAGATTCATTTCCACGTTCACAATTCAACGATAATTATAAAAAAAAAAATTATTAATACGCATGTATTATATGAATTATTAATGCTACATTATATATATGTGTGTGTGTGTGTGTGTGTGTGTTTGTGTGTGTGTTTACATTTATCTCATTCACTTACATCCATTCAATACGATATGAATACATAAATATCTTTTATGCGTACGTGTGACATAACATCTCCATAAAAGGTGTATTCCATTTCAAATATCTACAAATTATACATATTTAAATTCTAAATATATATAATATATAATTTTTTTTAATATTTTGGATGCAAAAAAATCATGATATAAGTGATATGATAAAGAATAAAAAGTAAAAACATGTACGATAAAGAAAACAATTATTACACAAAATGTTACATTAACAAAGAAATTATTATTAAATGGGTTATATAAAACCATAAATGAATCAACTATGATATCATAAATATTAATAATTTTATGGAATAATTTAATAACATACATTGGTCATTATACATGAGGTTATATGTACCATTGACCAAAGGAAAATACAAGGCACGGGTTTAGTCTTCAATCTCGTTATTATCAAATATTGTTTATGTGTATGTTTTTACTGGGATATATTTATTATCCACTTCCATGGTTCATAAAATAATTTTCATGAAGATTGTTTTTAGGGGACTCTGTAACTAAAACATCATTTTAAATTGTTTAGATAGTTGTTTTTCGAAATCATTCTCATTAATATCCATGTTTTCAAAATGGTTTTAATGATTTATTTATATAGACACGAATGTTTTAAAATGTTAATTCCATTAAAATGTTTCAATGTGTTAAGGGACTCTTAGACTCAAAAATTATTTTTTAATTATTTTTTTAAAATTTTGTGACAATTGAATGATTTCATGAAATGGTGTATTTCTCTTAAAGAGTATTATTGATAATTTTCAACTATGTAAATATGCTTTACTAGATATTATTCTTTATTGAGGTTGATATATTATAATACAATCTTCCATATTGTATTGAGTGAGTTATGATATGTTTGACTATGGATATGCTATTTTTATACCATTCATGCTTTTGGACAAAGTATAGACATTTCATATGCTAGTTTTAATGTGAATTTTTATGTTATGTTTAAAATGTTTCATCTAGGGAATGAATTTGACTTTGTGAGTGAAGGGTGGAGCCCACTATAGATCCTCGATTCATCGGTAGGTCTAATTAGTCAAATAGTGACTTGGAAGAAGGCCTTGATAAATATTTATTTGTAGACTTGGCATGAGGCTTGGACGATTTGGTTATGATGTCCGACATTATGAATTCACTAGTTATGAAATTAGTTATTACATGTTATTATTCTACTTGTAGAATATCCATGTTCATGTTTATATGGTAATGTATGATTTATTTTTTCCATATTTTGTTCGGTTTATGTGTAAAGGGATGCTGTTTTTATTACACAAATTTCCTTAAAAGTTTATAGATTTCAAAAAATTGTTTTCCCTTAATAAGAATTTGACCTCACCCCTTTCTTATGATTTATTTTCCCAGTATTCTAAGAAGTGTATTATGATTGATATGAAAGGTTATCCTAAGGAAATAATGGAATTCTCAACAGATTTATTATTCTGTGTAGAATGTTAGAAAGTGTAATGTAATATTCTTGTATATGATATATTTTTTTAAGACTGATAAAGTGATCGGTCCTTCAAGACATGATTCCTTTTAATCACGCCAATGTATTAAAAGAATGCACCAGCTCCAGGTAACTGGGGTTCAGGCATTTCATTGAGTATTATATAATTTTCCTGTGATATCTGAGATTCTTATAGAGTAGTTTATTTCTTATATAGTAGTAAAAAATTTCCAATAGTTGAGAATCTCATGGGAATTATTAGTTTATGTTTTTGTATAAATATTTTAATCACATAAATTAAAAGGTATATAAAATGTACATATAAAAATATTTCCCCAATTTCATTTGATTATGTTAAAATTATATTTGAAAATTTGCAGTTTCTATCAAATCTATAATGATATATATTTTTGTATTGAACAAGGATTTAGAGTTTGGGTCTCAGGTGTTATAGTCTTGGTTTTTATTAAATAATTAATTAAATTGAGAACACTAATCATAAAATAATTAATGTGAGTTTTTATATGATCTCACAAGGAAAAGTGTTGATATATGAATAAAAAATAACTTTGGTCACATTTTTGTGTATTCTATTGTTGAAACAACGTGTTGTGCCACATGGTAGGTCCATTTTTAACTATATGGATCCATGAGAATGTAGTTGGTGTTGTGATATTGGAATATTGGTGGTTACCTATTATTCACAATAGGAATTTATATAGGTTGTGGAAATTTTTTGGTGTTTGTAATGATCACCTTAGGTTGTGATTAGAGAAGAGATATTGCACATTTGCTGCAATATGGGTATGGTATAATTGACGGTTGTGAGTTGTTTGATGGAATAGGGTGTCAATATTCTAATGGTAATCATATGAATAGACGAGTGAGACATCTATAAAAAATGGAACCACTAGAATGTTTGGTATGTTATGGTATTGGTTTCAATATTCAAGGCATGAAAATGGGGGATATTTTTTGGTGGTGATAAAATAGTTTTGTTTAAGGAACATCTATTGAACTTATGTGCATGATTGAAATAGTAGTTACTATGTTTTTAAAACCATGGGTTGGATCACTATAAGGTTATAAATCCATCCATATCGAATGGTTATAGTCAACTCAGATTAAATTAGCAACGATCATTTGAAGAGAAAAATAAGTAAAGATGGAATCAATTAATCAATGTTCAAAAGAATTCACTATATAGAATTGAAATAAAATAGAGAATACCATTTATGGATAGAATGTGTAGCCCAAATTTTTAAAGTGCTATAGAGAATATCAATGTTTACATTCTTTGAATGTAAGGAATTGTCAGCGGTTTGTATTTTTTCGAACGCATGTAAGGTTATTTTTTTATCTAGGCTATTATTTAGGTGTTCGAAAGGATTTGTGTTTTAGGAAACATGTATAATAGTTCATAATGTTAATGATAATGATATTCCATTAGTGCATAGATTTTTTTAGAAATTTTTGAATGAATCTCTTGTTGGAAGGGTTACAAGAGTGGCTAGACTAGATGGTTTGAACCAATATATGAATGAACGAGATAAAAAATTCATTTTGGTTCCATAGTGAATTAAAAAATTGTAATCAATATATAGTGTTCAGGTACAATTATTTATTGGAAAGACACATATGTGATTATTATTTTGTTAATCACACCATGTATTTGGTTTTTTCCTTATTTTTGGTGTTTATATAATTTATTTTTGAGATAAGTAATTTTGCCTATGTATATATGACCATTCATTAACATAGGGAATCCCCATTCCACTCTAGACAGTGAAGGACATAGGGAACAATACCCTTTTCATTAATCCCTCACATGCCTGAGTGGGAAAGAACTTATTTTTTCTCTATAGAGGCTTGATTTTGATCCCTCTCCCATTTTTCTATCCAGAATTATTCCACCATTACCACAAATTTCTATGTTCTCTACATTTCCCAATTTTATCAAAGGATTTATTCATCTCCCTCTCTCGACATTAGAGATCATAGATGCCTCTTATCTACTCAGTTTGACGTTGGATGCTCATTTAACACATTTTCCTCTATTAGTGTACCTGGTCAATAGATTTTTCTTTGATGTGTGGGGTTTACCAAACTATGGAACATTCGACATTCTTAATAACAGAAACATTATAATTTTTTTATTTAGAGGAGGATCAAATAATATGTTGGTCCAGTTCCCCCTTTGTCTGCAACAGACCCCACTTCTTCCTATTCTAATGGTACTATGAATTCTATATGAATAGTTGACCACATACAATGGTGATTTGGGTATATTTCTCTAATCATCCCCTCCTATTTCAAAACCAATCAATCCTTCACATTCTTATAAATTTTGTTTGTAGGTACTTATGCTCAGATAGTAGAAATCATTCGATTTTTCACTCGATTTCTCTAAGAATTTTTTTGAGATTTATTGATCTAAAATAATAGTATGTTTTTTGTTTATTTTTGTTGGGATGTATTTTAATAAAAATAACTTGTTCATTTGGAGAAGTGGATTAATTACTATTCTTCCAACAAATATCTCAATAATCTGTTAGAATCATGTAATCACAGGAAGTCAAACATGGAGGTGCCATGTCACAATAGAATTAGTCTCAAGCTTGTGGTGGACACTTGGAAGGATGTTCATTTTAGTGGCTATATGGAACCAATGGTTTATTATTATAATGGGGCACTTTTGAGGAATAATGATTGAAAAGTGGTTAATGTATTTAGCTGGTTGAAACATGACTTGGATGTTGGTGATGTGTAACCCAATGCTGGAGCAGGGGGGCTTGAGGGTATGGGTGCTTTAGGTCATTCATTTTCCACTACGGGAAAAATGGGTTTCTGTGATGGGGATAAATCCTGTCGCAAATAGCCCCGTTAAAAACTTATTTGCGACGGGGGTATTTGCCCGTCGCAAATAAGCAGCCTTTTTCGACGGGATTGCTTTCCCCGTCGCAAAAGAACTGGCACCTTTGCGCGCCAAATCGCGGGAAACATATTTGCGACGGGCGATTATTGCCCGTCGCAAATAACCGGCGACAGTAAAAGGTATTTGCGACGGGAATATTCCCCCGTCGCAAATAGTATGTCGGCAGATGGTTATTTGCGGCGGGTCCCGTCGCAAATAACTATTTAACCGTTGACCGTAATATATGATGGCTAAGGTATTTGTGACGGGTACCGTCGCAAATAATATTAGTGGCGACGAGTATCCCGTTGCAAATGGACCCGTCGCAAATAATCTAACCTATAAATACCCCATCCGTTTTTTTCAATTCATTCTCAAACTCCATCTTCTTCTTCTCTCAAAATTCTATTTCTAGAGTTCAGTGTTTCTCAAGTTTAATTTTTTTCTCCGGAGTCGATATTGATGTTTTCAAGAACGATCAGATATCAACCTCAAATCAATTTTCAAGGTATTTATGTTCATTTTAATTTAATATATATTTTAAATTTTTTATTAGTTTTAATTATTCTTAATTAGTTGTAATTTAATTATGTTTACATTGTTTTGTTACTTAATAAATTTAAATTATTAGTATTGTTCATAGTTAATGATAATTAGGAATAATTAGTAATAATTTTCAATAATTAAGAATCAATATTAATAATTAGTAATAAATACCAATAATTAAGAATAATAACATTATTACATTATTAGTATATTTTATTATTAATATTAAAATAATATAATTTTTTATATTATATACAATTCTCTTTTCATCTGTGTGTTTTTTGTCTTCACATGTATTATTTGTATGTGGAGACAGAAAACACACAGATTAAAGGAGAATTGTATATAATATAGAAAATTATATTAGTTTAATATTAATAATAAAATATACTAATAATGTTATTATTCCTAATTATTGGTAATTATTCCTAATTATTGGTAATTATTCATATAATTACTAATAATTTGGAATAATTACCAATAATTAGCAATAATTAGGAATAATTAGTAATAATTAGTAATAATTACCAATAATTAGTAATAATTACCAATAATTAGTAATAATTACCAATAATTAGTAATAATTACCAATAATTAGTAATAATTACCAATAATTAGTAATATTTACCAATAATTAGTAATACATACCAATAATTTGTAATAATTACCAATAACTAGTAATAATTGGTAATAATTACTAATAATTACCAATAATTAGTAATAATTAGGAATAATTATCAATAATTAGTAACAATTAGTAATAATTAGTAATAATTAGGAATAATTAGTAATAATTAGTCATAATTAGTAATAATTAGTAATAATTAGGAATAATTAGTAATAATTACCGATAATTACCAATAATTAGTAATAATTAGTAATAATTAAGAATAATTAGGAATAATTAGTAATAATTACCAATAATTAGTAATAATTACCAATAATTATCAATAATTACTGATAATTACCAATAATTAGGAATAATTATCAATAATTAGGAATAATTACCAATAATTAGGAATAATTACCAATAATTAGGAATAATTACCAATAATTAGTAATAATTACCAATAATTAGTAATAATTACCAATAATTGGGAATAATTACTAACAATTACCAATAATTAGTAACAATTACCAATAATAAGTAATAATTACCAATAATTAGTAATAATTACCAATAATTAGAAATAATTAACAATAATTAGTAATAATTACTAATAATTAGGAATAATTACCAATAATTACCAATAATTACCAATAATTACCGATAATTAGTAATAATTAGTAATAATTATGAATAATTACCGATAATTAGTAATAATATTAATAATTACCAATAATTAGTAATAATTACAAATAATTAGTAATAATTACCAATAATTAGTAATAATTACCAATAATTCATAATAATTACCAATAATTATCGATAATTAGTAATAATTACCGATAATTTACAATAATTAGTAATAATTAACAATAATTAGTAATAATTACCAATAATTAGTAATAATTACCATTAATTACCCATAATTACCGATAATTACCAATAATTAGGAATAATTACCAATAATTAGGAATAATTACCAATAATTAGTAATAATTGCCAATAATTACCAATAATTAGGAATAATTACCATTAATTACCGATAATTAGTAATAATTAGTAATAATTGGTAATAATTAGTAATAATTAGTAATAATTACCAATAATTAGTAATAATTAGTAATAATTAGTAATAATTAGTAATAATTAGTAATAATTACCAATAATTAGTAATAATTACCAATAATTAGTAATAATTAGTAATAATTACCAATAATTAGTAATAATTAGTAATAATTATTAATAATTAGTAATAATTACCAATAATTAGTAATAATTAATAATAATTACCAATAATTAGTATAAATTACCAATAATTAGTACTAATTACCAATAATTATCGATAATTAGTAATAATTAGTAATAATTACCAATAATTAGTAATAATTAGTAATAATTAGTAATAATTACCAGTAATTAGTTATAATTAACAATAATTAGTAATAATTACCAATATTTAGTAATAATTTCCAATAATTAGTAATAATTAGTAATAATTAGTAATAATTAATAATAATTACTAATAATTACCAATAATTAGCAATAATTACCGATAATTACCAATAATAAGTAATAATTAGTAATAACTACCAATAATTAGTAATAATTTGTAACAATTAACAATAATTAGTAATAATTAGTAATAATTAGTAATAATTACCAATAATTAGTAATAATTACCAATAATTAGTAATAATTAGTAATAATTAGTAATAATTAGTAATAATTAGTAATAATTAACAATAATTAGTAATAATTACTAATAATTACCAATAATTACCAATAATTACCTGTAAATAGTAATAATTACCAATAATTACCAATAATATTAGTAATAATTACCAATAATTAGTAATAATTAGTAATAATTACCAATAATTAGTAATAATTTGTAATAATTAATAATAATTACCAATAATTAGAATTAATTACCAATAATTAGTAATAATTACCAATAATTACCGATAATTAGCAATAATTAGTAATAATTAATAATAATTACCAATAATTACTAATAATTAGTAATAATTAGTAATAATTAGTAATAATTACCGATAATTGGTAATAATTAACAATAAATAGTAATAATTACCAATAATTAGTAATAATTACCAATAATTATTAATAATTACCAATAATTAGTAATAATTACCAATAATTAGTAATAATTAGTAATAATAAATAGTAATTACCAATAATTAGCAATAATTACTGATAATTGCCAATAATTAGTAATAATTAGTAATAATTACCAATAATTAGTAATAATTAGTAATAATTAGTAATAATTACCAATAATTAGTAATAATTACCAATAATTAGTAATAATTAGTAATAATTAGTCAGATTTAACAATAATTAGTAATAATTACCAATAATTAGGAATAATTACCAATAATTACCAATAATTACCGGTAAATAGTAATAATTAGTAAGATTTAGTAATAATTAGTAATATTTAGTAATAATTAGTAATAATTACCAATAATTAGTAATAATTACCAATATATAGTAATAATTACCAATAATTAGTAATAATTACCAATAATTATTAATAATGACCAATAATATTAGTACTATGGAAATAATAAAAAATTTATATAATATTAAAATTATCAATATTTGTAACAAGTTTTTCTTTATTCTCAACATATTCATTTCATAAAGGGTCAATTTTAGGTCTATCTCAATAAAAAGTTTGCGTCAGTCGTGTATGATGTAAACTCTATAATTATCCTAGCTTGAGTGTTTTTTCTAACAAATTATTCAAAACCAGCAATGCTTTTATATTTTATAGAAAAATCTGGAACAACGAGGTCGTCAACAATCATTATTAGGTGACCGCATATGGATAAATCAACGTAGAAATCCAAACGGTTCTGGTTTGAATCTAGTATATGTAGAGGGTGTGGAGGCTTTTTTATCATTTACCGCATCAAATCCAGAATTTGTTTCAGAAGGAAAAATAAAATACCCTTGCAGAAAATGTGCATTGAGAACGTTTGGAACGTTTGCCAAAGTGGGGGAACATATCTTGCGTTTTGGTTTTCAACCAGATTATGTTTTTTGGTATCAACACGGTGAACGCAGTTCCAGAGAAGGTGATACCAACTTGATTCCGGATCCTTCCCGGTTTCAAGATTTAGTACATGATGTTGTAGGTTCATCTATTCAACATACAAAAACTTTGGCTGATATAGCTTCAAATCCTGAGTTAGCACCGTCTGAATTTTATGATTTGTTGAGGTCTGCTGAGGATGCATTATATCATGGCTGCAAGATGAGCAAATTAGAAGCAGTTGCAAAATTTATGGCTATCAAATCAGATAACGGAATGTCAAACACCTGTTTTGACCAGATATTTTCTTTGCTTAAAACACTGTTACCCGAATGAAATGTTTTGCCTGCAAATTACTATGAGAGTAAGAGGCTGTGTAACGCCCCGACCCCAGCTACCCAGAGTCGGTGCATTACTTCGTAACATTGGCATGATCACAAGAAAGATCAAATCTCGAAAGGCCGATTGGTTTAGTAGCCTTGGAAACACTAGATATAATCATAAAGTTTTACATTACATTTCAAAGTGAAAAACCACTACAACAACAAAGTCTTCATATCCACACTATTAACCCCTCATAATATCCCTGCAAGTCATTCATAATTTACTTCTTCACTACCTGGGAAAATAAAACATAGAAAAGGGGTGAGCTCAAATGCCCAGTAAGGATAACAATATAGTGGAACATTCAAAATAAGCATAAACATTTAAGGCAATGAATTACTAAAACAAAAGCCTTTTAAAATTGTACTTCAACATAGTATGGCAAAAGTAAAATGAAATAATGCCATTTACTTGTTCACATGGATATTCTACTAATCGAATAATCACATTCAATATCAATAACCACTTTCATAATTATGGAATGCATAATGCCAGACTATCATAACCACATAGCCAAGGCCTCGTGCCAAGACTACAAATAAGATTTTGTCAAGGCCTTGTGCCAAGACACTAGTTTGTCTCATGAGACCTACCGATGCATCGACGAGCTATAGCGGGCTCCACCCGTCACTTATTAAGTCCAATGCATTCCCATATGAAAAGGTTTGAACATAACATAAACATTCGTATTAAAACTAGCATACGAAATGTCAATAATTTCACCATAAACTATGAATGGTATAAAAATAGCACATCCACAGTCAAACATATCACAAAACCTTCAATACAATATAGAAGTTTTGTATCATAATAAATCAACTTCAAATAATCTTAAAATCCATCAAAGGATGTTGACATAGATGAAATCAAAATTCTTTTTAAAGAAGTATCTCCTTTTATTTTGAAAACATTTAAGATCCATATAAAATAAAAAATTTTCTTTGAAAATATTCTTATAAGCTTGTATGGAAAGCTTCGACGATTTTATAACGGCGGAAAATAACCGCACCCGCCGTATAAGTTAAAAAAAACATTCTTACCTCAATTCTGTCGAAAAGGTTAAAAAGGACATTGTTTAGAAAACGACGGAAAGATTCCTTTATAAACCTCTTATAAAAAGTCAAAAAGGGTATAAATGACTTTAACCCATATTCTTGTAAATAGTAAAAATGTTTTGAAAAACATTTTTAAGAAAACATGGATGTGGATGATAAAGAGATCCTAGTAGATTATTACGTATATACAACCTCGGATAATGAAGAGATTGTGAAATAACCCTTACCTTGTACTTTTCCTTGGTTGTGGTAGGTTAACCTCCTGTATAATGGTGAAATAATTGTTATTAAATTATACAAGAATCATATACATTAATATGATATCATATATGATCTTTTAATATTGATTTGATAATAATATCTTAGTATTATCGTTGTTTCGGGTGTTAACTTACTTGTTTTCTTTCATATGTTTTGTTATGTAAGACATGTTTGTAAAGGATAGGTTGTATATTATTCATATCCAGAATGATATCAAGTCCTTAAACATCATTTTTAAATCATAAAATGATAATTATACTTTAATGGTTACGATGGAGAATGAATCTCATCGCGTTCGTGGAGACGGTAGTCCGTACGTACGCACGAGCGACAATATCATTCTTTTGATATTAAAATAATATATAAATGGATGGTATATCATATATACAGAATCATTAATATGTTATATTTATTATTTACATGAGTTACACATCATTATTATACTCATCCAAATAATAATATATTGAATAACAATTACACCACGACGTGGAGACGGTAAGCCGAACGTACGCACGTATGGTGACATGTTATTCAAAGGGTGGATAGAATACTGAATATGGTTGTACCATATTTATAATAACATCACAGTATATAAATGATACTGGAGTCATTATTTTAGAATGGTAACAACAAAGGAAGAAGAAGTGGAAGAAGAAATGAACTTGGAAAAGGGGTGGTGAAAACATTACCTCTTCTTCGGGTTCTTCCTTTTGATTTGATCAAAAGGGCTCCTTAGGTTGGCTTTCTGATCAAACTAAGGCCCCTAGGTTGTAGTGAGGGATGTTGGGAGAATATTTGGGAAGAGTTTGGCCGAACCAAAAGGCTTTAGAGGTGTGAAGAAATGAGAAGGAGGAGTGCCCTTTTATAAGAGGGGTGAGGGGCACCTTTGGAAAAGCTAGAAATATTAATTTATAATAAATTCATATTCGGTTTCTAATGGCTCCAAAGTTGACTATTCAAAAGTTAAGGTGGGGATAGGTCTAAAACCACTCAACCAATAGAATTTAGACAGGTTTGGGTACTTATATTAACCTTATCTTTAAGTATTAACTCTAAGTTAATTAGTTTCACTTTTACAATGTCTCTTTGTATTTTTATATAATATGGTTAATAAACATACTATATACATCCAAGCGACCCCCAAGTGGTCCATTAATGAGGAACCTATCATAATATAAGTCTCTTGGCCGAACCTTAGATTTTTAGGAATTTAATATCAATTAATAATATAATATTTGGATTAAGAACTCTTTTATGTCAATTTTGACACTACTCAATAGTTGATTTTTTTGAAACTCCTAACAGATTGATTACTTCAAAAAAAGTCAATTAAATCAATCCTAATATATCATATTATCATATAAAATTAGTTTAATTCATTAAAAGTTTCATATTATAATTATTTGGGTATTTATAATATCAATTATTTTAATTTTTCACTATTATAGTAATTACTGCATTCTCATTGTGTCATAAATAAAATAAATTATTCAATGTCTAAAAATTATAAATAAAATATCATTATGTAGGAAATATTTGTATCTTTCTAATGAATATTTATATTCTAAAATCGAACATATATAACCATATGTAAAAATTGTTGTTCTAAAAGATATATGCTTGTGTCATTTTTGTATTCATTTTAACTAAATTAAAATAAAGTGTCATTATCACTTACAAGTGGATCCATGGGGTCCCAAAATAGACCCAAAGATGCCCATGGTCGACCATGTATCAACCAATAGGGTTAAGACACGTTTTAGTGTAATTTAGTATTATTATAATATTAATTTTTAACCCTTATTTACCGGATTTACCCTTAACCATGGTAAATAAAATATTTACCGCAGTAATTATTCAAAATGACTAAAAATAAAAGTTACCCATTTACACAATTTGAACATCCTGATTCCAAATATGGAATCCATTTTCCTAAATTCAAAACACAGAAGTGGAAGAAATTAATTTAAAATTAATTCCCGCTGTCAAAACAAAAAGCGTGTTTTTAAGAGATAATAACTATCAAAAGATTGACACTTGTTTATGTTCGGTTTAATTGTAAAATTATGTCCAATGACCAAGATTATATTAAATGGTAAAAATATATTCTAAATATACTTTAAAACCACTCAAATTCACAATTTATCACTATTAATTATTTTGATTAAAAAAGTTGTTTTTAATTAAAATTTAGTAATTTTCACTATTCATCAAAATATGAAAGTTATCCGAAATGTACCAAAATTTCACCCTAGGCTAATTTTGATATTCCGAATCCAAAAATGAAGTCCATTTTAAAATATAAAATATATATGATTTCAAAAATTAGGTATTACTATTCACAGCGGCTAGTTTAATTAGTTGTGGTGTGTGTTAGAACTCGAGGTTGCGTACAACACACGCTATCGCATTATTCGAAGGGAAACGTACCATAGAAGCTTGGGGTGTTACAGGCTGGTTCGAAATTTTGGACTTACTTGTCAGAAGATTCATGCATGTTCAAATGACTGCATTTTATATTCTGGGGAAAATGAGTCGTTGGATAGTTGTCCCACATGTGGGAAACTGAGATATAAAGAAGGAAAATACAGAAAGTCTGGTTTGATTCCTGTAAAACAGTTGAGATATTTTCCGCATACATCCAGACTTCAGCGTTTATTCATGTCTAAGAATACAACGACAATGATGTCATGGCATAAAGAGAATATTTCAACTGATAAAAGCTTGAATCATCCAGCCGATGGTGATTCATGAAAACATTTTGATAGAGTGCATCCATCCTTTGCATTAGAAGCTAGAAATGTTCGACTGGGCATTTCCACTGATGGTTTTTGTCCGTTTGGATCTTATGGTAGTCAATATTCATGTTGGCCTGTTTTTTTAACTCCGTACAATTTACCTCCTTGGATGTTGATGAAGGAGCCATATATCCTTTTGACTTTACTAATTCCATGACATCCGAAGAAAATCATTGATGTTTATTTGAAACCATTGATTGATGAATTAAATTTATTGTGGAGTACTGGTGTCAGTACATATGATGTTGCAACCAAACAAAATTTCATACTGAGAGCAGCATTGATGTGGACAATTAGTGACTTCCCAGCTTATGGGATGTTATCTGGCTGGAGTACACATGGTCAGAAATCATGTCCTTACTGTATGGGAGAGAACAAAGAATTTATGATCATTCATGGAAAGAAACCTTGTTATTTTGACTATCATCACAGATTTCTTCAAGATGATCATCTTTTTCGCAGAAACATATCTCATTTAAAAAAAGGAACAGTTGAAAGGGATGGACCTCCAAAAATGCTTTCAGGTTCGGAGTTAAAATCAGTTGTATTTTCATTACCTCCCATCACTTTTGGTCCCACAATAAACCAACAGAAAATTTCTGGTTTTGGGAAAAAACACAATTGGATTAAACGTAGCATATTTTGTGATTTCCCATATTGGTCTTATTTGTTGGTCCGACACATGTTAGATGTCATGAATATTGAGAAGAACTGTTTGGATAATTTATTTCATACAGTTTTGGATACGCCAGGAAAGAGAAAAGACAATGTAAATGCACGTTTAGATCTTGCCCAAATTTGCAGGCGTCCAGAATTGGAACTGTTTGAGAATGTCAGAACAGAAAGGTTACTGAAACCAAAAGCATCTTATACACTGTCTAAAGAAAACCGTTTATTATTTTGTCAGTGGATTGCAGATTTGAGACTTCTAGATGGCTGTGCTTCCAATTTGGGTAGATGTGTAAAGAATGGTCATATTACTGGATTAAAAATCCATGATTGTCATGTTATAATAGAAAGACTTCTACCCATTGGATTAAGAGGTTTGTTGAATTCTGTGATTTGGGATTCCATAACAGACATGTCTCATTTTTTTTCGGGAAATTTGTGCGGCTACAGCAGATTATGATGCTCTAGGAAAACTAGAAAAAGATGTTGTTGTAATTATATGTAAACTGGAAAAAATATTTCCACCGTCTTTTTTCGACTCAATGGAACACTTGATGTTACATTTTCCATAGGAAGACAAATGTGGAGGTCCAGTACAGTTTCGATGGATGTACCCATTTGAAAGATGCATGCAAAAATTGAAAAGAAAAGTACGTAACAAAGCATCTATTGAAGAATCTATTGCATAAGATTATTTGCAAGAGGAAATATCATTTTTCTGCTCCCATTATTTTGAATTTGAGTATCCTTTAAAACACAACCGAATGGGACAAAACGAGTGGAATATTGATGAAATCGACAATCAATTATTTGTTTTCAACCAGCCAGAGCATGGTTTTGGTGGAGTTTATGAACGCTGGCTTTCAGATGATGAACATCATAGAGCTCATACGTATGTTCTGCTCAACTGTAAAGAGATGACATCAGTTGTACTGTAAGTGTTTATATCACTTATTCAATCATTTATGTTACAGTGAATAACTTTTGTTTTTATAGGTTGTATGATAATCATATCAAAAAACAAATTCCACAAATTACCGGAGCTTCTCTCGAAAAACGTAGACTGAAAAATTTCTCTCAGTGGTTTCAAAAACTGGTAACATAAATTATTTATCTTTTAGAAACTCATTCAATGAATAGTTTACTATATTGATAATTATTTCACAAATTTTCAGGTGTCTCGACATGCTGATAAAATTGACAAACGACTGTGTGTATTGAGTAACCCACCTTCCAAACTTGTTAAAACTTATAATGCATATATGGGAATGGATTTTGATTTCACGCCCATGCATATGGGGAATCGAAAAAAACAATGAACAGTGGAGTTAGCTTGAGAGGATATCATCATCTAGAAAATGAAGTTGACATTTATGGCATACTTGATGAAATCATTGAACTCTGTTATCTTGGACAACATTACATATCCATGTTCAAATGTCAGTGGTTGGATACAGAGAGAGGTATGCGTGTTCATCCGACTCATGGAATCATCGATATTAAATGTAAAAGTGTTCTCGTAGTAAACGAACCATTATTATTGGCTCAACAGGCACATCAATTTTATTACGCAAAGTACTGTGCTACATCAAGAGACTTGACTGATTGGTGGAGTGTAATAAAAATCAAAATTCGAGACAATCAGTTTAGTCAAAGTGAATGTGCATTCAATGATGTGCAAAGAATTGAAGTTTTTCAAGAGAGTACTCAAAATCAATGTTTTTTTACAAAGATACATGAGTATCGATGACGACACCCCACATTTAAGATTCGGTGATGACGATGATGTTAATGATGTCACATATGAATTTGAAATGGTAAGAGATGAAGCAACTATAACTCGAATGGATATCGATGATGTTGAGGAGGAATATGAAGATGACATTGACATATATGAAGATGATGATGAAGATGAACACTGATAGAATTCCATGGTATTTATATACAATCATAATATGTATATATGTATATATAATAGTAATTATCAATTATTTGCTAACAACATTATCATTTTCGGTTTCAGATGGACGACGCCACATTTCGTGAGTTGGCGGATGCTGACCTGTCTTTCGATGCGGATGAGTTGCTGGCAGATGACCCTCAGCCTGCAGGCGCTCCAGGGAGTATGCGAAGGGGGCACGGTCTTGCATGATTGATGAATCCTGACCCCGTCCCCGAGCGACGTCCATGTCTTGGGTTTGATCCAAGCACACAGAGGTGTGATAACCTGTGTGATAACCTGTGGATTTCACTAAGATTTCGTTAATCTATTCACATAATAAATGTTTATTATTTTTATAGTTTTCCGCATATAGCAGTCAGACAGGGCAGTGCTATTTTGCGCAACTATTTCTCTCAACCATGGGCCACATGGGAGCAGATTCCCATTGATGTGCAGCAGGCCATGTTCGGCCATTGGTTGGTACGTACGTAAATAAATAATTTTTATTTTGAAAATTATTTCATTTCTAACTTGATATATTGATTTATTTGTAGGGTTTATGGTATCCGATCGAGGATACCATGCGTGACGCCATCCACGAGGCATGGGAGGTGGCCATGCGTGATCGCCTTCGTCAGTTTTTGCACAATTTAAGAAATGCTTCCATGAAGAAAGCAGGAGTGTCAGTTTTTGACGAGTCATGTAGAGTACAGCGACCAGAGTACATTTCATCCCATGTATGGGATGGATTATGTGCGCATTGGATGAGTGGTGCCTTTCAGAGGAGATCATCGGTGGCGAGGCAGAATCGGGGGAGACGGGAGGTGACTCATCGAGCTGGGAGTCGTTCTTTCAGTACTCATAGACAGCATCTGGTACATACATTATTTATAAATATTTTATATAACTATAAATATTAACAGTTTATTTTTAATTCTTATAGGCTGTCGATCACCCTGATATTACAGAGTACGACGTCTATAGGAGGATGTATAGTGATCCTGCTACTAGGGAGCTCAGAGGTGATCGTCAGCATCACATCGTGGTCAGTATTTTTTTTTCAAGTTTAAAAATTAACTGCATATAATATATTCACAATTTTAATTTTAAATTGCAACTACAGGAGTCATATGTGGCCGCAGCATCACAGGCCCGGCCTGAGAGTCAGGACGAGTCATCAGATCAGACCACTGGCCGTCAGTTTAATGAGGCGGCATGGATGCAGGCCACCCAGTATTCCTTCGAGAAGGGCCGGGTAGTTGGTATCAGCTCTCGACTGACTCCCGGAGATTATTATGGCAGTGCTGCGATGTCAGCGTCCAGCTCGAGAGGAGCTCATGCATCTTCTTCTGCTACACAGTATGAGGATCAGTTGCGATCTCAGACTGCACTGATAGAGAGTCTCCAACAGGATCAGGAGCAGATGCATTAGCAGCATGAGGAGGAGCGTTGACGCCAGTAGCAGCTATACGAGGAGCAGACGAGTCGGTGGAAGCAGCAGCATCAGGAGCAGATGGAGTACATGCGCCGACTCACTCATGCTTTAGGGATGGAGTTTCCTCCACCACCATATGCAGATCCCCCCTCCCCCTCCTTCAAATTAGAGTTTGTTTTTATGTTATAAAATTTGTGAAATCAAAATATGATTTGTTTTTCTATTCGTAGTTTCTGTCTCATTATAAAATATTAATAATATTATATTTTGAAATAACAATATTAATATGAATAATAATATTATTTATATTTTATAATATTAAATTATATATATATATAAAATAAAATTTTATAATATTATAATTTAATTATATTTTTTGTAATACTTGAATTATTTTAATATTTGAATGTAAAATAATTCTATTATTTTTATATTAATTAAAATAACTTATTAATATTTTTTTATTTTGATTTATAATTCTAATATTATTATATTAATTAAATCATTTATTAATATTCTATTATTTTTTATTTTTGAATTATAAATCTATTATTATTATATTAATTTAAATAATTTATTAATAATTTATTATTTTTATTTGCGAATTATAATTCTATTATTATATTAATTAAAATAATTTATTAATAATTTATTATTTTTTATTTTTTAATTATAATTGGATTATTAGTATATTAATTAAAATAATTTATTAATAATTTTTTTTATATTTTTTAAAGTATTTGCAATGGGATACTATGCCCATCGCAAATAGTATTATTATTATAAGCATTAAAATAATTTATTAATTGTTTTTTATTTTCTTAAAATGGTTTTTGCGACGGGTCCCGTCGCAAAAACTATTTGCGGCGGGCCCGTCGAAACAGGTATTTGCGATGGGGCTCGTCACCATTACTATTTGAAAAGTTTTTTTACAGATATACGGAGTACTATTTGCGACGGGGAGAATCCCCATCGCAAAAAAAGGCTTTAGCGACGGGCCCGTCACAAATAATTGTTTTTGCGACACCATTTTCAGCAACGGTCTATTTGCGACGGGATCTAGTCGCAAATGACCTGTCGCGAATACCTGTTTTTTCTAGTAGTGTTCAGCCCTACTATATTCTTATGCAGAGGAAGTGTTATTTGTAAATGGATCTAGTATCAAGGAGGGAATTCAATAGATTGTGGTAATTTTCATGGGCATTATATATTTTCCTGGGGTTTCTCTGTAATCATCATTTTAAAAGGGTGTTGGGTAAGATTTGACTCCTGTAATATAGTATATATAGGTTGTTGAGGTAAAAAATAATTTTAGTTATGGTAGAATGTATATGAAAATCATTAATTTGAGAAATCGGTATGAAGGTCTTGCTATTGAGGGTTCGGATCAGGATCAACATGAAATAATATAGTATGAAGTTTCTTATGAAGGTTAAAACCTCTCAAGGGAATAGGAAATTGATGAGATCTCTACACTATTTTCATGATACATTTCGGAGGAGATTCATGGTATATGCCCTCACATTCTGAAGATGAGGAAGGTTTGAAAAGTCAATAAGGACCCCGATAGCTACATTATTATAAAAACAATCCCAAAGTTCAAAAAGATTATTAATTCACACAAAAAAGAATGTATGAAAGACCTATCATGAAATATAAGGCCAAGGGGATGGAAAATGATCCTATTAATTATCATGACCAACAAAAGGTCTTGTTTTCTAGTTAGTTGACAATCAATGAAAATAATATAGATGAAGTGCTCGGAGAAACAAATTGGTTACATGATGCTCCTGTGGTGGTAGAATACTCTTTAAATGAGGAATCCATTGATCAGGACGATCCCAATACAAGAAATTACACTATCCAATGTTGGGATGAAATCAAGTGGGTTCCAAACTATGAAATTATCTGTCACTCAGAGGATGATGTGTTTAAATATTGGCGTCTGATTCATGGCTCGCATGAATATGTTGATAGGATTTCGGAGAAAAAAAATACTAGTGGATTCCATCCAAGATTTGGTAGAGTTGATCAAAAATAAATAACATATTATAGTAAGATGTTTTAATTGATGTAGAATTACTCTATATGAGTATATCCAAACATGGGACAAGATGGATTATCGGTTTGAAGATCTTATCATGGATGATCTAGATGCAGAGGTCAGTAGTCTCCATTGGATATTATTTAAGGAATTTTTTTTTGAATAGGATGAAATTTGAAATTAATGGCTAGACTATCCCATATCATTCCTGATTCTGGTGTTCTGAACAGCATGGGATTTCACTTTACCTTTAAGTATTTTTTAAATAAAATATCACTTTTATGTCAAAGAATTTTACATATGGATGAACTATAGGTATTCCTTTTGTTATTGAACGTGTAGATGGGGAAAATGTATATATACATTGATTGAAATAAGGATATCATGTTTTCATGATCTAGTTGTTCAGTTTGTGGGTAATTTTTATTATATCTACTATCAATTCATTGGATCATGAGCATCCAATAATTAAATTTTCGAATCATATGGAAAAATGTTATAAGGTTTATGTATATAGAGTAAAAGTAAGAAAAAATAATTGAGTATTTATTAACTATATTATTTTTTATGGTGAAGAGTTTATAATGACAAATATTCATACAATATAAATAAATCATGGGAAATTTGAAAAATTTGGTAATGAAAAATATGTTTTTTTGATAATTGAGACTGAAATTATAATTTTAGGAAATGGTACATCTCAAGGATGTATTTTTGATATGTTTTTTGTTTTGTATGGTGTCTCAAGAAATAAAATAAGTGATAGGGTAGGGTTGTTTTATAGCTAAATATTATAGAAACCACCTTGTACCTAGTGGTGATGGACCAAGTAATCAATGAGTCCCATTAGTAATAAAATTATATCCACAACAATAGGATACATAGTTCCTAGATACCAGTTACTTGGTAGTTTTTCATTAGGTTGGTGGCCAAATTCTATAACCAATGGGTACACAACAACATTATATTACGTAGCTAGTTCTGTAGAAGAAGTAATTTTTAAAAGGTAAATCACCATAATTTAATGTTTTCTCCCCTTATAATATCAATGGAAAGGGTGTTAAGAGAGGGTCATATAGCTAACACCTCACCACCTTCTTCCATATTTACCAAAATGAAAAATGGATTATTTATATTTTTTCCCAAAGAGTTTCAAGGTCATAATATCTCCCTTATTCATATATTCATATTATTCATATTTTTTCCAACTTTTAGCTAATTTTAGTTATGTATTACTATGTTCATTCCCCCAGAGTACGGCGAAATCATCCAATGCAAAGGGGATTTTTCTTGTAGTGGATATACAACAACTAGGAATACTCAAAACACACAATCATTCAATGATATAGTTGTTTTATGTTGTTCAGTTAAAATATATTTTATTTTTAATATAGTTGGTTTAAATTTCGTGAATTCTAGGTGGCAGTGGATGTGTGTTTTATTCATAATGTTCTATATGGTTTTAATGGATCTCACACACACATCCTTTGTTATGGTTTCATTATTTTGGTTTTTCTAGATGTGTTTTATACAAATATATATCATAAGATATATTTGTGAAACTAATTATAAATTATTACGATTAATTATATGGAATCACATTATAAGATAAGTGATTGTGGGATTGTTGACACATGACATGGGCATGGACGAGTCTTAAAGATCACTACAATAGGGGTATCACCATGATTGTGTTTGGTGGTCCAAATGATACTTAATAATATTCTTGATTATTTAATTTTATTAATTACATCAAATGGGTTAATGATTTTTAATAAGTAATGGCAATTAGAGTTCCTTAAATGTAAATATATGTGTCATATAAACTATTGGACGTAGATAAATTATTCTTTTTTAGTTTGAGAGTTATAGAATTGCACAAAGTCTTCTTTACTAAAGTGAAGAGATTCTAGTTCTGTGTATGTGAAGAAATAGTCTATCTTTAGGCTCATAATACATTTTAATTTTTGTGATTGGTTTTCTTGGGGCTATCATGGTTGAAATAGTGGTCTCATCCCTATTGGTGAATAGTGATATGGTTTTTTATCTCCAATATGGTAAATCCACCACAATTGATCATGGTTAGTGGTGCTAGTTATTGCGATATTTGTAATAATAATTAATTTAGAGATATTATTTTGTAATGGGGTGGGTTTACTCAATAAAAAATCCTTCATATTTGTATTGTATGATATGTTTCATGGTAACCCATGTTTGAGTTTTGGGAATTGATTTTTAATAATATGTAATTAGTTGTCAAAGGATGTTGGTGTTATGGATTGGATAGTGTAGTGAAAATATAAATGTACTTGGAATGAAATATTGTTGTTGGGTTCATTTGGGACTTCTTATTAATGTTTTACTATGGTATGGAAAATTTGGTTTGGTATCAAATGAAAATGACCTACTTGGGTCTTATAATTTTAGTTGATGTATTCGTTGTAGTGATTAGTATACTGAGGAGTTTGGTTTGGTGTTCTTAATTTGGTACAATTTTTATTAGTTAGGTTAGTTTTTTATTCAATACATATGATGTTTTGGGAAATTGAATGCGGGGAATTTTCATGTTCAACTATTCCATATATAGTGATTTTGGCTTGTACATGTTTTGGTTGAATGATTTTTAGCGTAGTTTTATGATTTTATATTGTGTTCCCATATTTGTTCTGGATATCTCATTATATGTAATTGTTCATAGAATACATGATATATTAGTGATATTACAACATAATAGGTTATTTGATTCATGTGAGAGGTTAGGTATGTAATTCCTTCCACTGATTACTTCTTATAATACCTAAAATATATGAGATTATCAATGTGGGTAAACAATTAGAGATGCCTTATATTATGAAGGTAGATATCACTATTATTTTCCACCTTAGGATTTTCTTCTGATGTTGAGCTTATACCTGATGCCTTCCTAATGTTAGTGGATTAGATCTCCCAGTGGTTAAGTCAATTGTTTCTTTACATCAAATTCCATGTATTTTCAATAATTAGATTTGTTACCATACTTAATGTGATAGTTTGGATAATGTGGTAGGTTGTATTCATGGTTTAATTATTCATAATTCACATCATATATTTGCGATTAACCATGAGACCTATCACATATTGGTGTGGTTTATAAAATACAGGTGGTTAGCTATGTAATTTCCCTCATTATGTTCCTTTTATGATATAGTTCAATTGTTAGGGTGAGGTATTTACTTAGTTTCATGGGGATTAATAAGCGTGAATCCATTTTCATTATTTTTAATAGAATATTGACTGTGTATTTCCATTCCATTGAAAATGACCTTTCATATGAGGTAATGATGTACAAGGATCATTAAAGATAATCAGACCATATATGTTCTTCTGTATTGTAATCCTAGTATAAGAATAATCGACATGCTTGATTATATTCAATATGTTTTACTATTTTATTACACATGAAATCACATTTATGTGATAGCTTATTATAGACACGTATTTAATTTTCCCAATTGAGTTTATATCTAAAAAACAAAATAGGATCCTTAATTCCTACATAGACCATATTTTTATTTTGTAGATCAGAAGAATGGCTACATACTGGATCATGCTCACGAAAAATGAATAGGATTGATGATGGGGCTGAGGTAATGCTCACAGATTTAAGTGTGTCCACTATATATTTTATTTTATTGATTATTTTTTACATGTGACTGGCATGATGGAAGATATACAGGTTGTTCTACTGCATTATTACATTATTCATTTTTAAATCATTATTATCTATTTATTTTATAATGTTTTATTTTACAGATAATTTTTGTACTTGTATATGTACTTGAGGGTGATAATGATATAATTAATGTGAAAAATAGAACTATTATAAACATATTGAGAAATGAAATTATATAATTGGATGATTCATTTTAGGAATGATTGTATACGAGAATGGAAAACTTAATGTGATCATTATATGTTTTTCAGAGATGTATGGTCATTAGGAATATATGGCTATTGGCTATATAAAATCACTGGATATTGGAGTTATTTCATATATAAATTATATTTTAATGGTTATCGTATATAATATTTGAATTAAAATTAAAATTATATAATTTATAATTTATTATAAATAGGAGATATCGCCATCAGGAACGCTGGTGTCCCCGCCCCGAGGCAATAATCTGAGAATCTATAAACATGACCCTCGATCCTTCGCTGATGTTGTTGTTGGAAAGACTATGAAGACTGGTGCGCCTCCTAATGTGGGAGGTGCTTCCGATGAGGAAATTTGCATTGATCTGATGATATTTCATTGTAGAGGTCATTTGGCGATTTACATTTCTAAAAACAAGGTAAATCTTCCTTCCTCAGATTTGTGCGTTGTTCTTGTTGGCAAATTTAGTATGTGTCGACCATCGTTGGTCTTTCTAAAGAAATCCTTGGTAGCTATTGGGTTTATTGAATTCCATTTCAGTTTGTTAAACTCTTCCAATGTCATTCTTTGGTTCTCATATGAAAATGAGTATTATAGATTCTGGGCAAGGAAATCCTTTGTATTTTGTTGTTTCACGATGAAATTCCGGAAATAGACCCATGATTTTGATCCTCCCATAAAATCACCCATTGTTCCTTCTTGGGTTGGTTTCCATGGACTATAAATTCATCTTTTTAAGCATATTTCCTTCTTCTCGATTGTTAGCCATATTGGTTATCCACTGAAATTGGATATTGAAACAAGAAAACTCTCAAGACCTCCGGTTTATAGTGTTGTCACTAAGATTGATGTCTCTAAACCCCTTCCAAATATCATCTGGATTCAAAATGGATATTATGGTTTTTTTAAAGATGTGTTTTTTGAAAACATGCCTTCTTATTACAGTGAATGTTTTAAAATTTGGCACCCATCCAGTGAATGTGGAAGGACAGTTTATCCACCTGTCAGTAAGTTGACATGGGTTGACAGGCACACGAAAAAGTTGGGCTTGGAAGATTTCACTAGGGAGTTAAATATATCAATGACATTTTCTAGCCCTTTTAGATCTAAGGATTCATTTGGAGGAAAAAATTTAGTTGTTGAGATGTATTTTTAAAATCTAACTTGTGTCATTGCTAATGAGGAGAGTGGTTCTCAGCCTCAAATTGATAATGTTTTCTGAGGTTTTGTTGATAGTGTTCAATCTTATTTGAGTGATCCCACTACTGTCCCCCCCCCACATTAGAGAGGGATAGAGATGATCCCAGTGACTCTTATAATGCCATGAATGAAGTACATGAAAATGCACATCTGGATGAAGTGGCTTATTTCCAGTCATGTGCTACAAAAGGCATGAAAATGGTGGTGGATTCAGTTATATTTATTACCCCTCAATCTATGAAAACAAAGAAGAGTATAGATTATTCCAAGTTGAAGTGAACCATTGTTACCAAATACTTTGGACAATGTGCTGAAGCGAATTTGGGCCTTTCACAATATGAAGACAATGAATCAGCTCCATTTATTGATTAATTGAATTTGTATGAGATACATAAGCATATAAATCATCTTTGGATAGCCAAGGAGGTTCTAAATAGAGAGATTTACTATGGGATTGAAGATAATGGTTACATGGTGTTTAAAAGGTATTAAAAAAGGGATATTACCTTCCATTAATATTCTCATATCTGGGAGCACATTTTCTGTATAATTCAATTGAATTTTGAGTGGAATCGCAAATTTTATGATGGGACACAAAGATTTTTTTTGGATGCCATGTGATGGGATTGAAGATGAGTTTTTGGATTGTCGATCCAATCTCTCTCTCTGCCTTGTGTCAACCGGTTTAGTTTTATGGGATCTCTTCTTGGTTGAGTGATCTTTGGGATGCCTTCTTTTTTGCTGCTAGATATTTGGACCTTTTGATATCTAAACCATTTCTAAAGTCTCTTCACTGAGTGAAAAAATTTATTCTAAAACGACATGAAAATAAATGTTTTATCCAGGACAAGGATCCCTCATTCTCACAAATGTCCTGTAAATAGAACATATACAGAAGCATTCTTGTCCTGGGCTTTCAAGGTTGAAGTTTCTCTTCAGGCTGCGTGACTTTTTGATGTCAATGTGTTGTTCCCATAATGTCTCCTACATTCTTTGAGTACATATCACATTGAAACAGACTATTAATGCATGGTGGAGCTGTGATTTTCATGCTATTTGTAGTTTTTTGGTTTGGCTGTCTTTGGGGTCTTGCATGATCAACTGTTAGTTGTGACTGGAAAGATTTCATCCTATAAATCAGGACAAGCATACACAGCAACAAGGAAGGCGTATGATGTAATCCAGTGAGATGCTTCGGCCCTTCACTCCCTAAATGATGAACCAGATGCTCTTCATTTTCTACCTCCCATCTTGTAACCTATTTAACCTATTGACTTTAGCTGGTGAAAATAAATTTCACCTCATGTAATCACTTTTTTACATATTTTAATTAATATATTTTTGGGGTATGAGTTGGTCCCAACTCATACTAGGATCATTTTTGAAATAAAATTAAAAATATATCAGTTTATGACCACTATAATATTGTAATTGGTATGGAATAATTAAAAAGATGTTTTCACAACATGGAATGTACGAAAAATATAGAGAATCTATGGACTCAAGTGCAAAAAGTATTCCTTATGTGGATTATTTGTGAAATATTTGAAATTACGTAGAATCATTATTGTTTTCACAGACAAGTACAAATATAAAATATTGTAATTTGGTCATGAGCATAGTCATTTTTTGAGAATATAAACATCATTGAAATAATTATGACATCCATTCCTATCGAATATCCATTCCACACATTATTACAACAAATTCATATATCATCATTAATGATAATGTTATGTACCTGAGTGGATTTTTTAATTATATGTTCAAATGATATTAAAATTTCATAATAAATGTGATAATTAAAATTTTTAAATTTGGTAATATGTGTAATATTTTGTTTATTTTTATATAATTAACAAATTTATTAGATTTATTAATTCTGAATAATTATTTTAATCAATTTTTTTTAAAAAAATTAATGCATGATTGGTAAAAAAATTTAATAATATATAAGAAACAACCAATTAACTATAAAGAATATAAATTTAATTAAATATGGTTATTTAAACATGTTTTATTTAATTTTTTTATTATATATTATCTATTTTATATTTGAAAGATAAATTCTTAATATTTGGTTTATC
Source organism: Viscum album (assembly GCA_963277665.1). Classification (NCBI taxonomy): domain Eukaryota; kingdom Viridiplantae; phylum Streptophyta; class Magnoliopsida; order Santalales; family Viscaceae; genus Viscum; species Viscum album. Next base: position 1,643,013,762 of record OY728141.1, on the reverse strand, counting down.
AAATATAACTAAATTAATTATTTATTTTTAAAAAATAACACAACATTCATTTATGGTTTAATAATGGTTAAGAAGTAAGATGTAATTCAATTCATATTTTAAAAATGTTATTTTATGTGGAATAATTTTTATATGTTATGTTATATATTTCTATATTATGATTTATAATTTATAAATATTTAATAATATAATATATTTGTCATATATTGAATAATCAATTCAAGATTAATTAATAAGGTTAGTTTAATTTTTGAAAAATCATAATTTTCAGAGTAAAAATGTGTGTCCCAATAGTAAATGAAATAATGGGTTAGAATGAATAACTTATTCTAAATATTATATCATATCAAATAATATAATAACATCATTTCTTTTATGGGTTAATGAAACATCTATTCCAAAATATTACATTTCTCCGTCACTTTAATTTCAAAATTAAACTATTTAAAATTATTGTATGATTATTTTTAAAATATATTAACCATTCTCAGCAATAGAAGGTAACCTCTTATACCAATATATTATCCCACATATACATTATGAATATATCAAATATTATCTTATTTAAACTTCTTAATAATAATCCCTCACATTTTGTAGTTTCAGGTTATAAGAAGGATCCCTAAGTCTTCCACTTCAATGGAGGACTGGAGGAAATATACTATCCCTTGATGTTTGGATTAATTTTTTCATTTTCATTTTATTTATCTTTTTTTCATCCACCCCTTACTGAGTATTATTTAAAAAAATTTACACGGAATTTACATCATAATTATCCCCTAATATTGATCGCACCGAAATAAAATAACATATTCTAACCCATTCATTCATTATAAAATATTCGTGTTTAGGTTGATTTTACCTCCTATATGAATAATGTTATATATTTTTCAACAAGAATAATTAATAATAGATATATAATATGAATATTTTGTATGAATTATGAATTTAGAATGGTTTTTTAATTTTTAATGTAAATATATATATGAATATTATTTATTAAAATCAATTTATTTTATTGATTCAATTATTAATAAATAGGAAAATTTTAATCATTCATTATGACCGATTATCAAAACATCAATTAAATAATGATGATACATTCAAAATCTCTCAAACATATTGATATCATCATGGTGGAAATTTATTATGTGATTGACACATGAGAAACACAAAAGGAATATTTCATATCACTTCTGAATTAGCATCTAAATTTTCTAGGATCTGTTTATTTATTGGGATTTAATTCTTTGTATCATCTGATCAAATTCTAGATTACTTATTTTATGTTACCCAATGATGATATTATGTCACCCATTTTTTTCAAGTGTTAATCAATATATTATCTATAATTTAGGACACATTACACTCACACACATGTTTTATTATTATGTGATGGGAAGGCACGTACTTATATGGGTACCCAATGAGATGGGTACTGTTTTATATCTCAAGGGATACTAAGGGAAATCAGTACCGATTCCAACTATAATTTTTTATAGGACATGGGTAGTTATTTTAATTATATTATATTATACTACATAGATAGTGGATTCTACTCTACTAAACTATGATAGTAATGGGAATGATCCTTATTATATATTTAAATTTTTAATGGTTAATGTTCTCCTAAATTCTTATTTTATGTCACCATGCTTAATTATTATTATCATATGATTTCACATTATTATTGAATATTACATGTTTTTATTTTCTAATATCACTATAATATATTCCATTTTTATACACGGATCATGATTATGTTTTGTTGCATCATTATCAACTCTTATGTTTCAATGTTCATATTATTTTAATTATTCAATTTCTTCCACAATTTGTTTCTCAGTTGTATATAATCCATTTATATGTTATTTATGGTTTATATATTTTTTTCCTTACCAAGGTATTGATATTACTATTTTTTATATTTCTCATTCCCTTATGTATTAAAGAATAATATTATATATGATTATTATAGAAGGGAATCGTGTTTGATGATATTTAATGAAGAAAGTATTCCCTATACATTATAATAAAATAAATATGTAGATAATATCTAAAGATAAGGATCCATTATGTTCATGTGGTGTGTATCCTTTTTAAGAACAAATTTCAAATTAGGGGAAATATTTTAATTTATATCCCTATATATATATATATATATCATTCATGGATTTTGTTGGTTGTAATTACTATAGGGATTAGTTAATTTTTAGAATTATGATAAGAAATATTTGTGAATAAAACTGAATTTAACCTCAATTATATAAAATTAATCATATTTTTAATAATGGTTTTATGGAGTAATAAATATTATGTATCATTTTTCATAATCATAGGAATATTTACATTAATATTTCGTAAGTGGCTATTTTTATTAAACATGTTAACAATTTTGGCTGTTGAATATGACTAGAATTATGATGAATAATGTGAATAATTAATGTGATGAGAAATTTAAATATTACACCATTGGTAAACAAAACAGGGTGATATATTCTGTGGAAATGATCAAGTTTATGATATCTCAGTTTATGAGAAATTACATAAACCAAGTTAAGCTCCTAAATTACCAATACAAGTTTCAACTCACTATTATATGTATCATGTAAAATTTTTTACCATCCTTTATTCTATTTAGGTTCCAATAATTACATTGAAACTAATAAACATGATAAAAATATATTTTATAATCATAAATGCTAAATTAATAAAAAGAAAATTTTGAAAAAATAATAGTTTTGGAAGATATTTAGACATATGGTGGTCATTTATTGTTAACGTGAGGAGAAAAAATAAATTTAATCCTTAAAACCAGTTCATTTTAAGAAAATATTATTCAATAAAAATTTTCCATGTACTCTTCAGATCAAAATGATATAGGTATTTTTGATTCTTAAGCAGTTGGTGGGTAAATCTTTTGGATCATTTGTTCTGAACATCATGAAAATTAAAAGGTATCCTTTTGGTTGCAGCATTAATCAGAAAATAAAAATTTATCATTTATTTATTGTATTGAAACAAAATATTATGAAATCATTATCCATATATTAATTTGGAAAATATAATGAAATTTTCTGAAGTTCTATTAAGGTTGAAATGAAAAAATGGGAATCAAAATAATCACATAGTTTTCTGGATAAGAAATATGAAATAGATTTTCAATAATTTTTAAAAAATAAAAAGTCTAGAGGAGCGAAAATTTCTATTACTAGATCGTAAAAATATGTGTAGAAGCCTCAAAGAGAATTGTACAAAATAAACAAGAAGATGTTTTTATATGTGGTAGAGGTGTATGTAATAAAGATAATTTCAATGAAAATAAAAATATTCATATTAGTAGTATAGATGAGAATAAATTTCTATACAATGAACCACAAATAATTCAATGGTTCAAATGTATATAGTTTAGGTAATATATGAATCAATGCATTAATCCACATCCAAATGAGTATAAATAATTTTAGTAACCTTCAAAAAATGGAAAAAAATAAGAGGCTTTGATATCACAATAGCCAATATGGATGATGATAATAATTTAATAAATTATACAATTATTATCCACTCAAGTAATTTTTAAATATTATTAGAATATTATTTCACATATATACTCATATAGTGTATGTTTTCAAAGATTAATTATTCACACTCTCAAATATAAAATATTTATTTACTATCGAAAACACCAATTTTTGAGATGATTCAAACCCAAATATATTACTGTAATTTGATTGAGGTTTTTGGGAAGGTGATCAATGGAATACTATATATTCATACCTTTTGGAAATTTGAAACAAATATGGCTTATACTGGCTCTACCTATATAGATCTCAAATAAATAGTTCTGTTATAAAAATATATATTAATATCCCAATTCATCACTAGTTTAAATATCAATACAACTATGATAATAAAAATATTTTGTAAAAATATTTTTTAATATGTGTTTTTATTGCCAGAATTTAGGGGAATTTGACTATGAAGGTTGCGAACAAACTCAACATTGAAGATATTCAAAATTTTTAGTAATATGTCAATGCATTGCTGGAATGTTTTTTGAATATTCCCTTAATAATGTGGTTATGTTTTCATTTGAACTCATACATTGTACCATTCTAATATTTATGAATCCTTATAGATTCTACGCAACTAAATTAGATGAATTGAATAAAATTTTTCCATGATAGTTTGGATTGTGGTTTTATATTCCCATGGATTCGTATTGGGAATAAAAAATTCTCTTTTTTTGGAGTAGGATGGTTTAATGTGTCCTAGTATTGAATATCACAAGCATAACAATATCAAAATCAAGAAAAAGGGTTCTTTTATACATACTAAAAACATACTTGTTCAACATCATGGTTTCGAATATTTATCAAATTTGGATATTTGGTTTGGTTATGAATAATACTGGTTAAAGTGGGGGTATATTTAAGACAACCAATCATATATGTGATGGAAATTAAATATTCATTTTGATACATACCAAAATTAAAATAAAAAAATATAATTATGAATTTATTTCATAAATTATTTAGAGATTATATTGATAATATTTTATTAGTTTCATCAATGATATTTTTTTCATTCCATGGGTAAGGATGAATTCTAATTTTATATAAGGATTTTACTACATAACTTAAGAATGTATATTATGATATATTTATAAAGTTTTTATTTAGGTTACAAAAATTATCATTCTTAGGTCATAAATTAACAAAAAATGTAATAGATTTAATCACATAAATTAAAATAGTTACTAAAGAATGAAATTGACCAATATATATAATATATATGTAGTTTTATTAGGATTGATTTATACCGATGATTGATTGTGAGAAACTTTTCATGATTTCAAAATATACTAATCTTGTTAACATAGAAGGAATTAATCACTCCATGGATATAATAATGTGAATCCAAATTCAAGGATCATATAAATATGTTGTTCACTACACCTGTACTCACACTACACAGATGTAAATAAGGGTTTATCATATATAATGATGGTTCAAGTAGTTGATTCTATTTTTTATCATGTAAAATATAAAAGTGATATTTTACTCCTCATGTAAAATTTTTAATGCATTTTTTAACTAAAATATTAAAATATAATATTTATGGACAAATTTTTGATATATATAATGATCATAAGAACATATCATATTAATCAACATATAAGGATCTGGGAAACATAAAATGGACAGGGTTAGAAATTTTTATATATTATGACTACTTAAGACATATCAATAAATAATTGGTACAAATAAGGGGTAATTTTTAAAGAATAAATTATCATTATATATTATACAGGATGAGTATCATAATAGTCTAATTATTTATAGATATCCAAATTTTTCACATGGAACTCATAACAATTTGGTAAAATTGTACTATTCGTAATTTATTTTTCAACCATGAATATATTTGATAATCCATGAAGAAAAACTGATGACGTAAATATTGAAAACATGTCAGAAAATATTCTAGATTTCAAAACTAAAAAAAAGAGTTATATGAAATAGATATCTGATAAATGTCATATCCGTGAAAATTTTGAAGAACAAATTTATTTATTTTTTACATAAATAACATTTAGCTATTAAGAAAGAATTATTAAATATATATTATGAATGTAGGGAAAAAATTAGTGGGGTAACTTGATGAAACATATTATAGAATATACATTTAAATTTTTGGTATGTAAAAAATATTATGATACACTTCTAATGTCTAAATATATTACTGAAAAATTGTATATACCAATAGTGAAATGGGATACCATCCTCAGTAATTTCATTATAAGTCTTCATAGGAACTCAAAAGTCGAAAAATACATATAGGTTGTTGTGGATGATCTTAAAATGATGGCACCCATCATGGATATTAGATATATTTATCATTCCATTAAATTTATATTATATATGAAAAGTGTTAATTATTGAAATTTTACCTCGTTCAATTTAGTCTAATTGATATATAAGGATAAAGTTAATGTTAAAGAGTAGTTGTTGATAATATATATATATATATATAGTTGATATTTTGATTAACTTATTATCCTAAAATTTATATTTAAATATAAATGACCACTAGAGATTAGAAGATGTGTTGAGATCATTATCAATGTATTTCTATAAAAATGATATTGAAATCATAAACTATTCAAATTTCATATAAAAATAGTTTCCTCTAAAGAATTCATTAGGAACCATATGAGGATCAGTATTGAAATGGATTTGTATCTCTGATGTGATAGGATATAGATCATGAGGGAATTCTATTGGGACATAATCTTTCATAAAACATGAAAGATAAGGTTTAATATATTCTTTTGTAAATTAATTTAGTATAATTTTAAAAAAAACTTGTTCTAATAATCATCGATTTGATCTTCTTGTTAAATTTGGTGATAATGTATTCCTTAACATGTCACCAAGAAAGATGATCCTCATATTAAATAATAATATATATTTGATAGATATATACACTAATCTATTTATTATTTTTGATGTTTTCGGGTCTATATCATATCTTTTAACACTTCAACTAAACCTTTATAATGTGTTATTCATTGCATGTTTCACATTTGAGGTATGGTAAAACAAATCTATCACATGTATTAAACACGATGGTCATAGATATAATGTTCTAGAATATAAGACCAATATCCTGCTCAATTTTTTATTGAGAATTTAAATGTTGGATGAATCTAATAGGGAACACAAAGTAGAAAAGTGGTATGTTTTCCCTCATTTTTTATTATTTGATCAAGGAAATTAAAACATAAATTTTTTTAGGTGGGAAATATTTTAACAATTTTTTTTAGTGAAATTACTATTAATAAAACCAATGTGTATTATAGATTATTTAACAAAAAACAATGAACCAAATAAGTAGATGATAACTTTACTATGGTATAGTATTTAAGAAAATTAAATATACATACATCAAATTATAGATAAATGAAAAGTAATTTTGTAAGTAAATAAAACAAAATGTAAAAAAACACTAAACATTTTGGAAATATAATCACTACATTCCTTTATGTTGATCATACTATTGTGCTTAAAAATATAATGAATGAAAAAAATATAAATATGATCAAAATATTTATCAAAATACAAGTGAATATGATAAATGATTTCAAAGAATAATTTTGTGAAAATAAAAAAACGAAAATGTGAAAAATATGGATTTTGTGTGGGAATTTTTTAAATATATTTATTGGATATTAATGGTCATTGGGAATAAAAATTAATTATATACATCCAGGATTAATGATATAAATTTTATTATTATTTTTAGTGGAAATAAAATTATATTCATAATTAAAATATTCATGAGATGTGAGCTTTATAATAGAGATGTTGACAAGGTATGTGTAAATAGTAGTAATCTAATCATTAATTATATGTTAAGAGGATAATATTTTGAATTAAGAAATATTTTCATTGCTTATTATGATTAATTGTTAAATAATGCACTTGAGGTAACATCATTAAGGATTTCTAAAAACTAATCCCTATTTATACATCAACAGGTCGGGATTTGGTGTACTAATATATGAGAGAAGTTCATGATCGTGGGAATTACTATGAGATCCATGATATCTAAACCATGACAAGCAGTTATTGTCCATCATATAGAATTTAATATGATATCAACATATAATAATTAATTAAATAATTTAATTTTTAAAAAGATGTTTTATTATTTTTATTAATTTCCTTTTTATAAAATTTATATTTTAATTATCTATATTAAATTTAACAAAATATTTTAAGAAATTTTTTTAAAAAAAATTAGGTAATGATTATTAAAATAAATAAATGACATATAATAAAAATTTATCGAGTTAAGAAGAAGACAAATTTAACTACTAATGGTTCAATAAATATGTTTTACTTAAAAAATTATGTATATATATATTTTAATATTTTAATAAAAAAATAATTATTTAATATATGGATAAAGTAATTTAATGAAACTTTTTGTTTATATATATTTATTTTAATATTTAAATAACATTTATATAATGTTTATTTATTTTTATACAATTATATTAAAATCATTCAATGAATAAGAAGAAATTTTTTATTTTTTTCATTGTTGAGTAATAATTTTATATTTTGAAATTAAATTTTATCGTTTTCAGTACTATAATATAATAGAAAATTTTTCATCTTTTGAATCATTTTATTATTATTTAATAACATGAACAATTTATTTTTTTGGAAAGAAATGTTATCACCATATAATATGAGTTACCACAATAAAAAATGAAACGTGATAAATGGATAAAATGAATTATAAAATGAAAATATTTCAAAAAACCATAAAAATTCACTGTGTTGATGTTGTAATAAATGTGAAATCTTCATCTTTTATTCACTATTTTTGTCCCTTTACATTTAATATTACATTTTTTAATTAAGTAATGTGTATTTGAAAAATCGAGACTCATTCTCACCCATGGAAGGACCCCACATGTAACCACATAATTCTAAAGAAATAAATTTTTGTTGAAATATATATATTCTAAATTTCAACCTTATATTTTCGTCTCTCACATTCATAATATTCTAGTAACAATAAAGATCCCAAAATTAGATATCATTTGATAGACACACCCACATCTAGTGCAAAAAAAATATTCTTTACATACTATTTTTGATACCAACAGAAAAAAATCTATTTTATCCATCCATAATTTCATTATCAACTGATATCATTGATTCACACACATAAAAAAATACAATTTTTGTTTATATATTTATAGAATTAAGAAAAAAATCTTTTATAAAAAACCCCATGTGTTTCTCCTCCAAATTTATTTTTTACATTTAAACCCATATTTTATTATCCTATATGATGACTTTAAAACATCAACAAAATTGTATAAAAGTACATCCTTCTATTCCAATGATATGTAATATCAGTCATCGTAACCTAAAGAAAATGGAAAGAGAAGAAATGGCGAGCTCAAATAAATAGTAATGGTAAACATGGGAGATATCAATAAATTAAATTAATTGAGAAAAATGGTCTAAGAAAATGATCAAAACCTAATAATATAGTACACAATCAAGTAAATATCATTAATCATGAGTCATTGAATATTAACTTTTCATAACAAATGCTTACAAATCCAAGATTGATGAATCATCCTTAATAAATCGTTATTAATGCAAGAATATCTTAATCGTATTATTTTTTCAAAAGAATAATCTTAGTAAATTATCATATTATCATCGTGTATTAAAAGAAAAAGATTCACTCATTATGTTAAGTACATGAAATCATGTCATCCAAAAATCATTGTGAAAGTGCATTAATAGTCAAAGGTTACTCAATTATTAAGGGAAGTGAAATTGGAACCTCTAATACAATAAATACATTATGAACATGTATAAATAGTAACATGTTCACTCATTATGTTTTGGAAATGAAATTAGGTCCTTATATAAACATATGGTCATTAAAATAGGTCCTCACATAAACTTATATATATGAATCATACTCTAAATATAATGCTTCAACATTTAAATTATGTTATCATATATAATATTTATCTCGTCAATTTTTTTCATATTTTACTATTTTATTTGTGGGATATAATAAAAGCACATGTAAATACTTATCCTGGAGGCCACTCAACTAGTTTCCCAGCACATACCTACTCATTCTCTCGTGTAATCCTCCTTATACACCAAAGGCATCTGACCAGCAATGGGATCTATTATAGATCCATGGAAAGACTATACAGCTTGAATCAGGGCATGCTATAATAACTAAATAAAAAAATAAATATCATACACAACCATCACATTAGAGTAAAAAGAAAAAAATAATAATGATTATAAATAATTCAATAATGTGATATAATATAGTTATACAACATGAATGATTACCCACTGGGGTAATCACATACACTATTATGTTAATAAAAAATAATATAATTTGGGTCACAACTACCACTCTGAGCCATACCATATCCATGGATCAAGACACATGATTGAGTTTATCTTCTATGTCTACCTAGTCAACAACCCAAACCTATGCATGTTAAAAAAATATGAGAGATACTTGGAACCCATGATCAATTGTGTCCTCATTAGTTTGTGTGTGTACATAACTCAGTTAGGAACCAACAATACTATTCAATACCAACTTGTATATGAATTTGTATTCACTTGAGGAATGATCACAATAAATAAATTAACTACCAAATTATAAATAAAATATACTATCAACACATACTTTTTACTAAATATAGAATGAATCTATGAATATCATACATATTGTGACATCCCTTGCACCAAAACCATATCATTTTCGATCTAGAATTTCATGACCGCAATTAACCATAGATGATTTTTCTAGTGCCTGATTGCCTCTAAGAATATCAAGATACCATTCCGACAAGATAAATCTTACATCCTAGGATTTCACCAACATATTAGTAATATACATTCAAATATTTAAATAAATATTATTATTAGCTACTCAACAACATTATTTGATGCATCTTGAGCATCCTTATAATCCTTAATATAAAAAATAAATTAAAGCTAAAACCTAGCAATCTTGGGAAGTCACTAACAAAAAATCTATATCCAATGTCACCATGAAAAATGGATAGATCCCATTAATCCTATATATCATCATATTTTATGAGTGATTTCATCTATCTTGAATAACTAGATTCTATGTGAGTCCTTCAAATCTCATAAAAATATAATTTATCTCAATCCATAAGACTAAATTACTAGATTCTATATATTCTAGGCACCATAGTCACATATTGTATCCATGTTTCCCAATATCAACTTGAGGTTGAATATTAGTGTCCCAAGAATTATTCATGTAGCTTAAAAACCATATCCCAATATCTATGATAGGAATTCATGAGGATGTTAATCCATCCAAGTCATCTCCAAAAACACTATATAATGCCCAATGTTATATACTAAGTAAAACCTTTGGGAATCCATAAAATTAAATCATCAATTCATCAAGCTAATATGATGGGCCCCAAGAAGTAAATCATGCAATCTATTGAAAAAATACAATAAAACAAATAATGAATATTTAAAAGTTAGGGGTTGTATGACAACCTAAACCATTATCATTATCAAATCCCATTCATGAGTACATGTTTAGAGTCATTTTTAATGTGACACCCAAAACCACCCCTAATGAATCAATACATGCTCGTCAAAGTATTTTCAGTCATTATGGAACCATATAGGGTCTCAAAAATCATAGTATAGCTAAGTAACTCACAAATGGTTCCACAAATTAAATATAGGACATTAGTTGAAAATTCCTTCTCAAATTAATAGTGCATTCTTCAACATTATAACCATAAGAGCTTATCCTTACCTGATAAACAAGTTATATAAAATTTATAAAATTTAGCAGATGGCACACTACATTTCTTGAACACGAATACCTCGAAATTTCTCTATACTCACCCATACATTTTCCACATCCTACAGTCTATTCAAAAATTATAAGCACATTCCTTGTTATGGTATTGGGCATATGCAACCAAGGAAAACCAACCTGTGATAATTTCTATTTGGACCTTGGTTCTTTTTGTTTACTACTTGAGGAATTTAAATTTAATAAATTAAAATTTTAAAATAATATAAATAAATTAAATAATATATTAATTAAGTTGTTTGTTTAATTTAAATAGGTAGGTTGCCTCATTGGAAATACTTCATGCCACTAGATGAAATAAAATTCATAAATACCATAGAGGAAATTTTACAGACCAAATAACATTTAATATGTTTTTTCAATTAAATTACATGGGATATTAGAATATTCCAAAGCCCATCCAACATATATCAACTCCACATGATAAACTGAGATCATACAAATGACCTAATAAATTAAATCTAAACTGATATCAAATATATATTAATATTAATAGTCACAATGAATTAATTTATTAAAATTAAATATGGTATAATGAAGGATAAATCACTCAGATATCATTCGAGATCAGAACTCACATCCTTGATCATAAACTAAGTGAAATAGCCAATAAAAATAATTATATATGTTGGGAATTTAATTTAAAATATTTAAAACCAATATAAAAACTCATAATATAATGATTCATTAACGAATAAATGAATAATGGTTATATATGGTGTCTTGGGATACCCTCATCCTAGTATGAATGAATTCAACTTGAGAATAAAGTGATTCCAATATGTTTCAGTGGAATTTTCAACCGAAATCAATAGGGATGAACAAAAAATTGTAACAAGAGTATGTTTTTATGGAACAATGGCCAATGTAGGGTGATACAAACAATAAATTAATGAGAAGAAACCCCCTTATAATACCATTCTGGATTATTCAAAATGGAGAGGGGATTAGGGATCGTAGGTGGGGTCTCACAATGGATTGAGAAGGGGGAAAGGTGAAACACACATAATAAAATGGGTGATAAAAATGGTATATTTTACATTTTTAATAGGCCAAACAATTTGTGTTTATAGTTTTCAAATTCATACAGTAATTGTGTTGTGGGTTCATTAAAAGAAAACCACTCTCATTTGGATAGGAATCAAATTTTTCAAACCATATTCCATCCATGTGAATTGATTGTATCCTAATTAGCTTCCTTTTTATGGCATTTCTAAAACCATGTGCAAAACTGGTTCCATGACTCCATTCAAAATATAGACACATATATTCCTTTTTAATTTTTAATGTTTCTTAAAAATCATTCAATAACCATGCTTGATAAATTTAATTAATAAATATAAACAAAAAATCCACTTATTTAATGATACCCACATGTATTTCTATAAACTATTTGACATAAGTCATTATCCCTAGTAAGAGTTATCTAAAATTTTTAATATATGATCTTAGGCCTCCAAGAAACACCCAAGAAATAGAAGTAACTTTTGATCCACATTCAACATCTAAAAATATTAAAATTCCTGGAATTATTTTGTATTTTCTAATTAATACATTTTTATATCAATTGATATATGTAATTGTATTTCACTCAGGTAAGGATCCTTTAAATTCTAGTCTAATTATCTATTTTGGATATATTATAGATTACTAATGAATTATCGAAGGTGTCATGTGTGTTTTGGGATTATTCAGAGCCCAGAACCCATATTTTTATGGAGAGTGACCATCTCCCTTAGTTAGTTCGTAGTAAGAACACCGATTATCTAACCATGCATATTGTAATTTTCTGACAGAACCATATAGCTATGTTTTTTCATATCCATGTAGCCTAACCATGAAGGTGCCCTTTATTTTTTAGGTAATCGTTTATACAAATTGTGCATTGGCTATTTTGGTGGGTAAATTTTTCTTTTTCCTTTTAATGATGTATAATGTCCCCTCCTTCTTCCTAATACGAGTTCCACGTGTATTTTCCTCTATGGATCTCATTTTGGAGCATCATTGTGGCCAAATATGGGGATTGAAATATATTTTTAATCCGGGATCTGACAGAGCATCCATTAATCACATTGGATGTTCAATGGTATGTACTTGAGTGTATTTAATCCTATATTACTCTCTCATTCTCTCAAAATAGTTTTTGTTGTGTAAGCATTTTTTCTATTATAATATATCTACTTCAATATGAGATAAATTAAGGGCTAATACAAGAAAATGAGAGTCATACAAGCCTATTGTGGGTGTTATATAACTTATACCTCATGTTTGTTGATTTTGGAATTTTCATGTGGGGAAAACTGATTTCATAGGGTGTGGTTTATTGAATTTATATTCCATTATTAAAATCATTATAACTATATAGTTATGATATTTCTATATATGTGATTAAATTCTGGTGGTTATGTTGACTAATCCATCCATCATATGTTGGATGTTATTCCATAATTGGGTATTTAGTATTTGATATATTGGGGCCATAGTTTGGGTGTGACTTGGATTTACGCTTCTATGAGTAGTATTTTTTATGTTAAATGGATTGATTTATATTGTGAATTGTATTATGGAAAGTACCATGTATCCTCACCACATTACCCACCTAAGGTAAGTTCTTAAAATTTATAATTAAATGTTGAAGGGAAATTTTAATGTATATTAAGTATATGACATGAACGGATTAAATGTGAATGATTACTATGTTCCATGTCTATATCACCCCCTTGAAACATTAATAGAAGGTAGAAGAATGAACCTTAATTATTGAATATTCCATAAATGGGATTAATATTTGTTGATTTCCACTTTAAATTACCACTATAATTAATGGAATGGCTTGAACCAAATTAAATTTTACATGACTGCATAATTAAACGAGCGTTTTCTGACTCGAGGTCACCTTGGATTCCTATAAGGGAATGCAATGGGTTCTCAGAATCCCCATTCTTATTCGAGTATACATCATTCTAAGGATGATACCCACCAAGATCCTGATCTTTATATAATATTAGATGCTCGAAATGACACCGTAGAACCCCTTAAAATGTATTAAATGATTCTTTAGATACACTCATTGTATCTAGCACTTCAGAGTAGGTTCCATGGTTAGATCTCATATGACCCTGTATCTGCTTATCCTTACATTACATTAGATGATAACCTTGGATTCAGTTGGAATATTATTGTGTAATTCCTTGGAATATTCTCCTTCGATTACACTCATAACATTATCCCAAATATAGTTATTACTAAGTATGTGACCATTGAGGTCTATGATGCCTTGGTTATTACAATGGAACATCATTATAAATTGTCATTACATGTTTGCTTGTCATAACATGGAAGCGTAACTTTTTATAACATGTGACTTGTCTATAAAATAGAAATAATAAATCAATGGGATTTTTATGCTCGTACACCAGTCGAGGGCTGAATCAGTTAGTTGTGTATTTAGATACATTGTACTAAATTACATTATATATTCATTCTTTCACATTATAACACATCCATTACAAGGGCCAGATGTTGTAGACACCATTGGTGGTGGCCCACTGGGATTTATCTCACACCCTCTCTGAGTGTCATTTTGTACCTAGAGAATCTTACATGGATGAAGGTGTTGATAAAGGGATGAATATGGATTCAGACACTTTATTGCTTACAATTTTTTATGAAGATTGGTAGTAGAGGGACGAGTTGTATCTCTGTATCCTTGTTAAAGCCTTTTTATTTAAATTTTTCCTTTTTTCAAACAAGTTACTCATACTATCTTGTATCCATATTTTCTAGCATTCTAGTGACATGACATATGATCATCAGTTTTTGTATACTTGTATGTTATTCCTGTTATTTCATTTATAGTTATTTTTTTTATTTATTTTCCATTATGCCTTCAATTTAATTATATTTATTCTATTATTTATCTATCTTTATAATCATTCACTTCAATACACATTGGTAATGAGGTAATATTCTCCCCAAGGACACATCCTAGACCCTCTTTAAAAGTTTGCAGCCTCTAGAGATCTTGGATATTCATTTCATGCCATGTGGCCCATAGGTATTAGGATCTTAATTAAGTGGCATAAAGGTATGAGACATCACAATGTTGTATAAGAGATATTTTATTTTCTGACATTACTATTTGAATACAACAGATTAAAAAATATAAATGCATGAAACCTTTTTATAAGAATTAGTTGGACATCACAAACTAATGCTAAAAGTAAAATCCAATGTTCCAAAATTATAATTGCTATTATGGATTTTCCTATTACAGTTGATATCATTTCACCGTTGGGTAATGCACATACTTTGTGATGTTATTGAATATTACAATTTTTAGGGTTTTCTTTCATACTTTGTCTGATGATATGAGGACAATGATAATTTTTACATGAATTATTATAGGCACCTATAAATCACATGTCATGTATATTTCCAAGACATATATGTGCATTTAACTATTTTTTGTTGTTCGATATGATTTTTATTATTGAGTGATGTTTTGATAGTTAGCTTATACATGTAATGTTGTTGGTTTTGATAGACTTATTTCATATATCGATTCATGAGGTCTATGGGAATTCATGGGATGGGATGTGTAGGTTAAAAGTCGATCCATTGTGCTATAAATAAATTGGTGTCATTTTCATTGATGAGGTGTAAGGGAATTGAATCAATGGGAATGGATATCCATTATAAAGTGAAACATGACTTGTAATATGTAATGGTTTCGAATACTTATCCCACATTTTAATATTCATAAATGTTAAAAGAGTGAACATGGTAATTTATTTTAAAATGGAATGAAACTTTTACTTGAGAACATACTAATACCTAGTCACTTAAGCAAGTAGTTTGGGTAGTATGTCTTGGGTATTGAGTTTTCTTATGTTTAGCTTATGTTAGTTATGTTATATTTCTTCATAATATTTTTTTGAGGTGTGTGCTTAGAAACTGTTGAGTAATTCCATTACGACATCCTCATATAGTTTTCCATCATGGTGTTGATGACCATGCACCAGACATGGTGGGCCCTGAGATGCCAACAATACTTCTAAGAGTGCTAGTGGAGGAACCACATATTTTACCTTATTTCTTCCATTGATTACATAGTCCATTATATTTTTCTATATTTGATGCATTCCATGCATGGTGCTCCCTATTTTCACATATGATGGATGATCTAACTCTTTAGTTCTAGTAGTATCATCCACCTACATTATCATGGGATATTGGACTATAGGTCACATAATCATAGTTAGAGGCCACCTTGTATATATTTGAGCATCTAGAGATGCCTCCAAAATGGATGTCCAATCTTTCTACATACATGCTTTCAGAATCATCCAAGAATTGGTAGGATATGACTACCCATGCATGTCATCATCAGGACATGTTATGGGTTGATTTCAATACTTCCTTATATGATCAGTTCTTCACTCAGACACTTATATCTAATATATCTAGAGAGTTCATGCATCTCAAGTAGGATTCTATGTCCATTATGGAATATTAATCATCTTTCATGGAGTTTTAATGCTTTTCACCACTTGTATAGGGTGATGAGATTTCACATACTAGATGCTTTGACGATGGGCTCCAGTAATCCATCCATATATAGGTGATTGTAATTCAGCTACCTATATTTTTCTCAATAGTATATCAGAACCATATTATCTTCCATATCCTATGGGATGAAAGCAATACCGGGAAAATATGACCAATGTCGTGTTAGGATAGTGGTTCTTTCGGTGGTAGGAAATGTATTCTCAATGTTTCTCATATGTGAATGATAAATAATGTGCTCATTTTGATAGCTCTATAGTGTCAAAAGTGTAGATTATGAGGGCACAAGAAGCCTCAATGTGATAGAAACCCAATGGAGAGTTGGTCATGCAGCCGTATGGGGTGTCGCTTTTGTTTTTGAAGGACCATTCCACCATATTAATGTAAAAAATGATCAACTCCGCCTCTCTCTTTAGGAGCAGGTTTTTTCATGCCATGTCAGGTGAGGAGTTGGAATAGCAGTCGTAGGACTGGCTGAGGACGAGGTCAGGTCCATGGTAGCTAGACCCTTGATCACCAGGAGCACCCACAAATCATTTATGATCGTGGTAGTCCAATTTTTTCACAGGGTTGTGGATTAGTTTAGTTTCATGCAATGCAACCAATACCCAAGGATCATTCTCTAGGAACATCTAAAGTATGAGGTCGTATACTTGTGGTATCTATTATAGTTTCTAATTTATTTGATATAGGAGCTAAATACTATATTATATATGCATATATCATTGATTTTATTATTCTAGATATAAAGTAATATTATAGTGTAACGACCCAAGATATTCTGTTAGGTGTACGGACAATGGGTATACAACAATGTTGGGACTGTCCCCTTGAAGTAGGTAGTTTCCCTTTCTATTGTATCCTCTTTGTTCTAGATATGATAGTCTTGGATTTCATTCTCAGAATGTATATGTTGGTTCACTATCACATTTTTTTAGACTACTATCATCACTTAGTATCTTTCACATCACATGAAGGTGGGAGTTATCTACATAAGGGTGAGTGGCAGGTCAGGTCTAGTAGAATAGAACCAATGAATCATATGATATGTTGAGTGACCGACCAGATTATAGATCTATTTATGGAGGATCATGGTTAACCAATAAATTATTTCCCTCAAGTAGTGGATCATTTCAGGTTTATTCTTATCAATGATTTTAATATTGTACCTCCTAAGAGAGATATAGAGTTTAATATTGAGCAAGTTCTAGGAGCATCTCTAGTTTTCATTCCTCTGTAATGGAGGGAACCCACCTAGAATCAATATCTCAAGTGGTAGTAAGAGGATTTAGAGGCTAAGGTATTCATATTGAGTAGTGCATCATTTTGTGGTTTCTCATGCTTTTTTTGAGAAGGAGGATAGGAACTTTTGTAAATGTGTTGATTATAGAAGGATGGATACGATTTATGTCTAAACTGATATCTACATCCTTGAATAGATGTTCTCTTCAAATAGCATTGAGGTGAAAAGGTCTTCACTAAAATTGACCTGAGATCAAGTTATCATTAGTTGTGACTAAGCCCATAATACATACCTCATACAACATTATGTACCATGTATGGTCGGTATGAGTACCTTATTATTTCATTCTTTCTTTTAAATGTGCCCTCCATATTCATGGTTCATATTAATTGGGGTTTCCACTCCAATGTGGATTCATTTTTCATTGTCTTTGTGGATTGTATCTTAGTGTATACTCAATTTCATAGGAACATGAAAAAAATATTGAAATCATACAGTGTACACTAAGAGGGCATAATATTTACACCAAGCATTCTAAGTTACATTGTTGGATCAACAATGTTTACTTCTTGGGTCATATAATATAGAAATAATGAGTTTTTACTGAGCCTGGGAAGGTCAGTATCCTGGTGTCCTAGGAGCAACCCAAGATCCTGTTGACCATATATTTTTTATTAGGGATATCTGGATATTATAAAAATTCTAATAAAATCTTTTTGGACATTCTATCACCTCTTGCTGACCTTACAAATAAATGTTCCACGTTCGTTCATTTATAATCATGTGATAAATCATTTTATGTGATGAAGGGGAGTCTATTCTAAGCACTAATTCTAATTCATCCCAAGCTAGGTGTAGGTTAAACCATATTCTATGAGGAATTAGGAATCATCTTAGGAGTATGGATGATGCAGGATGACATAGTCGTTGCATACAGATATCGGTAGTTGACCCATCATGAGAGAAACTTACCATCACATGACATTGAGCTAAAAGTAGTGGATTATGCCTTAAATTGTTAGATATACTATCTGTTAGGTGACAGATTTTTGTTGTTCATAGACCACACAAGTATCAAATATATATTTTTCCAACATTACTTGATCTATAGATGGCAGTGATGGGTAAAATATCATTATTTCATTAATTTGGATCTTGCCTATAGATGTCATAAGAGAAATTTAGTGGAAGATGCACTAAGTTAAAAATATCAAACATAAGTTGTACGGTAATCCAATGGTTAATGGTAGTTATTTACCCTCTTTTCTGAGTTTCATCTAGAGTTTCATGATAGTCAGAAGCAGTCTTACCTTTATTCCTTGATTGTTACCTCTTCCAACCTTGAGAATGTGAATGGTAGAATGTTTTTTCGATCCTCTTGGTTTGGTTCTCTATGAGAGTATATTTTGATATGAACCACCACTGGATTGTTCTATGGATAGATGTGACATCCTCTGTCTATGGGGATGTATATGGGTTCTAATAGATATGAGGGAGGAGTTTTTAAAAGAGTCCCAGGATTCTTAGTGGGTAGTTTAACTAGGCATCTCCCAGAAGAATCAAGATATTCGACACAAGTATGGGTGTCATGGGATGAAATGTCTGATAGAAATCATTATCTCTAGGTGTTCCAGCAATCAGCAGCAGAAGGTAGAGCACCAAATACCTACATACATTCTAAAACTGCTTCCAGTCCCAAAATTGTAATGAGAAGATTCTATTATGGATTTCATAGATGTATTACCGAGGATAGTGATCTTTAGAAAACCTATTTGGGTTGTTATTGACGGACTAACAAAGTAGACCAACATTATTCCTATTATGAAGAATTTCTCAGTTTATGAGTTTGGAATTCTATATGTTTGTGACATCATAGAAACCCATAGGGTCTCACATACTATCACATTAGATCAGGATACTCAATTCATATCATTTTTCTGGAAGGGTTTTCCAAATGCTATGGGTACTCAAGTGCTTCTATGATAAATTTTTTAGCCTCAGACCAACAGACAAATAGAATAGACACTATATGTTCTAGAGGATATGCTCTGAGAATGTCTCCTTTATTTCGATCTTTCTTGTGAAAAGAGTTTCTCTATCATTGGGTTTTCTTATTATAACAGCTTCATGGTGACAATTTTGATGACTCCTTTTGAGGAATAATATGGTAGGGAATTATGTTCACTATTTTTCTCACTAGAGGATGGGGAGGCAGCCCTACTATGTCTTTATCTCATTCAAGAGACTTTAGAGATGGCTCAGCTAATCAGGAAGCATGAGACTACTTCTTAATCAAGATATAAATAATATGCCAATCGTCGTCGATGACCTCTACATTCTGAGGATGGGGATCATTATTTCCTTCAGGTATCACCCATATTAGGTTATAGATGGTTATATAAGAAAATGAATTTTTCTCCTTGTTATGTTTGGCCATGTGAAATTCTAAAGAGAATTGGGCCAATAGTATATCATTTGCTACTACCTCATAAGTAACAGGCCATGCAAGACATCTTACACATTTCACAACTTCTCCAATATCATGATGAATCATCTTGTACATCTGATTCTGAGAAATTTGATTTAGATATTTATACTACATTGGAGGAGTATCTTATATGCATCGTAAACCAGAGCATGCAGGTTCTCTGAGGGCTGTATGTCACTATATTAAGTGTGATATCGATGAATGGGCCCATTCAGGATAAGACTTGAGAGCATGAGGAAAACATATATACTCAGTGGCCATAATTTTTCTCAGTTAGTGTTTATACACCGTCGGAAGGTGAACATGGGTAAGACTACTTTTAACGAGATAATATGGTAAGAACCTAGTTTTTCACTCTAGTATCGATCCTTTAAATTTCAGTCCAATTCATCGTTTTGGACATAATTTGGATTTATAATGAGTTTAAAAAGGTCCCAAGGGTGTATGGTGATTTTTTATTGCCAAGAAAATATATTTTTGGGGATACTGGACAAGTCACACAGTTTGTGGATGGTTGGATTGTGGTTTTCTAAATAGTGTGGATGTAAATTTTCATACAGATTCACATAGTGCGGTTTGCAGATGACCATGTAACGTAACTATGCAGGTGACCCTTATTCCCTGGTAGCCCTTATTGGTTTGCACAAGGACATTGAGACTGTGTGAAAAAAACCTTGCACATGCTATTTTTTTGGCTAAATTGTTCTCTTTCACTAAATGATACATTTAGTCACCTCTTTTTTATTAGGCGTTCCAACTGAATTTTCAAACATGGCTCTAATTTTGGATCTTGTTGAAGGAAAAAGTAAGGTATTGGATGATACCCTTTATCTAGGATCCTATCTATATTATAGTTGTCATGTTGGATGTAAAATTTTACGTAATAGAGTCCGTTTAATCCTTTTTTGTCTTCTCTTTATCTCGACCTAGTCATTGTGGTTTGAGTTTTTTTGTTATTTTATTAGATATACTCTGATCCAAGCCAATTCAAGCGCTAATACCAGAGGTGGAGAGTCTCACAAGGCTTTGGTGGGTGGTGAAAAACTCATCCCTCAAGTTTGATGATTTTGAAATTTTTGTAAAATGCCCACCAATTTCATATAGTGTATTTTATTCAATTAATATTCCACACATATAGTCATTATTACCATACAGTTATTCTCATTCCATATATGTGATTAATTCTTGGATTATATTCCCATAACTCCATCTATCAAATTAATGATGATAATTAATAACTGGTTATTTAGTATTTTAAAAGATTGAGCCACCATTCCTGATGACATGGATTGACCCTTATAAGGCTAATCTTTTCCATGTTAAATGGATTGGTTTAGATTCTGAATAGCATAATAGAAAGTACCATATATTCTCACCACTTGAACCATCTATGGAATGTACTTCAAATCGATAAATAAATGTGATAGAAAAAATGTCATGTATATAATGTATATTACATGATTGGATTAAATGTTAATGATTAATAAGTTTCATGTTTGTAGAACCCCTTACAACATTAATGGATGGTAGAAGAATGAACATTAATTATTGAATATGTCGTATATGGAATTATTAATGGTTTCATGCTACATGACCATATCATACTAATGAATGAAAAGGCTTGAAATATATGAAATATTAAATGAATTCATAATTAAACCGGAGTGACTTGACTCAAGCTCACCCTTGATTCTAATCATGGAATTCCATGATCACTTAGGAACCCCATTCTGATTGAAGTATGGGACTTCCATATGTTGATACCCACCTAGATACTGATCCTTTTCTATTATTGGATGCCTAATATAACACCGTTGGAACACTCACATAGTATTAATGGATTCCTTGGATACACTCCTTGGATCCAACTTTGAAAAGTAGTTTCCATTATTACTGCCTATATGGCCCTATCTCTACATAGCCTCATTTTACCTTAGAAAATCAGATTTTATTCTGTAGGAATATTATTGTTGAATTTCAGATAATATGATCCTTCGATTATACACCTAACCTTAGTTGGGCTATAGTAAATTATGAGTTAGAGACCCTTGAGGTATACTTTTCTTTGGATAATAACATGGAAGTCCTTTATTAAATGACATTACATGCTGCCTTTTCATTACATGGAACATTCACTACAATTATCATGTGACTTCTGTTCCACCCCAATGATTTAAAAATAAATTTAATGAAATGCATGAAATACTAAGTATCTTAAAAAAATCACATTGATTTAAGGATATATTTATTATCTGACTCTTAAAATAAATTTTTCCACTATAATGTTTTGAATTTCAAAAATCTAACATACATTGTTTTGTTCACGGTGATTTTTTTTGTCTGATGGAACACACATATTTTTTTCTCAATAGTAACATACCCTTATGTATAGTAAACTTCTCTTTTTAAGAGTAATATGAATCTTTGGAATAGTAAATTTTCCAAAATAATAGTAACCATACAAAAGAAGGTATAAATAATATTTAGACATATTATAAGTTACAATATTACCATAGTAAATGTATTATTATTTTTTGTATGTAATACAAAATTAATTACAATTAACCCATTAATTTAAAATAAAATGTATTTTCCGAAAATGTGTTCAAAAATTATAAATTTTATGTCTTGAACATTTATAATAATTATGTAATACCTTATGTAATTTTTGGATACATTATAAAATCAGATACAATTTTGAAATCATTATCTTTCAAGTAAATTATAATTTAAATAAAAAATAAATTAATTATATATAGAAAATTATTTTTGAGGAATGTATTTTCGTTTCTGCTTCTATACATCAATAAATTGATAGGGTGAAATTTTTGGATTTTTCTAAAATACGTGGATTTATAATGAATAGTAAAATATGGTAATTTACCATATATAAACACATTATATATTAAATATACTATTTATTGAGTCATGGATCATGTAAGAACTATGGGATCAAACCCACATGAACATATTACTATTTGTTTTCATAAGAAACAGTATTATTACTTCTCTTTGGAAAAATAAAAAAACTAAAAATTAAAATATTATGTACCCCCCCCCCACCACTCCACTATAAAAACATTCCAAACGCCCCTCTTCTCTTCAATAAAATCAAACCTCTCTCCTTAAATAAAATTAATATAAAATCTCTCTATTACAACATTTCTAATGTCCATAATCCCTTGTTATCTTCAAAGACAAAATCCTCTCCCCTTAAGAGGCACTCATGGAAGATTAATTTAAGAGGTAAACATCTCTTTTGAATTAATTTACATTCTTTTCGATTTTAATTGATTTATTTTTATTCCATACCTCTCGTCATCATAATTTAATGAAAAATATACTACAATGATTTAAATGTAACTTTTTCATGATGATGGAATAATTTATTATCATCTCTCCTTTACCCTTCTTTTATACTAGTATTAGAAACACCATCCAAGTTGTGTTAATTTACCACATTCAATGACGATGTATTTCAAATTCAATTGACATATTTAATTCTGGTAATGATATCATTTTCATGGTTGAATAGGACTAATAATATATGTATTATTTCCCATCGTTGTTTTTGGAATCTTTTGTACAATTGATATTGATTAACAAATAAAAATGTTTTTGTTGTGATAAAAAACTCCCAATTAACCCAAAAGGTTATCAATAATTTTTTATTTAATGATTGAAATTCAATATAAGTAAAAAAGTTAATTTTAAAACCATTAAAACTTATATATTTTCAATAAAAAAAATATTACTCAAAATTTGGACACCCATCCTTGTTTTATTTGATTATCTGTTCATGTATATTAGTAAACCGAACTGGAAACAAACAGACCTGAACATTGAAATTGAACCTCATAACCAATGAAAATGGTTATAAATCAACATAAGATGATCCGAATGAATATTTTAAATTTTTAATAGGTTCAATAATTACAAATTATATCCCAAATTTAATTATTCAGTTCATTAATATCAAGTAGAGAAGACCATTAATATTTATGTAATAAATTCTACCCAAACCTCCTTTATTCCTTCAGGTTATTCATACTATATTTATAACCAAATGAATTATTATTTTATGTTTATTTTAATCTTCTAATTTCTATTTATCTTTCAAAAATAATGTATCGTGGTACACTGATAATTTCTATTTTTTGGGATATTCATGATTTTATGTGACTCCCTCCTCAATACATACAGATAATCATACCCATTTTATGGGAACATCTTGAATTCATACCCAATTTCTAGTACACTCAACCATATTATTTAATCAGGCATTGTTTTTAAAAAATAAGTGTTTTTCTTCTTAAATCCTTTTTGGATCACTTATGGTTTTATATATAAGATCATCACCTTTTAAATTTTAAATTCCTCTTATTATTTTCCTTAAAACGACCCTAAATAGTTTTAATGTTAAAATTTCTTAAATAATGTTCTTTCATTTTGTAAATTATATTTAACATCCCATTCAATGATATATTCATGTTTTATCGTATCAATTTCCATATATGTTTTAATTTGTTCCATTCACGGACACTTGTATGATACACTCTTTCATTATGCTTTATGACAAGATTATGATACACATTTTTTTCCATGGGTTACTTTATGCTTATGTATGATTGATTGTGTATAATTTATAAAGTGAAAAACACATTCATGAAAATGTTCAGATGGGTTCCACTTTATATTTCTTCAATAAATTGGATAATGTTGAGTCTCATGAGATCTTCTATGCAACCAAATGTTAGTACAAGTTAAATGGTATAATAATTAAATTTCCATTAATTGGGTTAAACCTCTAATTCGATGATTATGAAGTCCTATGATATTTTGTGTAATTAATTTCGAATATATTATATTTTATTTACACTTTACTATGTTTATATATAGTTCATAAAAAAATATATTCAATTATTAGTTCTCTTACAAATGTTAGGATCATTTAATTGGATTATATCTCAATATATTTTAATCTTGATTGTTTATTCCGGAATATCAGTTGATAGAAATTAGTTGACCATTTACTATTAAATCCATTTATTATTATTATAATATACTTATTAAACTTTTTTGGAAGTAATAGTACATTTTTCCCTCCATTTTCTTTTATAAATTATTTATAAAATGTTTTTGAGTGTATGGATTCATTTAACTCATTACATGGATTTATATTTCCATCCAAAACCATGTTTTACCAAAAAAATAAAAAATTCTTTTTCATTATAAACATAATAATAAAAAAAATATCCAAATATAATTTATATTTAAAAATATATTCAAATGAATCATAAATTAAATTCAAAATAATTTCCATTTAGATTTTTCTGAAAATGTGAATGGAATCATTCTGTTTTTTCTTGAACAATGTTCTTTCCTAATCTTGTTACACTATGAAGGAAATGTTATTTTTTTTACTTTCAACACATGTATATAATTACCCTCCAGCTTTACTGTAATATATTTGTAGAATTTTTTCCAATTTTATGATGATATTTTTAATGATAATGTTTTCAAATTTATTATTCAATGAAATGGTATTTTAAAAAAAATCAAAATGAAAATTACATTTTCCTCAAAAAGGATTTTGAAGATATTTTTATGATATTTATATTCAGCAATGAAAAACCCATTAATTCATATTACAAGGGTTATATTTTCTATTGATAACTTACTTATTATTTCTCTTGATGGTTTTTGATCATATTTACTATGGATTGTATTCACTTTTACTCCCTTGAGATATTTATGAATTAAATTAAATTCTCCAAAAAATTTCACATTCCTATGATAATTGGACATAAAATTTCCTGTTATACCTTTTATTTATCATGGATATTTTTATTTCATAATTAGTATTTCATTTTTACATTTGGTTTAATAATTTTAATGTTATTTCATTAATTGGGGAAATATCGATAAATATTTATTATTTACTCGATAAATATATATGATAAAGGAAATTTATGATGAATTAAATAGATTATTCTATATATGAGGAGTTATTTAGATAGGTATCAAATGGTTGGGGACTCGTTATAGATATCCACTCGATTCCTATTTATTATCAAGGGAAAATTAGTTTCTTATATTTAATTAATGTGGTTTTCACCCAATATGTTTTAAACCATATTGTGAAAGGTCATGAAGGTAAAGGTATGATGTACCTGGGAATCATTGAATCCAATAATCAAGAAATTAATTTATTTAGTATTCAGTTATTACTATCTAGGATATTTTCAGTAGGTAACTATCTTCGGATTCATTTAAATATAAGATTGTTGTTTAAAAGGTTCATGTTGTTAATTAATTATCATGCCATATCAGTTATTCTCATTTCAGTTATGTGAATCATGTTATTGATTAATTGTAATGTGTTTTCTATTATTTACCATTCTATAATTACTATATTCGTTGAGTTTTTTTACATAGATATTATCTATGGTTGAACTTTCATCTCGGTTTATTGATTGTGTCTAATGTGTGTTTAGTTATTACATATACATATTGATTATTTTTATTGATTCATGAATGCTCCTATTGTACTTGACTCTTACTTGACATCTGAGCTCACTCTTATTTTGTTTCAATTTAAAAGGATTACATAATGTTTACTATGACTAGTATGTTGGGATATTCAATATGGGAAAGAGTTATTCTCAAAAGGAAAAACATATTTTGTAAAAAGTCTATTAAAACTTAATGCATGACCAAAGTATTTATCTATTTTACCAATCCTATAAAACTGTGTTGTTCATCGGTATGTGATTCCTTAAATATTATTTCAATGTAATATACTATGAATCTATCCCGAGGCTACTATATTCATGATCACTACAAAGAGAATATTGAAGGAAAAGGGAGGACTACATGGTATAGTAAATAAAGACCATAAATAAATATAAAGAAGAAATAAATGGGAAAATGAAAACCCTCCAATTATATAACCATCATTGATAATTAATTCAAAGATGATTGATGAAGAATAACATCCTTGTATGATTTTTTAAGCCTTCTAGAAAATCTAAATATTAATACCCTTTATTTATTACATCAAAAAATACAAACATATGCCAATAGTTTAAAGGTCTAGTTTACTAAAAATATAAAACATTGTGGGAATTGTAGAATTAGTTTAGAAATAATTGATTTATCTCATATTGTACCATCATTTCCCAAAAAATCAAGGATTTGAGAAAACAATCTATTACATGCACCATTAGTAATTTATCTTCTTCATATTCATTATTTTATTTAGGATCTATAATAAATTCAATTTCTCAAACTTTTTTTACAAATTCTCATATGGAAGACTTGAATCTTAAAAAATTGGGGCCACATCAAGAAATGTATCCAATATTTTCCATCATGAGTTTTATTAGATGTGTTAGTAGGGGTTATAGTCACGAACATTCAATCTATGCACTTTGATTGTACCATGAAGAAAAATAATTCACTATCAAACTCACATATTATTCGATGAAAACCAATCTTTATGAAATCTAATACATTAAAAATGTGAATGAAGGATCCCTCAGTAAGATGCTCAGATATTGGATTATCCATAATAATATTTTCAACTCAATGGGGTACCCATGAGAAGACCAATCATCTTTTAAAAAATCGCATGTTGAATAAACCGACTCTATAAAAACCCAAACTTGTATCAGTTGTTATAGATAACAGGATAGTAGTAATTTATTGATAACATCGGGGATGATGAGTATATATATAATACTAATAATTATGAAATTTTAAAATTTTAATTAAAAATATTTAATTAATTTATTTCCATTTGAATATGTTATGTTAATTTAAGTAGAATATGATAATATTTTACCTCCTATGTAGAATGTTTTATGTTTTATATGCGGGAAACCTAACCTTAATCTCAACTCTATAATAACATAGATGATTATAATTAAAACTGTTTCCGATTAAATTACCTTATTTATATATAATAGAAGGGAAAACTATAAATAATAATAGATTTTTTTTGGTTTCCGGGAAATTACATTGATTGAAATTTTTTACAACAATATCCATGAAATATGGTATAGCTTTATTGATATTACAAGAATAATTCAAAAATCATTAAAAAATTTATTCATATGGTGGGATATTTGAGACAATATTGTAATCCATAGGGAATTCTAAATCACACAACAATAGATACAATTTATAATGAAGTAGGGAAGCAATTAGAACAAAGAATTATATTCACAGTTGTTTTTCACACAATGGTTTGTTCCCATACATATGGTTCCAAATAAAATTGGTACAATCATTTTGAAGAATGAGTCAAAATTACTAATCTATGTGAGAATTCAATATAGCAGGAAAGTATTTATTGATTATAAAATGTATGAATAATGTCACTATGAATGGTCATTTTTTGAGCCTTTAAAATATCTAATTATAGTGAAAATGATTGGAAGAAGACATTGTTTCTTCATAGATTTTTTTAGGATATTTCCATTTTATCATTTCTCAACAAGGCATTGAAAAGACAACATTCAAATATCATTTTGGAACGTTTTCATATAAAAGGATAAATTTTGGGATGTGCACTTCTTCATGTAAATTAAAAATTTTCATAGTAAATATTGTATAGTATCACATTGAATATTTATTTGAGATATGATTAGATGAATAAATTTTTATGTATATTTTTCTCACTATTTACGAAATTGGAAAAGTATGTTGAAAACATGTATTATGAAATACACTGATTTATATTTTAAAAAGTACCATTTCATGGTTGAATGATGAATAGTTTAAGGCAACACTAATTAAAAGAACCCACTATGTTAGGAGAATATAAAATATATGTAATAAATCTATTAACATAACCAACTTATGTTAAACCTATTTTTTCCTTGTTGTACAAAGCATGTTATTACCAATGTTTCATATATGATATTTTTAAGAAAACATTCTGTCATTCAAAATTACTTTTAAAAGGGGGTTATTTTTATTCAATGATGAATGTAGGGAGTAATTTTATGAAAAAAAGAGAGATTTATCACCCCCAAAACAATGAAACTACTAAATTTGGAACTGCTATTCGATCTATATATTGGATCTTTAAATATAGTTTTGTGGGGAGTACCTCTCTCAATGAACTAAAGGCATGCCACATTTCACTAATTATGCCTAAAAAGACTAGATATAATGACCTGAACTTATTACATTACAAAATCGTGATTTTAGTCAAGAAAAAACTTCCTTTTACAATGAGGATCTTTTCATGTTTATAGATTTAGTGAATTGGGACACAATACATTAATAACATTACACATGGTTAGAGAGTGGATACCATAAAAACAGTTTCTATTTTGAAAAAAATTTAAATCATTAAAACATACAACGTGATTCATTGAAAATTCAAAAAAATTTAACATGGATTCTTTATTTTTCATACACATCCATTAACATGTGAAATTCTTTTAAAACATGGGATGAGCACAAAAACTCAGTAAGGGATATACAAAGAAGGAAATAACACATAATCCATGAATACTTGTAACTTAAGAAATCATTTTCAAAAGACATACTTATCACATCCTTAGATTTAATTACATTGTGAAATAATAGATTTAAATAATATATAAGAACAAAATTACAACCATAGTTTTGTCTTGGGGAATAACATACACAATCTTGTAACTCTCTCTGCTACCGTATAATTTGTAACCCTCACGACTACCCTACAATTTTTCTAACCATCAGAGTTACACATGGAGTAACCATACGTCTGACCTCCAACATACACATAAACAATGAATTAGAGAGAGATATAGGTACCACCCTTCATCATAAACAATTTCTAAGAACCAGAACATAATTCTACATTAATAATAATAGCATAAAAACATTTCCTTTGAATTTGTAAAACAGAATTTTAGAGACGATTTTAAAAGGAAAGTCCATTATTAATATCATATCATTGAAGTGAAACATAATATAGTAGATGAAATATGTATATACACTATAAATAAACATAATTATTCATATTATATACAAAACCCATCACACATACAATTTTAATACCACAAAAATAGTGAAGTAGAATGTTAACATAAATAATGGAAGTCGGGTTAAGAATTCCCATACCTCAGGCTTGTCTTACTTCACACTTGTTTAAACATCATGTATACTAGGTAAAATAGTGTTATTAGTAATTTAAATAAACATGTTTAGGTTTATAACATCTTATATAATAATATTATTTCTTTATTGTACCCCTTAATTATTGGTATTTTGTTCCTTGCACTACTTTGGGTGAGTTCCTCACATGATTTCAATGATTAGTTCATGATTGATGTTCTTGTCAATTGGAAGTGAAAATATTGAATTTTAATGGAAAGGTATTTAAATAATTACAGTATCATAATTTATACCATTTATCATTTTGATGTTTTATATGAGGATGATTCATAAGTTAAAACAATAATGATGTTCTTTTAGATCATTTTAGTGGTTCTTCGATAATAACAACCTCATTTTGTCTTATAAATTTAAAATGTTAGCAAAAAAAAAATTACAGAACCTTGAATGAGACATTATAAATATATTATAACTTGGTTCAACAATAGAAATGGTATCATGACTAGACTATATTGAATTAATGGAAATTGAAATCACATCATCCACGATGTCGGTAATTCCCCAAAATAGTGACATTGTTTTTATTCCATGAATAAGTTGGAGAAGAGAAGAATATTGAGGATTAATTTTCCATGAAATTGAGAAAACCTAGAATATAAATGATTTCTAGAGATTTCATGCCACTTGGGTAAGAAGATATGCATAAAGAATAAGAAAAGGAAAAAACTCAAAGTAATAGAATAATTGAGAAATCACATATAAAAATTCTGCAGCCTAACGGCTATGCAACGTGGTTTTAGAAAATTTTCAAAAGAGTGGTGAAAAATTTCACCCATACAGAAATGAATCATAATAAAAAAAATATCATGAATATGAATGAAACAAAAACCCAGTATGGGAACATGAATGTTAAAACACATAAAACAGAACCTGAATGGAAAAAAGAAAGAAATTGAGACTTTTCTTACCTTGTAGAGTAACATTTATCACATGATGGTTGGGACCTTAGGGGCTTAGGGAAACCTTTTGAGGGATAATAGGGAGGTAATGAGGCCAGATCATCATTTATGAGGAATTTGGAATGAATTTAATGAAATAATGGATATGTATTTATAGAAAGAGTTAGTGATTATATTATTAATTTCTAAGGGACACCTCATTAGTGGTATTTGAAAAACCATGGACTTTCCCATGGTATTTTCCCATGTTATAAGCCACATAGAACACCTCATAACATAGTTTACTTTACAAAAGTTGACTAGATTTATTACATCATTATTACATCATTAATGATATCATTAACACACTGAAACTCAAAACATTAATTTTTTCTATTCACTGAAAAATCAATTGTTTCCGAAAAATCAGCATAATTCACACTAACCATTTATCGACAAGTTGAATTCAAATATTAATTCCATTTTGGGAAAATAATTTTAAAAATAGTTTTATTTTAATTTTAATATAAAATTATACTTAATAAAAAAATTAATAATTTAAAGAACTGTAACTTCATTTATATCACATATAGAAATTATTCAAGAAGCCATTATCTTAAAGCCTTAAGAAAATAAAATAATAATACAATTTACTGTTTTTAGGGTCATATTTATATTCCTATTACTATTCATATGGTTATGTTACTGTTCACTAATAATCAAGTTGGTTTCAATAGACTCCAAATAACATACTGAACACAATTGTAGAAGACAATTTTTAGAAATTGAAAACATAGAAGCATTAAATTTATGTTTAATGGATACATATTAATATATAAATTATACTAAATTTAAATCATTAGAATTTATTTTTAGAAAAACTTGGGGTGTCACATTTTCCCCACCTTCTTGGAATTGTGTCCTCACTATTTTATTTACATCATAATCAAGTGAAGGTACCATTACCTCATTGAATTTTCAGACTCCCATGTTGCTTCTTCCACTATGTGGTTTTAATTGTCTTGAAGCATAACCAATTACCGGAACATTAACCATCAAAACAAAACCAAGTCCCTTCAACAAAGCTTGACTGTATATGACGATGTCATCATTTTGGGAGGGCAAGGCCAAAACTGGATTATTTACTAATCTCTTCTTCTGTTCATGAAAACCAATATCACATTCTTGTGTCCAAAATAATTTCACCCTTTTTCGTGTTTACTTAGTTATCCGGCTAGATAACTGAGCAACATTATTAACAAAATGTCATTAATAACTAGCTAATACCTGAATACAATGAATATTAATAACATTTTTGGGTCATTCCATTTATCAACAACTTTTGTTTTGGCAGGATCATCTTTTATTCCATCCACATTTACAATGTTCCCATGAAAACAAATATGTTGCAACCAAAAATCACACTTCCTAAATTTTCCATAGTGTTTATTGTCTCCTATGGTTTGTAAAACTACTCTTAGATGTTTTTCATTGTCCACTTTATTTTTATAAAATTAAATAATCTCATCAATAAATACAACAAAAAACATATCCAAGAACTCATGAAATACTGTATTCATAAGATTTAAGAATGCAGTATGTGCATTAGTTAAGCCAAAGGGCATAACAAAAAACTCATAATTCCCATATATAGTACGAAAGGTTGTTTTTGGGATGTCATCCTCCTTCACATTCTACCAGTGGTATCTAGATCTCATGTCAATCTTGGAAATGTACTGAGCTTCCTAGTGCTGATGAAACAAGTCGGCGATTTGAGGAAATGGATACTTGATTTTTGCAGTGATGTAATTTAAATCTCTATAATCAATGCCAAGTATCATGGAACCATCTTTCTTTTAACATAAAAAACTAAAGCTCCCCATTGTGAAGTGATTGGATGAATGATGCCTTTACCAAACAAATCGTACAACTGATTTTTCAATTCAAAAAGTTTTATTTGAGCCATATGATATGGGGGTTTTCAAATTGAATTAGCATCAGAAACTAAGTAAGCTATGAATTCGACATTCCCATTAGGTATTACACTAGGTATCTCATTAGAAAAAACATCTAGGTATTCATTTAAAACATGCACATCATCAATTTGAACAGTTCCCTTATTTTAAAAAGTATGACTATGAAAAAATTCATTTCCATCTTTCATGAGTTTATAAGCATCTAGACATGTTATCAATTGTATGGGTTCATTCGTGTATTCAAACTGAATCTCTTTTTGATAAAAGAATTATTTAACCGTAAAATCATTCATAGCATGATTAAATGAAATCCAATCCATTCCGATAATAAAATCAAACATGACTAAGGGTAAAACAACAAGGTTTATTGGTAAATTCTTTCCACAGACCACAATAGAAAGATTTTCATAATTCCCTTTTTCTATAATATTTCCTCTAGTGTTTTATGAACAAGTTTAGGTATCATTTGTTGAGGTGATATTTCCAATTTACCTAAAAATTTATCAAAGATGAAGCTATGTGTAGATCCCATTTCAAGCAAAACCTTTGAAAATTATGAGTGAAGAAACAAAGTACCTAATACAACTTCATTGGATGCCCCGAAATCTACTGACGTAGTCACAAAGTATCTCACTACACCTTCTTGCTTATTTTATGGCTTCATTGAACCATTCATATCTCTCTTTGGGCAGGCATGTACATAATGACCCATCTCACCACATTTAAAAAACTATAAAATATTCTTTTCATGAGTTGTATTAGGATCATTTTAATTGAAATCTCAGGCCATATATCCAAACATACCACATTTTAAACACTTCCCACTTTTGCAAAAACATTCCCCAAGGGGTTTCTTTGCCACACATTTCACAAACTGGAAACTAGATTTTCTTACCATCATATTTCTTTGGTTAATTCTTATCCATCGCTTCCCACCTGGACAATTTATTATCCTTATTTCCAAAATTCACAGGATCATCATCAAACACTATCTCTACTATCTCAACACATCAAACATGTTTCCCATAACATTTGAATTCATGGGAGGGAAATGACCTTCATTACCTGGGATTCACTCCTGAGTAAAAGTGGATAATTTGGCTATCAAGATCCAGAATAAGATTTGGAGCATACCTCACCTATTGGGTGATGTTTTCATCATACACAGCCACTGGATCCTCCTCCATTTTCTTCAATTCATGGAATTGCTTCTCCATCTTATGTCTCACCACCTTTGGAAAATATTTTTCAAGAAAAAGACTTTTAAATTCATCCCACTCCAAGGCATCAAAATCCACTATACCCCTTATATTAGTTACCATTACCACCACTAATCATCTTCTCCACCAAAAAAAATAAATGGAAATACTTGTCGTTGGATTGTCTGAACATCCCATAACATCGAATATATTTTCATGGGATTTTATCCATCTTTCAACTTCTACTGGGTCAGAAGAACCATTGAAAGTTGGTGGGTGTCGTATCATAAAATGTCCCACTACTATAATGATCTGTTGTGGAACCTCTATTTGTTCTATTTCATTTTATGCCACCACCATTTATTTCATGCATTAGCTAAGGCACTACATTCACAAACTGCTCGGTTCCAATCGCTACCATTCCGGGCTGTAGATCCAAAAAGATGTCATTCTGTCGGTGCCTCTCCTCTTTAGGATCCTTGTTACATCGGTAGATAACCATTCTAAACAAAAATATCTATGATGAAGAAACAATTTAATGTTTAAATTCTATGTCATTTCAAATTAATTATAGAGTAAAATTCAGTTATGGTATTCTTTTAACATCATCCAAACCCTTAATGTTATCTAAACCATCCTCTAATACCAATGATAAGGACCCAAACTAATTACATTACATAATCATGATTTTATTCAAAAAAACTTCATTATACAATGAGGATATTTTTAATTTTATAGATTTAGAGAATTGGGAAATAATACATTCATAACATTACACATTGTTATAGAGTGGATACAATAAAAATTGTTTCCATTTTTTCAAATTTTAAAACATTATATCACAAAACACGATTCCTTGATAATTATTCAACATTTAACATGGATTCCTTCTATGTCGTACACATCCATTAACATTTGAAAATCATTTCAAACATGGGATGATAAAAAAACTCAGTATGTGATATAAAAAAAGAAAGAAAACATTAGTCTATGAATCCTTGTAACGTATGAAATCATTTTCAAAAGTCATACTTATCACCTGTATATATATAATTACGTTGTGAAACATGAGGTGTCCATGATATTAAAAAAATAAGTATGAACCTAAAGGATTCTTGGGGCATTAATTACGTAGTCTTGTAACCCTCTCACCTACCTTATAATTTGTAACCCTCATGGCTACCTTAAAATATGTGTACCATCGCATTAACACTTTGTGTGACCATACATCCGACCTCAAACATACACATACCCAATGCATTATACGGAGATATATTGTACCACCCTCATCATAAAAAATGTCCAAGAACTTGAATATAATCATAAAACATGAATAATATCATAAAACATTTACTTTGAATTTGTATAATAGAATTTTAAAAAGGATTTTAAAAGGAAAACCCATTATGAATATCATATAATTAAAGTTAAACATAATAGACTGGATGGAATCTGTATATACACGGTAAATAAACATAATTAAATATATTATATTAAAAACCCATCACAAAAAAATTTAATACCACAAAAATAGTGAAGTAGAATGTTAACCCAAATAATAGAAATCAGGTTAAGAATTCCCTCACCTCAGGCTTTTCTTACTTCAAACTGCTTTAAAATTCCTGAATAATAGTTAAAATATTGTTATTAGTATTTTACAGAAACATTTTTATGTTTATAAAATCTTATTTGATCAATTCATAACCTTATTTCAACGCATAATTATTAGTATTTTGTTCCCTGCACGCCTTTGGGTGAGTTCCTTACATGTTTCCAATGATTGGTTCAT
This sequence comes from Viscum album, assembly GCA_963277665.1. NCBI lineage: Eukaryota > Viridiplantae > Streptophyta > Magnoliopsida > Santalales > Viscaceae > Viscum > Viscum album. The sequence goes on along the minus strand of OY728141.1, from coordinate 1,642,976,994 downwards.
GATGGATGTTCTTGTAGAATGAATGTTAAACTCCTAAATTGGAATGAAATGTTATTTAAATATTTTTAGTACCATTATTTATACCATTTATCATTTTGGATGTTTTATATGAGGATGATTCACTAGTTAAAACATTAATGATGTTCATTTAGATCATTTTAGGGGTTCTTTATAAACAACTACCTTATTTTGTCGTATAAATTAAAACCCAGAGTAAAAAAGAATTAAAGAACCATGTATGAGACATAATACATATATTAAAACATATTTCAACAATAGAAATGTTTTCATTAATATACTTGATATAATTAGTGGAAATTGAAATCACATCATCCTCGATGTCGGTAATTCTGTAAATCATGGACAATGTTTTTATTCCTTGAATAAGCGGAAGAGGAGAAGAATAAGGAGGATGAATTTTACATGAACCAAAGAAAATCAATAATATTCATGATATCTTGTGATTTCATGCCTCTTGGGTAATATTAGAAGAATAAATATTAAGAAAATAATGGAACTCAAAATAAGATAATAATTGAGAAATCCCTTATAAAAATTCGGGAGTCTAATGACTATGCAACATGGTTTTTAAAAATATTAAAAATAGGGGGACAAGAGTCACCCATCCAAAAATGAATCATAGTACATAATAGATCAAGAATATGAAGGAATTGGGAACATGGTAGGGAAGCATGAATGTTATAAACATAAATGAGAACATGAATAGAAAAAGGGAGAAATTGAGAATTTTCTTACCTTGTAGAGTAACTCCTAAAACATGAAGGTTGGGACTTGGGGGCTTGAGAAAACCTTGGGAGAGATACTATGGAGGTAATGAGGCTATAACTTCATTGATGGGGATTTTTTAATGAAGTAAATGAAGGAATGGGTTGGTATATATACCAAATGTTAGGGATTATTTTAATAATTTCCAAGGGACATGTAACACCCCAAGAATTCATAATGTGTTATTTCATCAAAATAATTCAATAACTTGCACTACACGCAACCCCGAGTTCAATCACACCATGAATTACAAAAAAAAATCCATTCAAAAGAGGTTATGAATAGTATTATCTAAATTTTAAACTTTATATAATCCTTATAATTTTAGAATCCATATTATGAGTTTCTTAGATATAATGCAAGAACAAATTCATTTTCAGTATTTCACTTTTATCAACTTTTAATACTGAACCCTTTTTAAATACAATATTTTAAACTTTTTGACTAAATGGGGACATCAAAAATTTAAAATGAAACATCCCAAGCTTCCACGGTACGCTTTCTTTGAAAAATACAGTAGCGTGTGTTGTACGCAACCTTGAGTTTTAACACACACCACAACCAATCAAACTAGCCGTTATGAATAGTAATACCTACTTTTCGAAATTATATATATTTTATATTCTAAAATGGACTTCATTTCTGGAATCAGAATATCGAATTTAGCCTAAGGTGAAATTTGGGTACTTTTCGGATAACTTTCATATTTTGATGAATAGTGAAAATTACTAAATTTTAATTAAAAACAACTTTTTTAATCAAAATAATTAATAGTGATAAATTATGAATTTTAGTGGTTTTAAATTATATTTCGAATATATTTTTACCTTTTAATATAATGTTGGTCATTGTACATAATTTTAAAATTAAACCGAACATAAACAAGTGTCAATCTTTTGATAGTTATTATCTCTTAAAAACACGCTTTTTGTTTTGACAGCGGGAATTAATTTTAAATTAATTTCTGACACTTCTGTGTTTTGAATATAGGAAAATGGATTCCATATTTGGAATCAGGATGTTCAAGTTGTGTAAATAGGTAACTTTTATTTTTAGACATTTTGAATAATTACTGCGGTAAATATTTTATTTACCATGGTTAAGGGTGAATCCGGTAAATAAGGGTTAAAAAATAATATTATAATAATACTAAATTACCCTAAAACGTGTCTTAACCCTATTGGTTGATACATGGTCGACCATGGGCATCATTGGGTCGATTTTGGGACCCCATTGATCCACTTGTAAGTGATAATGACACTTAATTTTAATTAAGTTAAAATGAATACAAAAATGACACAAGCATATATCTTTTAGAAAAACAATTTTTACATAGGGTTATATATGTTGGATTTTAGATTATAAATATTCATTGGAAATATAAAAAGCTTTCCTAAATAATGATATTTTATTTATAATTTTTAGACATTAAATAATTTATTTTATTTATGACACAATGATGATGCAGTAATTACTATAATAGTGAAAAATTAAAATAATTTATATTATAAATACCCAAATAAATACAATATAAAACTTTTAATGAATTAAAATAATTTCTTAGGATAATATGATATATTAGGATTGATTTAATTGACTTTTTTCGAAGTAATCAATCTGTTATGAGTTTCACAAAAATCAACTATTGAATAGTGTCAAAATTGACATAAAAGAGTTCTTAAAACAAATATTATATTATTAATTGATATTAAATTCCTAAAAATCTAAGGTTCGGCCAAGAGACTTATATCATGATAGATTCATCATTAATGGACCAGTTGGGGGTCGCTTGGTTGTATATAGTAAGTTTATTAACCATATTATATAAAAATACAAAGAGACATTGTAAAAGTGAAACTAATTAACTTAGAGTTAATACTTAAAGATAAGGTTAATATAAGTACCCCAACCTGTCTAAATTCTATTGGTTGAGTTGTTTTAGACCCATCCCCACCTTAAACTTTTAATAGTCTACTTTTTAGCCATTGGAAACCGATTATGAATTTATTATAAATTAATATTTCTAGCTTTTCCAAAGGTGCCCCTCACCCCTCTTATAAAAGGGCACTCCTCCTTCTCATTTATTCACACCTTCCAAGCCTTTTGGTTCGGCCAAAATCTTCCCAAATACTCTCCCAACTTCCCTCACTACAACCTAGAGGCCTTAGTTTGATCATAAAGAAAACCTTAGGAGCCCTTTGGATCAAATCAAAAAGAAGAACCCGAAGAAGAGGTAATGATTTCACCACCCTTTTTCCATGTTCCTTCTTCTTCCACTTCTTCTTACTTTGTTGTTACCATTATAAAATAATAAATCCAGTATCATATATATACTGTTATGTTATTATAAATATGTTACAACCATATTCAGTATTCTATCCACCCTTTGAATAACATGTCACCATACGTGCGTACGTACTGCTTACCGTCTCCATGTCGTGGTGTAATTGTTATTCAATATATTATTATTTGTATGGGTATAACAATGATGTGTAACTCATTTAAATAATAAATATAACATGTTAGTGATTATTTATATATGATATAACATTCATTTATATATTATTTTAATATCAAAAGAATGATATTGTCGCTCGTGCGTACGTACGGACTACCGTCTCCACCAACGCGATGAGATTCATTCTCCATCATATCCATTCGAGTATAATTATCATTTTCTGATTTAAAAATGATGTTTAAGGACTTGATATCATTATGGATATGAATAATATACAACCTATCCATTACAAACATGGGTTACGTAATAAAACATATAAAAGAAAACGAGTAAGTTAACACCCGAAACAACGATAATACGAAGATATTATTAACAAAGAAAAGTTAAAAGATCATATATGATATGATATTAATATATATGATTCTTTTATAATTTAATAACAATTATTTTAATTTTATACAGGAGGTTAACCTACCCCAACCAAGTAAAAGTACAAGGTGAGGGATTTTCTTATCTCACTTTCAATTCCATGAGATTTCCATTGTCCGCCACTAAATTATTGAAAGTGGTGTATTGTGTACTGACATTTGATATATATTATCATGATTCTCTTTATATTCATTATATTCTGTAAATAATTTGGTGGTTATTAACTTTTGGCCATACGGCTCAGTTGATTAACGTGGTAAGGGGTTTTCATCTCACTCTTTATTTCCGTGAGATTCATGCCATATTTCCACTATTATATTTTGTGTGGTGTATGTACTTCCCATAATTGTATTCTTTGTGTAATACACTTTACCCTATGTGTATTTACATTTTCATTGTATGATACCTCTTTCATGGGTTGTATGTTTCATAAGTTACCAAATTGATAAGGGTTTACTTCACAATCTATTTAATATCCGAGGTTGTCTTTACGTAAGTATCTACAGGGACATATTTACTATCCATGTCCATATTTCATAAAAGTGTTTTCAAAGGGATTATTTCTAAGGGAACTTTTACTAAAACATCATTTTAATTATTTTAAATATTTATTCTTCTAAATCGTCCTCATTTATGTCCATGTTTTCAAAATGGTTTGTAAGGATTTATTTATATGAAAATGAATATTTTAAAAGTGTTAATTCCATTAAAAAGATTCAAAGTGGTCTGGGACACTTTGATTCAAAAATGTATTTAAATGACTTACTTTATAAATTGTGTAACATTAAAATGTTTTCACGAAAAAGGGATATTTCTCTCAATAATTTTTAAAAACACATTTTCATCTATGTCAACATCCTTTGATTGATTTTAAGATTATTTGAAGTTGATTTATTATGATACAAAATTTCCCTATTGTAATGAAGTTTTGTGATATGTTTGACTGTAGATGTGTCATTTATATAGCATTCATGGTTTATGAGTAAAGTATTGAAATTTCGTATGCTAGTTCCAATAAGAATTTTTATGTTATATTTCAACCTTTACTTCATATGAATGTGTTGGAAAATTATGTTCCAGGTTGGGGACTGGTTAAAGTAAGCCCTCCAGGTTGGGGACTGGTAAAAGTAAGCCCTCCAGGTTAGGGACTGGTAAAAGTAAGCCCTCCAGTTTGGTCTCCGGTTATTAGAGGCACTCCAGTTTGGTCTCCGGTTATTAGAGGCACTCCGGGTTGGTGTCCGGTTATTAGAGGCACTCCGGGTTGGGTTCCGGTTACAGTTAGCCCCAAGGTCTTGGGATGAGGCCTTGAAAAGAAATTAAAGTTTAGCATTATGAATTCCATCATTATGAAAGTGGTTATTGATTTTTCATGTAATTATTCGATTAGTGGAATATCCATGTGAATAAGTAAATGGCATTATTTCATTTTACTTTTTCCATACTATGTTGATGTTCAAGTTTAAAAGGATTTTGTTTTAGTAATGCATTGCCTTAAATGTTTATGCTTATTTTGAATGTTCGGCTATATTGTTATCCTTACTGGGCATTTGAGCTCACCCCTTTTCTATGTTTTATTTTCCCCAGGATGTGAAGAAGTAAGTTATGAATGACCTGCAGGGATATTATGGGGGGATAATAGTGTGGACTGTGGAGACATTATGTTGTTGTTGTAGTTTTTCATTTTATGATGTAATGTAAAACTTATGAATATATCTAGTGTTTCCAAGGCTACTAAACCAATCGGTCTTTCGAGATTTGATCTTTCTTGTGATCATGCAAATGTTATGTAATAATGCACCGACTCTGGGTAACTAGGGTCGGGGCGTTACAGTTGGTATCAGAGGAAGTTTAGTACAAACCTTGGAAGCTAGATTTAGATAAACTCTGATTAGAGCACATAGACCTAAATGAACTTTGAGGATTAGTGTAGAAGAACATCCTAGAATTTTGGTATTGTAGAGATTTTATGAGTTTTCCGAGCAATACATCCCTGTCTGGATACGAGCAGGTAGAGGCGGCTCTGGAACAGATGTACCTAGGGGTAAAACCCGAAAACACCGCTTTGAGCTAGACTCGAACGGGAACTGGTGCACGACAACGGGCCTTGCCGCACTCTTGGTTACGACACTCCCGGGGGATATTCTTAGGATAACTCTCATTTTCTTTACAAATCATTATGAAGGGTTTATGAGTATATACTTCCTCAAAGAAAATATTTTTTATGATTATGGATTATATCCATAAATAGTTCAATTTATGTTAAGTGTTTTATAAGTATGGGATTATGTATTTTGATTCATAAACTAATCTAGTGTATTCCATTGTTTAGAAATGGTGCCTAGTAGAAGGAATGAGAACTCCAGCAATGCACATGATCAAAAGAGAAGGAAGGATCATATATTTCATGGTCTTAAGCTAGAATTTATAAGTGAAATAGTCTCCCATGTATTATCATCATATGAAGAAATAATATCTTGTGTTGATAAGATAAGTAAAGAGTTTACTGAGCCCTATGGCTTTGAAGGGAAGCAAGAGAATAAAAGGATGGAAGAGAGAAATATGGATAAAGGGAAGAGGGAAAAGAAGAATTTTCTCACATGTGGTAACTGTGGAAAGAAACACCCTGGAACTTGCCTGAAAAGAATGGGAGTTTATTATAAGTGTGGAGGAAAAGGGAACAAAGTACGTGAATGCAAGGGTAAGAAAATGTTTTCAAATGTACAATGCTTCATTTGCAAGGAGTTTGGACACTACGCAAACCAATGTACTAGTCATCAAACTATGCCGCAAATGATGTTATTGGATAATAATCAAGTTATGATACTACCACAGATGAAGAGGAATGATTATAGTTCTTATGTTGATTATGTCAATTGAGTGTTGTATCAACAATGTACTTGTTATAATAATTATGGAGTATATAAGGATTGTACTGCATTACTATTTCATTAAGGACTTGAGATTGTGTGGAACAAAGAAAAGTGACTCAATAGAAGGATAAATTTTTGGAAAATATATGGTTGAGAGAATGATAAATCATAATATATTTCTGATACTGAGGTAGTGATTTTGGAATAATATGTGATTGTTTTGGATAAATTATGTTGGATATTCTGGACTACCTTGGAACTGATTAAGGATTTGTATATTCCATCATTGTTGGGGTTTAAAACATTTTTGGATTAATGAAGTATATCCAGCATTCTATATGGAATAAGGGAGCATGAATGTAATCAATAAGGAATATGGTAATACATGATGAAGGTATTCATATTCTATTACGGGGTAAAAAGGATCTATATTATGTTTACCTTCCTCATAAATGTTGGACTGTGAGTTTGGACAGAAGTATTTTGGATAGTTCTAGTTTGGATTATTTTGGATTTCCATAAAAGGACAACCCGGAGGTCGGGCGACAACCCGTCGCGTCCGGCAAGGCTGCGAGACTTGAACCCGCAACCGAAGGGCGACAAGGGTGTATCACCTACCACTGGCCCACGAGATGTCCTGGATTAAATAATTTAGTTTTTATTAAAAGATCTTGTAGATTAATTATAAATTCGTTTATTTTGGAACCCTATACGAATAGTGTAAATAGAATTTTTTACATTCTATTATCTTTTAGAGTGAAAGATGAGTTTGTGGTAGAAATTTATTAATGGATAAAACTATAATTATAAAGTAAGTATATCTCCTTATGATCTTAGCCAATCTCATAATTAAATTCCTCGTCATTAGGAAAAGCAACTTAGAACAAAAATGTTTTCCTAGATGGTACCTTAAATCATCACTAATTTATGGCTTTGGGATTGTTGGCCTTTTCATAGCCATGTTCTCTACCACTCTCCATCAGATAATTGATGGTTAGATTTTTTCTTCCATATCCATATTTTCATACATGGAACCCTAGTATGTGTTATTTTCGGTAATCTTCATACTTTCGACTCTTTATTATAGATAGAGGCCTCATTAATTCATTTTTCGATGTGGGATTTCAACTAAGATATTTTGAAACGTCAAAAATGTGTTATCCTAATACCCTATGTTTTGTTGAACCGATGGTATTTCAAATCATCATAGATTGATGAATTTAAGGACCTAAATTTTACACTTGTTTTTGATTGATGACCTCAATCACTACCTATAAATATTTACGTTTTTCCTCCAATTATATGTCTCTAATTGCCACCAATGTTCTCCTAATCGAGATCATAATTTGGTGGTGACCCTTTGATTTCTCTTTTCCTCATATTAAGACTAAATTTTAGTAACCCAATTTCCGATGTGGGTTTTTCTACAAATATATTATCTACTATCAACCTTTTTTTTGAAGAACAATTTCAAATTGCGAGGACGCAATTTATTGAAGGAGGGGAGAATGTAACACCCCAAGAATTCATAATGTGTTAGTTCTTCAAAATAATTCAATAACTTGCACTACACGCAACACCGAGTTCAATCACACCATGACTTACAAAAAAAATCCATTAAAAAGAGGTTATTAATAGTATTATCTAAATTTTAAACTTTATATAATCCTTATAATTTTAGAATCCATATTATGAGTTTCTTAGATATAATGCAAGAACAAATTCATTTTCAGTATTTCACTTTTATCAACTTTTAATAGTGAACCCTTTTTAAATACAATATTTTAAACTTTTTGACTAAATGGGGACATCAAAAATTTAAAATGAAACATCACAAGCTTCCACGGTACACTTTCTTTGAATAATACAGTAGCGTGTGTTGTACGCAACCTTGAGTTTTAACACACACCACAACCAATCAAATTAGCCGTTATGAATAGTAATACCTACTTTTCGAAATTATATATATTTTATATTTTAAAATGGGCTTCATTTCTGGATTCAGAATATCGAATTTAGCCTAAGGTGAAATTTAGGTACTTTTCGGATAACTTTCATATTTTGATGAATAGTGAAAATTACTAAATTTTAATTAAAAACAACTTTTTTAATCAAAATAATTAATAGTGATAAATTATGAATTTGAGTGGTTTTAAAGTATATTTAGAATATATTTTTATCTTTTAATATAATTTTGGTCATTGGACATAATTTTACAATTAAACCGAACATAAACAAGTGTCAATCTTTTGATAGTTATTATCTCTTAAAAACACGCTTTTTGTTTTGACAGCGGGAATTAATTTTAAATTAATTTCTTCCACTTCTTTCTTTTGAATTTAGGAAAATGGATTCCATATTTGGAATCAGGATGTTCAAATTGTGTAAATAGGTAACTTTTATTTTTAGACATTTTGAATAATTACTGCGGTAAATATTTTATTTACCATGGTTAAGGGTAAATCCGGTAAATAAGGGTTAAAAAATAATATTATAACAATACTAAATTACCCTAAAACGTGTCTTAACTCTATTGGTTGATACATGGTCGACCATGGGAATCTTTGGGTCGATTTTGGGACCCCATGGATCCACTTGTAAGTGATAATGACACTTTATTTTAATTAAGTTAAAATGAATACAAAAATGACACAAGCATATATCTTTTAGAAAAACAATTGTTACATAGGGTTATATATGTTGGATTTTAGATTATAAATATTCATTAGAAATATACAAAGATTTCCAACATAATGATATTTTATTTATAATTTTTAGACATTAAATAATTTATTTTATTTATGACACAATGATGATGCAGTAATTACTATAATAGTGAAAAATTAAAATAATTGATATTATAAATACCGAAATAAATAAAATATTAAACTTTTAATGAATTAAACTAATTTTTTAGGATAATATGATATATTAGGATTGATTTAATTCACTTTGTTCGAAGTAATCAATCTGTTATGACTTTCACAAAAATCAACTATTGAATAGTGTCAAAATTGACATAAAAGAGTTCTTAAAACAAATATTATATTATTAATTGATATTAAATTCCTAAAAATCTAAGGTTCGGCCAAGAGACTTATATCATGATAGGTTCATCATTAATGGACCAGTTGGGGGTCGCATGGATTTATATAGTACGTTTATTAACCATATTATATAAAAATACAAAGAGACATTGTAAAAGTGAAACTAATTAACTTAGAGATAATACTTAAAGATAAGGTTAATATAAGTACCCCAACCTGTCTAAATTCTATTGGATGAGTTGTTTTCGACCCATCCCCACCTTAACCTTTGAATAGTCAACTTTGGAGCCATTGGAAACCGATTATGAATTTATTATAAATTAATATTTCTAGCTTTTCCAAAGGTGCCCCTCACCACTCTTATAAAAGGGCACTCCTCCTTCTCATTTCTTCACACCTTCCAAGCTTTTTTGTTCGGCCAAACTCTGCCCAAATACTCTCCCAACTTCCCTCACTACAACCTAGAGGCCTTAGTTAGATCATAATGCCAACCTAAGGAGCCCTTTTGATCAAATCAAAAGGAAGAACCCGAAGAAGAGGTAATGATTTCACCACCCTTTTTCCAAGTTCCTTCTTCTTCCACTTCTTCTTACTTTGTTGTTACCATTCTAAAATAATAAATCCGGTATCATATATATACTGTGATGTTATTATAAATATGGTACAACCATATTCAGTATTCTATCCACCCTTTGAATAACATGTCACCATACGTGCGTACGTACTGCTTACCGTCTCCACGTCGTGGTGTAATTGTTATTCAATATATTATTATTTGGATGGGTATAATAATGATGTGTAACTCATGTAAATAATAAATATAACATGTTAGTGATTATTTATATATGATATACCATTCATTTATATATTATTTTAATATCAAAAGAATGATATTGTCGCTCGTGCGTACGTATGGACTACCGGCTCCACGAACGCGATGAGATTCATTCTCCATCATATCCATTCAAGTATAATTATCATTTTATGATTTAAAAATGATGTTTAAGGACTTGATATCAATTTGGGTATGAATAATATACAACCTATCCATTAAAAACATGTCTTACGTAATAAAACATATAAAAGAAAACGAGTAAGTTAACACCCGAAACAACGATAATACTAAGACATTATTAACAAAGAAAAGTTAAAAGATCATATATGATATGATGATAATATATATGATTCTTGTATAATTTAATAACAATTATTTCAATATTATTAAGGAGGTTAACCTACCCCAACCAAGTAAAAGTACAAGGTAAGGGATTTTCTTATCTCACTTTCAATTCCGTGAGATTTCCATTGTTCGCCACTAAATTATTGAAAGTGGTGTATTGTGTACTGCCATTTGATATATATTATCATGATTCTCTTTATATTTATTTTATTCTGTAAATCATTTGGTGGTTATTAACTTTTGTCCATACGACTCAGTTGATTAACGTGGTAAGGAGTTTTCATCTCACTCTTTATTTCCGTGAGATTCATGCCATATTTCCACTATTATCTTTTGTGTGGTGTATGTACTGCCCATAATTGTATTCTTTGTGTAATACACTTTACCTTATGTGTATTTACATTTTCATTGTATGATACCTCTTTCATGGGTTGTATGTTTCATAAGTTACCAAATTGATAAGGGTTTACTTCACAATCTCTTTAATATCCGAGGTTGTCTTTACGTAAGTATCTACAGGGACATATTTACTATCCATGTCCATATTTCATAAAAGAGTTTTCAAAGGGATTATTTCTAAGGGAACTTTTACTAAAACATCATTTTAAATATTTTAAATATTTATTCTTCTAAATCATCCTCATTTATGTCCACGTTTTCAAAATGGTTTGTAAGGATTTATTTATATGAAAATGAATGTTTTAAAAGTGTTAATTCCATTAAAAAGATTCAAAGTGGTATGGGACACTTTGATTCAAAAATGTATTAAAATGACTTACTTTATAAATTGTGTAACATTAAAATTTTTTCATGAAAAAGGGATATTTCTCTCAATAATTTTTAAAAACACATTTTCATATATGTCAACATCCTTTGATGGATTTTAAGATTATTTGAAGTTGATTTATTATGATATAAAACTTCCATATTGTAATGAAGTTTTGTGATATGTTTGACTGTAGATGTGTCATTTATATAGAATTCATGGTTTATGAGTAAAGTATTGACATTTCGTATGCTAGTTCCAATAAGAATGTATATGTTATATTTCAACCTTTACTTCATATGAATGTGTTGGACAAGTATGTTCCACTTTGGGGACTGGTTAAAGTAAGCCCTCCAGGTTGGGGACTAGTAAAAGTAAGCCCTCCAGGTTAGGGAATGGTAAAAGTAAGCCCTCCGGTTTGGTCTCCGGTTATTAGAGGCACTCTGTTTTGGTCTCCGGTTATTAGAGGCACTCCGGGTTGGTGTCCGGTTATTAGAGGCACTCCAGGTTGGGTTCCGGTTACAGTTAGCCCCAAGGTCTTGGGATGAGGCCTTGAAAAAAAATTAAAGTTTAGCATTATGCATTCCATCATTATGAAAGTGGTTATTGATTTTTCATGTAATTATTCGATTAGTAGAATATCCATGTGAATAAGTAAATGGCATTATTTCATTTTACTTTTGCCATACTATGTTGAAGTTCAAGTTTAAAAGGATTTTCTTTTAGTAATTCATTGCCTTAAATGTTTATGCTTATTTTGAATGTTCCTCTATATTGTTATCCTTACTGGGAATTTGAGCTCACCCCTTTTCTATGTTTTATTTTCCCCAGGATGTGAAGAAGTAAGTTATGAATGACCTGCAGGGATATTATGTGGGGATAATAGTGTGGACTATGGAGACATTATGTTGTTGTAGTAGTTTTTCATTTTATGATGTAATGTAAAACTTATGAATATATCTAGTGTTTCCAAGGCTACTAAACAAATCGGTCTTCCGAGATTTGATCTTTCTTGTGATCATGCCAATGTTATGTAATAATGCACCGACTCTGGGTAACTAGGGTCGGGGCGTTACAGGACACCTCATTATTGGTATTTTTAAAACCATGGGCTTGCCTGTGGTATATTCCCATGGTATAAGAAAATGGGACACCTCAGAACTTATTTAACTATGCACAAGATGTTCAGATTTATGACATCATTATTACATCTTTAATTATGTCATTAACCCAACGAAACACAAAAATGTATTTTTTACTATGACTCAAAATATAAACTATTTTAGAAAAATCCCCAAAATTCACCCTAAATATTTATTGACATATAGAATTCAATAACGATGTCCATTTTCTAAAAATATTTTTCTAAGTATTTTTATTTTAATTTTTAAATAAAATCACGATTAATACAAAAATTAGAAATATAAAAACTATAACTGATTTTATATCACATTTAAAAATTAATCAAGATTTAATTATCTTAAAGCCTTAAGAAAATAAAATAATAATAGAAGTTAGTATTCATTATGGTTATATTACTATTCATATTACTATTCATAATGGTATGTTACTATTCACCAAAAAAACAAGTTGGTTCGAACAGACTCTAAATTACATACTAAACACAATTTTTTTAAATTCAAAGCAAATATGAAGTAAAATTATGATTAAGGGCTACTTATAAATATCTACATTAAAAAAAATCAATTATTAAAATTTATTTTTAGAAAACCATAGGGTGTTACACTTGATATATTATAACCAGACTACAACTCAACTCAAAATGAATTAGTTTTTATTATTTATATCATTATATATGTTCAGATCATATTTTATTATAACTATAGTCACCCAATTTTATGACTATGTATCCCTCGGATAATTAAAAATTAATGAAGATGGTAAAGAAAGATTGGTAAGATAAATTATTATTTAAAAAGAGTTAAATATGGATACTAAGGATTATAAATGAGTTTAAAAAAAGGTTTCATACCACATAAGATGACTTCCCAATACCACCAATGCATAAATTCAAAATTAGTACCCACTGAAGGAAACTATACTATGAGAAAAACTCTATAAAAAGGAAGGTAATATAGACAGATATATAGAAATAGTAAATTTTTTGGTAACATAATATGTATCATATCATCTTTATACTCATATAAAACACATATATGTATCCATAATAAAATTGGAGAATTTTAATATATTTTTTTTAAAAAAAATATTACTATGTAATAATGAGTTATTTATCTACAAAATGAAATTGATTCCATGTTGTCAATGTTTTCATAATATAGTTTGTAGGGGAATGTTTTTACCTTAATTAATAGATTTTTTGTTTGAATATGGTATTTATTATTCCTTCTTAATCAAGGATTCTCTTGAACATTGAATGATTTGTGAAAATTACCATTTTCTGAAAAAATTTCAAAAATACGTGAGATTCCTCCAAAAATAATTATATTGTAAAATTTTTTATGAGAATTAATTTTTATTATATATTTTCCCTTTTCATTTTGATATTATTATATTTATCTTGTTGTGGAATATTTTTAAAAATTGGTACAAGCCCAATCCACCAAAACTTATGAGGCTATAATTATGGGTGTTTTATTTAGGTTTAACATGTAACATCCTCAAAATCCTTTTTATGGCATGTTGAAGTTAACAATTTTTTTTTCTTTATTATAAATTTTTATCATTGAAAAATGAGTTGGGAGGTCATATTTTATAGTAAATTTTTTATTATCTAATAGTTTAAACGGTGGTACGAGACTTCACCTTATGGTGGATGAAAAATATGCTAAACCTAACTAGTTAAACCCACCTGAAAGTAGAATTTATTACAAAAATTATTTACATTATAGTATACCCCACCAACTTGATGATGAATAGGGAAACATTCAAAGAATTTTTCAAGGTACATTGGGCAAAAAGTGGTTCCATTGGCTAGTCAATGAACCCACTAGGTATCTGGTGTAATTAGTATACGGTAATAATTAATGTACTCTGTAATATTTTAATGGTATTGTGTTTTGACACCATTTGGACCTGAATTCCAATCCTGATACATGTAAATCAAAATTTTAACCTCCTCACTATAATATATGAACTCTCATTCTTCACCCCTAGGATCCACATTATTGGAACGAGATGAAAAATAATTAATTGGTGATTTTTATTTAGATCTAAATAATATTATATATCCATCTTATTATATAGGTATAGATCTATGATAGATATGTGACTTTAAAAAGATTTATTGAATAATTACCCAACTTATTATAGATCAATGATAGATCATTCAAGTTGATAAATATTTTTAATCCAATACAGATCTACCACTAACAATTTAAAATATTCTAGTATGTATTATAGGATCTTATTTATATAACTATTCATGATAGTGGTTTGATGATATAACCGTAAATAGTTTTCTCATACAAGATAGATTCAATGAGTATCGCACATGTGAGTGAAATGTACTTTTACTAGGTTATTAAATCAATGGAATGATGAATATTTCCATATTTATTTCTCATGGACAATTAAAAGTTTGAATTCATAATAATGAATAACTTTTTATGGTTTTAGGATTGATAAATAATGATTTTATATAACTGAGTATATCTTATTGAATTGTAGATGAATTCATGACGTTATCCTCAATTAATATTAGATATAGTGAATTAGTTTCTTTTCACTCGACATATATCATTTTCAATTTTGTTGATGATTATTGTATGTTATGTGATTATAGAAACAACTTCTTGAAATAAAATATCTAAGAGTTTCATTCTAATCATCTTTCATAAACTCGAACCAAAATAAAAATCTATAACTTGAAAGTATATTCCTTTTGGTTGTGTGGCCTAGTTTAATAATTAATTAACAATCAAAACATGGTGTCATTCATAATCACCAATTAGCTTGAAATATCGTTACTTTGTAGGGAGTTTTTATATTATCTTTATGATAATATAATGTTTTTTGTTAATAAACACTAGACTATGTCATATTTTATTACATATGTGCATGTTTTGGAAATTGTTTCACACTAATGATATGATAGGGCAGCCTTGTTATATTATAAAATGTTGTCTTATTTTTAACTTTTTATATGTCATATTTTACTATATTAATAGTATAAAAGTTAATGGTGGGCCCTTTGTGGATAGGTGACCTTAGTGGGGATATTTGTTTTTGATACTATATGTGACATTATCACTGGACTAAGATAGATGAGGGTATGATGGACAAGTGTGGCCAAACCTAGGGACATGATGTGGTATGAGGCCTTTCCCATGAGTAAATATAGGTAATTATGGTCTATGTGAACTATATTGATTGAAATGAATAGATAATTATTTCATATCAAGTACTAAACTTAAGGCTTAGGGCATGTTTAAAAATCAACATGAATCAAGGATGGCTCAAATGATTGCAATGTTTCTAATACTACTATGTTATTTTTTAAAAAATTATTCTACATAGGTAAAAAATGGGATTGAGTAGGATTAATTTTCATATACATGGTTAATATATTTTACTTATTATGTTTGATTTCAATTATAATCATATTATATACACTTCTGCATGTATAATGGTCGTCAGTTCACATTGGTGTTTTCCTTAAAGGTCTCATAAATCACACCCAATACATGAATTTAATTTCATATAAATACATAATATATATGGATCCATGATAGATAATAGTTCTTATGGAATATAGTTGAGAAGAGGATCATTGAGATTGTTGATGGATGAGGATTGACCCAAAGGAATTCAGAATACATTAATTATTTAATTATCTAGTACAAAAATACTTTTGTTTGGCTTAACACAATGGGAAATTGTTTATTAATATAAATTAATTATGATATATCTTTCATTACATTAGTATTATTTAGTTTTTAAATTTACTATAATTTTTTTATATTACTATTCATAGTGTAATGAGAGGATATTTAGTACAGAGTCTCCCCACCAACGGACTGTAATGACCCAATGTTTTTATATGGTAATTTACTTATTATCATTATTTCATTTAATCACATACATTGATATCTAATATGTTCTACGTGACCTTTAGACATATGTTTTTTCATTCTGGGGTTGTGAATTTTGAAAATCTGACAAACACAGTTGCGATCAGTAAGTTATTTTGGGTCCAATAAGAGATACTAAATTTTTGGTGAATAATAACCTTGATTATTGACATTAAAATAGCCTAATTAATAGAGATATATCATATTGAATAGTAAAATTACCTATGATGGTATATAAATAATATTTGAGTGGAGTTATGATATACATACATCTTGGATTAAAAAAAAGAATGTTTTAAAATAGTTATTTTTCGAGCAAATTTTGATTTTAATAAATAGTGAATTAATCATGTCTAAAAAATTATTTTGGAAAAATGGTTTTCATTTTTTTGATTATACATGTCGAAAAATTGGTTGGGTGAATTTTTGGGATGTTTCTAAAATACTTGAAATTTTTTATGAATAGTAAAATGCGATAATTCAAAATAAATGCTAAAACATGCATTTCTACATCATGATTGAGTCATGGATGATGTAAATGGATATTGGATCCAAACCACATGAATTTATTTCTATTATTTGTCATCTAATCATCACTATTGGATGTATTATGGAAAAATAATAAAGTAATGATTGTAATATTATGAAAACTCTCCTCCCCTACACTATAAATATCACCCAAGCTCACCACTTCTCGTCACACCTATCATGCCTTTTTATAATCCAATATTCTTCCCAAATATCTCATAAGGATCTTCAACCATTTTAAAAATCCCATAGTCTCTTAAAAATACCAAATACTCTCCCCTTATGAAGGATCTCAAGGAAGGAAGACTCAAGAAGTAAATTCCTCTTTTCTTTTTGTTTTCTTTTTAAGATCCTTTGTTTTCTTTTCTATCCTTATTTATCTTATTAAAAATGTTATGACAAGTCCAATAACTTACATTTAATATAATGTATTTATGATAATGTAATAATTTATTATCATATCTCTTTTACTCTTCTTTTTTTAATAGTGACGACACCCTCCGAGATGTGTTAGTTTACCACATTCATGAATGATGGGTATTCAATTCCTTTTACCGTTTTCAGTTATGGTCATGAAACCATTTACATAGTTAAACATGACCATAATATTTTTATTATGTATCATATTTTGTTTTTAATCCTTTTTTACACATGGTTTTGTATTTATAAAACTAAACATGTTCTTTGGGGTAAAAAAAACCGCCAATTTACCCTAAAGGATGTCACTATAGTTTTATATAAAGATATAATATCACTCCCAGTAACGAAAAAAATTAGTAAAATTTTATCCTTCTATATTCTAAATAATAAAATGTATCCTCAATTAGGGAAAAAAACCTTCTTCAGAAATGTTAATCTGAACATTAACTGATCATTAAAACCGAGCAAGAAGACGGGCCCAGGCAACGAAATTGATCCTCATAACCAATCAAAATGGTCAAAAAATGAACATTAAAATGTTATAATAAATATTTTAAATATATAACAGGTTATTGAAATACTAATTAATGAACCTGATGTTATTATTCAGGTCATTAATATCATGAGGATAACACCATCAGTCATAAGGTAATAAATCCTATCCTTTTAACATTTATTCAAGATTGTCTTCTATGCTATACCATTTTATGTGTAATCCCTAATTTTGGGTATGATTTTGAACCAAACCAATACATCCAAAATTATTTAAAAGTGATGATAAACCCTATTCTCTTTTATGGATCTCTCTTATGAAAACTCGGTACCAGCCTGATAATCTGTAACGAATTCTACCTAAACAGCCTTTTTTCATTGGGTTGGTCTATATTTCATTTTACCAAAATGAAATTTTCTTTTCATTTTTTGTAAAACTTCTTAATGATATTTATATTCTCCGAAATCAGGTTTGATGATCCATCCCCCATTCTAGTTCAAGGATATATATGTGATTTTATCTGATTTTATCCTCAATACTTCCCAATAAGCAAAATCGTTTAGAGGGAACTTCCCAAATTTTTACCCAATTTCATGTGCACTCGATATTATATTTTGAGACACTATTACCTGTATAATATTAGTATTTTTATTATGATAACCTTTTTGTTTAACTTACGGTTTTATATAAAATATTTTTCCCTTTTCTAATGTGAAAACATTATAGTATTTTCATTAAAACTGCAAAAAAATTTAAATGTAAAATTTCTCAAATTTATTTCTTATATGTCATCAATTTTTTTTAAATAACTTACCATTATATATGACTAATTTACCATTTCCACTTACTTGTATGTTTTATTTCATTTCTTTAATTGAAACGTTTATGATACACCCATTGGTTATGATTTATGTCATGATTGTTTAACACAATTCATTCCATGGGTAACCCTTATATTTATGTAATATTTATAATGTATGATTCATTATGGGGAAAACATATTAATGAAATTCAATATGGGTTCACCTAGATAGTTCTCAAATTCATTGGTTAAATTAGAGTTTCATGAGACTTTATGTGCGATGGTCATGGCGGTTATCCTTGGCTTGTGCTACTATGTGCAATGGTCTGAGAGGTTTACCATGGATTGTGTTAATATGGGAAACAGTCTTGGCTGTTATCCTTGTTTCAAACTAAATTCTTTTTTTTCACATTTAATGATTCCATGATTTAATTATCACATGTTTATATGTTATGAATCCCAATGTTACATTCTTGTTTATATCATCATGTTATGCCTTCTAAACAATGTACTAAATCATTATTTTTTTATTTATTCCCTTGATGGGATATTTAGCTAATCCATTTTTTCATGTTATCCCCATGGTGTAACACCCCATTATTTCAAAGTATGTTATTTCTTCAAAGTAATTTCATAACTATCACTACATACAACATCAAGTTCAAGCACCCCACTACTTACCAATCTTGCCGTTCAAAAGAAGTTATGAATAGTATTTACTGAATTTTGAACTTCATATAATCCTTATAATTTTAGAATCCTTATTATGAGCTTCTTAGATATAATGTAAGAACAAATATATTTTATGAGTTAAAAGAATTATTTAAAAAATTGAAATTTTACAGCCTTTTAATGGAGAACCCTTTTTAAATCCTATATTTGAAACTTTTTTATATTTAATTTGACTAAATAAACATCTTCTTTAGAATTGTAACATAAGAATTTAGTTTCAATAAATTTTTGGTGTTTTAATGTTAACTTTCACATTTGGGTGAATAATGAAAAATACTATATTTTAAATGAAAACATTTTTTAATAAAAATAATTTATAGTGTGTAATTATACATTTTAATGTTTTGTATGTATAATTAGATTATATTTTTACCCTTTAATCAAATTTTGGTCATTGGAATTAATTTTACATTGAAATTATACATAAAAAAGTGTCAATCTTTTGTTAATTACAGTTTCATAAAACACGATATTGTTTTTGACAATGAGAATTAATTTTAAATTAATAAATGCAACTTCAATGTTTTGAATTTGGTAAAATAGAATTCATTTTTGGATTTGGAATATCGATAATAGCCAGGGTAAAGTTTTGGTATTTTTTGGAAAATGTTCAATTTTTGACGAATATTGAAAAAACACTGAGTTATGGTTTAAAACCGAATTTTTATTTAAATAATTATTTATTTTATTTAAATTTATTTTAGGTCAAAATAGATAAATAATAACTATGTAAGATCATTTTAATTCATTGGTGTCAATGCATAATAATTTTATATATTTAAAAATATTGTGGAACTTTTACCGTCTTTTACCCACCTCTTAGGAGCATTTGCAAATTTACATAAAACTTAATTTTAACACCTCTGTGAGTAGAATTTAAAATATATGTGACACACGATTAATATCAAGGATTAAAATGTGGTTCAATAAGATAAAAATTATTTTTGGTGAATAGTAACTTTTTACTTTTATTTACCACGGTTAAAATTAAATAGGGTAATTTAGGGTAAAAATGATATTGTTATTACCCTAACACATGTCTTAATTCAATTGGATAAGTGTAATTAGAACAAAAACAACCTTAGAAATAAAAAATTACCCTTTATCTCCACTAGGATTAGATTAAGGCATTTAATATTATTTTGATTAAGAAAGAGTTAAAAGAGTTAAAATCAATGTTTAATGACTAAACCATTTTTAATGTATGGTTATACATAAGATAAATTAGACTATAAATATTCATTATAAATATAAAAATATTTCCTAAATAATGTTATTTTATTTATAATTTTTATATATTATATAAATAAACTTACTAATGACAAAATGATGATGCAATAATTACCTTATTAATGAAAGAATCAAATAAATGGTGTTATAAATATTAAAATAAATATAATTTCAAAGTATTTATTAAATACAAGAATTTTCTAGGTGAATATGACATGATAATATTTAATCAATGTATTTTGTTTGAAGTAATCATGTTGTTATTATTTAAAATAATAAATACCATATAGTGTCAAAGTTGACATAAAATAGTTTTTAAAACAAATATTATATTATTAATTGATATAATGGTCTTAAAAATATAAGGCTCGGCCGAAAGACTTATATAATAATATATATGTCATTAATGAACTAATTAGGGTTCGATTGGAAGTATATAGTATGTTTATTAACCATATAGTGTAAGAATACAAGAAGATGCAGTAAAAGATAAATTATTTAACTTAGAGTTAAATCTAAATGACAAGGTTAAAATGGTAACCTAAACATGTCTAAAATCAATTTTTTTAGTGGTTTTCTTACCATAACCACCTTATACTTTAAATAATATGTTTTTTAGGCATTATAAACATAATATGAATTTATTATAAAATAATATTTGAAATTGTTCCCAAGGTGCCCCTCACCCCTCTTATAAAAGGGCACTTCCCCTTCTCTCAAATTCACACCTCCCAAGACATTTGGATCTGCCAATCTATGCCCAAATACTCTCTCAACTATCCTGCCTTCATCATATAGGCCCTCCATCTTTCATAAATCCAACATAAGGAGACCTTTTGATACAATCAAAAAGAAGAACCCGAAAAAGAGGTAATGTTTTCACCACCCTCTTTCAAGATAATTTATTCTTCCACTTCTTATTTCTTTGTTATTTACATTATAAAATAATAACCCTAGTGACTTATATATAATGAGACGTTATTATAAATATTTCCCAACTTTATTCATTATTCTATACATCTTATTTGTGATAATGTCACCATGCATTCATACGTACGGCTTACCGTCTCCATGTCGTGGTGTAATTTGTTATTCAATACTTTTTTATTTGGATGGATATAATGATGAGTAATATATATATATATATAATAAAAATAACATACTAATGTATCTGTAGAATTAATATACCATCCAATTCCACTTCTTTATGGAAATTATATTGTCTCTCGTGCGTACGTACGGATTACCGTCTCCACGACGCGATAAGATTCATTTCCACGTTCACCATTCATCAACAATTATAAAATATATATATTACTAAAAAGTATGTAATATATGACATAATAATTCTACTGTAGAGATATATATTTATGTATATATATATATGTATATACTTACATATATATTATTCACTTAGTTCCGTTCAACATGATATGAAATTGAAAACAATGTTTATGCATACGTACGGACTACCATCTCCATAAATGGTGTTTTTGATATCATATATATGTCTATTATAAATATTTATATTCTAAATATATATGATATATAAATCATGTTTTATATTCTGTATGTATTTAAATATTTGTCAAAGTGATACAATCAAGAGTAACAAGTTAAATCACGTCCAATAAAGAAATCTATTATAACCCGAAATGTTATTTTATCATGGAAATTATTATTAAATGGGTAGTATAAAGTAATAAAGGAATCATGTATGATATAATAAATATTGATATGGTTCTGGTATAATTTAATAACATACTAAGATCTTCATACAGTAGATTAAACATACCCATGACCAAAGGAAAGTGCAAGGTAAGGGGTTTTTGTCTCACTCCTTATTCCTATGAGATTCGTGCCACATTGCCACTATTACCTCTTGTGTGGTGTAAGTACATCACATAATTGTATTATTTGTGTAATAAAATTTAATTTATGTGTATTTAAATATTCATTGTATGATACCTCTTTTATTGGGTGTATGTTTCATAAGTTACCAAACTGGTAAGGGTTAATTCCTCAATCTCATTATTATCATAGATTGTTTATGTGTAAGTATTTACTGGGACATTTTTATCATCCATTACCATTTTTCATAAAAATGATTTAAAAATTAATATTTTAAAGAATTTTGAAAGGTACTCCATATCAAGATCAGAATTTTAATTTTTTTAAGGATTCAGCTTTCTAAATATTTTTAATTAATGTAATGGTTTTCAAAATTATTTTAAGGATTTAATTATATGGACATGAATGTTTTGAAATTATAATTATTTTCATAAGTTTCAATGTTTTATGGGACACTTTGATTCAAAAATCACTTTTAAATTATATTATATATATATTTTTTGACTTTTAAATGATTTTTTAAAAAAAATTATTTCTCTCAAAAAGTTTTACTCATAATTTTCAACTATGTAAACATCCTTTATTGGATATTATTTTTGATTGAGGTTGATTAATTATCATACAATATTCCATATTGTATTAATAATTTATGCTATGATAGATTGTGTATTTTCTATTATTATGCCATTCATGGTTTATGGATAATGTATTGTCATTTCGTATGATAGTTTTAAAACAAATGTTTATGTTATGTATCAATTATTCATATAAGGAATGAAGTGGACTCAGTAATTGATGAGTGGAGCATGCTATAGCTCCTCAATGCATCAGTAGGTCTTATGAGAAGAACTAGTGTCTTGGAAACAAGGCCTTGACAAAAAAAAGTATTTGTAGTCTTGGAACGAGGGCTTGACTATCTGGTAATGATGTTCGGTATTGGGCATTCCCTCCTTGTGAAATTAGTTATTACTTGTGATTATTCAACTAGAAAAATATCCATGTGCTTGTTTATATGTTAATGTTTCATTTACTTTTATCATATTATGTTCAAGTTTATGTTTAAAAGGATTATTTTTATTACACATCTTGCCTTAAAATTTTATTTCTTCTGCTAAAATTTTTACCATTAATGAGCATCTAAGCTCACCCCTTTCTTATGTTTTATTTTCCCAGGATTCCAAGAAGTGTATTATTATTGATATGCAGGGTTAAGATAATGGGTAAAATGGAATTCTCTATGAACTATCTATGTTGTGTTTTAGGTTTCAAATTTTAATGTAAAGTTAATGTATGTAATCTATTTTCGAAGAATGCTAAATCGATCGGTTCTTCAGGACATGATTCCATGTAATTGTGCCAATGTATTAAAATAATGCACCGACTCTGGTAATTAGGGTCGGGGTGTTATAGTTGGTATCAGAGGATGTTTAGTAGTAACCTTGAAGCTAGATTTAGATAAACTCTAATTAGAGGACATAAACCTAAGATAGAATTTGAGAATTAGTATAGAAGAACTTCCTAGAATTTTGGTAATGTATAGATTGTGTGAGTTATCCAGGAAAATACATCCCTATCTGGATACGAGCAGGTAGAGGTAGATCTGGAATAGATGTACCTAGGGGTAAAACATGAAAACACTGATTTTAGCTAGACTCAAACGGGAAGTGGTGCATGACAACAGGCCTTGCTGCACTCTTGGTTACGACACTCCTGGTGGATATGATTTGGAAAATTCTCATTTTCTTTACAAACCACTATGAATGGTTTATGAGTATATACATCCTCAACAAAAACATTTTTGTGCTCATGGATTATATCCATAAACTGTTCAATTTATGGTAGATATTTTACATGTTTGGAGTAATGAATTTTGATTCATAAACAGACATAGTGTATGCCATTGTTTAGAAATGGTGCCTAGTAGAATGAATGAGAACTCCAGCAATACATATGATCCAAAGAGTAAGAAGGATCATATATTTCGTGGTAATAAGCCAAAATTTAGAAGGAAAATAGTCTTCCATGTATTCTTAACATATGAATAAATAGTACCTTGTGTTAATAAGATAAGTAAACAATTCTCTAAATCCTATGCATTTCTAGGGATGTTAGAGAAGAAAAGGATGGTAGAAAGAAAGATGGATAAAGGGAAATAAGGATTTTCCAATATGTGATACATTTGGAAGGAATCACCTTCATAAATACTTGAAGAAAATGGGAGTTTGTTATAAGTGTGGAGAAAAAGGACACTAAGTACGTGATTTCAAGGGAAAGAAAAAGTTTTAAAATGTAAAATGATTCATCTGCAAGGTGTTGAGACACTACGTGAATCTATGTACCATTCACAAGAGTAGACGGCAAATGATGTTATTGGAAAATAATCAAGTTATGATACTACCTCATATAAAGAAGAATGACTAGTGTTCTTATGTCGTTATTATAGAATAATTTCATTTGAGTGTTGTATCATCAGTATATTGGTTACATGAATTATGGAGATAAATAAGGATTGTATTGTAGTACTATTTCATTAGGAATTTGAGATTATTTGGTTATGATACTAAGGTATTAATTTTGGAATAAGAGATGGATTATTTTGAAAAATTATATTAGATATTCGTGAATACCTTGAAATTGATTAATGATTTGTATATTCCATCATTGTAGGAGTTTACAAATTTTTTGGATACAAGGAGTATATCTAGTGTTCTATAAGGATTAAGGGAGAATGAATGTAATCAATAAGGTTTTATGGTAATTCAGTACTTTATAAGAATACATGATGAAAGTATTCAAATGTTATTACGTGACAAAAAAAATTTCATTATGTTTTCCGTCCTTATAAATTTTGGACTGTGAGTTTGGATATAGGTATTTTGGATATGTCTAAAGGATGGAATGTATTATATTTTACATTGGATACGATTGTTATGTTTAAATATTTTCTAAATATTATTTTTGGATTATTATGAAAAGGAAAACCCTGAGGTCGGTTGACAACTCGTCGTATCCAGCAAGGCAATAACACTATAACCCGCAACCGAAGGGCCACAAGGGTGCATCACCTACCACTGGTCTATGTGATGTCATGGATTGTATAATGTTGTTTTTTTAAAGGCCTAATAGATGAATAATAAATTCATTTTCTAACCCTATAAAATTAGCATAAATAGAATATTTTTTATGTTCTATTATCTTATAGAGCGAAAGATGAGTTTGTGGTTGAAATTTGTTAAATGATGTAGCTCTAATTGACTAGTATACAAGTTTTTATCTTACAAAGGAATTAATCCTTAAACTATAGGTAATGTATATTAAAACCAAAAATATGTTATCTTAATACCTTATGTTGAACTGATGATATTTTAATTCATCATAGATTGATGGCTTTGAGGCCCTCAATTTTACACTTGTTTGTCATTGATGACCTCAATATGTCCCTATAATTATTTACAATTTCCCTCAAATTACGTGTCTAAAATTACCACCAATGATCCCATATCTGAAACATTGACTTGGTGGTGAATTTCTCAATTCCCTTTCCCTCTAATTAAAAATAAAATTTATTAACCCAATTTTCTATGTGGGTATTCCCCCAAAGGTATTTTCTATTTTCAACCTTTTATTTCTGAAAAACAATTTCAAATTTCGAGGACACAATTTATTGATGGAGGGAAGAATGTAACACCCCATGATTTCAATGTACGTTATTTCTTCAAATTAATTCAATAACTTGCACTAAACAGAACATTGAGTTCAAGCACACCACAACTTACCAAACAAGCCATTCAAAAGAAGTTATGAATAGTATTAACTAAATTTTAAACATTATATAATCCTTATAATTTTAGAATCCATATTTCAGTTTCTTAGACATAATGTAAGGAAAAATAAATTTTTTTCAGATAAAAGAATTATTTTATAAAAAAATTCAATTTTAGCGCCTTTTAATGGAGAACCACTTTTAAATCAAACATTTGAAACTTTTATATATTAAATTTGACAAAATAAACATCTTCTTTAGTATCGGTATATAAAAATTGAGTTTTAATAAATTTTTGGTGTTTTTCTGATAACGTTCATATTTAGGTGAATAGTGAAAAATACTATATTTAACTAAAAACAACTTTTTTAATCAAAATTATTTATCATTTGGAATTATACATTTTAATTTTTTGGAAATATAATTAGATTAAATATTTACCCTTTAATCCAATGTTGGTCATTGGATTTAATTTCACATTGAAATTATACATAAACAAGTGTCTATATTTTTTTAATTATTGTTTCTTAAAACACGCTATTTGTTTCGACAACGATAATTAATTTTAAATTAATTAATGAAACTTCTATGTTTAGAATTTGGTAAAATAGGCTTCATTTTTTTATTCTAAATATCGAAATTATCCTAGGGTGAAGTTTTGGTATTTTTCAGAAAACGTTCAATTTTTGATGAATAGTGAATAAACACTAAGTTATCGTTTAAAACATGAATTTTTATTTAAATAATTATTTATTATATTTTAATTTATTTTAGGTCAAAATAGATACATAATACCTATATAAGTTCATTGTAATTTATTGAGTAAATGTATAATAATTTTAGATATATAAAAATTTTATCGAACTTTTTCAGTCTTTTACCCACCTCATAGGAGCATTTACAAATTTACATAAAACATAATTTTACCGCTTATGTGAGTTGAATTTAGAAAATCCGAGAGACACAATTAATATCAAGGAGTAAAATGTTGTTCAATAAGATAAAAATAATTTTTTGTGGATAGTAACTTTTTACTTTTATTTACCACAGTTAAAAGAAAATAGGATAATTAAGGGTAAAAATGATATTATTATTACCCTAACACTTGTCGTATTTCTATTGGATAAGTGTAATTCGACCAAAAACAACCCTAGAAAGAAAATATGACCCTTTAGGTCCATTTGGATTAGATTAAGTCATTTATTATTATTTTGTTTAAAGAAGAGTTAAAAGAGTTAAAATCGAAGTTTAATGACTAAACCATTTTTAATATAGGTTTATACATAAGATAAATTAGACTATAAATATTCATTAGAAATTTCAAAATATTTCCTATATAATGGTTTTTTATTTATAATTTCAGAGATTATATAATTAAATTTATTAATGACACAATGATGATGTAGTAATTACCTTATTAATTAAATAATCAAATAAATGGTATTATAAATATTAAAATAAATATAATTTCAAACTTTTTATGTCATCCAAAAATTTTCTAGGCGAATATTACATGTTAGGATTGATTAAATGTATTTTTTTTTTGACATAATCATGTTGTTATTTTTTTAAAAACAAATACCAAATTGTGTCAAAATTGACTTAAAATAGTTTATAAAACAAATATTATATTATTAATTGATATAATGGTCCTAAAAATCAATGGGTTGGCCAAAATACATATATAATAATATATATGACATTAATGATCCAATTTGGGATTTATTGGTAGTATATAGTATGTTTATTAACCATATAATGTAATAATACAAGAAGACCCGGTAAAAGATAAATTATTTAACTTAGAGTTAAATCTAAATTATAAGTTTAAAGTGGTAATCTAAACTTGTCTAAAACATATTGGTTGAGTGTTTTTGGACCCATATCCACCTTATTCTTTAAATAATACATTTTTGAGGCATTATAAACTGAAAATGAATTTATTATAAAATAATATTTTACGTTGTTCCAAAGGTGCCCCTCACCCCTCTTATAAAAGGGAACTTCCCCTTCTCTCAAATTCACACCTCCAAATCCATTTGGATCCACCAAACTATGCCCAAATACTCTCTCAAAAATCTTCCCTTCATCATATATTCCCTCCTTTAGTCATAAATACAACTTAAGGAGCCCTTTTGATCAAATCAAAAGGAAGAACCCGAATAAGAGGTAATGATTTCACCACCCTCTTTCGAGTTCTTTTCTTCTTCCACTTCTTATTTCTTTGTTACTCCCATTTTAAAATTATAATTCATGTATAATCTATATACTATGATGTTTTTATAAATACGGAACAACTTTATTAATTATTCTATCTATATTATGAATGATAATGTCACCATGCGTGCATACGTACGACTTACCGTCTCCATGTCGTGGTGTAATTTGTTATTCAAGAATATGTTATTTGGATTGATATAATGATGAGTAATATGTATATAAATAATGAAAATAACATGCTAATGTCTCTGTAAAATTAATATACCATCCAATTCCACACCTTCAAGGAACTTATATTGTCTCTCGTGTATACGTATGAATTACCGTCTCCAGGACGCGATGGGATTCATTTCCATGTTAAACATTCATAGACAATTATAAATATATATATATATTACTAATAAGTATGTAATATATGAAATAATAATTCTACTATTTATATATATGTATATATGTACTTACATATATCTTATTCACTTAGTTCCATTCAACATGAAATGAAAACAGAGACAACGTTTATGCGTACCTAAGGACTAACGTCTCCATAAACGATGTTTTTCATTTCATATATATGTCTATAATACATATTTATATTCTAAATAAATATGAAATATAAATCCTGTTTTATATTATGGAAGTAATTAAATCTTTTTCAAAGTGATTCAATCAAGAGTAACAAGTTAAAACACGTACGATAAAGAAATCGATTATTACCTGAAATGTTAATTTAGCATGGAAATTATTATTAAATTGGCAGTATGATGTCATAAATGAATCATGTATGATATAATAAATATTAATATGGTTCTTGTATAATTTATTAACTTTCTACGATCTTCATACAGGAGGTTAAACCTACCCTCGACTAAAGGAAAGTGAAAGGTAAGGGGTTTTCATCTCACTCCTTATTCTCGTGAGATTCGTGCCATATTGACACTATTATAATTTGTGTTGTGTAAGTGCTTCCCATAATTGTAATATTTGTGTAATACACATTAATTTATATGTATTTACTTATTCATTGTATGATAACTCTTTCATGGGGTGTATGTTTCATAAGTTACCAAATTGGTAGGGGTTAATTCCTCAATCGAATTATTATCATAGATTTTTTATGTGTAAGTATTTACTGGGAAATTTTTATCATACATTAGGATTTTTCATAAAAATGATTTAAAAATGAATATTTTAAATATTTTTGAAGTGTTCTCTTTTTCAATGTCATAATATTAAATGTTTTAATGATTTATCTTTCTTAATCTTTTTAATTAATCTCCGGGTTTTCAAAATGATTTTAAGGATATATTTATATAGACATGAATGTTTTGAAATGATAATTATTTTTAAAAGTTTCAAAGTGGTATGGGACACTTTGATTCAAAAATTTCTTTTAAATTAATTCCTTTATTAATGTGTAACTTTGAAATTATTTTTCAAAAAAGGATGTTTCTCTCAAAAAAAATTACTCATCATTTTCAACAATGTCATCATCCTTTACTAGATATTATTTTTGATTGAGGTTGATTTATTATAATACAATATTTCATATTTTATTGAATGATTTATGATATGTTTGATTGTGAATGTTATATTTTTATTCCATTTATGGTTTATGGTTAACGTATTGACATTTCGTATACTAGTTTTAATACGAATATTTATGTTATGTTTCAACTATTCATATGAGGAATGCAGTGGACATAGTAAGGGATGTGTAGAGCCCTCTATACATTCTCAATGCATATGTAGGTCTAATGAGACAATATAGTGTCTTGGCACAAGTCCACGACAAATAACATTATTATTAGTCTTGGCACGAGGCCTTGAATATGTGGTAATGATGTCCGGTATTAGGCATTCCCTCATTCTGAAATTAGTTATTACATGTGTTTATTCGACTAGTTGAATATACATGTGCATGTTTATATGGTAATGTTCCATTTATTTTTACCATATTATGTTCAAGTGTATGTTTAAATGGAACTTTTTATTACACATATTGCCTTAAAATTTTATAACTTTGGCTAAATTATTTACCGTTACTGAACATCTGAGCTCACCCCTTTCTTATGTTTTATATTCCCAGGATTCCAAGAAGTGTATTATGATTGATATGCAGGGTTAAGATAATGGGAAAAATTGAATTCTAAAAGAACTATCTATGGTGTGTCTTATGTTTCAAATTTTAATATAAAGTTAATGTATGTAATCTATTTTCCAAGACTGCTAAACTGATCAGTCTTTCGGGACTTCATTCCTTGTAATTGTGCCATTATATTAAAATAGTGTACTGGATCTGGGTAACTGGGGTCGGGGTGTTACAAAAGTTACCTTATGTAGATGTATGGGCTCAAATAAAGTCAGCATCTCGATATAAAGGCAACATAAATAGATTTTATTTTGAGTTCCATGTTTTCAGTTTTATGTACCTAGTATTCAAAGCCACTGGACTTCAGAATCCATGACTTCTAATATGTTTTATAATTATGCTTAAAATAATGTAATTATTTATTTAAATGGATATGGGTTTTATAGTTGGTATCAGAGGATGGTCAAGTTATTTTTGGATATTAGGAATATATCACTTTAGTAAAATTATTATGAATGAGACAAAGTATAAGAAAACATCCCGAAATTTTGGAAAGTATAAAGTACATGTTTTATCATGAAAATACATCCCATTCAGGATATAAATAGGTAGAGGAGGCTCTGGAACATTCGTACCAAGGACAGAAAAATCTAATGTGGAGTCTCATGTTTGACCCGGGGTATCCTGGTACATGACAATGGACCTTTCTGCACTCTCATTTTGACACTCCCGGGGTATATTCCTTGGTAAATTCATGATCTTAGTATAATCCATTATTACGAGAATAATAAAAACATATGAATATATGTTATGAAATATATCTAGTATAACCTAGATTTTAACATAAGGAATCACAAGTTATAATATAATTCAACTTTAGATGTTCATCATTATATTTTTATTATAAACAATAGCTAAGTATTAATGACCTAAATTTGTACGTTAATTTTTTAGTTAATGGGGGGGAAATAGAAGAACATGTTCTAACATCCAATGTGATAAAAAAATGTGAACATTTCCCTAATGATATGCATGATATGATGTCAACGGGTGCTCAAAACATCATGATAGTACTTGCTCAACTAGATCAAGCCATGAATAATAACATGAATAATGTGTAACAAACTCCTCCTCAAAGGAAAGAGAATGTTTCCATTATAATCATTAATGCGACAATGGCCACCCATTTTTAATAGATCATCAGATCCCTGCATCACGGAAAAATTTATTAACTCCATATAAATGATATTATATTTCCTCTAGTTTTCAGAAGAAGAGAATGTTGAACTCTCAGTTTATAGTTTTTATGGGGAAGATGATAATTTGTGGACACTGATCAAGAATAAAATGTCTCAAGAAGAAATTTATTCCATGGATTATTAGTAATTAATGAAGTTGTTTTTAAATAAATATTTTAACCAATCCCTCCATCCAATGATGGGAAAAGAGTTATTTGGAATTAAGAAGAAGGATGACAAGTTCCTTGGGGCATATAAAGTAAACATTACAAGGAAATTCATGGTATGCCATTGGAAATGGATTGAACATTGAATGTAAGGTGGATCACTTCGTTACCATACTAAAGCTGAGTCTATGAAAAGAATTGGTGAATCATGGATTTTAATGTTATGAGGAGATTGTTTGTTGTTCCCTCAAAGAATACATGGTTATTGGTGACTCTCAGTACTCTCACAGGCCCAGGGACCTGATGTAAAAAAATAGAGAAAAACATTTGTGGTTCAACAAAAAAATTCCCATGATGGAATTAAGCATGAATATCTCACTTGGAAATGATGTGGGAAGAAGAATACAGAGAACCATCTAAAGGGAACCCAATATTTCTTCTAATATTGAAAGCTGGGAAATATGGCCAAGAACTGCCAAAGAAATATGAAAAATCAGGCTATTGTAGAAGAAGAAAGGAATGTTCAAAACAATGCTCAGCCAGTGGTCTAGTGTTACAACTGAAATGAGCACATGAATTAGAAAACTATTTCCTTATGGAAAGGGATGTCAGAGGAAATCAACAACAACCTCAAAGTTAAAAAGGAATGGATTATTATATTACTACAACTGAGGTGGAGCCGGACACCAATGTGGGTAAAGATATTATAAGGACCTGGTCTTAAACCTAACATAATATTGAATTAAATGAATAATTCACATTGAGGATCTTTTGAGGATTATAGTTTTAGAGAATTAGATCATAACTATTACATCTCAAAATATTACACAGTAGACACTTCTACAAAGATTCCATTTTTTACAAAACATGACCTCTTAAAAAAAGAGTCTTGTCTAGTTCCATGTTTAAGACAACATGGATTTTCCTTGATCCCATCCTTGACCATCTTCCACATTATGTCCTGTAAAAAACATTTCAAAACAACTTGGGGTGAGCATAAAAAGCTCAGTATGGGATACACAAATAAGGAAAAAATTTTGTTTTTTAAAACATCAAGTAAAACATGAATACTTTATCAAAGTTACACTTTTCAGCTTTAAGAAGTAGTAAATACTTTTCACTGAATAAAAGATCATTACATACCCTTTTGTAACCAAATTATTGCCATAAAACCCATATAAAGAACACATAACTTATAAAGGTATCTTGGGACATAGACATACTTAAATGGAATAAACATATGGTCTAATTACACAGATATCACTACACTGAATATCCATACGGCTTACTTCCATACCCAAAGCATTGGAGGTTATAACGTAACCACTCATCCTGGTATTCACGGAACCACTTGTCATTTGTTTTATCACATAAACACCCATCAAATGTCTAAGTACCATTATAAAATCATAACACATAAAAAAAATATAATGGAAAGAAATGATTTCCACATATCAATCACAATATATCTCTTAAATATATTTACATAAAAAATACATTATCAAAAGCATTTTAAATAACAAAACATATAAAAGAGTATATGGTATTTATTTACTTTTAAAAACATTACAGCTTGTTGAGGAATCCAAAGATCAAATAATACTCAAGGCGGCGGAAAGGTCATTGTCACCACGTACATTAAAAAAACATACATTTTGTCATTTGGTAAAATCCTTCGTATAGAAAATATTCCTTTTGAATAAAATTATAATTCAAAGGGGTTTATATAGCATATAAAAGAAAGTCTTCTATTAGAACAAAATATGCCTTAATGAAAGGAGATTGAGACGAAGTCCCATACCTCGTGTCCGACTTGACTCAATCAGTCTTTAATCTCCTAAATAATAAACTAGTGTTAATTTCTACTTGCTTAAGAACAATTTTCAAGCTTATTATTCATTTTATATTACTTATTGTCATGTTATAAACATTATGTATTCATTTAAGTTAATAATGTTCTTTTCTTCAATATTTTCTCTTAAGTCAAAAATGGACTTCTAACAATTACATATTGATCATGTGGTCAAAGGATAATTATATCCAGAATGATATTCATGATTTGGATATCATATATATCATATATATCTAGAATATACATGTATTTATAACAGTATATAACATTTATATGTAAAAAATGAAATGCACCATTCATGGAGACAGTAAGTCGTCTGTACACATGAACACTACTTTCATTCCTATTTCGTATTAAACAAATTAAAACTAAATGAGACAGATATATATCATAATTATAGTGTAATATATATGTTATATAGTTAACATAATTTTATTAATTACATTATTTATAAAATCCATGTTTGGCATAAACGAGTCACATCACTTGAGGGGGAGGTAGTCCACACTTCCGTAGATGAAATTATCGCATTTTCACAACATGAAAAGCATAATGGTTTGTTTTAAATATAATATACAGATGCATAGAGAGGGAATAAGTATATTATATATCATATATAAATATAGTTACATCATAATGGACACCATGAAAGGTGTTAAGAGAAGATTGACCAATCATCTTTCGTGAGGCAGTAATTCACCATCCACAAAAACAGTATGGTCTTTAACCATTAGACGGAGGTGTGTGTAAGTGTAAATGAAATAATTCTTATAAAAACATACTAGTATATTTATTATACTGGTGTTGTTGCAAAATAAAGGAATAAAAGTGTTTAGGGGGTTGGAGAATCAAAATAAAACAAGAGGATATAAGAGAATACATTACCTTTAAATCGGGTAACTCCCTTTGGATTGAACCAAAAGGGTTTCTTGAAGAGATATCTACCTAAGGTAAGTCTTCTAGGATGAGGATAGGGATGTGGAGAGATAAATTATAATAGTTTTGTCTATCCAAAGACTTTAGAGGTGTTGAAAATGGGGTAGATCTGGGGGCCATTTATAAGAGGGATGGGGGGCACTCTTGGAATGTTATAAAATGTTACTTTATTATAAATTTTTTTTCGGATTTTAAAGGCCCCAAAAATATATATCTGTAGGATAAGGTGATAAGGGTTCGAAATCCACCCATCCAATAGGTATGGAAAAATCTATGTCTTATATATTACCCTATCTTTTCATTTTATTTAAATCGTTCATTAATGGGGTAATCGATGCATCATCATTGTGTCATAACTAAATTTATATATTTAATGTCTAAAAATTATAAAAAATTTATCATGTTGTAGGAAATATTTTTATCTTTCTGTTGAATATTTATAGTAAAAAATATGACTTTGTATGACCCCATGTAAAAATTGTTTTAGTAAAGCAATACATGTTTGTGACATTTTTATTTTAACTATAAATAAAAAGTTGTTAATGTCATTTTCTTACCCAAGTGGATCCATGGGGTCCCCATGTTGACCCAGGGAGTTTATTATTTGGTCATGACTCATAAAATGATGGTAGGACATACGCCAAGGTAATTTTTTATTATTATATCATTATTTTTACCTTAAATTACACTAATTACCTTTAATTGCGATTAATAAATCTTAAAAGTTACTATTCACCATAAATTATTTTCATCCCATTGAACCACATATTACATACTAATGAAAACCATGTATGTCGGATTTTTTAAATTCCATTCCCCAAAGTGGTAATGTTTCATTTAAACAAAAAATCAGTTTTTTAACAACCAGTTAGTGGTTTCACTATTCATCAAAAATTGAAGTTTTTCAGAAAAATACAAAAAATTCACCCTAAGATTTATTTGATATTATGAATTCAAAAATTATTTCTATTTTAAAAAATTCAAAACATATAAGTTGCATTAATTATTTTAATAATTAAATCTCGTTGTCAAAAAAATAGCGTGGTTTTAAGAAACAATATCTATCAAAAGATTGACACTTGTTTAAGTCCAATTTCAATGTGAAATAAATTCCAATGACCACCATTGGATTAAATAGTAAAAATATATTATAATTTCACTTTAAAACTAATTCAAAATATTATCTAATAATATAAATAAATCAGAGTAAAAAGTGGATTTGAATTTAAATACAACATTTTTCACTTATTCATTAAAAATGACCATTATCAGAAAAATAACAAAAACATACACAAAGTAAATTTTGATGTCTTTATTCTAAAGAAGGATTTTATTTTGTCCAATAGAATGTATAATAGTGACCAAAACTATTTTTAAATAGGCTTCTCCATCAAAAGGCGATAAATCAACCATTTATTGAATATTAGAGTATTTATGCTCAAAATTGAATTATTTTCTTATTTTAATCCTTCATCTTTTATTTGATATATGTAAAAACATTTAACAAACATATATAATCATATTTTAGTTATTTCTATTCATTCCCGCCAATACAACGGCTACGTGTTAACTACCATTTAAAATAATATTATTATATTATTAGTGTGCAACGTAAGATTTCAAAGAAACTCGTTGTTGCGTATCAGGTACGCTATCAAACATAGACACCCATTTAAATTAATATTAATATTTAATTCAAAAATATTATTAAATATGAAAATGTATTATTATTTATTTACCGGGGATGTTACTTCCATCCCCCCTTTTTGGAATTACGTCCTAACAATTTTATTCACTAACCAAAATAAGTGGGGGTATTTGTCCTTCATAGCATTTTCAGATTCTCACGTTGCCTCTTCAACCATATGGGTTTTCCATAAAACCATCACCTGATAAATTACATTATTTTGCAACACTTTCTCTCTTCTGTGAAGAATCTAGACTGGTTTTCTTCATAAGAGAGATTCTCCTCCAACTGAACTACCTCTGGGCTCAAAACATGAGATGGATCTGGCAAATAATTTCTCTACATCTAACCATGGAAAACATTGTGTACCTGGGACAAACATGGAGGTAATGCCACTCTGTATGCAACTAATCTAACTTTCTCCATCATTTCATAAGGACCAATGAACCTCAGTCTCAACTTTCCCTTCTTACCAAAACGTATCACACTTTTCAATGGAAAAATTTGAGAAATACATGATCACCAACCTCAAAAGATATTTCCTTCCTCCAGTTATCCGCATAACTTCTCTGCCTGCTCTGAGCTATTCTCATGTGTTTCTGAATCAAATATACTTTTCCTTCCATCTATTCTACCAATTCTTGTCCTATCTGATTCCTTTCCCCTACATCATCCCAAAAAGCTAGAGTTCGACACCGTTTGCCATATAATGCCTCAAATAGAGCCATCTGAATACTGGAATGAAAACTATTGTAATAAAAAAATTCATCCAAAGAATGATGTTGGTCCCATCTTCCCTATTAATCCATCGTTCAAGCACGTAACATATCCTCCGTGGTTTGAATTGTTCATTATGACTTCCCATCTGATTACGGATGAAAAGATGTTCTAAAATTTAATTCAGCACCCAACGACTTCAGAAGGCCCTTCCAAAAGTTAGATGTAAACCTGGGATCACGATCAGATAAATAGAAAGTGGAACTCCATGGAACCTGACTATCTCTTTAAGATAAAATCGAGAATGTTGATTACAGAGAATGTATCTCGAATAGGAAGGAAATGAGAATATTTAGTCAATCGATCAACTATAACCCGGATTGCATTATTACATCGAGATGTCTTTGGTAATCCCACAATGTAGTCTATGGATATATTTTCCCATTTCCACTTTGGAACCGGTAATGACTAAAGCATCCCTTTTGGTAACTAACGATCTTCTTTAACGTACTGACAAGTCAAACACTTCACAGTAAAATCTGCAATATCTTTTTTCATTCCATCCCACCAGTAATACTCATGCAGATCTCTGTACATCTTAGTACTACTAGGATGAACTGAAAATGGGGAACTATAAGCCTCACATAAAAACTCATTATTCAACTATGATCCACAAGGTTCACATAATCTTTTCCCAAACCTCAAAACACAATCATTATCAATGTTAAATTCAGGAAACTTACCCTTCTGAACCACCTCTACCTTTTTCTTTAACCCACTGTCTTTCTTCTGGCTTGCCTAATTCTATCTGATATAGATGATCTCACTAACACTTGAAACAAAACAGAAGATATTCCTACACCAACAGCTTCTATTCCAAAGTTCATCAAATCAAAAACCAATGTATCTCATTCCAAACGTAGTATGGTTAATGAATCATTACATTTTCGACTCAGAGAATCAGCCACTTTATTTTCTTTTCTCGAATGGTAATGAATTGT
Organism: Viscum album; assembly: GCA_963277665.1. Lineage (NCBI taxonomy): Eukaryota > Viridiplantae > Streptophyta > Magnoliopsida > Santalales > Viscaceae > Viscum > Viscum album. Next base: position 1,642,938,678 of record OY728141.1, on the reverse strand, counting down.
ACAATCGTAATCCTTGATTAATTCTATCAATCTCCTCTCTCTCATGTTCAATTATTTATGAGTGAATATATTCTTTAATTTTTTGTGATCGGTATATATTTCACACATTAATCCATAAAAATGATGCCTCTATATTTTTAGAGAAAACAAACAACAGCTAATTCCAAATAATGTGTAGGGTAATTAAACTCATGAGTTTTCGACTAACATGACGCATAAGTAATTACCAGATCATTATGAATAAGGACACAACCAAGTCCCTTCAACGAAGCATCACTGTAGATAAAAAACTCACAAACATTGGAAGGAAGTGCCAAAACAGGAGCATTCACAAATATTCTTTTCAATTCCTGAAAACAATCATCACATTCTTTTGTCCAGATGAACTTAACACCGTCTCGAGTTAACTTAGTCATTGGACTACATAACCATGAAAATTTTTCAACAAACCTTAGGTAGTATCCTTCCAAACAAATAAAACTACGGATCTCAGTTATATTTGTAGGTCTTGGCCAATCGTCAACAACTTTTTTTTAGAAGGATCATTAGTTGTTCCATTTTATGAAATAATGTGACCAAGGAAATGAATTTTTTGTAGCCAAATATCACACTTGCTGAATTTTCCATACAGTTTATTTTCATTTTTGGTTTTCAAGATAACTGTTAAATGAATTTCTTGCTTCTATTTACTTTTAGAAAACACCAAAATTTCATCAATGAAAACAACCACAAACTTATCCAAGAACTCATGGAAAATTCTATTAATATGGTCCATGAATATAGCATTTGAATTGGTAAACCCAAAATGTATACCTACAAATTCATAATGGACATATCTTGTACAGAACGCAGTATTCGAAACCTCTTCTTATTTTACTTTCAACTTATGGTACCACGACATCAATTCAATCTTTAAAAAATACTGAGCTCCCTGGAGCTTCTCAAATAAATCATCAATATGAGGCAAAGGATCCATGTTCTTAACAGTGATGGTATTCAATGATCTATAATCAACGCAAGGTCTCATTGAACCATATTTTTTTAACAAAAAAGACAAGAGAACCCCATGGAGATGTGCTAGGTCGAATAAAACATTTATCTAGTAAATCCTGCAATTTCTTCTTTAACTCTAAAAGTTCAACATGAGCCATTCGATAAGGTGGTTTTGAAATTGGCTTAGAATCAAGAACTAAGTCAACAGTAAATTTAACTTCCTGATCATGTATAATACCAGGAAACTCATTAGGAAAAACATCAAGATACTCATTTACCACTGGAACATCATTAATATGAACATTTCCTTTATTTTCAACAATATATACAAGGTGAAATTCATTTCCATATTTTACTAGTTTCTCAACTTCCTGACATGTTATCAAACAAAATCATTCATTCTTGTACACAAACTGAAAATCTTTCTGAAAAGATACCATTTTAGATTTTCACTCAATCTTAGCATGATAAACGGAATGCCAATCCATTCCCAAAATAACATCAAACTTGAGTAGAGGCAAAATAATAAGGTTTGTAGGTAGAATCTTTCCGCACACAAGGATAGGAAGGTTATTATAATTTCTTTTTGTCTCAAAATTTCTTCTAAGTGTTTTTACCATAATTTCAAGATTCGTATCTTGAGATGGAATTCCCAATTTACTAGAAAACATCTCATAAATGAATGAATGTGTAGAACCTGAATCAAACAACACATTGGCATAATCTGAACAAACAAACAGTGTGCCTGATACTACTTCATTTGATGACCAAACATCTGCTGAAGTAGTTTCAAAGGAATTCACCACCCCATTCCACTTGTAGTTTGGCTTCTTTCCCTCAGTTGAGTTCTTCGTTAGACACTCATTTACATAATGACCCATTTCATTAGACTTAAAACGGGTTATCATTGTCTTTTCATTTCCTTCTTGATCATCTTCCACATAGTTACAAGAAATATGACCAGACATACCACACCGAAAGCACATTCTAGACTAGGATAAACATTCTACAAGATTCATTTTATGACACATCTCATAGGATGGATATTTGGTTTTCTTACCTCCTGGCTTCTTTGATGAATTCTTTCCCTTTGCCTGCCAACTAGACCTCTTATTATGTTGTTTGTCAAAGAACACCTGATCATTGTCAAATTCCATTTCCACCTTCATGACACATCGAACGAGTTTTTCATAACTTGTGAACTCACGAGAAGCTAAAGCCCTTCGATACTTTGGATTTAACCCTGAGTAAAAACGGTTTATTTTACTATCAAGATCTCGTATGATATTTGGAGCATACCTTGACAGTCGAGTGAACTTTGCTTCATAAGTAGCCACTGAGTCATCCTCCTGCCTCAATTCTAGGAATTGTTTTATCCATCCAAAGACGAACCACCATAGTAAAATATTTCTCAAGAAACATACCTTTGAAATCATCCCAGTGAAGATCATAAATCTCATCACTATCCCTGATTTTTTTCACCATCGACCACCACTAATCAGCTTCAATTTCAAAATGTCAAATAGCAAGACTAACCTTTTGATGTTCTGAACACCCCATGACATCAGAAATATTCTCCAGTTCTTTAATCCACCCTTCTATTAGCACAGGGTTAGATGATCCTTTAAATGATGGGGGACGTTGCCTCATGAAATGTTCCACCACATACATGTTACTGTGCAGTTGATCTAGCTAATCTCGTGCATGGATACCACCACCATTTATAGAATGAGTCAACTATGCCATCACTTAAAAAAACTATTCAGTTCTGATTCTGACCATCTCAGGTTGCTTATTTGGAAGGTTGTATTCCTCCTGATGACCTCCCAACATGGCTTCCCTATCTCCTCTATGGAAAACCATTCTGAACATAGAAATATCTTAGGTGAATCAATATGGGAATATTTAAATGATATATCATTTCAATCATAACATAAATTAATTTAGCGACATAAACTTAATAGTTTTTTTCTAACTCCTACTGCTGTCTAAACTGACCTCTGATACCAACTATAATGACCTGGCCTTAAACCAAACTTAATATTGAATTAAATGAATAATTCATATTGAGGATCTTATCAGTTTTAGAGTATTAGAGAATTAGATCATAACTATTACATCACAAAATATTACATAGTAGACACTTCTACAAAGTTTCCTTTTTTTACAAAACATAAACTCTTAAAAAAAGAGTAATGTATTATTCCAGGTTTAAGACAACATGACTTTTCCTTGATCACATCCTTGAACCTATTCCACATTATGTCATGTGAAAAACATATCAATAAAAACTTGGGGTGAGCATAAAAAGATCATTAAGGGATACACAAATAAGGAAAACTGTTAGTTTTTCAAAACATCAAGTAAACCATGAATACTATATCAAAGTAACACATTTCACCATTTAGAAGTAGTAAATACTCTTTAATGAATAAAAGAAAAGTACTTACCCTTTTGTAACCAAAATTTTACAATATATCCCATATAAAGAACACATTAAATATAAATGTAACATGGAAAATAAAAACACTTAAATGGAATAACCATACAGTCGACTTCCACACATATTACTACATGGAATAGCCATACAGCCGACTTCCATACCCAATGAATTAGAGGTTATAATGTAACCACCCATCCTAGTATTCTCGGCACTACACATCATTTGGTTTATCACATAACCACCCGTCAAATATCCATGTACCATTATAAAATAATAACACATAAAACAATTATAAAGGGAAGAAAACATTTCAACATTTCAATAATAATATATCACTTAAATATATTTAAATAACCAATACATTATCAAAATAATTTTCATTACCAAAATAAATAAAAGAGTATATGGAATTTATTTACTTTTAAAAACATTACGGCTTGTTGAGGAAGCGAAAGATCAAATAATACTCACTACGGCGAAAAGATCGTTGTCACCGCGTACGTTAAAAAGAAACATACATTTTGTCGTTTAGTAAAAAGCTTCTTATAGAAAAGGTTCCTTTTGAATAAATGTAGAATTCAAAGGGGTTTATACAGCGTATGAATGAAATTCATGTATTAGAACAAAATATGCCTCAATGAATGGAGATTGAGACGAAGTCCCATACCTCATGTCCGACTTGACTCGATCACTCTTTAATATCCTGAATAAAAAAATAGTGTCAATTTATACTTTCATAAGAACCTTTTTCAAGCTTATTATTCCATTTATATCACTTATTACCATGTTATAAACATTATGTAATAATTTATGTTAATAATGTTCGTTTTGTCGATATTTGGTTCTTATGTCAAAAATGGATTTCATAAAATTACATATTGATCATGTGATAAAAGGTTATTATATCCAGAATGATATTCATGATTTGGATATCATATATATCATATATATCCAGAATATACATATATTTATAATAGTATATAACAATTATAGGTTATAAATGAAATGCACCGTTCATTGAGACGGTAATCCATACGTACGCATGAACGATACTTTCATTCCTATTTCGTATTAAAGGATTTACAACTAAATGAGAAAAATTTATATCATAATTCCAGTATAATATATATTTTATATAGTTAACATATGTTAATTAATTACATGACTTATAAAATCAATGTTTGGCATAAATGAGTCACATCACTTGAGGGAGCCGTAGTCCACACTTCATCAAATGAAATTATTGCATTTTCATAACATACAAAGCATACAGGTTTGTTTTTAATATAAAATACAAAAGAAAAGAGAGGGAACAAATATATTATATATCATATATAAAAACAGTGACATCATAATGGCCACTATGAAAGGTTATAAGAGAAGATTGAACAATCATCGTTTCGTGAGTCAGTAATTCACCATCCACTGAAACAGTATGTTCTTTAACCTTTAGACGGACGTGTGTGTGATTATAAAAAAAATACTCCTTATAAAAAAATACTACTATAATTAAGATACTGGTGTTGTTACAAAATAATGTAATAAAAAGATTTTATGTCTTGGAGAAGAAAAAAAAACAAGAGGATGTAAGAGAAGACATTACCTTTAAATCGGGTAACACCCTTTGGTTTGAACCAAAAGGGTTTCTTGAAGAGATTTCTTCTTAAGGTAAGGCCTCTAGGATGAGTAGAGTTATGTGGAGAGATAAAATGAGAATAATTTGGTCAAGCCAAAGGCTTTAGAGGTGTGGGTAATGGGGTAGAGGTGGGGGCCTCTTATAAGAGGGAGGAGGGGTACTCTTGGAATGTTATAAAATGTTACTTTATTATAAAATTATTTTCGGATTTTAAAGGTCCCAAAAAGATTTATTTCTAGGATAATGTGATATGGTTTCAAAATACACCCATATAATAGGTTTTTTTAAATGTATGTCTTATATTTTACCTTATCCTTTAATTTTATTTAGATCGTTTATTAATGAGGTAATCGTCGCATCATCATGGTGTCATAAATAAATAAGTATATTTAATTTCTAAAAATTATAAAAAAAATATCATGTTTTAATAAATATTTTTATCATTCTAATTAATATTTATAGTAAAAAATATGACTTGTATAACCCCATGTAAAAAATGATTTAGTAAAACAATAAATCTTTGTGACATTTTTATTTTAACTTTAAATAAAAGGTTATTAATGTCATTTTCTTACCCAAGTGGCTCCATGGGGTCCCCTAGTTGACCCATGGATTTTATTGGTCTCCCATGACTCAAAAAATAAGGGTAGGACATGTTTCCTGGAAATTTCCTGTTATTATAACATTATTTTTACCTTAAATTACACTAATTACCTTTAATCGCCATTAATAAATAATAAATGTTACTATTCGCCAAATAATTATTTTCATCCCATTGAACCAAATTTTACATAATAATGAAAACAATATATGTCGAATTTTTGAAATTCCATTCACAGAATTAGTAAAGTTTCATTTAAATGAAAAATCAGTTTTTTAACTACCACTTAGTGATTTTACTATTCATAAAAAATTGATGTTTTTCAGAAAAATACCAAAATTTCACCCTAAGATATATTTGATATTCTGAATTAAAAAATGATGTCTATTTTACAAAATTCAAAAAATATTAGTTGCATTAATTAATTTAATAATTAATTCTCGTTGTCAAAACAAGTAGCGTGTTTTTAAGAAACAATGTCTATCAAAAGATTGACACTTGTTTAAGTCCAATTTCAAAGTGAAATTAATTCCAATGACCACCATTGGATTAAATGATAAAAATATATTCTAATTTCACTTAAAAAAATCAAGAGATAATCTAATCACATAAATAAATTAGATTAGAAAGAGGTTTTGAATTAAAATACAACATTTTTCACTTATTCATTAAAAATGAACTTTATCGGAAAAATAACAAAAACATACACAAAGTAAATTTTGATGTCTCGATTATAAATAAGGATTTTATTTGGTCCAATAAAATGTGTAAGAGTGACCAATACTATTTTTATAGAGGGTTCTCCATCAAAAGGTGATAAATCGACCTTTTAGTGGATATTAGAGTATTTATAAATAAAATTTAATTCTTTTCTTATTATAAGACTTTATCTATTATTTTATAAATGTTAATACATTTAAAAATCATATATAATCATATTTTAGTAATTTATATTCATTCCCGCCAATACAACAGCTACGTGTTAACTACTATTTAAAATAATATTATTATATTATTAATGTGCAACGTAATATTTCAAAGAAACTCATTGTTGCATATCCAGTACGCTATCGAACATAGAAACCTCATTAAAGTAAAATTAATATTTATTTAAAAAATATTTATAAATATGAAAATGTCATAATCTTTATTTACATGGGATGTTACAGATATGCTAGTTATTCATTCATGAATAGTTAATTTATTATTTGATTATGGTTCTACGCATTTTTTCATATCTTGCATGTTTAGTATATCTATTCAAACAACTCTTAAAAATTTAGAGGAAAAGTAATATATGAGAATTAATAATGGGTAAATTATTGTTTCCAAGGTTTGTAACACCTCCACAGTTATTTTATTCGGAATTAACCTCCTAGAATATATTGACATACATCCTTTAGTGGAGTTTGATGTTCTTTTGGGCATGGATTTTCTATATTCTTAAAAGGCCAACATGATCTATCAGGGAAAAGAGACCACTCTTCACATACTAAAGCATCCTCTAAATCATTACAAGTTTAATATTGAAGATGTGTCACATTTAGAATAATTTTTTCATTTGTGGATATTAATTCCTTACGAGAAGGCATTTCTAGCTCAAATGATTGAGAAAATAGATATAATCATGCTTGAAGATATGCCTATCATAAGGGATTACCCTGATTTATTTCTTGAAGAGTTTCCTAGTCTTCCTCATGACCGAGAGGTTGATTTCTCAATTGAACTTATTCCAGGATCTCTACATATATCATATACACCTTATATAATGGCCAATATTGATCTAGAGGACTGAATAAGCTATTACGGAAGAATATGGAGAAGGGTTTTATACACCCTAGTGCTTCCCCTTGTGGGGCACCAGTCCTCTTGGTAAAGAGGATGGATGGATCAACGCATCACGACATTGATTATCATGCTCCCAATAAAATGATAATAAAGAAAAAGTATACCCTTCCATGGAGAGATTAGTTTTTAATCGGCTTCCTGTGGCCAATTATTTCTTATGGTGGACCTTTGGATGTGATATCAACAATTAATAGAGAGGAAGGAAGATAATCCCAAGACATCCATTTGAATGAGGTATAGACACTATGAGTTAATAGTGATGCCCTTCGGACTCACTATTTCTCAGAAAGTTTCATGGATTGAATGAATATATTCTTTAAAGATTACCTCGAAAAATGTTTGGTTGTATTTATTGATGATAATCCGATATACTCCAAGAGAAAGGAGGAACAAGAGGAGCATTTGAATAATATTTTAAAGAAATTTTGAATGGAGAAGCTGTATGTTGGGGAAAAATCTCTCAAGGTATCATTGAAGTATTTTTGAGGTGATTGTGTTTGTTGACAAAGTGGACATCTGAGTAGTGATTGATGATAAAGCAAAACAATGACATACAAATTTGTTGACAAAGAGGATTTCATGGTGGAATTTTGAGTTCAAGAGCTGATGTCAATGATCTATGTTTGATTCAAGAACGTCGATAAAAGGAATGGATGATCTGGAGGCAGTTGAAAAGAACAGATACAAGGTGGCGCCGTTTTCCAGTGTTTTTGGCAAAGGGACTTGCGCTCCGAGGACTTGGAGAATATGAAACTTGCACGCCATATGTTTTTCTAGATCAGAAGTTCAAAATATGGAAAAGGAAGTAGGTTCGCGCAAGTTTTGGAGTTTTTCGCGCAAGTGTCCAAAAGGACAGAAGACATGCGCGCCGAAACTAGGTCGCGCAGGTGACTTGCGTGCCATCGTGCTGGGTGGTCAGATTGCCTATAAATACTGGACCACCCCTCTTCATTCTTAACGGAGTTCAAAACTTTGAGAAATCAGAGCTCTCGTCACGCAGGTGTGGTGGTCGCGCAAGTGGTGAGTGTGGGTCGCACAGGTGAATTTGCGCGCCAGTAGTTGAAGTTGTGCGCCGGTGTTAGAATTTGCGCATCGGTTGGCAGTTGCGCGCCAATATTGGTTTGGGTGTAAAAGGAAGAGAGTCGTGCAAGTTTGGAGTTGAGGAAGCTTGAGTCGCGCAAGTGTCTGATGAGGACTTGCGCGCCCGTTGTGACATGTGCGCCGATACATGCGCGCCGAGATTGACTTGCGCACCAAGTAAGGTTTTGTTCCAGTGGTTCTTCTCAAACTGCGTGGAAGCTAGTACGTTGCCCGATACCTTTGGTGCAAAGAGATATTCATCTACAGGTGAATGTTGTACTTCAACAGAGCATCTATACACAGAGGAAGATGCATTCATTCATGAAAATGAAGAGACCTACAGGTCTATAAACTGTTAGTGGATTCCTTCCATGAGTAGTGAGCTTAGGAAGAGGAAGAAGGTGATCCTCTCCACCGGCAGTGAGCCAGAGAGAGAGAAACAGGGAGTGACCCTTGGGAAATCAGTGAGCTGACCCTAAACATTGTATAGGCAGTGAGCCTGGGCATAGAAGTGATCTAGCCCGAACATTGTAATCCATATCTAGTGAAGTTTAGTGGAATTGGTACGACCGGAAACCTGTCGGCGTATGCTCCTTGGACGTAGCCCAGTGAGGGTGAACCATGTAAAAATATCTTCGTCTGCCTGCTAATTTGCCTACATTGCATTTAAAGCGTCAGCATCAGATAATGGAGAAATTAAGTGATCATAACATACACACAAGTGCAAACAAAGTGACCCTTGTAACAAAGAGGTCACGATCCAGCGGGGTAGGAAGAACTTTGAAAAAGAATATCCATACCCTGATTCACCCCCCCCCCCCTCTCAAGGTATATAGGCCCCTATTGGTCCTAACACTGTATGAAATGTATAGTAAATGTGAGTTATCTATGGAGGAGGAATCATTATTGGGGAATGTTATCACTAGTAAAGGGATATATGTGGACCCCTTCAAGAGAAAAGAATTTGAATAGTGGCCCAGGACAACATATATAATAGAGATCAACAGCTTTATGGGTTTATCAGGGTATTATTGTTTATTTTTTAAGAATGTTTCATGATTTTGGAACATAGTGACCAAGCTGATAGAGAAGGGAGTAATGTTTGGATGCACACAAGAATATAAAGAAGGTTTCATGGAGTTAAAAATGAGGCTTATCCCTGCCCCAATACTCACACTCCCAACAAGTGGAGAACTCATTTGAGAGTATAGTGATTCTTCAATGAAGGTATTAGGCTATGTTCTAATGAAAGATGATAAAATTATAGCATATTCCTCAAGAAAACAGAAAATACATTTTAAAAAATATCCCATGGTGGTGGATTCTCTATGTAGAAAAGATCCTGCATCTTTATAAATGATTTTAATTGAAAAAGATCTGATCTTCATAGATTTGTAGATAATGGGAATGAGAATCATTAAGGGAGGAATAAAATCAATACTTTATCAAATTATTTCTCAACCATCACTCGTGGTGGAAATAAAGGATGCATAAAAGAAAATATGTGGAACTTAAAAAAGGATAGAAGTTGTTAAAAATGGGAAATCATCTATGTTCTTGATTGATGAGGAAGGAGTTATATGATTTTGGTCATGATTATGTGTTCCTTCCAATCCTAATATAAATAAATAGATATTGATTGGTGCACATAGCTCTACCTCTTCCATACACCTAGGGGGCACAAAGTTGTGTTGAGATCACTGAGACATGTTTTTGTGGGGCAATACGATGAAGGATATTGCTGAATATAAATAAGAGTTCATGGTATGTATGTATGTTAAGGATGAGAGGAAAATCTATAAAGGGATTATGCAACCACTACTTATACCAAAATGGAAGTGGGATAACAACACCATTGAATTTTTCACTGGTCTTCCAATGACATCTATATGAAATAGTGATAGATGGGTCTTTGTGGATCATCTTAAAATGAAAAGGCACATTATGGAAATTCGAGTGGACTTTTTATTGGAAAAACTTGTGTGGATTTAAATCAAATAATTGGTAAGGCTACATGGATTACAAATATTTATTGTATATGATCATGATCCTAGATTCACCTTGTTGCTCTAGAAAAGTCTTCAACATGCTCTAAGCACTAAAATGAACATCAGTATGCAATATCATCCTCAAACTGAAGTCCAATATGAGCAAATTATTCAGACACTATAATATATATTGATAGATTATTATATGGAAATAAATGGATGATTGGACCAACATCTTCCACTAGTTGAATTCTCGTACAAAAACAGTTTCCAATTGAGCATATGAATGGTGCTATATGAATCCATTTATGGGAAAAGGTGCAGAACACCGACATTTAGGGGTGATGTTTGTGAGTGTAAGCTGCTAGGACATGAAATGGTAAAAAAATTGGTGGATAAGGTGAAAACCATTTAGTAGAAGATTAAGGTATCCCAACATCGACAGAATAGTTATGCCGACAATCTTTGACGAGACATTGAGTTTAAAGTTAGAGACATGGTATTTCTACTCATATCATCATGGAATAAGGTCGTGAGGGTTGGAAGGAAAGGGCAATTATGTCCTACATACATCATCCCCTTCGAGATAATTCATATTTTCGGAGCTAAGGCCTATTGAATAGTACATCCACCTACCATAAACAATGTACATGAATTATTTCTTGTATCTCTCTTAATGAAGAACATATCATACCCTTCACATGTACTCTCTCCAGATGTGGTACAGTTGGAGGATGATCTTTCTTATGAGGATCAACCAATGAAGATCTTGGATAATAGAGATAATGTTTTACGTAACAATACTACTCACCTGGTCAAGGTACTGTGGAGGAATGAAAATTATGAAGAGGTAACATGGGAACTTGTGAATCCAATGATGGAAAATTATGTTCACCTATTTATGGTATAGAATGTTAAATAAAATTTTGAGGGAGAAATTTCTTAAGGGGGAAGAAGGTAACGACACAATTATCTCCAATGGATATTTCATTCATAAAATTATGTCACATAATATCATTCTTAAGGAACTAATAATCTATATGTGACCTTTAAACATATATTTGTAACTTCGGGTTTTTGAATTTCAAAAATATGACATAAACGGTTGAGATCAGTAGGTTATTTGGAGTCTGATAAAAAATTGTAATTTATGGTGAATTGTAACTTACCCATATAAATAGTAACATACCCTTATACATAGTGATATAACCTAATGAATTGTTACCTTACCTATGATATTATATAACTAATATTCATGTTGAAGTACGATATACCTATATCATGGAATAAGAAAATAAATGTTTTAATATGGTTTTTTGAGTAAATCATGATTTTAATTAAATATAAAACTAATTGTATTTAGAAAATTATATTAATTTTTTTTCATATATGGGTTATACATGTTGAAAAATGGTTAAGGTGATATTTTTTTGGTTTTTCTAAAATACTTGAATTTTTTTAGGAATAGTAAAATATGACAATTCGCAATAAATGATAAAACCAAAATTTCGGCATCATTTTGGAGTCATAGATGATGTAAATTGACATTGTTTTGATCTAACATAAATTTATGACTATTGGTCATGGAATCATCACTACTGGTTGAATTATGGAAATATAATAAACTAATGATTATAATATTATGAAAACTCTCCTCTCCTCCACTATAAATATCACCCAATGTTACCTCTTCTCTTCACTCCTCTGATGCCTTTTTCCTTGCCAATATACATCCCAAATATCTTTATAATCCCCTCCCCTAGGTCCATAATCTCGTACTCTCTTCGAAATACTAAATCCTCTCCCCCATAAGAAGGCTTTCAAGGATGTTTTATTCAAGAGGTATATTCCTCTTTTATTTTCTTTTCAATATTTTCCTTTTCAAGTTCATTTGTTTTCTTTTATATCCATACCAATTATCATCCCAAAGTTAAAATAAATCCATTAAATTACATGTACTGGAATGTTTTTATGATAATGGATTGAGTTATTATCATCATTCCTTTACACTTATTTTATTTTAATAGTGAAGAAGCCCTTTGAGATGTGTTAGTTCACCTCATTCTAGGACTATGGGTATTCAATTCCTATTTATGTCTTCAATTATTATCATGAAACCATTTTCGTGGTTGAATGAGACCATAATATTTTTATTAACCATCACCTTTGGTTCTGCAATCATTTTTTTCACATTGTTTTGGGTATATAAAACAATTCATGTTCTATGTGGTCTAAAAACTGCCAATTTACCCAAAAGGTTGTCACAAATGATTAATAAAAATACTTGTAAGAAAAATATATTTTAAACCATGTAACATTCTGGATGATCAATAATAAAATTTGGCCTCAATTCTGGATGAACATCTTCATCATACATGTTTATCCGAACATGAACTGATCATTAAAACCAAGCAAGAAACCAAACCCGAATGATGAAATTGAGCCTCACAAACAATCAAAATGGTTCTAAATGAACTTAAAAATGTAATAATAAGTATTTTAAATATATAAGAGGTTATCTAATTAATAATAAATGATGATAATTTTATTATTCATGTCATTAATATCAAGTGTAGAACACCATCAGACTTATGGTTACGGATCCTCTCCATTTCACTTTTATTCATGAATTCCCTCTATGTTATGTCATATTATGTGTAATAACTAATGATGGGATATGATTTATAAAGTCCCCCATACTTCCCTAATGAAATATAAGGTATGAGAAACCCCTTTCTTTCTTAAAGAGCCTCTTAAGTACACTTGATACCATTCCAATAATATGAAATGAATTTTACACAAACTGCCATTATTTCATCGGGTTGCTCTATTATTCTTTTTACCCAAATAAAGTTGCCCTTTATTTTTTTAAACTTATAAATTATGTTCATATGCTTCAAAATAATGTTTCACGATCAATACCTCATTATTTTTTATGGATATCTATGCTATTAAGTGATTCCCTCCTCAATACATCACAATTAGAATACTCATTTTATTAGAATTTCACAAATTTTTACTCCATTTCACATGCACTCTATAATATGTTTTAATCCACTATTGTATTTATAAAATCATTATTTTTATTTTGAACACATTTTTGTTTCACTTATGGTTACATATAAAATATATTTCCCTTTTAAAATTTGAAATATCTATAGTATTTTCCTTAAAATCACACAAAAATGTTTTAATGAAAAAATTTCTCAAATTCATTTCTTATATATTATCAATTATTGTTGACATAACACACCCTAATATATTCCTTATTTACCTTATTAATTTCTAAATATTATCAAATTTCTTTCTTTCTTATACACGTTTATAATATGGTGATTGGATATTCTTTATGTCATGATTCTGGTACCCAATTCTTTCTGTGGGTAACCATTATATTTATGTATGATTGAATATATATGATTCCTTATGTAAAAAAAATATTCATGAAATGTTATATGGGTGAACCGATATAGATTTATTATTTATTTGGTATTGTATAGTCTCATGAGAAGTTATGTGTGATGATATTGGTGACTAGATTTGTCTTGTGTTACTATGTGCAACGGTCTTGGCCATTAGCCTAGGATTTTGCTACTATGGGAAACTATTTCAGATGTTAGCCTTGAATCATACTAAATTAATATTTTATGGTTCATTCACATTTCTATGATTTCATTATTAAATTATCCCATGTTTCTAGGTTATGAATCCATTTATTAAATGCCTTTTTATATCATCATGTTATGCCTTCTAACCCATGTACTAAAGCTTTAATTTTATAGTGATTCTATTATTGGTATTTGTTTCCCATCGCACTATTCATGGCTTTCCCATGTTTTCCCATGAATATGTAAGGGCTTGAATAATGTTAGGAACTATTTATGAAGACTAAATATATAGAAATTATATTCAGTTTCATGTGATCAGTTTTATGAACCTTGTTTTCAAAGACACTAGACTCCATGATAATTGGGTTTTACTTTGATGTATCATTATGGTTCTAATCATGTAATGTTTTATGTAAAAGGATAAGGTCTCTATATGGATAATAGACCCCTAATGCTAGTTGAAATCCTCCTATATATGGGGATGTTTTAATGAGGTATTTCGGAACTCCAACTCACAGATGGAGGTTTGACTCTGGCATTTAAAAATTGTATTTGAGAATTTTTTGACTAATTTTCTGACTGAAATTATATATAGTGTAAAGGATACAGTTTTCTAGAACTCGGGTTGTATATTTACAATGTGTCCAGCTAGACCATGTGTAAGGGACCACCTAGTTAGCAATGATGGGTTTATAGATTCTCTTAAATGAGATTTTTGGTACCTTCCTACAACATGACTATATATATAAGATTATTTTCAAAATGTATACCTATTATTTTTCAATATTTTATTACTCCTGTTTAATTTATTAATTACTATATTCTTCTGGCTATGTATTTATTATCTTATGAGTATATTATAAATATTTCCACAAATTTATGATATATCTATATTTGAATTAATTAGTTGAACATGATAATGATGATATATTTATATATATCTGTAAATGTGACTAACATGAAAATATTTAGATCATTGTTAGTACACAGAGAGAAAACATTGGGATATCGGTAGACTTCTAAGGATTCATTTCTATAATATATTATAAGACTAGGATTTTACTAAGATTCTCATATTTTCCTTGATGATTCCTTTTATTTTTAGAATATTCCACCATGAATATGCTTGACTGGACTGCTTGGTGGAGTAATATAAAACCCTCCCAAGATGGATAACATTTTTATTCAACAATAGAATACAACTTCACCAGAAATATTATTTCCGGATGAAGGATGAATCTAACCCAAATTTTTTAACATGGTTTCTATCTAAAGATATTTAGTTACAAATTCAATAATTATCTATGACTAAGAAGTTATGATTCATCGTCCACTACATATTAATAGAAATGGGGAGAACATATGATGCAGATTACATGATATATATCATCAATATGATCATCTATTGAGTAGATTCCATAGAGGTATGGAATGTGATTCATGATATCATTATGCTTTAGGGTACTATTGAGAAATGTTGGGACATATTGAATTAGGTTGGAAGATGTAATGGTCTATCATAAATGTTTTTAAAAGTAATTTTTTTGAAGGAGTTCATTCAATATATATCAAATATTGATCAATCGTAAATGTTATTGGATCTTGACTTGTGTATGATGCTGATGTCTATATATGGATTTCTTTTCATGGAGTTAATGTGATTAACTTTACTTCATGGCTAGGTATAAAGAACATAAAGATATCATTTTTGATATTGGTTATTGATAGAAGTGAATATTCTAGTTTAGGAACATCAACATGATGACTTTTTTCTTAGTTTAAATTAATGGAAATGAAACAAAAGAAAATAGTAGAGGAATATAGTTTAGCATGTCTTCATACATCAATTAGTGTATGTCCCCGTGATACATCCACTTATAGAAAATGGTTGTTGGATGATTTTCAATATAGTGGTGGGAGACAGTAAAACTTTATTGGAAAAAATTTTGTACCGTCATTAGGATTAGGTGGTCCATAGGGTCTCAACTATAGATAAATTGGAAGTATTAATATAGTATTCCAAAAACATAAAAACAAGTGTTATAGGTGTAGTGAGAATGGGAATTTACAATGTCTACTCTCGATTGCATCACAAGCAAGGAATCTTAATTTTTTTGATATATGTGGATGCATTGACTGTAGATGCCAGAATGTGCTTAGGTGTTGGAGAATGTTTTGAACCGACAATGTGATTTCATAATCGGACCTGGATACCCGGTACAGGGGGCATGGAGGTGTTTCTCGAAAAAAGTGTTGAAGTGCTTGAAAAAATCTGTCTCGGGCCGAAAGTAGCAGGATTCTCAAACAGTCACAGTGCCGGCGTGAAATAATTTCACTCCCACGCTCCGTGTGGTTTAAATTTCACATCGCCGCCTCTGTCGCGCAAAAATTGTGTGATGCCCGATATTTCATGCCCTCGGGCGCCGAAAAATAGAAGGAGACCCCCCATCCATTTAAGGGCTAAAAAATATGAACCGACTCTCATGTGTAAAATCAGATTTCCGCACAAACCCAATATATCCTTCACGTACTATTCTTTTCATGCCCATTCTCCCTAGGGTCAACCTTCACAAGAGATCCCCATGGCTTAGATGGAATTCCAATCCCTCCGGGGTTCCCCCCTTGCACACCATTCTTTCCATTGCGCACAGGCTGGCCAATTTCACACAATTCCTTCCATTGTGCACACCCCTATCCTTGTGCACGGCCTCTGCCACTTGCACGTAATTCATACTCTTTGCATGCAATACTCCTAGTCACACACAAAACATTATCCTCCCTATTCCGCACAATCATCTGATATTTCACGCCGACCCAGGGCTTTTTGCATAGGGTGGCTTTATTTCGCACAAACCTCAAGGGTTCCGCACAATTCCCTGCGGCCCTTCACCTCAGTGCTCCCTGGGCACCCCCTCGCGTGAACGCCTGATTCACTACTTCTGGGTGTCATTCGCAGGTGCCTGTGCACCCCAGGCATCCGTATCATACATGGTTTTCTCGTACGACCTTCTAAGTTTGTACGAAGTAACTTCAATGTCCCTTGGACAATTCTTCCCGTTGCATTGTTTTTCCTCATTATTCTTTTCATAGCCACACTAACATGTAAGACCCCAAGATTTCATAGATCATTATTTCTTCAAAGTAATTAAATAACATGCACTACAAGCAACACCGAGTTTAAGCGCACAATAACATACCAAACTAGCCATTCAAAAGTAGTTATAAATAGTATTAACTGAATTTTGATTTATATATAATTATTATAATTTTAGAATCCATATTATGATTTTCTTAGACATAATGTAAGAAATAATTTATTTTTTAGATAAACGAAGTATTTTTTTAAAAAGGCACTTTTACCGCCTTTTAAGGGTGAACCCTTTTTAAATAAAATATTTAAAACTTTTATATATTAAATTTTACAAAATAAACTTCTTTTTTAGAATCGGGACATAATAATTTAGTTTCAATAAATTTTTGGTGTTTTTCTGATAACATTCATATTTTGGCGAATAGTGAAAAATACTATATTTTAACTGAAACAATATTTTTTAATCAAAATAATTTAGTGTTAATTTTTAAAATTTAATTGTTTAAAAGTAAAAATAGATTATATTTTTACCATTTAATCCAATGTTGGTCATTGTATGTAATTTTAATTTGAAATTGGACATAAACAAATGTCAATCTTTTGATTGTTATTATTTCTTAAAAATACACCTTTTGGTTTTGAAAACAGGAATTAATTTTAAATTAATAAATTAAACATCAATGATTTGAATTTGGGGAAATAAACATCATTTTTGGATTCAGAATATCGAAATTATCCTCGGGTTAATTTTTGGTATTTTTCAAAAAACATTCAATTTTTGATGAATACTGAAAAATAGTGAGTTTTTTTAAAAACAGGCTTTTTATTTAAATAATAATTTATATTATTTTAATTTATTTTAGGTAAAAATAGAAACATAATACCTATATAAATTCAATGTAATTTATTGGAGTCAGTTTATAATTATTTTAGATATAAAAAAAATTTAGCAAACTTTTTACCTTCTTTTACCCACCTCCTAAGAGCATTTGAAAATTTACATAAAACTGAATTTTACTACTTCTGCGAGTTGAATTTTGGAAATCCAAGAGACACGGTTAATATCAATGAGTAAAATCTGGTTCAATAAGATAAATTTTTTTTGGTGAATAGTAACTTTTTGTTTTTATTTACCACAGTTAAAAGTAAATAGGGTAATTAAGGGTAAAAATGATATTAATATTACACTAACACATGTCTTAATTCTATTGGAAAAGTGTATCTCGACCAAAAACAACCTTAGGAATAAAATATTATCATTTAGGTCCACTTGGATTTAGATTATGACATTTATAATTATTTAATTCAAAGAAGAGTTAAAATAGTTAAAATCAATGTTTAATAACTAAAAAATTTTTAATATAGGGTTATACAGAAGAATAATTAGATTATAAATATTAATTATAAAGATAAAATGTTATTATACATAATTATATTTTATTTTTAATTTTTATACATTAAATAATTTAGTTTAATTATGACACAATGGTGATGCAGAAGTTACATAATTAATGAAATATTAATATAATTAATATTATAAATAACCATATAAATGTAATTTGAAACTTTTAATGAATTAAATTAAATTTATAGGTTAATATAACATATTAGGATTTATTATATGAATTTTTTTCATAGTAATAATGCTTTTATTAATTTATAAAAACAAAATAGAAAATATTTTCAAAATTGACATAAAAGTGTTTTTAAAATTAATATTATATTAATAATTGATATTATTTTCCTAAAAATCTAAGGATCGGCCAAAAGACTTATATCATGATAGGTGTATCATTAATGGACTACTTTGGGGCTATTTTTTGTTTATAGTAATTTTATTAACCATATAATATAAAAATACAAATAGACATGGTAAATGGGAAACTAATTAACTAAGAGTTAAAACTAAAAGATAACATTAATTAAGTAACCCAAGACTGTCTAAAATATATTGGATTAAATTATTTATACTCATCCCAACCTTATCCTCAAAATATGTCACTTTGGAGCTATTATAAAATGAATATGAATTTATTATAAAATAATATTTTAAGTTTTTTCTAAGGTGCCCCTCAACCCTCTTATAAAAGGGAACTCCCCCTTATCAATAATTCACGCATTCAAAGCCTTTTGTCTCAGAAAAACCCAACCCAAATATTCTATAAACTTACCTCAATTCTACCTAGAGGCATTAGTTTGATCAGAAACCTAACCTATGTATCCCTTTTTAGCAAATCAAAATGAAGAACTCGAAGAAGAGGTAATGATTTCACCACCCTCTTTCAAGTTCCATTCTTATTCCACTTCCTTTTTATTTGTTGTTTCCATTATAAAATAATAAATCCAATATATTCTATATACTTTTATGTAATTATAATTTTGGTAAACAAAATTCATTATTCTATCCACCCTTTTAATGACATGTCACCATACGTGCGTACGTACGACTTACCGTCTCTACATCGTGGTGAAATTGTTATTCAATACATTATTATTTGGATGGGTATAATAATGATGTGTATTTGATGTAAATAATAAATTTAACAGGATAATGATTCAGTAAATATGATATAACATCCAATTATATATTATTTTTATATCAAATGAATGTTATTTTTGCTCGTTCATACGTTCGGGTTACCGTCTCCACGACGCGATGAGATTCATTTCCAAGTTCACCATTCATCGACGATTATGAAAATATATATTAATAATATGTATGTAATATATGATATAATAATGCTACTGGAGATATATATGATTATATATATATGTGTATTTATGTACTTACATATATCTTATTCACTGACTTCAATCCAATACTATATGAAAACAGAAACAACGTTTATGCGTACCTACGGACTACCGTCTCCATAAACGGTGTTTTCCATTTCATATATACGTCTATTATACATATTTATATTCTAAATATATATGATATATAAATAATTTTTTATATTCTTTAAGTATTTAAATCATGATCTAATTGATACAATCAATAGTAACAAGTCAAAACACGTACGATAAAGAAAGTGATTATTACCCGAAATATTAATATAACATGGAAATTATTATTATTTGGGTAGTATAAAGTCATAAATGAATAATGTATGATATAATAAATATTAATATGATTCAGTTATAATTTAATAACGTACTATATTCTTCATACATGAGGTTAAACGTACAGTCGACTAAAGGAAAGTGCATGGATAGGGGTTTCCATCTCACTCCTTATCTCCGTGAGATTCATGCCATATTGCCAATATTATCTTTTGTGTGGTGTATGTACTGACCATATTTGTGTTCATTGTGTAATAATCTTTAATTTATGTGTATTTAAATATTCATTTTATGATACTTATTTCATGGGGTGTATGTTTCCTATGTTACGAAATTGGTAAGGATTTTTTTTCACAATCTCATTATTATCTGAGATTGTTTATGTGTAAGTAATTATTGGGAAATTTTTATCATCCATTTCCATTTTTCATAAAAATGATTTTAGAATGAATATTTTGTGGAATTTTGAAAGGTAATATTAATCAAGATCAGAATTTTAAATGTTATAAAGATTTATCTTTCTAAATCTTTTTAATTAATGTCCATGTTTTCAAAATGATTTTAAGGATTTATTTATATGGACATGAATGTTTTGAAATGATAATTAATTTCAAAAGTTTCAATGTGGTATGTGACACCTTGATTCATAAATCTCTTTTAAATTACATCTTGTATAAATGTGTTACTTTTAAATGATTTTACAAAAAGGATATTTCTCTCAAAATGTTTTATTCATCAATTTCAACGATGTCAGCATCCTTTACTGGATATTATTTTTGATTGAGGTTGATTTATTATAATACAATATTCCATATTGTATTGAATGAGTTATGATATGTTTGTCTGTGGATGTTCTATTTTTATACCATTCATGGTTTATGGTTAATGTATTGACATTTTGTATGCTAGTTTTAATACGAATGTTTATGTTATGTTTCAAATTTTTCATATGAGGAATGCAATGGACTTAGTAAGTGATGGGTGGTTCCCGATATATATCATTGATGCATCGGTAGGTCTCATTATACAAACAAGTGTCTCAGAACAAGGCCTTGAGAAAAAAATTATTTGAAGTTTAGGCATGAGGACTTCACTATGTGGTAATGATGTCAAGTATTAGGCATTCCCTCATTGTGAAATTAGTTATTACATGTGATTTTTTGACTAGTAGAATATCCATGTTCATGTTTATATGGTAATGTTTAATTTATTTTTTCCATATTATTTTCATATTTAGGTTTAAAAGGCCGTTATTTTTATTACACATCTTGCCTTAAAAGTTTATAGCTTCTGCTAAATTATTTACACTTACTGAGCATCTGAGCTCACCCCTTTCTAATGTTTTATTTTCCCAGGATTCCAAGAAGTGTATTATGATTGATATGCAGGGTTAAGATAATTTGAAAAATGGAATTCTCAAAGAACTATCTATGTTGTTTTTATGCATCAAATTATAATGTAAAGTTAATGTATGTGATCTATTTTACAATACTGGTAAATTGATCGGCCCTTTAGCACATTATTCCTTGTAATCATTCCAATGTATTAAAATAGTGCACTGGCTCTCGGTAACTGGGGTCGGGGCATTATAGTTGGTATCATAGGAAGTTTTGTACAAACTATGGAAGCTATACGTAGATAAGCTCTGATTAGAGCACATAACCCTAATAGAGACTTTGAGGATTATTATAGAAGAACATTCTAGAATTTTGGTATTGTAGAGATTTTGTGAGTGTTCCGAGAAATAAATCCCTGTAGGGATATGAGCGGGTAGAGGCGGCTCTGGAACAGATGTACCTAGGGGTAAAACCTGAAAACACCACTTTGAGATAGACTCGAACAACAATTGGTGCATGACAACGGGCCTTGCTGCACTCTTGGTTACGACACCCCTAGTGGATATGCTTAGGATAATTATCATTTTCATTACAAACCATTATTAAGGGTTTCTGAGTATATTATTCCTCCAGGAATTTTTTTTATGATTATAGATTATATCCATAAACTGTTCAATTTATGTTAAGTGTTTTATAAGTTTGTAATTATCCATTACAATTCATTAATTGACCTAGAGTATGACATTGTATAGATATGGTGCCCAGTAGAAGGAATGTGAACTCCAGCAATACGTATGATCCAAAGAGTAAGAAAGATCATATATTACACAATATTACGCCAACATTAATAAGGGTAATAGTCTCCCATGTATTCTCAACATAAGAAAAAATAATATCATTTTTTAGTAAGATAAGTAATGATTTATCTGGGTCCTATGGATTTGATGGGAAGAAAGATAGAAAAAATATCATAGTGAGAAAGATGGCTAAAGGTAACAAGGGAAAGAAGGATTTTCCCATACGTGATAAATGTGGAAATAATCACCTTGGTAAATGATTGAAGGAAATGTGTGTTTGTTGTAAGTGTGGAGAAAAAGGGCACCAAGTACGTGATTGCAAGGGTAAGAAAAAGTTTTCAAATGTAAAATGCTTCATCTGCAAGAAGTTCGAACATTATGCGAACCAATTTACAAATCATCAGAGTATACCCCAAATGTTGCTATTGTATAATAATCAAGTTACGATACTACCTCAGATGATGAAGAATGACTAGTGATATAATGGTGTTATTATAGGATTATTCATTTGAGTTTTCTATCAACAATATACTAGTTATATGAATTATGGAGATAAATAAGGATTGTAATACAATACTATTTTATTAAGGATTTGATATTATATGTTTCATAAAAAGGTGACTTAATGGTGAGATACACTTTTGGTAAAATATATGGTTGAAGGAAAGGTAATCCTTAATATGGTCCTGATAATGAGGCAGTGATTTTGGAATAGGAGATGTTTGATTTTGGTAATTCAGGATGTTGCAGTGTTGTAAAAGAATACATGATTAAGACATTCAGATGTTATTTCCTGGAAAAAAGGATCCTCATTATGTTTAACATCCTTATAAATTTTGGACTGGGAGTTTGGATATAAGTATTTTGGATAATTATAACGGTTGGAATGGATTAAGTTTGAAATTGGATACTATTGTTATGGTTATTTTTTGATTGTTTTAAATGGACAACCTAGAGTTTGGGCGACAACTAGTCACGTCTGACAAGGCCACGAGACTTAAACCCACAACCAAAGAGCAACAAGGGTGAATCACCTATGACTGGACTACATGATGTACTAATTTGTATAATTTATATTTTTTTAAATATTCATATAAATGAATTATAAATTCATTTTTTTGGAACCCTATAATATTATGATAAATATAATTTTTTTTTGAAATCATTTGGAGTGAATGATTAGTTTGTGGTAGAAATTAGTTAAATATGGAAATCTACGTGAAGAGTATTCATTTTTTTCTTCTCTTATTCTATGAAGAAATAAATTCATAAACATTATTTAAGTCATCTTAAAACCAAAATTGTGTTATCCTATTACGTGAAGTTTGGTTGAACCGATGGTATTTTAAATCATCATAGATTGGTGGCTTTGAGGCCCCCAATTCTACAATAATCTGTGACTGATACCCTCAATCACTCCCTATAAATATTTATGTTTTTCCTAAAATTATGTGTCTCTAATTTCCACCAATTTTCACCTAATCGAGATTAGAATTTTGTGGTGACTTTTTCATCCCCATTTCATCCTTTTAAGACTAAATTTTTTTAACCCAATTTCTGATGTGGGTTTTCTCACCAAGTTATTTTCTATTTTCAACCATTTAGTTTTGAAAAACAATTTCATATTGAGAGGACACAATTTATTGAAGGAGGGAATAATGTAACACCCCAAGATTGCATAGAACATTATTTCTTTAAATTAATTCAATAACTTGAACTGCATGCATTACTGAGTTCAAGCACACCATAACATACCAATCTAGCTGTTCAAAATTGGTTATGAATAGTATTAGCTGAGTTTTGAACTATATATAATCCTTATAATTTTATAATCCATATTATGAGTTTCTTAGATATAATGTAAGAACTCATTCAATTTTTTCAGATAAAGAATTATTTTTAAAAAATGCACTTTCACCGCCTTTTAATGGTGACCCTTTTTAAATAAAATAATTGAAATGTTTATATATCAATATGAAAAAATAAAATTCATTCTTATAATTGGGACATAAGAATTTATTTTCAATAAATTTTAGGTGTTTTTTTGATAACTTTCATATTTGGGTGAATAGTGAAAAATACTATTTTTTAACTGAAAACAAATTTTTTAATAAAAATAATTAATAGATTAAAATCATAAATTTCAATGGTTTGGAAGTAAAAATAGATTATATTTTTACCATTTAATCCAATGCTGGTCATTGTAAGGAATTTTACTTTGAAATTGGACATAAAGAAGTGTTAATATTTTGATATTTATTATTTCTTAAAAATACTCCTTTTGGTTTTCACAATGAGAATTAATTTTAAATTTACAAATGGAACTTATATGTTTTGAATTTGGTAAAATAGACATCATTTTTGGATTCGGAATATCAAAATTATCCTAGGGGTAATTTTTGGTATTTTTCTGAAAACATTCAATTTTTTATGAATACTGAAAAACACTGAGTTATTGTTTAAAACCAGCTTTTTATTTAAACAATCATTTATTTTATTCAAATTTATTTTAGGAAAAAATAGATACATAATAACTATATAAATTTAATGTAATTCATTGGATTCAGATTATAATAATTTTAGATACATAAAAACTTTATCAAATTTTTTACTGTCTTTGACCCACCTCTTAGGAGCATTTTCAAATTTACATAAACCATAATTTTAACGCTTCTGTGAGTTGAATTTAGAAAATACAAGATACATGGTTAATATCAAGGAGTAAAATGTGGTTCAATAAGATAAAAATAATTTTTTTTGAATGGTAACTTTTTTCTTTTATTTACCACAGTTAAAAATAAATAGGGTAATTAAGGTAAAAATGATATTAAAATTACCCTAACTAATGTCCTAATTCTATTAGACAAGTTTATCTTGACTAAAAACAACCTTAAGAATAAAATATTATAATTTATGTCCACTTGTATTAGATTAGGACATTTATTATTATTTAATTCAAAGAAGATTTAAAAGAGTTAAAATCAATGTTTAATAACTAATAAATTTTTAATATAGGGTTATACCTAAGATAAATTCGATTATAAATTCTTATTAGAAAGATAAAAGGATTTCCTACATAATGGTATTTTATTTATAATTTTTAGACATTATATATTATAATTTATTTTTGACACAATGGTGATGCAGTAATTACCTATTTAATAAAATATTAAGATAATAGATATTATAAATACCCAAATAAATGTAATTTGAAACTTTTTATTAATTATATTAATTTTATCGGTTATTATGACATATTAGTATATATTATATGAATTATTTTTGAAGTAATAATTCTGTTATGAATTTATCAAAAACAAAATACCCAATAGTGTCAAAATTGACATAAAAGAGTTTTTAAAACAAATAATATATTATTAATTGATATTCTATTCCTAAAAATATATGGTTCGGCTAAATAACTTATATAATGATTTTTGTATCTTTAATGGACTACTTGGGGGGTCGATTGGCTTTTTATTGTATGTTTATTAACCATATACTATAAAAATACAGTGAGACACGATAAATGTGAAACCAATTAACTAAGAGTTAAAAATAAATGATAAGGTTAATTAAATAACCCAAACCTGTCTAAAATATATTGGTTGAAAGGATTTCGACCCATACCCACCTTATCCTCTAAATAAGTCACTTTGGTGTCATTATATCCCAAATATGAATTTATTATAAAATAATATTTTATGTTTTTTATAAGGTGCCCCTCACCCCTCTTATAAAAGGGCACTCCCCCTTCTTACTAATATACATATTCAAAGCATTATGGCTAATCAAAACCCTGCCCAAATATTCTCTCAACTTCCCTCTCTTCAACCTTGATGCATTAGTTTGATCATAAATCCAACCTAAGGATCTATTTTGATCAAATCAAAAGAAAGAACCCGAAGAATATGTAATGATTTCACCACCCTCTACCAAATTACTTTCCTCTTAATCATCTTTTTTCTTTGTTGTTTCCATTATAAAATAATAACTCCAGTATATTCTATATACATCGATGGTATTATAATTTTGGTACAACCAAATTCATTATTCTATCCACCCTTTAAATGACATGTCACCATATGTGCGTAGGAACGGCTTACCGTCTCTATGTCGTGGTGTAATTGTTAATCAATACATTATTATTTGGATGAGTATAATAAGGACTTGTATTTGATTATTAATAAATATAACAGGATAAAGATTCTGTATATATGATATATCATACAATTATAAATTATTATAATATCAAAAAAATGATATTTTCTCTCGTGCGTACGTACGGATTACCGTCTCTACGACGCGATAAGATTAATTTCCGAGTTCACCATTCATCAACGATAGTAAAAATACATATTACTAATAAGTATGTAATATATGACATAATAATGCTGTTTAAGATATATATATTTATATATATATAAGTATTTATTTACTAACATACATCTTATTCACTTACTTCCATTCAATACTATATGAAAACGGAAACAGCGTTTACGTGTATGTACGGACTACCGTCTCCATAAACGGTGTTTTTAATTTCATATATATGTCTATTATACATATTTATATTCAAAATTTATATGAAATATAATAATTTTTTATATTCTATAACTATTTAAATCATGATCTAAGTGATACAATCAAGAGTAACAATTTAAAACATGTACGATAAAGAAAGCGATTATTACCCAAAATATTAATATAACATGGAAATTTTTATTATTTGGGTAGTATAATGTCATAAATGATTAATGTATGATATAATAAATATTAATATGGTTATTTTATAATTTAAAAACATACTATAGTCTTCATACATGAGGTTAATCCTACCCTCGACTAAAGGAAAGTGCAAGGTAATGGGTTTCCATCTCACTCCTTATTCCTGTGAGATTCATGCCATATTGCCACTATTTCCTTTTGTGTGGTGTAAGTACTGCCTATAATTGTATTCATTGTGTAATACACTTAAATTTATGTGTATTTACATATTCATTTTATGCTAATTCTCTCATGGGGTGTATGTTTTGTAAGTTACCAAATTGGTAAGGGTTTTCTTCAAAATCTCATTATTATCTGAGATTGTTTATGTGTAAGTAATTACTGGGACATTTCTATCATCCATGTCAATTTTTAATAAAAATGTTTTTCAAATGAATATTTTATGTATTTTTTAAAGGTACTCATTATCTTGATCTGAATTTTAAATGTTTTAAATATTTATCTTTCTAAATCATTTTTATTAATGTCTATGTTTTGAAATTGATTTTCAGGATTTATTTATATGGACATGAATATTTTGAAATGATAATTCATTTCAAATGTTTCAAAGTGTTATGGGACACTTTGATTCAAAAATATATTTTAAATTAATTCCTTATAAATGTGTGACTTATAAATGATTTTACCAAAAGGATATTTCTCACAAAATGTTTTACTCATCATTTTCAACTATGAAAACATCCTTTATTGGATATTATTTTTGATTGAGTTTGATTTATTATAATACAATCATCCATATTGTATTGAATGAGTTATGATATATTTGACTGCGGATGTTATATTTTTATACCATTCATGGTTTATGGTTAATGTTTTGACATTTCGTATGCTAGTTTTAATACGAATGTTTATGTTATGTTTTAGATTTTTCATATGAGGAATGTAGTGGACATAGTAAGTGACTGGTGGAGCCCTCTCTAGCTCCTCAATGCTTCAGTAGGTCTCATAAGAAAAACTAGTGTCTTGGCACGAGGCCTTGGAAAAAAATTTATTCGTAGTCTTGGTGCGAGGCCTTGACTATGTGGTAATGATATCCGGTATTAGGCATTCCCTCCCTGTGAAATTAGTTATTAAATTTTATTTTTCGACTAGTAGAATATCCATGTGCATGTTTATATGGTAATGTTTCATTTAATTTTACCATATTATGTTCATGTTTATATTTAAAAGGATGTTGTTTTTATTACACATCTTGCCAAATAAGTTTATAGCTTCTGCTAAATTATTTACCCTTAATGAGAATCTGAGATCACCCCTTTCTAATGTTTTATTTTCCCATGATTTCAAGAAGTGTGTTATGATTGATATGCAGGATTATGCTAAAAGGAAAAATGGAATTCTTAGAAAACTATCTATGCTATGTTTTATGCTTCAAATTGTAATGTAATGTTAATGTATGTAATATATTTTCCAAGACTGCTAAACTGATCGGTCATTCGGGACATGATTCCTTGTAATCATGCAAATATATTAAAATAATGCACCGGCTCTGGGTAACTAAGGTCAGGGCATTACATAATGGCCATTGATTCTTCGCATAGCCATGCTAACATGGACCCCTCGATTGTTCACTCCACGACACCCGCTTAGTATGACCTTGCTGATGCCTTCCCTCCCACAAGGGGAGGGGGTACTGGTTATGTATGTCCTAAGGGTGCGGAGTAAAACCACCACATCCATGATACAAGACGTTAAACTGCCAAGCGCCATCGTCCTCAACACATTACATAAAACTGTGACCTAGCCTCATGCCTTGCACGCATGGTCACCCCACCTTGGACATTATCCATGCGCACTCGTCTCCATGAGGGTAGGATCACCCCTCACAGAGGATGATATCTTCCTTATTGGAGTGGCATTTGTCCACGGGGAAGGGAATCCACCTTGGTGTAAGCTCCTAGCTTATCCTGCAGGAGGTAGAAACCTTTCTCCTCCTCACATCCATGGTGCCAAGGACATCAGGGGGCATTATGGGGAATGGGGTTCCCCTTTTCTTCGGTACCAAATACCTCTCCCACTATGCTTTGTCCCTCTCAGGCCTCCATCATGGAGTAAGTCCCGGCACCATGAGCCCCTCAACGCATAAGACCCTCTTCATTTCCCATTGACGCACCCTTCACGATGTGATCTTCAGGTCTCTTTTGTCTCTAGTTTCTCACACTGAGCCTGACTCTCGTGAGTATTGAGTGAGCACCGACCATGAAACACCGTAGGCCACTTTAGAGCATAAGCCCCAAATGCCCTCATCCCGCTTGATGGTAAACTGTATCCTGAACTACATGGAATTTGATCCATGCTAAGGCACGGTATGTAGGAATCCTCTATGAGGTTCAATCCCCACCACCTTGGGCCACCTCAGTGTGCCGGCCCCAACCATCTTGAACTATGGGGACTTTGATCCGTGTTAAGGAATGGTACGTATGAAGCCTCCACGAGGTTCTAGCCCCATCACCTTGGGCCACCTCAGAGTGTAAGACCCATTCTATCCTGAACTATGGGGACTTTTATCCGTGCTAAGGCATGGTATGTAGGAAGCCTCCACGAGGTTCAAGCCCCATCACCCGGTCTTACCGACCACCTTCACATCGGTTCACCCCCGTCCCACATGACGTTAAACTGCATTAGCCATCTGAACTGTGTGGTCAATGATTCCTCGCCAGAGGGATATATAGGAGGCCTCCACGAGGTTGTATCCCATCACTCATGTCTCATCCTAATCTCTCCCTTGAGCCCATGTGTCTTGGGAATCTCAAGAACTAACCCGAAGGTTACACTTCCTCTGGGCCTCAACCATGCGTCAATTCTCACGGGTCGCCTCTTTAGGTGTCCCATAGTTCCACCAAACTACGCAGACATTGATTCCCCGCCACGGGGATACGTAGGAAGTCTCTTTGAGGCTCAAGCACAAATCCATCGTCCATCCTGATTCGTACCCAGGCCACCACATCCTGGTCAGATCATTCGACCTAATTGACCTCCACAACATTCTGAAAGCCACCAACGTGATGGCCCCAATATCGGTGTTCCATCCAGGGGGTTCCTCAATCTGATCCACTCTAACCTATGTTCATATTAGTCCGATCAATCTCCGATGGACGTTAATATTGATGAATACCCTGTGTTAGACATGGGAAGCTGAGGAAAACCTCAGATACATGCATATGGAAAACAAGACATAAATTTCAATACATGCCTCAAGATTTCACGCTGTCGCAAAGCCCTATAATAAGGGACACAAGAAATACATGCCAATACCAAGCGTCAAGACACGCCAGTGATTCCCATTGCGACTCCTCTCCCAACTAAAAGTTTCTACCCTGACCGGACTTCTTAGAATGTCCTGACAGAAGGGGTGTAATTAACTTGTGTCCATGAAGAAATGGAATTAAGAAGAGCTTCACGAACTACGTCTTAAATCTATGCGGTAGACCTGGACTAGGTGACGAGTTCCAAGGAGGAATCCACGGAAGTAAGAACGGACATCCCATCATCCCATTTCGATCATGGAGCAGACGTCCCTGAATAAGGAGCAGATGCTGCCAGCCTTTGGAAAGATGGAATGCATGGTAACAATAAGGCGTCCTCTGCGTGATGGATGCACGCACCCTGGTG
The DNA here is from genome assembly GCA_963277665.1 of Viscum album. Lineage (NCBI taxonomy): Eukaryota > Viridiplantae > Streptophyta > Magnoliopsida > Santalales > Viscaceae > Viscum > Viscum album. The sequence goes on along the minus strand of OY728141.1, from coordinate 1,642,907,793 downwards.
AAAGCGTCAGAAACAGAAAATGGTGATCCTAATGCGAATCCCCTCTCCTCAACACGGAGGCTAGTATCATTCGGGGAATCAGTGGATAAGCATGTCATCTGACCCTGTCATCCAGTACCAGGTCCCACCAAGCAGGCCTGATGTGAAACTCACCAGAAGATGGGACAATAAAGACGTTGATCATTCCGTTCTGAGACATTGTCAGCGTGGATCCCTCTTACTGGCCACGGAAGACAAAATAATATTGGGGAACTGGTTGTCAATCCCTTTTCCTATCATTATTATTGAGTTCATCTCCCTACTTTCAAGAACTAAGTTGTTGCCTCTGGAGTTGGTTCACCTTCCCACCATCGCATGGGTATGGGTGATATTGACGTGGCCTCCCTGTGTGTTTCTTCTTCTTCCACGACGACTTCGATCACCATGACTGCTGAGCGGACACACCCCCTCTCCCAATCAGATATTATCAACCGAAGGGTAACTATTGAACTTGTACACATGTACGATGAGTAGGGGGTCATCCCCACAAAGGATATGGCCCGTTTGGATATCGAGGTAGTTGTTCCTCACTGTCAACGCCGCCCCAGAGGGCTGCACATGTAGTGGTTACTCCCCACCCCATCATTCAATCATTTTAGGAGCTTGTACCTAGAACGTCATTGGAGTCCCTATTCAATTACTCAAGGTGAGGGCTCCCACCAGTCCGTATCAGCATCGTCGATCAGTTCCACGAGCCATGGAATTGGAAAGCCACAAGCCTGCATCATCGGTTCCAGTTCATCTTTCCCGGCGCCAGCGTTAGGCGCAAATGGAGGAGGTCGGACGCCATGGGGCGTCAATGTAAGGAAATGTTGTGGCCTGAAGCACCACTAACTCATATCACCAACCCCCCACTTACGTTGAGCAGGGGAATCTATACGCCCGACCCGGATTGAGGCCCCGACTAACCCACGGGCAGGTTTGGTCGACTCTCCCTGTCACCGGCATAGGCTATGCCACTGCGGACCAATCCACAACAATGCCTCCCAGTGTGAAGGCATACTCTATGACGTCATTATGGAAGGTGTGTGCCCTATCCTCATCTTGGAGTACTGCCTGACGCCACCTTCATCCCATGTAAGTGTCTTCCTTATGATGGCAACACTATGTGTGGGGGTATCTCTTATGGTTCTACATTGGGTACGGGGTCACTCCCCCTACCGCAAACTGCGAGTATGAAGACATTGCATGTTCGGTCACTCGCCAACATGGAGGTCTTCCCTATGTCTCCGTGACAATCGGTGAAGGTCCTCCTCGCCCCAGAAATCAGAGTGGTGAAATACAACCCCACCTCACCAACATCCAGCACAGAGGTCATCCCCATGTTCGTTTCGACATTTTTTCTAGTGCTCCTCACACCCCGGCTTTCTCGGGTAGAAACCCTCCCCTCTCCAGCACCAGTGCAGAAAGAGGGACCCATGAATGAAATCTGCCTTGTCCTGAGGATCCACCCCAAGGCAGAAAGGCAGGTCTTCACCGCTGCAAGAGGAATTCTGGGGAAGGTCGGACAGAAATCAGACCAGTCCGCTTCTCGGACCCTGAAGCGGACTACGACTTGGCACTGGAACCATCTCCTCAGCCCTCTGAGTAAATGGATGGGGCAGGAGTGAGGCACATCAGCCTCATACTCCTGGAATGCAAGATCCAAAGGATCCCTGTTTCCCTCTGATGGTATATCCAGGAGGACGAGAACATCGCATTCCCCCATGGACTGACCACGCAGTCAGAACTGGCATCTCTGGAAGGGCCTTCTGTCTCGGCTAGAGACGAGATAGAGCTATTTTGGGGGTCAATGGAGGAAGAGTCGCGGCATGGCCCCCCTTGGCAGGATCTAATGATGCATCCAAAGTCCTTGTTGCATGATCATCCTATCGCGATATAGGGTCCAGGTCACTGAAATCCTCAGTGGACAACCTAGGATTGAGCGGCCAATCAACCCGCTCCCCATATTCTCTACCGGCCAGCCCACCGGCCCAGCGGCCTGCCTCAGCGCCATTGACAATTCCTCAGCCACCCTCAGTTGACGAGTAGGGAAATCAAGGCTCATACCATGATCCTGAGATGAGTAGCTTCTGGACCAACCTCACAGAGGTCCACATCCTTGAGATGTTTTGGCCGGTTGTAGGATGTAATTTTGGAATGCCAGAATCACTCACCCTGGAGGAGTTTGAATGTTTCAACCAGGACCTCTAGGAGACCCACTTCCATCTTCATCACCGGTGAGTGACATATCCCTAGCGCCAGGATCACCTTAGAGGCAACGACATACAATGTCGTCTGGTTGACATGTCCACTCTCCGCATGATCCAGCACCCTGAGTCACCTGGCCACCACATGTCCCTCTAATAGAAATGCATTCAGAGTTTCCAAGTATTCCACAAAGTTATTGTGGAGGCTACGCCCCACGCTAATGTCTGTGGCTGGGGGTAGTACATTTCCATCCTATTTAGTGTGATTCGCCAGTAGCCCTACATGCTTGGAGATATTGAGGACATACCCCTAAGAACAGTGGAGGTCAATATGAACGATCTGACAGGAGAGGAGAAGAAGTTAGTTGATGAAATACTAGCTGAACACATTGCAAAGTGGTGACCCAACTATGGTGATCCTAGGCTAGGGCAGCAGGGGCATGAACAACTACCCCTCAGTGAGATTCTCCTTGGAAATCTTGATCATGTTGTATTCGCTGATAGGGACGAAGCAGGAGCTCACGACAGGAGGGCATGGTATGTCTCACCAAACCATCCCGAACAGCATGAAAATCCAAGGATCCTAGCTCAGGCTCCTCTGGCCGCCCCAAGGATCGCTCCACTAGCCACTGATCTTATCAACCGCATTGAAGAGCCTGGGAACGCGCTTATGGTTAGGGACCCACGTCATAACAGGGACCCGCATCCAAATGATCCAATGGCGGTGCTCATCACCCACATCGATGCATTGGAAACGCGATATGTGGATATCCCACCTGATGGAAAACCCTACCCAGTGTGGGTGGATGACATTCCGGCGCCCCCGAGATTTGGGAATCCCGCTTTCTCCCCCTTTTAATGGTATGGGGGACCCACCACAGCACCTGGCCCAAGTTAACTCAAGGTGTGGGCCTATTTTAGGGACCCCAGTGCAGTAGGTGGCTACCATGATCCGTTTCTTTGTTCAGACCATGCAGGGGTCGACATTTGTCTAGTACAACCATCTCTCTATTGGATCTATGACTAGCTATGATGAACTTCGCAGGAAGTTCCTTTACCAGTTCAGCTCTACCACCTGGAAGACAAACATCATAGACCACTTCAGGTGCAAGAAAAGGTCCGATGAGAGAGTCACGAACTTCATTTCCTGGTGTAAGGGGATCACATACTCACTTGACATGCCACTAACTAAGGAGAAATTACTGACAATGTGTGTGGGGAATGGCAGGACGAAACTGGTTCCCACTATGATCACTCAGAATTATCCCGGAGGGTTCTGATACTTCTCAGATAAGGCCCAGCGCCACGAAAAAGCCTTACAACAAGCCAGTCAGGCACACCTGCTACCTCCCATAATCCTGGAAAAGAGGGATTCCAGAGCCGAGCCTGGCATCGTGGCCCAGGTAGAGGCCCCCAGGCAGTTTGAATTGCTACCAGTGGAGTTAGCTCCGCAGCCCTGCAGAGGTCCACCACCATGGGCATAGCTTCCAACCAAGAAGCGTCCTCAGAATCGGCAGGCGCCCCTGCGTAATGCACCACCACCTCCTAGGTGAGATAATCATGTTCTGCCTCCTCTGCATGCTCCTTCAGCTCCATGTCTAGGAAGGGTTCCAAGAGACCCCTTTTTGGAAATATGAAATTAGACCTACTTGTTCAACGAGGTTCAGGTCCCTGGCTACGTCTGCAACGCCTTATGGAAAAGAATCGTATGACTGCCTGAGTGCCAGAAGCCAGAAAAGGTGCATCTCACTGATCACCACAACTAATTCCCTTATCACTAGAACCTAGAGCACACCATCAAACAATGCTATGTGTTCACAGACTAGCTCCAAGACCAGATTGACAAAAACATAGTCAGGTTGGGATCAGCCCCAACATAAGTGGAAGGTGTCTTTATTAGGTCAGATAGAGATAGCGACGACGAAGGTGTGTGGCAGCAGGTTGCTGAGCACAGGTCCCAAAAGTATAATGACTGGATGGCTTGTAAAATAGTCTCTTGCACCCATGGCATTATCCGTGCATTCTTGAATCATCCAGAGCCTTAAGAATATGTGGCCACCACTTCTTTGTCATCATCTTAGTTGGCCTCTTCCCATAAGAGTAAGCATCGGTTAACACCGTCGAGTTGGTAAACCCCCATATGGCTCCCGATGTGTGGGAGTGCCAGGAGAACCTCCCCAACGTCCCCAACCGATGCCAACGTCGATGGAGACTTGACCATATTGGTCACTGGGGCACGTCAGTTGGCACCTCTAGCCAATCCATGCATGCCACTGAGACCAGACAACAGGCCCAGCACTGAATTCAGCACGCGCAGCCTCTTCATCCAGTGTCGACAGTCCCACCTCTGCCACCGTTTGTGCTACTAGATCAGGAAGAACCACTATGTCCATACTATTACCAGCATCACCCTGCTACATGCCCATATCAATCGTTCAAATCTCATTTGGCATCTACCTTCAAAGCTTCTACTAGTGAGTAGCGAGATGTCCCCAGTACCCGTCAGCCACCGGTCCATCCGGCAGGGCTCGCAATGCCTCCAATCACAGAGCGTCTCTCTGAAAATAGAAGTATGCACCTGACATATAAGTATGATGTTCTCAATCACCTCACTGGCATCCTAGCGAGGCTTTCTATCATTGAAGACCTTCGCCTATTGTCAGATATGCATGAAGCACTAGCTGAGGCTTTAAGGAGCCCCCTCTAGTTTGAGACGGAGATAGCAGCTGCAGAGGCCTTCCATACTGAAGCATTTGAGGCTGCTGAATGACATGCCTCCATTTCGTTCATTGGAGAGGATGAAGGCGCACCCATATAGGGGCACATCTGCCCACTGTATATCACCAAACAATTCAAAATCGTGGAGGTTCGACACTGTCTCATTGACACCGGATCTGGGATCAACCTTATCCCGAAATGGGCACTGCAGAAGCTAGGGCTCTAAAAGGATGACCCGACTCCATCCAATTTGGGAATCCAAGGATAAGACATGATAGAGAAGACACGGGTTATCAATATCCATCTGATGACCTAGTTCGGTGGCCCAGCTTCCAGCACTGAGTTCAAGTTTGTCTCCCTGGACACCGTGTATAATGCATTGATGGGAAGGCCATGGATCCACTTGCACACGGTAGTCCCCTCATCATATCTCAAATTCCTCAAGTACTCCCTTATTGGTCAAGTAGGCATACTCCAAGGTGATGCATCCCTTTTTTCCTCTGGTGAATCTCACTACTTGGACACTGACTATCACAGGAGAAAGGGTAATCAAGTCCAGGCTAGCAAAGCTGAGCCCTTCACCACTACAAATGACCCTTGGGAAAGACTGAATGACACCTACGTCATCCCGAACCATTGGTTGGAGGCCACAAACCCCGATATGGGGTAGTGTTATGCCATTTCTGGGACAAGGGGGAACCATGCTTCCAAATCAAGGTGGCACTAGAAGATCATATCGTATTCTTATACGAACCAGGATATAGTGATCTTGGAGCCTCCCACTCCCATCAGGTATCGAGACGTCCAGATCATAGCAATGTTAGTACATCTTACTTGTCTGTTTCGTCAGGCCGTAATAAGACAACTCTGGCAGACGCACCACTAATACTTCAATATTTTCAAGCATGGCTCCTTGGTCCAGAGACCAGATGGTTTTGGGTCAACAAATTTCATAGCCATGGTCTCGGCAGCGCCGGAGTGCCCTGATGCAATGACCATGACCTCAAAATCTTTTAGAAGCCTCCCATCAGGGTTTAGTAGCTCATAATCAACTTCCCCCATTGAGGATCCCTCTATAAGAGGAGAAGAAGATGTATAGGATGCTCCCCCTACCATTGAGGAAGGTGTCTTAGCCACGGTCGATGAGTTGGAAAAGGTGAACCTCGGAAGCAAGGCCGATCTGAGACAAACAATGATCAGCACTGCTATGTCCCTCGAGCAGCAGCAGTGGTATGTAGGATTCCCCAAAGAGCACTGTGATGTATTCTCGTAGAGTTACGACAAGATTCCAGGACTAGATGCCAAGGTAGCTATCCACCACCTTGATCTCCTGACAAATTATCGTAGGTTCAATTAGCCTCCCAGAATGATGCATCTGTCTCACGGTGTCATGGTTGAGGACGAAGTTGACAAGCACATCAGAGCCTACTTCTTCAAGGAGGTCTAGTACCAGAAGTGGCTAGCCAACATTGTACAAGTTAGAAATAGGAACAAATATATCAGAGTCTTTTTCGACTTTAAAGATCTCAACATTCATTGTCCGAAAGATGATTTTCCCCTTCTAGTGAGAGAATTGTATATCGATGCTACAGTGGTGTTCCAAGTTCTCTACTTCATGGATGGTTACTCTGGATATAATCATATCTGGATGGCCCCTATGGATGAGGAGTCTACTGCTTTCAGGGTGCCCCAAGGTACTTTCGTTTACCAGGTTATGCCCTTCATCCTGAAGAATGCGGGTTCCACCTATCAGTGGGCCATGCATCGCATATTCAAGCCAATCTTGGGAATTTTGGTGGAATTATATGTGGATGACTTGGTAGTCAAATCTTGCCATCACCAGGACCATCTCAAAGACCTCAAAAATTATTCGGTTTCCTCCGTTCTCGCCACCTGAAGATGAACATGATGAATTGTGCTTTCGGGGTCACTTCTGGGAAGTTTTTTGTAATTTTTTTCCAATACCGGGGCATCAAGATCGACCTAGAGACGATCAAGGCCATTAGACAGATGCCCCCCTTGAGCAATATTCGGGAGCTTCTAACTATCTAAGTCCACTTAGCCTACATATGCCGATTCATTGTGAATCTGGCTGGAAAGTGTAAGCCCTTATCCAGGCTTGTTAAGAAGGAAACCTCTTATGTGAGGGATGAGGAGTGCGAGACCAGCATTGAGGAAATCAAGCAATATTTGATCCAGCCTCCAGTCTTGATGCCTCCCTTTTCCAAGAATCCACTTATCCTATACATGACCGCCCTGGAACAGTCCCTCGGTGCCCTTCTCGCCCATAAGAACAAAGAGGGGATGGAGAACAACCTCTACTACCTCAGCAGTATGCTCCTCAATACAGAGTCGAGATACTCTACTATAGAGAAGATCTGCCTGACTCTTGTTTTTTCCATGTAGAAGTTTCAACATTACCTGAAGCACCACGAGGTAAAGCTAGTGTCTCAAGTGGACCCACAGAAGTACATTTTGAATATCCCCATGTTAACTGGACGACTAGAGCAGTGGGTGGTGATCCACTAGTATTTTGACATTAGGTTCATGATCTAAAAGTATATTAAGGGGTAGGTTTTAGCAGACTTTTTGGCTGCCCATCCAACCTCTGCAAATCAATCCATGGAACTGGATTTTTCTGATGAGGCAATCTTCTTAGTCAATCAAGTCATCCCATGTTGGAAGATTCACTTTAATGGTGCCTTCGGGAGCCCCACCGATAAGAGGCTCAATGATCCTAGACTCAACAGAGTAGCTTTGCGTATCGTCTTTATCACTCCGACACAAGCCGTTCTACCTTACTAATTCCTATTATCAGAAGGTTTCAATAACAACGAGGTAGAGTATCCATCTCTCATTACAGGTCTCAAACTATCCCTTGAGATCTATGTGCCCCATTTTCATGTGAAATGGGACTCTGAGCTAGTTTTTATGCAGCTCAATGGAGACTATGTAGTTCGGATGCTAGATCTCATACCTTTGTAAGAACATACTCTATAGCTAATGACCTAGTTCCCTTCATGGAAGAGGTTATCCATGTCCCTTGGTCAGAGAACGGTCGAGCGGATGCTTTAGCCAGTTTAGCTGCATCAATTGTAGATCCCAACCAGAATAATATGATTATGCACGTGGCGCATCAGAGAGTCATAGATCCTATTACCCTGGATCGTGATGTTGGCCCATAAGAAAACCGTCTTACCGTCGATGCCTCTGCGTAAGTTCCCCCGGGTCGTCTGGATGCAGTGGTTAAAATGGTTGTTGATTGGAGAACACCCTTGGTTGAATACCTCCAACACGGTAATACCCCATCATACAGGACTGAGTGCAAGCAAATTCGACACCGCGCGCTGCAGTTTACTCTCCAGAGTGGTTCCAGTCTTGATCAGATCCTCTATAAGTGCGGTTTTGATGGTGTTATCCTCCGTTGCATTCAGGGGGTCGAGATTCCATAGGTCATGCAAGAGATTCATGCCGTTTCCTGCAGCGCTAATCAGGCTGGGCCAAAACTTTCTCACCAGATTCATAGATCAGGGTATTTTTGTCCCACTATGATCCATGACTGCATTGAGTACGCCATGAGGTGCCATGCATGACACGTTCTTTCTAACATTGTGCATCAGCCACCAGAGCCTCTCTAGACTACCATGTACTCTTGGACCTTTTGCAGTCTGGCGGTTAGATGTCGTGGGACCGTACCCACCAGCAACACCTCGCTAATGCCAACTCATTCTAACCGCTACGTATTTTTTTCCAAGTGGGTAGAGGCAATTCCGCTCAACGAAGTCAAGGCCCATTCTATCATTGACATCATGTGTTCCAATATCATCCATCGGTTCGGGTTTCCTCCTGCTATCCTCACCGATAATGGAACCAAATTTCATGAAAATGAGCTATAGAAATTGTACACCAAGTACAATATTCTCTCTAACCATACCTCCCACAATCATGTGCATGAAAATGGATATATTGAGGCGTTCAATAAAACCCTCTCTAACATTATGTAAATAATGATTGGACAGAACATGAAGAGTTGGCCGGATAATCACTCCAACACCATCTGGACTTATCGGACGACGACTCATAATTCCACCTAGGTGACCCCATATTCCATAGTGTACGAAATTGAGGCTGTCCTGCCCATTGAGATTCAATTTCCATCATTGCGCATAGCGGTCTATAACCAGCATGCACTGGATAGAGTGGTCGAGATCCTTCCAGCTGAATTAGAAGCATTGGACGGATATAGGCTTCATGCCTTGCACAACCTAGAAAGGCATCAGAGGAGGATGGATCGAGCATTCCACAAGCTGGTTCGCCTCTGCTCTTTCCTACAAAACGATTTGGTATTACCCCTTAGGGTTCCAATAATCCCCCACAGAAAACCACCCGAGTTAGAGCCCAAATGGGAAGGGTCGTTTATTGTTTATAAGATTTGTCCAAATGAAACCAATACTACAAATTGGGCCTTTATCAATGATAAAAACAGGCATTAACAGTGCTAGAAAATCACTGTAAATGCCGGCGACGATAGGGGGTCCCTTTTATCAGCGCTCGGAATAGCGCTGATAAAGGCCCCCTTTATCAGTTCTTTTTTTGGCGTTGATCAATGTCCCCTTTATCAGCGCTTCTCCAAGAACAGAAAAAGGCGACCCCCTTTTATCTTGATTGATATTTACAGCTATTTTCTAGCACTAATAAAGGGCCCTATTATCAGTTCTCAAGATAGCATTAATAAAGGGCCATATTATCAATGCTCAAGACAACACTTATAACATTGTCCTTTATTAGTGCTCAATATAGCGCTGATAAAGTCTCTTTCAGTTGTACATGTAGAACCAGCACCTGCACAAACCAGCACCTTCACCTGTACAAAACAGCAGGTGCACACCTGTACAAAATAGCACCCACACACAATATTTTGACAAACAATCCCATATACATTTACTTAACCTCATGAATACAAAAAAACACACTACTATATAAATTTCAAACAATGTTTTACATGGTTACAATTACGATTATGCAACAAAAGTTATAGATGTTAATGTTTCATCCTTTGATATTCATGATCCTCTCTCAAAAAATTTTATCCATGGGATTTGTTGCCGAACAAAGCTTCTGAACTCAAGGAAAAAAAATCACCTATATAAGAAAACAAATATTTTGTGAGTAATACAATAATGGAAGAAATTAAAACATTAATATGAAAGAATACATTCATATGGAAATGTGAAACTAAAATATGGAAATGATAAACTCAAATGTTTTCATTATGATAACAATGAAAGGGAATAATGTAAAAGCAATATGGTTTTGGATGATTTATCTCATTTAATAAATACTGATTCTTTATCTAATGAAAAGCTTTATCAGTCACACCATGTGTTGAATTGAGGTGCGGTCAATTCGTACACCTCAAAAATGACTAATGGATTGTTTTCCTAAGGTATAAAAACAAAATGAACGCGTTTGCTCAGTTTTTCTGTATGTCACTTGTGTTGTTTTCTAAAGTTATTGTCAATTTGAAACTGGTATCAGACACTTTTTTCCATACAGGTCACAACATGTGTCGGATTGAGATGCGATCGATTCGTACATGTCACAAATGACTCATGGATCATTGTACTAAAGTATCAAAACAATACGAATGTGTTTTCTTGGTATTCTGTATGTCAGTAGTGTGGTTTTCTAAAGATAATGTCAATTTAAAACTGATATCAGGCACTTTTAGCCATACTAGGCACATTGTGCATCAGTTTGAGGTGTGGTTGATTCGTACATGTCATAAATGATTCAAGGATCGTTGTCCTAATGTATCAAAAAAATCAAAATGTGTTTGCTGGGTTTTCCGTATCTCATTTGTGTTGTTTTCTAATGTTAATGTCAATTTGAAATTGGTATCAGACACTTTTAGACATACCGGTCACACCGTGCGTCGGATTGAGTTGCGGTCGATTCATACACGTCACAAATAACTCATGGATCATTGGTCTAAAGTATCAAAACAATACAAACTTGTTTTATTGGTATTTCGTATGTCATTTGTGTTATTTTAAAAAATTAATGTTAGTTTGAAACTGGAATCAGACACTTTTATCCATACCGGTCACACTATGTGTCAGATTGAGTTGCGGTCAATTCGTACGCCTCAAAAATGACTCATGGACTGTTTTAATAATGTATCAAAACAATATAAATGTGTTTGCTCATTTTTCCGTATGTCACTTTTTTTGTTTTCTAATGTTAATGTCAATTTGAAATTGCTATCAGACACTTTTTTCCATACCGGTCACACCGTTTATCGGATTGAGGTATTATCAATTAGTACATGTCACAAATTACTCATGGATCATTGTCCTAAATTATCAAAACAACATAAATGCATTTTCGCATTTTTCCGTATGTAACATATGTTTTTTTTAATGTTAATGTAAATTTGAAACTGGTATCAGACACTTTTAGCCATACCAGTAACACAATGTGTCAAATTGAGGTGCAGTATATTATTACATATTAAAATTGACTCATTGATCATTTTACTAAAGTATTAAAACAATTAGAACGTGTTTTCTTGGTTTTCCATATGTCACTCATGTTGTTTTCAAATGTTAATGTCAATTTGAAACTGCTATCAGTCACTTTTAGCCATACTGGTCACACCATGCATCGGATTGTGGTGTAGTCGATTCATACACATCAAAAATGACTCATGGATAATTTTCTAAAAGTATCAGAACAATATGAACGTTTTTTCTTGGTATTCTGTATGTCATTTGTGTTGTTTTCCAAAATTATTGTCAATTTGAAACTCTTATCAAATACTTTTAGACATACTTGTCACACCATGTGTCGGATTGAGGTGTAATCGATTCGTACACCTCAATAATGACTCATGGATCATTGTTTTAATGTATAAAAACAATCCAAATTTTTTTTCTCGGTTTTCCGTATGTCAGTAGTGTTTTTTTCTAATGTTATTGTCAATTTAAATTGTTATCAGTCACTTTTAGCCATACTGGTCACACTGTGGGTCGGATTGAGGTACGATCGATTTGTAAACCTGTAAAATGACTCATGGATCATTTTAATAAAGTAAAAAAACAATCCAAACACATTTTTTCAGTATTCCAAATGTCAGTAGTGTTGTTTTTTAATGTTAATGTCAATTTGAAACTGGTATCAGACACTTTTATCCATACCGGTCACACTGTGCATCGGATTGAGGTGTGGTAAATTTTTAAAACCCAAAAATGACTCATGGTTCATTTTACTAAAGTATAAAAACAATACAAACGTGTTTTATCAGTATTCCATATGATAGTAGTGTTTTTTTCTAAAGTTAATGTCAATTTGAAACTGGTATCAGACACTTTAAGCCATACCGGTCACACTGTGGGTTAGATTGAGGTGCGGTCAATTCGTACACCTCACAAATGACTCATGGATCATTTTATTAAAGTATAAAAACAATCCAAATTAATTTTATTGGTATTCCGTATGTTATTAGTGTTGTTTTCTAAAGTTAATATCAATTTCAAACTGATATCAGACACTTTTAGACATACAGATCACATCTTGCATCAGATTGAGGTGAGGTCATTTTTTACTCCTCAAAAATTACTCATGGTTCATTTTACTAAAGTATCAAAACAATATGAATGCGTTTTCTTATTATTCCATATGTCAGTAGTGTTGTTTTCTAAAATTAATGTCAATTTGAAACTGTTATCAGACACTTTTAGCTATACATGTCACACTGTTTGTCGGATTAAGGTGCAGTCAATTAGTGCACCTCAAAAATGACTCATGGATCGTTATCATAAAGTATCAAAACAATCTGAACGTGTTTTCTCAGTATTCCGTATTTTAGTAGTGTTTTTTTTAATGTTAATGTCAATTTTATACTGGTATCAGACACATTTAGGCATAACGATCACACCGTGCGTCAGATTAAGGTGAGGTCTATTCGTACACCTCACAAATGACTCATGGATCATTGTACTAATGTATAAAAACAATCCGAGATCATTTGATCGGTATTACATATGTCATTAGTGTTGTTTTCTAAAGTTAATGTCAATTTCAAACTCATATCAGAAACCTTTATCCATACCAGTCCCACCATGAGACGGATTGAGGTACGATCGATTCAGACACCTCAAAAATGACTCGTTAAACATTTTCATTAAGTATCAAAACAATCCAATCGTGGTTTCTTGGTTTTTTTTATGTCACTTATGTTGTTTTCTAAAGTATATGTCAATTAGAAAATGATGTCATACACTTTTAGCCATACTGGTCACACCGTGCGTCGGATTGAGGTGTGGTCAATTCTTAGACGACACATCTGGACACCCCCTCCCTCTTCGACACACCCCTTCCTGGACACCGCCCACTCCTGGACACCACCCCCCCTCCTAGACACCCCCACCCACATATAAGGGAAACTAAAATCAAAAAATTGAAAATCGAAGATATTGGTTCCCATCAAGATTTTAAGACGCGCATGAGTTGAATGAATGAGTATGCATCAGTTGACTTCCACACTATTGAACAATGTAGTCTAATGAGTTATTCTTTACTATAAAGAAAAATCATATCTAAAAAAGGGATATATCAATGATACTATATGTATAACATTAGTAGGAATTCAAATTCATCCTATTTGTGTAAAATCTTACATCAGGTATGTTTACCATTCATTTCAAAACACATCTATATCATCTTCTTAATATGATTTTTTGTGAAAGTCATGGTAGTACTGAAAAAATATAAATACACCAAGGATTAATAAATATTTTAAATGAACTCGTAATTATTTTTGAAAATACCTCATCAGGGATGCTATTTTTTTGATGAATTAAAATCTCATTCATAAACATACAAACATAATAACCACATTCCCTTCCATTTGTTTGTTTTGGACACTGTAGAAACATAGACAACAATAATTATTTTGTTTTGATATGTGTTTGGATAGTTCAATGTTATTATAAATATGTGGATACTTTTCCAGTTTTAGATCTTGTAGGCTTTCTCATCATTATTCCCAGGATTCATTCCATGCATTAGATGATATTGATGCACAACCCAATTATAGCAGAATCATCATTTAAAGATAACATAAATTATATAACTAGATGTTTAGTTTTAAAATGATGGATCTAGTGTGTTACAAATTAACAAACGCCATCATGTGTGGTCGGTTTTTTCGATATCCAGGCATTGAATCTAGAAAATAAATCTTTGGAGTATCCAAATTGACTGCAATCAGCATCTAATGCTCCCTAAAAATACAAAAAGGAAAAAATAAAGAAAAAAAGAAAATATAGTTGGCATAATTAAATTGTAGAGTTTTACCCCTGAATTGTTGGTATTTAAAAGAGTCTGTCATCTGTAGTTTTGTTTTCAAACAATTTGAGCAAGGATGATATTATTGCAGCCTCTTTATCATAATTTATTTCTTATTTTTGAAGAGGTGGTGTGAGGACTAACGAGTCCAAATTTTTGTTCATTGGGAAATCCCTTCAATTTTATTTTCATATATAAGCCTGCTAAAATATAAAATGTATTTAGTCATTATTTTCATAGTATATCAGCTTTTGTAAAATAAAATAATGAAAACAAACCTCATGTATACATTTACAACTGAGGCACCTAGTCATTCATACTTGAGGATTCCATTTACATTTTCAGCACTAAGGAAATCTGATGTTTCATTTCCGCACATATTTTTTTCAAAAACAACTTTGTGAGCATTACTGTCTATCAACTTTTTATCCACATGAGCCTTCAATGATATTAACTGTGGATATAGAACGTTCGGCGTGATGGTGCTCTCAGAAGACCATTTCAATCTGTTGTTTTATCGATGAGATAGTTTTGAGCTGATATTTCATTTCACCCCCTTCTCTTTTTTGTTCTGTTATAACATTCATTAGTTCAAACCTTTTTCCATTAAATATTAATGGTCCAGCTTAAAAAATAACTTGGAAATGGAGTCCTCCTTGTCGACATGTTTTTTTACAAGAACTGACAGCCATGCGATGAATGTTCTAACAGCTTGTTCAACCGTATGATTGTCATCATCATCATTTAGAATAGGTAGCTCAGCACTCGGCTCATTAGATACATTAATTAACACTCTGAAATGATCTTTTGGATGCTTTTTGTTGTGTATCATGTTGTTCTGTGTATTGAACACCGTAGCCCTTGCTACTAGGTGATAAGTGGGAGTTGCTAGATACAAATCATAGTCATTTTCACCCGATATAATATTAGTACATGAAATTTATCAGTGTCTATGTGAATCACATTTCAAAGAAACAATTATTAAAACATTTATTACCTCAGATAAGTTAGGTTTTTTTGGGAATGGATTGCCTCAAAGCTGGTGGGGGTGGGGCGGGATCATCACACATGGGTTGTTGTTGAGTTGTTTCTTCTCTTTGCCTCTCCCCCATCAATGTTTCTATCATCTCTCTCTGTTATTATGATTCTTCTTGAAAAATAGAAAATATTTCTTGCATCTTTTCCATTATTTCATTTTCATCATCCACTTGTTTTTGTTTTTGGAAATATGTTTGGGGTGTCACCCCAAAACCCACACCTCTGACGCGACCATACTGGTCTGGCCGCTTCAAGGCTGCTGATAGTATGTCTGCATCTAGTGACGGTGTTGTTGATTCCTGTGAATGTGTCAGATTGAAAATATAGAAAAATAAGTAGTTATATAATGTAATAGAGATTTAAAACAAATCAAATTTACATTATTTCATACATACACATGTTTCCAAAACTTTTTATGTGTTTTCATCTATCAGTATCCTCTCTTTTTTTACATGAGCCTCCTTTCATAGCACATGGCATGGGATGGATTTGGATTTTGATTTCAATTCATTAATCTGTATATATACAGAGAAACATGTTTATGGTGTTGTTTTTTGTCACATATAAGTAGTATGGTAGATTTAAAAGATGTACCAATTTTTTCTCAATGAATCATACCCCAACATTACTTTTTGCTGAGGGTACCCTGGTTCTGCTGCGCGTTTTTTAGTTTCAGTACTCAGTTGCTGCTTTATAAATATAAAATTTTCCATTAAAGTAATGAATAAAATTAAAGTAAAACAATGTATTACCGCACACAATGTACCTAAAAAGTATGCTCCCAACGATGGTTGATAAACGTGTCCCACACTGTTTGGGATATTAAATGTCCATAAAGAGAATGTGGGTGCGGCTTGATTTTCCCTTCAGTATATTTAAGATGATATTTCATTAAAATTGTGCGGAAAACTCTATGAATCATTCCTTAAACTCATAATACATATTCTTTGTGTGAGGCATCTACTATAAATTCACTATGCAATGGATGAGGAAGAGTAATTCAATGTTTTGGTATTTTTTTTAATAAATTAATAAAACGATATCATAATGTTACCATAATCTCTTCCCACATTATTATCCAAAGAACGGTGACAACATGGTGACACGATTATACATCAATCGGCATGCGTTACCGAGTGAAGATTCCAATGTAGCTACCAAATATGGCTTTGTTGGGGTTAACATGTTGGCATCGCTTATTCCATCCCACCTCAAATTTGATGCCTTTTTCATTTTCATTAAGGATTTTGGCTAACATTTTCAAACTACGACACTCTTGTTTTTCGTGTGCTTTCACGATTTTAATTCCTACTATTTCCTCAAAAGTATCATCAATATCTTTCTTCGGTGCACTCGAATCAGCACTTGTTGTTGCTCTACACTGGGACCTGCAACAACAGGTTGAGAAACATGTTGTTGCTCTGCACTGGGACCACTAGCAGCCAGTTGAGAAACTGTTGTTGCTCTGCACTAGGATCACCTGCAGGTGGTTGAGAGACCTTTTTTGCCTCGGGATTGGGTGCATCAGCGGGTGCAGAAGTCATTATCTCCAAAAGTGGTTTAACATTTAATTTAGATTACATAAAAGAAGAAACGAATAGATAATTACATAACGTAATAGAATCTATATTACAATAAACAAATAACCCGATTATTTTACTATATTTTTTTCTTTAAAGGATAAAGATATTAGACTCATCTATCGACTATGTAAATCCATTCATTGTGGTCTCCTCTGACATACAAGACACCATATTCATTGTTACTGCTATGAAATGATTGTGAAGTCCCTATAAAGGGTCATCCATCATTGAACTTTCATCTGACCCTTCAGTTGTTTTGGTGAATAACAGAACAATTGACCAATTTCAGTTTGCAGGGTCTGGAACAAAAAATACTTGTGCTGCCAGTGATACCATTATAAATGGTTCGTCATTCTCTCATTCTTTACTGAAATCAACTTTCACAAATCCTAATTCATCTATTTTAACAGAACATTTATTATCAACCCACTTGCATTGAAAAATCAGCACTTTGAATTTCGTATAATCCAACTCCCATATTCGCTTTATGATGCCAATGTATGACATATTCGAATAAATTGGATTTTTGTCCTTAGCACCGAATAAATGCATCGCCTCAGCCACAAGTGTAACCCCACTATTCTATATGGTAATGTCTTCATCATGTTTATTAGTATAGAATGTATAACCAGTAAGTACATAATCATTATAAGATAATACATACACACATGCTCTTCAGATTAGCCATCGAAATCGTTCTGAAATTGAGTCTGGATTTTCATCTAACTGCTTCAAAATATGGTTCTGAAACCATCCTATAAACAATCTATTATGTGTATTTGATATCGATTTTTCAACCCTATATGGATTCAAACACCAAATAATTTATTTTTGGGTTTGAACATATGGTTCAACGTCGAAACTGTTATGCAAAACATAAAGGTGGGCCTGCTCCCGATCTATAATATTGATTGTGACAACCTCTCTTCAAGAAATTACTTCACCCTCAGGTCGCTCAGTGTGACGAGATTTTGGTAGGCCAATGTTTTCCACACCAGACATGTATTTAGTACAAAATTCAATGACTTCCTCAACAATAAATTTCTCCACAGTACAACCCTCTGGGTTACTTTGATTTTTGACACACCCTATCAAAATCTTCATATACCATTCAATGGGGTACATCCATCTATAATACACAGGACCACATAGTCGATTATCTCTCACCAAATGAACCATAAAATTAACCATCATATCAGAAAATGTCAGCGGGAAGAACATTTCCAATTCACATAATATGACAGCAATTTCTCTTTCCATAGTTGGAAATTTCACCGGGTCTATAAAATTTGTGCATATAGCCTTGAAGAAGAAACAGAGATTCGTTAATGTGTGGTGGACATTCTTGGGAAAAATTCAACGTAAAGCAATAGGAATTAGATCTTGCATCAAAACATGGAAGTCATTTTATTTCAGACCATTTAATTTTAAATCGTTCATTGACATGATGTTCATGATATTTGATGAATACCCCTATGGAACCTTTACATCAATAAAGAAGTTGCAAAACTGATATCTATCCTACCTAGAAAGAGTGTAACCAGTAGGAGGAATACATGTTCATTTTCACCCTTCTCTGGTGCCAACTCTTCTCGTATTCCCATCTCAACCATGTCCAATATAGCCTTAATTCCATCTTTCGTTTTGCCGGGTGCATTTAGCAACGTGTCGATGACACTATCCCATACATTTTTTTCAATATGCATAACATAAAGAAAATATCTGGCATACAGACAATTCCATTATGATAACTCAAAAAAAACTGGTCCCTTTTTCCAACATGTTTTCATAAGGTTTTTCAAAAACGGTTTACCAAAAGTAGTGTTCAAATCTTTTACCTTCTTACACAATTGATCACCTGTTAGTGGAGACGGTGTTGTACGTTCCTATGGACTTCTGTCGAATGATGTTGTCCACGATCAGTACTTATGTCATCAGGGTAGAAATCTGCAATGTCCTAAACACATGGTTTTCGATGATTGTTTCAACCTAATTGATTGTGTACCTTGTTCGCAAATAGGACACCCTTGAGTTCCTTTAATGTTATATCCTGAAAATTTTCCACAATCAGGAAAGTAATTTATCATCCCATACAACATGACTTTCAATGTGAAATCTTCTTTTTTGTAAGCATCATACAACATAACACTAGAATCCCAAAATATTTTCTAATCCAAGATCAATGGATCCAAATAAACATAAAGAACATTACCCAATTGTTTTGTTCATGATAGAAGTATAGATAAAATGATGTATTTTCATTTCATTCATAACCATGGTTGTAAATTAATATTTACCAACATAACCAGCCATGTAATGTGACTGCTTCTTTGAAACCCAAAAGGATTCACCCTATCTGTAGATAATGCCAGACGAAGGTTTCTCGACTCGTTTCCAAATTCAGGATACTCATGATCAATTCTATTCCACTGAGGAGAGTCTACCGGGTGACGTAGTTTCCCATCATTAATTATAGTATCTGCAGGCCATGATAATTGTCCTGCAGTATCCTCTCTTCTATATAGGCACATAATCCTTGGAATGATTGGAAAGTACCATACAATTTTCATTGGACCAGAATCATCTTTATTGAATCGAGAAGCACCACACTTTGGTCATTATTAAAGTGATTTGTGGTCCTTGAGAAACAGTATACAGTCATTCGGACAGGCATGTATTATTTTAGAGATCATACCGATCGATTGTAGCATTTTTTGGCATCGTATGTCCAGCATGGGAGTTTTTTATCTTCTGGAAGCATGTCATTCAATAGAGAAAGTAGATCCTTAAAAATGGCGTCAATCCACCCGTTGTCTTCTTTCAAATTATACAGCTTCTATATGGCTGACAATGCTGTATATTTAGTGCAACCAGCATACAATGGCATTTTTTCACAACTCATTAACTTCTCAAAAATTTTTGGTCAATCACGAAGTTCATATTAACCTATCCTTGTCATTTCCTCAATAAAATCATCATCATCATTCACATATGTAATCACACCCTCCATATGATCGTCTTCACTGTTCACTCTTGTAATCATATCAGATCTTCCATAAAATGCCGTGTTATCAAAGCCACTACCTACATTCATTTTTCCCCATGTTAATTCCAACATGTATAACTTCGATCTATTGCATGACAAATCAGGTGTTCTTACAATTCCTCTAGACTAATTTGTCATGAATAACAATATTGTAAACACTGACAGAGGATTTGAGAAGGGTCAAATGGATGATCTCTTGCAAACTTGATGAACTCTTTCAAGCCATCTTCATACTCTTTTGTCAACTGATTGGCATTCATCCATTATTTATTCATATTTTTCATCATTATGGGTTCGATCTTGAACATTCCTAATATTATGTTTTAATTAATCACGTAGCATTGATTGGGTTTTATAAAAAAATAATGGTACAAATGCATCTACAATGAAATAGAGGAACCTACCCCAAAACATGTGAATGTACTTGAACTCTATTTATATATGGGGGTTGTGCCCTGCCTTTGGTATATCTCCATGGAGTACCTAAAACCTATACATGGAGGACTCTTCACCGAACCATGGGGGAGTACCATGCTCCATATTTTCTCCAAAAATCTCACTTGTCACTTGTAAACTCTCAAGCAGAGTGAAGATAATTAAAATATCTAAACCACATCGTGAGTAATATCCGATGAATGAGGCAATCATAATATTGTGATCTGCATGAGATGATATTTATAATTGGATACTCATAAATGAAATATTATCATCTAGGTAAAAAATAAATAATAATAATGAAATTAACATAGCACATGATTTTTTCAATGGATACACGATGTGTAGGGTTCTCAGTCAAGGTTGGTTGTATACTACCATTTCTAAACTCATGTGAAATACATATACATGGTGTGTCCAGTAGGGAAAACATCATCTATGGATAATATACTTAATTTAATCTGACATATATCAAATTAATTCAATGTTAGCCTTACAAAGACTGTATGATGCCTTTGAAAATAAATGACATATAGAACAACGTGAGCTAAAGGCATGTACATTAGATACAAAATGAGTCCCTTCACCGGCTATGCATCACATTTTTGTGGAATAAACGGTGTGTAGTCATTACATGATCAATAGGGGTGTATAGTCTATAAACATCAAGTTTATATGGTATTTATACATGGTGTGAGTGAAGTAAAACACATATCATATGGTTCTACCATTATTTCATGGCATGTACATGGTTTCATGCCATAGTATATGTCTTGGAGATACATTGTGTGTAACCTACATTCACATGACATATAACATTTAAAATAAAACATATTCCAGGATTGAGTCAGAAGATGAGTCATGTGGTGTAAATTTTGGAGATAACTGTTGTCTGGAATTAAAATCAATATGAAATCCATGTATGGTGATGTATATTCCATTTAACAATACTACATACCATGTGTTTCTAATATATATAGAATCTGAAAAACATCATCTTCACACCATAAAGTGTCTCATAGAGTCCTCTAGAAGTTGTTTTTTAGGATTCAGTGGAATTGCACTAGTAACAAAGTGGTGCTTCCATTGAAATGGGTAAAGTTGGGATTGATATTCAACAGTGGAATTAATACAACATAGAAAAAAAAATTCATATTAATCATTCAAACAACCACAACACCACACAAAAACACAATCGTGCTCACAATAGAAACACCATACAAACCAAACAATCCCAATTTTAGATTTTACAAAGCATCCCTTTTTCAATTTTGTTTGTTAATTCAGGGGTTATCATAGTTGTTTTATCATCCTGGGGTGTTCATTCATAATTCAAGTATACATAAATTACAAATTTTTATTTTTAAATTTTCAACAAGAACCAACCAACATGCATTTCATTTAGTTCACAAACAAGGACCACCAACGACCATGATTTTCAGCGGGCCATTTAGCCCGTACATTTCACATTATAACCATCAATATCAAATAGTAATAACATGCGAACAAGAGGAAACCAATGAGTAACTAGAGAAAACTCACCTCGAAGGTGTCGTTAAGCACACGACAGAGGTGCGTTCATGGCAGAGGAGAGGCGCACAACAGAGGAGATTTACAACTGAAAATAAAACATAAAATATGGGAAACTCGTTAGAATAAAATAATCTAAAACAGACTTCACCATTTACCACATCCCACAAACCCCAAGTACCCACTAAAACCGAAATCAACCCACACCATGGTTAAACACGACTTAAGATAACAAGAAATTATAGAACCCATCGTCGATAGAACAAGTTCAAAAGACTTTTTAAAATATAAAAGATGAACATACAATGGGTAAGCCCTGACCAATAGGTCCTCCTTACTAGGTACAATCCCCATGCTTATTCTAGATAGCATATCCCAAATGAGTAATCACTGATCAATCCTCTGTTATCACACCTTTCATGATACATACATCATAATCTCATGACTTTAAACATCTTGGTACAATCTTTTCAACACAACACATGGTATCTAGTGAGTAAAATCATATCCCTATTCAAGCTCTATGAGCCTACCCATACATCATGAAAAAAATTAAGAGGAATGACCATATTTCTAATGGGACACCCCTGGTACTCTTTTCCAATCATAAAATCACACCATGCCAAAACTCAACATATGATCATCAGTTACCCCACATTATTCCAAAACCAAAGGAATATACACATGCTTCATTACCGTAAAGCCATCCATCTAGGTTCAATAGTGATGGTCACATTAAAACCATGCTATAAATCAATAAGGTTAGGAATCCAAATGGTTTTTTAACTCAACCCAGTCATAATACCAAAACTCAAGAATAGAGAGTGCTTCCCTTATACAAGTCCAAGGCATGACCATTACTTCTCTATCAACTTAATAACACCTAATATTAATCAATACCTCATGTCAAAGAATCAACCCCTGATTTATGTATTTAACATATTCATACACCAAGATAACCCCACTCATTAGTGTCCCCCAACTACCAAAACTCACTAACTCGCTACCATCCTCAGTCACATGATAACGACCACTGGACCTCACACAAACCCCTTAAATCAATTCTTACACAATCCTTAGCCCATGGGTGACACTCTTATCCCCCCCCTCAAAACCCACATCATCTAGTGAACCAAACCAACCACTTACTATAGGTTCTCACACACCTGCTATCTAAAACAACCTACAATATAAGGGTCTCACCACCTGGGCTCTCACTCTTGCCCCAACTACCCATAGATAGGTTCAATTCACTTTTAAAAAATATAAGTCATAATAATCATTCAAGGATCATCATTTTTCATTTATATTAACCTAATAGAAGTAAAAATACTCATACACTTACCAGCTGCGACGGAGGTGGCAACGACGGTGGAGGAAGGGGCAGTTGCGGTGGTGGAGGAAGCAGTGGCCATGGTGGTGGTCATGGTGGTGAAGACAACGACAATCACGATGGAGGAGCAAAACCAAAGGCGAGGAGGCATCGGTGGAGGAGTAAAACCAAACGGTGGCAGAAGAGTAGGAGGAGGAATATGAGGAGGAGGAAGACGAGGACACTGTGCAGATGAGGAGGAGAAGTCGCAGTGGAATAGGGACCTGATTCAGCTTCCACGAAAGCTTTACCTCATGCGAGAAAGGAGGGACTGTTAGGGTTATTAAATAGAAACTTATAGAACCATTATCAACGCTCGTTAAAAGCACTGACAAAAGTATTTTTTATCAGCATAGATAAAACATAAATTTATCATCACTTTTTCAGCACTGATAAATATATGTTTTATGAGTGATTTTATTTTTGCACTCATAAATATTATAATTTTATATAAATAAAGATTACAAACATTTACCAGTGCTAAAATAAGCGCTGATAAATGTTCCATTTTATCAGTGCTAAAAAATGCGCTGATAAAGGGTATACCTTTATCAGTGCTTATTTTAGCGCTGATAAAGGTTATATTTATCCGCGCTTTTAACTAGTGCTGATAAAGGAATACCCCTTTATTAGCGCTTTCTTTTTAGCAATAATAAAGGGAAATTATTCCCTTGCCCTGTTTTGTGGTAGTGAACATACTCCCTATTGACCATGGATGGTGAGAATATAACTCCTCCCACCAATTTCCCATTTCCTCAAGTAGTACTTTTCCAGATTAGTTGGTCCCACACAACCTTAAAATTTCAGTCATGCATTATGTTAAATTGCATGCTCATCCCACATGACGTTAAACTATATGTCATCCAACATGACGTTAAAATATATGTCGTCCCCTATGACGTTAAACTGTATGTCATCTCGCATGATGTTAAACTGTATTTCGTCCCCCATGATGTTAAACTGTATGTCATCTTGCATGACGTTAAACTGTATGTCATCTTGCATGACGTTAAACGATATGTCTTCCCGCGTGACGTTAAATTGTATCTTCAAGAACGACATGTGGTTGGATTCCCATTCTTATGGGATATGTAGGACCGTCTGAACATTTATATTTCGGGTCTAGCCCCATATCATAGGGATCTCATGATCTCCTGACCACCTAGGCCCCTTGTCCTGTCTCTCTCCTCGAGGGGGGTATATAGGTTTGGTACAGGGTTATTCACTCCTTCGCATTGGGTTTTGGGAACCATTCCCCCCTACTTCTGGGAATCCACCATATCATGGCCGCTCTCAAATTGAGCTCCTCGAACCTCTGTAGTGTTCCGCCAATGTGTTCAGAGTACTCTGGTCTAGGACCTGGAGTGTCAGATTTAACTTAGGGAAGTTTTTTCCGCTTTTCAAGTTTCATGTTCCCCTTCATTTGGCCCTCGTTATCTTTCACACCCAAAGGGACCCCCAAAATGGTTTTGATACAACGCATAAGGTATCTCTTACCATTATGGTCCAACCCCCTCAAGGGGTTTAGATAACAGATTGATACAAATCCCACATTGTGAACATGTTCAACAGTCGATGCTCAATTGTTTGTTCCCATTTCAGGCCAACGCAACAGAATACTGTGTTGCGAACATGGTCAGTAGTAATCCTCTGTCATCATGCCATCCCCTTCAGGCCTTGAATGTCGGTTAAATGATTCACATTTTGTTCCATCCAATCATGTCTAGGTGGAATCTTGAAACTTTTGGCACTACCCCTTAGTACACCTCCGCACGTCAGGGGGACAAAGCTGCAATACGGCGTCTCTCGGGGCTCCCACGATCCGAGCGCTAAGATCATAAACTCGGATCTTCTCTAAGATCTATGTGAAACTTGATCCTCATCCTCATGGGATATGTGGGATCACCCAGACATTGAATTTCAGGTCCATGTCATCTAGAAGCTAGTTTCTCCTACCCCTTATCCTCTGAGCCTTGCTGGCCTCTTGGCCTGAGGCTCCATTTCTAGTGGTGTGCACGGTGATGATCTAGACCTCGTGAACATACAAATACGGTATGATTTATCGTGTTGTGTGAATTCCTCCATGTACAAGCCATATGACTTTAAACTGTGTTGTTCGGTCCTACAACATGACCCTAAAATTTGATAATATCATCCCGGTCGCATGACAAAAAACGGAACAACGTTGTGATAGCCTCATCATAGAGGAAATCACGTTGGGTATCGGTCATTTACCATACCATTTTTCAACGTCTTTATACAACTTGATTGTTGTGGCAATGCCACAAATTTCTATCCTAGGTCGATCGCTCCACAAAAGAAAAAACATTCACCTTAATGGAAAAACAAGATTCATCAAATACCGCTTCTCTTGGTGTGAGGGCTAGACCCACACGCCCCTTTCATTCATGGAACTTGTACCATACCATGCCACCTTTCATGAACTCTATATGTCTTGATTCCCATCCTTATGGGATACGTATGAGCACCTGTGCACTTCCCCACAGGCCCAACCTAACTTACAGGTTCAGTCCAATGACCTGAAAACTTCCATAGGGAACAGTTGGTATGTTGGACTCATTTCCTCATTTGCATCTGGTTTCTTAATCACCTTACCATTTGCCTACTACATTCCTTACTGATCCCCCTGGTCCGAGTTCTAAGGCGTTAATCTATGACCCTTTATAGAACTACATGTGGCTTGATTACCATCCTTATTGGATAGATAGTAACGCCTGAACATTTCATCTCGGGTCCAGCCCCAGGAATCACAAATCCCATCCTTTTCCCACCGTTTTCCTCTTGGTCTGACCCCAGGGGAGATTTCTAACTTCATTGTTTTCCATGAACAAGTTCAGGATGCCCCATGATGATATTGGGATGTAACAATTCCTTCACCAGAGAGGTCCTGTCTAAAAGTAGGGATGATCCGTGATCTGATAGTGCACCCGCCTAGTGTGCTTCCACGCGGTGGCATAATTTTGGGAGTGTTGGATTCTATGTGAACAAACCACCACATCACTTTCCATGCTTCACATTCCCCTTTATTCAGATCCTCGTCCACATTCACATTTGAAGGTACCCTCTAAGACTTTGGATGCTCGACCTATGGTCCGTCTGTTGTCCTGGGCCAATATTTAGGAAGACTGATCATGTTTGAAGGGACCCCCTAATAGTATGGATGCTTGACCTATGGTCCGCCTGCTATCCTGGGACAAAGTTCGGGAAGACTGATCATGTTTGAAGGGACCCCCTAATAGTATAGATGATCGACCTATGGTCCACCTACTGTCCTGGGCCAACATTTAGGAAGACTGATCGACGATATTAGAGTTATTCCCCGTGTTGAAAACATGGTCAGTGGTCGACCCTCATTTGTTGTCCCCATTTCAGGATAATTAAATGGGGATGTTGTGTTTCGAATATGGTCAACAATCATTTTTTATTACCATGCTCATCCCATAGTGTTCCAAATTTGGGTAACGTCATTCAGATATTGCATACCCCTATGTTCGGACTGATTCAAATTCCCCTGGAATTCCTCCACTTGGATGCTAGAGCACATTTAGAAGACGATGCATCGATTGGTCTGGGGTCCTCTACCTTTGATCAGGCCTCCCTCTTCTCCTTGGAAATCTGGGTTCAAATTTTGAATGCCCGAAGCTTGGTTGCCGCTCCCACAATCAAACAAAGTGATAGAATGATCCTCCATTGCTTCTCACGACCCACGTGAGCTTAGGGATTGATTGCTATTTATTTTGAGATGATGGTTGAGCATGTTAAACTAGAGGGACAAGTTTGTTAAGAAAATGGGAAAGTAAGTAAATTTTTCCATAAATACAGTTCAAAAAGGAAACAAGAAGATGTAAAGAGGGATAATTTTATGGGTTTGGAAAAATTAGGGCCTCTAAGGGTTATATTCATGGATAAATCTTTCCAATGCAACCAACATTTTGATGGTGTCCTCTAGGACTGCCTCCCAACCACTGAGGACACTTTCTTCATCGATGGCCACAGAGTGCAGTTTGATGACCCTAGCTCGTGCCCGTGCCAGTTCATCTTGAGGCTCGGTTATCTGGTGACTGACTTCCATGAGTTATTCTTGAGAATCTGCTAGTTGGGCCCTCAACCTCTACATGAGCTTAGAGCAGTTTGCGATGAATACATCCTTCTCCTTTGTCTATTGTTGAGGGGTTGGACCTCCTGATCTGCCCTCAGAAATTCTCGGGGTACTCCCTGACTCCTCCCGACATTGGGTGATGTCGGTGCATCAGCTGCTCTCATTCATGTTCTTTTCAATGTAATCAAGGACCGTCAGGTGAAGGCATTGAGCATCTGCCCCTCCAGCACACATGAAACGTAGACAAATGTGGAGTGACCCCATCCGCTTAATCCATTCCTTCAGAGGATGATTGAGAAAATGTTGGTTGCACTTCCATCCCTTGTGTCACGTCCTCCGATTCTCCTCGGCCACTTCTGAATCTGAATCATCGATTTCTTCTAGGTCAACGGGCTGATAGACAGGGAAGACAGCTAGAAGGCCAATGATAGGGTATTCCTCAGAGATTCTTCACAAGGGAATATTCTCCCCAACATCTGGGTGACCTTCCTCTATCCCCTCGATCTTGGTGGCACCCTCGTCGACATCCGACACTGCCCCGATAGCAGTGCCACTGGTGTCTGCCACTCATTGCTCGCCAATTGCTACGACCAACTCAGTTTGAGAGACATGTTCTGGATGGGGTGGTATGTTTTCCATCAACACGCTCGTGGATGGTCAGGGATCAGAAGCCAGATGAGCCTCCAGTACTGTGATCACTGTACAGATAAAGAGCACCCTGATCAGTGGATTCCTCCGACAGTGAGTACCGTTATCAAAGCAAGGATCATACAGGAACCCAAGGAATCAGACATTATTGCTTTAAATGCTTCAGTAGACGTAACATCCCAAGTAAGTAATGAATAATAGATATTTTTATATATGTCTAATAATGATTAAGATAGAGTTTTAGAGCCTTGAAATGAAAATAAATCCAATCTTAAGCATGGAATACACTAATATTCTTAAAAGATTGTTTTACTGCCTTTTGATGGCAAACACTTTTTAAATCAAAATTTTGACAATTTTATAATCTATGTTTGTCAAAATAAACTTATTCTTTATGATTGGGACATCAAAATTTACTTTGTGTGAATTTTTGGTATTTTTCAGACAACGTTCATTTTTTAATGAATTGTGAAAAATGTTGTATTTTAATTGAAAACCTCTTATTAATAGAATATATTTATATGATTAGATTATCTTATGAATTGGTCTTAATGTTTAATCTGAATATATTTTTACCATTTTATCCAATTGTGGTCATTGGAATCAATTTCACTTTGAAATTGGACTTAAACTAGTGTCAATCTTTTGATACTTATTGTTTCATAAAAACACATCATTTATCATGACAACGGGAATTATTTATTAAATTAATTAATGTGACTTATATGTCTTGAATTTTGTAAAATAGACTTCATTTTTGAATTCATAATATCAAAAATAGCTTAGGGTGAATTTTTGGTAATTTTCTGAAAAACTTCAATTTTTGATGAATAGTGAAACCACTAAGTGGTACTTATAAAAACTGATTTTCCATTTAAATGAAATTTTGCCATCATTGTGTTTTGAATTTCAAAAATCCGACATACATGGTTTTCATTAAGAAGTAAAATGTGGTTCAATGAGATTAAAATAATTTTTTTGGTGAATAGTAACTTACTAAGTTTTTTATCGCGATTAGTGGTAATTAGTGTAGTTTAAGGTAAAAATAATGCTTTAATAAAATGAGATGAGGTTGACACATGTCCTACCCTAATTGGATGTGTCATGGCCGACCAAGACAAGCCATGGGTTAACATGGGGACCCCATGGATCCACTTTGGTTGGGAATGACATAAATAACTTTTTATTTAATGTAAAAGTAAAAATGACACAAACATAATATGTTTTACGAAAACAATTTTTACATGGGGTTATAAAGATCATATTTTTGATTATAAATAGTCATTGAAAAGATAAAAGGAGTTCCTACCTCATAGTATTTGTTTTATAATTTTTTGACTTTAAATAAATTAAAATATTTATGACATCATGATGATGCAGCAATGACCTCATTATTTAACGATTTAAATAAAATGGAACAATAATGAAAAATCTGAAACCTACACGTGGCAAAAACCAATTGGATGAGTATATTTCGAATCCCTATCACCTTATCCTCTAATTATATCAATTTGGGAACTTTTGAATCCGAAAATCATTTTAAAATAAAGTAACTTATCATTACTTTCCAATAGTGCCCCTCCTCTCCACTTATAAAAAGCCCCCACCTCTACCTCATTACCCAGACTCCCAAAGCCTTTTGGTCGACCAACCCCTACCCATTTTGTCTCTCCACATCCCTCTCCTAATACTAGAGGATTCCCTTTGTGCAGAATCTTTTCAATGCAAGCCTTTAGGCTCAAATCAAAAGGAGTTACACTTTTAAAGGTAATTCATTCTCTCATGTTCATTTGTTTTATTTTGCTTCTCCAACCCCCTAAACTCTTTTTATTTACTAATTTTGTAACAACAACAGTATCTTCAATATACTAGTATGTTGTTATAAGATTTATTCTAGCTACACTCTCACACAACTACATCAAATGGTTAAAGAACATACGGTTTCTGTGGATGGCGAAATTCTGCCTCCCGAAGCGATGATTGTTCAATACTCATTTAACACCTTCAAAGGTGGCCATTATGATGTCACTATTTTTATATATGATATTCAATATGTTTATTCTTTCTTTATGCTTCTATATTTTTCATTTTTGGTCATACCTTTATGGTTTCCATTATGGGTGAACGCGATATCTTCATTTAATGAAGTGCGGACTACCGCCCCCTCAAAGTGATTTGATTCGTTAAATACCATATGTGGGACGTATAAAGGATGGAACTATGATATTATATATGACATTATACTGGAATTATAATATACCATTATATAATTATGATTCCATTCTATAAAATACGAAATAGAAATGAAAGTAGCGTTCATGCGTACGTACGACTTACCATCTCCATGAACGGTGAATTTCATTTCTTACCTCTAAATGATTATGTAATATTATAAATGCATGCATGTACTGGATATATATGACATATATGATATCCACATCATGAATACCATTCTGGATATAATGAACCTTTGACCAAATTAACAACATGTAAGTTTAAGAAGTATATTTTTTACTTAAGAACCAAATACCGACAAAATGAACATTATTAACTTAAATGATTACATGATGTTCATAACAGGGTATAAAAGGAATAATGAACTTGAAAAAGGTTCTTAATCAAGTAGAGATTAACTCAAGTTTATTATTCAGGAGATTAAAGAATGACAGAGTCAAGTCGGATCCGAGGTATGGGACTTCGTCTCAATCTCCTTTCATTAAGGCATATTTTGTTTTATACACAACCTTCTTTTATACGGTGTATAAACCCCTTCGACTTTTATGATTATTAAAAAAGAATAATTTTTATACGAATCATTTAGTAATGGACAAAAGGGAATGTTTTTGTCGTACGTATGCGGCGACAACGACTTCTCCGTCGTCATGACCATTATTTGAGTTTCGGCTTCCTCTACGAGCCATACCTTCTTTTTAAAAGAAAAATAAATACCATGTTTTAATTTTCTTTTATTTTGGTATTGAAAAGGGTTTTCATGATGTTTTTATATCAATGTGTTGTATTTATATCTTGTGATTGAAAGGTGGAAATGTTATGTTTCCTTTATGCATGGTTTATGTGATATGATTATGTTGAGGTTCTTGGGAATTATTATGAAAACGGGTGGTTCCATGTTAAAGTAAGGGTGGGTGAGCCCGATATAGCTCTCCAATGCATTGGGTAACGTGAAGGAGTGAAACTTTAAGGTTTCTCCGAAGAGATTTAGGGAATATACTGTGATGGGTATTCCAAACATAACCAAGAGGGTTACTCCCTACGTAAGAATGTTATGCATGCCTCAAGTTACCTTTATGTCTTATGATTTCTATGATTTATTCAAGATTTGATGAGGTATATTAAAGTGCTTATGTTTTATGGGTAAAGTATGATCTCATCCTTATGTATATATGTACCCATGTTTCCTTTCCATATTTTTATATCCCTTACTGAGATTTTTATTCTCATCCCATGTTTTTTTGAAATGTTTTTCACTGGTCAAGGGAAAGGTACATGATATGATGATAATGTCAAGGAAGTGTCAAGAAAGAATCCATGTTTATTTTAAATATGTTTCAATTGATGGGAATGAAAAATACTATCTTTATGTAACCACTTTGTTTATATGTGGAATGTAATGAATGTTTTATGATCTAATTCACTAAAACACTAAACCCGAAAAGATCCTCAATGTGTAATCTGGTAATAACTCAAGATTAAGTAAGGTTTAAGGATGGGGCCTTATAGTTGGTATCAGAGGTCGGTTTAGATAACTTTAGGAGTTAGAATTCTATTAAATTATTATCCAAAAATATTTTTTTTGAAATGATATAGCATTTTAAGATTACCATGTTTCTTCATCTAGGACATGTTTGTTAAGAATGGTTTTCTGTAGAGGAAACAGGGAAGCAGTGTTAGGAAGGCATACAGAAGGAAATAACCTTCCAAATCAGCATCCTGAGATGGTCGGAATTGGAACTGAATAGTTTGTTGCAGTAATGGCGCAGTTGACTCAAGCTATAAATGGTGGTGGTATCCATGCACAAGATCCGCCAGATCAACCGCATAGGAACATGTCAGTGGTGGAACATTTCATGAGGCAACATCCCCCATCATTCAGAGGATCATCTGACCCTGTGCTAGATGAAGGGTGGATTAAAACACTGAAGAAGATTTTTGATGTCATGGGGTGTTCATACAATCAAAAGGGTTGTCTTTCTATTTACCGTTTGGAGGGTGAAGCAGATCAGTGGTGGTCTATAGTTAAAAATATCGGGGACACTGATGAGATTGATGCTCTTGATTGGGACAAATTCAAAGGTATGTTTTTTTGAGAAGTATTTTCCTAAGGCTGTTCGACTTAGGATGGAAAAGCAATTCTTGGTTTTGAGGCAAGAGGAAGACTCAGTGGCTACCTATGAAGAAAGGTTCACTCGATTGGAAAGGTATGCTCCAAATTTTATCTGAGGCCTTGATAGTAAAATCAATCATTTTTACTTAGGATTAAAGCCAAAATATCGAAGGGCATTAGCTTCTCGTGAGTTTAAAAGTTATGAAAAGCTTTTTCGATGTGCTGAGAAGGTGGAAATTGAGTTTTTCGATGATCATGTGTTATATAACAACCAACAGAAGAAGAGACAGAGGTGGCAGGAGAAAGGTAAGAATTCTTCAAAAAAGTCTGATGGTAAGAAAACTAAGTTTCCAGTTTGTGATAAATGTGGAAAAAGGCATGTTGGGGAATGTCTTCTGAATTCTGGAAAGTGCTACCGATGTGGTAAGATGGGACATAAGGCTCGTGATTGCACTGAAAAGGATCAAGGTGAAGGTAAGACCAAATTTGATTTACAGTTAGTGAAATGTTTTAAGTGCAATGAGATGGGTCACTATGCAAATGAGTGTCCGACAAAGAGCTTGAGTTAAGGGAAGCAGTTAGACTACGAGCAGAAAGGGGTGGTGAAATCCTTTGCAACTACTTCAGTAGATGTCGGGCCATCAAATGAAGTTGTATCAGGTACTTTGTTTGTTTTTTCAGATTATGCCAGTGTGTTGTTTGATTCGGGGTCTACACATTCTTCCATCTCTAAAACCTTTTCTTGTAAAATGGGAATACCATCTCATGAAATGACTC
Source organism: Viscum album (assembly GCA_963277665.1). Lineage (NCBI taxonomy): Eukaryota > Viridiplantae > Streptophyta > Magnoliopsida > Santalales > Viscaceae > Viscum > Viscum album. The sequence continues at coordinate 1,642,874,602 of OY728141.1, read as the reverse complement.
CTGAACTTTTGGCAAAAACACCTGGGGGGAATGTTGAGGAAAAAAGAATTTATAAGAATATTCCTATCCTTATTTGTGGAAAGAACCTACTTGCAAACCTTATTGTTCTACCTCTAGTAGAGTTTGATGTTATCCTGGGTATGGATTGGCTTTCTATTTACCATGATAAGATTGACTGTAGAGCTAAAGAAGTTTCTTTTCAGAAAGACTTTCAGTTTGTGTACAATAATGAACCCTTACTATTGATAACTTATCAAGAGGACGAGAAACTCGTAAAAGATGGAAATGAATGTTACCTTGCACACATCATTGAAAATAAAGGAACTGTTCAGATTAATGATGTGCCAGTGGTAAATGAGTATCCTGATGATTTTCCTGATGAGTTGCCTGGAATAATACCAGATCGGGAAGTTGAGTTTACTGTTGACTTAGTTCCTAATGCTAAGCCAATTTCAAAACCCCCTTATCGAATGGCTCAAATTGAACTTTTAGAGTTAAAGTAGCAATTGCATGATTTATTAGAGAAAGGTTTCATTCGACCTAGCACATCACCTTGGGGTTCTCCTGTTTTATTTGTTAAAAAGAAAGATGGTTCTATGAGACATAGCATTGATTATAGGGCCTTGAATAATATCACTGTTAAAAACAAATATCATTTGCCTCATATCGATGATTTGTTTGATCAGCTCCAGGGAGATCAGTTTTTTTTTCAAAGATTGACTTGAGATCGGGGTACCATAAGCTGAAGGTAAAGGAGGCAGATATTCCGAAGACCGCATTTCGTAAGAGATATGGCCATTATGAATTTGTAGTAATGCCTTTTGGGCTAACCAATGCACCTTCTGTATTCATGGACGTAATGAATAGAAATTTCCATGAGTTATTGGATAAGTTTGTGGTGGTTTTCATTGATGATATTTGGTGTTTTCAAGAAGTAAAGAGGAGCATGAATGGCATTTAAGGGTTATCTTGAAAACCTTAAAATAAAAGAAATTGTATGGGAAATTCAGCAAGTGTGAGTTTTGGTTGCAGCAAATTTTCTTCCTTGGTCACATTGTTTCTAAAGATGGGATAATTGTTGATCCTACAAAAACAAAAGTTGTGGAAGACTGGCCAAGACCCACAAATGTAACTGAGATTCGTAGCTTCCTTGGTTTGGCAGGCTATTACCGAAGGTTTTTTAGAAATTTTTCACGGTTATCTAGTCCAATGACTAAGCTAACTCGGAAGGGTGTTAAGTTTATCTGGAAAAAAAATGTGATGATTGTTTTCAGGAATTGAAAAGAAGATTGGTGAATGCTCTAGTTTTGGCACTACCTTCCAGGAATGGTGAGTTTGTTATATATAGTGGTGCTTCATTGAAAGGACTTGGTTGCGTCCTAATGCAGAATGATCAGGTAATTGCTTATGCCTCATGACAGTTGAAAACTCATGAGGTAAATTTCCCTACACATGATTTGGAATTAGCTGCTGTTGTTTTTGCTTTAAAAATTTGGAGGCATCATTTGTATGGAGTAAAGTGTGAAATATATACCGATCAAAAAAGTTTAAAGTATATATTCACTCAGAAAGAATTGAAAATGAGACGAAGGAGATGGCTAGAATTAATCAAGGATTATGATTGTACAATTCATTACCATCCATGAAAAGCAAATAAAGTGGATGATGCTTTGAGTAGAAAAAGTAATGCTTCATTAGCAATGTTGTGTTTGGAACGTGATCCTTTGGTTAAGGATTTGATGAACTTTGGAATAGAAGTTGTTGGTGCAGGAAGTTATTCTGTTTTGTTTCAGGTATCTGTGAGATCGTCTCTATCAGATAGAATCAAGCAAGCACAGAAGCAAGACATTGAGTTGCAGAAAAAGGTAGAGCTGGTTCAGAAAGGTAAGTTTCCTGAATTCAACATTGATAATGATTGAGTTTTGAGATTTGGGAATAGATTGTGTGTTCCTTTTGATTCACAGTTGAAGAGAGAGTTGTTATGTGAAGCTCATAGTTCTCCTTTTTCAGTTCATCCTGGAAGTACTAAGATGTACAGAGATCTGCGGGAGTATTACTGGTGGGATGGAATGAAAAGAGATATTGCTGATTTTACTGTGAAGTGTTTGACTTGTCAGTAGGTTAAAGCAGAGTGGCAGTTACCGAAAGGGATGCTTCAGCCTTTACCAGTGCCAGAGTGGAAATGGGAGAATATATCCCTGGACTATGTTGTGGGATTACCGAAGACATCTCGAGGTAATAATGCAATCTGGGTTATTGTTGATCGCTTGACAAAATCTGCTCATTTCCTTCCTATTCGAGATACATTCTCTCTAGATCAACTTTCCCGTTTGTATCTTAAAGAGATAGTCAGGTAACATGGAGTTCCCCTCTCCATTGTATCTGATCGTGATCCCAGGTTCACTTCTAACTTTTGGAAAGGCCTTCAGAAGTCGTTGGGTACTGATTTAAATTTTAGTATAGCTTTTCATCCTCAATAAGATTGGTATTGAGAACGAACAATTCAGTTATTGGAGGATATGCTACGAGCTTGTTCTATGGATTATCAGGGAAGTTGGAACCAACATCATTCTTTGGTTGAATTTTCATATAATAATTTTTTTTCATTCCAGTATACAAATGCAACCATTTCAGGCATTATATGGGAAGCGGTGTCGAACTCCAGCTTTCTGGGATGAAGTGGGTGAAAGGAAGTTGATGCGACCAGAATTGGTAGAAGAGATGGCAGAAAAAGTTCAGCTGATTCAGAAGCACATGAGAACAGCTCAGAGCAGGCAGAAGAGTTATGCGGATAACCAGAGGAAGGATCTATCTTTCGAGGTAGGTGATCATGTTTTTCTCAGGGTTTCTCCTTGGAAAAGTGGTCTGAGATTTGGTCAGAAAGGAAAGCTGAGTCCAAGGATCATTGGACCATATGAAATTCTGGAGAGAGTTGGATCAGTTGCATACCGAGTGGCTTTACCTCCGAGTTTATCTCAGGTACACAATGTTTTTCACGTTTCTATGTTGAGAAAGTATATGCCAGATCCATCTCATGTTTTGAGTCCAGATGTAGTTCAGCTGGAAGAGAACCTATCTTATGAGGAACAACCAGTCCAGATTCTTGACCACAGGGAGCAAGTGTTACGGAATAAGGTGATTCACCAGGTAAAGGTTTTGTGAAAAAACCACATGATCGAAGAGCCAACATGGGAATCTGAAAATTCAATGAGGGATAAGTACCCCCATTTATATGATAAGTAAATAAATTACGGGGACGTAATTTTCTAAAGGGGGGAAGGATGTAACATCCCAAAATAGTAATGAATAATTTATATTTTTATATATGTCTATTAATGATTAATATAGTGTTTTAGAGGCTTAAAATGAAAATAAATCAATCTTAAGCATGGAAATACACTAATATTCTTAAAAGATTATTTTACTGCCTTTTGATGGAAAACCCTTTTAAATCAAAATTTTGACAATTTTATATTCAATATTTGTAAAAGTAAACTTATTATTTATGATTGGGACATCAAAATATACTTTGTGTGAATTTTTGGTATTTTTCAGACAATGTTCATTTTTTTAATGAATAGTGAAAATGTTATATTTTAATTCGAAACCTCTTCTTAATCTAATTTATTTATATGATTAGATTATCTTTTGAATTGGTCTTAATGTGTAATCTGAATATATTTTTTACATTTTAACCAATGGTGGTCATTGGAATCAATTTCACTTTGAAATTGGACTTAAACTAGTGTCAATCTTTTGATACTTATTGTTTCATAAAAACACGCTATTTGTCATGACAGCGGGAATTAATTATTAAATTAATTAATGTGACTTATATGTTTTTAATTTTGTAAAATAGACTTCATTTTTAAATTCAGAATATCAAATATATCTTAGGGTGAATTTTTGGTAATTTCCTGAAAAACTTCATTTTTTGATGAATAGTCAAACCACTAAGTGGTACTTATAAAAACTGATTTTCCGTTTAAATGAAATTTTTTCCATCATTGTGTTTTTAATTTAAATAATCCGACATGCATGGTTGTCATTAAGAAGTAAAATTTGGTTCAATGAGATTAAAATAATTTTTTTGTGAATAGTAACTTATTAAGTTTTTAATTGCGATTAGTGGTAATTAGTGTAGTTTAAGGTAAAAATAATGCTTTAATAAAATGAGATGAGCTTGACACATGTCCTACCATAATTGTATTTCTCAAGGCCGACCAAGAAAAGCCATGGGTCAACTTGGGGACCCCATGGATCCACTTTGGTTGGGAAATGACATAAATAACTTTTTATTTAATGTAAAAGTAAAAATGACACAAACATAATATGTTTTACGAAAACAATTTTTACATGGGGTTATAAAAATCAGATATTCGATTATAAATAGTAATTGGAAAGCTAAAAATATTTCTTACATCATAGTATTTTTGTTATAATTTTTTTACTTTAAATAAATTAAAATATTTATGACATCATGATGATGCAGCGATGACCTCATTATTTAAAGATTTAAATAAAATGGAAAGATAATGTAAAATCAAAAACCTACACATGGAAAAAACCAATTGGATGAGTGTATTTCGAAGCCTTATCACCTTATCCTCAAATTATAACAATTTGGGACCTTTTGAATCCGAAAATCATTTTAAAATTACGTAACTTATCTTTACTTTCCAAGAGTGCCCCTCCTCTCCACTTATAAAAGGCCCCCACCTCTACCTCATTACCCACACTCCCAAAGCCTTTGGATCAGACAAACCCTCCCCATTTTGTCTCTCCACATCCCTCTCCTCATCCTAGAGGATTCCCTTTGGGCATAATCCTTTCAAAGGAATCCTTTAGGCTCAAATCAAAAGGTGTTACACTTTCAAAGGTAATTCATTCTCTCATGTTCACTTGTTTTATTTTGCTTCTCCAACCCCCTAAACTCTTTTTATTTACTTATTTTGTAACAACACCAGTATATTCAATATAATAGGATGTTTTTATAAGATTTATTCGAGCTAAACTCTCACACAACTACATCAAATTGTTAAAGAACATATGGTTTCCGTGGATGGCGAAATTCTGCCTCCCGAAGTGATGATTGTTCAATACTCATTTAACACCTTCAAAGGTGGCCATTATGATGTCACTATTTTTATATATGATATATAATATTTTTATTATTTATTTAAGCTTATGTATTTTTCATTTTTGGTCATACCTTTATGGTTTCCATTATGGGTGAACACGATATCTTCATTTAAGGAAGTGCGGACTACCGCCCCCTCAAAGTGATTTGATTCATTAAATACCATATGTGGGACGTTTAATGGATGGAACTATGATATTATATATGATATTATACTGGAATTATAATATACCTTTATATTATTATGATTCCATTCTATAAAATATGAAATAGAAATGAAAGTAGCGTTCATGCGTACGTACGGCTTACCGTCTCCATGAACGGTGCATTTCATTTCTTACCTCTAAATGATTATGTAATATTATAAATGCATGCTTGTACTGGATATATATTACATATATAATATCTACATCATGAATACCATTCTGAATATAATGAACCTTTTACCAATTTAACAACATGTAAGTGTAAGACGTCTATTTTTGACTTAAGAACTCAATACCGACAAAATGAACATTATTAAGTTAAATGATTACATGATGTTCAAAACATGGTATAAAAGGAATAATGAACTTGAAAAAGGTTATTAAGAAAGTAGATATTAACTCAAGTTTATTATTCAGGAGATTAAAGAACAACCGAGTCAAGTCGGACCCGAGGTATGGGACGTCGTCTCAATCTCCTTTCATTGAGGCATATTTTGTTTTATAGACAACCTTATTTTATACGGTGTATAAACCCCTTTGACTTTTACAATTATTCGAAAGGAATCTTTTTTATACGAAGAGTTTACAAAATGAAAAAAGGGAATGTTTTTGTCATACGTATGCGGCGAAAATGACTTCTCCGCCGTCATGACCGTTATTTGAGTTTCAGCTTCCTCTACAAGCCATACCTTATTTTTAAAAGAAAAATAAATACCATGTTTTAATTTTCTTTTATTTTGGTATTGAAAATGGTTTTCATGATGTTTTTATATCAATGTGTTGTATTGATATCTTGTGATTGAAAGGTGGAAATGTTATTTTTCCTTTATGCATGTTTTATGTGATATGATTATGTTGAGGTTCTTGGGCATTATTACGAAAACGGGTGGTTCCGTGATAAACTAAGGGCAGGTGAGCCCGATATAGCTCTCCAATGCATTGGGTAATGCGAAGGAGTGAAACGTTAAGGTTTCTCTGAAGATATTTAGGGAATATACTGTGATGGGTATTCCAAACATAACCAAGAGGGTTACTCCCTACGTAAGAATGTTATGCATGCCTCATGTTACCTTTATGTCATATGATTTCTATGATTTATTCATGATTTGATGAGGTATGTTAATGTTCTTATGTTTTTTGGGTAAAGTGTGATTTCATCCTTATGTATATATGTACCCATGTTTCCTTTCCATATTTTTATATCCCTTACTGAGCATTTTATGCTAATCCCATGTTTTTTTGAAATGTTTTTCACAGGTCAAGGGAAAGGTACATGATATGATGATAATGTCAAGGAAGTGTCAAGAAAGAATCCATGTTTATTTAAAATATGTTTCCATTGATGGGAATGAAGAATACTATCTTTATGTAACCAATTTGTTTATATGTCGAATGTAATGCAAGTTTTATGATCTAATTCTCTAAAACTCTAAACACGAAAAGATCCTCAATGTGTAATCTTGTAATAACTCATGATTAAGTAATGTTTAAGGATGGGGCCTTATAAAAGATGTCATGCCGGGGGATCCCTCAGTACTCGTCAGCTCGATAACGAGCGTCGGTGCCCTACCTTATTCCATTGAAGCTCCTCCTCCTCTATTGATTGGAGAATTTTGATCAGTCCCAGCAACAGTGTGCTCTTGCACAAGAGAAGGAAAGTGGATGAAGGGATTAAAAGGAAATAAAACAAAAAAAGAAGGATAGATAAGGGTTTAAGCATACCTCATATATCTCGGTTACATCTATTTCAGAGCTGACGATCTCACCCCTCTTTCGGAATCTCCCTTGGTTTGATGATCTAGGAGAACCCTCACTTTCAGTATCCTCTTCTCCTACACCATCACCTTCTCCTTCAACTTCACCTTCCTCTTCTCCTTATGCCTCCTCTCCTACCTCACAGCTCTCCGACTCATCATCGCTATCATCCTCCCTCGGTGGCATTATTTCTGGATCATGCTCCTATCCGAGCATCACATTCACCAAGAGTGGTGGCTCTACACACTGACCCCATTGGCATGCGTACAGGTCCATTGTCATTAGGTAAGAATTCTGTCGGTGGAAGTTGTCCTTGTTGGCGACCCGGACAAACCCGAATTCTAGCAGTTGGATCCCATCTCGCACTATATTCTGCCAGAGGGATTTAGTATTCATTGACTGCCGTAGGGTTATCCAAGCCGACCATAGCATAGGGAAGACCACATCAGGGGAATGTTGAAGAATGTATCTTATTTTCTTCCCGGGATATTCTATGGTCGCTCTGTGGGGCCATCCTCCATTCCGTGACGAGGGTGTGGCCACACCATTTAATTCCCCCACTACTGTGGTCCTGGCTTCTGCAGGCCCCATTACCCGAGGTGATTCTGATCCTCCCCCTCTATCGGCACCCTTCCTGCTCTATCACCGCTGAGGATCCTCACTAGAAACCTTGATCTTCCGAACTCACTTCCCTAGATTCCCCTCAGGGTATGCTATTGTGCAATGTTCGACATACTCAGTTGAGAAGCCATCGTCGACTCCGATGGGATGACAAGTAATGATGTCTCTAGAGCCGTAGATCGTGAAAATCAACCAAAACTAACAAAGAACGTAGGGATGCCTCTCCTCATTTATGTCTTTCTATACTCTCTTAGGCATTCAAATGATGCATCCGAACTGCCTGACGATCCTAGACGACACATAATGCTTGCAGAAGATCTTCTCATCAATCCGGGCCACAAGAACCCCAACTCTAATGATCTAGAAATATTCCTTCTACTCGAGTGAGACTGGCCCATTTTCTATCAGCTAACCAGTTGGGGGTGGGGAATGGGATGAAAGTGAATTTGGCATGGTTACTATCCCTGATCTGTACTCTGTCCTCATTAAGAATCATCAGATTGACCTCGACAATATTTAGCAGAGAGGGTCGCAGGCCATTTCCCAGAGGACAGATGACATTTGGGAATGTGTATCCACCGTAGTGAGCCGTAACCTACCCATGTAAAATCTGGAAGGGGCCAAATACTCATCTAGGTGATCCCCATATTGGGATGAATCCCAAGATGGAATACAGTTGAGATAGCTCGGGGACCCCCAGGTTGATCCTCTTGTTGGAAACCATGATGCCAGCCATCACCAGAGTCGCTAGACGGATTCCCTTCCTTGTGTCCCGCACCGAAAAAAGCCATCTTTTCAGGAATGTGGCAAGGAATCTGGCATTAAAACATTCATTTCTCATGCCTCATTTGTGATGTATCCCCATGATTGGTATTGAATGACCTCTAGAATCCTCCAGTATGATCCTTTATTGCTCATTTGAGCCGTAGTTGAACAACTTCTTCCCCACCCTAGCATCTTTACTTCCAGATCCTTCACTAGGAATAGGATGAACCAGTCCTTGTAGGTGATATCCTTCAGAAAGTCTTTAACCCCCACCGTCTCCTTGGCCAGCTTCAGCAGGTGCCACGTCAATATGGTGGTTTGAGACTTGTCACCACATATGTTCATCGGTGGGAGGAATTCATCATATTGATGGCCCTCCAAAGGGATGCCCCCATTGCAGTGGATGTACCAGAGACTGATTCCAACTTCCCCATGGTGAATATGGAATGTGTTGGTATCAGGGGACCACTAGGTGAACTGCTCTATCCGAGTTAAGGATGGTGGAGGAAGTGAAACTACGATTTCCACACCACCTAGAACATACCAATGTGCCGCAACTCAGCCCCAAATTGGTCACATGTATGGAGAACCATGTATGCCAAACCCCACTTGCTAGTGATGTTTCCTCCAGACCATACGTCCTAGTCCTGCAAACCTACCTTTGGTCTCGTCAGTGATTCCCTGACGGAAAGTGCTTTCATAGATGACTGAGGAGCTCTCCGCAACAGGGACACCCCTAGAAATAGTCATGGTCCTGGGATTCAGGATATATACATTGTTTTCTATGGCAGGATGATCGTTATTAGTGATGTTGTATCGAGGAAGGTCGTCTTCGTGGGTCACCCCTGACCGCGATGTATCAACCTTGAAACCTGGAAAAGGGACCTCCTACAGAATGTCGAAGTCCCATAGTGGCATATTATCAGACAAGGCATACTCTTTTTTGGTGGTGGTTAGCATGTTGAAGAGGGTGTGGTTATTGGAGACAACCCTTTTTACGCCATAAAACTCTGGGTTTATATCCATTTCAGCTCTGCGAGTAGCATCGTCCCCTTCATCAACCCGGTTTTCGGCCATCTTCTTCCGACCAAGTGTTTCAGTAGCTGGCGTGAAATCTGGAAGGTTGGCATGAAATCTGGGAGGATGGGGCATAAAATCAGTGGGTTTCACGAATTTTCAGACCGTGGCACAAAAAAACCAAGATTTGCGCGTAAACTTCCGTCAAAGTACAGAGGAATTACGTACTGCCGAAGCATTTTTTTGCACAGGAGCAGAGGAAATTTCACGCATGAGCACCCAAAGCTTATCATGAGGGGCAAGTTGTATAGAGCATGGGACCCTTGGATATTTTAATAGGCTAATCCTAGGTTCCGCGCCATCGCGTAAAGCAGATTCCTCACCAGGCGATGTTTTGCATGCAGCCTCAGATTTTTGCGTGGAAGGGACCCACGAAGCCCTACTTTTCGTCTTTTCCCTCATAATCTGATCATTATAACCCCTCCCCAATCCAATTTCTAGGGGGCATTTGTAGACGCCAAATAGTGCATAGGTGTTGAAGAATGATTCAAACCAAAAAAGCGAAGTCATATTCGGACCTGGAGACCCAGTCTTGGGGGCCTGGAGGTGTTGCGCGAAAAAAGTGGTGAAGTGAGAGAAAAAATCTGTCCCACACAGAACATACTGGGATTCGTGAAGAGTCTTGGCACCAGTTGGAATTTTCCACCCCTGCCTCTATCGTGTAAACATTCTGCGCTACCCTATATTTTGATCCCTCGGGCACCTATAAATATAAGGAAACCCACTTCCATTTGAGGGATAAAGAATCTGAACCAGCTCTAATGCTCAAAATTGGCATTCCGCATGCACGCAATATGGCCTTCAGGTACGGTTCTTTTCATGCCCAGTCGCCCTGGGGTCTACCTTCTCACGAGATCTCCATGGATTAGATTTAATTCCAATCCCTCTAGGGTTCCCCCTTGCGTGAAATTCATTCCATTGAGTACAGACCATCCAATTTCGTGCAATTACTTACTTTTCATGCACTCTGGTCCTTGTGCACAACCTCTGCCTATTTTTCATAATTCATAATCCTTTCACTCAATCCTCCTAGTCGTGCGCAAAACCTTACCCCCTGATTTCGCGCAAGCATCTGCGATTTCACGCCAACCTAGGGCCTTCCATGCAGGGTCCCCTTATTTAATGAAAACCTTAAGGGTTTCATGCAATTCCCCAGGGCCCTTCACCTCGGTGCTCCCCGGGCACCCCCTCACGTGAACTCCTGATGCCCATAATTTGGGTGCCATTCGAAGGTGCCTTGTTCACCCCAGGTATCTGTATCATACATGGCTTTACCGTATGACCTTCTAGGTTTGTACGATGTAACCTCATAGTCCCCTAGACAATTATTCTCGTTGTGTTGCTTTTCCTCATGCTTCTTCGCATAGGAATGCTAACAACTATTGCTTCTTCACATAGACATGATAATGTGGATACCTTGATGGTTCGCTCTGCGACACCCACTCAGTATGGCCTTGACGATGCCTTCCCTCCCACAAGGGTTAGTGCGTATTAGTTATGTATATCCTAGGGGTGCAGAGCGAACCCACCACGTTCGAGTTGTAGGACGTTAAACTACCAAGCGCCATCATCCTCAACACATGACCTTAAACTATGACCTGGCCCCATGCCTCTCACTTAGGGTCCCCCACCTTGGAAATTCTCCACGCCCACTCGTCTTCTTGATGATGGGATCACCCCTCATATAGGATGATATCCTCCTTAGTAGAGTGGCATTTGTCCATTGGGAAGGGAAACCTCCTAGGTGTAAGCGCCTATATTTTCTTGTAGGAGGCAACACCCTTGCCAAACCTCACATCCTTGGTACCAAGTCCATCAGAGGGCATGATGGGGAATAGGGATCGTCTCTTCATCGGTCCCAAATCCCTCTCCCACTACGCTTTGTCTCCCTCAGGCCTCCATCATTGAGTAAGTGTCGACACCATGGTCTTCTCAACGCATAATCCCCACTTCACTTCCCATGGACGCACCCTCTATGACGTGATCATCATGTCTCTACTGTCTCTTGTTTCTCACACCGAGCCTGACTCACATGATCTAAGAGTGAGCACCGACCATCTCACACCTTGGGATGCTTTAGAGTGTAAACCCAAAATTCCCTCATCCCGCATGATGTTAAACTGTATCCCAAACTAGGGGGACTTTGATCCATGATAAGGAATTTTATGTTGGAATCCTCCACGAGGTTGAATCCCCAACAACTTGGGCCACCACAGAGTGTAAGCCCCAACCATCCCAAAATAAAGTTACTTTGATCCGTGCTAATTCATAATACATAAGAAGCCTCCATGAGGTTCAAGCCCCAACACCTTGGGCCACCACAGACTGTAAGCCTCATTCAATCCCGAACTACATGGAATTTGATTAGTTCTAAGGAATGGTATGTTGGAGGCCTCCACGAGGTTCAAGCCCCAACACTCGGTCATTCCGACCACCTTCATGTCCGTTCAACCCCAACCCTTATGACGTTAAACTGCATTCACCATCTGAACTATGTGGTCCTTGATTCCCCACCACGAGGATACTTAAGAGGCCTCCACGAGGCTCAATCCCATCACTCATGTATCATCCTGATCTCTCCCTCGAGCCCACGTGTTTCGGGAAGCTCATTACCTAAACTAGAGGATCCACTTACTCTGGGCCCCATCCATGCATCCATTCTCACGGGTCGCCTCTTCAGGTGTCCCATCATTCCACCGAACTACACAGACTTTGATTCCCCCTAATAGGGATACGTAGGAAGTCTCTTCGAGGCTCAAGCCCAAATCCATCATCCATCCTGATTCTAACCCAGGATGCCACATCCCGGTGATCTCATGCCACCTCATTCCACTCCACAACATTCGGGAAGCCGCCCACGTGCTGGCCCCAATATCGGTGTTCCCTCCTGGGGGTTCCTCAATCTTATCCACTCTAACTAGTGTTCCGATCAGTCCAATCCATCTCTAGTGGATGTTAAACTTGCGGCATACCCTGTGTTAAACATGGGAATCTATGGAAAACATCATATACATGCATATGGCATACAATTCCCCGCGTTTGATGTGGGATTCTTCGGGCTTCCACGCCTTCAAGAATCCCTATAATAATGGAAGGTCCTGACAGAAGCGGCGTAATAAACTAGGGTTCATGAAGATATAGCACTGGGAAGAGCTTCACGAACTACGTCTTAAATATATGATGGAGACATAGACTAGATGATGAGTTCCGAGTAGGAATCCATGGAAGGAATAACCGACATCCCGTCATCCCATTTCGATCAAGGAGCAGACGTCCCTGAACAAGGAGCAGATGCCACCCACCATAGGAAAGTAGGAATGCGGTGTAATAGCAGCGCGTCCTCTACGTGACGGATGCACGCACCCTGAAGAATGCATCAAAAACATTGACATAGTGGATTGTTCGAGGCATCATTAGTCGATTTAGACCCTTAATTGATGATAACTATAGGGATCCATGCATGTTAAGGATATGGATGGGGTTCTAAGGAAGGTAATAATTACACAATGGATCATACTCAATCAAATGGTGGCATGTGACCATCTACTATTTCAGGTATGGTATTGATTAATATTACCTTTTCTGCTAAAAATTTTCATACTAATGATTCATGTTCCACTGTATGTGTTATATTTTCTATTGGATTTGACTTATTGGTCATTTTATCATATGTGTTACCTTCCCATAAAACAATTTTTGAAAAAACATTTGTTCATCTTTAGTAATAAATAGAGTGTCTTATAGTCCATTATAATTATGTACAACTATACTAATTCATGATTACAGAGATAATGATCTTTGATATTATTCATTTCAAGAACTAGATTCCCAGTTTATAATCTCAAAATGATGGCTATTAGAGATTTTTGTCTATTATATCATTGAATATAAATCATTTCATGGTGATGGGAGAATTTGAAAAGGGAGTTGGTAGAGTGAATATAGACTTGAGTTAGCTCGGTATGATCACATCACAAATTACCATATTGGATCTTTCTTAATGACCTATTTATTAGTGATGTCTATTTTAATGCATTTGGATATCTATTTGATCATCTTTCTAGATGACATGAGAGGGAATCCTAATAATAGAGGGTCTTACATTGAGATAGATCTCATTATTGTTTTGCAGTAATTTTTAATACCCTTTTTTCACATGGATCCAATCAAATTGAGACATATCTAGGTATAACAAGAAATATTTGAGAAAAAAGGTTTTATCAGGGTGACTAAATCATCAAGGTTAAAACCTATCTTTCTCCCTAATAAGGATGATGATATTCTTCACATATATTTAGATTTATTGAAGGTTAACTAAGATGTGTTTTTTATATCCATTTCATAGGATTATAGATTTCATTGATCCTTTTGGGGTAATTTTGTGGATATCTGAGATTGTTCATCAATCATGGTATCACCAATTGTGAGTTAGAGAAGGGTATATCTTGAGTAATTAATTTCAGGGAAGGAATATGATAGACATTAATATAGAGATTTCATTTTTAATAATAAATTTCCTAGTTGTTTTCATGAATATAATAAACAAAATATTCAACTGATATCCCAACTCTTTCATTGTTGTTTTTGTTGATGATATGCTAATCTACTCACAAACCCCAATGAAGAATACCAAAAATTGATAGGTAGATTTTATTAAATAATAGGAAAATTTTATTTATACCATGATTATGATGTGTAGCATTTGTCTTTAGGTGAAACAATTCTTGGGGCATATGGTTTCTGAATATTTTATATTTTTTTACAATGAGATAGTGGAGGATGTGATGTCTTTGGAAGGTCCCAAATTAAATTTTGAGATCAGTACAATTCTAGTAATCGCACGATACTACAATTATTCACATTTATTAGCACCAATTACATGCTAAAAATTATGGGAGTGGAGTTTCATTGGTTATATTAGTTTGAGGTGTCATTTCTCGAGATGAAGATCAGTTTTTTGTAGATACCATTTTGATTCTCCTTAAGCCAGTGGAAAGTTATGCCATTTATAGTGATGATTTTAGTATTGGTTTGGCATAAATACTAATAAAAATGTAGAGTAAGAAGCGTATGTGTCTCTTAATCTATGAATACATAAGATGAAATATCTTACTAATGACTTGGAGTTCTAATATTTTCTCTACATGTTGAATTTTCAGGTAAAGTACCGATTTGATGAGATGATTTTTGTCTACAAAAATGACAACATCCTTCATTATATCATCATATATTGTGAATTCATATTAATATTGAGTTACTATGTTGATTTTGTACATAAATTTTAATTTTGTATTTGTTATTTTCATACAAACAAAACATTAATTGTTAAATCTCTTAATCATAAAAAAACGAAAATATCAAGAGCATATTGATACACCTTTAGAAGAAAAATGGATCCAAATGGCCATATTTTCCATTTAGTGGTATGATTGATTCTATGATATCATATTGATACTTTGTGCTCCATTGGCATTCACGAAATCATTGAATTACTAGGAGGCAGATGGAAATATTTGAACCTAAATATTGAATTGACGTGAGAATAAATATTTTGTGTTGATTAGATACCCAACTAGTAATGGGACTTTGATGATGTGGTCCTAGTGAATGGAAGTGTTATAGTCCAAAATTTAACCATGGATGAGCTGATGAGGGAATTTTATAAATCTAAATGTGTAATATATTTTCCTGTGAGAAGGATATTCCACAAATTCATTGGATTAATTTTGTCTCTAAGGTGTGATGAGGGACAATATTTGTTTTGTTTCCTATGGCACAACATAAGAACACGAGTTTTCACTTAGTTATATATCTATTAAATTTAGCTCTAATCCCTTTTACTTGAACAAATATAGATTCCAAAAGAGTTATTGACGTTTCTAATGGTGTCTTGGTATTTTTTTGATCCTAGAGTACTTCTTCTTGGGAAACTGGCCATGTTGTACAATGGGCTTAGAGTTTACCGATCCGAGTGGATGGTGTTTTTCTTGATAGGGAGACATTGCATGGTTGGTGTATAGTTGTGCATCCTATCCATGTAAGTGACCCTTCCTACAATGTAACTATGCATGGTTTGCACATGATTTTTCATATTGTGTTGATATCCCATGAACATGCCATTTTTCATTGTAATTTTACAAATTTTACTTTAATGATCTAATAAGATATCTCATTCTTCCCTAATCCGAATTTATGTAGAATTTACCTTAATTTACCTCATTTTGGAGATGTTGGATGGTAAATTCTAGGGATTCAATGATCTCCTTCATCCATGATCTGATTGGGCTTCAGTTTATCATGGTGGATGCACAATGGTAAGCACATGAGTCTATTTTATCATCTCCCCTTATATTTTTCACTTGATCGAGTAATCAGGGAATGATCATTTTTCTTCTTTTCATAGATATACATTCATCCAAGCCAATTAAAGAGCTCGTAACAGAGTTTTAGATTCATATATGCCTATTTTTGGTGGTATATATCTATTCCCTAACCTTCATTAATTTAGGAATAGTCTTGTGGGGCCGCCCGATTTCATCAGTTCCATTTATAGAAATCATATGCAATGATTATATTACATAGAACCATATCATTGTTATCTTTTTATATATGTGATTAATTATTAGTGGTTACTCTCACAAGTCTCTACTTATCATGTAGTATATTTGGCCACATTTATCTTTTTATTGTATTGACATGTTTAAGCCACCATTCGGGTGTGCCTTGGCATGACCCTGCTAAGGGTAAGTGTTTCTGTACTAAATTTCCTAATTTATATTATGAATTTCCTAATGGAATATATCATGTATGGTCACCACTTTAACCACATAAGGTAACTTGGTCAATTTGAAAACAAAATGTGATATGTGAAATAGAAAGTATACTATGTATAATACGTGGCATTATATGTAAATGAATGGTAGTATTTATATCTATAACACCCATTACCACACTAATATAAGGTATAAGAATGATACTTGAATATGAAATTTAATTTAAATAGATTAAAAGAATGGGTCCATACTACTTGGTCTAGTCCCACTAATGAAAGGAAAGACTTGAAAAAATGAACTGACTAAAATGTTGCATGCTACATGACTATATCACACTAATGAAAGGAAAGGATTGAACAAAATTAAATATTACATAACTTCAATATCAAATTAGACTGGCCTTATTCATGCTCGCCTTGGATTTTGATTATAAAATGCTATGATCACTCAGGAACCCTATTCTGATTCGAGGATATGGATTGCTTTGGATGAGACACCTAGATCTAGATCCTTGTCTATTCTTTGGATTCATGGTATGAAACTGTATGACCCCTTTCATATCATAATAGAATTCCTTGGATATACACCTTAGATCCAGAATTGAAAAGTTGGTTCCATGGTTAAATCCCATCAGGCCCAGTTATTACTTAGCCCCATTTTACTGTGGATGAAAACTTTTGACTCGGGTGGAATATCATTGTGGAATGCCTTGGACTATGCTCCTTGGATTACACTCTTACCCCATTTAAGGCTACAATAATTACTATGTTGGAGCACCTTGAGGTCTATGTCAACTTGGTTATTACCTTGGGAAATAACAATTAAATATCATTGTAGGTTATCTAGTTACATATTAAAACCTTCAATATTCACAACATGTGATCCATTATAAACGGGTAACAATCAAAAAATCAAATGGTTACACATTTAGACACCATCCGAGGGATAAAGAAAGTACATGGGTATTTAATTAAATTTTATAGTTTTACTAATATATGAATGCTTCCACACTGTAACATTAGTATTACACAGTTGGAATGTTGTAGACACTATTGCTGGTGGACCACTAAGGATTATCTCACACCCTCTCTTTGTTATGTTTGGTACCCGAAATAGATTACATGGTTGAAGGAGTTGACAAAGGGAAGCATACATATTCAAAAACCTGATTTCTTGCTCCTTAAGATTGATCTTGATAACGGATGACCAATACAGAGATCAATATTTTTGGGATAGACTTATATTTACTCTATAATTGTGATGAACATGTTATTCATACTGTCTTTTATCTATGTTTTCTAATTTTCTGGTTACATGACATATAATCAGTTGTTGAATTCTATTCCATCTGTTTCATTTACAGTTACTGTTGTCTCAAATTTGTGTTTTGTCTTCTATTTATATATATTGCTTCCACTATTTACCCATATATACATTCATATGTTGTAATATTCTATGGTAATAAGTAAATAGTCTCTGAATAAATATTTCATAATCTTTTACTAGTATTTAGAAACCTCTAGAATTCGGATAGATGTGCTTGAGACAATGGGGCACACCATTCTTAGGGAACCTATTATGTGTCATCCCGGTATGGGACATCACAATGGGGTATCGTAGCAAGGTTCCTTTCTTAAATTTTTATTTTAAGACCGTAGATTTAAGATTATGAACACTTGGGATATGGTCATAAGTCATTTATCATCGTCACGAACCCATGTTCAGGGTAAAAACCATGATTCCAAAATTATATTTTTTGTTCTATATTTTCTTTGAAAATTGATATTATTTCACTATTCGGTGATCCACATGTTGTGTGGTGTTTTTCATTATTAACCTATTTGAGGATTTTCTTACATCCTCAGTCCAATGACATGAGGGAAAGGAGAATTGTTACATTCCTCATTATAGACTCTTAAAATTTCATGTCAAGAATATTTCCATGCCATATATGTTCATTTCACTACCTTGATCTTCTTGATATGAATGTGATTATTGGGTAATGATTTGATAGTTATCTTATGCTTGAATTATTATTTGTTGTGATTGAGGGTTTACTAATCTCAATTCATGATGTGTATGAGCCCTCATGGGTTGAGATGATTAATTTATAGAGACAATCAATTATTCTATAAATAAATGGATGTCATTTCCAGGGATAAGTTATATGGGAACTGATTCACTAGGAATGCATATCCATTATAATGTGAATCATGACTTCTATTATTAATGGGTTGTACATCCTTATCGGAACATTTCATGTTTATGAATTTTAAAGGAGTGAACATGGAAATTAAACATAATATGAAATGAAACTTATACTTGAGCACCTACAAATATTTTTCCCTCTTGGGAGGATGTTTGGGTAGTATTCCATTGGTTATGATTTTTCTTACGTTAAGCTTCCTTTAGTAATTCATCTTTCTTGTAAATATTTTTCTAAGGCATGTTATTGGAAATTTAAGAGCTATTCTAACACGATGTCCTCGTATCATAATCCATGAGGGTTTCAATGATAATTTTCCAGACATGGTGGTCCTTGAGCTACTAGTATTACCTCCATGAATTCCACATGAGGCACCACATATTGCACCTAATCTAGGAACTAATTCCAAAGTTCATGACAATTTCATGATTTTGTTGTGGTCCATGAATGGTGCTCTACGACATGAACCTATGATGGCTGATCACACTCGTGAGTTCCAGCAGCAACATCCTCCTACCTTTTTAGGAGATAGAGGTCCATAGGCCGATTATTCATGGATAGAAGTCGTCTTATATATCATTTTGAATCAGGAGACACAACTAGAGAGGAAGGAAAATCATTGCAAATTCATGCTTCAGGATTCAACCGAGACTGGGTGGGATGTGACTTCCCTTCGAGATTATCATCCTAGAATCATATGGGATGATTTCTAGACTACCTTCTATGATAAATTCATTCCTCATATGTTGAGTGAAAATATATATAGAGAGTTCATGAATCTTCAGTAGAGTTATATGTAGGAAATTTCCATCATATTTGAGTGGAATTTGATCTGTTTTTGTTCTAACATCACGAGTGAGTTCATTTACACTGCATCAAACATGTAGTTGGAATATCACCATTAGGTCTGGCCACAGAGTAAGTTGTTTCCATGGTAGCTATCATCTAATAACCATTAGAACTAGAAGATTAGTTATGATCACGGTAGTCCATATTCTTGCTCAAGGAAATAGATTATCCGAGTTGAATGCACTACAGTCAATACTCGAGGATCATCTTGTGGGACCATCTACAATATGAGGTTCTATTATTGTGGAATCTACCAAATTGTTGTATTTATTTCATATAGAAACTTCAAAAACTTTTATATCTGTATATATCGTGGAATGTAATGTACTAGAGAATGTTTATTTTGTGGTGTAACGACCGTAGACATATCGTTAGGGGTAAGAACAGTGGGTATATTTCAGTGTACTGATTTCCCATTGAGGTTGGATGTTACCCTTTCTTATGGAACATCTTAATTCATGAGTTAAAAATATTTGTTGTTGTTGTTTGAATGGACTGGTTGGTTCACTATAATTATTTGGTAGAAAGTTATCACTATAGGGTGTTGTTTACATCACAAGAGGGCTGCAGTAATTTATATAAGGGTGTGTTGGATGTCTAGGATAGTAGAGAAAGACCATAACATCATTGGATATGTGGAGTGATTCATATATTTAAATTCTCTTCATGATGGATCAGGGTCTATGAAAAGTTTATTTACCTTCAGTAGTGGATCATTTTAAGGATGACATTTTAAATTATTTTTTGGCTTACCTCCTAAGAGATATCTCGAGTTTACAGTCAATCATGTTCCAGGAGAATATCGAATGTCAATTCCTCCTAACATGATGGAAAATATAGAGCATTAGGAGCTCAAGTGGATTTTAGGGTATTTGGAGGCCAATGGATTTATATGGCCTAGTACATACTCTTGGGTTACGCTTGTTCTTTTTTTCAAGAAGGTGTAAAGAAACATACATCTATGCACAGATTACCGAGTGATGAACCATCTTACCATCATGATCTAATATCCACATCCTCAAATCCATGATGTCTTCAAGAAGATATTAAGAGAACTGGTCAACTAATATGTAAACCAAACATTATATTATCATAATTTATGAGTCATACCCTCTGACATACCTCATATACATTCTGTTTCTAGTGTGGTCTATATGAGTACCTTATTATGATGTTTGGTATTATGAACACACCCACCATTTTCATGGCTCTAATAAATAGGGTCTCCCAGCCCTATTTATACTCTTTATTTATTTTCTCTGTAGATGACATGTTTTTGTATTCTCACTCTCTTAGAAACCATTCCAAATATCTTGAGATTGTTATGAGTACACTGAGAGAGAATAATCTTTATGTTGAGATTTCTAAGTGACACTCCAAGATTGAAAATGTTAACTTCATGGTCATATAATATCATAATATTGTGTATCTTTTTACCCTGAAAAGGTTAGTGTTTTAGATTCCTTGGAAAATCCCAAGAAAATTTTCGACATATAGAGTTTCATGGATATGGATGGATAATATATGTTTTCCATAAATAATTATTAAGAATTCCTTCACTTATCACTTTTCTTAAATAGAAGGGAATCATGTTCACATGGTCAGAATGATCTGAGAAATCCATTCAAGAGCTGAATGGGATGCTTGTATCGACAAAAATTCAGATGCTTCTGATGATTGGAATTGGTTATAACATATTCTATTATGCATCAGGCATCGACCTTGGAGCTGTTTTGATGTAGGAAGACCAAGTCCTATAATATAGACGTCGATAGTTGAGGCCTAATGGGGAGATTACCTAACACATGACCACGAGCTAGCATCTGTAGTCCATGAATTACATTGCTGGATACATTATATTTTAGTTCAGTGATATGTGTTCTACACCCACCAAAAGAGCCACAAATAAATTTTTTCTCAGTGTGACTTGAAACACGGACATAAGATATGGGTTTAATTTCTACAATCCAATGATTTAGAGCTTTCCTATTTTTTGACAAAGGACAATGTAGTTGCAGATGCATTAATTCGAATAACTCAAACATGGGATATACCAGAATCTAGTGATGAATTGAAGTTAATGGACCACTTTTATGAAGTACATATAGAGTTTCATGACAGTTACTAGAAATATTGTCCCCCATATTTGATAGTTACCTCTTCTCTCTTGGAAATGTTGAAGGGTAGACAGTTCTAAGATCCGAAAGGCTTGGTTCTCCATGAGAGTTTATAAGGATAAAACCCACCTCCATATTGGCCTGTTGATAAAGACGACGTCCTACGTCTATGTGGACATATCTAGTTTCTTACAGATATGAGATTGTAGTTAATGAATGATTCCCATTCTGATCGGGTAGAACATCCAGGTTTCATGATGATGTATTGAGACATGTGACACCAATATTGGTGGCCTTAGACGAAATATCAAATATATGGCCTTATGACTATTTATTCCACCTGTCAATAGATGAAGGCATTACAATAGAGACTTGTAAGCTTACTACAACCTCTTCCAGTATTGATATGGAAATGGATTGACATTGCTAGGGATTTTGTATTTGGCTTACCATGGTCACCGAGGGGTTGTGATTCTATTTGGGTAGTCATTGACTGGCTAAAGAAATCATCCCACATCATTCAAATTCTAGATAAATTCTTAGCTAATTATGTGGGAAGACTATATTTCGATGAGATCATATGACAATATGGGGTTCTTTATACTAACATTTCATATTGGGATTGTCATTTCACTCCACTATTCTAGAAGGTCTTGCAAAAGGTTACCGGGATGCATGTTCTTCTAAGAAAATATTTTAACCCTCAGATCGATGGTCAATTATAAATGGAAATATTGGTTCAAGAGGATATGATTTGAGAATGTGCCTTTGATTTTAGTGGTTATTGGTAGAACCATTTCCTTTTAATTGATTTTTCCTATAACAATATCGTTCAGGTGGAAATTAAAATGGATAAGCTTTATGCATTGAATGGTTGGTTATTACATCCACATATATCCCAGATAGAGGTAGTGGATGCTGCACGACTATGTCCTTATCTCATTTAAGAGACTTTAGAGAATGTTATGTTGATTAGAATTTGTATGAATACTACTCACCCTAGACAGAAATCTTAGCGTGATCGCCCACAACAACCTCTAGGGTTCTTGGACAGGGATCATATTTCCCTTCAGGCATCACCAATTTTTTGGAATAGATGGTTTCAAAAGCAATGATAGCATTCTCCTCAGTATGTAATTCCTTTTGAAATTATATAGAGAGTCTGGATGGTAGCATACCCTTTACTACTACCTCAGATTTACCATGTCATTCATGACATCTTCCATGTATCATGGCTTCACCAGAATCATGATGTTTCATCTCATACGTTTTATCCATAGTATGTTGTGTCACATGAAGATTATACCTTTGAGGTGTATCCAGTATGCATCGTCGACCAGGGCATGAAGGTTTTTTGAAGCTAGTCTGTCCCTCTAGTATTGGTGTTATGGAAACAATGTTTCAAGAAAGATACGAAATGGGAGCAGGAAGTCAACATACGTACTCAATGGCCCTAATTTTTCTCATATAATGTTTATACATCATTGGAAGGTGAACTTGGGGAAGAGTTATTTTAAGGGAGGACGACTGTAAGAACCTGATTTTTAATTGAGGAAGATATCCTTTAAATGTAGGTCTCATTGCATATCATGAACATCATAGGGATTCCAAAAGAGTTATCGAAGGTCCCGTGTATGTTTGGGTCATGATCAGAGCCTAGAACACTTCTTATTTGGGAAACTATCCATGTTGTGTAGTTGGTGCACGGTTGGTGCATAGTTTACATAACAGTGTGGATGAATTTTTGCAGATAGATCCACCTAGAATATTTAGTGCATGTTAATGATTTCTAACCATGAAAATTAACCTTATTCCAATGTAACAGTGTGAAAAATATATGCATATCCCATTTTTCTAGGTAATTTTACCAAATTTCTCTTAATGATCTAATTTGAGCCCTTCTTTATCCCTAATATGAGATTATGTGGGATTTAACCCTATAGATCCCATTTTGTAATTATTTGAAGGTCAAATCTAGGAATTCAATGATCTCCTTTGTCTGGGATATGATCAATCTACCATTTTCCTCATAAGATGTGCAACGATATGAACTCGACTCATTTTATGCCTTTCTACATCTCATTTTCGCCCGACCAGGTAATCAGCGTATGACCATTTTTACCTGTTTCTTATAACTACTTCAATAGAAGATAAATAAATGTCCAATTCCAGAGTAGGAGATTCTTATAATCATTTGGTGGGTGGTATATAACTCATCCCAAAAGATCCCTAATTTTGGAATTGTCGTGCGGGTCCTACCGACTTCATTAGTTTCCATTTATAAAAATTATATGTAATGATTATATTCCTTAGAACAATTTTGTTATGTCCTTTTCATGTATGTAATTAATTTTTGGGGGTTACTACTTCAACTCCATCCGTACCATGTATGATGTTATGTCATAATTGTTGTTTTAGTGTTTTGACATGTTTGAGCCTTCGTTTGGGTGCTCCTTGGACAAGCCTTAATAAGGGTAAGCCTTTCAATATTAAATGTATTGTTTATATTGTAAATTGAATAATGGAATATACAATGTATTCCCCCCTTTTTACCCACCTATGGTAATTGTTTGAATTTGAAAGAAAAAAAATTTGAAATGTGAATTTGAAAGTATAATAAATATATGACATTACCTTATATATAAATTAATTTTAGGTTGCATATCTATAGAACCCATTACAAAAATAATGGAAGGTATATGATAAAAGATTTAATATGGAATCTGATGTAAATCAATTAAATAATGGTCACATGCTTCTTGGACTTCTCACACTAATGAAAAGTATGGATTGAAACAAATGACCTGATTAATAAGTCACATTCTAGTTGACCATATCCAACTGACAAAATGGCAGGAAAAGCAAAAAATGAAATATTAAATTAATTCAAAATAAAATAAGAGTTTCCTGACTCAATCTCACATAGGATTCAGATCAATGAATTCCATGACCACTCGACAACCCCATTCTGATTCAATGATATGGTGTTCTTTGGTAGAGAACCACCTAGATTCGGATCCTTGTATATTCTTGGGATGCTAGGTATGACACCATAAGATCCATTAAATACCATTGTAGGATTCATTGGAAACCATCCTAGGATATATAATTGATATTTAGGTTCCGTGGTTAGATCCCAATAGGCCCAATCATTTCATAGCCCCATTTTTCCATGGATGAAATCATTAGAGTCGGTGGGCATCTCATTATGGAATGAATTTGGCTATGATCCTTAGATTAAACTATTAACCTATGTTAGGCAATAATTCTTATTGATTTTTAAACACTTGAGGTCTATGTATAATTGGATATTTCCTTTGGACTTAACTCATAAATATCATTACATTTTTCTTTGTTATATCTTTGAACCTTTTCTATTTATAACATGTGATATGTTATAAAATAATAATAATAAAATAATGAATTGGTTATAATTTTATACACTTGCCAAGGGATGATGTAGGTACATGGGTATTTAGTTACATTGTTATGATTTACATTATATATAAATTATTACACACTATTATAGTTCAATTACACAAGACGTATATTATAGACACTGTCATTGGTGTCCAAATGATATTTATCTCACAACCACTCCTTCCACCATTGGGAACCCAAATTAGATTACACGGTTACATATGTTTAAAAATGGAATCATAGGGTTATAAGAACTTGATCTAGTTCTATTTATATTTGATTTTGATAGTAGATGATTGATCCATAGATCTAGATTCCATGGATAGATATTGATTTTCATTAGACTTTTGTGGGACATGTTTTTCCTGTGGTCTTGCATCTATTTTTTTCAGTTTTATAGTTACATGAAATTTCATCTGTTGTTAAATTCTATTCAATATTTTAAAATTATTGTTACTTTTGTGTCTATTTTCTCTTGTACCATTTATTTACCTATATTTATTTTTCTATTTACCCATATTTACATGCATCCTCTATGATACACTTTAGTGATGAGGGCATAGTCTCCCCATTGACACACCCTTGGACCTCACTACTAGTCGTTATCCTCTGAAATTTAGGGAGATGTGCTTGAGGCCATGTGTCCTTCTAGAATCGGGGTACCCATTAATTTGAATTATGGTTCAAGACATCACACATTATCTATTAGTGGATATAGACCAAGAACTAATATACTCATTATTATATATAGCCACTTATTAAACCCTAGTAGATGCGGGAGAAAGTCACTATGGACATTGAGTTGGGAATAATAAGGACTCCAAAGAGTTCTGATGATTTATAAGTGATTGTATATATACTGATGAACTATTCTCATTTCATACCAGTTTATGAGAATTGATCAATAGATGAGAAAGGAATGCATTATATTGTTTTGAATATAAGCATACATAGAGTTCCCTTGAACAAAATATCTAATTGAGATAGAAGTTCTATGTATTTATTTTTGTGGGGATACATAAGGCCTTTGTGACAGTATTGATATTGATCCCAATGGAAAATCCCTAGAAAGATGAATAGTCTGAGTTGAAAATTCATATTCTATAAGATTTTCTTCATGATTTCATCCTAATATTCGTTAGAGATTGGAATGATTCAATAGAATTTGTTGAGTTAAAAAAAAATATTGTTACCGTGATTCGATTCATACTGAACCTTATGAGGCTCTTTATGTGAGACCATGTTGGTAACATATTTATTGAAATGAAGCTACCCAGAAAAATATTTTGGTGGTAAACATGGTTCATGAGATCCTAGAGAAGTTACAGATTATTTATAACAGTTTTATTATAACTTATAGCCTTCATAAGTTGTATAATGGCCAAAATAGTATGCCTTTGGAAATTTATTTTCTTGAAAATAAATTTTATAGAGTGACTCCTCATTTAGGCCATTAACATTTGATGAAGAAATGAAGCTACCTTTGCACTATGTTATACCATTTGATATCACCAGGAGAGTTAAGAATGTGACATACTATTTGGGACATTATTCTAACTATAGATCTATCCATTATGTTTTTTATGTGTCTCAGCTATTGAGATATATCCTTAATTCCATGTATTTAATTGACTACAAGTCTATTGGAATAGAGATTGAATAGCTGAAAACATGGATGTTGCTGATGATTATAGGCTAGATTTAGAATTTCTATTAAGGGAATAAATTAACACTAATAAATATTCATGTTTAAAATAGATATATCTTAGAGTGTACTTGATATCAAGAAGTTTATTTTTGGACTCAGTGACCTGAGTTGTTTGAGATTAACCTTAGAAGTTACATCAAGGGGATGAGATGTTTTTAGAGGGGTATAATTATAAAAACATTTCTAATTTTTGATATCTGATATATTAATGTTAATTAAATTATTCATTCTTTTGATGTAATTTTTCTAATATTGGTGTTTAGGAGGGAATTTTTTAATGGTATTATGAACCAATGGTCAAAATAGTGGTTTCAGTCATGGCTTTAGTTTGATTATAAAACAACAAATGACTTGTTTCTAAAACCAAACTTATAGATATTAGGGTTTCATTAATTATGTAGTTTTAAAAACACCACAATGGTCAGTAGTTTGGGTTCCACTAGCCAACTAGTTTACTATAAATTTATAGCTTGTGGTGCCACCAGATGGCTATTGTGGTCCATTATTTCACCAGTGTGACCAGTATGGGAATTTAATTAATTATTTTTGTGTATTTCTAATCATATTTTTATAATAAATTTTACAAAAAATTCCATAAAATATGTCCATAATAGAAATTTCCATTCTCACCACTTTAATCATGGAACTACTATTCTTCTCCCCAAACACTCTTTTGAATGAATAATCAAAAAATGAATAATCGGTGAGTATTAGATCTACCTAAAATAAAAAATCTGTATTAATAGATTATAATATATATATATAATATATAAGTGTTGGATATCATGATATAATTATGAATTATGCCTCTCATCATGAATCGTTTATATATCTAACTTGTAAACCATGATTCTTGATCAGATCTAGATATACCAATAACATTGATAAATATTTAGTTAATTTTAAAATAAAAATATTCCTCAACAGCATCCTGATATTTTTTTGAATGGATAACCATGACCAATATATAATTATTTTGTATATTAATGTATCTTTTGATGCATCAATTACAAACACCAAGACAAGGTTGTGAAGTGTCCTGAAAGGTTGAAATTTCTTGGTTTATTTATCTTAAGAAATCATCACAAGTCCTTATTATTCTTGATTTAATTTTTTGATTGTGGATTGATGAGTTAATAATGATAGTTTTATATATCGAATTCTCTCTTGTATAATAAATGATGAATTCATGATCCTTTCTTTTATTGAAAATGGTTAATGTGAATTGGAATCCAATCCTTCGACATATCTTGGTTTCATATCCATTGAAAAATTATATAATGTATGTGACCATAGAATGATATTCCTAACATGTGGTTTCCTTTAGTTTTTTTCTAAACCTCTTTCTTTTAATGAAACCATTATAGGAATCCTTGACATGAAATGAATTTCTTTTTGTTTGTACAATGTAGTTCATTTGTTTAATACTTAATGAACCATGTAGTTCTTCTTCACTGACCTTGATGTATAAATTTACATTAACCATATAGTATATTTATATAATCATTATCATGATATGACATTATTTGTTGACGTTCTCTAGACTATTTATTATTTTAATGGATGTGTATTTGTTTTGGATATTATTTCATGATCATGATACCATATGTCTTCCTTGTTCTATATTTTATTATTTCTTTGTGTTTTATTTTGGTATCTGTACTATTATTAGTATATGAAATGTTCTAATGTGATAGTTGGACCCATCATATAATAGATTCCCTAGAGGGCCTGTGTGTTATGATGATTGATATATCACGAGGACAAGATTAGTTTGGATGATGGGGATTGAAGACCATGTGTGTTTTGACCGAGGTTCAAGAATGTTGATATCAAATGTCCCATGAGGTGAAAGGGGTTATATTGGCATATATTACCAAAAATGGGAGATAAACACAAGGAAATATAGAATTTCATGACCTCACTGGGATCCTTGGGGAATTTATATTCATGTAGGTACATCGAGGTTCACTCCTAATCATATGAATTTTCCACGACCATATAGTTTTTTTACTAAAATAATTGGAATCATGAATAGTAAGGAATCATGGAAACATGGTGTAAACACATATTCTCATAATTTTTATTTCCTTACAGTCGCTTTTGTTTTTTTAATTTTATACAATATTATCTATGTGAACTCATTTTAAGGACACATCAACAGTATCCTACTATGTTTTATTACTCTCACCCTATAACAGAATTTGGATTCAAATGTAGTCAACATGTAATGGGATCCAATAAAGTTAAAGTGTCTTATCAATGATGGTTGAGATAAAAAAAATTTAAGTAGATTTCAAGAAAAAGATATACCCAATGGGTTCTGGAGTGTTTAATTTATTTTCATATCTACTACACATATACTCTAATTTTGATATCCAATTTTGGAGGAAATTTATAGATCTATATGATTTTTGAGCTATGTGATGTTACTATATGAATATTTAGTATCTTCATACAATTATAATTAATTTTTTATATTTCTATTCTTGTCACATATTCATGATACAGACGATATTGTTTCCTCACTAACATACTTTAGACTCTCACAACTAGTTGGTAGCCTGATGCATATATAGAAGACGACATGAGAGATTATGTCACTATATATAGGACTAGGTTGTTCATATTGGGCTATTGCATAACATATTATGTTGGTTAGGATTACCAAGATCTATCATCAATGAATAAGTAACACAGTTACCAAATAAAATATTTTGTACCTACTAAGAATGTATGGTGTACACCATTAGGTTTCTACACTCTACCTTCCCCAAAAAAATGTAGAAGTTGATGTTTCTAATAAAAAAATTATATCAATTTTGGAAAAGACATTAAAACCTAATCATAATGGTTATATAAAAGTTTTGTATGACAACTTATGGGATTAATGAATTTCTGAAAAAATGCCCATTGGATGTAACCATTACAATTTAATCTATTGAAATTATTTCCACCGACCTATGGAGTTGGAGTACAAAGCATACTAGTGTAAATAAGTAATTAATTTGTACATAGAAGGAACTAGAGTAGGGAATAAATTACTTTTAGGGGAACTAATGGAAATCATTATATAATATTTATAGGATTCTAGAATCTATATCTAAATTACCGTAGTGGCTCATGACAAAACTAAAACAACCAAAAATAATCCATATATGTCACGTAGTTTTCTCATTAAATTTAGAATCAAGATAATGTCATGAAGGTTTTTTTCTATAAGGGATAGTGAATTTATAGTGACTCAGGTCTATTTCTATTATATTACTAAATTATAAAATGGGGATATTAAAACCCAATAACTAATAATTAGAACAGATGAATGAATTACTATGTGAATCTACTATAATATCCTATGGAGGATCTCACAATCATCCAAAAAATTTATCAATCGCAACCCACCTGGTTTTACCTCTCGATAATATATGATTGCATTTAGTGATTAAATGTAAAATCAATGAAAATGATATATCTATTTAAACAAAGTAAGATATTTTCATAATTTATGTGTGGGGGAAATAACATGTAGTCTAATACCTTTATTATAAGTGTTTTTTGTATTTAATTTATTTTTTTCCTTGTAAAAAGAATTGTGTTTCAAACATTTTTGGACAATTATTAAAACATGTGAGTTTTACTAGAATAAAAATACAACATTGAATTAATTAAAAGGTTGGGAAAATTATTTCACTCATTTAGTAACCTTTGATAAATTATCCAATGAGATTATATTAAATATATATATATAGGAACTTATGATAAGACCACTGAATATTGAATCAGATTTCATGGAATATTGTCTATTATTTTATGTCAGTTAAAAATAAGGATTCTAGAATAGTTTTAATATATCCATTGAATTTCCCAATTTATTAATTGATCTAATAGATATACAAATAATCATATCTTTATGAGTTATATATTAAAAAAATAAATGACTTTGGGAATTCATATTTGACATTATTATTAATTTCATTTGATTTCTATTGACCTTCAGTTCAATAAATAATATTTCCAATACAAACATTAAATTTAGATTTTGCATCCCTATGATTTCTGAATGAATTTAGTAGGAATCCACATAACAAGCCCTATAACCATATCGACATTACACTATAATCCTTTACATTATCAAAGGTGAATTAAAGTGTGTTGGAAGAATGAAAAGGATATGGAAATCATGATTTTTATATTATATTGTTATGTAATAGAAAAGTTACTATCATTTTTGTAATGTTTATATTGAAGAAAAATCATTATTAAAAGAGTGTAAAATATAATTAGTATCATTTAAATATGATTATCATGATCTTAATCCCCGAAATATAGTAAATAAATCAATTTTCTTAATAATTTATACGAATAAAAATCTATATTTGGAAAGGTTAAAACATAACTATTTTGAATTAGGGTGAAAACGATGATGATAATGCTACTAATTTTTATATAGGAGATCATAAACAATGAGATATAGATGGTACCACACCAATTAATGAATTTATAAGATCCCTCAATGAATAATTATAAGAAAAAAATACAATAAAAATAATAGAAATGACAGACCCTGATTGAGAAAATAGGTAGAGAAATGCTACCTACAGTAGAATACATGGAAGCTATAAGATTTTGATTGAGAATTCAAGGAAATGCGATGAATTTTTTGAATAGAGAGTATTTGATGAATCCTTTCAGTTCAAAAAATAAAAATTATGAAATTTGATTTATTTAAGAAACATGCCTTCTACATCATCCACATTTGTATTACAATTGAATCATACCCAACATTAAGCCCTATAAATATTCAATAATTATCCTTAAGCCCTTTTAATATACATAGATGAATGAAACATTTAGTGTATTTGAAATAATTCATCAATCCAATGCTATCACATATATGAGTATGAAATTTGAAAACCCCTTTTAAAAAACCAAACTGAATAATGGGTGAAACAATACATGGGATGTAAGTATAAGTGCACCTGAAAAGTTTAATAAAGTAGGTCTTAAATAAATTAACATGTTGAAAATTTTATCAATATCTTATTAGTGGATTGAAGTGGTGAGTACAATTTTTTAATGAAATAAATTTTTATTGGATACTTTTTAAATATTACATTGGTAATATTTAAAATTCGCCTTCCCTAACAACTTTTTAATTATCAAATTGAATATTTTCTTTCACTAGTGTAGAATCAATATTATTTTTTGAACTTTAAAAATATGTTCAATAAGAGTGAACTAATTTTAATACTATAATAAGCTATTTTATAGATTAGAAATGAGTCATCATATACTACCATCAAATGGTTTAATTGATAGATGTTTAATATTTAGAGCATACCTATGAAAATTAATATTATTTGAAATTTTTTCCCATACATAAAAAAAATTAATTTAAATTTAATATGATTTCAAGATATCATTGGTAAAATTTCTCACTCGGGAAAAAGATCTTGATGATTTTTGGATTTCTTGTTGTGTCTTGTTTTCTTAGATGTCATTTTTACGTTAACATAGAAGTAAAATTAACTATGTATGGTGGTGAAATAGCCTAAAATTTTAAAATTATCATTATGTTTTTCATTACCATACATATGATAAGTTTACAGAGAATCATATAAATATATTATTTAAATTAATTTTTAGTTGTATTTTAATGTAGTAGAAAACATGTTTCACACAATATAATTTAGTAATTTAGTTTAACTATGAATCTAATAGATTAATATTGGATCTCTATGGATTTTTGATAATTCAATAGAATTGTTTCTGAAATATTGAAGAAATGTTTCATTATACAAAATGGGAAGATTCTTATAAATTTATATTATTTAATTTAATTATAAATCTATTTGAAATATTAATAAAATAAATTATAACTTTTCATTTTGTTTGTTATAGAAGAAAATATTCATTTAAATTCAAACCTATGACCATGTGAGTGTATCCATGCTCATGTTCTAGTACCATAAAGATGTTGTATATTAATACTATGAATACTTCTACTATAATGTTGATAATATGCATTGGCCGATTATTATACCCATTAACTATCACCACCATTCCATGTTCCTACAACCATAAAGCCACTATTCACATGTCTCCATGCTAATTTGGTATGTCTTCCCAATTATATGCTCTTCCATGCATGGAATGCCTCTATGAATAAAAATTGAGTAAAAATACTCACCAAGGTAAAATAGAGGAGGTGATGATTAGAAAATCACAATTAAACCAAATCTAATGGGATCTCAAAAAACGTGTTGTAATTAATGGTGGTAAATCCATGATTTCTATTACATGATGATCCAGATGATGTTCATACATAGTACGACTCAGTCAAACTTGAATTATAAGATCTCTAGTTCAGATCAAGTGGAATGATCAAATGGGGTGGGCTTTAAATTCTTTAACCTGATTGACAATAAACAACATGATTTTTTTTACATTCTCCCAGATGACAACATCTGGAAGATGATTATCAAATATAGTTTAATTTATCCCTCATCACTAAAGATGGTCAAGTTAATGTTATGTTAAATAGATCAAATGGGTTTGAGGTCACTCAAATATCATGAAATTTTCCTTTATCATTATGGTACGAATCTATGTGATGTTATGGGATGATGAGTTTCAGAAATGATTTCTCATAATTATCAAGTACAAGAATACTAGTGCTAAAAACTGTTCCTTGTGCATTGGAATATCATTTTGGAGGAGCCTTATGAATATCCCATTTACTGGTTTTACCCTGAAAGGATATCACAAACAGGATACTCATTTAATGATATAAATTAACAAGTATTACATGTCTATTGAACATGGATTCCAACTCACATGTCTTGAGCCAATTCGTGAGGCTAATTTTCAAATTTTACTAACATGACATTGGAAAATATGAATGCATAGGGAGATATCATCATAATATAGGATCACAATATCATATAAATTAATTATAATTAAGAAATAAAATTTTAATAGTAACTTCCAAGGATTTATTGAATATTAGGTATGTTATAATGATTAATTAAGGCCATTTTTTGGTTTACACAGTGTATGTGTATGCATGTGTTCCACAATACAGGAAGCACGTATTGAATTTAAATTGACCAATACATGTTCTAAAAGATGAATGTTTCCAAGATAATTATCACACATGTTAAAGAAAATATAATTGATAATTTATAAGCTCCCAATCAAGATATACATGGGAGATATTGTGTGTTCTTCATGAATGTGAAATTAATAAAATAATAAAATATGATACCACATGATACAATTCAACAATGGATGAATATTTTAAAATTTATTACTCTTAATGATCTTATGTTCATTAATAATTATAATAATGTAATAATGGATTTTTAATTATAGATCATGATTGTAATCTGAATATTAAAAGTTGTGAAGGAAGTATTTTTATGCATATAAATAATGGAAGACCTCATTATAAGAATGAGGGTGGGAAAACAAGAAAGTATGTTTGTGAATTATATGGAATATATTTCAGTTATTTATAATTTTATTTTTTATTATTCATAATGACATTAAATCCACCATCAGTATTTCATTATCTCAAATATAAGGCAAAAATATTCTCTATGATTTGGGGAGTGAAGGTGGAAGAGTTAAAATGATTATGCATTAGTTCATTAACATAATCATTTCTTTCTTATTCATTTATTTCAATAATTCATAGGATAACATGATTTAAAATATGGTTGTGTTTTAATTCAACTCTTTATATTATTTATTTCCTTGGTTAAAGATCCAAAATCTCCCCCACTTGTTTTTAGATCACAAATATTGAATTTAAATATGCTATTGGGTGATGTTTTAATTAGTTGTTGATATAGGATGTTGGTTCAGTTAATTAATATTCATTTAATAGGAATAATAGGTCCTAGTTGTGTGATTTTTATTTAAATTAGGTGAAATTCATTATTAATCCTTCACACATTTGAATATTGCTAGACAGAAATAGAGGACAGTGTACATATAATCTCACCGTTATCAATAAACCAAGAGTGAAAGGGGATATTGTTTCAGAACCCATCACTCTTTATTTAATACGTTGAAAAAATCAATAATTGGAGACATTGATAATATTATAATTATAAAAACAACCCTAAACCAATTATTTCTATATTATCATCTATTTTCTATTTGTTATTTGAAACATTCTTATTATCAAAATCAAATTATACATTTAATTAATCATCATGTGATGAAATAAATTTATTGCACTCCTCTATAAAAAAGGTTTTCCACTACACCTAAATTATTAAAGGAAATATATATTTTATTTATACATGCTGCAATAACATAGAACCACACATTTATGACATAAGTATTTGAAAAAATAATAAATGAATATGTCTCAACAATAATTGAATTATTGGGAAGAATAAATTTCTACAAAAAGACTAATCATCCACTATACCAATCATATCTATTGATAAGTAAAGAAGTCAAAACAAATTTGGTTATCTATGTCCACTATGATCCATTCATCAAATGAAGCCCCCCAATTTTTCCAATTAATATATTTAGGGAAAAACCCAATATTATGCTTGTAATAACCACATGAGAGCTTCCCTGGTATCAATGTGTAATGGTATTCTACGTAGGTTGTGAGTACATTACTCATTAGGGAACCTCCAATATTGTCCAATACCAAACATCATATGTAACTATATTTTCCTAAGTAATTTATAAAATAAATAAATAAAATTATTAATAATAAATAAAATAACATAAAAAACATACTTTAGTGAAATGATAAATGTATCTAGGAACCTCATTTGGATATTTCTATTACATGTACCAAAACCATTTCATATAGGATAATTCAATCAATAAAGTAAATGAAAAATACATACCTTGACCTATTTTTGGTGTCCAATATTACATCATGATTCCATTCCAACCATATATATCAAGTATCATAGGTTATAAGAGAAGAATCCCCAATACTCTGGATCAAATGGAAAATAACCCCCCATAAAAAGTTCAACATCTAGATTCTATATTTCTTTGTAATAAATAAAATTTCCGATATAATAAACAAATCAAATCCACCTATCATGAATCTTGGAAGGTTATTGACCTAATGGACATCTCTTATGTCACCATTCAAAATGACAAAATCCCATGTGTCCTGGATATCATTATCAGATACACGAATTTTCATTATGGATTACTAGCTTAATCTCTATAGTGACATAGGTATCTCAATTAAAAAAGTGTGATCACAAACAATATTTTTAGACATCATGACAAAAGAAATTTTATGCATCCAATGTATATTTTTCTTCCAAGGAATCCCTTATAGACCGAAGGACAAATCCTTAGATCTCATGCATTACTCATGTGGATCAAATGCCAGATCACATGATACACAACAGTAATATATGCATTCATCATTGAATCCATTTTTTCACACACAATATCTATAAGGAACCAGCCTCAAACATTACATAATCATGAATTAAAGTAATAATTCACATTTAGGATCTTTTCAGGTTTGAGGTTTTAGCGAATTATGCATAAAAATTTCACTACATCTCAAAAAAATTAATGTAGACACTTCAACATAGTTTCCAGTTTATTCACAAAATAATAAATCTTGAAAAAAATGAGTCATGTATAGTTCCATGTCTTAGACAACAAGTCTTTTAATTGATCTCATCCATGACCCTATTCATATTTATGTCTTGTGAAAAACATTTCAAAACATGGGATGAGCATAAAAAGTTATGTAATGGATACAAAAAAAAAAAGAAAAACACTTATTTTTTCAAAATAATATGTAAACCATGAATACATTATCATAAATAATACTTTTCTTCGTTATGAATTAGTAAATACTCTTCACTGAATAAAAGATAGTTGCTTACCCTTTTGTAAACAAAATATTACCATAAAAACCATATAAAGAACCCATAACATATAAAGTAACTTGGGACATTAACATTATTAAGTGGAATAACCATACGGACAAATTATACACATATCACTAAATGGAATAGCCATACAGCTGACTTCCATACCCAATGCATTGGAGGTTATAATGTAACTACCCATTCAGGTTTATCACAACAACACCTGTCATATGATTTATCACGTAACTACCTGTCAAATGTCCAGGAACCAAC
Source organism: Viscum album (assembly GCA_963277665.1). Lineage (NCBI taxonomy): Eukaryota > Viridiplantae > Streptophyta > Magnoliopsida > Santalales > Viscaceae > Viscum > Viscum album. The sequence continues at coordinate 1,642,837,808 of OY728141.1, read as the reverse complement.
ATAACACATAAAATATTTCAAATACAAACATTTCACCAATAAAATTTCATTTTAAACCACAATGAATAATTTCAATGTATTTAAATAATCCATGCTTTATCAACCCATTTTCAAAAGCAATTAAAAAGTGATTTCTGAATCAAAGTGTCCGATACCACATTGAAGTTTATAAAGGAATTATCATTTTAAAACATTAGTGTTAATATATATAAATCCTCAAAACCATATTTAAAACATGTATATTAAAGAAAAAAATTTATAATAATAAATCTCTAAAACATTTAAAATGATATTTTACTTAAAGAGTTTTTAACAAAATGAGAGGCGCTTGAATAAAAATAATTGAGGAATTACATTTAATAAATACATTGTCATATCATGAGAATAAATGGATTAATGATATAATATTCCAATGGAAAATATTACAACATATAAAATTGAATTGGTGAATAACAACAATGATGTCTCAATGGAATGTAAATTGAGATGAAATCCATTATAAAGAGCGTTTCCTTAGATTTATGTTAAATCATTGAAATAATTATTTGTGAAAAATAATAACACACCCAATATAAGTGGATATTAAGTGTAAAACCATCATAGGTCATGAACATATATTTCTAGCATGACTTAATCAAGAAGTATAAGTTTAACCCAAAGAATTGAAATTGGGTAAAGAAGTTCTCTTAAAAAAATTTGATAGCCTAATGACGTCACTTTAAAATTCACAGAATGAGTTGATTAGATAGAAAAGTGTATCTCATAAAATGGACATAAAACATACAGAAATAATGATATATAAGAACAAATCATGACATAAGAAGTTGAAAATTAAAAGACATAACAAAAGAAGTATTTTAAAAAGAGGAGGGTGAAAGGTTGCTTTACCGATTTTGTAACTTACGAAACATACACCCCATGAAAGAACGATCATAACATTAAGATGTAAATTTGCATAAATTAAATTATATTACACACTTAATACAATAATTGGAAGTACATACACCACATAATAGTAAATAGTGTCAAATATTTCTTTAATCTCATGGGAATAAAAAGTGAGATAAAAAACCTAACCACATTGCAATCAATCGGGTCGTATGAAGAAAAATTAATAACCACCAAATGATTCATATAATACCATGAATATAAAGGGAATCATGATAATATATATCAAATGGAACTAAAAAATATTCCACATGAAAAAAATAAGTTGTGAACAATGGAAATCTCACAGAATTAAATGTGAGATAAGAATCCCCTTACCACGTGTCCGACTTGACTCGTATGTTCCATGTTCTTCCAATAATTTGGGTTACACCCTTTTGTTTGAACTAAAAGGACTTCTTGAAAGTTAATTCTGCCTAAGGTAAGGCTTATAGAAGGAGGAGAGGGATCTTGAGAGATTTTTTGGGCAGGGGTTGGATGATCCAAGGGGATTTAGAGGTCTTAGGAATGAGTTAGAAGTGAGGGCTTCTAATAAGGGGGAGGATGGGCACTTTAGGAAAGTGTGAAAATATTGTTTTATTATATATTGATATTCGGTTTTGAAATTTCAAAAAACAATTAAAGTCAAATAAAATAAGATTCATGGTCTAAATAAAATCATTCAATAAGAATTGGATAGGTTTTTAATATTGTTTTTATATTTATAATCATATTTATTTAAATCATTTATTAATGGGGTAAATACTGCATTATTATTGTGTCATAAATAATTTAACTTAATTGTTGTATAAAAATTATAAAAAAATACCATAATTTAGGAAATATTTTTATCTTTCCAATAAAAACATATAGTCAAAATGATAACTTATATAACCACATATAAAAATTAATTTACTAAAAGATAAATATTTGTGCAATTTTTGCCTTTATTTTATATTAATTAAAATAAAATGTAATTATCACTCATAAGTGGATCCATGGGATCCCAAAATCGACCCAAGTATTCCCATCATATATCCTGACTCATCCAATAAGGTTAGGACATGTTTTATGGTAATTTTATTTTATTATAATATTCTTTTTTAACTTGAATTACCCTATTTACCATTAACCATAGTAAATAAAAGTCAAAATTTTCTATTCACTAAAAATTATTTTCATCTTATTGAACCACATTTAATTTAAAAATAACAAACATGTAAGTATTATTTTTAAAATTCAATTCAAAGAAGTGGTAAAATTCCATTTAAATGAAAAAGTCTGTTTTTTAACTACTATTAAGTGATTTCACTATTCATCAAAAATTGATGTTTTTTCAGAAAAATACCCCAAATTTAGCCTAAGATATATTTTATATTAAAAATTCAAAAATGATTTTTATTTTACCAAATTCAAAACATAGAAGGTGAATTAGTTAATTTAAAATTAATTCTCATTATCTATAAAAATAGTGTGTTTTTAAGAAACAATAACTATCAAAAAATTGACACATGTTTATGTCCAATTTCAAAGTGAAATTAATTCAAATTACCATAATTGGATTAAATGGTTAAAATATAATATAATTAAAAATTTAAACAAATTAAAAAGATAATATATCCATATAAATGAATAAGGTTAGAAGGCACTTTTCAATTAATATACGATATATTTCACAATTCAATTAAAAAATGTATTTATCAGAAAGATAAAAAAAATTCACAAAGTTATTTTCGATGTCTCGATTATTAAAAAGAATTTTATATTATCTAATAGAACATATAAAAGTGACAAAAACATTATTTAAAAAGGGTTTACCCTCAAAAGGCGGTAAATTGACCTTTTAAAAATAAATATTCTGAAAATTAGATTCCTTCACATTTTAAGCCTCTAGCTTTTATTGGATGAATGTAAAAAAATTTCTCAAAAATATATAATCATATTTTAGTTCGTTCTATTCATTCCCGGCAATACAAAATCTAGGCGTTCACTATCATTTAAAATAATATTATAATGTTATTTTTCAGTATGACTGAACATTGTGTGCAACATAATATATCAAAGAAACACATTGTTGTGTATCAAGTACGCTATCGAACATAGAATCCCTTAAAGTAAAATTAATATTTAATGAAAAAATATTAATAAATATTTAAATTTCACATTCTTTATTTATATGTTATGTTACATCCTTCAACCTTTTGGAAATTGCATCCCCACCATTTTAAAATTGGTCTTGAAAAATTAATTGGATTCCAAAATTGATAAAAAATGTCAATAAAACTACCACTATAAAAGAATGAAAGAGAAGTACAAATGTCACCCAAGAAAACCCATTCTATGATTCCATGTAAGAAAACATGGATATAGAAGAAAAACAACCCATCATGTTCTGATAGATTGTGATAGAAAACATTATTAGGTGAGAGTAAACCCCCATAAAATCACAAACTTCTGATGGGTTAAATAGTCCATGATTCCCTATTATGAAAAGTTAACAGACAACATTTTTTTATGTTACTTTTCATTGAGGAATTTATTTTTGAGATTAACTAAGAACAAAAGGAAACATACTTAATTGTCATGTCGACATTCCTAATTTTCGAAATTTCAAACACAAACTCATCTTTTCTCCAAATGATGAGTACTCAAACTGACTTGGTCACATTAAAAGTGCTAGAATCCAATTCTAGAGTATCACATAATCCACATAAGATAAACTATATGTTTCAATTGTCTTTAGACATCATCCAAAAACAAAATGGTTATTACAAGATTAGATAATCCTAAAAGGACCGCCTTTTACAAAAACAAAAAGTACTCTTAATCTCTACAAGTTTGTCATACTAAACCCAAAGTTCAATAAAGACCATTCAATAAACAGTTGTCTATAAAAATCTTAAAAATAATCCAAACTATGATTGAAACCCAAAACTCTAATGAATTTAATCCAATAGTCTTCTACAGTAAATCTAAAAATTTATCTCTAAATAACATCGACTACTCTTAATATCTCATACTGAAGTGTAATTAACATAATTTCATATTCTCTATGATAGGTTAATCATTTCCATAAATAACCCAAATAACCAAATGTCCTCAAAAAATCATATATTATTCCAAAATAAAATTTCGACCATTACTCCACAAAAGAAAAGATAATTATTCCTTTTATAATGTTTTCATATATGAAACTTCAGAGTTAGAGATATTTTAAATTGTATTCTCATGTAATCCCATCGTCAAAAGAGACTTAATACTTTAAATCATTTCACCATCTTAAAATCTAACATATCTTTTGAATCCCTTACATGTTTAATTAATTAAATGTTCATCATGATCTATTAACCATTCTTTACCAACTTATTCTAAAATACTTATTTCCTACAAAAAAAATTATGAATCATATCCTAAGATACAATAATGTCAAAACATCAGCTACGAAATAATTCATAACGTTCATTGTCCATTTCCAATTTCTTTATCTTCAATTGGAATGGAATTAAGACCTGGTAAAAATATATTTTTATGATCTTGTTGATCCCATTATTGATCCTTCTTCGTAGGACATAGATTTGTATAATGACCATGAGCACCACATTTAAATAATTCAATTGATCATTTAGAATGAACATCTTCCACTTTCCTGGAGTTAACTAGATGATTTTGTTTTCTATGGAAGGTTATTTCTTTATAACCTTCATTACCACATCGATAGCATATTACCATTCTTTTAAATAATTTTCCTAAGTGTTTTATTCCATATCCTTGAAAAATAGGTTTTCTAACATACGCAACTTTATGATTATTACCTGAACATCCGTAAGGATTTATTTTATGCATATACGATGAATTATAAAAATCACCAAGGTTAATGTGTTCAATCATGACTCTAGATATTTGGTTGAGAATAACCACATGATTTCTCATTACATCTACCATTTCATTTAGTTTCTAATTTAGCAAACTATAACAGTGTTTATCACATCCACTATTACTTTGGTGCCTGCTAGATCCAGCCATTTACTAAAACCAAAAAGGTTTGTGTGAGTATTTCAGTAATATCATCAAATAATTTCTTATGAGGAGAGTAAATAATAATAAATACTAATTCATGTTTTCTTAAACTCATTCAATATATATAAGATAACTATTAATCATTCAAAAATTATAACCATTATGGTTATGCCACTTTTGCTTAAATAACACCCTAACCTCTAAATTTATCTAAACCGACCTCTGATACCAACTATATGGACCTAGCCTGAATCATTACATAATCTTTAATTAAGTGAATAATTCACAATGAGGATCTTTCGATGATTAGAGTTTTAGAGAATTAGTCATAAAAATTTCATTAAATGTCAAAAATTTCAAAGTAGACACTTCTACTAACTTTAAATTCTAGTCACAAAATAAAAATAATGGAAAAAAGTGTCATGTATAGTTCCATGTCTTAGATGACAAGATGTTTTCTCGATCTCATCCTTGAACCTATTCATCCTTAAGTCCATTGAAAAACATTTAAAAAATTGGGATGATCGTAAAAAGCTTAGCAAGGGATACACAATGAATGAAACTGTTAGTTTTTCAAAACTACAAGTAAACCATGAATACATTATCATAAGTAATACTTTTAACCTTTATGAGGTAGTAAATACTCTTCACTGAATAAAAGATCATTTCCTAACCTTTTTAACCAAAAGATTACCATAAAAAAAATAATGAACAAATAACATAAAAATGAATCTTGGGATATAAGAATTCTTATGTAGAGTAACCATAAAGTAAGCTTACACATATATCAGTAAATCGAATAGCCATACAACCGAATTCAATACCCAATTCATTGGAGGTTATTACCTAACCACCCATCCAGTTTTATCATGGCACCACCCGTATTATGGTTTATCATGTAACCACCTGTCAAATGTGAAGTACCATCATATAACATAAATTTTTTCAAATATAAACATTTCACTAATAAAATTTCATTTTCAATCACATGAAATAATTTCAACATATTGAAATAATGAATGATTAATCAAACCATTTTCTAAACTATTTGAAAATAGAATTTTAAATCGAAGTTCCTTATACCACATTGAGGCTTCTAAATGAGTTATCATTTTAAAACATTAATTTACATATATATAAATCTTCAAAACCATTTTTAAAACACGGAAATTAAGAGAAAAATTTAGAATAATTATTCTCTAAGACATTTAAAATGATATTATAGTTAAAGAGTTTTTAAGAAAATGAGAGACACTTGAATAAAATTAATTGAAAAATTACATTTCATAAAAACATTATAATATAATGAAAATAAAGGGATTCATGATATAATATTCCAAAGGACAGTATATAGACCATATAAATGTAAATTGGAACATAAAAACAATGATGTCTCAATGGACAGTAAATTGAGACGAAATCAATTATTAAAGGGTATCCTTAGAATAAAGAAAATCAATGAAATAATTATTTGTGACAAATAAGAATACATCCAATTTAAGTGGATATTATGTGTAAAACAATCATATGTCAATGACACATTTTTATAGTACAACATAATCTAGAAGTAGATGTTTAACCCAAATAATTGAAATTGGTTAAAGATGTTCCCTTATAGAAATTCGATAGCCTAAAATGTATCACATTAAAATTCATAGAATGAGTTGATGAGATACAAAAGTGTATCTCATCAATTGGACATAAAATGTAAAAGAAATAAGGATATATAAGAACCTATCCTGACATATGAAATTGTAAATTAAAAGACATAACAAAAGAAGTCTTTTAAAAAGAGGAGGGTGAAAGGTTTCTTTACCTATTTTGTAACATACAAAACATACCCCCCCCTGAAATATGGATAAGAAAATTAAGATGTAAATACCCATAAATTAAATTATATCACAAAATGAATACAATCATGGGAAGTACATACATGAAAAAAAAGGAAATTGTGGAAAATACAACATGAATCTCACGAGAATAAAAAGTGAGATAGAAAAACCTTACCACGTAGCAATCAATCGATTCTTATGAAGAAAAATTAATAACCACCAAATGATTCCCATAATACCATGAATATAGATAGAATCATGGTAATATATTTAAAATGCAAGTACACAGTACACCACATACAATAAAGAATTGGAAAATAGTGGAAATATCACATAATTAAAAGTGAGATATGAATCCCCTTACCTCGTGTCAGACTAGACTTGTATGTTCAATGTTCTTCCTTTAATTTGTGTAACACTCTTTGGTTTGAAAAAAAAAATGACTTCTTGAAGTGACTAATGCCTAAGGTAAGGCTTCTAGGAGGATTATAGGGTTCTTAAGAGCTTATTTGGGAAGGGGTTGGACAATCCACGTGGCTTGAGAGGTGTGAGGAATGAGTTAGATGTGATGGCTTTTTATACAGGGGGGCTCTTTATGAAAGTGTGAAAAAGTATTTTATTATATAATGATATTCAGTTTCTAAAGGTCCAAAACTAATTAGAGTCTAAGATAAGATGATTCACGGTCGAAATAAAATCATCTAATAAAAATTTAATATGTTTTGGATATTGTTTTAATATTTATAATCATATTTTATTAAATCATTTATTAATGAGGTAAATACTACATTATTATTGTGCCATAAATAACTCAATTTATTTGATGTCTCAAAATTATATAAAAAATAAAGAAATTTATGAAATATATTTATCTTTAAAATTAATATTTATATATGAAAAGATGAATTATATAATCCCATATAAATATAAATTACGAAAATATATTTGTTTGTGCGATGTTTTCCTTTATTTTAATGAAATTAAAATAAAATTCCATTATCTCTCATAAGTTGCTTTATGGGGTCCCAAAATCAATGCAAGGATTCTCATGGTCGGCAATGAATCATTTAATATGGTTAGGATAAGTTTTAAGATAATTTTGTATTATGAGAATAAACATTTTACATTCAATAACCCTATTTACCTTTAACCGCGCTAAATAAAAGTCAAAAGTTACTATTCAAAACAAATTATTTTCATCTTATTGAACCTCATATTACTTAATTATAACAACCATTTATGTGATATTTTCAGAATTCAATTCACAAAAGTGGTAAAATTTCATTTAAATGAAAAAGTCAGTTTTTTAACTACTACTAAGTGACTTAACTATTCATATAAAATTGATTTTTTTTCTGAAAAATACCAAAAATTCAGACTAAGATATATTTGATATTACAAAATAAAAAATGATATTTTTTTACCAAAATAAAAACATATAGGTTGCATTAATTATTTTAAAATTAATTCTCGTTTTCAAAACAAATATCATGTTTTTAAGAAACAATAACTATCAAAAGATTGACACTTTTTTATGTACAATTTCAATGTGACATTAATTAAAATGACCCACATTGGATTAAATGGTAAAAATATAATATAAATAAACTTTAAAACCAATTAAAAATATAATCTATCTTTATAAATATATTATATTAAAAAAACATTTGAATTAAAATACTAAATTTTTCACTATAAATTAAAAATTGAATTTAATTAGAAAAATACCAAAAGATTTACCCAAAGTAATTTTTTTGTCCCCATTCTAAAAAAGAATTATATTTTGTCAAATAGAACATATATAAGTAATAGAAACTAGATTCAAAAAGGGTTCTCCATTAAAAGGCAGTAAATCTACCTTTTAAAAATAATTATGCTTAAAATTAGATTCCTTCACAATTTAAGCCTTTAATTTTTATTGGATGAATGTGAAAACATTTATCAAAAATGTATAATCCTATTTTAGTTAGTTTTTTTAATTCTCTCCAATACAACAACAAGGCGTTCACAACCATTTAAAATTATATTATATTATTATTTTTCAGTATGATTCAATGTTGTGTGCAACATGTGATTTCAAAGAAACCCAATGTTGGGTATCAGGTATGCTATTAAACATAGAATACCCATTTAATTAAAATTAATATTTAATTCATAAATATTAATAAATATGAAAATTTAATATTCTTTATTTACATTCAATTTGAAAATATCGAATAAGGTCTAAAGAAAAATACCAGGAAGAACCTCTCAGAATCAATACTACGTGATCATCATTTCTACATGCCCATAGTTCGGGTCATAGAATTTATTTGTGGGAATCAATCACTTTATACAATGTAAAACGTGAAGCATATATAAATTTTAGGTTTTCTTCTACATTCATAAACCATTATCATATTTAGTTACCCTTAGGGATTACATGTTAGATGTGGGTTCTACGGTGACAAAATCTACAACTTCTACCTAATCTGCAGACACCCAATCAACATTGCTTCTAACTGAGGTACTCATTTGGGTCCCCTTGTTAATATTATTGTATATCTCTCTAACATGTGTCTTTTATCTCAATCATGGGATCAGATAAACAAAAAATACAGAGAGGAATACTATGTTCCTCAAAATCACAATCAATATTTCATGGAAATGATGTAAACATGGGATATATGAAATTAGAAACTTTTAAGATATGGAATGTGTCCCACCTTGGTACAGATGAACATAGAAGGAATTTACACTAACCTAACCAATGTTTGTATCCAATAGACTATCCACATAAGGTATGCAAGTACCATGTGATGGCCTCAACCATAATCGACCAAGGAAAACTAGAAAGTACCAATGTCCATTGGGTCCATGGTACATTGTGAATCATAGTTGAGGAATTTAAATATATTTTATTTTAAAAATTAATTAATTTTTAAGGAATTAATAGATATTATATTTTTGATTATTAAAAATTTTTAATATATTGATCATCTCAATAGAGTGACTATAAGATATATGAATAAAAAATAATAATCAATAACACAATGGAATGCATAAAAACCCCCTACATTTTAAAATTCTTTTACAATTATGTCAAAAGGGATGAAAATATACTCCAAGGCCACTAATGTCTCATACATCCTCACACATGATCAGTTAATCTCATTGTAGTGAACAAAAACCCTAATTGATGACATACATCAATAATTATTTAATTAATTGTCACAATTATAATTAATTAATAAATTCAAATTCAATATTGAAAATTTATAAATAGCATGTCATGTTTTTGTGCCACATGGAAATGAATTATGATGGAACCATGAGGGTTATTCTAACATCCCCGACTATATCAAGTGATAACCCCACGAAGAACATCGAATCAATTGTGAATTTAATTTAAAAATGTGATAACATTTTGAAAATCAATAATGAAAATATATATTATTGAATCCCTGTGAAACATGGATTAAATCGTGTCTCAAGATACCCTTATACTAGGATATATGAAATCCCATTGTGAATCAGAATATTCCAATATGTTATTATAGAATCACAAATAAAAAACTTTTTAGAGGAAATAATTAGAAGGAAAGGATGATGAGAGAAATAGAAGATGATGCAGTTTCGTTCATACCTCAAATCACTAAAAAACACCCATTACAATACGACTAAAATATTGTTTAAAGGATGAGATTAATGGTTATGGTATGGTAGAAGATGCTAGAGAAGGTGATATGAGATAGGGGCTTCTCCCTTATGAAGACATGTTGGTAGAAAATAGTCATTTTTTATATTTTATGTAGTCAAATTGATGGTATGAACAACATTACTAACCCTAGACCAATAGTATTGTATGTTCTTTCAAATCACACCTCTCTAGAAAGGTTGGGATGATGATTTTTCCAAACCATGTTCCGACCATCTAAAATTGCACTATTCCATTTATCAACATTACAGATGGTTTCTCTTTAATCATGGGAAAACTATTATCCATGTCTTCATCCCAAATCAAGTCAGATAATTTTCCATTGAATTCACAAGGTTTCATAATAACCATGTTAAATATATTATAGAAAACCATTATCTGGATAAACATAAATGGAACAACTACTACATAATAGTAAACCACCAATTTTTTCTAAATTGTACAACCCCAACCATTCTATATAATCATAGATTAAAAAAACTAAACATAACCCAATGAATATATGAATCAATCTATCTTCTAGTGCACCTTCCCAACCTCATAACAATTATAAGTACATCACATTATTGTGTTCATATTCTTGTAATTTTAATTTAAATAATTTTATAAAATTACACATATCAACTAATAAAAAAATTCTGAATTCCAATTGAAATTCAAACACTAGTTCATACTATAGTTTTTTAACACCATCAAGTAAGCATAATCCTTTAATATATATATTCCACAAAATAATAAAAATTTTAATCATTTAGTCGTGAAATAACTTGTGGGTAAGAAAAATTTCATAACAACAATAATAAATCATCATTAGATGTAATAAGAATGGTATCAATGGATTGAATTATTAGTAAAGAATAAGAAACACCAATTGTTTTTATCATAGATGAAACGCTCTCTTAAAATATATCTAAAGTATTTATTGAAGAATATGGCCTTTTTATTTGGAAATATTTTACTTTAAATCAAGGAATTTAAAATATCTTTAGCAAGAAACATTTGTACAAATAAACCTCAGAAATTATGAAAGTGAATGTAAACAAATGAGTGGTCAGGATATTATAAATTTCCATTCATTCTATAATTGTAAAAATGATACTCTTGAAACCGTTATTAAAATTTGCCTCATTTAGAGATGAAAAAATATTCATTTTTACTAATTTTTATTGAAATACAATCATTTTTTTATTAAAATTTAATAATAATTTGACATTATTAATATAATTCATGAAAAAATCAGAAAATATGTATATGGAAGAGAAAAGATTCATTACTAATGTGGTAAATAATGTAATATTCTCTTCAATATATTTTCCAGAATATTTTTTGTATCAAAGAAAAGAAAATTGTAATAAAATATAAAAATTATAGAAATTAATACATTATAATAGAATATATGGTTTTAAATAGATATTAATCATAAAATTTCCCTTAATGGATAACCAAAAATTAAAAATCCTGTTTAAATGGATTTTAAAATTTAAATATCATACTACTATGGAAATATTTGAATCTTTACCGCCATAAAAGAAATAACATTAAATAAAATTGTAAAAACATAAATAAAAATTGATTCATTATATATCTTATCATAGGGGTAGTGTATAAAATATATAAAGAAATAGCTGATTAATATGGAATATGCATCACATCAAAAATAACAAAAGAGATACTTAAAACTTTGGAGGCATATAATAAAAACAATATAGATAAAATAAGTTATTTTTTCACTTCAAAGACAATTATTTAAAGAAGGATCAACTATATATCATGTAATAGGTCATGTATATACACCCTGTAATCATAAAAAGGATAAAAGCATTGAAAATGTATAGAAAAATTATGTTGAGATAAATAACCCATACGTCATGTATTTTATTTCCTCATACACATTAAAAACTCTTATATGATAAATATATATTTACAATAAATCTAGTATAGAATAATATTCTTATATAAATATATATTTATATATGTATATCATTCACATATATGTTGAAATTTTCTGTGCTTTAAAAAAATCAATTTAAATGTACTTTTTGGTGAAACATTTCCTTTAGCTATGCACGTTTCTATTTGATTGTTCGAGTACATGCACTATAGTCATTGTATTATCATCTAAATAATCCTAATAATATATTAATAAAAATATTTATTCATTATATACATTTGTATAATTATCCATATATGGTGCTTCTAAAAAATGAATTACATAACATCATAGAGATAGAAGTCCATACTTACGCATGAGTGATGTTTCCACTTTTTTGATTGATAGAGAAAATAATGTTACATAATAATTCATCTTTTCATAATCATTATTATTTTCAAAATATAATATATATTTAATAAATCTATCATTATCTCTGAATGAAATTTATATATTTATTTGAATTTCCAAAACCACTTTTAGGGGAATAGGAACGAGGTTATACATGAAAAAACCAAATCACCAAAAACATAAATTGAAAATGGATCACAACTCTTTATGTAGGTGCTTTTCCACATGTACTCACATGCGATGTTATCATTTTACAATAGATTATAATTTTTGTTTTATGATGTGATTTAGTATTTAAAGATGAATGGTTATGGATAAAAATTATATTTATAAATTAAATCTCTCATGATAACCAATAATAAAATGTGGTGATTGAATATGAGACATATGAATATGTCGAGGCATTACTCCACATGTATAAATGAGTGACAATTAAATTTATTGTATGATGTAATAGAGGTTTTAAATGGTTGTAAAATAATTATAACAATATATAATTATCTTTTTCATACTAGATTAGTAATTTCAGGATATATATAAAATTTATTTATAATAATTATAACAAGAGATAAACATAAAATGAGTTGGGTAAAATGATTACTTTTTCCTTGAGAGGCCTCATTTGAATAACATGTTAATCTTTATCGTGATTTTTATATGAGAATAATAGAAGATACAAATAAAGGTATTTAATATATGAAATAATTTTTGTGGGTATTAGTCTATCTAATTGTATTAAGAGGTGAGAGTAAGAGAAGATTAGTGGTTCTCTTTTTATAAAAGACGGAGTGAAACTCCAATAATTAATAAAATATTTAAATTAATATATTTTATTAATAATGGTAAATTGAAGCAATGGAGACAAAAAAATCACAATATTCTATTTGGATAAAATAAACTGTACTAATAAAATTTAGACAAATTTTGGGAAAATTGTATTCTTTATATCCTAGTTAACACCAATATTTCATTAGCTGCAAACAAAAAAATTTTACCATGAGAACATAATTATAGAAAACATTAAACAAGAATTATATTTTATTTAGAAATAATGTCTTCAAATTTAAATTATATATCATCATAATCAAAATATATAGGTTGATGAAATTATATTCAATATAATTTAAAAATCTAAGAAAAAATTTATTTATGAAAAAATTCGATTTATGTGTAAAAATAAGTTCACCTTGAAATCGAATAAAATGTTTATATACATGAAAATTAATCGTAAAATATTAATAAATTATATTTTTAATATTTTTTATCATGATATAATAAAATTTTTCTTTCTAACCATATAAGTTTATATAAATACCCAACAATAGTATTAATTTTAAAAAAGAAATAATTTATGTTCATGAATGTCATGAATAGATTCTGAAATTCAAAATAAAGTTATAAATTAAATTATTTTACTCCATGAACATATATATACTCTAATAATATTACCCAAATATTATTTATTCATTTTCAGACATATTTATTACACTTTACCTCAATGTTTTAAACTATTTTTACCTCTTTTACCATTGTTGACGTGAAAAATCTTACCAAATATACTATTCATAATTTCTGAAAATAAAATAGTAATATATATAAAAATATAATCCTCATAAATCAAGATAGGGGATTTATATTTTAGGATAAAATTTGAAAAAAAATTTATAAATAAATTTTAATATGAACGCGTTATATAAAATGAAATAGTTTTTGCCAATTATGTTTGAAGCCCCAAAAGGAAACAATACCAACAATTTGATTAATATTTATTTATATATAATTAATTATTATATTTATAATAAAATTATTCTTAATAAAACTTATTATTAAATTAAAAACATAATGGTAAATTTAAAAAACATTTTATAATGAACGGAAATTTATGTTTTACAAAAATCATTATTTCCCATTATTAAATAAAAAAATACTTTTAAAATAATTCAAAAAAATTAATAATAAGATAATAATGACTTGGTGATTTCATGAATTGAAATCAAATTTAAAAAAATATTTATGATTCTCTAAATTAATTACATTTTCTATTTATAAAATTTAGTATTTTATTTGAAGAGAGCATATGTTTTGAACCATTTGATGACATCATTCTCATTAAATTCCTAATAAAATAACTAAATGAAATTTAATTAATTAATTGTATTATACAATCCAATTATTTAACTAGAATCAGTTATCAATATATATTATTTTTTACTATTAATATAAAAATACATTATACATATAAAACTGGTATTATTGAAAATATATATGTTATAATAAGAAATGTTAATCATATTTTCCAACAAATTGAATATAAATATACCTAAAAACTATATATCTATAACAATATATATATATTTATACACAAACACAATCTAGGTATCAAATAATAATATATATCACAGTCATATTTTATTCCTGTATACATATACCTTAACTTTCTAAACATAAATGTAGTCATTTACTTCTCTCTTATCGTGTCTCTTATTTAGATAAAATTTTACATGTTTCCATAGATACAGTTAATTCAACAATTGAAACTATGAAAAATTAGGATATGTATATATATATTATCATTATATATTTATATTTTATCTAAATTTACCCTTCTAGTAATTTTCTTTGTGTTATTTCATATTCCAAACATATAATGTATTTGTGTTTATCAATTATTGTAATATTCTATTAAAATAAAATCCCAATGGTTCATTTTAGTTTGAAGTTACATCTACCACAATTATTCCAAAATAATATTAATTTGATGGAGAAACACATATTAAAATATTGAGTTGTTAAACTCTCCCTCTAATATTAAAATTGTGTCCCACAAATTTTAATTTTTCATCTATAAAATGAATTTAGCATAACCCCAGAATAAAATTAGACATATATATTAACCTAATTTTTTTACTTGGAAAAATCTAAGAAAAATATTATCCATGTTCCTATATTGGACTCATACATATAAATGAAATTACAAAAAATACATTGGTAGGAGAAAATTATGTTCAACATTATTCTCAATTTTTTTGTCATTAGTTTTTTTGAGTTTGAAAAATTATATTAAAAGTGGGATATAATATATTATAAATTGCACATAAATTATTTATATCAATTATATAAAAATTATATAATCCTTTTATGTTAATTATATTGATTTGGATGAGTTTTTATATTTATTATATTTTAAATATAATAGATCATATTATCTATTAAATTATGAAATGTTAGTATCATATCCTTAAAAATTACACAAAATGAGAAATGTTTGGCACATGTTATGATAATTTATAATATGAATTAACCATTATATGAATAATTAAAACATTAATCTCCATTCACATAACAAAAACACCAATAATTACTCATTAATAATTAAAAAATCCAAAAATTAAACTTACGAAAATATTATTATCCAAGATGAAAACCCAAAAATAACAAATATTTGATCACATATTCTTCTGAAATAAAATTAAAATTTATCTATAAAAATAATTAATCATAGATAATGTCACGTAACAAAAAAATTTACACTCTTATTATATATTCTAGAAAATAAACCAATATTTACAATAAATTTCATTAATCACCCTAATGGAAAAATAAAATCATATATTCATTCAAAACAGGATTCAAATATAATGAAATAAAATAAAAACCCATATTGTCCAAAAAAATATTTCTTTTTTGATTAATCATTTAGTGCTTCCAATATATTGAAATTATTCAAAAATAACATTACTACCATACAAACCAAATCAATCTTCAAAATCATGGTTACCTACTCTATAAATCATATGTTATCAAAATTCAATAACACCTATTTCCAAATTAAAAATAATAACCTAATCATAAAAGATAATTGTATCCCTATAAGTGATTAACACAGTTCATCTTTTGTTAAAAATATATTAAATTACTCCTTCTAAAATAGCCTTTATAATTTAATATAGGTAATAAATATGTCTTATAAATGCCTAAAACATGAATTGAAAGTGGATAAATGTCTCCAAAAGTACCCCCATAAAATAAAACCTCAATAGGGGCTCTTATGAATTTAATATTGTGACTAATCATATACATATTAACCCATGAAGTTACCTAAATATCATAAAATATACTAATTTGAATTATCCAATCATAAATATTTATCTAAAATTTACTCTGATACAGACTAATAATATATAATCCTAGGATTCTCTAACATGGATATTACCTATTTTTATAAAAATATTAAATGAAATATAAAAAAACACATGTGAGGACCATAAAAGTCTAGTTCCATTAGAATCATTGGACACAGACATCATAATTCCGGGAATATCTTCAATATAACCTATTAATATCATCAGACTTTTTATTTTTCATAATCATTCCATTCGTAAATCATTTATTAATAACATTGGGAAAGGAAACATAAGTATGGGTGAGATCAGATGCTTAGTAAGGGTGACAATAAGATATATCAATATTTTATTTTATGATAAAATAAAAAAAGCATAAGGGTTTCTGATAAATAAAATAACTTATAGTATTTCTACGAAACATTTCAATGAACATGAATATAATTCATGTCCAAAAACATATTCATTTCATATAACATGGTAATATTGAGTGAGAACCATCATAAATCAATCATGAACTATATGATATTATCACAAAACTATAGAGTCATCATAAAAAAGAAAACCATTTCATATTTATAGTTTAACTACCAAGACCATCGATATAGTGGATCAATAATCTTTATATTTTCCCATAGTTGATTGAGAAAAACATATTTCTAATAGTGGATTAGGATTCACTTATTTTCCATAGTGGATCAGGATGCACTTGTTTCCCTTATTGGATCGAGCCAGTCAACTTGTTTCTCATCATTATCTCATGAGATACAAATTTAGACACAATGAATTAGATGGACATATAAGTGAAACCGATAAAAAATTAAGAACATACTTAAGTGTTACAAAATGTCAAATAACATTCATCATATCATAACCCATGAATTTGTTTTGTATTTATAATCATTTAATCAGCTCATAAAATATTAAAAAGAGACGTGTTTCATAATAATTTTATCGTGGTAGAATATGATGAAGAGAATCTGGTTACGTGAACATATTTTCATGATAAACCATTCAATGAATGATTAATTATTGAATACAAGGTACAAATTATCAGAATAGAATAAGATAAATCAATTTATATCATATTATATTGAAAAATATTTTGATCGAACTTTTAAAACATTTATTGTGGAAAATAAATCTTCCTTCTTGAAAATAAAAATTTTAAACTTAATATATTTTAAAAAATTCATTACATTAATAATTATAAATGATGATTCAATTAAAATAATTGTCCTTATGATAGTATGTTTTGTTTATTCCAAACGTGTTAAAACAATGATTCCTTTGACATTATTGGTAAAATACAAATGGACATTATTTTTTAAAAAACCACGTGGATTTCATTAAATAAAATTACACAGTAAAAAATGTTTGAAACTGACTTCATGTTATACTAGTATAATTTTAAAACATTTTTGGAAACATTTTTTTTGAAAATATTGTTTCGGATGAATATATTTTTTTGATCGAATAGAGAAATAAAGTATAGTTATCATAAAAACACCTTCACAATTATTTTAGGTACCAAAGAGTGAAAAGAATGTAATATTATATTAAAATATCATTTTTAACAAGATCATAATATAAAAATGGGTTTCTTGATAGAGAGATGATAATATTATATCCTTCGATGCATAATCATGATCAATCTTGTTAAATGATGTAATTATAGAAAATAAAAATACCAATTTTCTAACATTGAATAATAAGACCTATGAAAGAATAAAATTAAATAAATCATATAACATGAATTTAATTAATACATTCACTATGTTACATATCAAAAAATGATGTATATAGACCTCATAAATAGGGTGGGTGCATATCAAAACATATGACACAATGAACGAAACATGAGACAAAAATATCATACCACATTGATAAAATTTAAAACATAATCCCAAATAAAGAGAGGATATAAAATTGACATTTATATAAAGATAATATAATTGATAAGATTCATAAAATACATTCATGGAAATTAAATACTCGACACACACACAAAATGGGAGGTGAATAGGGAATCTGTCTCCTGGAAAAAAAGAGACACTAGAAATCCCATACCATAAGTATCAACATACATCATACAAATTAAAACCAACTATATTATAAATTTAATTTTATAATAAATATATTATAGAACCATAATTATATATTCCACTACATATATGATTTACTTATATCATTTTATAACCCATTTATTAAAAATTTCATGTTAATATCACATTTCCGGTAATAGAATCATATTATTATTTTGGATTTGATTGGTTATTTTAATTCCAATTATTTTGATAATTGTTCCATGATGTCTATAATAATTCGACTGGTATACTTATCATATTTTTTAAATCAATTCTACATTTAATACAAAACATGAAAATGGTATTCAAAAATGGTGTATGTCTCAATCATGGAGACGATACGTCGTACTTACATGACATAGCCAGTATTTTCATCAGTTTTCATATGGATTTGAATATATTAAACCCCCACAATTTATAAATTTCATTTTTACTTCATAATTTTTAGTCTTCTTGTGTGCTTTAGGATAATTTTTTAAAATTTCTTAACCTGTGATTTTTTTTATATTTTATCCCTTCGGTATTTCGAGCATAACATTTATAATATATATCAAATTTGAGTGGTTTTTTATAGGATTAATGTTTTCTCCTAAAAATATTCTTCTAAACTTAGAGATTATTTGAACATCCATAGTTCCCAATAAATAAATCAATTTGAAAATTTTTAGATGCCATATTGAAACCCTCCTAAGTAAATGATTCATAACTTGAGAAACAAAGCTCCAATTAAGTTGTATCTATATAGATTTTAATGACAATTAAATGATTTTCCCAATTAAATATAGTGGATATATATCCTCATTAATTTAGAAAATGGATACTCCAAATTAGAGGAATATTTAGGAAACATTTTTCTATAAATAATGTGACTCTTTAATTGTTTCTTAATATCATTTATTCATTTCCAAAATCTACTAAATAAAGAAGGTTAATATAAAACTAAATTTCTCAAAACATAAAAGAATATCCCATGGAATGATTTTCCCTGATGGTGGTAATAACATGATCTGTCTTTTAAAAGAATTTTTTTGTAGGGGAAACTATTACAACCATCCTTTTTCTTCCATTATTTGATTCTTATTATTTGTTACAGTAGTTTTATTTTAAAAGTCACATTAATATAATTTCTTTGGAAAAAAATATAATTCATTTATGGTTTATATTTTCTTTCTTGTTCCACACAACCTTTTTATTCCTATCTTTCTTCTTCTCATTCCATTATTCTTCATCTTCTTCTTTTTTACGATTTCATGTAAGTGTATTCTTATCCTTTTATAATCCCAATTATATTACAAACATTTTTTATTCTATTTATTTATTATTACACCATATACCTTTACCATACTAAATTAGGTGATAACCCAAGGCTTATACATGGTGAGATAAGTGGGAATTTCATTTAATCTGTAATTACATTCCTATGTGTTATAATGTTTGTGATGAAAATGAGTGATGTACACAGTTTTGGTGGTCATCCACCACGAAACTATTATAGAACTCAATTATATTATTTTATTTAATCGACACCCATTCTATTGGATACATGATCTTCATATGATGGAGTTTATCGATTATGTTTATGAATTAGCACATGATAGAGCCAGGTCTTATAATATGTCATGATCTAGATTTAGGTGATCCATAAAACAATATTACAGGAGGAGGTTGAATTTATATTCCTATAGGAATTCAAGATTTATAAACTATAAATAAAAAAATATTAATTCATTAATGATATCACCGAATTGAATTATTAATCTTAATCTAGACACCAAGAAGAAGAATGATGGAACCCAAGAGCTTAACCACAATGACCAAATAGTTTCTTCATAATTTAAGTCTACTATAAACTCATGTTAGTATATGTTTTAAATCAAAATATTTGATTTTATTTTTAATTAAATTAATTTCATAATACAAAAAATATCCAAAATAATTAGTTTTGGGAATTTGATTAAGTACTTGAACTGCTGAGATATCACCTTAAGTGAGCCAACCCTGGCTAGGCATAATGATTTATTATGAAAATAAATATCCTTTTTAATTCCCTAAAATAGCCATTCATGAAAACTCATACTATTTCAGGATATCAAACCTATGTCACCCACATGATAGGTTATAATACTCACCACTGTACTAAAATGACACAAGTTTTGACGAATTCTTGTTATAGAGTGTTGAAAAAAATGTAAACATTCCAAATATAACATAATAGTTGATAAGGGTCATCTCAATTAAAGATTTTTTTAGTTGTTATCCTATTAAATCCATTTCCCCAAAAATTGTTTTTTTAAATTGTTTATGTTTTTTTGGAAAATAAAATTATTTATAAAATTAAATTAAAATAAAAATTAAAAAAAACGTTGAATTCTAATATCCCATCCAATTGTAAAAATGTTATTACAATTAAATAACATGTTATTTTGGGTTTTGTCTATGGTATCCATAATTCTCTTTGTTGGTATTCAAATTTAGATTGATTAATCAATTATAAGAGTTCATATATAAATTAAAACTATTTAATTTTATAGTGCACAATAATGATGGAATTAAGAAATATTGATTTCACCACCTCTTATAATAAATTTTTATTACAAACCATGATTGAGAGTGTAACATTTTCAATAACCTAGATCCATCTTATTTCATTTCATCCACTGAATGGATGAACTTAATCATAT
The DNA here is from genome assembly GCA_963277665.1 of Viscum album. Lineage (NCBI taxonomy): Eukaryota > Viridiplantae > Streptophyta > Magnoliopsida > Santalales > Viscaceae > Viscum > Viscum album. The sequence continues at coordinate 1,642,816,165 of OY728141.1, read as the reverse complement.
GAAGAGATCATATCTAGTAGAAAGGAGTGAAAATATATAATAAATGAATGGAAATGAGTTTTTATTTATAATTTTGGCCGATGATCCCCACAACCTTACATATCTCCGTTTCTCACCACATTATAAAATAAAATATAATACAATAATTGAAAAATAAATAAAAAAACATTATACCTCCCCGGGAAAGAGTTGGGTTAACCCATAAATTGTTTGGGTAAGATTTGACAATGGTAAAAGGATAAAGACAAGAATAAGAGATTAAAATTATTAAAATACAAATAAAGAGGATGAGAAAATAGAAATAATAAATAACCACAAATGAAATCATAATAAAATAATTGAAAAAGAATATAGAAATATGAAATGATGGATAAGAATATTCAGAATAATTAGATGGGTGTGTGGAAAATAATAGAAAAAGAAAAAACAATAATGATTTAAATTTTATTTAAATTAAAATAAATTAAATTTAAATTTAAAAATAAACTTATGTAGAAATAATACTAAAAATAAAAGAAGAAAATAAATATGTATAGCTGCTTCCCCTCTGGAGTCCATCCTCTGAACGTAGTGTCCTATTTTCCTAATATATGGATGAAAAAGGAAAATATTCCTTCTTACAAGTGGTTAATATAAATATTTCTATTGAGCCTTTAGTTTTAAATCCAATTATACTAGTATAATAGAAGCTGTGATGAAATTGTCTTGTCAAACTTTTTATGGATGGGGATTCCATAAATATTGAATCAATAATGAGAGTTCAATGTCCATATTATAGACTGACTATCTTTCTCATATTTAATAGAAAAATGATTTTATAATTCCACATTAAACTCTATATTTAATAACCTCAATAAGAGTTTTTTATCATGACTTATTCATTGTGTTAGTAGGTGAGGTCCACTATATCAGCCAGAAATCATTTTACCATCGATTGATTTTTTTTGGGAATTTAGATGTTCTAATTATCTCTAGTTCCAAAAGATAAAGATGAATCCCTAGAACATAGTAATCTTTAAAAATTATAAATTTTAATTGAATTGATATAGTCAATTTAATTCTTGAAATTTAATGTGATTAAAATATGTTAAAAGTCCAGAATAATGAAATTTTTTCATTTTAAGACAAAACAATCCTAATATCCCAAAATGGTTAAAATAAACACAACTTGATAAAATGATATGGTTTAATTAAAATAAATACATATCAAAAAGATAAAAATACCATCTCTATAAATTCCTCAAAACAGAAAACATTATTTTACTCTTGAATTAAATATTAATAGGAAACTCAAAGAGCACCAATCATACAAATATTGAAATTCCAATAAAATAAAATCAAACAATATACATTGTAAAATAAAATTTAATAACATATAAATAAATTTGAATTTCATTTCTTAAATTTCAATGAAACAATATAATTATTAATTTTTCATTTAAAATTTAAAAAATTATATTATAAATCGTTTTATTCATTTATGTTCTTCAATTCATTAATATTAAACTTTTGAAATCATGATCTACATCACAATAGATTATTTTCTCTCATCATGATACAATTCAATTAGTATTATTATCATATCATGAGAACATTTAAAATGTATATAGTATTGTAAAGGATTTACTTTCAAAACATTTTAATTAAAGAAGGAACATAAATCACGAGGAACTATATTAATGGTTTAAATGAATCAATAAATTAAGATTTTTTTTATTTTTTGTTTTAAAAATTAATGTTCAAGTTGGGGTTTTATCACATATATTCAATGCATTCTATCAAAAATTGAAGTGAAATGAAATTATCCCCTTCTAATAATCAACCTCCACATCCCATAAATATTCAAAGATAAGGTCATTAATAAGGAAATACTAATAAATAATACACACCAACAAAAATATTCCTATACATTTATAGTTTTTGAAAGTATCATTTTTTTTATTACTTTTAGAATGTGATACTTAGTAAAGACCTAACAACCATAAAATAAAAAATATTAAAATCAGCATCCGTCTAGTGATAGTGATTTTTTATTATTCTAAGTCACAACCCATTACATTGTTTTTCATTTTTTTCAAGAAGGGATAAAAATAAATACACTAAACTAATCAAAAATCATTATTTATTCCCAAAATGGAACCCAAAATATTTTATAAAATTAATTTCATCCCATAAAACATGTCTCCATTCACCCCCATGCTTCTACTTTAAAACATCATGAATTTACTAAGAGGAGGGTTGGAATGGATAAAAATATCCAAAAACATGGCTCATCCCTAACATGGTAATTCATGATCTGTATGGGATAAAAAAAATATTTTTGTTAATGTTGTCTCATGTATAACGGGATCACAAAAGCTTCACGAAAAGTTTAATTTTTTTCATATTTATAGTATTGAAATGTTAAAATGAATGTTTTAGTAGGTGAAATGTCCCTTGATCAGTCCTAAAATATTCTCAGGATAAACAAGATATACTTGGTCCAGAAATCATCTCGAGAATGAGACATATTTTTTCTACAATAAATGATATCGTGGATAAAAAAATAAAATCACATTAATTTTATAAATTCAAACCATGAAAATAAAAGGGAAATACCATTTTCATGAATCTATAAATTTCATAAAATCATGAGACCTCATTTAAATATCCACGCTTCATTTAAGTAATCCAATTATTAATTTTTCTCATTTATTTTGATTATCGTGGATCTAAATCAAGGAATAAACTGATAAGAAACTAATATCTCCATGATAATTCATGTAAATAATAAATTCATGTGTGGGCATGTAATTTATAGTCAAAATTTCATAACATTTCATTGGAAAAAATATAGAGAGTTTAAAAGATAAAAAATAGTAGAAAAACCCATTTCATATGAACCTTAGACATAGTAATTTTACATTTCATGGGATTTATTATGCCATCATGGTACTAAAAAATATATTTAATAAATTAAAAATAAGTATCATGTCATTTAAGATAAAAAATATAAATAGTTCTGGTCTTCATGTTGTACTAATCCTTAAAATTAAATAGAAATCTAAATTCCAAGAATTAGTGAAAAGATAATTCATGGTATATTCCCTCAAGTGGTCGCTGAATATTTATTACATCCATAGGGAAAGTAATAGTTCTTATTCAATTTAATGTGGAGGATCGAGAATATTTTACTTGAACCACCACGTGTGACATTTTCTATCTTGTGATTTGTTAATGCCGGTTAAGTATGAACCATAAAGAGAGTATTAAAAATCCATTCCCATCACAATTTTGTATACCTTTCATAGAAGTGTAGGATGTATCATTGATCCTTCTATTCATTGGTTTCTACTTTTTAATCCTTCTATAAATTTTCTTATTATAGATTAATTTGAGCTATACGAATTTTAATTTTGTAAAACATGTTATAATTTCTTTTCAAAAAATGTGATAAAATTTAAAAATGATGAATGTAAATATGAATTACCCATTTTATCTTGAGAATAATCTATCTTGATTTCCTCTAGCTTAGATATGTGGATATCTTCACGGGCTTCCACCAATATATATACATTAAAATCATGTAGATCCAAGTGTTCCTCAATAAGTGAATGGTCTTTTTCATCGCCTTTGTGTGAGGAAAATCAAGGATTAACCAAATATGAAAATTTATAACCATAAAGAGTAATACTGAAATAATATTGAATAAAATATAAAAAGATATATTTTTAGAAATGATCATCTCCCTAATTTGTACATGAGCCTTAGCCCTGTTGGTAAGGACTCCATAAGTGCATCCAAGCGACCAGTGATCAAATCCAGGCGGAGGCAGAATTTCGGGGTACTGTAGTAGTACTGTGGCAGGTACTGTAGTAGGTACTGTAGCAGTATTGTACCATTACTATAGTAGGTACTGTAGAAGTCACTGTTTTTCACTGTAGCGGCTGAGAATATGCCCCCGTTTTGGCCGTCAGGACACTGATTTAGTCCCTGAGTCCTGTAAGGCCTTCGGGCCACCTAGGCCTTTGGATCTGTAAGGCCTTAGAGCCACCTCAAGGCCTTCGGGCCACCTTTAAGTGCATATGAATACTAGAAAACCTACATGGAACAAGCTCTACAAGGAGGATGACCAAAGAGCTTTTACAATAGAAGAAACTAAAAAGAATGCAAGAATGAGGGGGTATGGAATCTGCCATCAGGAGAAGCCTATGCATGCACGAGAATTCCTTGATAAATAGCCATGCGAAGGTGGAGAGCCGACTTCACGATGAAGATGCTGGGGAGGAGAAGTTTCAAGTAGTTAGTCTGGGTTGTATGTAATGATTAAAGCCTATAGGAAATGAATTTCTCTATGGCCTACGGGCCATTTAATACTTACGCCTACGGGCCTTGTAAGGGTTCCACCTCACCCCTTGAAAGGTGGATTATCAAAAATCTATAAAAAATGAAGGCCTTCGGGCTATTGGAGGATCATCTCCCTAATTTGTTTTTATATCAATTTTTCTTTAATAATTAGTGCCTCATGATAGTGACACTTATTCGATGGAATTTTATATTTGAGATCATCAATATTTCATCAATTTCCACCACATGGTTGGTCTCCTTTTATTCCATGGCTGGAGAGGCATTAAATAGTAATGTCTATTTTACTTTATACGGATCTAAGAAATCTTATTATTCATAATACTCATTCCAAAATTCATCCATATTTTATTGATATCCAACACACTACTCAATTGGAAAGATTTCTTCACCATGAGTCCACTCTAGGTTATCATGGTTTTTTTGTTTTTATCCTGATGATAGTCAAGTTCTAGATACTCGTTGAGTTTGGCCTCAAATTCTTGGATGTGTGTTGTGAATTTGAGGAAAACCTGCTGAACTTCCTTCGTGTCCTCGTCATGTTGATTATCAAGTTCAATATTCTCAATAAAAAAATACATATTTAAATTCTATTTCATATTTAAATTTTATTTTTTCATTATTATTTAATTATTTTCATGCATTATTTTTTATAAAAATTATATTCTTGTTATTATCATTGTTTCTATAATTGAGAGTAATCAAACCTTGCATAATTTTCTGAATTTGAATACATCATGTAAAAATAATTAGTTATGGTTTATAAAAAATAAATAAAAATATATAAAATGTGAAAAATATAAAAATAGAAAAAACAGAATGAATACCTAAAAATAGCTCTTATTTTGATGAATGGATGTCATAGGACATAGTAAATGAAGATTTCTTTTACTAATACAACACATAGGCTGACCAATGTCATCTCACTCAAGGATCATTTTTAGTTTCTCCCATATATATTCTATCTCATCCAAAATACCTTTTTCAAATTTTATATAAAAAATGGAATTGAAAAGGCATGAAATATGAATAATTATAAATATATAGTAATTTGTAAAGATTACATAAATTAATTTGAAATAAACTAATTGGCATTTTGGGTTCGGTATAAGGATTACATCATGAACCTAATTAGTGTTTAGATTAGGTTTGATAAATATGTTTTGAGATCCCATCGATGAATTGCTATTCTTTAATTTATCTGTGTGAAATCATGAATTTCCTTATAAATATAAATTAAAACTTTTTCAGTAACCAATGTTGATGGAACACCTTAATCAAGAGAGTGACATCTCCTTGGACCTACTTTTATCATATTACATTTCATCAACATGAAGGCTCAACTCCATTATATTAAAATCTTGATTCTAGTACAGGTGATGAATTTATTTAATAAAATAGTATACAAGTGTTTTAGATTAGGGTGGTGGTGGATGATCATCACACCCATGAACTTTTTCTCTTTTTTCATTTGATACATAATAAAATTTTTTAATTTATGTGTATAGCACATGAAATTTACAGCCACCTCCCATAAGGAAAGCCTCAAGACTAACCATTAATTTCAATTTTAAGATGTCAATTTCTTAATTTTATAAAGAAGACGAAATGAAAAAAAATGATAGAATTTAAAACAATGAGGATGTCAAAAGAAGAAGAAGAAAGCATACAACCTTTATTTCTTTATTTATTCTTTTTTTATTCTTCATATTCTATTCTTATCCTCATTATTTTCATTTATATTCATTTATTATACTACAATATCATTCAAACATGACCATTTAAACTCAAAAATAATATTATTAAATGAGTATTTTCATAGGGTATATAAGTGGAAATTTTATTTATTTTACATAAATATTCATAAGTTTAATGAGGCTTGTGATGAGCAAGAAGAAAAATCCACGAGTGTGGTGATCGTCCCCCATGACACTAAAATTAGAATAATTTTATTCTTTTATTATATATTTTCCCTCCCATATACTAGATATAATATATTCATGCATTGGATTTGAGCTACTTAGTGAATGAAAATGTTATATAATCGAACCCGGCCTTTGAAGATTTCATACCCTCGATTGAGGTGTTCCATCAACTTTTTCATAGAATGTGGGAGGAATCATGGTTAATAAATTCACTCAAGATATCCCAACTATATATAAATGAATAATAATTCATGAAAGAAATCTCAAAATATAATTTTCAAAATAAATTTATACTCCCAAAAGAATATTTATGGAACCCAAATCCCTCAAAAAATTCAATGTTATTTCCTTCTAATCACATTCTATTTATAATTTTATGGTATATTTCAATTGAATTTCACTTTAATCTGTAATTTAAATTTAAATAATTATCTAAAATATCATTGTATTCAAATAATAAAAAAATATGAAAAAAATTATTCTAATTCAATTACGTAGCCAAACAACTGAGAAATATCTTCATTTTCCATGTCCCTAGTCATCATCTCTACTACATTACGAAAATAATATTTCATTTTCCACAGCCTACAACAGGTGTGTCTCAAAACTGGCACCATTTCAAGGGATCCATTTTGAAACATGACTATTATAGAGTTTATTAGTGATAAATTATATTTTCTTATTTTTACATTAAAGATAAATATTTTTTTTTTTCATAATTAAAATAACATTAATATTATGTTTCCAATATATATTCATATTTGTATTATTATTTGTTGTTTCATTACTCTAAGGTGTAGTAACAAAAACAAAATGATAATGTATGTCATGAAAGTTATAATAGATACAATATTAAAGACCTTATAGAATTCATATAATAACAGGTGAGAAAATATAGAATAGTATTTGAAAATGATAGATTATTGAGGGATATACCATAACCTATGAAATTAAAATATGTGGGAGATCAATAAGACATTGACATCATTTGGAATGCTTATGAGGTACGACATGATGAAAAATTCCATAAGAATATTAATTTTCAAGACATATCTTCATTTCTCTAACCATGGATATCAGTAAGCCATTCAATAAATTGAATTAAAAAAATATTAGGAGGGACTATACTACATTCCACTATCAACTGAGATCAAACATCAAGAAGAATATACCACTAAGGAAGTGATTGACCCAAACCAACTCAGGGAGATTATATTTCATTGATATGTTTTTTTTGATTTTACACAATCTTAGTTGATAATCACCCCTATCTACTTTGATTTTTTATATTTGGTCGATAATTTCTCTAACATAGAACAAGTTCAATAAACAAAAAATTAAATTTCTGAGGAAAACATGGAGATTAATGATTTTTAATAAAATAATTGTGGGGAGGAACATGAATACTTAATATTAATGGACCAAGAAGAAATTGAGAAATATTATACTCACACAGAAAGGTCGAATAATGGTTCTTTATGAATTTTTTGTTTCAAATTAAAAATATATTTTTACACAACTATTAAAATTATAATTCATCTTTCCTATGTTTACCTAGTTCTAGAAAAGGAAAAATATGTTTTGGTAGTAGAAACCATAGAAGAGTACAATCCATATATCACCCAACCCCTTTTATACAAGGTAAACATAATTATCAATGGGATATATCTACTATATACTATCAACTGATTATTCCTCAGCAATAACAATAAATAACTAGCTATGAATATATATATGTGGTTATTGGGATCTAAGAAGTTTCATCCACCATAATACATTGGATAATACTTTCTACTAACCTCTAGAGGTAGTAAAAATTTAGTTCCCTCTTACAGGATCCTAGAAAAACATCTCCCTTTAAATTCATTCTAGTAACATAGATTTCAATTTCATTCCTTGTTTGTATATAGCATGCATCCCTCTACCTCGTACCATTTATATCATAAATAACATGTTAATTATGATTAATTTAGTAATTTGGTATGTCCATGAACGAAAAAAGAATCCCCTTAAATAGTATAAGGAATTGGACAATGATTTATTAGAATAAGAGTTCACTTTAATTTTTTGTTTTTCAGACTCTCTATATTTTTCTCAACAACATGATTTGGGATTTAAATAAGAAAATTTGAAGGACCATGATTGATTTATTTATTTTCTTGACATATCTAGGAGGCCTTATTTTATTATGAATCTTGTTATTCCATGTTTTATATTTTGATCTTAATTTGGTTTAATGAGTAAAATTTAGAACTATTTGATTAACGTGAAGCATGGATATTAAAACGAGAACTCATGATTTAAAGAACCTTATTAATTCATGTAAATAAAAATTCCAAAAAATTGATGCTTTAAATTTATGAAATTAATTTGAATTTATTTTTTTATTATTTCTTTTGGTGATTTTCCAATGTTATATATACTATTTCCAATAGGATATCATGACTACATACTCTTATTTTATCTAAGGAATATTTTACAAGTGATCTATGGACTTGCCACCAGCTATAACATTTATTTACGATTATCAAATCATTGAATATGAAAAAATACATTTTAAATTATTGAGGCATATTTTGAAAAATAAATTATAACTAAAATAACACCTTATCATCAATCCTTTTTCAAACACTATAAACCATGAATGACCTTGTAAGGATTGGGCCCCATTTTATGCCAATTTTATCCTTTCCACTCGTCCTCTAGTATTTGCATGATATTCTTATGTAGTAGTATGGAGGTGAAGTGAGTCATGAATAATAGGATAAAATACATTTTATGGAAAAAAATTTGGGGTGGTACCGTGGGTATTGAAATCGATTTTTGATTCATAAATTTTAATATATTATTTTCCCCTCTTAAACATAAAGAGAAAATGGATTCAAGGAAAAAAACTAAAATGGGTTGTGATTTGGGAAAACCAAAAAACACCATTACTAGACTAATGATATCTGTAATATTCAGTTAGGTGAAGAATGAGTGGTTTATTCTAATTATTACTTTAAAAAATGATTGATATAAAAAGGTTCTTTGAAAAAACTAATGATAAATTTTGACAAAAAAAATCAAGTGGGTGCAAAAATCATTTGTTATTTTTTATTTGCCCACAACCATTTGTTAGACATTAGGGATGTTGGAGTTGATACAATAGGATAGGGATAGATTTATTGAGGTTTTAATTTTTATGTCATGCACATTACTTTAGATATAAACCTCCTCCTTATGTTTTTATTTATAATTATTACCATCCTTAATCCTTATATCCATTTGAAACTATAAGGAGAGACCTCATGATATTATGTGGCTTTTGACTTTATAATATGAAAAAAAATTCCTTTAAAAGAGTATGGGTTATGAAATTTATTGAATGATAAGAGCCTTACTCTACATTAATTATATCATGACTCATTATATAAATGAATATATTATGAGGTAGATCATTATTTTTCATGTTTAACAATAAAAAATTATGAAAATTTAATGAAGTCAATTAGATGTTATGTCAAGTTTAATAATGGAAAATTAAAATTCATAAATTAATTTATTATTTGAAAAATTATAAATTAATTTGATTTTTTATTTTCATATTTATGTATTTTATTTTACATTGAAAATTTTATTAATTTTTTTCTTTGGAATTTCAATATTGGGTATATCAGTTCCCTCTAAATTCTTTGATGAGATTTCATAATTGTGGAAAAAAAAATTTTATGTGTGGGGGAATTAATATGGATAATATTTTAATCAAATTTCATATGTATTTCAATGATTTATCCCATCTAAACATTTCAATCTTTGATGATTTTCATCTTTTTTTTATTTTGGGGTGCATTGGAAAAAATGTAAAAAATTCTTTATTCTAGAATTATACTAGACTTTTATCTCTTAGGTATTCGAATAATATCATTTTAAATTTTTATAAAATTTATGCTAATTATTTTGATACTCCATTATTTTTGGATTCAACATACGCTTATATTTTATGAGTTTATTCAAATATCCACATGTCTTAAAAATCAATCAAGTTGAAAAAATTTTCAAAATGAAATAATGGAACACACCTCAATAAATGAATCATAACCAAAGTTCCACACATCAAATTGAGGTTATTAATGATCAATTTAAATGATAATAAATAGTAACATTCTACCATTAATGACCAGATAGATATTCCTTCATTTATGTGACCATTGGATTCTCCAAATTGGAAGAAGATTTATGAGACATTCATCTAGAAATAGTACGAATCATTAATTGTGTCCTGACACCATGTATATATGTCTAAAATATTTAATATTTGTTGGGTATAAATTAAATTCAATTTATCACAACATATAAAAAATACTAGTTGATAGATTTAACCATATGGTGGGATAAATATGAGCCAACTTTTAATGAAACATTTTGGCGGTGGAGCTACTGCATCCATATCCTTTATTCTATTATTTTTATTTTTATTCATTATTTATATTAGCTTTTTAAATGTAATTATAATTTTTATTATTACAAAAACAATATCATTCATTATTGGTTTTTATTATATAATCCTTCTAACGTAGACCATTTATATTCTTCTCTATCGTCATTTACTTATTTTCTTCTTCTTTTGTAATTATTCATCTAATATTTCTATTCATTGATTTCATGTGTCTATTTTTCTTATTCTTGTTTTCTAATTCTCATTCATTCATTTATATTTTTTAATATTTTTATTTCTCATTAAAATATGACATCTTACCCTCAAACATGATAATATTACATGAGGGTAGTCTCCGGTATAGTAAGTGGAAATTTCATTTATTTTGGAGTGAAATACTTTTCTTATTACATTTGTGATGTGAATGTGTGATTTTGATAGCCATGGTGACAATCTACAAATACAATAATATAAAACTCATTTATTTTCATTAATTAAATTTTCACACCCTTGAAGTAAATAAATTCTCTTTATATGGTAGAGTTGACCTATTCAGTAGATGAAATGGCATACAATGTAGCCAGGTCTGGGAAGATGTCACACACGCATTTGAGGTGTTCCATCAAATATGATTACAGGAGGATGAATCTTTGAGTTTTATAAGTGCATTCCTTCTATAATGTCAATTAATAAAAGAATATTAATTCATGATTGAGATCGTAGAAATTAATTTTAAATACTAATTTAAACACCCAAAATCAGATTGACAGAACCCATGAACCTGACCACAATGAACATGCACTTTCTTTATAACTTCATTCGGTTTCATTTCATGCTATTATAAGATTAAAAGTATTCATACATAATGTATTATAAATAAAATTTTATTCAAAAATATTAAAAATACAAAAATATTTAATATCTATGAATTAGATTAAGTAGGTGATCATTAGAGAATGATTCTAGAGTTAGATAATAGTAGTCAAACACTCTGCAGCAATAGGAAAATATTTTTTCTTTCTCTACTCCCTTAAAATTAACGTTTGTCAGTACACATGAGTGATGATTCCATTTTTCAATGATAATTATGTAATTAATGTTTGAAATATATTTCATTTATATAATTAATATAATATCATAAATAATATATTATTTATTTAAATTTTCTAATACATATCATCCATGAGGTGTGGTGATGAAAAAAGGGATTCACATCACATCATGAAGGGTGAAATCTACATACACACAAAAGCTGTAAAATCATTTAATGAGTGTTAAGTTAAGATATAAAATGACTTATTTGATTTTCAGAATAATAAATTTTCTAGTAATATCATTATAATTTCATTTAGATCACATATATTTATCCCTATTATATTACATGTAATGAATTATTAAAAAATAAATCATATAGCTTTGTGTGGCGGTAGTCCTATGTATACAAGAGTGACGTTATCCTAGCCCAATAGAGTTGAAATGTAATGTTATATATGATATAATGACATGGTTGGTACATGTATTTAATTAAAAATATATACTATAAATCCATCATTATACCCAATCATGATAGGTTTGAATGGAAAAGTGAATGACATCAGTTTGAGATGTGGTAGTCTACTATACTCACAAACCATGATTTCACAACCCATTTGATGGAATAGTGTATGGTTTTTGTTCATGAACATATATTAAAAATAATTCAGTATATGAATGATACTGAGGTTAATATATCATTATGGTATAACAAGAATTATATGAAGTGGGAAATGAAATAAAACCAAATGATCTTTGATGAATGTTACATATTCTTCAAATATCCTCTTTAAGAACACACTAAAATCCCCCATTGGAGGTACATATATCCAAATTAAGGAATACAATATTACACGATTGATGTTTATAATTGATTTGGGAAGGTCTTGGAAAATAAGGAGGGTTTGATGGGGTAAAGAATAGAGGAGATGGAGTGTCCTTTTATAATTGGGAAGGAGTGTAATGTTTTTAATACCCAAGTGTATTATATAATGAGAGGTGAATATTTCCTCATATAGCCCTATAATTAAAACAAACTAGATGGGAGGTATTGTGTGCTTGACAAAAAAACAATACAAAAAAAATAATTTAATCATGTCATTTCTTATCCTTTATGTTTTACTCACTTTTACCAATTTAATTTTCACCACGATAATAAATCTTTTTAACCTATATAATTTATCATCAAATCCTAAAATAAAAAAAGACCTATAAGATATTATAATAATAATTAATTTAAATATGAAATTGAATTTATTAAATAAAAAACATTGATGTGTTAAAAAATTATTTCAGCACCAGCACATGCAATTTGAGAAACTTGGTTTCTAGTTTAATAAAAACTGTGTAAAAATATAATTTAAAATTAATCACACAAATATGATGAGAAAGTAGATTTTCAATGAGAAAATGTTACAATGTTTAAAAATTAATTTTATAAATATTCAATATGAAAATTATTATAATGGAATAGAAAATAATAACATTCATATATTTATTTTTAGATAATGCTATATTTAAATATATTTTAAATACGTTTAACATTATAAATAATTCAAAAAATTTATTTTTCTCTTAAAATTCAGAAATATTCATGATATATAAAAAAAAACTTATTATAAAAGTCACAAAAATCACAATATACTAATTCTGATATAGTAATTTCAAAAATGAGATTAATTTTTATCAATTTCATTTTATAAATTATTCAATAATTAATTTTATTGTTTTTTAAAAAATAAAAAAAAATTCAATTTCAGAGAAAATAGTATTTTCTACACATATAATGAATTTGTTAAAAAAATTAAATAATTATTTATCTTTAGGAATCAATTATATGATGCCATTGTCTCTAGTATTTTTAATTCAGTTATTCTTATTTACGCCTCTAATTTTATAACCATGTAGAAAGTATTCTTTAAATATTAATATTATATGGTTCTTAGGATCATTAAAGCGTATTTTTTCTTGCACTGAAATCCAAACACATTGTTTCATTTAAATCAAGATAAAATTTATATTCCACGTAATGAAAAATAATGATAATATAAAATTTATTTGACAAAATATATTTCATAAAATCTCATGGTGATAAATTTTACCCCCCTAAAAATGAATTTTCCCTTCAAATTCATCATTTAGGTACCATAAAATGATGATACTTATAACTCATTAAATCATCATGATCTCACAATAAAATTTCAAGTTGGTGGTTTCATTTTTAAATACTTACTAGATGCATTTTATTATTAAATATACCATTCTATATTCGATATATAATCTCTACAAGTTATTCTTTCGATGAAATATCATACTCTTGTTGTATGAACTGTGAGTTCAATTCGTTTGATGGGTCAGGTATATACCTCCCCAATGGTGATACATGGAATAAATCGTGAACCTGAGATAGGTTTGGTGGAATCTCCAAATGATAAGATATTTCCCTGATATGATCAAGTATTTTAATAGGATAGATATTCTTTAGGAATAATATTACTATATTCCTGAATCTCATAACATTATTATATTTAATAAATCATAGAAAAACTAGGTCACTAATATCAAATAATAGATCTCACTAGTGATTAGTAGTATATATATTATGCCAACTCTAGGCTTCCTTGTTTTATTTCTTAATGGATATAACCTTCTCTTCCATTTCACCCAATATATATGTCCTCATATTCTATAATTCTCTGAATACATTAAATTTCATTGGATCTCTATACTTATTACCAAAATGTTCATCATAATGAGGAATATGAATGCTTGGGTGAAAGCCAATATTGTGAGAAAACTCAACCAAATGATTGATATGATCCCATCCACCAGTGAAACCATTAAAAAATATATTTTCATATCCTCTACGGTTTAAATTATTCTCTCAAACGAACAATCTATCTAATGATCATAATATATGATGAAACTCGTCTCCATATGATGAGACTGTGAAATAACTCACCCAAACATTAATGTAAACATCAAAACCCATATAACATACAATTATAAATTTTACATCATTCAATATTACCATTACTATATTGTATATTATATAAATATAATAAAATTATAAAACATATCTAATAGGAATTATGGTTATTAATTAGCATTGTGATTGACTAAACCCCATTATTTCATCAACATATAATATAAGATTAACGCTAATGGTTTCTAGTACCATTGATCATAGAGATACAATAGGTAGAGTAATTCCAAATATAATATCTTTTTCACTAATGAATAAAAAACCATTGTGTTTTATTTCAATAAATATCTCAATAGATATCCTTCATTTAGATAAAATGAAACCACATAAATCCTCATTAGGGGGTCAATGAAATAGATATTACGTTAAACCTTAAGCTTATAAAATCATAATGGTATCCATAACACATTAAATTATCTTAAGTGGAGAGATATATACTTCCAAACGATAAATGAACCTCTATCCATTATATAATATTTTATCATTGAGAATAAAAATTCATTGGAATCGTGGCATCATACAGATTGAATATAAAATGTGATTTCATTACTCTAGAATCCATGTAGAGGGTGAAAATCAAAAAAAGTTTACAGAATAATGGAAAATAATATGTTAATCATGAATATTTATACAAAATTTAATATTCAATTCTAAACTAATGTGGAGAGATAATTTTGCAAAAATTATTATGATTCACTACATCCATTTTGATTCCGTAAGCATTGTCGCGTCCTTTGTCTTCGGAGGTTTTTGTGGTTTCTCATCCACATTTTCCCTTATATTGGGGAATTAATTATCATATACCCCAAAATAAATTCAATTGAAATATTGTATTGTAGGTGGTGAAATTGTTGTCACCATATTCTCATCAATTTCTTTATCTGTTCCACTAATCATATTTACACATTCTTGAGATATATTAAATACAATTCCATATTTGAGGAACATAGGAGTTCCATTCATGAAATTTACTTGATGATTCTTCTTGTGTTTATAAAATGCATATGGATCTAATTTGATTCCATAATTTGTGTTTTCAAATGACTTATTCTTCCTTTTTATTATAAAAACCATATGAATTTTGGGAATATCCACTTTTTATTTCCACCATTAGGTCACATCAAACAACTTCTTCATACCTACTTAAGTCTCTTATATCCGGGGAATTTTTGTAAATCCCTCACCCTAATTACCTAATGTCTATCTATTATTACATAACATTGTCCTGATCACAAGAGATCAAGTCACGATAGACCGATTAGATTTGTTTCCGTGGAAGTACTAGATAGATAAACGAGTTTTAAATTATATCATGAAATATAAAAACATTGTGTCCCCTTTGAACACCCGCATATCCATTATCGTATCCCTATATATTAATAATAATATACTATTCGTATCAAAGGAAAAATAAAACATAGAACCGTGTCAGCTCAGATGCTCAGTAACAATAACAATATAGCTGAAACTATCATAAATAAGCATAAAAATTTAAGGCAATGCATAAGATTAAAAAAATCGAATTAAATATAAAATTCAACTTAATATAGAAAAGAAAAATCAACTAATTCCATTTACTTATTCACATTGATATTCTATAATTCTAATAATCACATGCAATGTCAATAGACAATTTGATAATGATGTAATGCATTATGACGAACATCATAACCACATAGTCAAGGCCTCATGCCAAGACTACAAATAAGATTTTGTGAAAGAATTTGTCCAAGACACTAGATTGTCTCATGAGATCCACCTATGCCTTGAGGAGCTATAGAGGGCTCAACTGGTCACTTTCTAATCCAAATACATTTCTCATAGGAAAAGGTTGAGACATAACATAATCAATCTTATTAAAACTAGCATAAAAATTGATAATATATTAACCATAACCCATGAATGATATAAAAACAACACATCCACATTCAATAATATTACCAAACCTTCACTAAAATATGGAATATTGTATCACAATAATTCAACTTCAATCTAGTGCAAAATCCATCAAATAATTTTGACAAAGATGAAATCAAAACAATTTGAGAGAAATAACTCTTTTTATTTTGAAATCCTTTAAAAGTCACATAATTATAAAAGCCAACATTTATTTTGAAAATATTCTTATAATCTTGAAATGGAAGATTCAAAAGCATTATAGCGGCAGAAAATAGCCACACTCATCGTACAAGTTAATAAAACATTCTTTACTTAATTCGTTGAGAAGGTAATAAAGTAACTTGTTTACAAAATGACTGAAATATATCATTCAAAACAATTTATAAAAGTAAAAAAAGGGTATAAATGACATTAACACTTATCATTGGAAATTTAAAAATGTTTTTTCAAAACATTTTTAAGAATCACAAATGGGGATGATAAAGAAGTCCTAGTAGATACTCACGTATAAACAACCTCAGATAATAAAGAGATTGAAAAATTAAACATTACCTTGTACTTTTCCCCATAAGAGGGTACGCTAACCTTCTGTATAATAGTTAACTAAAAAATATTATATTATACATGAACCAAATACATAAACATGATATTATATATGATTGTTAAATATTTCATTATTAATAATATTTCAGTAGTATCATTATCATGGGTGTTAACTAATTTGTTTTCTGTTATTTGTTTTGTTATGTGAGTCATGTTTATTATGGATAATATGTATTTAATTCAGTGAACAGAATGATATTTTGACCTTAAACATTATTTTTAATCTTATGATGAATATTATTATTGAATGGTTAGGATGGGGAATGAATCTCATCGCTTTTGTGGAGACGATAATTCATTCGTACGTATTAGTGAAAGATATCATTCTAATGATTGAGAAATAATATGTTATTGGATGGAATATAACATATAAAATATAATTAACATGTTATATTTATTATTTACATCAATTATACTCATTATTATACCCATACAAATAATTAAGTGTTGAATTACAAACTACACTACGACGTGGAGTCGGTAAGCCTTACATATGCATGTATGGTGACATTGTTATTCATATGATGTATAGAACAATGATTATGGTTATTGAATATTTATAATAACATCATTGTATGTATATGGTTCTATATATATAATTTTATATGAAAACAACAATTAAAGAGGAAGTGGAAGAAGAAAAATAACTTTGGAACAGGTGATGAGATTATTACCACTTCTTCGGGTTCTTCCTTTGGATTTGATCAAAATGGATCAATAGTATGACTTTTTGATATATGTAAGGCCTATAGGATGAATTTATGGTAGTTGTAATGATATTTGATCCTTGGGGGCTAATCAAAATTTCTTTGGTGGTGTGATTTCTAGAGAAGGGGAACTACCCTTTTATAAGAGAGGTGATGATCACTTTAGGGAAATCTTGACATATTGTTTTATTATAAAATAAATTTTGGTTTATAATGGCACTAAATAGATTTAAATCTTGGATAAGATGGCGAAAAGTCTAAATAATTTCACGAAATAGGTTATGGACAAGTTTAGGTCACTATATTAACCTTATATTTTAGATTTAACCCTTAATTAAATAGTTTATCTTTTACAACATCTTTTTGTATTTTAATAATACATTGTTAATAAACATACTATAAAATGCCAATATAATCCCAAGTGGTTCATTATTTACATATAAAACCTTATCTAGGTCATTTGGCCAATCCTTATATTTTTATAAACATTATATTATTTAATAATATAGTATTTGTTTTAAAACCCCATTTATGTCAATTTTGACACTATTTAGTAATTGATTTTTTAAAAGTCTTAAAAACTTGATTATATTGATAAAAATTCATTTAATCATACCTAAAATGTCATATTAACCTTGAAAATTAGTTTAACTCATCAAAAGTCTCAATTTTAATTTTTTATAGTATTTATAATATCAATTATTTTAACTTTTAATTAATAAAGTAATTACTGCACCATTATTGTGTCATAGATAAATTTAATTTTATAATATCTAAAAATTATAAATAAAATATCATGAATTATTAAATATTTCAAGATTTATAATGAATATTTATAGTCGAATTTAACTTATTTATAACCTTATATTATAAATGGTTTAGTTATTAAAATGTAAATATAATACTTTTTACTCTTCTTTAAATAAAATAATAATAAATGTCTAAATCAAATCAAAGTGAAAAAAATGATCTAATTTTATTCATAAGGTTTGTTTCGGTCGAAATAAACTTATCCAATAGAACTAGAACATGTGTTAGGGTAATTATAATATTATTTTTACGTTTAATTACCCTATTTTTTTACTATAGTAAATAAAATTTAAAAGGTACTATTCACAACAAAATTATTTTCATCCTATTGAACAAAATTTTATTGACTAATGTCAACCATGTCTCTTTTATTTTATAAATTCAATTTAATGATGCAGTAAAATTACGTTTTATGTAGATTGCAAATGCGCCAAAAAGGTTGTTAAAAGACGTTAAAAAGATCAATTAAATTTTATAAGTATAATCATATTATAAAATGGCTCCAACTAATTAAATTGGACTAATATAGGTATTAGGTATCTATTTTTACTTTAAAATAAATTTAAATTAAAATAATAAATATTTAAATAAATGATAGATTCATAAAATAACTTAGTTTTTTCACTATTCATCAAAAATTGAATGCCTTAATAAAAATACAAAAAAATCACCCTAATATAATTTTGATATTCCAAAAACTAAAATGATTCTGATTTTTCAAAAATAAAAACATATAATTTGAAAGAATTAATTTAAAATTACTACACATTTTCAAAACTAGAAATTGGGTTTTTGAGAAGAAAAAATTATCAACAGATTGATATGTGTTCATGTACAATATAAAAATGAATTTACGTACAATGAACAAGATTTGATTAAATGATAATAATATAATCTAACTATATGTCAAAAACTTTAAAATTTATAATTTAAGAGTATAATTTATTTCGAATAAAAAAGTTGTTTTCAATTAAAATTTCGTATCGTTCAGTATTCATCAAAACATAAAAGTTATCATAAAAACTCCAAAACAAATTATCCAAAATATAATTCTATGTCCTACTTCTAAATAATAATATAATTTCCTCAAATTGAATATATAAAAGTGTAAAATATTATATTTAAAAAACTTTTTCAATTAAATGGTGAAAAAATGCGTTTTTTGAAAAATACTTCTTTTATTTGAAAATTTGAATTAGTCCTTATATTATGTCTAAGAAACACAAAAGATGAATGTTATAATTATATGGGATATATATGAAATTCAAATTGTAGTTATTATTGTCCGTAACCACTTTTTAAATGGCTTTTTGGATAGGTCGTGGGGCGCATGAACTTGTTGTTGCGTACAACACAAGCTATTGTATTATTCAATGTGAAACGTACTAAGGATGTTTCGGGTGTTACATTCTTACCACCTTCAATAAATTGTAACCTTACAATTTGAAATTTTTGTTCAAAAATACAAGGTTAAAGAATGAAAAAATACCCTTGTAGAAAACCCACAACTAAAATAGGGTAATTAAATTTAGTCTAAATAAACGGGAAAGGAAGATGAAAAAGTCAGCACCAAAATAAGATTTCGAAGAAGAGAACACTGGAAGAAATTAGAATTGGAATAAAAACGTAAATATTTATAGGGTTTAATTGAGGTTAATAATCACAAATAAGATAATGGAAAATTGACACCCTCAATGCCATTAATCTGGGATGATTTAAAATATCGCCAGTTCAACAAAATGTAAAGAATTAGGATAATACTATTTTTATTTTAAGATTATTTCTCTAATGGTTAATAATTAATTTATCATATAATAAGAAAAATATAATACTTGAAAAGTAGGGTTACATCATACCACAAACTCATATTTCACTTCAAAATATAATTGAACTCAAAAATATTTTATTTATCTTAATCGTTTTGGTTTTCAAAAAGAAATGAATTTACAAAACATCAGTGAAGCCATTTTAAAAATGACCACATTATATAAACAATGACATCACATAGGCCAGTGGTAGGTGATGCACCCTTGTCACCCTTCAGTTGCAGGTTCAAGTCTAGGGGCCTATCTGGACGTGACAGGTTGTCGCCCGACCTCCGTGTTGACCTTTTTATAAAAATCCAAAAATAATCATAAGTAATATTTTAACCTTAAAAAGTACTGTCCAATGTCCAACTTAATCCATTACAACATTTATAGTTATCCAGAATACATTAATTCAAACTCTCTCTAAGTGGTCTCTAAATTCCAAAATAAATTGTAACATCAGATTTCCCAAACAATGCAATGTTCCTCTTATTGTCACAATTGAAAAATATAATAACCTTCATAAAATTAAAACATTAATGAAAAAAATGTACTGCAGTACTATCCTTATATATATCACATTATTTTTACAACCAGAATATAATTCTTGAATCCAAAAACACAAATACATTAATTATTCCACATCAACTATAGTAACATCATACGATTTCCCTTTCACCCTTGGAATTTACTTAGTTAAGTGTCGTTGGCACATAGGACATTCTTTTTCTTAATTCCCCATTTCTATATAATTTTTTCATTCAACAGTGAAAGAATGTTTTTTCCGGTTTTAATAACGAGCCTGGTGACCCTTTTCTCCGCTTTTGTAGAAAATTCACATTCCTTTTATGTAGTTACCGTGGTGTTTATTCCCTCAATTATCACATAAGGGAAAATAATTCTTTTCCTTTTCCATTTATCTGTCTCTTTCTCCACTATTATCTTCTTCTATTGATTTATTTTAATTTCATATGACTTAGAGAATTATTTTTATGTCTTGATAACTCATGAGACTATATTTTGTATGATGAGAAGGATTGTGAGACCAATGCTTGAAGGATAAATTTTTTTAACCCATAAAATAATTGAAAAATATTATACCTTGGGTAATGTATATAATCTGCCACATTCCCTTCAAACCCTGTAATGTATGCCTCATACTTTGCGACGTTCTAATCCACCTTTTGCCTCAGGCTCAAAAACATCCTTTCCATATCATCTCGATGGTCACGAGGAGAGTATTTTTGAATGAAAAGATCTATATTATCCCTCCATTTCATATTTTATATTTCTTGATCTCTTTTTGTGTTATGAATCAATGACCACTATTGATCTACATATCTTGGGAGGCAATAAAATTCCATGAAAACATTTTCCCTTTCACAACTCCCCAAAGAATGAAATGTTTTTTCTATGGAACATATCCATTAATATACTACAAGTGGATTTTTAGTCATACTGAATGTTGGTGGTTGTTTCCTCATGAAGCGGTGTAACATTGATCCTCCATGTTGTAGATCAAGGTGCTCCATATAGGGATGGTTATTTTTCATAACCTGAGTGAGTTGTCCCAGTATAGTTATAACCTATTCATTAGTAATTGCACCACCAGCTCCACTACAATCATCTTTAGTAGGTGAGAAGTCCCTACATGAAATATGTGAATTGATACAATTTCAATATCTTCCACTATGTACCATTTCTAAACAATGGAAAAAACTAGATTAGTTTATGAATCAAAATTCTTAATTCCAAAAAAGTAAAATACCTAACATAACTTGATCAATTTATGGATATAATACAAAATCTAAAAGTGTTATATTTGAGAGAGTATTTACTCATAAATCCTTATAGTGGTTTCTAAAGAGAATGTGAATTATACTAAGAAAATCCCCTAGGAGTGTCGTCACTAAGAGTGTAGCAAGTCCTGTTATCGTGTACCAGGATACCCCGAGACAAGCTCAAAACTCCTTGTTAGTGTTTTCAATCATAGGTGGATTTGTACTAGAGAATCCTCTACCTACTCGTATCCATACATGGATGTATTTCTTGTAAAATTCAAAAAAAAACACAACATTACCAAAATACTAGGATCTTCTTCTTTACTAATATTCAAAGTTTAACTTAGGGTAACGTTCTCCAATCAGAGGTTTTCAAAATCTAGTTTACAAGGACTGTACAAATCTTCCTCTGATACAAATTGTAACGCCCTGGCCCTAATTAACCAGAGTCGCTTCATTATTAAGGATTGTATCATAATAAATCAACTTCAAACAATTGTAAAATCCATAAAAGGATGTTGAAATTGATGAAATCAAAACTATTTGAGATAAATATCTCTTTTTATTTAGAAATAATTTAAAAGGAACATAATCATAAATGAAAAAATTTATGTTGAAAATATTCTTATAATATTATAAGGGAGTCTTGAATGGTTTAATAATAGTGGAAAATAGATACACCTGCAATATATGTTAAAAATTTATTCTTACCGTAATTCGTCACAAAGATCATAAGGTTCATTGTTTGGAAAACTACAGAAATATTCCAATCAGAAAAAATTATAAAAAGTCCAAAAAAGTTATAAATGACATTATTATATTTTAAAGGAAATAGTAAAAATGTTTTGAAATTCATTTTTAATAAGGAGTTATGTGGACGATAAATATGTCCATTAGATACTCACGTATAGACAACCTCAGATAATAATGAGATTGTAAAATTAACCCTTACCTTGTATGTTTTCTTAGTTGAGGGTATGATAAACTCCTGTATAATAGTTAAATAATAATTATTAAATTATAAGAGAACCATAATACATAAATATGATATCAAATATGATCTTTTAATATTGCTTTGTTAATAATATTTTAGTAATATCATTGTTTCGGGTGTTAACTAATTCATTTTACATTATATGTTTTGTTACGTAAGTCATATTTTTTATGGATTTAATGTATGGTATTAATATCCATAATGATATTATGTTCAAAACATTATTTTATATCATAAAAAGAATGTTATTCTTGAATGGTTATGATGGAGAATTAATCTCATCGTGTTCATGGAGACGATAACTCATACCTACGCACGAGCGACAATATCATTCTATTAATGGTGAATTCGTATGAAATTGGATGTTAAATTACATATATATAATCATTAACATGTTTTATTTATTATTTACATAAATTATACTCATTATTACACCCATCCAAAAAATGACGTGTTGATTAACAAAATAAACCACGACGTGGAGATTATAAGTCGTACATACGCACCTATGAGGATGTTTTCATTCATAGGATGGATAGAATAATGAATACGGTGTAACATATTTATAATAATATCACAGTATTTAGAAGGTATTGTATTTATCATTTTTGTATGGAAAAAAAAGAAAGGGGAGGTGGAATAAGAAAATAACATTGAAAGAGGTGATGAAATTATTACCCCTTTTTAAGGTGCTTCATTTTGATTTGATCAAAATGGATCCATATAATAGATTTTCAATCAAAGTAAGGCCTCCAGGTTGAAGTGTTGGTTGTTGGGAAGATATTATATTTGGAGTGGGATGAGAAAATTGTATTTTTAGGTGTGATTTACAAGAATGGAGAAGTACTCTTTTATAAGAGAGGTGAGGGTCACTTTCGGAAAATCGTGAAATATTATTTTATTATAAAATCATTTTCAGTTTATAATGGCTCAAAATGGATTTATATTGAGGATAAGGTGTTTATGGGTTAAAATTACCTCTACAAAAAGGTTTCAGGGTTATTTAGGTAACTATATTAACATTATCTTTTATAATTAAATCATAGTTAAATAGTGTAACTTTTACAATGTTTTCTTGCATTTTTATATTTCATGTTTAATAAACATACTATAAAATTCCTAAGGAATCACATGTGGTTAATTATTGACATATCTATCCTTATATAGGCCCTTTTATAGAACATTACATTTTTAGGAATATTATATAACTTAATAATATATTGTTTGTTTTAAAAACTCATATATGTCAATTTTGACACAATTTAGTAATTGATTTTGGTGAAAGTCAAAAAACTTGATTACATGGAAAAATATTCATCTAGTCAACCCTATAATGTCAAATTAACTGATAATATTTGTATAATGCATAAAAAGTCTCAATTTACATTTCATTTAATATTAATAATATTAATTATTTTAACCATTCATTAATTAGGTAATTACTTCACCATCATTGTGTCATAGATAAATTAACGTGTTTAGTGTCTAAAATTTATAAATAAAACACTATTTTGTAGGAAATCTTATTTTGTTTCTAATTAATATTTATAGTAAAATTTATCATATATATAACCCTATATTGAAAATAGTTTAGTAATTTTAATGTTAATTTTACACTTTTAATTCATCTTTAAGAAAAATAAATGAATGTCATAATCTAATCAAATGGGATCAAAAAGGACCATATTTTGTTCATAAGGCTTATTTTGGTCAATATACACTTATCCAATAGAATATAACTTGCGTTAAGTTAATTATAAAATCATTTTTACCATTAATTACAGAATTTACTTAAAATGGTGGTAAATAATAATCAAAAGATACTATTCACCAAAAATTATTTTCATCCTATTGAACAACATTTTACTTACTACTGTCAAACATGTCTCTTGGATTTTTGAAATTCAATTAAAAAATGTGGTAAAATTACATTGTATGAAAATTTGAAAATGTGCCTCGAAGGTGGGTAAACGATGTTAAAAAGAACAATACAATTTTATATATCTAATCTTGTTATAAAATGACTCCAAAAAAATATATTTGGATAATATAGGTATTATATATATTTTTTGACTTTAAAATAAATTTAATTATAAATAAAATTTTTTTAAATAAAAGTTCGTTTCAAACAATAATATTGTGTTTTTAACTATTCTTCAAAAATTTAATCTTTTCATAAAAATACCAAAAACAATCACCCCAAGATAATTTTGATATTATAAATCCAAACATATTGTCTATTTTGCCATAAATCAAAACATATAAGTCACATTAATTAATTGAAAATTAATTCCCTTTGTCAAAACTAGAAAGCAGGTTTTTGAGAAGTAAATACTATCAAAAGATTGATATGTGTTTATGTCCAATTTAAAAGAGAAATTTCATAAAATGACCAAAATTGGATTAATTGATAAAAATATAATCTAATTATACCCAGAAACCATTCAAATTGATAATTAAAAATTATAAATAAATTTGATTGAAAAACTTGTTTTCAATTTAAATTTCATATTTTTCATTGTTCATCAAAATATTAAAGTTTTCATAAAAACACAAAAGATTTATCCAAAATAAATTTTTATGTCCCCCATATAAAGAAGAATTTAATTTTATCAAATTTAATGTATAAAATTTTAAATTTTTGGATTTAAAAAGGGTTTTCCATTAAAAGGCGATAAAAACTGCATTTTTTTAAAAATACATCTTTTATCTAAAAGAATGAATTTGTCGTTATATTATATCTAGAAGCACAAAAGATGAATGTTAAAATTATATGGGATATATATAAAACTCAAAATGTTGTTACTATTATTTATAACCAATTTTTAGACGGATAGTTTGATAGTTCGTGTTGCGCTTGAACTCAGTATTGTGTACATCACACACTATTGTATTGTTAAAAGAGAAACATATTGCGGATGCTTGGGGTATTAAAATTTTGAATAAATGGTTTTGGTCCACCAAAGAACTGATTAATGTTTCATTTAGGGATGAGGATTAAAAAATTATTATACCTTTCATGTGCTATAAAATTATCATCATACGTAGCAATAAAATTTTCATCCTCTTTTTTTATGTTCAATGATATTTTATATATATATAATTTAGTTGAATAATTTTTATGTAAATAATCATAAAAATACCACTAATCTCTACCCAATACATATAATTAATTTATTCTTGTTTCCATTTATTCTTGATTAGTGTCCACCTATTATCTCCTTCACCTTCCAAATGGTAGGCAACCAAAATGAGGTTTTTATTCCATGAACACTGATGAATGAAAAATACATATTTAGTGAAACTAAGACCTTTTAAAAAAACTAGTGGATAATTTGAACCACTATAAGAAAGTGGATTTTTACTGATGAATGATAAAATGGAATGTTCATTCATCCCTTACTCGATTTTATGTTCAACTTGATTCCAATATTTTTAATGCGTTTTGAGATTATCTACAATATTTTTCCTTAAAAATCAAATAAAATTTATTTTCTAAGGATTTTAATACTTGATAATTATCTTTTATTCAACAATAACTGTATTCAAAAATGTTTCATGAATTTTCTAAAACTATAAATTATTGTATGATAAAAAAATGATAGTGGGAGAACACATAATAATAAAAATTAATTTATAGCATTTCTAAATCTTGAAAAATTATCCTAACTCTATAAAAACATAGGTTTATCCATTTTCATTCGTAGACACCATCAATATAAATCCTTGATGTTGATTCATAATTATTTTTTTTACTTTTTTTTCATATAACCTGGTATTGGAAAATTAGGTTTACAATAAGTCTCATTATCATGTACCGTGTCAGATTGAGTCCTGATCAATGCATGATTGTTTGAATTTTTCCAATAAAAACTATATTCCAGAGCCACATCCACATGGATTATCAATGAATGGATTTAATTTCTTAGAAACCAATAACTCTATCTTTTAACTAAACTATAGGACATTTTCCTATAAATTGATTCATCTAATGAATCTTCCTTAGATAAATCACAACAAATATCCTTAAAAATATCCATATGTATCTCACTAAAGTTATATAATCCTTTTATACAATGTTGAACTAAAATATTCCTTCAATTAGAACTATATAGACCAAGGCTCTTCATATATGGGTATTACAAAATTTTTGATTAAAATTTAGTACATTTCAATAGCACACCACTAAGGGCTATAATTTTTTAGTCATTTGGAAACGTTGAATCCAAATTTTTTAATTCATAAAAACTTTTAAATATATCCCATAATTATGTTTCCCAATTTTAGTTTTTATAATCACACCCTACTTAAAACCATTCTACATAACTTGGGGTATGAAAAAAATAATGAGTGATCTTAGATGCTTAATATATGTACGAATAAGAGTCATCGATCTATGATCATACGATATAACATGATTATAATAAGGACTTATGATAATGATCATAATGTAAAAAATTAACAACCAAACATTCATAGAACATAAATAAATTTCATGTCATTAAAACTTATCATTTCCAAAAACATGGGCTAATAGAGACAGTACCATCATAAGTAAATCAATAACAATCATCTCATTCCATAAAAGTTTCGAAGCAGAAAAATATAGAGACCCATTAGAAATGAAATGTTTAAATACTAATACCATCAACATAGTTGACTATGAATCATTATATGATTCTTATATCAAATTAGGATGCACCTCTTTCCCATATTATATAATTATTCATTTATGTCCCATAATAGATTAGGATTCACCTATTTACTATAGTGTATCAATTCCACTAAATTGTTTCCCATCATTTTCAAATGAGATATAATGATTTAACCATTGAATTTATGGGAGATATAGGTCCCACTAATCAAACAATAAAAACTATATATATGTGTTTCATTATATCATAAAAAATCCAACATATCACAACCCATGAAATTAAATGAGCTGCAGAATCATGTCATCATATCATATCCCAGAGAAAAGGGACAACTTTAAAAATAATTTTATCATGTTATAACCCATGGACGTGACGAAGGTTTCATAAATATAATTTTTTGATAAACCAATCATTGGAATTATAAAAATTGTAACATTGTTTTATATCACTATAAATCATAATTTATATCAAATTCTATCATCTTCTATGGATAATGGCTTTGATGAATTATTTGACACATTTCATGAGGAAAATTACTTCTACACATTTAATAAGAAATTTTTAAAACTTAATACATCTTGAATGTATTTTTCTATTTCAATGAACATAAAATTTTTTAAATTATTCTTCAATGAAAATAATGATCACGATGTTGAGATGATTCATTCATTTCATTGATGTGAAAAAAATATTCCTTTCATAGTTTTGGTAAATGGAAAATAGAAATTATTCTTTAAAATATAAGAGGATTGCTTTTTTTCAAAATATAATCATGGTTATAAATGTTTTCTAATGTCATAGTATAATTTTAAACCATTTTGTAATAAATTTTAAGAAAAATGTTTTTTATAAAAAATGGATTATCGATTGATGTGAGAAATAATGACAGATCACTTTCTCCAATAGATAATGTAAAAATTAATTAAATATTAAATATTACAAGAAAATATCATTAATGACAATAGGAGAAAAAAATTAATGTTATTATTGAGATAAATATCATCATATATCATCATTCGAAGCGTAATCTTGAGCTAGCTTGATAAATGTTGAGATTGAAATAAAACCCCATAATACTTTTTGTACCTTTGAATCGTAAAACCCATGAAAAAATAAAATAACTTGAAACCTAAAATTTCATGAGAAATGATAAATCCATAATGTTTCATGTCAAATTTCCTATATATTAGGCTCATAATGATGATATGTTCATAACATAATATATGTATCCAAGATTGAAAAATGAGAAAAAATTGACACATTGTTAGTATTTAAACTATACACCCTAGGAAAGAGAGTAACACAATTTGATACATATATCTCTAAAATATTCAAGATAATATTCATAAAATGTATTAACAATAATTATATTCCCCATAAAAATAAAAATAGAATTGGATATCACTAGTGTTCCACATAAATAAAAGGGATATTTGATTTCATGTACCGTAATCATTAACTTGCTTTATATACATTCAATAATCTTATATAATAAATATATGTTCGCTATAAAACTATTATATAGATATATATATATATTTAATAACATATATGATTTAATTATTTATTTTCTTTTCCCATTTATGTAATATTACATGTCAAATTATCATTTCTAATAGTAACAGATTATTTATCATATTAGTTTTGATTTTTCATTTTATGTCATCTTACCTTGATAATCAATCTAAGATATATAAAATATTTATCAATAAAAAAGTATCATAATTATAAAAAAATTATTTCTTTAATGCCAAAAGTGAAATATTTTTTGGAGAAATGTAGTGAATTACGATCACAGAGATATTAGGCCACACGTAAGCATGAGTGATTTTTTTATTTTTCAACAATCAATATGGAAAGGAGATACATAATATATTATATTTATATAATGAAAATAATATCCCAAATACATTATTATTTTAATAAATAAACATATTCAAATCATCAATGTGGTTTGGTGGTGAAAAGGCAGAGTCACATCACTTTATAAAGGTGGTAGTCTAAACATACACGAATGAAGTCACCATCATTCATTGAGTTAAAATGTGGGAAATAAAATCATGAATTATCTTTAAATAATGATTAATATGTTATTAATATAATAATTATCCCATTAATATCAAATATATGTATCCTAATTGACTTCTATGGCTTTAGTGAAAAATAAATCACTTCGCTTTTTGAGGCGGTATTCTACCGTACTCATGAGTGAGGATATAGTATTCCCTATGGAATGGAATATAAACAGTTATTACAATATATTGAATCCATGTGTATAATTATTTGATAAATTTAGTATATATAATTTATATCCATCATCATGCCCATCGATGTGAGGGGATAATGAAAAAAATGAACCACTACAGTTCGTGTGGCGGTAGTCCATAATAAACATATAAGATGATTTCATAACACATTTTATAGATGTTGGGATGTTAATAGTTCATGAACACAAAATAATAATATCTTATTATATGAAATATTTATAGGTCAATACATAATCAATGAATAATACTAATTTTTTTATGTGGGGGATGAAGTAAAAAATCGCACATTGATGAACGTAACCTCTTCTTCGAGCATCCTCCTTATATTTTCAATAAAACCTTCCATAGTTCGATTTATTCTAAATATAATGTTTATAAAATGTTATTAAATAAATTTTTTATTATATGGATATGTATTTTCTAAACCAAATAATATTTATTTTGTGAATAAGATTGGAGAGGGGTGGACTTCTATAATTGACATGGGGTGACATCTATTATAAATTCCAAAAAGCATTTAATGATGGGAAATAAATATTATATCATTTGTATAAGTATTTAAAATAATTTAGGTAATAGATGAAATGTTCAATCCACACCTCCCCCAAAAAACACATATTGTAAGCACAATATTCCTTAGAATTTATGTTTTACTCACTTTTACCATTTTAATTTTCATCACAATAACTATTTTTTAATCATAGGTAATTTTTCATAAAATCCTAAAATAAAAGTTCAATATTATCTAAAATAAACATAATAATTATATATATTTCATACAATTGACTAAAAAAACACTTTTTTGGAAAATTAAATTTAACAGAAGTGTATATAACGCACAAAACCCAGTTTTGACCTTAATGGCAGTAATAAAATTTTTACTATCTTAATTAATCACAAAAAAATATTATTATGAAAAAATAGAATATATAAATTATTAGTATTAATAAATTACAATCCATCATTCCAAATACAATTCACCGAAATTGAATGTTTTATATTAAAAATAATCACATTGGGTGACGAGAAAGAAGATTATCAAAGTGAAAATGTTCAAATGGTTACAATTTTTTTTCTATAAAATAATTTTAAAATGATTCAAATTTCATAAATTGGATGAATATATGTATAAATTAATTAATATTACATTAAAAAGATATTTAAAATTAATTTACATTAATAAATAATTTAACTAAAAAGAGAGTTTTTTATTAAAATTCAGTATACCTATCTATATATCAAAGAATTAATAATTTTAGAAAATTCAATAAAATAAACCCTAAGATTATTTTTATATGAATATTTTAGAAATCAGTTTTAATTTATCAAATTAATTTCCTACATTTTTGTAAAAAAATTATTATTCATATAAAAAATAAAAATAAATTTTTTGAAATATTATTATTTTCCAAAGAAATAAAGAAATTATTAACAAAATTATGTAATTTTTAATATATTTTTTATATATATAATTATATTACCATTATAAATAATATTTATAATTTATATATTCCCATTAAAAACAAAAAAGTTATTATTAGGTGATAATGGATTTTTAATTAATAAAATTATTTCTTTAGTGGTTTGTTAAAACTCAGTGTTTCTTGTGACAAAATCCACATTCAGTTTTTCATGTAGTAAAAACTACACTTGATATATAATATAATGAAAAATATATAAATTATTAAATTTATATGAAAATATATTTAACAAAATGTTATGATGTTACATTCTACAGCAACCCACCCCCATTAAAATTATTTGTCCCTCAAAGATCGCCAATTAGTTACTAGAAACTATGTGTACTTATACAGAAAGACATCCTATGGTTCCCATGTAGATTCATCCATATGGTTGTTGCAGCACAAAATAGAGACCACATGATTATAACATTCTCTTATTCGATCTAGAATCTCAACTGATTGTTCCTCATAGTAAATATCATTCTCTCTTAGAGAGACATCCAATTTTTGTACTTATTAGGGATCATAGGTCTAGTTCTCATGAGTGATACATAGAATACATTGTGAACCTACAAGAAGATCATTGAATGTTCAAAATGATAATTAACAGTCCATATATGGTCATGTATTTTAAAGAGACCAATATACAAAGTTATTAACCATCTTCCATAGATTAATTCATAGAATATACATGTCAAAAAAATCAAATTCTAGATCACATTAGTGAATAAAGTCATATATTTTCTACATAATTTGTTCATCCTTGATTGTTTTTTTGAATGGGGTTAAAATTATATTACATTTCCTGATAAATCTCAAGTCCCAATACATTTATTTCTCCAATACTTTTCAAGCATGTTGAAGATTATATATCATTCCATAAAGGTCTTGTTATGCATCCATTAGGATGACTGAGTGAAAATATATTATTCCATGAAAACTATACTGGAAGAAGGTGTTGATCCAATAAAACATTGAAATTAATAGAATAATTTATTTTCATATACAGTGTGGTTTGAATAAATTGTCAAATTGACTATCTATCCAAGGATGATTCTCCGTGGTGAAACTCATCTTTATATCAAGAAATTGTAGAAGACTTCTCCAAAACATCAAGTTAATCATTGGTCAAAGATCAAGTAAAATTCAATGTTTTACCCCATACATCCTTACCACTTCCTTAATGTTTATTATGGAATGTGGATTTAATGATATATAACATCTTATAGAAATGATGAGTGATAAATTCATAAGGTGATCGAATAGAACCTAAATTTACATCAAAATATATCATAAGTTAAACACTAACAATTACACATACATTTCATTGTAGTAACACATATTTTAAATGATTTCTCATAAAATAACCTTTCCACATAAACATTTACAAAACCAAGGGGTTTTATTTCCATAAATATCACTTTTAATATAAAAAAATTCGAAAAACTCCAATTACATAAAACATCAAAATGTGTGAAAATAAAATTTTAATTATGTTCACCCATAATATAGTAAATTCTTTATTTTATCCATTGATATTAGGATATTATTATATGGTGAAATATATACTTCCCAAAGACAATTCACGATCTATTCCTTATGTAATCACTTATCTTATATGAATTTTTTTTATTGGAATCTTGAGGATTCCATGTATCTATAGAGTATCAAATGAGACAAAATTATTCCATAATTCATGTTGAGGGAGATGATCTCATGGAATTTCAAAAAGTGATTAACAATAAGCTCTCCAAATTTTTCCTTAACACAAAATCAACCACGTATTTCCCAATAATGGAGGGGATAATAATCTGTATCTAATTATAATGATTCACATCATCCATTGTGATTTAATAAGTATTAATTTCTAATTTTTTAATGGTTTTTGTCGATTATAATCCAAATTAGACATTGAATTGGAAATTTGATTCCCATAATGGCCAAATTTGTTTCACGTGAAACCATAGATTATAGGTGGTGAATTAGTTGGAATCCTTTTCCCATATATTGAATTAACCAGACCCTGAATCATATTTTTACATTCTCAAGATTAATGAAATTACTTTTTTACATTTAATTAGGCTCACAATTATATTAAAAATACTCTATTCATATTTCTACCCACATTTATGGTATGTAGATGTATTGAATTTCATTACAATATTTGAGTTTTCATGAGACTGAATATTCTTTTTTTGATCAAAACCATAGGAATGGTAGTAATATGCAATTTTTATTTCAATCATTAATGTAAAATGAAGGACATCTATATATATTTGGATAGATCTTATTTTTCAAGCCATTTGAAGACATGTTTTTATGAAATGATAGAATTGAACAATTTATTATTTAGAGATGATTATTAAACAAGAAACATACATTTAAATACTTATAAAATTATCTTCATTGGTCCCAATAGACTCATAATCCTTTTTCTTATATTTGCTGAATTATTTCTATATTTTTTTATAGAATATAACCCTTAAAAATAAATTACCCATTTAACTCTTATTTTCTAAAACATTCAATTTCATCTATTTCTCCCATATTCTTAATATTTTGCAACCACTAATCTATGTCACCTTTTAAACAATAAACATCTAAAATGAGTTTTTCATTCTACTAAAAAAGATGAAATGAAAATTCCATTTCATTTTAACTGATCCATTTCATAGAAATTTGTGGATCAATGGAACCCAAGAAATATGGGGATGTTTCCCCATAAAGGACACACCATTTCTTTTTTTTCATCATTTATCATTTTTATGTTCAACATTATTCATGTCTTTTGAATGTTTATTCATAATATCAACAAATTTTTCATTCAATCACCCATAATGATGATATGATGAGCATCATTGGCCATGATTTCTATACAGTCTATGACAGAACTCTCTCGGATTTTTCCAAGTATCTGAAAAATAATCATCTGGATTTCCTAGAAAGCATCTATTTGCCTCTGTATGGCTACGGTCATCTTCGAGAAGTTACCATTCCAAAGGCAATGAACAAACTCTCAATTTATTGGTTTCAGAATTATAGTACTTTTTATTCACCAAATATCTCATCTGGAGGAGCATTTATAAATGCTAGAACAGTGGAGAAGGCTCGTATGATGCATCATAGCCCTTGTACGCTGGATCTAAAACCTCACAAGCCCGAGCTTCAACAACATTATTATCCTTCAATCTGATGAAATTCTTAGATGGATCAATCCAAAGTCTGGAAGAAGATATGGGGCTTCCGTCCTTGAGGAGGTGTGAAGCGAACATGGATGTGGGCATACTGGGTACGACAAACCTGCGCAGAGTTTGTCGAGTATTTGAAAGGAGTTGTGATATATGAAGCCATTTGGGCCGAGAAAACATATGTTTATAGGCATGATAACTTCGTGTCGGAGATACTCTTCAATTGGAGCCCAGAAACTAATTCTTTCTATCTGACTCATGAAGAAGTAGGCATCAGTCTATGGGACATCCAAAAGATCTTAGGGGCTCTAATTTTGAGTGATATGTATGATAAATTCATACATCCTAAGGAAACATTGAATGATTTGGAGAAGACTCTAGCTTTATCCCAAGAATTATTGAAAATATTCCACAAGCCCCAGAGTTCAGAGACCTCCTTAACTCATTCTAGAAAGGATATTCATCGAGAGGAGTGGATGAATTTGTTTCTTATCGATAAGCATAAGAAGGAGCTGAAGGAATAGTGATCGAAGGATAAGTGATACAAGAATAAGGGGCCCAAGGATTAGAGGCCCACTCGTCCAACCACCTGCCCCAAAAAATAGAAGAGGGGTGCTCCTGAAACATTCTGGCCTACCCTAGAAGCAGGAGAATTTGAGAAGTGGGGATACAAAGTGAATCAGAGAATCCCAAAGAAGACTCGTCTGGAAGGCTTCTTGGCCTTTTGTCTCAGTGTTTATCTTTTGCCAGTCAGGGACTCGAAGGGAGGCGTCAGGCCAGGGACCTTCGTTATTGCGGCAATGATGGATGATGGGAAAATGGTTGTGTTGGCTACCCCCATTTTATCAAAGATTCACAAGAGTTTACTCCATGTCTTCATGGGTAAGACTCTTTTAAGAATAGTGTGACCATTTCATGTTTTATTGGGATGGATCACCACTCACTTCAAGACATATAATGTATAGAACAGAGTACAGATTCTTGGAAGTTCTTTTAGGCCACCAGTGCATGTATTTCCTAGAATTGCTCTAGTAGATCTCAATTATTATGACATGATAGTGAGGTTGGGCATGTATAAGGAATTTAATTTCATTCCTTATGTAAATCCACCGACCTGGTGGTTTTTTGATGATGGAACAACCAGTCTGAAATTAAGGGCCTACATGCTGGACTGTAGAGATGGTGTGCTGGTCACCAAGATTAGAGGAGAGATTATATGCGAGGACTATGCTCTATATAGATTTGAACGCCAATTCAAGTGCTTGAAGCAGACTGATGTATCTCCCCCTGTGCATGTCAGGTTAGAGAAACATCTGATGGTTTCCCGACAACTATGTTTGTTGAAATCTAGGGAGAAGACCGAGGTAGTGTTTGATCTACCAGTTGATAAACTGGAAAATAACTTGACGACATGGTATGCCGAGAATTGGATAGCATCATACCTTAGAGGGGGGCTAAATCACCCAATTTATCAGGTGGGGAAAAGGAAGGGAACTATATAGTAAGAAACGCTTCATCATGAAGGTGATGCTTCCCCACCTAGAGTTGATTCACTAGATTCCCGATCTTTGACTGACTCACCAGATTCCCAAGATGGGGATGATGAGGCACAACAAGCTGCAAAGTGACATCGTGCGTGAAATAAACCTCTTTTCATAATCAAAATAACCACTCCATCAACTCCTAGTGAGTTACTTTATTGTAGAAATTTAATCACCATTACTTTATAGATAAACAAGTATTATTTTCTTATTTTATATCTGTAGTTGAAAGACCCAGGAAGAAGATGAAGTCCAAGATTGTAGGACCTTCCAAATAGCCTTCTAGTACACATACAGAATATTTATGACCAGAGGCTGTCCAAACATGGTAGAGTTTATACTGTGGTGCCAAAACTGCCTGGATGGATTTTTGCGAGGGGCTACACCTCCCTTGAATCAAGAATCTTCTGGGTTATACAGATATCCATTATAAGGATAACCTCGATGAAGTGCATGATTACATCAGAGATATGGAAATGATCATATATGCCACTGATGATTCCATTCTTGTCACCATGCGGGTGAAGGAAATGATTGATCGTGGCGCCACTGAGGGGACAGGTGGTTCCAGAGATGAGGGGTGGAATGATTATGTGGCTCATTAAGATGTAAGTTTCTTTCCATATTTACATTGAAACTTGATTTCAGTCAATGCTTCGTTACTCAAGGAAATTAATTTCTTCATCCTGCAGCTTTCCAAGAAAGGAACTACTGATGTTCCTTCGCCACAGTATAGCCCTAGTGGTACTGCCATCGGGGTTGCTGCTGAATCTCCTCGCGAGTCGGGCGAGATATCTCCCAGCCAGCAGGCCATGGATGAGGAGTTAGACATGGCTTTCCATAATCCAATTCATGTACATGTAAAGGAGACTGCCGACACTCCTAAAAAGGCAAAGACGAAAAATCTTTGAGGATGAAGTCCACAGCTAAACGCTTCGTTAGTCGTGGTATGTCCTTTGGGTAAGGATGAGTCTTAATCCATGAAAATATTGCTCATTTGTCTTGGGATTTGTAAGGGCTTCATTAATTTCCCCTTTTATGGAGAGGATTAACCTTCCTCTAAGAACAACGGAGGGTGCTGGTGAACAATCACAAGTTTAGGCTAACTTGGCTACTCCTGGAGAAGAGCCAATGTCTGTCCCCAATTTCCCTCCTGTTTCTGTTGTAAGGAGAGAAGAACCTTCTTCTGGTAAGTTACCATGCTTCATAAAATGATGAATGAAACATCAAATGACTTCCATTTCGTGATACTTTAGGTTCAACACCTACATTAGAGCTTTTGGTGGCCATTGAAACTGATGCCCCTTTTTAATCTGAAGATTCACTCCAGGGTCAAAGACTGCAGGATAAAGGTCACCAAGAAGATATACTGAATGTTCCTACTGGTGAGATTAACCAGGATTCTGAGATTACCTTGGATGAAATGATGGGACTTGTCACATCTTTTAACGATTTTTTAGATCATGTTAAATTACCATATAATTTAGAAGATTATGGACGTGAGTGTTATCCTTCGTCCTATTATAAAAAACATATTGTTACATGTTTGTTCATGATCTGTTGAAATGTGCAGTTCTATCCAAGCAAGCTGTTGAACTGCCAATGCCAGAATGGGGTACAGAAAACCCTACTATTGTAGATACATTAGCTCATATGGAACTGAACCCTGTGGACCTTCCTCATACTCACCCTAAAAATCATGTTGAAGCTAATAATGATAGGGAGGAGTCTTTTCGAGTTATTGATCTACCATTGGGTAAGGGATACCATTTTTTTTGTGACATTACGTAATTTGCAAGAAAATTAATCAATTTTAGTGATCCTTTGAAAACTATCCAAGCTTTAAATTGATTATGGAGGCCCATCAATTTCAGTGGCTAGATCTGGAGGTGAAGTCTCAGCCTCCCGCCAACCGAGAATATAGAGTGAAGAAACACAAGTCAGGGGGAAGGGGCAGAACAAGGAACTTCCCTAAGTGCATTAATCCTTGATTACATTCCCCCCTGTGATAGTGATTCTGAGTCAAATCCAGAGGTATAATAGGTGCTCCAGTATTCAAAATTCAAGGCATGGTAGAAATTATGGAAGATCATATCTAAAGTGCCTTTAAAAGAGATGTCGTCAATGATCCTGTGACTGTCATCCCTATTTGTCATGCTTAGACTTGGCGGTTTTGGATATCAAAAGATCCATGATACGGTGAAGCAAGTCATATTAAGGAGGGAGTAGTAGAAAAAGTGCCACAATGATTTGACCAGGGTGAGGCTGTTAGCCAATCTCAGGTAATTTGAGGTTGCGGTGTCCCGAGATGAGGCTGATCATGCTGCCAAGTTGATGGAGCTGAAGCAATAGATCAAGGAGAAAGTTGTCCAGAAAATACATCATCAGCAACAGTTAGATGTTGTTTCTGGGGAACATGACCATCTTAATAATTCATTGGAAGGAGTTCAAATTAATGGTATACAAGCCATTTCATATTCTATGAAATCACTCCATCAAGGTGAAAATATTGAATCTGGTCGACTGCATGAGCTTAAAATGGCTGTTGATGAAGCTCGGGATGTTGTAGAAAAATGAAGGCATATGTTGTCAGCCTTTGGTAATTATTGGAAAAGGGAAGAGAATCCAGTCTGTGGATTTCCTTCTAATTCTTGTGCATCAAATGGAAAAAACACTTTCATTTTCAATCATTTGTGCATGCATTTTCCTACTACCTACTTTAAATTTTACATTAGCCAGTGGGCCTAGTAAGCATAGTTTGACTTTTTCTAGGATTTTTATAAATTACCCTACAAACATTGAATCTTTTAAATGCTCAATATTATTTAAATCATGAAAAATGTATGTTTAGTGTGATGGAACTTAACTTTTTTTCAGAGTTCCCTTTTCTTTTGTGGGCAGTTTAATGTCATGCACGATGGACATAAAAAAGCTAATGTTTAAGGTTGAAATAGCTTTGACCGAATTTATTAAAATTGACTCAATTATTTGGAAATTTATCTGAAAATATATTACCACATCCAAGTGTGATGGAAAATATGTAGACTATGAATTATGAAAAATTGAATCTGAGGGATGACATGAAAAAGGGCTAAAAGCCATTAGAAGAAATTGTTCCCAAGAATGAGGTTACCACAATTTATCAAAACCCACTAGGGGGTTCAAATTATACAGGACCTCCAAAGGGAATTGGCTGCATAGTCAAATAATAGTATCTTTTAGCTGACAAGTCTGTTATGTAGACTATTTATGCTAGGCCGCCTAAGAGAACATGCTGCATAGTCAGGAAAAACAACTCTCAGAAATATAATTTTCTACTGCTAAAAATCCAATGGATGTTTATAGGGATTCAAATTTTCCAAAGCATATACTTTTCTATGTGGAGAGTGGTACTTGAATATGGAGAAGATATTTCCAAACAAGATTGTATAAGAACTGGATGAATGTCACTCTTATGAAGGTCTGACCCAAACCTAGTGAGGGTATATATAAACCATAGACATGAATACTTTCAGATCATGAAAAAGAACATGGGAAAAAACTGTTAAGGATGGATATTTTCTTCAGATCCTTACATATTGTTGATAAGACCAACAAAGAAAAAAAAGGTCTTCTACCCAAGAATGAAGTTACGATTATTTAACAAACCCGTTAGGGGGTTGAATTATGCAGGGCCACCTAAGAGAATTGGTTGTATAGTCAAATAATAGCATCTTTTGGTTGACAGGTATGTTATGTAGACTACTTATGCAAGGCCGCATTAGGGCACATACTGCATAGTCAAGCAAAAGAACTCTCAGGTTTTAGACTTTTTGTGACCAGAAATCGAGAAAAGGGTTATGAAGATCTGAAAATATATAAGGTTAGGATTATGACACATAAAAATGGGTATTGTACAATGTATGTAAATATTCACAGATCAATGCTAACCAAAATCATGTTGTGGATGGGTTTTGAATTTAAATGATGGAATTCACTACGTATCCCATAAGGATGAGAATCAAGCCATACTTAGTTCTTGAAATACAGTTTAACGTTGTGTGTGACGAAAGTATGAGAGATTATAGTTTTGGATCATAAATCTTGGACCATAATAATGAATACACAATGTTTGATTCCATGGGGAATTTTCAGTCAGGAGACTGAAAGTAGAATTTTTGGTGAGGCCCAAAGACATGGGGCTAGATTCGAGGTATGATCGAACTTTCCTACATATCCCATAAGAATGGGAATCAAGCCCACGTAGTTCTAGAAATACCCTT
Source organism: Viscum album (assembly GCA_963277665.1). NCBI lineage: Eukaryota > Viridiplantae > Streptophyta > Magnoliopsida > Santalales > Viscaceae > Viscum > Viscum album. The sequence goes on along the minus strand of OY728141.1, from coordinate 1,642,775,483 downwards.
TATACATATTTAGTTCGTACATGTGAAGGGTGAAAAGGGGACTTTAGTGCAATGATGCTTCTGACCCAAGATAAAAGGTTCATGCATTTCCATGTATAAACATAGTCATTGTAATATAACATGATTGGAGATCAATGTAAAGAATTATTCCCTCTTAGGTAAGAATATAAAATAATTTTGTAGTTTATTGCCATACATAACAAAAGTGTTGTATAGTTTAACTTCATATAACAATAAAAATGGTGAACCAATGTAATGATATTGATTCTGGGGGTGGATTCATGAATCAACATCGTGTGAGATGGTGGTGAACTGATGTGAATAGATTGGTTTTGGGCTTGAACCATGGGAGGTTTCCTATGTACCCAGACTAGAAGGCAGGGATCAAATTCCATGTAGTTCAATTAAAGAATGAGATATTAATCAAGTTGTTCTTAGAGACAACTACCTAAAAAATGGTGTTGGTAATTATGCATGTTTAGCGGCCCAGAGAGGGTGTTATGGTTGAAGTTTTCTTTAAGCTCATATGACTCATACACGGTGTGAGAAACAAGATATAGAAACAACCCTAACGATGTATAGTTTAACATCATGTAGGACATATAAAGGGACTATGCAGTTTAAAGTCTTGTAGTGAGGACTATTCGTGCAGCAGATTTTATTGTCATGTAGTAGGGACAAAATACAGTATTACTTCATGTAGGAAAAATATAGGGACACCGTTTGACGTCATTTTGGACAATAATGGTGTTGTACAGTTTAGCATCTTCTAGCTAAGACGATGGGGACAATATAGTTTAACGTCATGTTGGACAAAAGGGGGACTGTGCAGTTTAATTTCAAGTAGTAAGGACAAAGAAGACATAGTTTAACGTCATGTTGGACGTATTAGGAATTTTTTCACAGTTTAACGTCATGTTGGAAGAAAGGGATGCCAATAGTTTATGGTCGAATGCACGGACCGTAGGTTATGCAGTTTAACATCTTGCTAGACGTAAGGGACTTCTGTATAGTTGAGCTTCATGTAGTTAGGACGCCACAGTTTAACATCATGTTGTATGTAAGTTCCAATAGTTTAAGGTCATATGCACGGACTGTAACTGATGATGCATTTTAACATCTTACTGGACAAGAGAAATTCCAATAGTTTAAAGTCGTATGCATGTACCCTTGGTATATTTTGTGTTTATACAAAAATAATACTTTATAAATCTTGCATAGGTTTTAGTAGTGATGACTCCTCCATCCATTGAGATTAATGAATACGCTCCATTGGAGAAGACTTTATGTATTGAATAAGGCCCTTCCAATTTTGGCTCAAGCTTTGGAGGATTCTTTCCTGGTATCATTGGAGTTCTAAGAACTAATTCCAATTCTCCCTGAATGAATGAAAAAAGATAAAATTTTTTGTTGAAAGCTCATGCTACTCGATTCTGATAGAGTTCCAAGTGGTGCAGGGTCCACAATATTTTCTCATCTAACCATTCCAATTCATCCAATCACATTTGAGGTTGTTTATCTATAGATGACTAATCACAGATGGATACTCTAAGCTACGGTAATTGATCCTCAATTGGCGAGACTGCTTCTGTTCCATATACCAATGAATATGGATTTGACTGCGTTGCAGTGCAGGTGGTGGTCCGATAAGCCGATAAAGCATGAAAGAGTTTGTCAGGCCATGACTTTTTATCATTATCCACCTCCTTTTGTAGTATATTTGATAGAATCTTATTGAAAGATTATATCTGGACATTGGCTACTACATAATACAGAGATTAATGATTGGATTTGATGTTGTATTCTTGATACAACTTCCTCACCTCAAATAAATAGAAGTTGGTGCCATTTTTCGTCAATATGGTATGAGGGACACCAAATCTGGAAATGATTTTAGAATTGATGAAGCTAACAATGCATTTAGAACTGACTTCTTTGAGAGGTATTACCTTTGACCATTTGGAAAAGAAGTCAGTAGTAGTAAGAATATACTTCAACTACTTTTTTGTAGCCGAAGTATATGGTCCCACTATATCCATTCCCCATGTGGAAAATGACCACGATTATTTATCTATTTGAAGCAACTCTGGGGGCTGGTGAATGAAGTTGGCATGTACATGGCATGAATGACACTTCTTCATGAAATCAACAAAATCTTGTATCATTGAAGGCCAAGAGTATCCAAGCCTTTGAATTTGATTAGATAGTCTATGTCCAGACTGATGGGCACAACATACACCTGCATGAACTTCATTCATGATAGACACTATTTCTTCACCATCAATGCATCTGAAGATAACTCCATCAAAACCACACTTGTAAAGAATTTTCTCTTAGTGATCTGGGCAATTATAAAGAGTAAAATTGACCACACGTCTCCAGACTTCTTCTTTCTCGGCTTTATCAAGTGGAAGTTTTCTATTTTGATGGTATTCCCTAATAGGTATAATCTATCCTGTAGTATGACCATATGGTTCAGATATGGGACTAATTTATTTTATTTCCTCTATTCTAATTTAAACATAAGGTGCAATTGTACGACGGTGGGATATATTGCTGGTCTTCTTGTCCCGATTTGGATCTACCAGAGCTGTGGCTATATTATCTAGTGCATCAGCTTGAGCATTTTGTGACCGCTGGACATAAAAAATGTCAGTTTTGTAGGTAATTCCGCCATTCACTCTCTGATGTAATCATACAAATGGATTAGTTCTTCTTTTCTGATGGCATAATCCCCATTGACTTATTTGATTACCTGGTCTGAATCACCTTTAACCTATAAGTGATTCACTTGAGCTTGAAGCGACAACTACAATACTGTAATAAGAGATTGGTATTCAGCTTCATTATTTGTACCACCTCCCAACAATGAGAAGGAATAGGGTAACACTGTCTTTTTGGAGAAATGAGCACAATTCTTATCCCAAATTTGTGGAATTTAGGATTTTCCATTTTCCACCCTGTTGGACTTCTAGAAGCACCATCAAATACATTTCCCATGTTTTAAGACTATTTGAATAAATAATACTTCCTCATCAGGAAGTTAAATATCTGATGATGTCTCTTCAACTGAAGGATGTTCAATAAGGAAATCAGCCAGAGCTTGGCCTTTTATTGCCTCTTGAGTCACATACTGAATGTCAAATTGATGAAAAATAATTGCCCACCTTTCCAGACATCCTACAAGCATTGGACGACTAAGGATGAATTTGAGTGACTTATTTCGAGATACCAATTAGACCTTGTGATGTTGCAGTTAGAGTCTCAACTTCTGAACTGCAATGAATAATGCTAGGCAGCACTTCTCAATATTTGATAATCGGGTTTCTGCTTCAAGCATAGTCCGACTGAGATAGTAAAGGATGTTTTCATTCCCAGAATCATTCTACTGAGTAAGAAAGGCACCCAATGATCGCTCTAGAGCTGTCACATAGAGAACAAGTGGTCTTCCTTCAACATGTGGCCTTAACACCAGTGGACTCAAGATGTACTTCTATAGGATATCTAATTTTTATTGACATTCTTCAGTCCACTGGTAAGTAACTCCCTTCTTCATCAATTTGGTGAAGGGTAAACATTTTCCTGCCAAATTGGCGATGAAACTCCGAATATAGAACAAGTGTCCTTGAAGTCCTCTTAATTCCATTAAATTTCGAGGAGGTGACATACTAAGGATTGACTTTTTCTTCTCAGGATTGACTTTGATACCAAGATGGTGCATGATGAAGCAGAGAAATTTACCTGAGGTTACCCCAAAAGCACATTTTAAGGGGATTATCTTCAAATTATATTGCCAAAGTTTGTGGAATATAACTTCAAAATCAGTCAAGTGTGTAGAAAGTTTCTTGGATTTAGCCCCCAAATCGTCCACATAACATTCAACAAAATTTCCTAAAAAGCATTCGAAGATACGATGCATGTCACACTGATATGTTGCGCCTGCTTTCTTTAGGCCAAAGGGCATTACACGATAGCAAAACACACCCTGAGGGGCTCTGAAGACTGTAGATTCTTTATCTTTCGGAGCCATTCAGATTTGATTATATCCCAAATATCCATCCATGAAGGAATGTGCTTCATAGCTAGTTGTTGCATCAATTAAGAGTTCTGTAATTGGTATTGAAAAATCATCCTTAGGACAATGCCAATTTAGATCTCTGAAATCAATGAAAATTCTAATTTTCCCATTCTTTTTTTTCACTGGGTAAATATTAGCCAACCATTTGGTATATTGAACTTCTCTGATGAAGTTAGCTTTGATAAGATTATCCACTTCAGCCTCAATTTTGGAAGCATAGGTTGGGTGTGTTCTTCTAGTGGCCTGTCTGAATACTCGATGTTCTTCTAGAAAACCTGAATGATGAGTGGAAACATCATGATCAAGCCCTGGCATCTCTGTATTGTTCCAAGAAAATATATCTCTAATTTTCTTTAAAAAAAGAAATATACATATCTTGCTCTTAAAGAGTCATGGAAGCACTAATTAATGTGGGGCATAGATCTTATTTTTACCCATATTTATTTCTATGAGTTCATCCATAGTGGTAGAGATACACTCCTCAAATGCTATAGGAGCATCCCTAAGATCTTCCTCTTCCGTTTCAACATGTGTTATTTCTTCTGTTTCTCATGGCATAGTAGATGATAAAGTAGAATTTCTATCATCAGAAGAGATGTTTAAATTAAAACTTCTTGAAGAATAATATTCCATTTACAAATCAATTGATGTTGAAGGGACTTCCTTAGGTAATGTAGAGGAGATGATGGATTGAGAATCGACATCATCATTCACCTCTGACATTGTTATAACTACTTCTGGACTGATTGGTTAAGTATAGGCAAGATGGATTTCAGCAAATGGAATGAAGAAATCCCCATTTGAGCTTTCATCATTGCTTGGTGAATCACCTATTTCACCCATACTGTCTGGCTTGATTTCCGTAATTGACATTTTGGAAGTTTCCATAAGAGTATTTTGATTTGGTTCTGTCTTGTCAATTTTACAAATAGGCAATACATAATCTGTACTCATATGTGTAAATGGGTTTAAAGAAATATTTTCCAAACCATATGGAGCAATAACATTGGTAGTTTCCCTTGTTGTGGATTTCTCCTTTCCCTTCATGTGATAGAATTCTGCCTCAATGTATTAAGATTCACAAGTCTTGAACAAGGCCTTATCACCATTCAATGTTCAAATTTGACCATCAAAATAATATTTGAGACATTGATGGTATGATGAAGGGATAGCCGCATGTTGATGTAGCCAGAGTCTTCCAAGAAGGATGTTGAAGGCTGAGTCCTGATAAAAAAAATGAAATCTGAATTGGATACAAGATCTCCAAATAGAGTTCTGACTGTAACCTCACCCAATGGTTCTTGTTCATTTTTATCATATCATTTTAACATCATAGTAGAAGGAGATAAATCAGATTCCGTGAGGCCCAATCGACGAAGTGTATGAATGGGGGTGAGGTTGACTCCTAAACCATTATCAATGAAAGCTCTTAGAACGTCTAAACCATTGACCTTTCCAGATAAGTACAAAGGTCTAATATGTCAATGCACAACATCATTTTTTCTTCATCTGTGAATGATATCACTGTGTGGAATTCTGCAGGATTATTCTCTACATGGTAGACTTTAGCTACAGCAATGTTAGTTTCAAACTCCTGAGGACTCGACAAAGCCTTGATGAGTGCCTCCTGAATATCCTTTGATAAATTTAAAGCATACAGAATTGATAACATGGCCCGCATTGGGGCCATGTGTTTCAATACATCATACTTTTGATCCAAAGGTTTGTGTTTCCCAACATGAACTTGTGGTTTTGCAGTTTCCATGGATGTTGATGCTTTGGATGTTGATGAATCTTGTACCGGGATAGGATTTGGTAATACTATTGGCTCTGGAAGATTAGACAGATTAGGAATATTTAATTTCTTAGAGGAAGAAGATGGAACCTCCAACCGATCTTCTAGAATAACTGTACCAGGACTGAATCTTCCTTGTGTAGAAGAACTTGCTTGTTCTAGTTGAGCTCGTTGAAGAGCTCTGCCACGATTTTCTACTACATACATAGTTCTAGCAGTGGAATAATTGGAACAGTGTCCCTTGGATGATCCATGTCTTCCCCTCTACCCTAATCCTCTGGAAATTCCAATGATTCTTCTGCTTGATACAGGGAACCCATGTTCATCAAGATCGAAACTGTGACTGGAATAAGGATATGTTAAATGAATCATATTAACAGAAACAAATATTAACTCTTCATATGATGAACACTATGCCTGATTAGCCAAATTAGGATTTGTTGTTTGGTGGGACGGTGCTCGTTTCTTCGAAGTAGATGGCATAAAATCTTCCAGAGTCAAAGACAACATGGTCTTTGACACATACCCATCTTTTTATGATTCTTGTTCTTTATTTGAATAATGTCGTTTCGTTGAGGATCTTCCATCAGATGAAGGGATATTTTCTATGGAATTCATAGCAGGAGACATAATTGGTTTCTTCAATTTTGTTCGCAAAATTGCATGAGTTTGGTTGATCATATTTCTGACCATCCAGTCATCATATTTATGTGCATTTTATGTTCTTTACTTCATTCCAATCACCTTCCTCCTATGGAGTTGTATCAGTAACACATGCAAACTGAGCTGAAGAGCCTTTCAATTTGACGTGTCCCAAGTCAACAATTTTTTTCAAGAGGTCCGTGAAGACAAAAAAATCTTCAATATGATGCCCCAACATCTGATGAAATGAGCAATAGTTGGTACAGTCTTCACCTCCTTCCTTGTTCAGCCTTTTGGGCCTTGGAAATTGAACGAAATTATTTACCAAATCCGAAATGAAGTAGTCAGGAACTTGTTCATTTCATAAAGATTAAAATTTTCTTTTCAAATCCTCAAATTGTTTTCGTTTATGATCTCTTTGATCATGTTGATAAAATAGCCTCTGTTGATGACACTGAGGCGGTGGAGCCCTTCAGGAAGATGATGGTTTTGAAGTAGAAGCAGGTACAGGTGATTGTTTAAGCATACTTGTACCAGTCTTGTCTCTACCCATTCTTCTTCCTGGAGCTGATGGAATTACACGAGTTTTATCCTTAGTCTTCACAAGATATTCCTAAATCTATTGAGCGATTGAAGTAAGGTCTCAGAACCTTCCTGTGTATTTTACAGGGATCAACGGTGTGTGTTACTCATCACACAGACCTGCAACACATATTGGGAACAATTATTCTTCAGGAAGTTCTAATCTTAGGGAATATGTTAATCCCTTCCAGCGAGCAATGATATCTGAAACCCTTTCATTCTCCCTTTTCTTATAGTTTTTAAGATCAAAAACTGTGGTCTTTGGAAACGTTGAGGTGAACTGAAGAAGGAATCGTTGACAGAGATCCTCCCATCCGATAATTGACAGGGTTTGCAAGCTTGTATACCAGACAAACGTAGGTCCTTGTAATGACTGTACAAAACAATTGAGCTTAACTGCTTCATGTTGCTTAGGGGTTCACATCATGGGATCACAACGAGAAACAAAAAGTTTTAAGTGTTTCTATGGGTCTCTCAAACCATTAAAGATTGGGAATGTGGTACTTGCAAAATTTGATGGAGGAGAAATTGCATCAATAAATTCAGGATAATCTCTCTCTTCTAGTTGAATTTGAGCACGCTTTCCCACCATAGCTTCCAAACAAGCTGTTAATGACTCAATATTAGTTATTAACATTTGAGAAATATCTGATTGAGAATGGACCTGAACAGGTGCAATGAGTAGAACTTGGACAGATGTGGTGGCTAGTACTACAATCGATGGAAGCACTTCCGATTGTTGTTGCACTTGACCCGTAGGATTAGACCTTTGAGGGTGTACTAATAGAAGAGGATATTCTTGATCCATCTCAGAAGTCGCAACAAATTCCCTGGGCTGACTGACTCCATCCCGCATAGGATGAAGACTACTCTAAAGTAGTTCTACATTCAACCTCCTCAATTCCTTCATTTCTTCCTCCTTTTGTGAAAATCATTGCTCTAGTGAGAGAGATTGGACTTCTCAAAAGAAAGGTTATGTAACCTGATTCATTCCTTTCCCCTTGTTGGATCCATTTTGGAGAGGGTGACGAGGATTATTTGAAGGATTACCTAGATTCTGGTTAATCCATTGATTTCATGTATTCACACCTTCTTCATTTGTGTCTGTGTGTACAACTTCTTGAGCAGGAACATGTTCATCTGATCCCTCTGAGTGAGCTTCATATGGTGGATTAGAAACAACATCACTAATGACATTAATCGATGCATAATGCATTTCACCCCTTCTATCGGCATTTCTGCAATATTGTCTTCTTCTATGTCATTGGTGAGACATTGCCTTCTATTGATTCGATCCCTTAGGAACATCTTGACGAACCATAATTTGGAGGGAATCTCTTTATAATTCGGTTCTTCGTTCTTCTCGAGGATTTGTCCATAATCGAGAGAAGACAGAATTTTTCTTAGGAAGAGATTGGTGATTTGAATAAGTCCCCAGTCCTATGGACTAGGGCTGTTCCTATTGTTTTTGCTGACTCTTCGAATCTTATTTGTTGATTATGAGGGTTGGATTAAAAGAGTCCCCAGTCTGGAAAGCTAGGGTGGTTCTTGAGCTGCTATATCTGAGACTTTCTTGAAATCTCTCCTGATCTTGAATACTTTAGTCCGGAAATTTACTGGATGCATTAACCTACATCCACTCTTATCACTTGGCTCAAAATACCATTGGATTATTTCAGAAATTTCTGTCACTTGATGATGTGCTTGCTCCAAACGAGAGGCCCATTCAATATTCTCATTTTCTTGATGGGGGATTAATTCAAAAACTTGTTTTCTAAATGTTTTATTTAGACAAGAACTAGTTGAGGCATGTTCTTGAGCAAGACATTGATTAAAAACAAAGCCCATTGGTTGTGGCTGGCCATGGTCAATAACATTACACGAGACCATTTTTGGTGGGCTTTGTTTACTGGAGAGCACAGTGAAATATAGTGCTCCATGAACACCCCATCCCCTGATATGAATACCATATGGGGCATTGGAAATTAACTAGAACAATCTTCTTAGTGTGCCAAGGCATGAATGCTGAAGGGCTCTCAATTGATTTTCAACCTTCAGATATCGAGAAACTGAGAGAGATGCCAAGTCAATTTGTTGTTGTAAACCTTATATTTTCTTGACATTATTTTCATATTTATCATAAGATAATATTTCCTTTTTAAACTGACAAATATTTTTCCATATTTTGAGACGAATATCATGAATTCCATCTTTCATCAACATCTCTGGAATGTCATATTGAGAATCAGCCAAAGGCCAAAACATAACCCACTCTTCACCTTTCGCCAGTTGTTTTCTCGTATTTTGTACTTTTTCTTTATCATTCAATGAATATTCTTCTACCTGATTAGACCAGAGTTGGTTCTTCCTTATTGGTTCATAAGATTCATCAATATTGGTAGAGAATTCACCGATCAAATTAGAAAATGAATGACCCGGGGGTGGTTCGGAAATGACCTACACCCCAGGCCATCTTCTGATTCAGAAAGTATTTCACATACTAGTGGTAAAAAAGCTGACATGACAAGCTTCACATTTGCATGTGCCTCAAGATAAGAGGGCTTTCTCATCAATTCATTGTCTTCTGAATAATTTTCCCGAAAATGCGAATTACTACTGTGGAGAAGACTTTCACAGTTAAATTAATCATCATGGGGAGGACCACCCTAGTGAGTTACACAAAAAGATGAAACATTTTTCTCCTTGGTCTTCTGGCCACACAGAGGTTTACTATGGCTCTCATCTGAGGAAGAAACATCAAGATTGACCAAACTGTCATGAATCAAGCCTTCATGAGAATGTGTCTGATGAAGTCCTTTGGAATTAATGTTCCTACTATTGGGAATTGAGAGAGTTGAATCTTGAGTGGTAGAAGATAATTGTCTGAGTGCATCAAGAACTCCTGAATCATGTAAAGCCTTATTACAGATTGGACCTTGATTTCATGACTCTACTGGATGGTTCTTCTTCTTAGACACCTTCTTACTCAATTTGGGAACCACATGTTGATGAAAGTGGTTATTATGGGTAGGTGTATGTGCCTTCCCTAGAGAAATGATCAGGTTAGGATGATTATCTCCGCTCAAATCATGTGTATGTGCCTGACTTAGTTGTCCGTATGATATGGGGGAGCACACCCCACAACCCCCTTGGACTGGAAAAGAGGTGTGTGTCTGTTTAGGAGTGAACTGTTGATGTGTCACTCCACTTATAGGGATTGATTTATGTGTCTTTCCATGAGATGCGACTGAAGCTATTATAATATCCTGGTAGGCATCCAGAATATGCACAGGGATTTGCTTCTCCTCTTCCACCATTAATAGAATGTGCTTGGTGACTTCAGCTACTGGAACAAGGATATATGTCCATTACGTGCTTGGAGTAGGTGTGTGTTCTTGCTTCTATCCCCCTTTTCTTGTCAGTGAATCCTACCAGTACTCAAGTGTGGGGGCAGAGAGTTGAGTATGCCTATTGTTTGTCATCATAGCTTTCTGATTGACTTCTCTGAATGCTACCAAATGAGACTATTGGTAGGTTTGATCAATACTAGCTGGTGTATGTGCATGATTATAGCACTCCGCTGAATGTGGATGGAAAACATCATTCAATACTGATAGACGAGGATGCTGGCAGGATAGATGAGTGTAAGCAGGTGTATGTGCATGTTTACCGGTTGTGAAGACATTGGGTTGGCGGGTTCCATCGTATGTAGTTAGACAAGCCTTCTGAATAAATAATGATTTATAAAAATGTGTATGTTCCTGTCTATAATACTCCACCAGAATTTCCTGGCGGGATTGGCATGCTACTACCAGATGAGTCTGCTGGACAGCGGAATTAAAATGGACGGGTGTGTGTGCCTGCTCGTTGCATGCCACCAAGTTTGGTTGATGGACTTCTCTGGAGATGGAAGAGATGAGAACATAGTCACTGTTGACCGGATTTTGCCTCTGGTGCTTCATCTTGCCTGCTCAGGTTTGAAGAACCTGAGTCGAACGCCTGGAGACGATAACCTCATCATGTTGAGGGCGCACTATCGCACGAGTATTGTAGAGATTGTTGATGGGAGCCCTCGTGACAGAATCCTTTCTCCTTGAATTAACTTCCTAAAGGACCTGATCATTCATCTCCCAAAATATGGGAGTGAATGGTGATTGCGTTCTGGGGATAATGACCCAAAATGGTTGGAGACGGTGGTTGGAACCACCTACTTCTTAATCACTGGTCATCGCTTTCCGGACAACCAGGATGAATTATTGACTTGGAGGGCTTGTCGAGCTGCCTCCAGAGTCAGAATAGTACCATTTTGACGGTACTCCTTTACCAGCACATTTGATACCCAGCATTGACGATGCTGAGTGGGTGATGTCGTCCTCAGAGCGGACAAAGATCCAGTAGGAGTAGCAGTAGAGGCCTTCACAGCATAAGTATTCACAGGTGTGAACTTAAGAGAATCCATTTCTATAACCAACATGATCATGGAAAAGAGTGAATTTTTGATACAATAGATGTAATCAAGATAAGTCCGGAAACTACATCTTTTGGATAAGCACATATGTTATTGATTGTATTGTTGGAATTCTCATTGAGTTTAAATAGGGGCCTAACAAATAAGTAAAACTTAATTTTAACTTGGTTATGGATTTACATCGGGTTCACCATTTTTTGATTCCTCTGGAATTGGGGATGACCTCATTGATTTATGGTTTAAACATTCCAAGAGGATTCTAATAGGTTTCTTCGTAGAATCGGAAACATCCAATGATTCCTTATCCCTTTGGACCTACTTTCCAAAGGTAGGTGCTCACTAGTTATGAACTGATGAGGCTTATGAATTTTCATTAGTCGAGAGGATGGGAGGTCGAACTCATCACACCCTTTTTGGGGAAATTATTGTCTACTCCAGGACTACCTTTATAGATTTATGTTATGTTTGTGAATCCTTATTACATTACCAAGTATAAAACGAGCTTTCCTTTAGATCTGACAATCAATGATTTATATGTAAGAAATTTATAGAATCTTTTTATATGTATTCATGGTTCTTCATCGATAGAGAATCATCTATATTTGTTAAAGATTATCAGTCAATGGTATCCTTTAATACATTATATCACCGTCTCTTGGTCATTATAATGACCATACTGGTTTTAATCCACTCAGTGGGGCACTTGAAGTTTATTGTCATTCAGAAGGACATGGATTATTTCAGAGTTGGGATTGTACCCGTAGATGGGCTACCTACGTATCCTTTATTTAGAAAATGAATCAAAACCCACCTAGTTCGAGTAAGTGAGTATGATTTTTATGAATGATTGGTGGATCAAAGAATGATGTCCTGATTACATTTACACTATATTCTCACGTGAGACATGCTCGATTTGAGAAACAAGAGGAATTGGTGAAAAAAGATAATTTTAACAAGAAATATGCAATGATATGGGGATTATGTATCCCAATACAGATAAATATTGGGTTTTACTTTTGGGAAGAAACCCAGGAACAAGGTTCAAAAAGGTATTTGTGCATTATGGATATTTGGATACTCTATCTTGGGGCTTACTCCTAAGGAAGATGCCCAAATTAGGAGGGGACTTATGATTGGGTTTTACTCCTGAGAAGGAAGCCCAAATCAAAATTAAATTAAGACTGTTTATGAGAAATTATAACTGGGGCTTATTCCTGAGAAGGAGGCCCAGGTTAAAGGTTTTTGAGAAATGGGGCTTACTCATAAGGAGGAGGCCCATGTTAAGGGACTTGGGGCTTACTCTTATGGAGGATTCCCATATTTGTAGACTTTGAGACTTGGGATTACTCTTGAAAAGGAATCCTTGGTTAAGAGAACCATGGTTGGGGCTTATTCCTGAGGAGGATTCCCATATTTGGGATTTAGGACTGGGATTACTCCTAAGGAAGATTCCCATGTTAGGGGACTTGGACTGGGGATTACTCATGAAAAGGAGGCCCAGGTTATGGATTCGCTCATCTTAAAGGATGAGGTTGAATGAATGAAATCTTTGACCTTAGTGACATAAAGATATGTAAATCACTAGATTTTATGAGATGTTCCACGTAATTCCTTTTAGATAATGAATCCAACAAGGAAATCATGTCATGGATGGCTTTGGAGAGAGTTATAAAGGCTTAATATTGAAGAGGATAGGTGGATAGGAATAAGAGAGGTGAAATAGGCATGAGGGGTACCCAAAAAAAAGGTGGCACACAAGTCCTGCGTGGGTGTGCAAGTCCTGGTTGCGCAAGTACACTTTTGCAACACAGGGGTACTTGCACGATGGTCAATCCTTAAGGAAATACATGGGCAAGACATGGCTCAAGACCTTAGTATTATCCCTAGGGGCTTCTTAGGGTGGATCTCATGTTCCATTGAAAGAGTAAGCTGACGCCCAAGTGTGGCCATTTCCCTTAAGGGCTAGCCACTTAGGCGTGCAAGTGTTGTTGAATTTCAACACTTAGGCCCTCCCCCCCATTTAGATAGTCCATTCTAGGTAAGAAATTACCATAGAAGTGTTCGGATGCTTTGAGAAGAGACTCGGCCGCTGGGAGCTCAAATCTGAATTTCTAGATTTTTTCCTCCCTGAAATGGGGTCCCACATGGGGTATTTATAGGATGGAGAAGTCCATGGGTGAAATTCAAAGAGGGTGCATAAGTCACCTGCGTGACCACTGGGTGGAACGCAAATATACTTGCACGAACTTGGTGGAACTTGTGTGACCCAAGTGTGTTTGAATATTTGTTCATCCCTTTGTCAATTTTTTGATGTTTCTTCAAAGGATGAATCACTTTGGGTTCAAGGTATTTCGATTTTTAATTTGTTAGACTCTTCGACGGAAAAGAGCATCAACATTCATTGATAGTTTTTTTCCATATCCATATTGTTTGGTTGGATGTTATATTTTAAGGAATTTAATATCATTTAATAATATATCATTTACTTGGAAATATCTTTAATGTTAATTTTGACACTATTCCATAGTTGACTTCTTAAAAATATCATTAAAACAAGTTATATTCAATCCTAATATTTTAATAATGCACTAAAATTTAAAATAGTTCTAGAAAATTGGTGGATGGAATTAATTATATTAAATTATCATTATTTTAATATTTTTAATATCATTTATTGGATTCTTCTATTCAGAAAACAATTGTTGCATCACAATAATACGATAAATTAAGGAAATTATATTATTAGTATACATTTTAAATATATTCACATTAGTTAGATATATATTTTATCTTTAAAATTGACATTTATAATTGAACATAAGACTTATATATCCCCATACTTAAAATATTTAACTTGTTAAAAATAAATGCCTTCCATGTCTGACTTTTCATTGAATAAAATATTATAATGGTTATATTCTCAACAAAATGGACATAAATGGTCACATAACCGATAATATAATGATTAGGGACATTAAATACTCATCAAATAAATTTATAAAACTTTTTTGTAATTAGGTAATATTTATAATATTATTTTTACTCTTAATTACTTGATTTCTCCGAAAGTGTGGTAATAAAAGTTACTATTGTCACTATTCATATTGTCCAATAATAAAAAGGTTATATTTACTAAATTATAATACTCTGGTGCTATATATGGAATCCATTCTCTGATGTTCATTTAATTGAACATGGATAAATTCATTAAAAAATAACCCCACATAGGGGATGAAATAATAGGGTTTTAAAGTAACAATGTTTAAATGATAAAAAAATTATATCCAATTTCAACATGAAATTGATTACGATGATAAAAATTGGATTAAATGTTAAAATATTATTATAATCATAAATTAAAAACAATTGAAAATATAATTTAAAAATAATAATTAAATAGATGGAAAGATATTTTCAAATAAAAACAATTATTTTTTCACTATTCAAAAAAATGTGAAACATACCACGAAAATACCAAAAATTCAAAACAAAAAATTATATTTAGATTTAAAAATTGCAATTTAATTTCTCAAATAAAATTTACTATAGTATGTATATTTATTTTTAGAACTACTGCACCATCAAAAGGTGATAAAAAAGTATTTTTAGAAAAATACAGTTTTTATGCATAAAACATGATTTATCAATGATTTTATTAGACATATAATATATTTTAATTTAAAATCAATATCTATTTAACAATAAATAATTATTATATCATTACCTATGTTTTTAAAATAATATTTTTTTAGTATATTTTCATGATCAGTAAGATTGTCACAAAACTACTGATATTTAACTAGTAGATCATCTTGAAAATACACATTTATTTTCCCCAAAAGGGTTGATAATTTGGAATATGAATCCTTGATATGGGTCTCCCTCATTCATTAAGGTTAATGTGATTAACTAGTAAAAAAATAATAATTGGGTTCAATGAAAGGAGTGAACACCTCATATTTTGGAGACATTCCGATATTTTTTTAGACTATATATGTATCCATGAAGGATATGGATTGGAATATTGCTTCAAATACTTCAATTAACATTATTATCGAGATAGTGAAATCATCATTTATACAATGACTATTTTAATTAGTGAAATCAATGAAAACTCAGAATTTTTCATCATTTTCTTAATTGGAATGATGTTCAAGGGATTTATTTCATTAATACTTCCTATAAGATGTCAAACATAATATATTTAAAAACATTGGCTTCTAAAATGTTAGCATGGGTCACATTTAAGCTCTTCACCACCATTTAATGACCATAGAGAAGAAATGATAGTCCAAATTTACATGTTCTCACAAGGGTATCCAATCTAGGAATGTGAATGTAGTTCAACATAAATACATATCAATTCCATTTTATACTGGAGATATATGTACCTATTTCATTATAAATTATGGAAACACTTTTTAATTTTTGCCATATATTATCTTAAATTCTTAGATTCGCCTATCTAAGATAAAAAAGGTGGTTAAGAATTCTTAATCAAATTCTAGAGCACCATCATTGATTTAATCATCCTTATCATACTCTTATTTTGTTTATCAATAATAGGATGTATAATATAGAATAATATTATATGATTAAAATAGTTATATGATAGATTTATCATCCATATATTGACCACATTCATTTTTGTAATGATAAGGTTCATATGATACTACCTATAACATGATAATAAGGAAAAATGTTCCTAATATAATGATATTACTAATTCATAATTCATATCTAGTTGACCAATGATTCTTAGTTATCTAATGAAAATATCAATCAGATTTACATTACAATAAATATTCCCATGGACAATGTTGATATGCATTGACTACATAGTAGGCTTTTTTCCATCCATGGTGGTGTATTCTAAATGGATACATATTTAGAACAACCATATGAATGGAATGATAGTGTACGTTTTTTTGATCATCCAACTAACACTTCATGGCCCGATGAAGTCTAAAATCCAAAGATTATACAACCATTCCGTAATTTGGGAAAACATAGCTGTCATGAACTACCTTCACTATAATGGGGGATAGAACAAAAAACTGCCAGACTCTTCCTTCTTTAAGATGGAGGAGATATAATGACCACATAATCCCACCTTCAATAGGCCCCAGAGTGAAGACTATCCCCAAGGGTATATAATCACACATATTATGGATGGCATTTAACTTTTTATAGAAAGCAGATCTGGAGATAAGATGGGGAATCCCAAATAACTCCAAAAACTAAAAGTAAAATCAAAGCTAATAATCAAATCCCACAGGCATTTTAAAAATTAACTGATAATAGCTACAAGAAAACTATGGTGAAAAGTACCAAAAGAATGAAATGAATCAATGAAAACTCTCGAATACCAAGCTAGTAAGGTCCGGAATGGTCCTCAAATTCCACCTGGAAACCAAAAAGTAGTTTAATATATTTATGGTGAGTATACAGGTATACTTCGTAGGGAAAATAAAAAGATATCTTCCACAAGGAGGGATACATTATATTTCCACATGAGAAAATAGGTAACCAAAACACCTAGCAAGGAAATTATCCACCCAACTTCACCAAGTCACACTCCCTAAATAATTCCAGTCATGTAAAGAAATAGTAATAGCATATTAATATTTTGGTGCCCTGCCCCACTTCCCCACTGGTCAATTAGGACATCCTAGGCATCAGACTACCCACACAAGTTCCTCTGCAGTCCCACTATTACCCCAACAATAACCTTATGGGCTATCACAACCACACACATCCCCACCCATAGAAACTTGGACCAACACAACCACACACATTTCTGATCAAAGACACCTTGGACACAACAACCACTGCCACGCCCGAAGACAAATGTGCCTCATCATGAAGGCACTTGGGAAACAGACCTTCCCGCACACACTAGGGCCAACCGCCACAACACCATGCCTGAAGAGTCTTGAACCATTATAAACCATAGGTCAACACATCCAGCCCAATGAGTCTTAGGATACAAAAGAGAGGGAGTAGAAAGTATCTAATAACAATCCACTCATAATAATGTTGGAAAACACACCCTCCACCCTGAAATGGGAGTGTTCGACACGATGTAAACAACACATGTGGGCTGAATATACGAAACATAATAACTAAGAATTATATATATAGATAATCAAACACACATACCAACTTAAGTGTTCTGAAATAGACAACAATCCCACACACAACATACCTCATTACTATCCCTACAAGCACAAATACACTACAACCTCAACTAGATGACAACAAATTTTTAGAAAACAATCCCCTATTGAACCTGTTCTCATTATAATGTTGAATTGATTCAATTGAAAATAATTTTCTACTACCGAACAACATTCAGGCACAACCACATGCCAATCTAACTACAGAATGATGAATAAAATGTCCAAGCAACAGTTTAAGCATTCACACCCAGTTCTCTTGAAAAGTCACAACAAAAAATAGGATCTATGAGATCCCTCAAAGTATGAGAACTAAACCAATCCCCAACATACATGATCCAGATGAACTCATAATCACAAAAAAACTCTAATATAGAGGATCCATCCCCACCCACATCACCCAACAACCCTAAAATAGAACAGCCATGTATAACACCAAAACAGATCAAATAGTTTCAATGTTTAGCCAACACCATTCTTTAAGTTCCTTTATTCTGTTTGGTTAACCAGGGTGATCACATAGGGATTCATATTCATTGGGAATTAATTTAATCAAATAATTTTACCAGAAAACTAGATTGAATTTGACATACATTCAATCACATGATTATCCAGAAAATAGAGTTTCATTATTGCGCAGGAAAGGACCACCAACAACCACTATTTTCATCATGTGTAAGCCCAGACAGTTTACAACATATAAATGATGAAACAATATTACATCATCATCATAATAATCAAACAAACACACTAATTCTTTAATATCCCTTGGTTATCTTCATTGATGTTTTGTTTCACCTAGTTCCCAAGGGAAGCATTGTCATACTCGCCACACATGATACACAATAAAGTGAGATGAATTAAAACCTTATTTAGATGATCAAGGATCATAGTTTTCTCCTCGTACCAAGATTTGGGGTTGTGCGACTTGCATAGGAAGAACTCCAAGGACTAGAGGCTGAGTGGAAAGGGCTCCAGTAGGGGCACACGATTCATATTCAAATGAGGGAAGCCAAGCGAACCATGGTAATGATAGAGAACAAGGAATAAAAATATCTTCTTGTGATAAAAGGACTAGAGTAACATGATATGAAATATAGAATGGCTTAAATGGTGGATCATGGTTTCACCATGCGGTTGGCAGTTAGACATAATGGGATTAGTTGTTGTTAAATAATTATTCTTGGAGACAGTGTAGATAGCTGTTGAGAGTTAATAGTTATCTTCTAAATAAAGAAAAACCACACAATAGGGATGATGATGGAATGCATAGGGATAGGTGTGACACTGGGGAAGAATACAACACGTTATGGAAACTGAAGTGTCAACTGACTCTTGGGGTTTTAAAATATATTTTACTAGAATTAAAGGGATATCAAATGGATATTAAGACATATTTACATAAAAAGATATGTTAAAACAACGGGACTATATAATCATTGGGAACTAGAGAAAAAATGGCAAAGGGTGGGCCACCATTCCATGAGACACCATAACAGTGCCATTGGTTTGGTGGGATAGAGTTAGTAGTTCCTCCAATTCAGTGTGCGACCATAACAGTGCCGCCATTACAATGCGACCATCATGGTACCACCATCATGGTACCACTGTTTTTGAGGAACCATTCGGTGGAACCATGTTTTCGGAAAACTCCCAGCCAAGAACCCAGTGAGACCTAAGAACACAACAAACACTACATTTTCCCAAAGGAAGGGCTCAGGAAAACAAGGTTTTTAAATATGATAACTCTCAAACTATTACCTTCCTTAATAATTCAAGAGTAAACCCAATGAAAGTGGATGGGTTTGAAAAACCACCTCATCGGATACCTCCCATTGACAAACCACCATTTGGTTGTTCGAAATTAGGAACAATCCTCAATTTCTAGGAACTCCTCTCTATCATCAATCATTTTAACACTCATGTATACAGAAAGAAAAATATCCCCCAAGTAACCACAAAAACATATAATGGTCATGCTATCCACACATATGGATTACGGAGTCCCTTCCTCCATGTCAGGATATTATCCACTTTGGGCAGCACTGACTCACCCGAATAGGATTAATCTCATTAACCATAATATATCTAGATTATGTATCAGGTATTCCCCTCCCCATCATCAAGGATTTTCAAACACAATCAGAGAATAATAGAAATATCCCATCTCATTGAGAACAAGATCAAGAATTACGTCATAGTCAAGTACAAAACAAACAAAACTCAAAACAGATATGGGTACTGGGAATGCATCTCTAACTCCCATTCCCAAGTACTCTCCTCGAGGCCAAAATGCATCCACAACACATGAACCAAGGGGATGATTAGTATACCATGAACCTTCATTTCATGATCCTCAATCCTCACTGCTCACTCAACAAAAAACATGTCGTCCTTAATATCCTTCCCTCCCTAGTTGATGATGTGTGAATCTTTTTTTAGATACCGATGGAGTTTAGACACATAGAAGATGCCAAGGACCCTATGTAGTAGTGGTGGTAGTGAAAGCTGATAAACCACTTCACAGACCCATCACAACACCTTGAAGGGTCTGATGAACCTAGAAAAAAGCTTACTCCCCCTACCGATCCTATGTTGATGGCGTTGCAGGGAGAGCTTTAAGAAGATATAGTCCCCAACACCGAACTCCATGGGTCACCTCCTATTATCGACATATGACTTCTACTGGTCCTCATCCACCATTATCATCTCACGCACTAGATGAACCTTCTTTTTTTTTCTCTTCATCACCTCTTTTCCATGAACTCCTGCTTCCCCATCATCAGTCTAGTACATGGGTGTGTGAAATGACCTTCTATATAATGCTTCAAACGGTGTCATGCAAAAATTAGAGGCATAAAAATTATTGTAAGAATACACTAATAAGAGAAAATTCCATATCCATGATCCCTCAAATCCCATAACACATGACCAAAGCATATTCTCTAATGTCTAGTTGGTCCTCTCTGTATATGCATTCGTTTGGGGGTGGAAAGAAGTTCTAAGGCATACATGGTTTCCAAAAGAATTTTGAAATCCCTTACAAAATCATGAGATTCACTGTGAATCACGATCTAATATTATGGACATTATAACTCTATGAAAACTCACAACTTCACCCATATACTTCTGTTCTACGGTTTCTACGACACTCTACTCTTTAACCGCTCTAAAGTGAGCTGATTTCGTCACCTGGTACACTACTACCCAGATTGCATCACAACCTCCCTCAATTCTGGGTTGTGCTATGAAGATTCCATCAAGACTTCATCCCACTTCTTATCAGGAATGTCTAAGGGCTGAAATAGACTGCTCGAAGCATGGTGTTCACCCATTGCCTATTGACAAATGAGGCACCCTGTCACAAACATTTCCACTACCCACATAACCCTAGGACACTGAAACACATCCATAAAGCCCAAACACATCTTAGAAACTTATTTGTGTACCACTAGGGGTGATTTTTTGAACTCTCTCACACATTGAAGCCGAGACAAATAGATTTATACGAAACAACATTTGATTCTGACTGACTTCCGACCATCCTTTTGGAGCATCATCCTGGCTAGCACGATCATGCATCATGTCAGTCTCTAGGTCCCCCCACTGGGAATCCTCCAATTATGATAAAGAGGAATACTAATCCGTCATTTGGAACAGTCAGCCTCTACCATCCTCTACCATCATTCTCAATTTTAAAGCAGCTAACACCCCCATTTATTTCAAATAATCTGATGACACTCGAACCACATCCTTTAACGACGTCCCACTCAAGTAATCTGCCACCAAGTTCCCCATCCGTGAGGTGTTGGAGATCTCGAAGTAATATTCTGGAAAAAACACCACCCCCTCTAGTGTTCCATGTTCAGGTCTCATTGGGTGAAGAGATACCACAAGATATTTTGATCCATGAAGACCCTGAAGCGTTCCTCGATGAGATAATTCCACCACAACTTTAATATGATCAAAAATTATACAAGCTCCAAATCATGGGTGAAATAGTTATGTTTATATGTACATAACATCCTAGGCCCATATGATATCACTCCATGCTGTTACATTAGAACACACCCCTAGCCTAAACCTGAAGCATCACAGAACACTTCAACAGTATCACCTTCCTCTGGAAACCTCAGCAATGGGGAACTGGCCACCTACCTCTATAGATAACCGAAAGTTATTTGGTTGTGTTCAGTCCATTCAAAAGCCATGTCATTCTTGATCAACACTGTCAACGGTGCTGCAACTCGAGAGATGTTTGGAATGAACCTTCAGTAGTAACCTATCAGTTCCATTAAACTACAAACCTATTCCACGTTATTGAGTGCTTCCCAAGAAACAACTACTACAACCATCGATGGATCCACTTCTATTATCTTCCGTGGATACAACATGTCCAAGGAAGTGTAGTTCTCATGTCTAGAATATGAATTTGGACAAATTCTCATAGATCTGGTGGTGTCAGAGGACCACCTAAACCATCCTTAGATACTTGGCATGATCCTCCTCTGATCATGAGTAGATCTGGATGTCTTCAATTAACAGGACTAAAAACCGGTTAAGATATTCATAGAAGATGGAGTTCATGAGTCTCATGAACATGGATAGTTTGTTCAAAATGACGCACGTCATGACCAAGAACTCAAAGTGCCCATATCATTACCTGAATGTAATCTTCATGATTTCACCCTCCTTCACCCTCAACTAGTGATATCGAAAACATAGGTCGATCATAGAGAACCCACAAAATCCCTTCAGCTGGATAAAAAGGTATTCGATCCTCAGAAGGGGGTAATGGTTCTTGACTGTCACCAGATTCTATCTTTAGTAGTCTACACATATCCTGGGACTATTGTCTTCCTTCTTCATGAACATGACTAGAGAACCCCATGGTGATGCGCTCGGTTGGATAAAACCCTTCTTCATGAAGCCATAAACAAAGATCTATATCTCAGGCAACTCAGAAGGCACCATCAGATAGAGATCCATCAAAATCAGATGGGCACCAAGTTGAAAGCCTATCCCAAACTCAACATCACATCGAGGGGGTAGAGTCACCACATCATCATGGAAGACATCCAGGAACTCATTGACGATCCTCAAGACATCCACCCTTTATGTGTCTACTAATTCCACAGACAACTCAGCTAATAAAGAATGAAGGGGTTATACTCAACTGTTGTGCTCCTACTAACCACCCTTTCCAATAAAAGTCGCTCGCTGGCTTCCCATAACTAAAAACACAACCCTTTTCCAAAAGCATTTGATAATGAAACACATAGAGAACAACTAGTTGATGACTAAAATGACATCATATGGATACATATATAGAAAAATAAAGTTCCCACTAGACTGATGTGGCCCCAACATTAGTATGCATCCCCGAAAAACATAAGAAAACATGTCTGACCCCCAACTAGCATACTCAATATGAGGTGTACGGGAATTATATCTGATCCTAGACCCATATTATGGGTAGTACGCGGTGTAACGATGTATTGAGATGACACTGAATCAAACAACATATAAGTAGGAGTACTAAAAAAGATGATCGTACCTCGAACGACCTCTGATATTGCTGGAATTGCAACCTCTACAACATACAACTGACCATTCCCAGATCATTTTCCCATCAGTTTTCAGTCTCCACTCAGACCACACCCTGGTGGAGGTCCCTTAAGAGCACCCTAAGGTAGGCCTCCTCCTATAATTTCTCCTCTCAGACGAGAGGGAGCTCCCTGTCCCAACAGCTAATGTTGAAAATTCATGGTGGAAAACTGCTCCTACTGAGGTGGGTGTGGATCCATCCAACCTCCACTATACTGCACTCAGTCTGGGAAATGATTCAGAACGTTCCCACTACTACCATAGATAAAAATATAATTGTCCTAGTCCCATAGGAATGGAGAGATGACAGGGAGATCAAAACTGGAAATCCATGGTCCTTCTCCCCATTGACTAAATCCTAGTTGGACCTAAGGCTAGAGGACTACTGCTAATGGCCTTCCCCTTAGATGAGCTCAACTTGATCTCCTCTCGCAGCACACCGCCAAGAATGTGAATCACCTCTACCACTTCTTCCTTCTTCTGAACCTCCATGTCTGTCGGTAGATTAAAGGGAGTAACAAAATACTACAGGAAAGGTCAGAGTGCCTCGACTATGTTCCTTTCCCAAGATTCCTCTTCTGGGATGAATTCTAGAGAAAATCATAGGAGATCCTTGAACTTGATCCCCAACTACCTTACTGACTTACTCTCCAGCTATAGGGAGATTAAATCCTACTTATTCTCTACATTCATTTTAGAATAATGAAATTCTACCAGGAAGACCCTCTCGAAGCCAGTCCATGAAACCTCAACATTCTTCTTCTCTCTGGGATAGAGCATCCAACACTAACACACCGCTCCCCAAATCTGTCTCACGACCAGATGAACCTAACACTCTATTAGAGCCCTGATCATGCAGAAAGCTATTACCAGCTCCTCGATCCTACTCTCCATCTCTATGTTTGAGATGCTTCCCTCATGCATCCTGAGGGTCTGCCGTTTAAAGGAACGAAAAGTCTTTGTGCAATCGTCTTCTTCCTCCACCCGATCATCCCTTTGCTAATCATCCAAATCAACCACCCGGACCGCGACCAACTGCACTACTCGTGGGCATTGTTCAGGTTCCATAAAAGTAAGGTAAACATGGAGTTCCTATGTTCGAGTAGTGTAGTAGATTCGTTCCAAATTTTCACTTTAAATTTTTATTTATTTAAAATCCCCAAATCCACCAAGACACAAAAGAACCTAAGACACCATTAGGAATACATCGTTCCTAGGCTATCTACCCTATAATCATTGTAGCCTTTCTTTGTCATTCAGTATGTCCAAATTCCTTTCATATGATTAAGGGGGGATCTAATATCCCATGACCTATCTGGTCTCCCTTTTCCTATTTCACACACCCAGATTGCCTAACTCTATTTCCACACCATCCCATGTAATCATCACTATTCATAACCCAACACTCTATCCTACATCTCATCCTACCTTTGATATCATTCTGTCATGACCTAGCATAACCAAGATGAGGGAATGGAAAAAAAACTTCTAGACCCATCCATTTATATAGTTGATGGAGATATAATGACCCTCGAGTCCCACTTCAATAGGCCCCATAATGACGACTATAACTAAGGGTATAGAATC